>CM053784.1:766383924-767688924 GCA_028749045.1 Cupressus sempervirens | reverse complement strand
GTGTAACCTGCAACCCTATCAGTATAGACAAGCATTTACTTTGCTTCTTTGTTCCAACAAAAAATTCATCCTAATATGCAACCTTAAGGGGTTGCAACTAATTTCAAGACCTTAGTTCTTAAGCACAGAACATTGCAAGTAACAGAAGTAGGAGATGAGAATCAGAATGAAACTAAGAAGGTTAAACTCTTTGCATTAATTGCATTGAAAATAATACATCATATGTATATCAAAACTCATAAAATACACAAAGAATGACTGTGTAATATAACAATGCTTCAAAAGAGATACAATATGTTGTTCATAATAGAAAAACACTGAGAAAATGGTATCACAACTGTGAGAAAACTCAAGAAATTAGAACTAGACTGGTCTTGCAATCCTCCTAAAATCTTCAAAAAATTGGAACCCTTACAATCAGCAGAAAATGAAGATATATAGGAGAGAAGATCTTTTAGGAATTGTAATTTGGAATTGACATCTGTCCTACTAAAAATATCCTCAATTTGAAGTTGTTGAAACTAAACTTCCCCATCTACCTGCAATTGAAAACCATAAATGATGCCAAAATATCTTATATATCTCTTTTAACAATTAGCAAATTATACCATGGAGAAATATCAAGAAATCATCAAACTGTACTGAGGCTCCAAAAATCTGATCTCAACATGTCACTTCTACTTTTCCGTGAAATGCAACTTGTGATGTTGCCAAAAAACATAATTGCTTCCAACTGCATTAAAAACCATCAAATCTCCTTTTAAATTGCTGGAGAAGTCAAATTAGATAAAAACATAACCAAATCTGGTTGAAATTTCATCTGCAACATTAAAATTGCACATTTCACTTTGAAGCCCCCAAAATTAGAAAACCTCCTGCAGATGCATCCTGTTAATACCTTCTCAAAAATTGATTGCAAAAATGGAAAATTCACTCTTTCTCAGTTTCGATGGTATATTACACCTCACATTTTCGACAAAAATAGCCCCTCTGAGACCACTCTGAAAATCTGGCCTCCATGACTGAACAGAGCAATTAAATTGAAAAATTTAAAATTTACATAGTATGAACTATATAAACTTTAAAATATTTCAAATCTTTCCATTTGAAACTTTGTGCGTTCAAACCACTTTGGGTTTTGATTTTTAAATCATTTTTCTCTTTCCCCTTTGTCATGTGTTGATCCTTTATTCACTGAGCGGGCCCCACTTTGTATTTCATTTGAAATGTATAATATTTTGGATATATTATAGGTCTACGATATTACGATAAAATCGTAACATCGCAGACCATTCACTTAGAATTCTCGATCATACACAAATCCATACATTTGAAATCATCCCTCATTTTAATATATGATTTAATATTTTAATCATTTAAAACCCCTTGTCGTAGCATCTCGGGCTCAATTTAAACCTCCTCCGACCTTATGAAAAGGCCAAACTCGTAATATCATGCCCCTTTATTCCTAGGCCTTCGAGCACACGATCGAGTCGTACCATCGCGAGGCATGAAATTTTTTGCCCTAATCATACGACAAAGTCGTAGGATCAGGGACCTTTGTATTTCCATCTGCGATTTGTCAATACCATCGTAACATCGCATGACCATAAATTCCATTCCCCGATCACACGATGGGTAGTGACATTGAGCCACATGACACTTTCAAAATTTAGTTGAATCTCACCCACTGCACGGGTCCTTCCATCAGCCAACTGGGTGCCTAAGCACACATGTCCTAAGACACATTGCCTTTTGAGTGCCCGGGTATATGAAGACTTAAAAAGTCCATCGTGCCCCCCTAATGTGGGACAAAAAACAAAAGACCCCCTTTGCATTAAAATGCAGGCGTCTGAATTTAGAGGATCTCGTGGGCTGCTCAGCTTTGTCTATTGTTGAATGCTCCCCTTTGGCGTCACTATCGAAAAACTTGTGACTTTGTGTCTTTATTGCCTTCGGTGGATGATTTCTGCCACTTCCATTGCTACATGAGGTGTTGTAACATCTTCCTCTGCCTTTGAAGACCTCTTAAAATCTACATGCCGTGAGATGCCTATACTCTAGACTTATTATCTCTCTGTTGTATTCTCTTTAACGTGGAGCTTTGACCTTTCTTTGTTTGCGTGAAGCTCCCTATCCCAAAAACGTGAATGATCCTGTGCTGTGTAGAGCTACAGATGCCATGACCTTGCTATGCATTCCCCTATATGAGCTATTGTATGCCCTTTGAGGCTCCCCTGCCATGGGCTACCTCTGCCACAATCTCTGCTTTGCGTGGGACATTCACAGACCCCTCTTTTTTTTAAAATAAAACTATAGCCTTCCCCCTTTTCTTGCTACTATGGGTTGCTAATGTTTGGAGTGTAGCCACATTATCTTGGCATGGGGTTTAGACCATTGTCCCCCCTTTTTTGCTTGGACTATGACTTCAATAAATGTGGAGACCCTGTGTCTCCAATCATGGGCTGTCATTTGAATGTCAATCTCGGATTCTAAATTGTGATCAACACTGAATCTATGAAAGGGGCGGCCCGATGTTGGGATTCTGATGCAAAGATGCAAAAATCTCTCTATGAAGGGTGGCGTGGTGATTGCAAGAGAAATTCTCACTCAGTCAAAGCACATTGCCCCGGGCCATTGTGATGGCCTAACAATTTTTTCATAGTTGTGGCCAATGTTTGCACAGTAGCCGAATTCATATGTAAGACTAGCCTTGTTTTCAAAACTTGTAATCCCATATGTACTCAAAATTTTTCCAAGAAGGACATGATTCATCCCTTTATTTTAACCTAGATCCATTGGTCAGTGGTATGTAATGCCATGGATACTCCTGCCATCTTCCTGCACTTACACCTCACTTGCCCTTCTTTTAAAGCGTGGGATTTCCCTCTATTTTGTTCGTAGCAATGATTGAAAAACTAAACCCTTTTATTTGAAAGAGAACATTACTTTTCAGGGGAGAACAAAGACTTGAAGACATCATAATCAAAAGGATAGATGAAATGCTCTGATGGAATCAACCAGGCCCTAAACTGGGTCCGGCTAAAAAAAAATTTGTTGCTGAACAACTGACATGGAAAATTGATTCATCGATCACCTCGAATTGGCTGGAAACCAAATTGATCACTAAATCATCACATAAAACTTAAATTAAAACATTTTCGCATTACTGTGAAAATTGTGTTAGGAGGCCTGTTGCCTGGCTTTAAAATCTAACGTAAACACTTGGCAGGGCTCTGAAACTCAGGATCTCTGTTCTCTCTGATGCATTCAACAAGTTTTCCAAATCTCATTGCATGATGACATTGGGGTCAAAAGATATCAACCTTAGAACATGCCAACTTAAAATCACATGTAGATAAACATGCCAGAAAGCTGGAAATTGCATTTGATTTGAGCTCTGAAAATTGGGCAAATGGGCACATGAGATTCTAAAAATTGGGGCACTTGTACTTTTTCATGAGGAGAAAATAGTTCTATGATTTGGGCTCATGATGAATTACAGGATGCATTTGGTAAGCGTTTGAAGTTTGCTTCTTGGATTTGCAGGACAATGAACATTGACAAGATAATGATTTTTACAAATGGAATGACCCTGGAAAAGTGTGCAAATGGATTCGTCAAGTCTTAAAAAATGGCACACTTGTAGTATTTTTAGAGTAGAATATATGAAAAAAACTATTTAGTCCCACCAATCACAGGGTCAAAGATATGATATCCCGAACAGGGCTCCTAATCAATCTGCACCTCAGAATACCAGTGAAACTTTTTTTTGAAATATCAAATGGAATCGCGTTTGAAAGCTAATCAAACAGATTCATCATAAGCTCAAATCTAGAGTGTAGAAATTCTTTGACCCCCAGAATATGATGAAAAAGGAATTTTCTTATTTGGGTCAACTGGTCAAAAGTTATAACTTTTCAAACAGGGCTACCTGGAATTATGAACAAAATCCAAATTTGCAATAGAGGTAACTGACCAACTTTGAGGGGTTCGAAACCTAATCAAACGGATTCAAAATGACTTGAAACTTGGAACATAGGTTCTTTGATATCCATTCTAAACATCCTCAAATTTGTGAGTCATGAATCTTAACCGAGTACAAGATATTCAAATGCAAACATGCCCTCTGATCATTGTTTGACACTTGGGCAGAAAATGTAGAATGACACTAGCTTAAAACAAGACTTCGCTAAATGGTATGAAATATCAGTCTATCAATATGAAACACATGGATAGGCTGAATGAAGGGTGTTAGAAACATAAAACACCTTTTAGGCATTAACTCAACAGCCGAGAACATATGCAAGAAAAGCATTCACAGGGGCTAAAAACTTGGACTAGGTACTCAATATGGGAATGCAATTTTGAGCACCAATAGTGGCTTTGTCTAGCGATGCATGCCCCTTGAGAGCATGGAAAGAAATTAGATCTCTGGCTGAATAAGACCACTCAAAAAATTTCTCCAAGCAAAATTTTGAAAACAAGGAAAACTATTCTAACTGTACAAGATGGTGGCCTCGGGCCACCGAAATTTCTTCAAACCTCTTACCTCTGTCAAACACTTGATTTTCATTTATATTTCTCTAAGGTAAGTTGGAAAAAACTTTTCAATCAATTTCACCAGACACATAAATTTTTTCAATTGGTTCAGCTAGTAAAACAAAATAACTTTCCTGATTTTCATAGTGCATACTAGGGACTTCTTCAATATAATGCTCATTATGAAAATAGGGTTCAGCATGTTCGAATATACCAGGATCAAACTGATAAATCTCTTTAGCAGATGAAATATGCATGCTATCAAACTTGGGAAAAAGACTAGACACACCTTGAAATTGTGTATCTCTATATATAACTGGTTGACAATCAAATGTGTATCCACATTTATACTCATTAATGTCTTCATCCATGTCAAAAATTGAAACTAATCTAAGGTTTTCCACTAATTCTTCACAATCGGCAAATCGATTAATCACATTAAAACATTCATAATAAAATTTCTCGTAAGGTGCCGATAGATTTTCAATAACAACTTCATCTAACACCTCATCCTCATCATCACAACCGAAATGTTGATTATCTCTTACCTCATATGAATCATTATGAAACTTATCATGAAGTGCTAGATTATTTTCAAAGACAACCCCATCAAGCACCTCATCTTCGAGCTTAGAAAATGAAACATCATTAGAATATTCACTGTCACATGAAGAAAAAGAACAAAATGATTTGGTATAGCAGTATGATAGTGTGTCACCATTAAACTCATCTTCTACTAAATCTAAAACCTCCACATCCTCTTCAAACAATGAATTGATCACTCCATGCAAGGATCCTTTTTGAATGTTCTGGCAAAAGATAGGCTAGTCATCATCCAATTCCTCATCATATAAAGCATTAGTATAAACCCTAAATTCATTACCCATTTCATCTTCATGGAGACTCTTAGCATATGAAGAAAAATTAGAATAAGATGGAGACTCACTTTCTATCATATAGTATCCATAAATATGTTCTCTTCATTATCTTGCTTAGGATAACCACTATAAAGAGACCCTGATTCATTCCTAAACCCTTCACTACATGCTACAACTTTATTGTCTGATGTAGAAACATTTGAAAATCCTTACTTGAAGTCTTCATACTCAAATTCATTGTCATCAATTGCATTCACCATTTATTTATCTTCATAGCTAGAGGATAAATCACTCTCAAATTCTTCATTGACTACTTGATTTGTAAAATGTAGAGACTGAGATGCATCTTCACTTTTAGATTCAAAAAAATAAATCATATCTTCACTTTCATATGAATGTTAAATTTTGTTATTGCTTTCCTTTTCTCCTATTGCATCTGACTCATATGAAGACATCTTATCATCACTTTCCTCATCATTTTTATTTATATGATCACTTTCAGCATATATTAGATTAGGAACAATGTTCTCATCACTTGAAACACAACTTTCAGCTTCTTCACCCACATAAAAGTGAGATGAATGCCTTGCAACTTCATGGTTAGTTACATTCTCAACACAAATAAAATCATCAATTGGAGAAGCAACAACTGAAACTAAATATTCTACATATAACTTATCAAATGAATCAACCTCAATATCTACCACTAAAGTACCACAAACATATGTATCTTGATTTGCAATAGGCTCATTCTTTTCTACACACATATTATGATTTGAAATTTCAATCTGATTATTCATTACAACAGGGGTGTTGACATTCTGCTCTGTATTCGAACACTCAACATTATACTGCCCTTAATTTCCATCTTCATTATGCAAGCAAGAAACCTTAGAGAAATGACTCCTAGTAAGTCCATACTTCAAATTATTCTCAATATCCATAGAAGTCATAAAAGCTTGATATAAAGTTTGAGGTTCTTTATCCCTTAACCGATAACTCATTTTCTTATCAAATGCACCAAGGTAAACAATTAGGCATACTTGATCCTCTAGTCTAAATTTCTCAGGGATCTCATTCAAGGTTCTTACAAATCTAATATTAAATTAAGGGACAAGTTCACCATCCTCAATATGAATACTTAAAAATTTACTATATGAATAAAAAATGCTCACCCTCTCACTAAATTGCTCCATGAAGGCTGAATGCAACTCACTCCAAGATGAAATAGAACACACTAGTAAAAATGAAAACTAGTCTCTAGCATCACCTTCTAAATTTTGAACAAATAATTTCATGTGCACATCCTCGTGAGCAATCTCATAGTCACCCATCAAATCACTGCAAACTTGAACATGCTAACTAGCTGAAACAGTATGGTTCCCACTGAATGTAGACAAATGTTTTCTAAGGTCATCAGGAATGATATTTGGGAAACCATAGATACCATTGAAAAATAATGGCACGTATCTCTTGGTAGAAAAGGATTTATGATTTTGGTCAATGGACTGCATACTAAAAGAAATCTACCAACTCTTGCAAACTTACAACTCACCAAAATAACTTTCAAAATTTTTAACTTGCAGTAGACTTGAAAGCTCATCTACCAACTTAAATCTCTAACATATTCCAAGATGTAAATACATTTTCTGAAACAATCTTTCATAGAATATGCTAAGATGCATTAAACACTTCTCCTACTTAGTGCTGAAATATCATTGGATGGAGAAAACTTTCGTATAACTTAATTTCCTGAAAATAAATCTCAAGAAAGAGGAAAATACCTTAAATGTGATGTTTACAAACCTCTTCAATGCTGTGAAGAATAGCATAATCAAATCTTGTCTTGATTTAGCAATTCTTGCAAGGCATCACCCACTTTCTTTACAACTATTGCCAAGGGCCTGAGATGACTTCTTCAAATCTGCAACAGTACAATACCCTCAACTTCACAATTGCACTAGTGTAGAGATATACTTTGAGTCACCACTCACTAAGTGAGAAAGATTTTCCCAACTTGCACAAAACAACAAGCTGGTCCAGAATTTATAACAGGTATTTGAAAATTCACACACAACCTTGGAAAATCACACCCTTAAAAAAGTGAAAGAAAACATAAATTCTTGACCCTTAAAAGCATAACAACACTTTGAAAACACTTCGAGTTGAATTGATTGATAATGGAAACATTACTGACAATACAATCTTTCTTCAACCTTCAAAGCTACTGATGTCCTAGATAAAACATCATTGGGAAACATGAAACTTCAGCATGACTTTGCTACTGATAACAAACTTTACACATGCCTTTCTTGTAATTGTATTGAATCATCTTTAGATTGCAATACTCCCCAGTAGAGTCGCCATTTTGTTGGCTCTTGATTTAATAGTTTTGGAAATAACCAAGAAACTAGACCAATACATCTAAGGTTAGCAAATTCCTATAATGGATGCACTTGACTGTAGTCTTGGGCCAACTATAAGGATAAATCCTTCTTCTTTAGGCTTTGTTAGACCTAGGTGGGTGGACCTCAGACTCTTTATATGGTATCAGTGTAAAGGCATACAACTAAATCTGGAAAAATAGATAAAATCCCTTAATCTTCTATGTTTATGCAAGCATTCATGGGTGAAATAGCTGATAACAGAGCACATGAACCTGATAAACTAAGAGAGGGAGGGAAACCTCTTTTAATTATTAAACACAAAAGGAAAGATATTCGATTAAGATTTGTATCTCAACATAACCCGGGTAGGCAACAATAGGGAACATGTATCCTTCAAACTAACCAGTCCCTTATCCATTGGGCATCAACTGAACCTTAACATACAGATGGGTACCTAAAATATACTCATATATTCACGCATATGATCCATCTATTTGACTTGCAAATATACATTAGTCTTCATAACGACTCTCATACTTATTGTAAAATCCTTCTGGTGTAACCTGCAACCCTATCAGTATAGACAAGCATTTACTTGGCTTCTTTGTTCCAACAACAAATTCATCATGATATGCAACCTTAAGGGGTTGCAACTAAGTTCAAGACCTTAGTTCTTAAGCACAGAACATTGCAAGTAACAGAAGCAAGAGATGAGAATCAGAATGAAACTAAGAAGGTTAAACTCTTTGCATTAATTTCATTGAAAATAATACATCATCTATATATCAAAACTCATAAAATACACAAAGAATGACTGTGTAATATAACAATGCTTCAAAAGAGATACAATATGTTGTTCATAACAGAAAAACACTGAGAAAATGGTATCATAGCTGTGAGAAAACTCAGGAAATTGGAACTAGACTGGTCTCGCAATCCTCCTAAAATTTTCAAAAAATTGGAACCCTTACAATCAGCAAAAAAGGAACATATATAGGAGAGAAGATCTTTCAGGAATTGTAATTTGGAATTGACATCTGTCCTACTAAAAATATCCTCAATTTGAAGTTGTTGAAATTGAACTTCCCCATCTACCTGCACTTGAAAACCATAAATGATGCCAAAATATCTGATATATCTCCTTTAACAACTAGCAAAATATCCCATAGAGAAATATCAAGAAATCATCAAATTGTACTGAGGCTCCAAAAATATGATCTCAACATGTCACTTCTACTTTGCTGTGAAATGCAACTTGTGTTGTTGCCAAAAAACATAATTGCTTCCAATTGCATTAAAAACCATCAAATCTCCTTTTAAATTGCTGGAGAAGTCAAATTAGATAAAAACATAACCAAATCTAGTTGCAATTTCATCTGCAACATTAAAATTGCACATTTCACTGTGAAGCCCCCAAAATCAGAAAACCTCCTGTAGCTACTTCTTATTAATATCTACTCAACAACTGATTGTAAAAATGGAAAATTCACTCTTTCCCAGTTTCGATGGTATATTGCACTTCACATTTTCGACAAAAATAGCCCCTCTGAGACCACTCTAAAAATTTGGCCTCCATGACTGAACAAAGCAATTAAATTGAATTTTTTAAAAATTAATATAGTATGAACTATATAAACTTTAAAATATTTCAAATCTTTCCATTTGAAACTTTGTGCATTCAAACCACTTTGGGTTTTAATTTTTAAATCATTTTTCTCTTTCCCCTTTTCCATGTGTTGATCCTTTATTTCCTAAGTGGGCCCCACTTTGTATTTCATTTGAAATGTATAATATTTTGGATATATTATAGGTCTATGATATTATGATGAAATCGTAACATCACAGACCATTCACTTAGAATTCTCGATCATACGTAAATCCATACATTTGAAATCATCCCTCATTTTAATATATGATTTAATATTTTAATCATTTTAAACCCCTTTGTTGTCATAGAGGTTTGCACCCTTGTCCAAAGTTTTTACCTAAGGACAACCTTGTGAAATATGGAAACAACCTCCAAGTTGTGGGACTTGAACTATGAGGTTGAGTCTTTGGAGAAGGTCGACTTCCTTTACTATCAGGGTGCACCTAACTACTCTTGGAGAGGAAAAGGGAGAAGGAATGCATGAAAGCAAATCTACCTACTCTAACCTAAGGAGGTGATGCACCAAAATAGGGTGTTCAAACCAATCTTTGCCCATACATGCACTATTGAACCATCATGACACCAAAAGATATACACATCCAAACTTGCTCTAATCTAACAATCACATGCAGATCAAAAAACCCAAATGAATGACACAAGGAAAGAGAGGATTCACTTATATACCATTTATAGGCCAAAAGAGATACAGTCATGCATAAGGCAGATCTCTAAAATACACCAATGAGAGGCAAATAATTCTTGCACTTTACATCAATGGCTGAAGGAGATAAGGCAGAATTTCATTTAGTTCAGAGGCAAAGGGAATTTACACATGAAATTGCAGAGCAATATCAAAGAAGTCAAAGAAGAGTTGACCTTTACAAAATCTACAAAAATTTCTTTTATAACTCAGGCATAACTGAGATATCCTCTAATCAAAATTACTCCACAACCACTTCCATTGAGCCCTTCAAAGAATAATTATGGAGATCTGAAGAAAATCTAATCTGAGCGTAGATCTAGATGCAATTATATCTAATCTTTGTTGGAATAGGGCCCTGGAGAAGACAGAAATGACGCCATTAAACCATTCTAACCTAGGTAGATGGATCGGATCAGAGGTGGTGGAGTGTTCTCCTAGGATTAGCATTCATTTGAGGGTGGTTGGAATTCATCACAGGGATCAGATCGCTTGATCTCTCTTCGTCTCTGGCCCATGAATCAGCACAAATCAGTAGTCAACCAAACTTTGCAAGAAAAATAGGCCACGTGGACCAATCAGTTTATTTCGTTCTATCACCCTGCAAAGTCCACATGCAGTTGACCAACTAATTGTGCCGCCTCCTCAAAATCTTGACCATGACAGTCACATAACCACCAGCCCAACTGTCAATACTAACTGTTAATATCTTGGTCGGGCCCGCTAGGACACATGTTGCTTAGGCACTTTCCTGCATTGTTTAATTTCCTCACATCTTCTTATTGTGGTGAAGTGCCAATCGTTGATCACCGAAGGATCAATGACCGTGAAGATTCTCCACATACTGTGCTTGTCCTTTAAAGTTTTAGGGCCCATGAAACACTCAGCATCTGACCTGGCCTAACCTAGCTCCATCTAGCGTCACCCTGGCATACAACTGGCACCATATGTAACTAGCCTAGTCCCACAAGGACACACAGGAGCAAGGTGCTTGCCCACATTAATTAAGGTCCTTGCATCTTCATATTGTGGGGAAGCGCCAGCCCTCGATTTTATTTGAATCTATGGTGATCAAGCTCTATAGAACTGCATACCTAGTTAGTTGGATGGACCAATGAGATGCCCTCTTTGTACCCTAACCTACCTGGCAACTGCCACCGAGGACGATCCTTCAATACCCCTGAGAAAAGTGGGCCCATGACACCACACCAACCATGTGTCACAAAGGGGCATGCCTGCAATGTTTAATTTCTTTGCGACTTCATCTTGCGGGCATGCACCAACCATTGATCCTAGGAGATTTGATGATGCCTGCAACATGCACTTTCTAAACTTGCATAACTAGCCTCTGTGATGTCACATGGATGCATGTCGCTAGGGCGCTTGCCCACATTGTCAGAAAGTTTGACGATGCTCAGAATGCGAGAAAGTGGGCACCAATAGAATCGCCACCTTATCCACCCTGTGGCCCACAAGAGAACATGGACCCCCTTGCCACACGTTGCTAAGGGGCTTCCCTACAATGTTTAAAAATTGCTTGCTTTGATAATGCAAGAAAGCACCCACTGTAGATCGCCAAAGATCTGACAGTGCGAAAAGTTGCAGGCTGATGGAAATAAATTCAGGGAAGAAAAGAAAATGCAATAAGGTTTTAAATATTTAATTTTTTCGTATTTCATGACACTTTAAATAATATTAAAAATATAAGGTGACCGTTGGGTGGGGTTTGCATTCAAAGTTCAAATTTTGGCGGGAGGCAAAAATGGGTAACATTTCTAAGGACTCAGGGGGGACGCAAGCCAGCTATGCGTATGACCAATGACCCTATGCATCTATTAGGATACTAAGTCAAAAAAATGTGGATTAGTGTATCGTAAAACCCTAACCCTACCTCTGCAGTAGCAAAACATCGAAACTCTGTCTCTGCAACTCTGCAAAATCAGCAAAACACACATGCTCGTGCACTTCTTGGAAAGTAGGAAACAACAGAAAGGAAACTACTTTAATATGTACAGGAAAATTCAAGCCCTGTCAGAAACATGGTTTGAGATAGATCCCATTGACTGGGATAGGAAAGATTTCACCACTAGGTCTGCTTAATTGAAAAGCATTGGCCTACTTGCAACTGTCAATCAGATAGGGACCACTCCATAGTGCATTGAATTTTGAATATCTCCCTGGTTTTGCCCTGTCTGCATCCCATTTTAGAACTAAATCACCTTCTCTGAAGGTTCTGACCCTAGCCTTCTTGTCAAAGCTCCTTTTCACCTGCTGCTAATGTGTTTCTAGGGTCTGTATGGCCTGACTTCTTTTCTCTTCCAGCTCCATCAGCTCTACCATTCTTATTGTCATGGCATCATTTTTTATTAGCTCTAGCTGATGAGGTAGTTCTAGAGATGGGAACTCTAATGAAATTGGAAGCCTTGCTTCTCTGCATATACCAACATAAATGGTGAATTCCCTATTGACCTCTTAGGTGTTATTCTATTAGCCCATAATGCAGTCCTCAAATTTTGATGCCAACACCTCTGGTTATCTTCTATAGTTCTTTTCATAATCCTAATCAAGTTTTTGTTGGAAGACTCAGCCAAACCATTGCCCTGAGGATAGTAATTTGAGGATGTGCTTAAGTAGATATTATGATCAACTGCCCATGCACAAATCTGAGCTCCAACAAAAGATTTTGCATTATCTAAAATAATGGTTGAAGGGACACCAAACCTATTCATAATCCCATCAAGGAACTCAACAACTGAAGATTTTGTGGCATCCTTCAATGCAACTACCTCTATCTATCTAGTGAAGTAATCTGTAGCAGCTAAAATCCATTTGTGACCAGAACTAGAAGGAGGATTGATAGGGCCTATGAAATCCAATCTCCATTAAGCAAAAGGCTGGTCCACTTGAATGGGACGAAGAGGAAGAGCTGCAAGCTTTTGCTTACCAGAAAAGAAAACACATTTTTCACATTTCTTCACATACCTATGACAATCATGGAACAGGGATGACCAGTAGTAACCAGCCCTCATGACCTTCATTGCAGTTGTTCTTGCTAAGAAGTGACCACCATCAGGACCATCATGAAGTTCTCTGATCATTCTTTCAGCTTGGTTTATGTCAATGCATCTTAATAGGGCTCCATTAAAATCTTTCCTAAAAAGGATACCATCAACTATAACATAAGGAATTGACTATAATCTATACTGTCTCCTTTTAGTTCTATCTAATCCTTGAGGGTATCCATTGCCTAATAAGAAATTCTTCATATCATCCATCCAATTCCTTGGGCCATCATTTCTTGTCTCTTGCTATTTTGTTAATATCATAGCAACTTCCTCATCTGATTCCTTAGGTGATATCATCTGTTTACATAACCCTTTCCCTCTTACTAGCCTGGTGATCTGGATGTCAACATCATATTCCATTACTTTAGTGATCCAGCTAGCCCTCTTCTCACTAATATCTTTGCTCAAAAGGAAATCTTTCACACTAGCATGGGGTACTAACAGATAAATTTTATTACAAGACAGGAGGTGTCTAAATTTCTTTAAAGCTCTGATGACTGCAAGGGCTTGCTCTTCTACATAGTTGTATTTGTCTTCATATTCTTTGAGCCCTTCACTAAAGAAGGCAATGGGTTGTTCTTCATCTTTGTCATTTATTTGAGTCAAGACAACAAAAATACTTGACTCACCACCTAGGGTATAAAGGATGAAATCCTTTTCAAAGTTTGGATTAATGAGGGTAGGGGTGAGGCTATGGCTACCTTGATCCCTTCCCTTCCTTGGTCGATGCAAAGACCATACTTTTCTTGAGCATAGCTATAAGGGGTTTTACCATGGTAGCAAGATTAGGGATAAATCTCCTCACAAAATTTACCCTACCAAGGAAACTTTGCAACCCTTTCTTATGTTTAGGAAGAGGGAGAGCAAGTATTGATTTTGTTCTTTCTAGATCAATGGTTAAACCATCCTCAGATACAATGTGTCCTAATAATTTTCCTTGGTTGGTAGCAAAGACACACTTGCTTGGGTTAAGAGATACCCCAAACTCTCTACACCTTGAGAACACTTGTCTTAAATGATCAAAATGATCTTCTACACTCTTTGAATACACTGTGATATCATCAAAGGTAAACTAATACAAACTTTTCAATCACATTTTTGAAGGCCATCTCCATTGCATTCTAAAACGTAGCACCTGTGTTGGTTAGCCCAAATGGCATCTTACAATAAGCATAGGTACCCCACTTGGTGGTAAATGCAGTCTTGTACCTATCAGACTCTTTGACCAATACTTGATTGTAGCCAGAAAATCCATCAAGAAATGAAAACCTCTTTGAACCACTGACCTTGGACAAGATCTACTCCATGGAAGGAAGAGGGTGGTGATCTTTAAGGGAAGCTTGGTTAAGGTCCCTAAAGTCCACACACAATCTAATTTCTCCATTTTTCTACCTAACAGGGACAAGTTTTGCTACCCATGACGAGTGCTTGA
The DNA here is from genome assembly GCA_028749045.1 of Cupressus sempervirens. Lineage (NCBI taxonomy): Eukaryota > Viridiplantae > Streptophyta > Pinopsida > Cupressales > Cupressaceae > Cupressus > Cupressus sempervirens. The sequence continues at coordinate 767,674,272 of CM053784.1, read as the reverse complement.
TGGGGAAAATTATATTGGCTTCAATCAATTTGGATAGCTCTTTTCTCATTAAGGTTTCAATTTTAGGATTCACTGGCCTCTATTTTTTTCTTACTGGTTTGACATTATCAATTAAATCTATGGTATGCTGAAACAACCTTGGGTCAAAACCCTTTAAATCATCATACGTCCAGGAAAATATATCATTAAATTCTTGACATAGATGAATAAAACTTTCTTGCTCAATCTTAGAACATACCTTCTCCATGTTTAAGAATTTTCCATTAGCAATTGTGACTAGGGTGTGATCATCTTCGTCAGTAGCTAGGTTCATGACTCTGCCTCGTGCTTGGTCATTGGGATTAAAAACACTTTCTAAGGTAATGAGACCCTTAGACAACTTGTTGGAATTGAGGTTAATGATTTGATCACAATACTAATCCTGTAGTCTTGACTGGTTCCTATCTAAAAATTCTGCTTCATTATGCAAGAAGCTTACAATTTTTTCATCAGATTCGAACACTTTCCAATGGATGTTTTTGTCAGGGATGGCAAGCCTTACTACCATTTTGATTTTCTTCTTCTTCTCCTCCCCAAGATTCCTTGGCACATCGTGAGATGCACCTATTGCTGCAAGTCTATCGGCATGTCTATTTTCTTTTCTAGGGATGCTTTGAATATTAAATGCATCGAAACCTTCAAGCATATCCCATACCCTATGTTTATAAGACTTGAGTAAGCTGTTCTTGGTGATATTCTGATTTCTCACTTGATTAACCACCAACTCACTATCTCTATATACACTTAAGGCTTGAATTCCTCTTTTTCGAGCAAGTAGGAGGCCCTGAATCAAGGATTCATACTTGGCCACATTATTAGTGCAACTAAATTGGAGCCTAAAGGAGAAGTAGTACTTTACTTGTGCAGGAGAAATCAACATCACACCAGCCCCTGATCCATTCTTATTTCTTGAGCCATCAAAGTACATACTCCATATCCCACTCATATCTTCTTTAGTCTCCACAAGATTGGGAACTAGAGCATCTTTCTCTAATATACAATATGTATTGAGGCATGTTTCAAGGGTTTCTGACATAGGATCAAATCGATATGCCTTAGCCCATTCATCTAAGAGAAAATCAAGTATCTCTACTAGGGAAGTAGTAGGCTCATTCACTATGTCATTATCATCCACTTTTATGATAGTACAATTCATGTTAATGAGATTAGGGGTGTAGGGTTTGGTATGATGGAGGGCTAGAGGCTCTACTCTGATTGAATCTTTGGCTCCATATCTTGTCCTAAAATATATATATGACCAATCAAAAGATATGTAAACACCTATTTGGGTAGTGAAATCTCTTGACAAATAGATAGAAAAATGTGGCTTGACTTCAGCAACAGATATATCTTGAGTTACAGTACAACCAAGGCATGCATGTAGGGCCATTTCCACATTCCTAAGGATCCCTATAGTCTTGACAGTACTACCATCCAACTGTAACACATCCCTAACAATGGGTTCATATTTCATTCCCAAAGCATCAGCAACACACCTAGGCATCAGTGAACTACTGGCCCCTAAATCAGTCATGCAATTGTGGACTAGTTGATCCCCTACAATTAAAGAAACATAAAATGGAGGGGGTCTAACCTTTTTACTTGTTTCTTACTCCCTTGATGGTTGTACTAGGCTTGTGGCACTTTCCATGCTGGGTAGCTGATCCTTTGGTTCAATACTTTCCAATTCTTGCTGCAGCAACCTCTTTTGAATGGGTATAGTAGCAACAACATCCCACATGGAAATATTTACATTTTTTTTCTTCATTTGTTCTACCACACTAAATGGCATGGTACATGCTTTGGTAGAAACCTTGGGAGCTGCATTTGTAGGAGGTTGAGGTGGAACAATGTGAGGATTACTTACATTTTTTTTGCCATCGAGGCCTGATTAAGAGGAGGAGGGGTAGCACCTTCAATAGCTCTTTTCTTACTCCTTGTGTTGTGAGAAATGGAATCCTCGTTTACATTACAATGTTCCTCCATTTGATGACTCATAAAGGAGCAATCACCTTGTCCCTGCATATACGAGGCCTCTTTAAATTGGTCCTCCTTGTATGATTTTCCTATTGCAGGCTCTTGGATGGTCAAAACCAAATAAGATTCAACCTTCTGACACATGCAACGAGAATAGGAGTAGTTACAGGAGGGACAAAATTCCTGATCTTGGGCCATGTTGTTTTGAGGGGCTATGACCCTACTTTGGTTCATGCTTGAGGTTGAAGCATGGCTATTTTGCCTATTTTGATCAAAAGAATTGTTCCAATAATTAAGATTTGGAGGCCTACCACTGTTTAGAGTTTGATGTTGCAATTGATGAGTTTTACTACCTTGAACTTGTTGTCTTTCTAAAGTCACCACTTTATTGCTCATTTTCTGCATCGCAGAGAAACTATCCTCTAGCTTCTTCTCTTGGCCCTGCAATCTCTTATCTACGTTCAACATCATAGATTGCATCATCTCCTTGATTTCATCTATTCTATTTGAAGATGTAGAAGGTTAAGGGACTAGAGCAAGGGATTGTGATGTGGAAGTTGTAGGGAGAGGATCCATTTCTGGTTGTTGATTTGGAACATCAGGAAAGAAAGGCATGGGAGGCCTTGGAGCTAGCTTGCCTCCTCATATTAGGATGTTTTCTGACTTTATTGCTATGTCATAAGGATTAGGTAAGGTATCTCCTCCCATAGTTTGGATTGTAGTGGCAATGTCACTATTAAAATCTCTGAGGTTATGCAAGAAGGCATTACTAGGGGTAGGTTTCACTAAAGTAGGTATTCTATCCCACATCTTTTGAAATCTATAGTTAAAATCAGTCATACATTCATGGATGGCTCTTTTTATAGTAGTCAACTATTCTAAAAGTGACAAATGGTCACTTTTGTCCTCAAAGTGTTTGCATAATTTTGCTCCTAATCCATCCCAATCTATTATAGAACCATGAGCCAAACCTCTATACCATTGTAGTGCTTTTCCTTTCAAAGATGAGGCTAGAAGCCTAATTGCAACATCATCCTCTGTGATACCATGGATATTACAGACATTTGCAACTTCTTGAATGTGTTCTGAGGGAGATAGAAGTTTCACCAGTAAAATCTAGTATACTTTTGAGTGCAACTATTGGTATGTCATATCTTTGGGCCAACAAAAGAGGACTTCCACCATTAAAGGTGGCAAAAGCATGAGCTCTAGGCTGTGCCATATAGACAAGTAATCTATTGATATGTGCTGATGGCAATCTAGGCTGAGATCTAACAATAGGAGGAGTAGAGATAGATCTTGCAGGTGTATTTGTTACTATTGCACTTCTAACTGGTGATAAAGATACTCTAATCTTCCTTCTTCTAGGATTTGAAAATGAAAGCTCTTGGTATTGAAATTTACCTCTAGAAGATGCCCTTGTTTCGGCTTTGGGCATGAATTACTGCAACTTTGGTTTGGAACCAGATGTATCTGAAGCTTAGAGTTGCCAAGTACTTTAAAGAATGAACCTCTTGAAGGCTTGAACACTGAAGCCAGTACTATCTCTTTAGTATTAATCTTGAAATCTTCCTTTTGACACTAGTAGACTTGAATTTTTTTGATTTTTTGTCCCACTGGGCATGCCAAAAATTGTTGTCATAGAGGTTTGCACCCTTGTCCAAATTTTTTACCTAAGGACAACCTTGTGAAACATGGAAACAACCTCCCAGCTGTGGGACTTGAACTGTGAGGTTGAGTCTCCTGAGAAGGCCGACTTCCTTTACTATCAGGGTGCACCTAACTACTCTTGAAGAGGAAAAGGGAGAAGGAATGCATGAAAGCAAATCTACCTACTCTAACCTAAGGAGGTGATGCACCAAAATAGGGTGTTCAAACCAATCTCTGCCCATACATGCACTATTGAACCATCATGACACCAAAAGATATACACATCCAGACTTGCTCTAATCTAACAATCACATGCAGATCAGAAAACCCAAATGAATGACACAAGGAAATAGGCCAAAAGAGATACAGTCATGCAGATTGTAGATCTCTACAATACACCAATGAGAGGTAAATAATTCTTGCACTTTACATCAATCGATGAAGCAGATAAGGCAGAATGCCATACAGTTCAAAGGCAAAGGGAATTTACACATGAAATTGTAGAGCAATATCAGAGAAGTCAGAGAAGAGTCGACCTTTACAAAATCTACAAAAATTGCCTTTATAACTCAGGAATAACTGAGATATCCTCTAACTAAAATTAATCCACAACCACTGCCATTAAGCCCTTCAGAGAATAATTATGGAGATCTGAAGAAAATTTGATCTGAGCACAGATCTAGATGTAATGATATCTGATCTTTGTTGGAATAGGGCCTTGAAGAAGACAGAAATAGCACCATTAAACCATTCTGACCCAGGTAGATGGATCGGATCAGAGGTGGTGGAGTGTTCTCTTGGGATTAGCATTCATTCGAGGGTGGTTGGAATTCATCACAGGGATCAGATTGCTTGATCTCTTTGCATCTCTAGCCTGTGAATCAACAAAAATCTGCAGTCAACCAAACTCTACAAGCAAAATAGGCCACATGGACCAATCAGTTTATTCCATTCTGCCATCTTTCAAAGTCCACATGTGGTTGACCAACTAATTATGTTGCCTCCTCAAAATCTTGACCGTGACAGTCACATAACCGCCAACCCAACTATTAATACTAACTATTAATACCTTGGCTGAGCCCACTGGGACGTGTTGCTTAGGTACTTTCTCGCATTGTTTAATTTCCTTGCATCTTCTTATTGCGGGGAAGCATCAATCGTTGATCACCAAAGGATCAAGGATCATTAAGATTCTCCACATACTGCAACTATCCTTTGAAGTTTTAGGGCCCAGGAAACACTCAGCATCTAACCTAGCCTGACCCAGCTCCATCTAGCATCACCCTGGCATACAACTGGCACCATATGTAACTAGCCTGGTCCCACAAGGACATGCGGTATCAAGGCACTTGCCTGCATTAATTAAGGTCCTTGCATCTTCATATTGCAGGGAAGCACCAACCCTCAATTTTGTTTGAATCTATGGCGATCAAGCTTTGCAAAATTGCATACCTGGTCAGCTGGATGGGCCAATGAGATGCCCTCTTCGTACCTTGACAACTACCACCGAGGACGAGCCATCAATACCCCTAAGAAAAGTGGGCCCATGACACCACACCAACCACATGTCACAAAGGGGCATGCTTGCGATGTTTAATTTCCTTGCAACTTCATCTTGCGGGCATGCGCCAACCATTTATCCTGGGAGATTTGACGGTACCTATAACACGCACTTTTTGAACCTGCGTAACTACCCTCTATGATGTCACATGGATGCTTGTCGCCAGGGCGCTTGCCCACATTGTCAGAAAGTCTGACAAAGCTTAGAATGTGAGAAAGCAGGCACCAATAGAATTGCCAACTCACCAGCCACCTTATCCACCTTGCGGCCCACAAGAGAACATGGACCCACCTGCCATGCATCGCTAAGGGGCTTTCTCGCAATGTTTAAAAATCACTTGCTTTGATAATGTGAGAAAATGCCCACTGTAGATCGCCAGAGATCTAATGGCGTGGAAAGTTGCAAGCCAATGGAAATAAATTCAGGGAAGAAAAGAAAATGCCATAAGGTTTTAAATATTTAATTTTTTTTTATATTTCAAGGCACTTTAAATAATATTAAAAATAGAAGGTGACCATTGGGTGGGGTTTGCATTCAAAGTTCAAATTTTGGCGAGAGGCAAAAAATGGGTAACACCCTTGTCGTAGCAACTCAGGCTCAATTTTAACCTCCTCCGACCTTACGGAAAGGCCAAACTCATAATATCGTGCCCCTTTATTCTTGGGCCTCCGATCACATGATGGAGTCGCAGCATTGGGAGGCATGAAATTTTTTTCCCTAATCATACGAAAAAGTCGTAGGATCGGGGACCTTTTTATTTCCATCTGTGATTTTTCGATACCATCGTATCATCGCATGAACATAAATTCCATTCCCCGATCACATGATGGGTAGTCACATTGAGCCACGTGGCACTTTCAAAATTTAGTTGAATCTCACCCATCGCACGGTTCCCTCCATTCGCCAACTGGGTGCCTAAGCACACATGTGTCCTAAGACACATTGCCTTTTGAGTGCCTACGTAAATGAAGACTAAAAAAGTCCACCATGCCTCTAATGTGGGACAAAAAAAAGAGACCCCCTTTGCATTAAAATGCAGGCGTCCAAATTTAGAGGATTTTGTGGGCTGCTCAGCTTTGTTTATTGTTGAATGCTCCCCTTTGGCGTCACTATCCAAAAACTTGTGACTTTGTGTCTTTATTGCCTTCAGTGGATGATTTTTATCACTTCCATTGCTACATGAGGTGTTGTAACGTCTTCCTCTGCCCTTGAAGACCTCTTAAAATCTGCATGTCGTGAGATGCCTATGCTCTGGACTTATTATCTCTCTATTGTATTCTCTTTAACATGGAGCTCTAACCTTTCTTTGTTTGCATGAAGCTCCCTATCCCAAAAATGTGGATGATCTTGTGCTGTGTGGAGCTACGGACGCCTTGACCTTGCTGTGCATTCGCTGATGTGAGCTGTTGTATTCCCTTTGAGGCTCCCCTTCCATGCGCTACCTCTGCTACAATCTCTGCCTTGTGTGGGACATTCAGAAACCCCTCTTTAAAAAAAATAAAAACTGCAACCTTTCCCCTTTTCTTGCTACCGTGGGTTGCTAATGTTTGGAGTGTAGCCACATTATCTTGGCATGGGGTTCTGACCATTTTCCCCCCTTTTTTTCTTGGACTATGACTTCAATTAATGTGGAGACCCTATGTCTCCAATCATGGGCTGCCGTTTGAATGTCAATCTCAGATTCTAAATTGTGATCAACACTGAATCTATGAAAGGGACAGCCTGATGTTGGGATTCTGATGCAAAGATGTGAAAATCTCTTTGTGAAGGGTGGCTTGGTGATTGCAAGAGAAATTTTCACTCAATTAATGCACATTGCCTTGGGCCATTGTTATGGCCTAACAATTTTTTCATAGTTGTGGCCAATGTTTGCGCAATAGAAAAGTTCATATGTAAGACTAGCCTTGTTTTCAAAACTTGTAATCCCATATGTACTCCTCAAACTTCTACCAAGAAGGACACGAGTCATCCCTTTATTTTAAGCTGGATCCATTGGTCAGTGGCATGTAATGCCATGGAGACTCCTACCATCTTCTTGCACTTACCCCTCACTTGCCCTTCTTTTAAAGCGTGGGATTGCCCTCTATTTTGTTTGTAGCAACGATTGAAAAACTAAACCCCTTTATTTGAAAGAGAACATTACTTTTTAGGGAAGAACAAAGACTTGAAGACATCATAATCTAAAGGATAGATGAAGTGTTGTGATGGAATCAGCTGGGCCCCAAATTGGGTCTGGCTAAAAAAAAATTCATTGCTAAACAACTGACATGGAAAATTGATTCATCGATCACCTCGAACTAACTGGAAACCAAATTGATCACTGAATCATCACTTAAAACTTAAACTAAAACATTTTTGCATTACTGTGAAAATTATGTCAGGAGGCCTGTTGCCTGGCTTTAAAAACTAACGTAAACACTTAGTAGGGCTCTGAAACTCAGGATCTCTATTCTCTCTGATGCATTCAATAGCTCTACCAAATATCGTTGCATGACGACATCAAGGTCAAAAGATATCAACCTTCAAACATGCCAACTTAAAATCACCTGTAGATAAACATGTCAAAAAGCTGGAAATTGCATTTGGTTTGAGCTCTGAAAACTGGGCAAATGGGCACATAAGATTCTAAAAACTAGGGCACTTGTACTTTGTCATGAGAAGAAAATAGTTTTGTGATTTGGGCTCATGAAAAATTATGGGACACATTTGGCGAGCATCTAAAGTTTGCTTCCTGGATTTGCAGGACAGTGAACATTGACAAGATAACAATTTTTACAAATGGAATGACCCTTGAAAAGTGTGCAAACGGATTCGTCAAGTCTTGAAAATTGGCACACTTGTAGTATTTTTAGAGTAGAATACAAGGAAAAAACCATTTAGTCTCACCAATCACAAGGTCAAAGATATGACATCCCGAACAGGGATCCCAATCAATCTGCACCTCAGAATACCAGTGAAACTTTTTTTTTAAATTGCAAATGGAATCATGTTTGAAAACTGATCAAACAGATTCATCATAAGCTCAAATCTCTGCGTAGAAAGTGTTTGACCCCCAAAATATGATGCAAAATGAATTTTCTTATTTGGGTCAATTGGTCAAAATTTATAACTTGTCAAACAAGGCTACTCAGAATTATGAACAATATGCAAATTTGCAACAAAGGTAACTGACCAACTTTGAGGGGTTCAAAACCTAGTCAAACGGATTTGAAATGACTTGAAACTTGGAATATAGGTTCTTTGATATCCATAATAAACATACTCAAAGTGGAAAGTCATGAATCTTAACCGGGTACAAGATATTCAAATGCAAACATATCCTCTGATCACTGTTTGACACTTGGGCAGAAAATGCAGAATGACACTAGCTTAAAACAAGACTTCGCTAAATGGTTTGAAATATCAGTTATCAATATGAAACAAATGGATAGGCTGAATGAAGGGTGTTAGAAACATAAAACACCTTTTAGGCATTAATTCAACAGCCGGGAACATATGCATGAAAAGCATTCATAGGGGCTAAAAACTTGGACTATGTACTCAAAATGGGAATGCAATTTTGAGCACCCATAGTATGTAAAGAATATCGTGAACTAGAAAATTCATGGAATTTAAATAAATTTTCATTGTCCATTTTAGCATGATCAATCACTTGTTTAGTTTGAGGATCAATCACGTAACACATATCTTTATAGAATTCAACTTTATAGTCCTGACATAACTTTGCAACAGAAAGCATATTAGTTTTAAGATTAGGTACATACAGAACATAACTCAGTTTACCATTAGGAATAGTTACATCACCTAAACCTTCAACTTTACAAGTCTGATTATTAGCCAACTGAATAGGAATATTAGTAATATCAGGTTGCAGAGAATCAAAAATTTCCTTATGAGAAAAGACATGTTGTGATGCACCACTGTCAACAATCTATTCCAAAGGGCTACAAACATTATAGCTACAAGTAAAAGCATGATGAGAATTAGAACCATTAGAGTTACCTTTTTTATGATTTGATTTTTGATGATGGTTACTGTTGTTCATAGGTTTTTTATTATTTTGCTTTTTAAAACAGTTATTGACAACATGACCATCTTTGCCACAATAAGAACAATGAGGTTTGGAATTTGAATGATTCCTTTGATTATTATTATTATTACGATTGAGATTATGATGATTGTTATGGTTATTTTTATTATTGTTATGTTTGACATTAGATTTATTATTGGAACTATTAGAATTATTATTATAGTGATTGTGATTATTATGATGATGATTATTATTATTTGAACGAAAGTTATTACTATTTGAATTCCGAGACATAAATGCATGTTTAGTTGATTTAAGAGTACCAAACTAAATTAGCTTAGCTTCTTCCTATCGTAATAGATTTTGAAAAATAATATAAGTTAATTGAGCAGTTGAAGTAGGAATAGCAAGTTGTGCATGAATATTAGTTATAAACTGTTGAAACTATCTAGGAAGACACTTTTTAAGAATAATATGAATTAAGTGAATGTCATCTAACTAAACACCTAAACCAACTAGATGACTTTTAATAGAATCAAATTTTAATAGAAATTCATCCATGGTCTTAAAATCTGTATACCTTAGATCTTCAAGTTGATCCTGCAACTGTATTTTGCGAGATTCATCTGCACTATCATATTGGGTTTGCAAAATTGTCCAGGCTTCATGAGCTTTGGAACAATTTGCAATTAAAACATATAAATTTGGAATAATGGAAATACCAATTAAACCTAAAGCTTCTTCATTTTTAAGTTTCCAAGTATCTTTTTCATCTTTGGAACTATTAAGTTTTATTTCTGGAATTAAGGTTGACATCTTTATGGGAAAAAAATGTCCCCCCTAATAGAAATATGACTTAAAAGTTAACTTAAATTAAAGAAACTTGCTAATGAAACTATGAATAAGTATCTAAAAAATGAAACTTGACAGAAAAGAAACTCAATAGAGGAAAAAAAATGAAAATAGAAGTGGAACAGATGAAAACAAAATGATATAGCCTTGCAAGAAAATGTTAGAACAATGATTAATCTGTAACGAAAAAGGACTAATGCAGAGGCATTTTAGAATGATTATTGCGTTAAAAAAAATGTCAGATGAATCCAACTAACTATTATTATGACTCCTAATGATTTGAAATGATTAAAAACAACTTATTAGGGGTCAAAATTTGAAGTTATAAATTAAGTTTATAACTATATATTATGACCACAATAATAAATGATAAATGATAAACAACAATCCAAAAAATAATTAATAAAAGCTTTATAACTTAATTTATAATATTTAACTTGACGTTGGAACAAAATTGAAAATGCTTTTAAATAATCAATAATATATATAAAAATTGATTAAAAAAAACTTTATTTAATTAAAACCAAAGGTTTTTAAAAAAATGACAACTCAAACAATAGAAAATAAAAGGTAATAATATTAAATCTTGCTAAGGACAAAAGAATTAAAAAAAACTTGGTAGGAGAAAAAAAGAAAAATTAAATGCCCGTTGGAAACAATGATCAGGTACCTTTAAACCCTCAGGCTTCCAAGGGCAAGGGCACAGAGAATCACATGCACCCTTGGGCCTCCTAAGTGCAAGGATAAGGATGCCCAGATGTGTGCATGCAACAAAGATCAGGTTGCAACCAAAGATCTTCACCAACAAATGGTAGAGTATATTTATCGTGTTACAAAGTAGAGCAGAAGAAAGCAGGTATGCGAGATCACCAATGGTAGACTCAGTACTAGCAGTAATTAGAGCTTTGCACCCAGGCTTCAAAAATGCATGCAAAGGTCTGGGCAGCAAAAAACAATGCAAATGAGGTAAAATGTTTTGTAGGAGAAGCTCGGAGGAAAGTCACAACAAAAGGGGTGGGAACTGAAGGCACAACTGAAAGCTCATGCAAGCTAGTAGAGAGGTGGTTTAAGAAGGCTTAGAGCAGCTACGGAGGAGGAGTTAAGCGGTGAAAGAAGGTTAGGCCGCAAGTTTTAAAAAAAAGCTTTGGCTGTAGCTTTAAGAAAAGCGATTTTGGTCATAGGTTAAAGAAAGAGCAGCCTCAAACTAAACCAAGGAGCACAAAGGCCAGCAAAGAATGATTTGAAATCAATGTAGAAAAAAAAAAAGGCACGTCAAGGAAGAGCATGACTCGAGAAACAACAAAAAGAAGAAAGAGCAAACACACAGAGATAATGATCAAAGAAATTTGAGAACAACAATTAAAGGAAAATAGAGTAAAATGGAAGGCTTAGAAATCAAGAATGGGTTTAAGAAAGCCGAGTTGGAAAAAGACAAAAAAACAAGAGTGAAAAAGGAAATGTCTATAAAAAAATGACAAGAAATTAATGGGAAAGATTAATTCAAGTTTAGAAAGGATAAAAATACAAAGAGATACTAAAATTGAATATTATTAAATATTTTTGAATATTATTGAAATTGAATATTTAATAAATCTAAAAGAGTTATAGATTAGAAAATATTTTAAATTTCAAAAAGAAATATGAATAGGTTTTAACTAATCTAGTGTATATAGGATTAAAAAAAATCACACTTAGGATTATAGAAGTGTTCCCTGTAATAATAATATTAGGAAATAATTTTTTTAATTTTTAATATTTAATAAAAAAATGCTATTGAAATAAATGATAATAAATGCTACTTGTTTTGGCAACATGCCTTCCAAAACAAGAGCAAAAAAAATTGTAATTTTTTGATAGGAAAGCCCTTTGGTGGCAAGCCTTCCAAAGAGGGTTAAAAATAATGGTTAAAAGATGATAAATTAAAAAATAAACACCTGCACACACAAGATGTTAGGATGAGCTAAAACCACAACACAAACATCTTCTCTCAATAACGTCTCCAAATAAGGTGTTCTCCAATGAATGTCAACCTTCAACACAAAAACTTAAAATGAGGATTAGTAACCAAGCTCTGATACCATGTAAGAAATGATAAGATAGAGCAAGGAAAGAAAACAATCCAAGTAAGTTAAGTGTGAAATAATGTTACCATGAGATAAGCAAAATCCAAGAGCATACACCAAGATAGTTCAACAATGGAGACAAGGATTTGAAAGGGTAAAGCAAATAAAACCCCTTGTGAGTATTATGGAAGAAGGCAAATGTCTAGAGAAGAGAGAGAGAAAGTGGTGGAGCAAAATAACTCAATACAATAACATCAAAATGATGTGTAAGGAAGAAAAAGAAAGGAGCATCTCTTTTAAAGAGATGAGAAAGAAGTTGCATGTGTAACTCCCATTTCTATGAATGCCACATTCATAATAGGTGTGTGTAAAGTGTCAAGATCCTCTTAAGGAGGATAAACTAAATTCCTTAATAAAGGTATTATAAAAATGAGTTGTCCTCATATGTGGACTAAAGGACAAGTAAATGACATGTCCTCCACATGTGTACAATAGGAAAAACTACATTTAGGGATCTTTGGAATATCCCAATTAAATACATCCAAGGGAAAATTAATATTTCCAACACATCCACTATCTATGATCCATTTGTCACTCTCGTTCACATAAGTCATAAGTGCAATAGCTTCATCCTCATCTGATTCATCCTTCATTGCAACATATACTACTACTTCATCATCATTATCATCAGAGTCATTTTCATTAGCAATGTAACATGACTTCTTGCCTTTATCTCTGTAGTGTCTTCCATCGTCTTCTCTTTTGTTTTTGTACTTGTTCCCTTCTTTGAAGTTCTTCTTCTGTGTACATCTTGCTGCAATATGACCAACTTCATTGCAATTGAAACAAGTGATAGGCAGCTTACCTTTGAATTTACCTTTTCCTTTGTGGAATCTTCTGGCCAACAATGCTTCCAATTGTTCAATGTCTTCCTCATCTATACTGCTATCGCTCCATGCATACTTTAACTTTCTTTTCTTCTTCTTTGGCTTTACCTTCTCAGAATCCTTTAGTAACAATTATGCTTTGAAAGCTGATTCAATACTATCTGGTCTATAGTTGTCAAAATTAGATAACTCAAATGCAGTGAGTCTACCCACTATACCTTCAAGGGTTAGATCATTTCCTAGTATACATATTAACTCTTGAATTATAGATACTCTAATAGCATACACAAGCAAAAATTTTCTCAAGACTTTACTTATCATAGTTTCATCACCTATTTTACCAGTTGTACCTTTTATAGCACTTACAACTTCTTTTATTCTAGCAACATATTGAGCAATGTTTTAACCTTCTTCCATTCTCATGTCATCAAACTTACCTTTGAGGCTCTCTGACTTGGCTCTTTGAACATTTTTGTCTCCTCCATAGATGGTGTTTAGGGAATCCCACATCTATTTTTCATTTTTGAGGTCTTTGATATCATCAAACTTAGCATAGCTTAGGGTAGAGGCAATCTCCAACATAACCTGATTGTGCTCCTTCTTTTTCTTCAAATCTTCAGTAGTTAGGGCTCCTAATGGATCAACATGTTCTATTGTAATGCAAGTTTGTGCATAATCTCCAAGTCCTCCAAGGTGCTCTATTAAGCTTGGGTACCTCTCTCTTTGACATCTTGATCTTTATGCTTTTAGTGCCTTGAAACTAATCCTCTTAAGCAACTGCACTCTGATATGGATTGTTGAAATTATTTAGAATAACTGAGAGGGGGGGGGGGGGGTGGGGTGAATCAGTTATTCAAGCTCCAGATGTCTAAATAAAACTTTTACAATTCAGTGAACCCAAACATTCTTAACCATGCATGCATTCTTTGTGTTCAAACCAAAACTGATATGTTACTACTAAACTAACATGCAAAAATGTAAAGCATAAAACATAACACATCCATCAGTACACTTGACACGATGATTTAATGTGGAAACCCAATTTGGGAAAAACCACCAGTAACATGCTACTCCTTTCTCACTCTTCTAAAGTGATGCCCTGTTAAAGGCCAACCCTATTAAAGGTTACAACACACACTATTAAATGTGACCTGGTTAAGGGATTTCAATCTCCCTGTTAAAAGTGAGCCTTGTTAGAGTAATTTAGGTCATTCACTTGGAATGCCACCATGTTAAAGGATTTTTCAATGGTTGTTAAGTAAACCTTTCTCCAAAGGATTTACCCTAATCTGATACAATTGAGAGAGTAATATTAGAGTTTGATCTGATACAAATTACAACCTTACTTGTAGATTACAAATCACTATTCAGTCCTCAATTATGCTTGGCTTCCTATCTTTGCAGTTCTGATAGCTTATTCACCCTTCAAGCATTCATCCTTCTCTAGCATTCTTTCTTAGCTTACCATTACAGACTTCTCCTCTTAGGTCACTTGATGAAGCAAACCTTCTACCTTCACCTTGTCAGATTTTCACATCCAAAAACTCTCTGACCTCTCAACATTTGCTTCATGACCAAGCATCCCTAAATATAGGGAATTAGAACTCTTAATAGTAACAGATTTCCACAATCCATTTGTAAACTACTAAGTTTTCTAGATTCGATTATGTGTGTTTATTTCATCGACATTTCAAATCACACTACATGATCCATCATTATGATAAGAAAGTACAGGAATATCCATTTCAAAAATTAGGGTTTTCAATGGACTAGGTAGGATACAATGTATCTACCCCATATCTTGTCTTCTCCTAGAATCCATTTGAATTCACCTCCAAAATGGTTTACATAAGATTCTGTGCCTCTAGCTCATCAATCTTATCTTCCTCTTGATTCATAAGTTCCAAGAAAACAAACTTGTCGGCTTTCATTTGGTGAATCTTCAATCTTTTTCATAATACAGAAGCTCAACATTATCAATTTACTAATGTTTGGCACATACTGTGTTACTTGGCATTGACTGGATTTTACTAGTGCTCAGCACATACTGAAAATCACTCAGCATCTACTAACTTGCTCGACACCTATTAGTTTTTTCGAAATCCACTAGAAATTGCTTTCACTCAGCTCCAACTAACTTTTTGCTCAGTTTGCACTAACTTTACTTAGCACCTTCTATTAACTTGGTCAAGCTTAGAAAATGAACTTTTGTTCAAGCTTAGCAAATGAACTTTTGTTCAACCTTTTTCATCTAAACTTTCTAAGTGTAGCCAAAAATTTTGTAACCCCAAGTAGATCATCAATACATTATGTTATCACTATCTTAACTGATTCTTGCACTCAATACATAATCATAACTCAATCTTTCCTCTAGGTACTTTTGTTACATCTTGTTGATCAAATCCTCTTCATCAATCAACAAAGTGATAGTGCTTGAAACATATAAGCAATTGTCTTACCAACATATAGCAGGTTTGACATCAGTGACAAAACAATGATTGAAAACACTTCTTCAACAATAAAAATCTTTCTTACTCAAATGATATTTTCAATCATATGTCAACAATATTTTCCTGCATATGCAAATTATTTGTTTTAAGTTATTTACAAATTACATGATACTTATGCTACAAATTAGATATAACATAACATGAACAATATGCATACGTCATAATCATTGTATACTTTTTATTTCATTACCTCTACAAAAAATATATTATAAGTAATCAACACCAAGAATTAAGCATTGTTACAAATATTTGTACCTAATAAATTTCCATTGATCATCTTCTTTGACATCATCATTATCTTCATCATCATAGAAATCGTTATAATGACCATCGTCATCATCATGATCGTCACTATGACCATCGTCATCATCATCATCATTATCACCATCACCATCATCACTATAACCATCATTGTCATCATCATTATTATCACCATCACCATCACCATTGCCATCGCCATCGTCCCATCACCATCACCATCACCACCACCACCATCACCATCATCATCATAATCATCATAATCATCATCATCACCACCACCACCATCATCAATGTCATTACTATCATCATGAACATCTTCGCCATCATCATCACCTACATCATCTTCCACTTCTTTGGTATCTTCTTCTTCAATAACATTATACTTTACTGGTCTTCCTCTTGGATCACGTCTAATGAAAAATGACCAACTTGGTTTATGTGGAATGCCAAAGTAAAATGCTTTCTCACATTGGCTTGGAAGAACATAGGGCTTATTTCCAACTGGCTCAAATGACCTTGTATTAATCATTGTAAATCCATTATCATGTTCAATAACAATTCTATCAATCATTTTGATTCAATCATAGCTTGTACCATTTGATAATAAATAGAACTAGTATAAAGGAATTAAAGTCGCACTCATTTATATCATCCAAAATTCCATACTATATGTTTTCATATTGTTGAGGATGCATGTCATTTCTAGACAAAATATTGGTGACCTCAAAGACTATAGTTATCCCATAATCACAAGTTCTCTTAGTGTCGTCCACCTTTTTTATGCAAAATTTACGATCATTGTAGTACATAGATTTGTGGTGTTTAGCGTGTTATTTTTCAAACATGTCAAAATTATGCATCCATCTGTGAGTTGATATTAAACAATTGGGTCATGATAGATTAACTTATACATACCTTCCCACCTTTTAAACCATTTGCTAGATCAATTATCATTGGCATAACATTAGAATCTCCATTATGATGAGCTTCTTTAACCAGTGAAGCAACACCTTCCCATGTTAATGAGCAACCATTTTATTAAGATCATTCAATCCATACCATCATCCAATTAAGATTGTCTATAATATACAAATTAATTGCACCCTACTCATGAGTAACTGTATAAAATAAATAAACCAATTAGAAACAACTTATATTGATGATGGATAAAAATTAATTAACTACAATAATATCTTATAATTACTTCTCACTTTCCTCAATCTACCTTTCCCCATCAAGTACTCCCCTTTGAATCTGCTAATGAAGTTGGGATCCCAAATGCGATCTACATGGATCTTTGATGCCAACTTGGGAAGATATTCACTAATGTACACCATGGTTTGGTATGGCATATATCCATCAACCATGTAACTGTCATGACATGCTCTTTGTTGAAACAAGACCTTCAAAAATTTCAAGTGCCTCTCAACTATCCACATTGACCGAGTTGGTATAGGTCCACACAATTCAATCTCCTCAACTATATGTATGAGGTAGTGTTCTTGTGCATTAAAAAAAGTTGAAGGTAGACACTTTTTCATCTTAGACAAAAGCTGAGGAATTTTTCTCTTCCAATGCTTTATGTCTTTTATCAATTTCTTTAGATTACAACCACCTAGAAGATATTCATCAAGTAAAAACATATTAAGAAGACTACAAAAAATTATACAATAGATTACATAAGAAAAATAAGGCATAAAAATAATATCTATACAACAAATCTAACAAATAACAATTCTAACCTCATGTATTTTTCAAGACCATATATAACCTGTTTGACACTCATGTTGTTGAATTTGTGTGGGAGAGATGGAGGTAGAACATACTGTAATAATAATAAAATGATATTTTCAATATATTATAAAATAAAACAATGAAAAGTACATGATGTTTTACAAGTTTATTGTAAATAAACAAGAATGTGACTTATGTACCTTGACGAAGGTATGCCAATCATGCATTTTCAACCCTGACCCAAAATCACCTTTCTTTGAAATGAGACTACTTATGTTTGCAACAAATCCTATAGGAAATTTAATTTTTTTTATGGCTTCAAATATGGCATCAATTTGTTACTGTGTTGATAACCAAGGAATGACACTCATATTAATTTGGTTTCTATTGCTATTTGATTCAAGGAAAAACTTCAATGCATGATTGGATTCATCAATGTCATTACAAATTTTGACCAAAATTTCTTTGTCACGCCTTCCATCCAATATTTTCCATAGTTTCTCTATTACATTCTTTCTAATATGCATAACATTAAATAAATGCATGACTAGGAGGTGCCCATAGTATGACAACTACTAAATTGTCTAGGATAGCTTTATTTGGATATACCATTCATAACCTTGAAATTCACCAACAACAATACAATGGAGAGAAGCGTTGTTTGGGATCCTTGGTATAGGGGCTTGTATGCCTTTTCAATTATAGGTATATTAAGGTTCTCTTCATCATCATCATTGGATGCACTACTATCTGTTGGAAATACAATAGGGAACGTAAACTTTGGGGGGGGGGAATCATTTTAAAACATTTAGCACACATCCATCTCGCAATTTTCACGTAAATTTAAATACAAAACTAAACATATTCATCCATAGCATGAAAACAAATAAACATTCCACACATATATGACACAAGATATTTGGTTACCCAAAAACCCTCCAATGAGAAGCTAAAATTGGGGTGGGGATGACACCCATAAATCTTCACTATTGCAATTGTAAAGTGTATCAAATGAAGGTTACAATGTTTGATCATAAACTATGATCTACCTCATAAAAGGTTTTCCATGTTAAAGGCTTAAAAAATTTATTAGATCATACCCTGTTAAAGGATTTTAAAACCCTATTAGAAGTGTACCTAGTTAAAGGACTTCAACTTACAATGAAGTAAGCACCTTGTTAAAGGATTTAGAAAAGAAAGCTAGGACTACTTGATTAAGAGATTTTATTGATTCACCTATTAGAATGTCTTAGCCTTGATCCTTCAGTTAGAACCTCTCTGCTAGATATCAGATCACCTCTTTCCTAATGTATACTTGATCCTCTCTGATCAGATGTATCACTTATCTCCTCTCTCTACTTTCCTCTGTTCTCATTAACTGATTATGCAATTCATATCTCAATCATAACTCCTTGGTCACCATGAATGCTCTGTCTATGCATACAAACTTCTCTCTTTTCTCATAAACTCTTTAGGGTTTGCCTTCCTTAAGAATACCTTGGTGACCTAAGGTTAGGTAGGAATCAACGATTGTGATTCACCCATTTTTTCACTTAATTCATCCCCCAATATGATTGGTTGTATGCATTGCATAGGGATTCTCAATATAGATTCATTCTTATCATCTAGAATCACAAAAAAATTCTTAAGTCGACCCAAAAAAGGTTTACATAAGAGTTTGTGCCATTACAAACAACTATGTCCAAAATTGTTTACTTAGCACTTGAAGCCTTTGATGCTCGGCATCCATTGCATCTTCAATGCTATAACACAACCTCTGAATGACTCAACATCCACTATTCACTCGGTATATATTAACTTTCTCATCACTAGAGTGACTTGACACTAACTGTCTGCTCGACACATACTATATATCTTGCTTGGCATGCATTATCTAACAACTTATTCTCAACATACACTACTTACTTGGTATGCACTTTATGAATATGAATAAGTGTATATTCATTCATATGTCAAAACCAATCTAAGATTAAAATTATCATCATCTTCATCAATTGCACCAGTAAGATCTTCTTCAATCAATTTCTCTGGCACATTATCAATTGTGCCAATACCAACATCTTCAATTGTATTCTCTACCTCAGGATCATCTTCTTCCATGGGAGCATTACCTTGTACTTCAAAATTCACATCTCCATGTTCCACCTATTCAAAATCCACATTTAGCAAAGGACAAAAAAAATTTTCCCCTTCAATGTGATCATGTTGCCTACAATGTCTCTGAGCTATTGTGATTAGAATTCTTCAAGCCCTTGCATTTTTTGCAAGGAAAATAACATTTTCCATCACCTTTTCATTTGAACTAAGACCAAAATCTAGCAATTGTCACCTTATTTTAGTCTAGGTTTATATTGTTAGGCATGGACTTTCTTCAGAGGCACTTTCTTCTCAAATCTAGCAGGCACTTGTTCAAGGTACAAACTACCTAGAGTTGCACATTGATCATCTAAAAAATTAATCCTTGTGTTGATTTATAAACCCTTCAAAATGAAAGAATGGAAAAATTGCAAGACATAGTCAAAATCAGACCAGGTAGTGGAACTTGAATTCTAACACTAAGTCAAAATCCAACCAAGTGTTGGAATTCCATTTCCAGTTCATGCTCAAAATCTATACAAAATCTTTCTCTTTTTGAAACAACACTGCTAAAGAGATATCTTTTGGCATAGTTTTACAATATTGAAATTAGATTTCTTTAATACCTTTCTAATAATGTAAGTAGTTTCGAATTCTGGGCACCAAATAAAAACTTATGATTCCACCAAGTTGGATTACCCAATTTCGTAGTTTTCTGGAATTTTGTAATTTTGTAGTTTGTTTTTTTCTCCAAGAAACTCTTCAATTTTTATTGATTGGAGTCCAGAGAGTGTTGGAATTATAGATATATGTATAGAACTCATTTTTTGTAAGTTATTGGGGACTTTTGATGCATACAATTCCTGTTACGAGTTTTGCTTATGTCCATTTCGCTCAATATACTTGCAATTTCCACATACCTATTTATTGCAACTAAATTCTCCATTGAATTAAGATCACTGAAGGTAGAGAATGTAGAGATAGCGGAAGCCAGACAACCCAGTTGAAGCAAGAGTTGCTGATTTGGATTTGGAAAAGGAAGGAATGAAGGTTGTAATCAAATTTACAAGTGGATTTTTTGTTACAATTTCTTTTGAAGGTGGTTTTGATGTTGGATTCAAAAATTGAAGGTGTCTTATTAAGCCTGCGAACTTAGAGATGTAGACAATTTTCTAGTTCTCTTTCAAATTTAAAGCTTATGCAAGGTTCTTGTGATGGATCAATTTTACATCATTTTGTGATGATTTTATCAGCCCCTATGGCTATCGTACCAATGTTATTTCAGCTTTCTTTGTTGACATATCAATTCAATTGGTTTGGTATGAGTAATTTTCATTGGAGTTTGCAGATTTTTTTACAATTGTTTGAAGCATTTATGTATTGCAATGTATGTCTAAGAGAAGTTGTTGATTTATATAAGTGTGGTAATGTGATTTTGTTTGAGAGCTCATTAAGGTATCTCCATCAGTGGAATTTGCAACAATTTTTTTGTGGTATGTAAAAGGAATCCCCTACATCAAGAAGAATACTATAATGCTTTCTTGCATTTTGAATCTAATGGTTATTTTAAGTTTTCAAATTTAAGTCAAGTCAATTGAATGGATTTTTCAAGGTGTGTGTGGAGAGAGAGAGAGAGAGAGAGAGAGAGAGAGAGAGAGAGAGAGAGAGAGAGAGAGAGTTTCCCTTGCATTAATATGGTTTAAAAACTAGGACTGTTACTAGAGATATCACTCTTTTTTGAAGAGCTATGTTACAAAAAATGCAAATTTCTTGATTTATCAACTTTGCATGTTACAAAAAAATGACATTGATCTAACAATTTCGTTATTTTTAATGTCCACATTTTAACCATGCCCAAACAAGAAGCAGAATAATATTGAAGTGACAAATTTTCCTAATGGAATGCATTTACCATTATTTAAATGAAAAGTTATTGATCGATACTTTGCTTATTGGCAATCATCTACCTGGAATTTGCAAAATCTACATATAAATGTTGAATAGAAAATTACTAACCACTTCATCGATGCAATCAAATATAACTAAAATTGAAAAAACTTCTCAACGACCCAAAATCTTACCAATGAAACAAAACTTTATACTTGGTGGTGCTTATTCGGAAAACTTCTCAATAAGATACAAAGGTAAGCCACATGTATTGACCTATCCTCCTACTACTCCCACAGGCCCTAAATGTGGTTGTTCTAATCCAATGATAGAAAAGGATTCTTCAAGTCACCAAGTTGTTGATGTGAATATAATCAAAAGTGCACTAAAAGACTTGAAATTATAATAATTTAGCTTATTTCAGAAGTAGTTTTAAATGACACATGATAGGAAGAAGAGTGAATTCCAAATTCAAATGTTTTTGATGAGGTGTGGTTATTTGGATATGCTACCTAACACAAAGACGATATGTGTTTTAGGGATATTAAAACCAAATTCAAAGAAATGAGATAACAAATAAGTTCATCGATACTTTTAGAATTTTGCTCGTTAGCTCACCATGGAATTTATTTTTCTTAACAAGTGAATGGGTTTGCATATTTTTATTAGAGCTACCTAAATTAAGGGTTCCCCTATCATGTAAATAGATTAGGTAGAAGATTAGCTTTTGTCATCTTCATTTTTGGACTTCTTTGATTTTCTTCAATTACTATATAAGGTGTCTCTTTTATTGGTTTCCCTGTGAGTCTATGAACCTTTGGATAACATACTGATAATTATGCATTCTATGGGTTCCTCCTACATCCTTTTACAATAAATGTCAGTACTTAGAGACAATTTTTATCATGTTCCTTGTATGGTCAAATGTTAAAACAATTAAGGTCTATTTATTCAATAAATTATATGGCTCATTTTTTAATTTTATTTTATAATAAATAATTAAAGTTATTTTTCAAAATAATTTAAATAATTTAATTATCATCATCATTTATACATGAAAAATGAGCCTTATTTTGTGAAAAACAATGAAAAAATCATAAAGTTATGTAATGTTGTTCAAGATGTTTAAATCCCTAATGAAAGAAGGTTTTCAATGCTCAAAATTTGAACACACATAACCAAATAGGTTTGAGTGATTGAAAAATAACTTAGATAAAAAGTATAACTTAACCTTCCATAAGCAAATATAATATTTTTTTAATGAAAATAATGCCTTTCCACATTCTAATAGAAACAAGAAACATTGTTCGAAAGAGAAAACCATGTTGCCTAACATTATGCATGTATTTGTCTTTTCACTCCACTTGATTCATATCTTTTATCATTTATCTTAATCTATATATATGATCAATGTGCATTTCTTGAATTAATACATGATAGAAAATTTTGATATTACAACATTCATTGACCTTGAATGTCACTAACACCATACAATATATGACCAAAATATCAAATCACAGCTTGTGGCTCAACTGCTGAAGTTGGGTGTACAAGGTTCCATTATTGCTCAATGCATGCCTAGAAATAAGCAACTCAAACAATAAAAAATAATATGACTACAAAAGAATCTTTATATAGATAATGAATAATTTTTCAATTGAATTTATCAAAGTATTATCATCTCAAACTTCCTTCCAAGAGATGTGCATGAATGATAAAATGAATCTTTAAAGTGGTCATCTATAACAAGTTTTTCTTTCAAACAATTGAAACTTCAAATGAGCATTCAATATAGATACATTATCCACTATGATCTTCGATAGTTCAGTAAAAACTAATAGTATCCCAAAACTTGTGGTGTTCCTCTAAGTTTTGACTAGGATAGGATACATTTCTAGAAAAATTGATAAGGCAGGAACATGACAAGGGATGAGGGTAGGAAGCAACAAAAATAACTAAAAGTAGCTGAGGTTATAATTGGATGCATAGAAATTAATGGGATGGCATAGACATTGCCCATGCATTTTCTCAAATGCAGTTTAGTTCTACCAAATTTGGTTGAAAAATATTTGAAATTTCCAAGTAAGTAATCGACAATGAGCATATATCAAAACACAAAGAGATCTTGAGATTTTATGATTGCAAGATATGTATATTGCAATATGGATTAGATGGATTCATCATCAAATGAAAACCCTAGAGCTTTAATATATGTAAGCCACCTATACCGACCTAGCCTTCTACTACTCCCATAGGCCCCAAGTGTTTGTATGCAAGTCACTTGTACTACATTATGTATACAAAACCCTTCATTTTCATTTTCATATTCTTCCTTTTCCATTGAAAAATATCACAACAGAGACATGGATAAGAAGGGGAAGATCACATTATAACACAATAAATCAAAATTTAATGACTTTTAAATCTCCCAATTCAACAAAACCATGAAGTTACCTTGAAAAACACTGAGAAGGTAATCGTCATGCCTAGGAACAGTGTTGAGCCCTCTCGCTTGTACTTTGTCACGTGAAAATAAAATGAAGTTTCACTTTTCTTTTTTTCTTTATATCCTAACAACATCAAAATTTTGACAATAAACTTAAGTTCATCAAAATTTTGACAAAAAACTTAAGTATCATTGAAATTTTGACATTATCAAGATCAATTTTTTTTTTTAAAAGCAAATTTGACAAGCCAAATTGTCCTATCATCAAAAATTTAGGTTCAAATATAGAACCCAAATGTACTAGTGGGAAGAGGATCCAATTCTCTTATTTAAAGAGCATCCCTCCTTTGTTGAGGAAGAAGAAGAAGACAACAAGTTTGTTCCTTCTCTTGAGGAACAAATCATGGCTTTTGAGACCTTAGAAGAAAATGAGGATCTATTGCTAGAGAAGGTGGAAAATCATTTGTTGCAATAGACAGTCCTCCATGATGTGGAGTATGAGAAAGAGGACCTCGAGGATAGTTTTGTCCTTGAGGAGGAACTTGTTGATATGCATGAGGTTTTCCATCAACATATGCATATTGTTAGAACTATAATGGAGGAGATTGACGATGAGGATGACCTTTTGAATGAATTTGATGCTATCTACTTTTCCATAAATTTTGAGCCATCATCTCCCATATATGAAGAGCATGTTCTACAACAACAACAAGTGGAGAACCACACCCTACTAGTAGCTCCCAAGGAGGTGACTCATGAGCATCATGAGGAAAATGTGAGATTATTTCTTCACAAGAGGAGGAGCCACTTCCAAACTAGCTAGATATGAAGGTTGTAGAGCACAACAATGTGGTCAATGTTGATTGCTTAGACCAAGTGCCATCAAGATGATGCCTCATCAAGTATCTATCTCTACAAAAAATCAACAAGTTGCCCACGCTTGAGCATGAGGGAGTATTCTACAAGGAAGAGTGAGCATATTTTTCTCAAGAAGACAATGTCCTAGTGCTAGAGAGCTTCATTTTTTCTCATCATCTGGAAGGTGTTTCAAAGTGCAACATTATGTCTCCCATATTAACTACTATTTTCAATTGCCCATGTGCATGGGAAAAGAAATCATCTTTTGAGGAAAGAAAGCTATTTCAACAAGCCAATCAATGGCTTTGTTTGATTAGTTGCATTGTAAATAATTGTACATAGTAGAGTAGGTGTTTTCCAGCTTTCCAAGAAGTGCATGAGCACAGCTATTCCCTTCTAGATATAGAAAATTTTGTAGCTTGTTGATGGTAGAGGCATAATTTTGTAGAGTTGTAGGTTGGATGACATATTGTTCTTTTGGTTACTCCATACCCAATAGATTGCTTAAGGCCACTGATCCTATGCTTAGCAAGCAAGCATCCCCTTTGAGTTACCAAGAATGTTGGCTATTTTTGCCTCCATTCAGCTCATCATTGATATCCAATCAAAGAAACCTCCAATGGGCTAGATTCTTTGTAGAGGGATAACACAACTTTTTTGGGGGTTAACATCGCATTTGACGAGTGTTAAACATGATCTTCTTTCCCTTTGTTGGTTATGGCTTGTGCTCATCTAAAGGCTCTTATGTTTTTGCATGATACCTACTCATCCTCATGAAACCATGAAATTTTGCCACGTATGATGAGTGCTCCAAACGAGTTGGCTCTGGTGGGTCCACAGTTAGTAGAGTTGTGTCAATGTTGATTCGTCCATGTATGCCATCTCAACTTCTATGGGTCCGTGGGTGATAGATTTTTATTGTTTGCAATTGATCTACATACTTCTATGATAATAGCTAGTAGGGTCCAGGGTTTCATACACATGCAGACGAGATCAATGGTTGTTGTGTCTTCATGTTTGGATCAACGGGGTGTCACAAAGATACTAGATGTTGCCACACATCTTCATTCTGATGTTTCTTCATGTTGTAATATTTATTCAATGCTTTGGAGCCCAAAATTGTGCCACATGGTGGGGGTCCCACCTTCTATGTTATTTTCTTCCTTCTTTGTTGAGATCACCAAATCTGATGACTCATGTTTTCACGTACCATCTCAACATCCTCTCGAAAATGCAAGATGCTACCATGTGTCTAGTCTAAGGTTGGCTCATGTTGCAAGATCAATGACTCTTGTATTTTTGTGTGTTATCTACCCATCCTCTTGAAAGTGTGAGATGTTGTCACATGTCTCCATTCTAACATTTCTTCATGTTGCAGTGTTTCTTCAATGCTCTGGAGCCCAAAATTGCACCACATGGTGGAGGGTCACATATCTCGCGTTATCTTTTTTCCTTTTGCTAGGTCACCTTGATCTGATGGCTCTTGCATTTTTGCATCTTGGTGTTTCCCTTTGTGAAGATGCAACAACCATTTGGCAACATCTTAGTTGTTCATTTTGAAGGGAGGAACTTGATCGATGACTATGTCTTAATCTTTCATTAGGGGGAGATCTTCATTGCATCTAGGTCATTCATCTCGAAGAGAGGATCTACATCGATGATGGTGAATTAATCTAACGTTGGGGAGATTCCCACGACATCTAGGCTGTATATTTCAAAATGAAGGTCTTCATCAATGACCAGCATTTATTTTTGGGAAAATCAAATTCCACCCATGATCAACTCTGCATTTTGTAGGTGGATAACATGGTGTGTTATCCCTCCCTATGTTTTTTCTCCAGTGGCACAAATCATCTTCTTGCAACTATGACACATTACCAGGGTAGTTCTTCAATGTTGAGAAACTTCTTGTGTCTTGTTTGTATGATGCCATTGCACTCCACACCACTTTAATGTATGTAATGATAAAGTTTTTGGTGATTTGATCTCTTACGCTAGGTGTACTCATTTTTTGCTCTTCATGTCACTTTCAACAACAGTTGCACTCCACGATAAGATTTCTTTCTAATTTTCTGACATTGTTTCCTCTACAACTCAACTCCACCTTGGTTGGGGTTTGAACTCCATAGTTAAAATTAGAGTTATGCCTAAACTCTTTAAAAGATAGTTGTAAATATTTCCTAAGGGTTCTTATTTTCTTGTATTTTGCAGCAACATTATGCTTGGCAACTTTTGCCTTTCCATTAATGAAACTTCTTAGTTTTACCTCTTCTTTCCATTCTATTATCATGTGCATGCTATTTTCCTTTTAGTGAATGCTTATTTTCTAGTTTCTAAGTTTTGCATGTTGTGTTCAATTTTTTGGTGATGTTTTGTGTTGTGAATTTTCTCCTTCCTTTCAGAACTCAATTGGTTTCCAATTTGCATGTAAATTCTTTAAAGCTAGATTACAATTCATATCTATGTATTGGAGTGTTTCATTGATGTTTTGTGCAGTTGTGGGCAGAGTTGTAACCATAGTTCTATCTTGGTGCATAACCCCCCTTTCCCTTTTTGCATTTTTTTATTTATGTTATCGTTCTCCCTTTTAATCTCAAGCAATAATTTAGGTGCACCCTGATAGTAAGGAAGTCAGCCTTCTCTGGAGACTCAATCTCATAGTTCAAGTCCCACAGCTTGGAAATTGTTTCCATGTCTCACAAGGTTTCCTTTAGGTTAAACTTCAAGCAAGGGTGCAAGATTTTGTGACAATAGCAACATATGACATTGGTAGCATTTTAGTACTTACACTAAATAAACATTGTCCTCTTCCCTTTTACATAAGGCAATGCCAACCAAAAAGGATTTCCATAAACCCGACTTAGATACGATCCCTTCTTAATCTCTGTTAAAAAATGAAACAAATACATTGCTCAAGGAATGCTTAATGACTTATAAAATTGAAACTCAAGTTACAAGTCAATTGCACTATATAATATGAAATGCAAAATATAATCATCAAATAATGTTCATGGACCATCACATTCAAACTAAAACTCAAGTTAATGATCAAATATACTATGTAATATCAACTGCAAAATATGATCATAAAATAATGTGCATGGACTAAGTATGACTGACTATTACTAGTTGCCAAGTACGAACATCAAGCAATTCACATGAGCATGTTAGTGTTGTCGCATTGGTGACAAAACAAGGTCATCAAGAAACAATATTGCTCAGTATGTAACATTGTTTAATCATTCAATTACTTTTAGGAATACTATTAAGTATATATAAAGTGACAAATGAAGTTGTCTGAGTACTTCTTATGCTTGATTAAATTGGCAATAATTCTCAATTTTTATAAAAGTAATAAACATATTACTGCAATAGTTAATTATGTTCACGAAAAAGAAAATATATGTACTTTAAAATATCCTTCCTCTTTATGTTGATATTTTCCACAATTGATTGGATAACAAAAAATAATAGTATGATTAATTTACTAAAAGAAGAAGAAAATATGGTACTAACCTAATTGATGACAAATTTGTAATAAATGCATATAATTTTACATTTTCTTCTATCCAAATGAGTTATGCAATATGTTTATTGAATAAGATGTATGATAGCAATTTGCATGTTTAACGATCAACATACTTCACTTTGGGTCATTGATAATGCAGAAGTTTCCATTTATTATATGTTTCCAAGTCTTATTTTTTAAAACAATTGTTTTGTCATAGCTCCTCTACTAGATATCCCTTGACTTGAATTGGCTTTTTTCCCTTCAAAATAAACAAAAAAAGATGAGGAAACTCAAATTTTGTAATTGGTTGAAGCATTTTTTTAAAACTTAGAGGACATATTTTTGTGTTCTAGTTGATATAAGTAATGTGATGGGCTCCAGAGATGTGCTTATTTGGATGGGTACAAATTTTTGCTATCTATGTTTGTTTATAATCTTCAATACAGACTAAAGGGAGCATTTATTTATTCTATTGGAAAAGATAGACATAACATAGGAGCATAAGTAAACACTTCTCACTATGGTTGGCGCTCTTCCTTCTCAACAACTACATGTGACCATGAATTTAATGAATGAAGCTTTGTGCGTATCACACTTGTGTGTGTGTGTGTCTATATATATATATATATATATATATATATATATATAGAGAGAGAGAGAGAGAGAGAGAGAGTCATCCAACTAATATAGTTCTTGTTAACATCTATTTTATTTATTTTAATAAATATAAAAAGGACAACTAAAATTATAATTTTTAATATTCAAGATATATATCAATAACAGTTTTAGTTTATATCTCTTACGCTCGATGTAATTAATTGAAATTCATAGCTATAAAAGAAATAAGGTTCAAATTATACATCTCTTAAATGATAATGGGAGTTACATTTCCTTCTCTTGTAACACAAATCTCTTTAATTGGTGTGAATTTTCTATAGCATAAAAAATTCCTCAACTTTTTTACAGTATTGATGCATCCATTTGTAATTTTATGTACATGTCAGAACTATATTGATGACTCCACTGTTAATAGGACACTTGTGCTCAGCCATGGACCTTTTTTGGCCAAATAAGAGACTGAAATTGTAGATTTACATTGCTTCAAAAAAGTTTACATATTACAAAAATAGGGAGTAGAGCCTAGCTCTAGACCTACTCTGACACTAACTAAAACTATTATCCATGCCAAAATAGAGTTGCATGATACTATATATCAAACATTTAAAAACAATCACCACGTATCTCACCAAAATTAGGGTCGAGCCCTCTAGCATACTACCTATAATGCTTTATAGACAATCCCTATGGAAGGTTGAAATAGATGGTGGAAGAGAAGACAAGGTATGAATAGATAGGAAAGCCATTAGATGGCACCCACCAATTGGTGAATGGATCAAAATCAATTTTGATGGCACCTCTAAAGGAAATAAAGGCTTGTCAAGAGCACGGACCGTAGCTAGAAATGCGTCAGGAGAAATTATCGAATTGGCAACGAAGAGGTTAAGGGATGGAACCAATACGGTTGTGGAGGTGGAGCCAGGCAGGAAATTGGGTGTTTAGTATTTACACATGGAGGGGGACTCTAAAGTTATAATAGATGGCATTGTCAGAGGGACAATGCAAGTCTGGAATTATCAACACCTAATTTAGAGGACTCGAGAGGAACTGGGTTGTTTTTTAAATTTCAAAGTAAACTATACATACCGGGAAGGGAATAAAGAAGTGGATAAGTTAGCTAATTAGGCTACATCATTCTGCATAGTCAATTTAATTATAGTGGAGGATTTCTGGGGGATTTTTAGTGACAATGATTTTGATTTTGGTAACAGCTTGATGGCGGATGAAGCTAATTAATGAATTAAAGGAAGGTGGTGGATGGGAAATGGTCGCGCATGTGATGAAGAGATTTTGAGGGGTTGAGATACCTGTTTATCGAAAGCAAAAGATTGTGTTAGACTCGAGTATCATTTAGGAGGAAGATTGTTACAGATGCAAAGATGGAAAGGCAGTTTAAGTGTGTGAGTGATTAATGCTTCTATACGATCGGCAGGAGTTTTCTTTTTAAGCAAGGAGAGGGCCGTTATGTTTTCAGTTTTATTTAGCAAGTGTGAAAGAGTAGTTAGCGATGGAAGCCTCATTCTCTCTGGACTTTGACAAGCAGTTGAAAGCTTTTAAGGGCCCAGTTAGTCGAGAGAGAATGAAGGGCTTACTGAAGGTGAAAATGGAGGGTATGATTGGCTCAAAATTCCAGGAGTGGGCGGTAAAACAACGCTGCAACTTAGATGTGATAGCCATGGTGGTTTCTTAGGGCTTGGAGTTGAATGTTTCAATACAGGAGGTTGGGTTTGTGGTGTGGTCTCTATTTGATGAGAATTTTCTCAGAGGGCTTGACTCTATACTAGAATGGTCGGTCCCTGGTGTTGGCTTGAACTTTTTGGAATGCTTCAAAAATGAGGATGAGGGGCATCGATATGGGTATATCCCTTTCTTGAGGTGGAAGGCCAAGGTGGATAAGCTTTCACTCTACCACAACGCACAGCAAGCATAGGAGAAATTGTGAGCTGAATTTAACAAGGTGGAAGGTGGCACAGAGCAAGCAGTGACTGAATGGGCAAATTTTCCCTACTATTGACATAGCTTGAAGGGTAGTAGAATGATAGCTAAAGGACAAGGGAAGCCTCTGATGGAAGAATAAAGTGTCAAGTCAGGTTCGACGGAGGCCACCTGAAGTTTTTTGGTTATACAGTTAATATTGTATAGCGTGTAGTTGTTTAGTGTTGTATAGATAATGTGGATAGTAGGGTTGTATTTAGATATGGTAGTTAAAGGCTTTTTTTTTTTTAGCCAAAATAGTATTTGGATTCTCGGGGAGTAGTGGAAGGGAAGTTTTTTGGATTTCTATACTTAAGGTTGTTAGCTCCTATGGAGCCTTTCGTATTTTGTAATACTTTCTATTATTAATATAAAAAATCATTACCGACCCAAAAAAATCATTGAATTTTCTAAATATAATAATAATATATATCATTCTAGACATCAAACATCATTATAATGCACCAAATATCATTATAATTTAAGTTTATTTAAAATAAAAAATAAATTCATAATTCAATTGTATAATTTTGAATTGTATAACAATTTCTAAATTTCATGTATAAATTCTCTATCTTCAACATTTTCTATTTTCCCATTACGTATTACAAAATTTTGCGTCAAATTCATTAACTCAACATTGATTTACTTTTCTCAGAGAGCCCTTTTTGAACTAGTTTTTATTAGTGTGTGTGTGTGTGTGTGTGTGTGTGTGTGTGTGTGTGTGTAAAGTTTGACCAAAAATAAATAAAAAATCCTCTATCATGAAAATAGATGAAACATTTGGATAAATTTGAAGATGTTAGACTCAAACATATATATAGAGAAGGTAATTTAGATGTAGATCTATTAGAAAATAAAGGGATTGATGGAGATGATATCCTATTAATAGCCCTGAATTTGACAATATATTAAAACTATAAACTTAGTTAATTACATTATCTCTCTCCCTCCTTTTGTAGTGGATCATCATTAGGATAATTAGCCTATAAACTTTTCTAAGCACCCTTCTTTTATCATTATAGTATGAGACCTCTAAACTTGTTATCATCCATCTTTTTTTATTCTGTTGAGCTATTGCTTCTTACACCCTTTCTTTTCTTATTTTGAGCTATTGCTACTAACACCCTTTTGGAAGATAGTTTTTCTTTGGCTTGCAGATAAGTATCAAAGCACTAAGGAAGAATAATCGAAGCAAGGAGTATGGTACCTTACATACCAATTAATTCTCGACTCAGAAAGACAAGCTTAAAGGTCTAGAAAGTAATGTTATTTATGTCAATGTATGATCTAGTAGCAAACATTCTAAATTTCATTTACTGGGGTATGCCCCTTTTAAAATTTGTATAATAAAGGACTTCAGTCCCGGGAAAGGCTGGAGGTTTTCTTACTCTGTTCCCTCCTACCAATGTTTGTTTCAACAGAGAACTCTAGAATTATTTTCAGCATCTAAATATAATATAAAAGCTTTGGTTATTTACTGATAAAATAGTTTTTTTTTAATTTTTAAGATGAAACATTCAACACCTTTTATTAAGCTGATAGGCTTTACGTGGGAGCTTTACTCCTCAAAATTCTATTTTTTCACGGAAAAGTTGTAAGACCTTTTTTTGATAGTTCTATTCCGATAGTAGAAAATACTTAAGTTTATCTTCTCTTTTTAAATGAAAATTAGTAAAAATCTATTTTGAAACAGAAAGTTACCTTCCTTTTTAATATTTCTTTTATTTCATGTTTTTCATCTTGTTGAAAATTAGAAAAAACCAAACTTTCAAATCAAATATCACAATTTTAAGTAAATAAATAATATAAATACAACCATATGGATATAAAATCCATTATCTTATCATTTTGGCAAACTCTCTAGAAATTTTAAGAGTTTTTCCGGAGCTAGATTGATCAATAGATATATATAAGAATTCTTGTAAGTCATTTTCCCCTTTGTTTTCCATTATTTTCCTCTTGTATCTCATACACGCTTGCATATATCAAAGCCAAAGGTTGAATGAATAAAGAGATCACATAGAGGCAATCACATTTGGTAGATCTTTTTTGGAAATGAATGAAGTGTAATAATGTTGTATGGAAATCTATGCAGAGTGTGAAAGTCTTGACAGCTAGTCCTTGGTTAGATTGTGGACATTCTTCAATGATTGCTCTATTTTAATTGTTGTCGCTATTGTGGAAATTTTTTTCCTTCAATATGTTATTACATCGAGAGGTGTGCTATACAATGGCAACACAAATGCCTAGCATGAGAATATGCCAAAATAGATTCCTTGTCAATACAAAAGAAAAGGGAATAGTTACAAACCTTTAAATTAAAATATTAAATTATAAAATAAGAAGCATTCCTGAAATAATAGTTGGTTGAAATAAAAGGAAGCCAAATGGAGGCTGAAATAATAGGGCCCAAAAAAATAGGCAACTAAAAAATTATATATATAATAAAATAATACAAAATTTTAAATAATTTTTTTTTTAAATTATAATTTTTTGAAAAATAATTCAAAAAATAAAACATAATTAAATTTTTATTTTTTTAAAAAAAAATTTGAAATAATAATGATAATTTATTTTTTTTAATTAAAAATAATAATAATATATTTTTCAAAAAAATTTAAAAATTAAAAATTAACAAAAATTAAAAGGCCAACAAATAGTCGCGGAAGTAACGCCCACAGGCCATGGCAATGATTGTCGCTCACAGCAGCAAGAGTCACTGCCACGACTTTTAAATTAATGGTGGATGGGGTGGCGAGGGTGGGTCACCTTTATAATATTTTTTTAAATACTTTTTTTAATTAATAATGTTCACTGCAATGGTACGTTTTAATTTTTTTTAATTTCATTTTAGAATAACATCTTGTTGGCATTTTTTTTTTTTTTTTTTTTTTTTAAAATTAGAATTTGAATGGAGAGTGCAGGGAGTGGACAATGAAGAGTTTTTTCGTGGGAGGTGAAGAGTTGTTTCTCTGATTATAAAACACTCCCCTCCTTTCATTTTTGCTTTGCATTTGCAGAAGAGTAGACTTGGAGAGAAAGACAAGATTTTTGAGAGTAAAGCTTTGATTGCTTTTGAGAGGTAGGATAGCTATTTTTTTAGGAAGAAGAGAAGAAGATTGCAAATTTGGAGAAGCATTGCAAATTTGAAGACCAATAAGGGAGATCAAAGAGAAAAGTAGTTACACTATTTACATTTAGATTAAGTTCTATTTTGCATTTAGATTACTATCCACATTTAGAATAGTAGTTACACTATTTACATTTAGTTATATTTTATATTTTAAATGAGATTTGTTAATTTTTTACATTGTTGTATTCAAAATTACATTTGCATGTTCGATACATTATTTAGATTTAGTTGCATGTTATATATTTAGATATGATTTGCATAGATTATTGTTCCTTCATATTTTGTAATGTAGTTTATAGATTAATGTTATATATTTTTTGTAATGTTTCATATGGATGGCAATGCTGTCATATAAATAATTTTAATATTTTTTTTGAAAACAGTGATCTATAAATTTAATTATTACTATTTTGATTTACAAAAGTAGTTTTATTTATAATAGTATTTTGATTAAGATTAGTATATTGATTTAGATTGTTACTTTGAATTAGATTAAAATTTTGATTATAATAGTTTTTTAAATTTACATTTAAATTAAAATTAATCTTTACTTATTAATATTTGAAAGGTGGATGGAAATGCCACCATTTTTCAAATATTTTATTAAAGTACCAATTTATTTG
The DNA here is from genome assembly GCA_028749045.1 of Cupressus sempervirens. Taxonomy (NCBI): domain Eukaryota; kingdom Viridiplantae; phylum Streptophyta; class Pinopsida; order Cupressales; family Cupressaceae; genus Cupressus; species Cupressus sempervirens. The sequence continues at coordinate 767,639,558 of CM053784.1, read as the reverse complement.
TTTCTAAATAAGAAAAATCAAAATTATACTTTTAATTTTGTTGTTTGAAAATTAGAGTAACCATATATTTATTTTAATTTATGTTTATGTTTTAAATGCAAATTTAATAGAATAACTTTTAACTTTTAGGCATCAATCTTTGAAAAGTGGAAAGCAACACCGCCACTTTTTAAATATTATAATAATAAGCAATTTATTACAATGTTAGCTATAACTAAAAATATTTGCAATGTTTCAAAAGTGGATGGCAATGCCGCCATATATTTTATTAAAGTATCAATTTATTTGTTTCTAAATAAGAAAAATCAAATTTATACTTTTAATTTTATTGTTTGAAAATTAGGGCAACCAAATATTTATTTTTATTTTTTATATGCAGTTTTAAAAAGAATAAATATTAACTTTTAGGCATCAATGTTTGAAAAGTAGAAGGCAATGCTGCCATTTTTTAAAATTATAATAGTAAGCAATTTATTATAATGTTACCTATAACTAAAAATATTTGTAATGTTTCAAAAGTGGATGGCAATGCCACCATATTTGAAACATTAGAATGTAAATATTTTGTAGAATAATAAATATTACTTTGTTTACATATAGTTGTAATCATGTGCATTTTATTATGAATATTTTAGAAATATTTATTTGTTTTAAGGATTGATTTATATATTTATAATGAAATAATCAAATACTTTCTTTTTATTGTGTTAATGCTAAAGGTATAAAACATGAACTTCAATTATGGGATGAAAGTTGAAGTTTATTCTGATGAGGATGGTTTCCAAGGAGCATGATTCCCTATTATTATTATTGGACATGTGGCCAACGCTCCCAGACCTAAGTTTTTTCGTTCAATATGATAATTTTATAACTGATGAGTTCACACAAGAACCTCTTGTAGAGGATCTTTTTCCAGAGGATATTAGACCTACACCTCCAACTGTTTCTCTTCCACAATACATCCCATTGGATTTGGTGGTAGACGTCTTCAAGAATGATTGTTGGTGGTCAAGCATTGTTGTTGATAAATTTAAGTCTCCACTTAGTTGATGATAATTTTACAAAGTTTACTTTCCACATACTCAAACTCTTCAACCCTATTCTCAAGCGGAGTTATGTCAATCTCAAGAATGGGTTAATGGAAGGTGGATACTAACATAAAGGTAGTAAATATGTTATTGGGTTTTTTTTAGTAGAGTTTCACATCTTTTTTGAGTATTAATCTATTCTTTTGGAAAATGGGAACTCGCTATCTCATAAAGTGGATTGCCTATTATTTTTTATATTGGTATTTTGTATTGTAAAGTTTGACATCATGTATACATATGTTTTGCAATAAAAGGTCTTTTAGAGTATTCTTTAAAATGATGTATCCAAGGTTTACATAAATAAAATAATTTATTTACATGATGTATCCAATGTTTTCATAAATAAAAAATCATTATATATCTTCATGTTTGTATATTTCTTTAACAAAATGCATTTTCATAATCTTTTAATGTATTCTCTTATTTATTATTCATACGCCCTTTGTTTCTTCTTAATTAATATGTTTTGCAACAATCTATAAATGTTTAAATTGTTTGTCTCCATTCAGAGATACTTTGATTTCACTCATTTTAAATGTTAATTTTCTTCATTAATGCAAACATTATAGATAAATTAACTACTTATATAGTAATCTTCATTTCTATAATTTCGCTCATGTCTACTAAATAAAGTATCCCTTAAATAAATCATATATACATTCTAATAAATGAATTTTACTAATTTATATGATAAATTATTTAATGTTATGAAATATATATCTTAATTCACTAATATTATTTTTTTAGTAGCTATGGTGAGACCTAGGTTAAATTTTGAATCAGAGGAGGTAAGAAGAGAATGCCAAAGGCAATATCAAAGAGAATATCTTAGAGAATACCATAGACGTCAACAACAACAACAGATAGAAAATGAAAGAGAACAACAAAGAATAACATTAAATCAAGGAAATAGGCAAAGTTATGGTAGAAGAAGTTTTGAAGTATCAATTGCACAACTAGAAATTGATGAAAGAGAGCACACAAATGTACAGAGAAACAATCATCAACGTACTTCTAAGAGGGTCCTTCCAGATGCACAAAGGTGTGAAGTACAACATGTTGAAGCGCAACTAAGTGACATACATGAGCATCCTACAAATGCAAGCAATCAACTAAATGTTGAGTATCAAGGGTCTTCATTTGTAGAACATGTCCTAGAAACACCACAAAATGGAAGTCAAATCCATGTGAATGATGAATTAGAAGGTGATAGAGAAAACATGCCAAACCCAAATGGTATGCTTCAATATGAATTTAGAAGATTCCAAATGTAGTTTGGATATCAAATATATAGTTTGAAAATACCAAATATGTGTTATGTTTGTCAGGAGTCATATGCAGCAATGAAAGTATATCGCACTAGTGAGGGTCCAATATGCAATAGGGGTCATCAAGAGAGAGGAATTAATAAGTTTTCATCTTCAAATAATATGGATCCAGGATGTCAACCACAAGAGCTTGCAAATTTAACTCAGGTTGAAGAAATGTTGATTGCACATGTAAACCCTATACTACAAGTTACACATGCAACTAGCAGTCAGTATAAGTATAGAGGACATACCATTAGTTTTCCCCAGCATGTTGAACAACTATCAAAAGTATTGCCACACATAGTTGATCATTTATCAATCATTATTGTTCAAAGCAGGGATCAACATGGTACACGATATAGCTTTACTGTGAATAGGGACCGTGTTTATAGAGCATTGAAATACAAAGTTGAAAATGACAAATTTTATGCAGATGTCAAGATAAATGAAAGTGCTCTTAATGACTTGCCTCGAAATATGGATGAGAATATTTTTCATAGATTAAAGATAGTACACATGGAATTTGATTCTGATGCAAATGAAGTTGTATTCCTAGGTCCCCTCTGTAGAACAAGAATTAGTATGCAAAGAACATTTACAAATAAAGTAAACATTCACAAACCAAAAACTAAATTCACATATATGCTTAGAAAAAGAAAGCAAACAAGAAGTGCAAACCTCACAAGAGAAAACACTCCATGCTTTCTTGATTCTATAGATGTGTCCTTTTGCTGTGGATGTATGCTCAAGATGCTCAAAAGTTGCTTCAATGGAGATGGGTAATGGCAAATTGGTAGCTTTGTGAGCTCTCAATTTGGCATTATAAGGGTATGGGTATGTCTTTTGGCTCTCAAAAGGGTATGGTAACTTTAGCTCAAAGATTGTTGATGAAATGGCTTGGGATGGGATTCAATTTATAGGCTAAGGGGTAGAGGGATGGAGGGCTTAGATGCAAGGATGGATGAAGGCTTAAGGAGGGCTAGGATGCACTCAAAGGAGAGCACATGGATTGTGCTTGTTTAGCACCAATGGGAAGGTGACACTTGTCACAAGGAGGATGAGTGTGAGAGGGTAGGGCAAAGGGTTGGTTAAAGGCATGATGAGTGGGGTTGAGTATGTAAGAGGGATGTAAGAGGAATGAGTGTGGAAGAGGGAAGAGTGTGGAAGATGGGTGTAAGAGTCATGAGTGGGCTTGTAAGAGTCTTTTATGTTTTGTAAGAGCACTCATGACTTAGTGGTTGGGTTTTTTGAGGAGAGACTTTGGTTTGGATTAGGAAAGTCTTAAACTTGTTTAAGGAATGTGACAACATTAGGGGGTGGATTAGGCTTGGGTTTAGGATTAGATTAGAGATGTTAGAGATGTGCAAGTGGATGGCATTAATGAGGGTGGGTGAGTTAGTGGCTAAGCTTAGTTAGTATGGGTGGATGGGGTGGATTAGGCTAAATGGAGGATTAGAGATAGGTTAGGGGTTTTTGAATTTGAGGATTTCATTTATCAAATAGATTTATTTAATAAATGGGGATTTTTGGAATTAGATAGGAGAAAAGGATTTAATTGATAAATAATAGATTATTTGATTTATCAATTAGGACTATAGATGATTAATTAAATTAATCAACTAGGGATGGCAAATGATTAATTAAATAAGAATTTAATTAATGATGCCTTTAGAGATGGCTAAATTAGATTACCAAAGCAGTGTAATTAAATTTAGGTGTTTACATTTTGCCCCTCTTTGACATAGTGTTGAGACAACACTATTTCAAAGAAGTTCGAATGAAGATGACACGAGGAAGATGTTTTAGCAACAAGGTTGCCCCAATCTCGGATAAGAAGAGGAGAGACTAGACTTAGATGATGCCCCCTCAAGAAGGCGGTGGGGAGAGAAATGAGGCTCGACGACTTCTTGAAAAGTACAAGAAATTGAGATGAGCTGAGACGTAGGTTGGCGAAGAGAAGGGGCTGAATTAGCTCAAACTCTCACTATGGGAGAATGATAAAGGGAAATCAGAGGCACAATAGTAAAGCAAGCTTAAGACTTTCCAGGATTGGGAGGGGAGATGGAGGAGCGGAGCGCTATAAAAGGAATCCATGGTAGGGAGATGGATGATAGAATGATAAAGCTGATGCAACAGGATTTCAAAGAGTCAGACTGGCGGAAGATGGGTTTCAGAGATCCCTAGGACTAGGATTGTGGATACCTAAAGCTAAGCATTAGGAGTGATTCAAAGAGATATTGATGCATAAGTTGGGGTAGGAGCGCCAGATGTAGGATATGGATGGGGGATAATGGAGATGAAGGGAATCCATTGAAGCTTTTTGAGCGGGGGGATACTTCAAAGAGAAGTACCACCATGTAGTTGAGCACTAGATTTGCTATAGGACTGTTGGTTAATTGCCAAGGTTACCAAGAACATCAAGGCCTTTTCACCAAATGTCCAGAGGACTGACGAACTGACTCAAAACAAACACACAAAGATTGCCCCAGTATCACACATGAATCCCAGAGGAAGCAACGTGGAAATGACACTAGGTAACCCACAAGCAGAAAAAGAAAACAAGCAAAAGACCTGATCAAGACCTTACGCTCTAATTGCCCCATTCGCAGCATACCATGATATGAAAGATCGTGGCAACCTTGAGGAGGGAACAAGGAGATTTATTGGAAAAGATATTTCAAGACCCAAAAGGGAAGATCCCAAATCAAAAGAAAGTGAAAATCCAAAAGAGAACTGTTTGCCAACGAGATGGGTAGGACGAGGTACTAACGGACCAAGATCAGACATGAGGAAAGCTATATCCTGCAAAGATCTATCAGAGAGCACCTAAGCTGATGGATTTGGATGAGTGATGCATCTGGCAAGCTGAACTAAGAAGGATAAAACTTTGGTGACAGGAGATCTAGCTAAAGGATGCATTGGAATATCTAACCAAGGTGTGTGATGTGTGCAAGATGTTGACCAAGGATGAACTAACACGAAAGCCGGATAGATACAATGATACTAAGCTAAAGAGGATGTACAAGTTGACAGACCAAAATATGTTACAAATGTACAAGTTTGTTCATGTTTTGGTTTTTTGTGAGATGGAAATGTTTGTGAAGGATGGGATGTCTATAATAGTTGATAGGTGGATAGGTAGATGGTTTGTGAAAAGCTTAAGGAAAATGGGATTCTGTGTGTGCATGTGATAGGATACAGGCTAGGATACAAGATTATTTACAAGCTGGAATATGGCACAAGCTTTGCACAAGATTCGGATATATACAAGGTATGGTACAAGATTTACAAGGTATAATACAAGCTTTGGTACAAGATTTACAAGCTGTATAGGAGGTATTGACAAGCTCCATCAGATTTTGGATATTTGATTGGAACACCAAGGGAACAAGCAGGTGTTTTATGGGATGGTGGGTGGATGGATGAGGGATAGGATAGTGATAGATAATGGATTAGTCTTTAGCACACAAGGCGCCTGAATTACCAGGTTTTCACCAAGGTACCTATCCAAGGCGCTTGAATTGCCAAGTTTTCACCATTGGACGCTTATTTCTCTTTACTATTTTTTTTTGTATTTTTTCAAAAGCTGGGTATACCAAGGATCTTCAAGCATAGAACTTCTTGAGATGAATGATGTTAGTGGGATCATTCAAGATTTCTCCTTCTGGTGTAGATAATTGATAGGCTCCGGAGCCAAAGGAGGCAGTAACCACATAGGGACCAAGCCATGTAGGTTCAAACTTGCCTTTCTTTTTTCGATCTGCTTGGACTTTCATATTTTCTTTGAGGACCATGTCACCTGGCTGAAAGTGTCGTGGGAGCACCTTCTTGTTGAAATTCCTTTTGAGACGAGTTTGATAGACTGTGAGATGGTCATAGGCTTGTTGTCTCTTCTCGTCTAAGAGATCTAGCTGGGTGAGTCGAGCTACTCTATATTCTTCATCTGAGATTTGCCCTCGCAAAGATATGCGAAGTGAGGGAAGTTCAACTTCTATAGGTAATACCGGTTCGGCACCATAGACTAGGGAGTATGGATTTGTGCTTGTGGATGTACGGAAGGAAGTTCGATAGGCCCATAGAGCCGGATTTATTTGAAGGTGCCAATCACGGCCGAAATCATTGACAACTTTCTTTAGGATTTTGAGGAGGGTTTTATTAGTTGCCTCTGCCTGGCCGTTACCTTGTGGGAAATATGGGCTAAAAAAGCGGTGATGGATGCAGAGGGAAGTGCATAATTCTTCCATGTTGAGATTTTCAAAGTTACCTCCGTGGTCAGTGAAGATGGTGGATGGGATGCCGAAGCGGCAAACAATGTGGTACAAGATGAACTTGGAGACTTGAACTCTTGTAGCTGAGACTAGGGGGACTGCTTCCACCCACTTAGTGAAATAGTCTGTAGCTGTTATTATCCATTTATGTCCATCAGATGAGAGAGGTGTGATAGTTCCAACTAGATCAAGGCCCCAACAAGCAAAAGGCCAAGGTGGTGCAATAGGCTGTAGATCCTGTGCTAGAGTGTGCACAAGATTTGCATGCTGTTGACATGGGAGACACTTTCTGACAAAGTCACAAGAGTCTTCTTCAATGGTAGGCCAATAGTAGCCTGCTCTAATGATTTGTCGTGCTAGGACAATACCACTTGTGTGGGCACCGCAAAGTTCAGAATGTACTTCTTTTAATGCCATCGCGGCCTCATTTTCATCTAAACATCGAGAGAGGGTATCATGATAACCTCGACAATATAGGGTATTGGCTATGATAACATAGCGGGATGATTTTCGAATAAGGTTCTGGTGTTGGGTGCGTGTGAGGTGAGGGGATATGATACCATCGTTAAGGTAAGCGTGAATTTCATGGTACCAAGGGGATTGGGGACCAACCAAGATACAAACACGGTTTGAATCCTCATTCGCATAAGCGAGTGTGAGGAGCTGCTCAACTAAAAATTCATACTGCGTAGCTTCTTGGGGAATTTCCAAGAGCGAGCTGATAGTGGCCATGGCATCTGCTACCTTGTTCTGCATTCGAGGCACTTGTGTAAACTGAAGCTTTGTAAAATGCTGGGTCAGCTGATCAATTAGCTCTTTGTAGGGTAATAGCTTTTCATCTTTGGTTTGATATTCATTTAAGACTTGTTTGATGATGAGTTGGGAATCACCAAAGACTTGTAACTCAGTGATATTCCATTCTGCAGCTATCTTTACTCCTGCTACAAGAGCTTCATATTCTGCTATATTGTTGGTGCTAGGGAATTGTAGCTTGAAGGCTTTTGGAATGTAATCTCCTTGAGGTGTAACTAATAATATTCCTACCCCTGATCCATGAGAGGTGTATGAGCCATCAAAATAAAGCTTCCATGGGGGCTGTTCTTCAATTAGGTAGATATGCTCATCTGGAAATTCTGTGAGCAAAGGATATGCATCTACTAGAGGTGCATCAGCTAGGTGATCTACTATAGCTTGCCCTTTGATTGCCTTTCTGTCCACATACTGGATGTCAAACTCACTTAGTAGCATAACCCATTTGGCCAAATGGCCTGTAAGTGCTGTTCTGGAGAGCATATACTTGAGAGGGTCAATCTTGGAGACTAGTTGGATGGTATGACTTAGCATGTAGTGGCAAAGCTTTTGAGTTGAGAAAACAACTGCCAAACAAGCTTTTTCCATAGGAGTGTAATTGAGTTCATAACCAACTAGGGTTCTACTGATATAGTAGATGGCTCTCTCTCTGCTATAATCATCATGTTGTGCTAGAAGTGCCCCTAGGGCAGTAGGTGTTGTCGATATATACAAGATCAAGGGACGACTAGGAACTGGTGGAACCAAGATAGGGGGATTGGTGAGATATTGCTTGAGCTGATCGAAGTTGCGCTGACATAAAAGATCCCACTTGAAGTTCTCATTCTTCTTTAGCAAGTGTGAAAATGGTGTACACTTATCTGCAAGTTGGGAGATGAAGCGCCGGACAGATTGAAGTTTTCCTTGAAGAGAGCAAAGCTGTCGTAGTGTCTGGGGAGGAGGCATGTCTAAGATAGCCTTGACCTTTTTGGGGTCGATCTCTATACCCCGTTTAGAAACTATGAAGCCTAGAAGCTTGCCAGATGTGACCCCAAAGACACACTTCTTGGGATTTAGCATGAGATGATATTGGGCCAACCTATCAAAGACTTTTTCCAGGTCAGCGAGATGATCCATGAAGGTGTGAGATTTGACTAGGATATCGTCCACATAATCTTCCAAAATGCTATGGATAAGATCATGGAAAATGGTTGTCATAGCTCTTTGATAGGTAGCCCCAGCATTCTTTAGGCCAAAAGGCATCATGGTGTAGCAAAAGGTTCCCCAAGGGGTAGTGAATGTTGTCTTATGCTAGTCCTCTTCTGCAATCTTGATCTGATTATACCCGTAAAATCCATCCATAAGGGACAGAATTTCATGTCCAGCTGTAAGATCTACAATCATATCTATGTTGGGCAAGGGAAAATCATCCTTTGGACAAGCTTTGTTAAGATCTCTAAAATCAGTGCAGATTCTGATGTCACCGAAAGGCTTAGTGACAGGGACCATGTTGGAGATCCATTCTGCGTAGTCGATAGGTCGGATAACCTTAGCAGCTAACATTCTTTCTAGTTTAGCTTTGACTAGTAATGCCACCTTGGGGTGCTTTTTTCTAAGCTTTTGTCTGACGGGCTTGATCTTTGGATCGACTGCAAGATGATGAACTACAAGCTTTGGATCAAGTCCTGGCATGTCCTGATATGACCATGCAAATCGGCCAATGTTCTCTCGTAAAACCTCAAAGAGGAGGTCAGCTTGGTCTTGTGATAGGGATGCAGCAATGTGAACAATTCTAGGGATCTCTGAAGAACCAATGTTGACTTCTCTAGTATCCTCTATTAGAATAGAAGACACCTCTGGTTGATTATCTTGAGGAGGCAATACTAAATCCTCATGTTCTGCTTGTGGCTCTAGATTTTCTTGCTGAGGGGTTCTCTTCGCTGCCTTAGCTAGTCCCAGATTTACCTTAGTTCCAGTTTTGGGTGTATCGAAACTAGGTTGGGGATTTTCTCCAAAATACCCCTTGGGATCTAGCTTGTAGATGTAGGCAGAATCTGGCTTTTTCTTCTTATGAGGAGTTTCAGCTCCCATGAATCTTAGAAGTGCTTCCTCTGATGCAAACTCATCAATATGTATGACACTTGGTTGGTCCCAATCTATGAGTTGTGGATGAGCGAGTGGTAGGTCAATGAGATGGATGGATAGTTCTCGGAGAACAGAGTCTCCTAGGAAGATTTGGTCTGGGATATCGTCGTAGGCTCTCTTTTCAACTTCCTCGGGAATGTCTTCAATTTTGACAAGGTCGCGGTGAATGTTCGAAAAAGCGTGACCGTTCTCGTTGGTGCCCCCAGTTGTGGGTATGCCAAAGCCAAGACCTGACTTCGTTTCCCAATTATGTGCTTCGATGGGACATTGCATGCCCCTTTCTTCTGGTCCTAGTCCACCTCCTTGATAGTTCCATTTTTCAGTGATGAGCTTATGTTGTTGGGGATATTTCTGGCTGAAGTGATAAAGGCGTGCTTGATTTCTTGGAGGGGCATCCTTATGTAACCAATTGTTGATATCTAGAGTGAGCTCCTCATGAAGAGGCATTTTTGAGGATACAAAGGTGGTTGGGCCAAACCATTTGTATTGAGGAGGTGGAATCTCCTTAGCTTTGTGATATGTTGGCCATCCATGGGTATGTGGATCAAGTGGGATTGCTCCGACAGCAAATGCATCTGATAGACTATATTCTCCATAGCCTTTGTTGTTGATCTTTACAGTAGATAGGGTGGAGGCGAGGATGGTTTCTGCGTCATTACAAGTGTGGGATGAGTTGGCGATGGCTGTCCCGATGTCTATTCTAGGGCAATGGTTTGTATATGAAGCTTCAACCGCATTACAGTAAGCAAAGGGTTATGGATCGGCGTGGATGGTTACCTCAGTGCCCTGATGCAAAAATTTGATGCACTGATGGTAGGTGGATGGAATGGCCTTCATAGCATGAATCCATGGGCGACCGAGGAGGATGTTAAATGGTAGGTTTAGATCAACAACATGGCAAACTGTCTCTTGGATGACCGGCCCAACCTTGATTGGTAGCAAAATAGTCCCTTCTGTGGTCCTTTCCAAGTTGTCATAAGCTTTGATGGTGATAACCTCACTGATCATATTTGCCTCAGTATACCCAGCTTGTTTTATAAATTTTAGGGTGCAAATGTTCAAGGCTGATCCATTATCTATCATTACTCTTTTCACGACAAAATTGGATACCATGATGGCTATGCGAAGCGGAAGGGTGTGATCTGGCTCAACCGCGGGTATGTCGATGGGTTTGAAAGATAGGGCACATGAGGATGAAAGGTGTCCAACAAGATTACAAAAATCAGTAGCATTGATATCAGAAGGGACACGGGATTCTATGAGAGAACTGTCAAGGATGTCTTTGTACACAGGACTAGTGCGGAGAAGGTCTAAAATGGATATTTGGGCTGGCATGTTCCCAAGGTGTTCCAAGATATTGTACCAGCTTTTTGATGGAGCTGATGATGTTGATGAAACTGGTGGGCCTGCAATGTTAAATTGCGCTCTTCGAGTGGTGACCGCACACTCATTGTCTAGTCCTCAGATATTGATAACATTGACAGAAGGCTCTTCCTCAGATATACAACCTATAAGGCTACCATAGTCTATATAGGATGAAGTGTGGTCATTGTTCTTCCCATGCTGTTGGTTTGGCTAGCAGTTGTTGGTGTTGTTTTGGATAGGTGCTTTTCCAGGATTTTGGTTGTTGTGTGGAGGAAAAGCATTTTGATAAATCTGTAAGCCTGCATTGGGAGAGGTTTGGGCACCAACAGTGATTTCCTTCTGATCAATGAGGTCTTGCACATAGTCTTTCAGTTTCATGCATCTGAGGGTGGTGTGACCGCTTACCCTATGGAACTTGCAATAATCATTGTCCTTGTACCATGCAGCTTTGGATTGGCTTGGATCAATTTGCTAGGTAGGAGGAAATTTGATGAGGTTTTCCTTAGCCAATTTCTCAAAAATAACATCCAATGGCTCACCAAGGGGTGTATAGTTTCTAGGTGTAGGTTGGAATCTGGGCTTTTGCCCTGCAGCTACATTGATGGCATTAGCTTGATTGTTAGACCCTTGAAAGTTGGGTCTTGTATTGTGGTTTTGATAGCTTTGGTTATTTCGTTGTTGGTAATTGATAGCTTGTTGGTTGTTTGTTTGATATGGTGGGTTAGAGTGGTTTTGAGAAGGACCAACGATATTCACATGTCTGGTGTCAGTAACCCCATCTGTTGCAACATGCTTGTTTTTGTTCCAATACCTAGACTTGTCATTGGAATGTGATTGATTTTGGTTGGCCTCTTTGTAAATCTTTACCACACCATCTTTGATGAGTCCTTGCTCAAGGATCATTCCTTTCTCTTTGATATCCTTATAGGTCTGTAAACAGTTCATGGTCATGTGGTGAGCCAAGTTGGGATGTGCATTATCAATAAACATTTTCACCACATGGCATTCTGGCTAGGTGCAGGATATGCGGGTGGTAAGGGTTTGCCATCTTTGCAGGTATTCAGCAAGGCTTTCTCCACCTTTTTGCTTGGTGTGGACAAGATCAACTATTGATAGCTCTGTTTCAACAAGATGGGCATATTGGGCTACAAATGCCTCAGATAATTCAGCAAAGTTTTTAATTGTGCCATAGGGGATTCTATAAAACCATTCAAGAGCTGGTCCAGCTAAGCTTTTGGGAAAAAGGCGCGAGAGGAAGACATCATTGTATGCCACGTCCTGGCAATGCATGTAAAATTCTTTGATATGTGTGACAGGGTCTCCTTTTCCTCTGAATTTGTCAAATTTAGGTACCTCAAAGTGTTTGGGAAATGGTGTCGTGGTAATGGCTCTGTCAAATGGGTAAGGACACACATTCTCAAACTTGAATGTCTTTGGATCATTCCCTTCTTGGATGGCTTTCAGAGCTGTCTTCATTTGCTCCCACTCTGAATTGATAGGTGATGGTTGGGGTGCCCCCAATGTAGGAGTGCCTTGAGGTAGGTATGTGCTGGATGGGACCACTGAATATGGATGGCTGTGAGGGATTTGCTGATAGGGATTGTACATTGTTTGGGCAGCTGCATGGTGGATAACGGGTTGTTGAGGGGGAGGTGGCGCATATTGTTGCATGTGCTGCGAGGCTTGTTGTTGATATGGGATTTGAGGTTGGGATTGAGGAACATAAGCTGGCTGTGGGATAAATGGATTGCTTTGTGGAGGTAAGGTATAAGATGGTTGTGAGGCTTGGGGAAAGGATCGAAGGGCTTGTGGGGTTTGACCAATATATGTGGGTTGTGCCCCCATTTGGGATGGTATTTGCAAATAATTGGTGGTTGGCTGGGGTGGTGGATTACCTCCTAGAAGTGGCATTGAAAAGTAGTTGGTAATTGGAGGTAATGGATTAGTTGGTGGTGGAGGTGGTGGGAATTGAAAGCTTGGGAATGGAACTAATGGGGTTTGATAGCTTTGTGGCTGGATTTGGAAGCTTGGTAGAGTGGTGGTGGGAGTTGGGGTCACTTGGGAGCTTGGTAGAAGATTGGCAGTAGCTTGTGGGTTTTGATAGCTTTGTGGAGTGAAGGTAGTAGCTTGTGGATTTGTGGCTGGTGGTATTGACCTCCCAAGACTTAATGGAAATGATGGGATTGTACTTTGGGCTGTGGTGAACAAGCTGGGGGCGATGAAAGGTTGATTACTTGGCCCCATGGGTGGCATCCCTGTTGTATATTGTTGAGGTTGGCCAAAGATGCTAGCACTAATTTGGGAGATGGGTGGATTTGGAAGGCTAGGTATGGGAGCAGCAGCAATAGTGAAGGGGTTGAACGGTGAGGTGTTTTGAGTAAAGGGAGTTTGGAGCGGAGAGGTATGAACCAAGGATGGAGTGTTGGTGGCTGGGTTGGCTTGCGGCATGGAGATTTCAACTTGGGTGGATGATGGTATGTTTGGGTCTGTTGGGTCATATGGATTGGCTGGAGGCTCTTCTTTTGGAATATATTGAGGATAATTTGGATCATAAGAGCCTATGGGTGGTGGCAGCTGCCCAAAAAATGGGTGAGATGGATCTGATAATGGAGGGGGTCTTCCAAAGTCAAAGGTTCCTACATTGTCCCTTCGAAAATTAGCCATGATTGTCTCTTTGTTTTTGTCTATAATGGCGTTTACCAATACTGCATTTCCTGGTTGGTTCATGAAAGCTTCAATGTCAGTAGGTGATGGCATAGCTTGCTCTGGGCTGAAGGATGGCTGAGTGCTCAAGGGGGGTGAGGCTGTTCGATCCAAATGATAGGGCTCCATTGTTTCTTTCTTCTTGGCTAAGTGAGTGACGGGTGGCATGAAAAATGCTCCTAGGGATGAGATGCAATAATGCTGATGGATGCAAAAGGGGGAAGGCTTTTCTATGCAAATGATTTCCTAGGTTGAGGCAAAGCTATATGACAAAACCTAAGGAGGATTGGGTTGGGGATTCTAACTTCAAAGATATGTTGTCAAAGCACAAAAGGTCTGCTTTCCTATGTGCAAGCTTGGTGGTGATTGTGTCAACTTAAGGATAGACTGATGATCCTTTAGGAAGAACATGAGATTGACCACTTGCGAATCCCAACCTTTAGCTCAAGGTGATGAGGGATAACAAGTGACAAAGCTAGATTACCCTAGACAAAGCTCTGTCAAAGGGATAACCTTGGTGAGATTGGTGGATTTGGAAGATTTTAGGAATGGCAAACTTTTAGCAAGGTGACAACAATTTTGAAAGCTTAGATGTGCAGATTTTCGATTACTGGCTAGATGGTATGATTCTAAATGAGATGGATGAGCTAATAATGCTTAAGGGGATAACCTAAGATGGCTGGCTTTTCTACAAAGATGACTCTAGAGTGAAGCTTATCCAAGAAGATGTGGAGAAACAAGGGTGTCTAATCATAGAAATCATGCCTAGTTGGTAAGGCATAAGCAGGATTAACTCCTGGATGTTGGCTAAATTTGATGGTGCGCTCTAACCAGGCCTCTTAAAGTGCTTCGTCGGTAGCTTTGTCCTCTGCTTTGTGGAGTTTGGAAATTCGTGGGCTTGGTGTTATTTCTTTTCTCTTGGCTGAAAGTTCTTGGTATGCTAGAGATGGCTTGAGTTTGACCTTGTGAAACTTCTGTTTGGGTTTGGGTTGTTCCGACATAAATTCCTGAATTTGCTTGGCTTTGGAAAAAATCTCAGTTATTTTGCTTCAACTTGTTCAACTTCCAAAATAGGCAGTGACTATGCTAAGTGTGCCCTAAGCTAGGATTGACCAAGTTTGGCAAACATTCATTCAACAAGTAAAATAAAAACAAGCAATAGATAGGAACACCCAGATAGAAGTTTGTGGTTCTCAGAATGTGATACTTGCGCCAAGGAGTGTGTATGTTCTACAAATATTTCAATCAGTCACTCCAAACACATTAACATCCTAGATGGTTTTCTGCAAGGCTGACAATTGGTTTAGCTAGGGAGTCCTCGATATACGCAAGGTACGTGAGGCCCAAATCCGTAGATGAGACCAAAAGGATGTCACACAGTCGAGAGGAGCGGTAACCCACTTCTCCTCTTTCACTTCTCAAGGGTATAAAGTTCCTTGAGGCTTAGCCCGAATGACAAAATCTTGATCCCAAGAGAGGTGTCTTTCGATTCACCTCCCGATTCTTATACTCCACCGGAGCGCTGGAGTTGAGGTCGTCCAAGGGGTGATGAAATCCCCAAGCAGGCCTCCTAAAAAGAAACAAGGTTTTGGATCCTAATCTTATGCACCCAAGATGGCCTCTAAAGACGAAAAGGGGAGAGAAGACTCGGATGACCTTGGGCTAAAAAACACGCTTGTTCCTTTACCAACTGACTCTTATGTGTGCTAATCTAGACTTTGCAAGCACTCATGTTTAAGAGACAATGTTCAATTCCAACTTGAAGTGCCAACAAAAGTAAATCAATCGAAGAATGCAAACAATAAGAAGAGTTAGGGTCAACAAAAGCAAACTCGCGCGCCCGGAGGCCCTCCACGTCAAGTATCGATTAATTTTCTTTAAGGCATTCAAGATTGAGTGTGAGTTTGTTTTAAGCCCAAAACAAAAGTGTGTGAGATTCGATTTCAAGCGCGCGCCCGAAGGCTCTCCACATCAGTTGTTGTTCAATTTTAGTGCCCAAACTTGAAGTGTGATCGATTTAATCTAGAGTTTTGGCCATTTAAGAATTTTGATAAAGTTAAAGCAAACGTTCAAAGACCAAGTGAGTGAGTTAGATTGTGGAACATTTAACACCTTTTTCAAGTAGACCCATCCCCATAAATGGCGCTGAGATTGCAACCAATGGTTAATATTTGATGGGTGATTAGAAAAGAGGTGAGTCCAAGGAACTACTCAAATTGATTTTTGTAAATTTGTATTTTAACTTAACAAAGTTTCTTAAATGTCCAAAAATCAAACTTTACCTAGATTGCATGTGAAAAAGAGATTTGTTTTGTTCAATTTTAGAAGCTCCAAATGAAGTGTTTGATATTGTAATGGTTAATTGATCCTTGGCATTCAAGATTGGATTTTTTCTTTTAAGCATGCATTCCAAGGAAAGTTGATTTTAATCCATGACATTCAAGAGTGTGTTTTGAGCAACATTCATTCAATGGAAAATGTGTTTAACCATTCAAGTTCATTTTTTTAGCAACATGCATTCAAAGACAAATGGTTAAACATTCAAGTTCATTTTTTAGCAACATGAAAACCTGCAAGAAACATGGTTAGTGGTTCCATATGTGCTCCAACCTGCAATGAGACAAAAAAAAAGCAATTTAGTTAGTTAGCCAAAATCTTCAAAAATGAGAGCTTAACTATGGGAAAAAAAAATTTAACTTTTTTTGTTGTTTTTTCTACAGCAAAATCTAGTAGGGGATCTGTGACTGTGTCGATATTCATTCCTCTATTATTCCATTTAGCACCTGTATTTTTCTCTATTATTTCCCTTTTGTCACTTCGTAGGGTCTTTGGTCGATCTAGGGTTGGAATACCAGTAACCCTATGAACAGTTTTCTTGGTAAATTTTACTGGCCCTGACTCTAACCAAAAAGCTCCATCATGTATTCGGCTCAAAATTATCCGTACCCATTCTGTTTTAAAAACAATCAAAAATGCTAGTGTTTTGGTCAATCCTTTTCTTTCTACTATTGAAAACTCATTTTTCAGTACTTTGTTTTCACACAGTTTATCATATGCATTATGAATTTTTAAGTCTCCTATGGCACCAATTTTGCAATTGTAACATCTACGAACATCTTGTACCATAACAACCTTATCCGAAATAACTGATAATGCTCCTACAAGATCATTCTTGTATGCTACTTCTGGAATGGGCTTAAATTCAGGTTGTTTTACTTCGTTACTGACCAACTGAACTTCATGACTCTCTAAACCCTTGGTGGTTCCTGACCCAGATGCCATTGTTTGCCAAACTAGGGTTTATAATTTAAACAAGTTTATAAGTCCTACGTAGCTCAACACTTAAGTAAAATACCTTAAATCGATGAAATTTGTCTTGAATCGCTGTTGAATTCTTTTACGAATGGCTTCTAAGCTGTTCTTGATCTTCTCCGCTCCTTTTTCAGCTTTGCTTCTTGTTCGAATGGTGAGAAAATGATCAAAAATCGGATTTATGTACCGTTCAAAATAGAGTAATAAATGCTTAGTACGCTGCCAACTGTCTACTCAACTTATAAAGAAATTTTGACCTAACTTGGCTTCCATTATTTCCATTTTACTCGGCTTCTATTGGAGTTATCCAACTCGGCATCAATTTTCAGCTCGGTCACTATTGGGAGCTCGACATCCAAAGGCAGTTTGGCATCAACATTTAGTTTTATCTTAACATCTTGTTTCATGTGGATTTATACTTTGCTTAACTTCCTTTTCTTGGGACTGATGTATGATATAGCTTTGTATATCAGTCCTGTGTACTTCTTGTGCTTAGTTTGATGAAGTATGATCACTTAACCCATTGGGTGAGGTGATCCCTCCACTTGATGTGTTGCACCCTTCCTTCTTTTTCCAAGTCTTATTCATTTGCCCTCTTATCTTTTCAACATCAATTATTTGTTTTCCTTTGTTATCTTCAGTCTTGGGTGCCTTTGATCTTGTAGGACAGTTTTTGCTGATATGACCAGTTTTCAAACAACTGAAACATGTGGTTTGACACAACCATCTTTTGTAGTTCCCTCTAAAATGTGTTCTTATGCAATTCTATGGGATATGTCCATATTCTTGACAATAGTGACAGCTATTTCTGGTGTTGTAATCCCAAAATTCATGGTTTGATGTCTTTGCTAGTTGATTTACTGTCCACATAGGTTTTGATCTGCATTCAAATGCCCTATGTCCATACTTTTTGCAATTATAAAAATGTTCATCAAATCTTTGAGTCCTTGTGACATTGGATCTGCAATTTTGTGTCATATGTCCTTGCATGTTGCACTTGTGACAGAAACTTTTGGGTATGTTTGATTGATTAAATCTTCTACTCTTGCACACATTAGCTGTATGTCCCTTCTTATTACAGAAATGACAAGTGGGTTTTGAATTCTTACCTTTATCACTTCTTTGTTCAGCACTCTTTGATGATTCTCCAACTTCAGTGTTGTTGTATCCTAGTCCTGATGTATCATGGGCAGATTTTGGAGATTTCAGCAACTGTTCAAAATACTTGATTTGTTGAGATTCTCTGCTACCTCTTTTTCTCTGTTCAATTCATTCTACATTTGTTCATTTTGCATCTTCAAGGTAGAGATCTCAATATCCTTTACATTGAGTTCATGATGAAGATTCATCATTTGGGCAAGTGTATCCATCTGCATGTTTGAGATCCTTGTGAGTTCAGTACATTTTTCTTCGAGTCTGTTTACAAGATTCCTTTTGTCATTTTCCATCATGACCTTATCATCAACTGCTCTTTTCTTTTGTTCAGTAATTTCGCATATCATTATAGCCTGTGATTCATGTTCCATCTTGAGAGTTCTTATCTCTTCTGCTTGAATTTTATTTTTCTCCATCAGTTCTGCTATTGCTGCATCAAACTCTTTAGTGTCTCCACTGGAAAATATGTTGGTGGTATCAATCTCCTTGTAGTGTATATCATTTTCAGCTATCACTAGATCCTTCCTCTTTTTTAATGAGTTTCTCATTTTGTTTCTAAATTCCTCCAAGCTATGCAAAGCAAGTTGCACATCTATCACCGGATTTTCAATGATCTTTCCAAGTTTGAAAGCTTCCATCTTTAGATCTTTTCCTCTAAGTTGTTAGGCTTTTCCTTAAGAGAACCTGGATTAAGCTCTGATACCAATTGTTGGAATATTCAAATATGGAAAGAGTACTTATGAGAGGGGGGGGTGAATCATAAGTATCATACTTTAGCCAATAAAACTTTTAACTGAAAGTAAATTGCATGCGTGTAAGTATATCAAATAATCATGAAACCAGACACATGCATCAATAACACTTAACACTGGAATTTGGTAACCCAAAAATCCTCCAGGAATAAGAAGGTAAAACTAGGGTGGGGATGATACCCACAAAAAATTACTGCAGCAATATTGTTCAACCACTTCTGATGGTTTGCCCTGTTAAAGGCTTTACACTATGTCAATAGTGACCTGGTTAGAGGCTTTCAAACACTTAACATGAAGTGTTACCCTGTTAAAGGATTTTAATCACCTAATCAAAAAGGTTCTTACAAAATAGTTGTAAAGCTAACCTATCACCATAGGATTTTTATTCTAATACAATTGCTAGAAAGTATTAGGTACAATAAACCTGACTGATTACAATCCTTGATTGCTAATTGCAGGCACTTGTTCTGCTTTCTCTGAACTAGATCCTTTTTGTGATATGATAATCCTCACTTCTAAAAATAGACTTCCTTGTGAACCCTTGTATATCTTCTCATACCTCTTATCTCTCTTACATTTTACTAACTTATGTCTTCTTATATAGAAGTCTGATTTTCCTTTACCGCTCAATTCTCCCTCTTCAATTTTAGGGTTTCAAAATTGATTAGGTAGGATACAATGTATCTACCTCATATCTTGTTTTCTTCTTGAAACTTTTCTAGTTATATCTTAAAAACGTTCTACATGGTGTTTTGTGCCACCAACTCATCATTCTTATCTTCCTTTTAATTCATAGATTTCTAGATAACAACCTTGTCGGCTTAGATCTGGCGAATCTTTGATTTCTTAAATAATGTAGCAACTCAGCATTATTGAGTTACTGGTGCTCGGCACCTCTGTGTTACTCAGCACCTATACCAGCTCGGCACTTGAACTTACTCGGCACTTGAACTTCACTCGGCATCTGAACTTCACTTGGCATCTAAACTTCACTCGGCATCCATGATGTACTCGGCATCCAATGTGGAATATGATTAAGTGTGTTGGCACTCAAGTGTCAAAAACATTATGATGTTAACAAAGACTTACAAGCTTTCAATAAAAGATGGAAAATATCAAATATATTTTGATTGATGAAATGAGATTCATTAGCCAGAACATGTTGAAAAATTTAGATTGTCGACTTAGACAAGCCTTCTCGCATAAAGCAAACATTAGATTTGGAGGTATTCCTTTCCTTACATCACATGGTGCTATTAATGTTGCCTAATTCTTATTAACATTGGTCATATAGAATGTATATCTTGTTATTTTACTTTATGTATGTAACTTAAAATTTTGCAACTGTCTTTCAGGTGTATCTATTATTTTAGTTGGTGATTTGGGGCAATTACCTCATGTTAATGATAGACCAACATATGATAGAAATAGGCAGGCAAAGTTAAAATGGTTGGAATTCAAGACAGTGATTACACTAGATAAAGTATTTAGGCAAGATGGAGAAAATATCCAACAACAAAGATTTCGTCAACTTCTCACAAATTTGAGAGATGTGAGTCCACAAATAGATGACTGGAACTTTCTCATGACAAGAACACCTGTAAGATTAGATGTTGTAAGCAATGATGAGTTTCATAAGACAATGCATTTATTCTCTACAAATGACAATGTTTATAACCATAACATGAGGATGTTGTTTTCTTTAAGACATCCAATTGTATGTAGCCTTGCAAAAAAGTCAAGGAATGGTAAGAGAAATGAGATTTATCAAGCGAAGAGCTTGGTAGGTAAAAATGCAAGAGTAATGTTGACTACAAATCTATGGATAGAAGTTGGTCTTGTAAATGGATTGTTAGGATATATCAAAAATATTGCCTACAAACCAGGAACTATTTCACTTAAGCCACCAACATATGTTACAGTTGAACTTGGTAATTAATCTGGAGTACCATTTGATGATCATCATCCAAACATAGTACCCATAGCACCATTGCAGAGGGGTAAGACCTTCCAACTACCATTAAGGTTGGCATGGGTGTTGACTACTCACAAATCTCAAGGGCTAACTCTTTCAAAAGCCACAATTGACATAGGTCCAAGAGAAAGAGGAGGATTAACATTTGTGGTTGTATCTCATGTTAAGTCACTAGAAGCTTTGAGGATAATGCCACCCTTTACATACGACCAGTATAAGAAAAATGAAAAGTGGGAAACAACTTTCAAAGAGATAAGTCGAAGAATGTAGACTAAAAAGTCTTGAAAATCATTGATGCTTTCAAACATATTATATAATAATAAATATTTATTTTTTCTCCTATGTTATGTGATCATCATTGTGAACTATTATGTTGTTATTCTTATTATGTACATTTATAGTTTATATTCCATAGTTAATGACAACTATAATTGGATATGCTCAATGCAACATGATAACCTTATTATTTGCACATTTTAATGGTTGCAAGTACAATTAGGCTGAAATTTCATTATACTAATTCTGTAATTTGTAAATTTAACTATGATCATCAATTGGGTCCTCAAATTAAGGTAGCTATAACATTAATTTAAATTAGCAAGACCACTTTGATTGAAATAAATCATAATGATTGTGCTTCATGACTTTCAACCAATACATTGCTACTCAATATTTGAAAAGTATGTTTGTTTATTCATTAGTATCCATGAATGGTCATAATATTACCATGTTTCCATACCCAAAATTGCATTACAAATTTTAATACAATATGGTTTTTATATTCATTTTCTCCACACTTAATTATACAAAGTGACCTATTATGTTTTTTTTTCAAAACCATAATTGACTAAAATTTATGTCCCTCTAATTAAGTATACATGTGTTCTTTTTTATTGGTGCTAATGCATTCTAAAAAAATTTCCATGAATTATTTCAGGCATGACAACCTCTTATAGACAGTCAAGCATTGTTGACATGAGTTCAACTTCTTCTATAGGATCAAATCATTTTTTTAAGATAGAGTTTCAGAAGTGTGCACAAATAATTAAACAATGTTATACAACTATAGTAAAAGCACTTGAGAATGAAGCCTTATCAATTGATCATGTACATGAGATAAAGATAATTGAGATGGAAGATGTTGGCAAATACGTACATAACGCATCTACAAAAGTAGATGTGTTTCCACCCATGATAAAAGAGGTCTATGATGATCATATTATGAATAAAGGTCGTAATATGATTTTAATCTCTGAAGAATATGTAATTTACTTACATCATTATGGAGAACTGTACACGTGGTCCATATGATGATTTCACATCTTTCAATTTTTCACATAATTACTTCATCTAAATAATTTTACTAGGAAATATAATTCTCCTTTCATCTATGTATTAGAATAATAAATAAATGATTTAACATTTTAGCTCAAATTCTTCTCAACTATACTTGCAAATATTTCAAACATTTGACCTTGACCTTTGTGTTTATAATATTAAAGCTTTTACGTGACATATATCATTAATATGTTGATCATTAGATTATATATAAAATTGATGTTATATTTCTAACTATTAACCTACTCTAAAGTATAATATTCATTTTATACTCATTTTAAGTGTAAGCATTACCTCAATAACATTTAGTAGCCCTTCATTGTACACTATTCATGCTAAGAATAATTAGCATTAACCAATGGTCAATTAATTAATGTAATTAATAAAATTATAAAACTATTTAAGGAACATTGTATCCTTATATTGCTCTATTATGCTAAGAGGTATGTGTAATGAGAACAAGTTTCCCTCCTAAATGTAAAACTAACCGTAACTCTAACCGTGGTCCTACTTTTTCCCCTAACCTTATCCATGATAGTGAGAATATACTTATTATTATATAGACCACCTTATATAATAATAAATATATTCTAAGATCCCAACCCTCCCCTCCTAACTATAACTATGACCCTAAGTAAACTCCTAAATGTAACCATTTCTCTAACTCTAACCCTAACTATAACTGTAGCCCTACCCCCACACCTAACTATAACCCTAAATCTAAATTTACCCTAATTGGACTTTAACCCTAATCATGACCATAATTGTAACCCTAACTCTAACCTTAACCCTCACTCAACACTATAGCCCTAACCCTAACTCTAACTCAAACCCTAAGCCTAACCCTAATCTTAACCATAATTCTAATTCTTTGTCTACCCCTAACTCAAACTATAACCCTAATTGTAACTCTAATCCTAACTCATATTATAATCCTAAACCTAACCCTGACCCTAACCCTAACCCTAACCCTTCTCTACCCTTATCTCTATCCCTAACTATAATCCTAACCTTAACCCTGACCATATCTCTAACCCTAACCCTAACCCTAATCGTAACCCTAACCTTGACCCTAACCCTAACCCTTTCTTTACCCCTCTCTCTAACCCTAAGCCTAATCCTAACTCTAATCCTAACATTAACCCTAACTCTAATCCTAAAACTAACACTAACCCTAACCCTACACCTACCCCTAACTTTAACCCTAAATCTAAATCTAACTCTATCATAATTAGACTTTAACCCTAACCCTAACCATAACTTTAACCTTAACCCTGAATCAAACCCTTACCCTAACCTTAACCCTAATTTAACTATATATATAACCCTAACTCTATATATAAACCTAAACCTAACTATAATCCTGAATCTAACCCTTTCTCTACCCCTTTATCTAACTCTAACTATAACTGTAACCGTAACTCTACCCTACCCCTAATTCTAGTCATTAATCTAACTCTACCATAATTGGACTTTAATATTAATGATCCGATGGATATTTTTAGTGAAAATTGAAGTGTCTTCAAATCTCCAAATTTTTGCACCATCAAAAAGATCTTAGCGTCCTGATTCCAACGCAAGTTGAACAGAGGAAAAAGGAGTCCGTTTGTGCAAGTTATGCTCAATCAAAGTTCTGGTCAATAGATAGACTAGAGGGCTAGATAAGGGGCAAAATCAAATCATCTTGAAAGTGGTCAACAATGGGTTTCAAATTAAAGATCTCGTCACAAGCTTTCTGACGGTGTTTGTTTCGTCAAAAACGGACTTCATATGTCAAAGTTATGGCAATTTGAATTTTGGAGGTAAAAATGTCATTTGAAAGTTGATGATGTCATCATGACATCATGGTGGCAATTTTAAACCAAAATAAAAATATTAAAAAAATAAGTTAGTGGTGAGATTCGAACCCCTAACCACCTCTTTGCTAAAATAAGGCTTGGCCGTTGGGCCACGCAAAGTATTCATTACATAAATGTCAAAACTTATATTTAAATTTGAGCTAGCCTCCAATTTGGTTGTGAAAAAGGTGCCAGCTCGGGTTGAACTACCGACCCAACACCTTCCAAAATTAGCTATAACCATTGTGCCACGTGCATGTTCAAAAATATGGAATGTGCGATTGCTATTTAAAGTTTAACAAATAGCCCGCTCCCCTTTTAAATAAGGAATGTGGTTATTTTGTTAATCTTTAAGCACCCTAATTTAGTAAAATGCCAAAATACCAAAATGTAAAGAGGGCTATTTCGAAAGGGGGAGTTTGTTCAAGGCCTATAATTAAATATTTTTGTTTTGGCCTAATTTAAGTAAATTTGTTGTATAAAAAGGGGGAGAGAGTGAGTGTTTTTCACTCATAATTTTTTCAAGAGTCTTTTTGGAGGAGAATTTTGGCCACGTATTCTTGGAGGCATATTTTATTCTCTTCAAGTGATGATTTATTGAAACAGGCATTGTGACAGAGAGGTCTTGTAAGGAGATTTTTGTACCATTCTTGTATCTCGGAGTTTTGTTGCTACCGAAGTGCTCGAAGGAATGGTCTTGGTGCTTCATAATTGATTTTTGGAGATTAATCGGATCAGTCGTACTCTATTGGAGATGACCCGGAGACGTAGTCACGTTTGTGGCGAACTCCAAAATCAAACCTATTTGCATTTTTTCTCTCCTCTCTTATGTTTTGATTCTCACCTTAAGTTTTTAAGTTTTAATGCATAATTTTAGTTATGTATAAATGTATTAAGACTTCCGCTGAGTTGTGTTTTTAATTAAGCATTCAATACTGCAATTAGTCTAGATCTGTCCATCAAATCAATTAACCCTAACTCTAACCTTAAACTTGACTCAAAACTCTAACCTTAACCCTAACTCTAACTCTAACATTAACCCTAACTCAAACCCTAACTGTAACATTAAATCTGTTTGTAACTCTAAACCTAACTCTAACCCTAATTCTAACCCTAACTCTAACTCTAACTCTAACTCAAATCCTAAACCTAACCCTAACTCTAATGTTATGTCTACCCCTAACACAAACTATAACCCTAACCTTAACCCTAACTCAATCTCATACTCTAACCCTAAACCTAACTCTAACTTTGACCCTAACCCTAGCCCTAATCCTAACCCTTTCTCTACCCCTATCTATAACCCTAACCCTAACCCCAACTCTAATCCTAACCTTAATCCTATCTCTAATCCTAACACTAACCTTAACCTTACCCCTACCCCTAACTCTTACCATAAATCTAACTCTACCATAATTAGACTCTAAACCTAATCCTAACCTTAACTCTAACCTTAACCCTGACTCAAACCCTTATGCTAACCTTAACCCTGATGCTAACTCTATATATAACCCTAACTCTATATATAAATGTAACCCTAACCATAACCTTAAGCCTAACCCTTTCTCTAACTCTAACCCTAACCCTAACTGTAACTATAACCCTACCTCTAACTTTAGCCCTAAATCTAACTCTACCATAATTGGACTTTAACCCTAATTGTAATGGTAACCCTAACCCTAACTCTAACCTCAACCCTAACTCAAAACTCTAACCCTAACCCGAACTCAAACCCTGACTTAAACTCAAGCCATAATCCTAACAATAATTCTTATGCTCTGTCTACCCCTAACTCAAACTCTAACCCTAACTCATATTTCAACCCTAACCCTAATCCTAACCCTTTCTCTACCCCTATCTCTAACCCTAACCCTAACCATAATCCCACCCCTAACTTTAACCCTAAATCTAACTCTAACTATAAATCTAACTCTACCATAATTAAACTCTAACCCTAACCCTAACCCTCAGTTTAATCTTGACTAAAACCCTAATCCTAACCCTAACTCTAACCTTAACCCTAACTCAAAAATCTAACCCTTACTTTAATCTTGACTAAAATCCTAACCCAAACCCTAACTCTAACCTTAACCCTGACTCAAACCTTTACCCTAACCTTAACCCTGATGTAACTCTATATACAACCCTAACTCTAAATATAAACCTAACCTTAACCATAACCCTAAATCTAACCCTTTCTCCACCTCTTCCTCTAACTCTAATCCTAAATCTAATTTTAACCCTAATCCTAATCCTAATGTTAACCCAAATTATAACCCTAACTATAACCCTAACTTCAACTCTAAGTCTAACCCTTATTCTAACTCTAATTATAACTCTAGCTCTACCTCAAATCCCAACTCTAATTATAACCCTAAGCCTAACTATATTTCTAACATTTGTTTATCTTAGATTGGTTTTGACAAGTGAGTGTCAACACACTTAAGCTATTTACATAGTTCATGCCAAACTATTAATGCATGTCGAGCACAACATATAAATATTAGACCATGTCAAGTTACAGTGAGTGTTGAGCCACTCATGTGCCGAGTCACTCAAGTGTCGAGTAGATAGACCATGTTGAGTAATTTAGGAGCTGAGTAAACAATGGATGTCAAGCCATGCAAGTACTGAGTCACAATATAAATATCCTTGCATGCCGAGCATCACTGACTTCAAATGTCGAGTAAGATAGTTTTGACATATTTTCTTGTGATGGCACAAACAACTATGTAAACCATTTTAAAGCTGACTTAAGATTGTATTTCAATATTTTGGAGATAAGCACGAATCTCTAGTTGGATTCCCTATGCAATTACATGCAACCAATCATAAAATAGGAAGGATTAAGTAGCAAAATGGATGAATCTCAATCGTAGATTCATACATAACCCTAAGCCACCAAAGTCTTCTTAAGGAGGATGAAACCCTAAACTCTCTATCAAGTGAGTAAGGAATTGAAGGAGCAAAGAGGATAGTTTGCATGTGCAAACAAAGCATTCATGGTGGCTTAGAAGTTATGAAGTGAGATTGAATTGCGGAATCAATTAGAGCAAAATAGAGGATAGAGAAAAGGATATGACATTGAGACATCTAATAGAGAAGGATCAAGAAGGCATTGTTTAGAGGTGATTTTTTATCAGGCAAGCAAGTGCCAACCATAGGAATCTTTTAACAAAGTAGTCCTATAGACTATATGAAATCCTTTAACAAGGTGCTTACTTAGTTGTAAGTTGAAGTCCTCTAACAAGGCACAATTCTAACAGGGTGTTGAAATCCTCTAACAAGGTGAGACCTAACAATCTTTGTAAGGCTTTAACAGGGCAAACCTTTTACAGGATAGATCATGACTCATGATCAAAACATTGTAACCTTCATTGGATACACTTTGTTGCTGTAGTAGCGAAGATTTGTGGGTTTCATCCCCACCCCAGTTCGACCTTCTCACTTGGAGGGTTTCTGGGTAATCATATCTTGTGTTATGTGTGTGAATGCTTACATGATTTAAATGTATATGCTTTACATGATATTTCAGTTTACTCATTGAATGCATTTGATGGATGTGTAGTGAAAGTTTTATGGGTTCAAGTTTAAACTACTAATTCATCCCCCCCCTACCCAGAAGTTTACCTTTCCTATTGTAATTCCAACAACCTGAACCCTAATTCTTACCCTTATCCTTACCCTAACCCTAACCCTAACTCTAACTATAATTTCAAACCTAACCCTAACCCTAACCCTAACAATAGCCCTAGCCCTAACCCTAACCCTAACAATAGCCCTAGCCCTAACCCTAACCCTAACTCTAACTATAACTCTATCCTGACCCTAACTCTAGCTCTAATTGTAATCCTAACCCTAACAATAGCCCTAACCCTAACCCTAACTCTAACCCTAACCCTAACCATAACTCTACTCTTAAATATAACATTTTACATAACAACATCCTTAAAATAAAAATGAATTAAAGTGATGCAAATAAACACCATATATAGAATTAAAAAATTAAATGTTGAAGAATAATTTTATAGTAAGTTTATACAACTATATTTAAAAATAAATAAATAAATTGATACTAACCTTATCAAAAATAGAAAAAAAATATTTTTCTTGTTGTGTCGTGACTGCCACTAGCTTATATATACCTATATATATTATGTTGAGAGTAATCATTCTCGAGGCGCCTATTTTCATAAATCTCAATTGCAATTAAAATAACCTTGGGATTAAATGAAAATAGGCACCTCGAGAATATATATACATATATATATATATATATATATATATATATATATGGCTAGTGTATATGTATGCATTTGATTGCTCATTTGAAGTTTTAATTAGAATTTGGTCATTAGCCATTACTCTATCACAATTTTTTCCTGTAATATACTATCTAGTTGTTTGCATTTGATTGCTAATTTATATTTTTTATTAGACATTGGTAATTTGATCTTATGATTTTATGATGCTAAAATATTTTGAAATTTAATGACAATTATCAAAGAGATGAATATTCTTGAATTATATTGATTTAGTTCCAACAGAATTTGAATTGGAATTCTTCAATGATTGCTCTATTTTAATTGTTGTCACTATTGTGGACATTTTTTCCTTCAATAAGTTATGTATCTATATGTATTTGATTGCTTATTTGAAGTTTTAATTAGAATTTGGTCATTAGCCCTTACTATATTCGTAATTTTTTCCTATAATATATTATGTACCTATATGTATTTGATTGCTAACTTGAATTTTTTATTAGATTTTGGTCATTTGATCTTATGATCATTAAAAATGTGATTTCATTTATGATGCTAAAATATTTTGAGATTTAATGACAATTATCAAAGAGATGAATATTCTTGAATTCCATTGATTTAGTTCCAACTAAATTTGAATTGGAAGTTTCTAATTTCAATTTTAGACATGATGGTTGATTTTTCAGATGTCGTCAGTTCAATAGAATCACCATTTTAAGATAAGAATTTAAAGTTGTTGTCAAATAAATAAACTTGTTTTCATATCTTATGCTATGGATTAAATACTTCTAAATTGATGTTTTTGCAAGTATGTGTTTGATTGTAGTTTTTCATTTTGTTTTTTGTTTTTTTTTAATTATGTTTCACCTTTTTAAATAAGTTGAATTTTAAGTTTAAAAGTTATACAATTCAGCAAGTTTTTAAGAATTCAACATAGTATATATATTTTTAAAAGTTTATAATTTTAATATAATTTTGATTTAATTAAATTGCTTATAAAATATATGTATTTTGAGTATTATATTTTTGCATTTCTATTTTTTATATTATTTCTATATTATAATTGATCGATGTGAAAACATATTTATTTATAAATTTAGATTTAAAAAGTGAAAAGTAAAAGTAGAGCTTGAAAGTAAAAATAAACGAAAAAAAAAACTTTAAAAAAGAAGAAGAAAGAAAAATAGACTTCATAGTTATTGATTTTCATATCTTTTCATTTAAGTTTGTACAATACTATTGTATTGACTAGTATTCAATTAATTGATGAATCTTTACCAATCAAATAGTTTATTAAATGACTATTGTAAAATAAACTACCTCTAACAAAAGTTAATGTTTATAACTTTATATTTTTTTATTTTAAAATGAAGATTTATCTATAATTTTTATTGGTTTTAACCATTGTGTCTTATATGATCACTTTTTTAGGAATAGAAAGTTTTGTCTTTTAATAGAAATTTGCAACATTTTCATTTTTTCAAAAACTTCCTTCAAAAATCTATAGAAACATATAACTTTTTAATTTTATTTTTTCAGTTTTGTTTTTATTAGAAATTTCTAAATTTCTAACTTTTGTTCCACTTTTATCATAAATTGCTTTAAAATCTTTCAATTGCATATGATCTGTAAATCATTCTTTGAATTATTTTAAATTTTTCTAATTCTTTCAATCAAAATTTTCTTATAAATCTTCTTCTAAGTTATTTCTAAATATATTGCCTCACTATCTTTAAATTTTCATCTAACATTTTATTTACAGATTTTTATACTAAATCATTCATTATTCAATACAAATATTTCAATTGAAATTAGTATGTAAATATTCTTCTCATAAAATTTACTTACAATTTTTGAATCATTTACAAATTTTTGTTTCAAACTTTTTTTTGTAGAAGGTTTAACTATGGTCGTTAGATAAATTCTAATTAAAACCTTAACACTAGTACATTTGGGAAATTTTATTAAAAAAAGCTCTGCTCTGCTTAATGTGAATATGTCGAATTTCTTCAAACCTGTGAAATACCCAAGCCAGAGACATCTGCAAAGGAAAAAGAAGAGGCTCCCCAGGAATGTTGACGATAATGGAAGACAGAGATACTCTTCTTCAAACCAACAGCAACTCCACAAGGATCCTCTAGAAAAATGTGATGCCAGATTTGCAGTGGCGACGGCAAACAGATATGCGGTATTTGAGGAAATCGCAGGTGAATCCCATAACTAGCTCCAGACAAGAGGACATCTGTTGCACCCAAACAATTTCACTGGTAGGGAAGCCATTCCAGATGCTCCTCCCACACTCACTAAATATACTAAAATCCCTTCTCTCAACCAATTTTTCACTATCGAACACTTAGATAATCAAATCCGGATCTTCAATCTCACCAAATATGCTAATCTACATTTTCTTAAGCCTTTAAGTAGCTCTCCTCCAGCAACACCTCAATTAGATTGGCCTTCACTTAAACCAATTTTTCCTCCATCTTATGTTCCTCCACATCGCAGGAAAAGCCCATCGCCTTCAAACTCTAAATCATCCTCTAGCTTATCTTCGATGAAAATTTTTGACAAGCCTATCAAGATTTCAGATATAGCAGTTATGGATGCCTAGGAGGAATTTCGTAAGGGAGGAGTCTTTGCAATCTAGAATGGCCCCTTGAAAGATGTCCCTCTCCTATCCGACTGGCTGGAGGAAAACTGCGAGGACCAGGTAAGTATTTTTCATTTTCGGATAGGATTCTGTTTCTAAAATGTGAAGAAGAGTCTATCAAAAGAGAGTTCATTATAGTTTTTGAAAAAAAAATTTAATGGTCATTGTGTCAAATTCATAAAATGGTCACATGATTTTCAGATAGGAAAGGTAGAATGCATGATTCCCTCATGGTTCATTATGCCTTCCCTCCCTCCAGAATTGTGTCAAGCAAATATTATTAACTCCATAGGATCCGCTATAGGTGAAATCAGAGGCATTGATGCATCTTCACTTTGTTGTAATAGTGTTAAAATTCTCATTAATACTAGCTTCAATCATCTTGCAGAATTTCAAAAGAAAGTTATTACTAACAAGGCATCATATGACATAAACTTTCATATATATAAAGGGGAAGTTATTGATATCTTAAAATTTGATGATCTTCATAAATTTAGACCCAAGATCCTTCCTCTAACTTCTAATTTTAGAAGTAAATTTCTTTGGTTGAGAATAATGAAAAATAAAAGGATTCAAGACCATCGAGGGCATAGATCCCCATCTATGATTAAAGAGAATCACATTCAAGAAGGACCTCTATGTATTGAAGATATAACTAGCAATGGATCGGAAGATTGCTTAAATTAAAAAGGAAGGCTTGAATCAATAATAGTAATGAATTCTAAAGATAAATCAATAACAAATGAAAGAAGTAAGACACATAAAAGACATAAAGGAAAAAAGAAAAAGGAAGCAGATAAGGTTATTAAGGACTCAAGAAAAAAAGGAACTAGGAACAAGAGACAACAGCAACAAATAGATCAAGACAAAGTATTTGAAGGCATAGAAATAACATTCCATCCAACACCCCAACAAGCAAACAAAGGTGTTGAACATAAAAATTTGGTAGAAGTTGTCTCTACTGAACCTGAGATGGAAAGGAAAGGAAAGGCTACTAAGGATATGGAGATCCATTCACGGATTGACCCTGAGTTTGATACCATTAAGGGTCCCTTAGCACAGAGGAAACAGAATGAGAGATCAAGTTATGCCAAGGGAGATATATTAGATATTACCCCTAACATAACTTATAAAGGAGACATGGCTTAGGTTCTAGAGAAACCTAGCATGGGAGCTATAGAGACTTCTTATGAGAAAAGATCATAAAACAATGGAAATCCAATTGATGAAGATTCTTATCTGGAAGAAATCTCTACTCCTCATCAAGCAGGCCACTCAGAGGATAATCAAGCAAGTTAATTAGAGGAGAAGGAAAACCTCATGCTCTTCACCTCATGCAAAATAAGCAATGAAAAAGAATTATTAACGGACCCAATCTCCTCTCTTTCAATTATGTCTCTGGCTTCAAACAATATGGTGAAGCTACCCAGAATGCTCAGTAAATTTTGGCAGACTCCTGTAGCCAACAATAGCTCACCTTTCACTCCTAATAGCATGACTCAGTAGGCACACAAGGGAAAGGCTCAAGCAGAAGATTTACTAGTTTTGGAGCTAGAAGAGTTTCTGAACAAAGAATATCTTCTGATCCTTCAAATGCTAAAATAGATATGGCAGAGGATGAAAAAGTAAAGATTGACCAACTTATTGAAGAGTTGGTCCAAGTTTTTTATCCAAACAATCTTGATAAGACATTGGTATCACAAAAGGAGGAACTTGTCCAGAGGGTCCTTAAATTGGGTGGTGAGAACTATTCTTGTGAAAATCTCAGAAGAGATATATTGAACATTCAAATGGAAGATCTGACATCAACATTTACCAATCAATCGAATATAGCTAATCAGATTATTGCAGAAAGTAGTTCAAAATATTAGGAACAATTACTAGCAAGAAAAATTGAGATAGTTCAAACAACAGAAGTCAATATTGGACAGCTTGGGATCTACATGACACAAGAAGGGCCTAAGTCTCCTTGTTGTGGTAAGATAAAAGGTAAAAGAGGAAGAAAGTCACTAAAGGAACTTAGAGAATCAGAGAGTCTCAACAAGGATCAGCAGAAGATAGATCATTTGTTTCACAATAGCAAGGGGAAGTGCCTTCCCACTCAGGTATGAAGCTCACCACATGGAATGCTAGGGGCCTTAATGCCCCTAGCAAAACGAGGTTACTAAAACATAACCTCAAATCTTTTAGTTCTGATGTTATTTTTATTCAAGAATCTAAATTAAATTTAGTAGAAATAGATAAATTTAGTAAAATGCTTGGAGTATGGTGTTCTACGTTTTAGGAATGTGTAGGGGCCTCTGGGGGTTTGGGCATCCTCTAGGATCCTAGGAAGGTCAATTTTAATATTCTTAACTATTCAAAAAATTGGATTAGTGGTAAGGTACAAGGTTTAAAATCATATCTTAATTTTACAATTATAAATGTGTACGGTCCAGTTAACAACACAAATAAACAACTAGTTTGGAACGAAATTAGTCAATTCTTGGAGAGTCTAGAAAATGAATTCTGTATATTAGGGGGTGACTTTAACACAATCTTAGATATTAATGAGAAGATAGGAGGTTCTCAAGTGCTATCACAAGCATCCAGAGACTTTAAAGAATGGTGTGCTTTGCATAATTTAATTGATATTCCCACCAATAATGGGACCTATACATGGAACAATAGAAGAAAGAACTTTGCCTACATCACAGAAAAACTTGATAATTTTTTAATGAAAGGTGAACCGAACACTAATAATTTAAATTTTCAATCTTCAATTCTTCCCATAGCTAGATCTGATCACTTCCCTATTAGATTTGAATTCACTGAGCCCATCAAGCCAACTAGAAACCCTTTCAAGTGCGAGAAGATGTGGTTTCTTGACCCAAACTTTCTCAACAATGTTAAATTATGGCGGGCTCAAGATAGCTGCATAGGATCTAAAATGTTTGTCTTCATTCATAAATTAAAGATGCTAAAGGAGCACATCCTTAGATGGAATAGAGAACAATTTAATAACATATTTAAAGAAAAGCTGGACATAGAAAATCAACTTAAAGATTTAAATGCAGAAGTTATCAGCAAGGGTATGGACAATAGAAGCTATTATCTCGAAAAGGAATTTTTAGCAAAGCAAGAATCTATCCTATCCAAAGAAGAAACTTTTTGGAGGTAGAAATCAAGAGAAAGATGGTTTGTTGAAGGTGATCGTAACACAAAAAAAAATTCATAATTCCACCCTATATAACAAAGCTAAGAAAAAAATCACACGCATTAAAGACCAGCAAGGTAACTTTACTAAAAAACCCAGAGAAATAGTAGACACCTTTGTTAATTATTTTCAGGATATACTGAATAACCAGCAAAGCTCAAATTATATGGCGCAATCCAGTTTATTGAAAGTTATTCGTAAAATAGTTACCCAAGACGATAAAAAAAACCTAAATAGACCTATCACTCTAGAAGAAGTCAAGAAAGTGGTTTTTGACATGAATCCGAATAAATCTCTGAGTCCAGATGAATTCCAAGCTTTCTTCTTCCAAAAGTGCTGGGATATTATAGGTTTGGATCTTTGGAAAGCTATCAAAGCTTCCAGAAATGGAGGTTCCATCCTTTCCAAAATCAATCATTCCTTTATCACTTTGATTCCAAAGAAGTCTGATCCTGAATCTCTAGGAGATTATAGACCAATTGCCCTGTGTAATACAGTTTATAATTTTTTTTCCAAAATTCTAGCTAACATGCTGAAAGAGATACTCCCCAAGATTATCTCTAAGGAACAAACTGGTTTCATGCCAGGTAGATCCATTCTTGATGGCATCATCACCATACAAGAGACTATTCATTCTGCGGGCCTTAATAAGGAATCATGTATGCTCATGAAATTGGATATTCAAAAATCTTATGATATGGTTGATTGGAGATTCCTGTGCAAGATGCTAGAAGCGTTTGAATTCTCTCATCAATGGATTAATCTTATCTTCAAATTCATCTCGACACCTAAAATCTCAGTACTCGTCAATGGCACACCTGAAGGATATTTTGATATCTTGAGAGGCATTCGACAGGGGGACCCTCTTTCCCCTTCTCTGTTCATCATCATGGCAGAAGCATTTGGGAGAGCTATGACTAATGCATATAACAAGCAGAGAATATCAAGTATTACTATCACTAAAAACCTGCCTAATATTATACATCAACAATTTGCCAACGACACCATTCTTCCAGGGAAGAGTAAGATCTCTGAAGCTCACTCCCTCAAAAGCATCATTAATACATATATGGAAGCCTCAGGATAGAAGGTTAATGCTCTCAAATCTAAAATTTTCTTCATAAACACCTCGTTAGGAACCTTCCCTTGTAAATATCTAGGCATAGCTTTAGAGAAAGGTTCAAAATCAGGAAAGGTGTGGGATAATACCCTCAATAAATTAGATTCTAAATTATGCTCTTGGAAGGATAGATGGCTCACCAAGGCTGGAAAATGCAACAAGATCCGTGCAGTTCTTTCAGCCATCCCAACTTACCCTCTTTCATGTCTTCCTCTCTCTAAACAAAATATTAAAAAATTTGAATCTAAAATGAGGAATTTTCTCTGGAACGATCGAGATAATGATAATAAATTGGCCCTGATCAAGTGGGAAAATATTTGTAAACCCAAGGCTTTTGGAGGCCTTGGGATTAAAAACTTACAGTGGAAAAATGAAGCCTTAAGGGCAAAACTAATCTGGCGACTATACCACAAAAGTAACCGTAAATGGGCTAAGATCCTCTATAATAAATACCTTATGGCAGAGGACCCGTTATCTATTTTTAGAAGTAGCTCTCCTCCTAAAGGGTCAAAATGTTGGAATTTTATGATTAAGTGTCGCTCTTTGATCAATAAATTCCTTATTTGGGATGTTGGATCTGGGGAAGAGGCACTATTCTGGGAAGAGGCACTATTCTGGGAAGACGCATGGGAAGGTAAACCTCCACTTACCTCCTACAAGGTTCCTCTGACTCTTAAAAATAGTGTAACTAAACTTTGGGGCAACAAAGTCAGGGACTATAGTATTTTTTCGAAATCTAAAGGTTCTCCAACTTGGAAATGGAAATCTCTTAGAGGCTTAGATTTTGATAAAGAATCAATTAACCAGTTTGAGAATATTTTGGAAGGTAGGAAACCTATATAGTCTAACAAAAGAGACACACTAATTTGGGCCGCATCCAATAATGGGAAATACAATGTCAAAGATGGATATAAGGCCATTCTAGAAGCTAATAGACTGGTATCCATGGATATCCCACTTAAGCTTTGCTGGGATCCCTCTTGCCTTTTGAAAGTTGGATTCTTTCTATGGCTTGCTATTCAAAATAGGATCCTTTCTATGGATAGATTGAATATTGTTGGCATTCAAGGCCCCTCTAGATGTGTTCTCTGTCAACAAAGTACAAAAAATGTGGATTATCTTCTATATCTTTTCCCTTACACCCAAAGATGTTGGGAATGGCTCAGGCAGATGCTGGGATGGTCTTCCCCCTTTCCAAAATCCTTTGTTTATTTGTTATGGGGCTGGCCATCTAGTACTGGCAATGGCGTCTATAGTAAACTTTGGAACATTTCTCCTTTTATCTTGATTTGGGAAATCTGGAAGGAAAGAAATCACCATATTTTTCGCAATCTGGAACTCAAACCTGAGAATCTGATATCCAAGATAGAAGCCTGTATCATAGAAACTATTAACTCATATTTAAGGAAGGTGAGCCTAGAAGAACGCTCATTTTCCAATTGGGATAGCCTCATGAAGAAACTCTCGACTAACTTGATTAATCCTCCTCTTTACTACCCTAAGGTTAATAAAGAGGCTAGGAAAAATTGTAAATGGGAGCCCCCTCCCCCTAGCTGGGTCAAACTGAATTTCGATGGGGCAACTTAGGGTAACTTGGGTACAGTTAGTATTGGATGTATCATTCATAATGAGGATGGTATTTGGATTTCCAAAAAAGCTACGTCAATTATGCCTACATCTAACAATCTAGCTGAACTTGAGGCCCTCCATCAAGGAATCAAGTTATGTCACAAGCTTAACTTATCCAAAGTTTTTATCGAAGGCGATTCTCAAATTATTGTAAATGCTATAAGGAAAGGGTCTACTCCTAATTGGGTCCTCAACTCCCAACTAGAAGTGGTTATGTCTCTAATAGACAAGCTAGATGATTATAGGATTGGTCATATCTATAGGGAAGGTAATCAACTTGCTGATCATCTAGCTAACTCAAGAGAAAATGTAATTAATTTAGTGTTTATTAACAACGGTTACTCTCTAGCTCCTTAATTTCCTATTTTCCTTTATCTATATCTTTATCTATTATATTTATTATTTTTCAGGTCATTCCTCATCTATTTTTTTAATCACCTTTGGCTCATCATCAATTATTGTTTTTCAAGTTGTATGGTTGCAGTACCCTCTCATCATTTATGCATCAACTTCATATGTGTGATCACCAGGAGAATCGTCTAATCATTCCTCCCATCATGGTTTCTCATGAGCTTTGGTATTTCGCATTTATTTATCATTATTTTTTTGCACTTGTGCATTTACTCTTGTAGTTTATTTGTTGTTTTCCAGAAGTTTCCTTTCATAATACTTGGGTGTTATCAGTTGGGTTTTTCTTTTCTCTATCATCGTTGAGCATGGAATCCAATATCGCACTCTTTCATGCTACAAAGAATCACACTATGGCCTTCTGTGGAGCAGTGAAATCGGAAAGATGGAATCGGATTTTATACCTAGTGGATGACATGACACAATTTGCAATCAACACAGCTCTGGGTGAAGGGGTTTTTGACTATCAATTCACATGGAGAACAAACAGTGATATCATCAAATCATTTATTGGCTATCTGGTAAGAGCCAAAGTTCAAGCAGATAACATAATTAGGCTATGTCGTGACCTGTTTGTTCCTTCATGGAGAAAGGGAATTGAACAAGTGGTATATAGAATAGACAACAAATTCTGGATTCCCTTCCCTGAAAAATATATGAATCTTCCACTTGGTCATTTGGATCTAGCCACAGCCCCCTGCCGCCAGTCTTTGGTCATTCGAGAGAACTTAACATTTTATCGTGAATGGCCTAAGATGGAGGCCAGCCTACATTTTCTTCTTTGCTGGAGGGGTATCATTCCTGAAGATAACGTGGTATGGCTCATCAATTATCTCCATCTCTTCAATGCTTACATTCAACCAGGGGTGACATTCAAAAATCTGGATGACTTGGACTTCTGCATTCCAAATGCAGAAAGGATGAGCAAAAGGAAATTTGAATTTGAGTTTCCTGCAAACTACCAGGTGGAGCAGTTCAGTGACATCACGGATGTGATCATGGTCCTGTGGAAGGAAGGCAGAGGTCGGGTTGAAATGTGATAGTTTGTTAGGATCAGAAGTATCTTATTAGGGCCTTTGTTTATACAGACTAAGCAATTTGGTTAATACGCTTACGACTCTCTGGTTTAGTTTCTAGTTTGATATATATGTATAGTCTGTAAAGCACAGTTTTCATACTCCAAGACTTATTTCCTTTGTTTATATGAACTTCTCAGTTTATATATATAATATATGACTACTATTAAGGACAATTTCAATCCATGGCTTTTGGGGGATTATGCTTTTATCTGAGGATTTGGTTCCCCTTTCTTCCTAATGTGGGTGGTTTTTTGGACACTCCTCTTGGGCTGTGATCAGGTTGGCTTTTATATTTCTTTATATTGGTTTCATTATGAAAATGGGTTGTTTTTTCATTTGTTCCTTTGAATCTGCTCTGTTATGGCTTTGGCATATGTCTTCTGTATACGATTTTCCCCTATTTGTTTGTATCCCTTAGCCTACAAGTTATAGATTAATTAATTTAAATTATCTTCAGTGTATATATCGATTAGGTCTATCTTCTTCTGCTTAAGAACATGGATTCTATTTTGGGGTTGAAGGATTTCATTTTCATCTATAAAACTATGTAGTTTTTAGCTCTTAAGTATTAACACATACTTTTCTATTCCATTTTGGTTTTATCTCTTAGATTAACCTCGGGTTTTCGATTAAGACTCAGAAGGTATCTCTTCAGCTTATATGGATGGTATGGATTTTCTTAGTTGGTTTAATTATTTCTTAAGTATGAAGGTTATTTAATTGAATATCTCTTGTCGACATGGGCTCTTTGTTTTTTTTTTTATACTTAATGGATGCTCGGTTTGGTCCATCGGATGCTCGGTTTGGCTCTATGATCTCAGAATGTTGTGTTTTGTTTGTATGATAATATAGCATTTGTTCCTCTTGATCTTGGTATGACTTTTCTCGGCATGGCTGTGTTTTTCTTGAAAGCAGGGGTTTGGTTTGGAGTTAAGGCCTTTCCTCTATTCTTTTGCTTCACAGCTATTTGTACTTTTACCCATCCAGAGATTATTTATTTCATGTACTATCTGCTCTATTCATTTTAGTTATCCTGTGTACTCTATTTTTGTTTTTCATTAATCCTCTTAGGTTGATTATTAAATTGCTAGCTTAATTGAATATGAATTCAACTTGCTATGTTTTGATTACTTCATTTTATCATATTTGATCTCTTTAGATTGTAATTAATATTAGTTAATTTCTAGTATGCAGGGTTTTCTACAATTATGTTTCTTCAACATGTTAGAGTAGGGAGCATCTTATAGCATATTGGTTCTTATATAGCTTCTCGTAGTTTCCACTTGTCTATTATATCTTTTTGTTTTGTATATGGTTCAATTCATGGGAGGCTGCTACTTTTCTTACCCCTTAAATGGTAAATCTTAATTTTGCATCTTTATTTCTAACTCTTTATATTATTAGCTAGTTGGCAGTCTCTTTCAAATATCAGATTCTCCTCTTTGATGGATCTATGGCCTAAAAATTTGAAAGAAGCTTTGGATTTCAAATGAAGATGTGATCATTAGGGGTATAACTGTTTATCGATTGTATTTTTGTACACATAATATATACATAGATCTAGTTCACTGGGGTATGCCCCTTTTAAATTGTAATCATATAGGACATTTGTCCCAGGCAAGACTGGAGGTTT
The DNA here is from genome assembly GCA_028749045.1 of Cupressus sempervirens. Taxonomy (NCBI): domain Eukaryota; kingdom Viridiplantae; phylum Streptophyta; class Pinopsida; order Cupressales; family Cupressaceae; genus Cupressus; species Cupressus sempervirens. Next base: position 767,599,543 of record CM053784.1, on the reverse strand, counting down.
TCTTCTCCGTTCTTTCCTACCAGTGCCCGTTTGAACAGAGTAAGCTATTGTTATTTATTATTTTAATTAATAAAATTATCATGGCCTTGGCCGTTTACTGATAAAGAAAAAAACTATGGTCATTAGATCAATTTTAGTACTACTATAGAAATCTTGACACTCATTGTTAAAGGAAGTGAAAACAACCTTTATCTTGTCAATATATGAGGCAAATTAATAATCTAAAATTGGTTTACAATGTGTATTTGTACATTGAGAAAATTAACTTTGTTCACATAGTTTTTTTCTGAGGTAGATTAATAATCTACAATGGGTTTACTAATGTGTATTTGCACATTAAGAAAATTGGTCACTTCAAGTTTCTTATACACGCACACTTATAGAAGCTAGATCTTTGATTTGCTTATACATGCACGCTTACAAAATTTTAATTACTTATTCATTTACAATTGAAGAAATATTTAAAATTTCACTTAATACATAGAATAGTTGCCTTGTCATTATCATTATTTTGTTGTTTGATAATTGTCATGCTATCTTTTAAAATCATTCAATTTTACTATGTTATTTAGATAATAATGACTTGGATAATATTATGCTATCTATATATTTCATTTAATTAAAAATTAAATTAAATTTCAATAAATTTTCATCTTGAATTTAATTTTTGAATTGTATCGATAATTACTTAATTTCACTTAGATAAGTTATTTTCATATACCATTTAATTGTTTATATCTATTATTTGCCTTTAGACGAACAAATTATGACTATTATTAGTTCCTGCCATAGACTAGAACTATAGAGCTATTCTAAATATTTATCTTAACTAAAATAAATGTACTTATTTTTTAACAAAAATGTATTTTAAACATTTATTTTAGCATATCCATTATCAACATTTTAAACTTGATATTTTTAATGATTTTTATACCAAAAAAATTACTTAACAAAAATTGCTAAAATATTTATTAAAATAGATATACATCTATTTGAATATTAATATTAATTAGTATAACTAATATGTCAAAGCCTGGAATAATTATTTTTATATTTTAAGTTCAAATAGAATCAAACCCAAGACCTCTCATATGATAGGCTCGCAAGTTATTGTTTGTGTTGTAATAAGCATGTGACTTCTACTAAGATTTATAATTTGTTCCTTATATATATAATTCAATTATGAATAAAATAATATAATTAAAATTAATTAGAAAAGTACATTAATATTATAGTTCAAATGCCCGTTCATGGGTGTTTTGGGGTTGATCCAATCTCGAAAAGGGAGAAGGCATTATGGATACCTCCAGAGGAGGGATGGATCAAAATTAATTTTGATGGGGCCGCAAGGGCAACCTAGGTGTATTAGGGTGTGGATGTGTGGCAAGAGATCATAAAGACAATATCATTGCATTTACAACCAAAAGATTGCCTGACAGAACAAGTAACATTGCAGAATGCTTAGTTGCTAAGGAAGCTTTGGAATTAGGAGTAAAAATTGGAGGTTAACATATACATTTGGAAGGTGATTTGAAAATCATCATCAATGGCATTGAGAAAGGAAATATGGAAGCATGCAATTTGGATCAAATCATATGACAAATCAAGGAGTTGTTGTTGGACTTTAAGGACTTTAAAGTTTCTCACTGTTACAGGGAAGTGAATAAAGTGGCAGATCGACTAGCCAACGTAGGTGCCAATTTAACATTGGGTCCTCAACATATAATTTGTGAGGACTTCCACCAACTTGGAGAGTAAATTAAGAAAGGAAATTAGATGACCATTAGAGTAAATATCCCACTCATGGTACTACATTTTGATATTTGAAACATTATGATTTAGAATCACGAGGACATTAACCACCCCAAGGTAAGTAGAATTGATCATGATACCAAAGCATCCCTTGCATGTGGTAGAGAAGTGTCTAGTTGGCTTTGGTACATTTTCCAGAGTTTTGAAAGAGTTCCAAGGGTGTTAAAATCAGGCGAAAGTTAAGGAAAGTTCATTGTTTTTCATAGAGACAAAAATGGAGGCAAATTGTGCTCTTGGATCAGATTTGCAAATTTAGACTTATGAATGTCAGATTTCTCTACAGTGACTAAAACAAATTTTCATTATTGAGGATCCAAGCTTTATGAAGGGGTTTTAGCAAATTTTTGAGCCATAGTATTTGGACAATTTTTGGAAGAGGCGATCATATCTAGACGTGGGCTCTCTATTTTTGGCGCTTGCTTTGTTGGTGGGGGGATCAAAAGATGAATTTTGAAGGGTGGTAGCTACAAGCATTGATAGGAAATGGCTTCTAGGACTAGATGAAATCATTGAACAAGCAATTTTGGGGGTGGGAATTGAAATGGGCACCAAACCCTAGTGATTGATAGGCAGACGAGATTATTCTATCCAACCATTAGTGGTTTGGTCATCTTCAAACCCGCAGGGAGTGCATATTCCAAAAGCTATCGAGGGATGGAAATTAATTCTGGATTACATGGTTCAGACCATTTTGGAGCTAGAGGAGGAGAGGCATCATTTTATGAAGGTGACAACAAGGAAAAACTATGGCCCCTAAACAAAAACTCTACCATCAAATTGTGAAGAAATCTCAGCTAAAAGAAGGGGTGTCAACTATAGAGGGGATGTGAGTTGACATTTCTTTGCTGCCAGAGGAGGGAAAATGGAAGGACAAGCATCATAGGATGGGGTAGGGACTCTTGGTGGAGGATGGTTATGCTACCCCAACATTTATTTGGGAGGAAGCAACCAACTGGTTCAAGGTGTAGCTGATGATGGAGGTGGTGACATTGCTTTTTTGGGTTAAAGTTTGGTTAATGTATGGGTGGGTGTTTGTACTTTTGGAGTGTCAATACTCTTTTTTGTGTTATATTTAGCTAATGGTATATGTAGGGGGAAGGGTAGCTATAAATGCAAGGCTTGATGCCATACCGATATAATGTACTTTCTTTTTCAATTTTAATACAAAACAATATTACCAATCAAAAAAAAGATGTTATAGTTCAACTCATCACTTTCATTCTTTAAAAAATTAGATATATCTAAAATCATTTACCATAAATATAAACTTATGTAATTTGTAAATGTTATTTATGTTGGATAAATGGAGCATTCAATTTAGAACTCATTTATTTACAATCAAATTTTAAGCAAGATTACCAATAGTTTGGCAAGAACATTTTTGCTTTGCACGCTTTTTATTATTTATGTTTAGATGAACTAAGTTTGTTTAAATATATTAGATGAACTATTTATGAATGACTTATGGATATTATTCTAGTTTCTAGGTGACATAAATGAATTGCTTACGGATATTGGTCTAGTTTCTACGTGACATAACTATTGTTCTAAATTGTAGAACAAATTGTATCTCATTTCAACAATATAATTTAATATTCAAAATAGAATCTCATTGACAATAAATATAATTTTTCTCTACCATATAATTCATAACTATTCTAAATTTCTAAATTTCTAAGTTGTGTTCCACTTTTAGCAGAAATAACCCACTTTATCTTTTATTGTACCAAAGTTGAATGTGGTAGAATTGCATTTTTTTTCCACCAGAAATTACTTTAGCAATGAATCTTCACCATTTGGTGATCTTGTCTCATGGGTCGATCGTAATTTGGTGAATAGTGCATGTAACATAGGTCAACCGCATCACCAGATATTTATCAAATTTGGGTCTGGAATGCCCATGGTAGTCGCCCATTAGTAATGACATGATTGGTCAAGAATATCGATCCAATTGCCAATGTAATATACATTTTGGATACATTTATTTTAAACATTTTGTCATCCTTTGCATGTTGTTTATTATTGGACAATGTTCTTTCGCTATTACTACAACCAAATAATTTTCCCTTGGGTTGGGCGTCGCCTACCATTTTCCTAACATGTGTCGACCACCAACCCCATCTAGCCAACTGTTTCCTATTGTGGGCTTGCATAGGAAAGTGTTTTTTTCTTATATTTGACATTCCCACTTGTTAACCTTGCATAATTTTCCAGCCTAGATTAAACTATAAGATATTATTATTCTACACAATTCACTATTTTTTGGTCTAGAGTTTGGCATTTCATATTGCTACCAAAGTTTTAGAGTGCTGAGTGCATTGCCCATTGACGCATGGACCGTGGTTTTTGTAAAAGGCAAGTGATTTTTAATTTATTTTTTATGTGGAAAGTGGTACTAGTATTGGTTTTTTTTTAAGTTTTATTGTCCAATGTCCACTGGTGACTGGACATCTCACATGCTAAGATAGCCTATAGGTTTGCAAATTTTATTGGGTAGTATCATAGACTATAGTACTATAGCAGTAGTACCCTTTTTATGAGAATGAATCATATTATTGTTATTATATGTAGTCTAAGTAGTCTTCTATCACTGTTCACAGTCTTTGACTCCTCACTATTTGAGTCTTTTGTTCAACAACTAAGTTGATTTATTTTTTGCAGCCTTTGTTAGTTTGCAATGTCAAACAAGAGGGCTAACAAGGGTTCTGGTAGGATCCATGAAAGCCAAGAGAGGCCACCATTACCAAAATGCAAAACCATATTAGCATATTTTGGTGGTGAAAATGTTGGCAACCTACAAGATTCACAAGTTGGATCTCCAGTGCTTATTGAAAAAGGAGATTCATCACAAGTTGGGGACCATATTGAAAATTTTCAAGTTGGTGAACCTGATATCTCAATCAAGGATGAACTTGAACACGATTTGGAGGCACTTCTCCTAAGTAGGGAGTCATAAATTGATATTATAGAGTTGGAGTTAGTTAATGATCAGTCACATGAGAAAACCAAAAGTGATTCCATAAATCATGTTCATGCACAAAAGGGGAAAAGAAAATTGGAATAAAAAAAGATCGATCTCGCTGGGATCTGTCCAAAAAGAATTTTCAATTAGAATGGGTAGATTGGTTCATTGAACTAGTGGCCAATCCAATTAATGGTGAACCTCCTATAAAATGTAGATGTAAGATTTGCACAGAGATAACAAAGAAGGAGAAGAGGTTGCAGCTTAAACTTGATACCATAGAAAAGCATGTTGGTAAAGTTTACAAAAAGGAAACTATAGATGGAGTTGAAAAATCCATGCTAACATGGAAAACAAAGGACAACTATCTACATATCAGGAATTCCAAAATATACGAGTTACATAATCGATTATGGGAAAAGTGTTCTGCAGTAAAAGGTTCCATTGAAGATTTCATTGGGAAAGCAATGGAGGTGCAAAATATGGGAAAAGTAGTTCAATTAAGTGTGGTATTTTATATTTTGAGTAGAGGACATCCTATGATGGACCACCCTTCAATTATTATCTTATTGCACTTTTTTAAAGTTTGAAATTATATGAAGTCACTAGTCATAAATAGCAAGTGGGAATGGGCTAGTTGTCTTGCACAGGTTCAAAAAGAAGATATGAAGGAAAAAATAAAACACTCAAATTTCATTGCATTGTCTCTAGATGAAGTTAAAGAAATTGATAATACTTATTGGGTGTGCATGCATGTTTATACTGTAAACAATTTTTTTCGTCAACCCTTTCTACTATCTATTGTTAAATTGGATTGTAGTGCGATATGATTTATTAAAGAGTACTCTAATTGAATGTGGAGGTTTCGGTAACATGGAGATCGACAAAAATTTGGTGTGCTTCAAAGTGAATGGATATATTCCCATTCATTGTATGGCCCATTGAATGAATCTAGATTTTGAAATTGTCAATGGTTTTGGTTGTATAAGTAAAGTGATATATCTAATCGAAGAGATTTACCAATACTTTTGTCGAAGTCCAAAATGAGCTCAAGAATTTCAACACTTTGTTGAAGGACTTCCTGATGGGAGGAAGCTTCTTAAAGATAATGATACGAGATGGATCTCTTTGGATGTACCAGCGCATCAAGTATTCTCTGAATATCTGTCATTGCTTGGACTAATCCACTTTGTGTGAGACATATTTTCTCAGCTATATTCAAGTCTAACTAATGTTAAGATACGCTTAACTTTAGTAGCTATTATCCCCATGCTACAGGACATGAGAAATATTATTTAAAAAGTTTAACAAAAAGCTATGTACATTGCAAAATATAATAAGCTGCGTAAAATGACATGTAGTAGCATGGATACTTTGTATTGATTTCTATGATTAGATGAATCAAAGTTTGCAAAGTGGATAGAAATCACAAATTTGAACAATCCTAGGAACTTTTTACATATTGGTGCAAATAATGAGGTATGTGCCAGGGTATGTGGAGTTGACATACCAATGCAGTACTATGCCCATGTGAACCCTGACTCCAACCCCAACGAAGTAGGAAGTGAAGTAGAATCAGAACCAAAGAAGGTACTTTCACCTGTTACAAGTGAAGACTTCAAGAAGATCAAAGACTCTGTGCTTGACTCTATCAAGCGAGTTTGCTACAATCTTTCATTAGAAAATAGATTCAACTTCCCTCCAGAGGAAATACTTGAAGCAATGTTTATTGTTTTTCCTCAATATTGGTCTCTAAATTGTCTGATTGATTTTCAAAGAAGGATGAGGACTTTGATTCAACATTTTTGCAAACCTCAAGTAATCAATAGAATAACTATAAATGGAATTTTAGATGAATCTTGACTAAGAGATCAACCATATTCTTTTGCAAACATAATGAGGGAACAATATGATCTTATGGAGAATCTAAATGAAGAGGGAGTGGTAACAAAGCTTTGGAAAAACCTTGGTTAGAGCAGTCAGTTGAGAGAGTAAATACTAGAATATTTCAAACTACCAATTTATGTTTGATAATGATATTTGGTTCAATGGAGGATGAGAGAGTTTTTAGTACTTTGGGCTTCCTGAAGTCAAAGGTTAGAAACAAATGAGATAAAAATTTGGATAATTGTTTGAGGCTCTATAATTCTAGGTATGAGGTAGATAGTTTCCCTTATGATAGAGTTGTCAGTATTTGGAGAAACAAATGTGGAAGAAGAGGGATGGCCAACATTTCAAACCCAAGTGATAATGGTAGTGGTGGTGGTAGTGGCAATGATTCATGTCCTGATATTGGAAGCAATGAAGATGATGTTGACTTCGACATGCATACTGACACTGACAGTGAATCTAAAGAAAACACAATGAACAATGAAATGTTATATGCAATAAATGAGGAGGATTCCAATGATAGTGATGCTAAGCTAGTCTAGGAAAAGTGACAACTATAGCAGCTTCTCAGCTTCAAGTTGTAACTTCTACATGAGTCAAGTAGTAGGCTAGTAGCTTTGATCTAAGACTCTATCTACTAATTAATTATGTTTGTAGAAGTTAATTTATAGCATTCATTCACTATCCTTTTATAGATGCTTAAATTATTATTTTTTAAATATGTTGATGTGACAAACTTACATGTTGAGATTTTTATTGAAACTAGTTTTAACTTTTAGAGTCTACACATGTTGAGATTTTCATTGATTGTAAGCATATTGAAAATTAAAATTTTCATTGATTGTATTTTTTAAACATGTCGAGATTTTCATTGATTCTAGTTTGAATACAATAGTACATGTTAAACTTGAGATTTGCATTCATTCTAGTTTTTAGACATTTTTACTTTTAGATTTTTATTGATTCTAGTTTCTTTAAGAAATTGTAGCATAATGCATTTAACATAATAAGTTTTATTTTTTTTAAATGGTATTATAATTTATAATTATAAATCAGCCTGTAAGATAATACATTTAACAATTACAAACAATTGCAACCCTTTGCAAATGACTCAATGTCAAATGACCCTGAATTCCCTTTTATAGATACAAGGGAGCAACAATAGTTGTAGGCCAACTTGTAATTGTATATATAATCAAATTATTATTACATAATATATTATGTGTGTACAATCACATTGCCAATTTGCCACATTCCAATTGTACAATTTTTCCAAGTAGGAGTAGGAAAAAATTTTCCATTTGTTCTGTGTAGTAATAGTATGCCAGTGCCTAGCTGTAACAATTAACATTAAACAAAATTGAAATTAAAGAGAAACAAGTAACAAAATGATTATAGTACTATCACTTACTAAGTTGTTACTTCTTAGTGGTATCATCTATGACTGTCACTGGCAACAATATTAACAATTTGAGAAGATGACCTAGCTCCAATGATGTTCTTTAGGGCACTCCATTCTGCATCATTTGGAAGCTCCATTTTTTTGAGGTTGTAGCTAAATAGTTGTAACCTCATCAACAATGAATACTTTGAAGAGATATTTTTACATGAATCAAGGAATTCATCTATAACTACAATCATTGTTGACAGTGGTTTGATGGAACTTGCAATTCTTTCTGGAGTCGTTTCCTCAGGCAAGTTGCCTAAATCAGAATTCATGGTGTTGTGCAACTTTTTTATGTAATCTTATTTTCTAATGAATTTTTTGTCTGAGTACGCTGGATTTGGTAATCCAACATTTAGCAAGTTTAGTATGTCGTGATTCATCTTCATCAAGTCTCTGGAATAATATTTGAGAGCTTCATCTAATTCCATTACTTATTCACAATTGTGACAGACAACAAGGGTCATTATAGAGGCATCCAAGTGGTTGTTTATTCCTTGGTTTGCTAAATCCTTGTCACCGGATCTCTATACTTTATTCAAAATTTGTTTAGCAAGATTTTTTAAGGAATTGGTGAAGATACCTCTTTTACCCTCAACATCTTTTTTTACATTTTCAAAGACAAGTCTGAGATTTCTATTTAAATCAAGCCATTCAAACAAACTATCATTGTTCTTTATTATTTTGTCCCAATTTTCTTATTTGATAAGCTTAACCATGTTTATTACAATATCCTTGACATGATGGTCTTCGGAAGATGTGGTTATATTTTGTGCAATTACATTCTCCATCTTTTTCTTCATTTTGGACATCTCTATTTCGCTCTTTTTTTTTATTTCCTCTAGTTGCACTTGCCAATTAGTTGCTATCTTCCTCTCATCCTCCAATCTCTTTTTCAAATATTGGATTGTCTTTGCAGTACTTACCTCTTTTTTCTTCTCATCATTGAGTTCCCTTTTCAAATCATGGATTGTCTTTGTAGTGGAATCCTCATTTTTCTTTGCATTGTCCAATTCCTTCTTCAAATCATGAAGTGTTTAAGTAAACTCTTCTTTCTTTGTGTTGTCCAATTCCTTCTTCAAATCTAGGATTTTATTTGCACTTAACTCCTCTTTTTTCTTTGCATTCTCCAATTCCTTCTTCATATGGTGGATTGTGTTACTATTTGCAATAGCACTAAACTCTGTTTTCTTCACATTCTCCAATTCCTTCTTCAAATCAAGGATTGTTTTTGCAATTGACTCCTCTTTTTTCTTCATATTCTCCAATTGCTTCTTCAAATTGTGGATTGTGTTTGCACTAGACTCCTCTTTCTTCTTCTCATTCCCCAATTCCTTTGGAAAATTATCAATTATCCTTGCCTTACACTCCTCTTTTTTCTTTTCATGCTCCAATTCAATCTTCAAATTATTATTTTCCTTGACAGTAGAGTCCAGGTCAGTTTTCAATTTATTGTTGACCTGTGCACTACTCTCTACAAGCTTGAACAATTGTGTAGTAGAGTCTTTTTCATGTTGAATTCTTTTTTTGCACTCATCCAATTCTTTAGTCAATTTTTTTAGTTGTTCATTCATCTTTTTTTGCTAGACAATTGCCTCTATAGGAGAAGAATTATTTATCCTATTTTGCAATTCTTTGAACCTATCGTATGTTGCTTTCTGCTTGACCTTCACATTATCAAGGTCTACCTGTAACTTTTCTATTTGATTCGTAGGCTTTTGTTTTCCCTCTCCGCTTTCAAAAGTGTAGAGTAGACCATTTTATTGGTCTCTTTTGATATATTGATTTTGTCAATATTTGTCACTTTTGATAAATCCATTTGAAGACTGATAACTTATACATCGTTATGATTTATTACATTTTCTAGTGGATTATTATCTAGAGCCAGGGGCATAACAGCCATGAAGTTCATCATTTCGTTGTTTAGATCATATGTTGGAAATATACTATTAGTAGATCCCTGATATTCAACAACTGCATCACTTTTCAAAGTCTTCATAATTTGTCTATTTCTTTTGCTTGTCTGATCAAACTTTGATGCAAACTTTGATGCAAACTCTTTCAAACTAAAATCTGGGTTTGCTAACACAATTGAGTGTTTGAAAGGTGAATTATTAGTTGTAATTTTGTATGCTCCTCCAACTCCAATTAAACTTACTCCACCTACAATTGTATTTTGAGGATTGCCAACATACTGAAGATGGCCCATTCCAACTCATGGCATTTTAGGACTATTTTCAGCGTTTGTACATAAGTTGCTGGTGCATACATTCATAAAGTAACTGTTGATATTGCTTGTAATTTAATTGTCATAACTTTTTTTCTTTTTTGCACAAGATTCATCCATGCTAGTGCCAGTGCCAGTGGGATCAACTACAGCTAAATTTGAATATTTAACAAATAATGTGTTGGGATGACCTTCAGAAGCAGAAGTATAATATTTTTATCTCTTTCTAGATGAATCATCTTCAATCTCATCAGAGATTCCAATGATTGGTTTACTTCCTCTTTTGGGTGGGTCTGGTACTGGAACTAGATTCCAAATCCCTTCACCACTTGCACCAATGGGCCCTATACCTGCATAACCCATTTTTGTATCATAGTTTCCCCTTTACTATACGTTTATTTAATAGAATCACTCATTTGAAGATTAACAATATGTCTGCCCCTGGTTGACCTAGAATCCTGCATACCTTGAATGTCTCCATCAGACTTGAGGTCCTTTTGTCTTTGAATATCACTGTCACTGCAACTGCCAAAATCATATAGTATAGTTGGATGCTCTTTATTCCAATAATCACTGAAAAGTTCATACTCATCAATTTTCTCAAAACCTACTGATGTCTTTGATTCACTCAAATTTTTCCTCATTTTCTAAAAATCAATCATCTTGGTTTGACACCACAATTTAGATGTGCATGCCTCTTTAATTGCTTTCAGCATAGACCTCTTAGAAGGTTGAGATGCTTTCTTGTAGAAATTTAAGTATGTCAGAGGCTTTGATTTGTGTGACTCTGATATATGCAATGTCATAATTTGGGATGACAATTCTTGCATTGAAATATTATTCTCTATTGCATGTTTCTCCATATTTTTCTTAACCTCATCCCACGAATCCTTATTTTTTAACTTTTTTATCAATGGCATCTCTTAATGTTGATATTTTTTCATAGAGCTCCCCTTTGCAATTAGTCTTGTTTTTATTATGTTTAGTGGATCATAATTCTAGTGAGTGACAAAATCAAAGCCAAAAAATGTTACCAATTCATTTGCCACTTTGAAAGCCTTTCTCTCAAATTTAAGGCCTCCAATTGTGAAAGGCAAAGAAGGAAATATCATTTTCTTTTGTTGTCAAGTGAAAAGTTCATCTGCGCTCTCCATCTACCACACATATTCTAGTAAAAAAACCCTTTCTATAACATGCATTGGAAGTTTGCACAATTCAACCGCTAAACCTTAAGACAATGTACTCTTCCATGAAGAACTAGTCAGCCAATTGAATTTGACTTCCCAATTGAATGCAAGCTTTACAAGACATAGGCAATCTAGGCATCGAAGTGCCTGTGATTTTTTGGTAAATAGGTGTCCAAAAGAAGTCTACAAAATGGTTGTAGTTATTATTGTTAGTAATCATCCTCGTCTTATATGTCCACTCATATACTGGACTTGGACTCTCTAATTTCTTTTAGGTTTTCTCATCAAACTTATATACCTCAATATCAAGCTTGTTGTTCTCTATCTCAAATATTGGGTGATGCTTTGCTAAAAGAAGGTAGCACAAGTAACTTGTGAACCTAAATGTATTCATCTTGCCTGTAGTTGTACTTTGTTTGATCATTAGTAATTGTTGTTGCATAGATTCAACAATGTGCTAAACAAAATTATATCTTACATCTACCTTCTCAATCGAATGACCTCGACAATAAATATTATAAATCATTTCAAAAATATTGGCTCCCACTTCCTTGTTACTATCCAATCCCAAACAAAATGATAACAAAGAAATAGTATTATGAACCCATGGCACAAAAATATCATACTAATAAGGAGGCTTATGGTCTATGTCCAATGTGACACTAGTAGACGACTCCGAGTTTACTAAACCCTTAATATATGAATCTTGAAAAACTCTTTCCAATTTGTCATAAGCCTGTGCTATTTTATCCAAGTCAATGTGCTCGTTAAAGCTTTTTGGTTTAAATCCTAGCCCTAGATCTAGCAAAGTGAAAAATTCACTCACTCTCAGTTCTAGATAAAATTTCCTCCTGAGTGTTTTGGTTTACAATTGCCTTTCTATTTTTATCATAATTCTGAGTGCATAGTATTACAATTTCAAGGCAAGGGAATACTTTAGGTACAACAAAGTTTGTTAATCAAGTAACCAAAGCAACTAGTTTATTTGTATGTGCACAAATACTGTTGTTATATTTGTAATAATTTTTCCCTTTTTGTGCATTTTTCCACTTATTAAACAATAAATGTCTAATTCCCATGATTCCCAAATCTCCATGAATGACAAGATCAAAGTATCATGACATTCGTCAATGAAACCTAGGGTTTGTAGCATTTTCTTGAGTTCCATAATGTCTTTCTTTTCTTTTATGCTTGAACTCGTATTGGAGGTTTTTGACTTTGTTTTTCCCATGCCTGCTATTGGTTATTAAACAAAAGTCTTCTTTACACCCTATTTAAAAAAAATGTAAAGTGTAAACCTAAGACAATAAGAATCAAGATTTCTATTATTGCAAATTGCACTAAATTTTTTTTAAAAAAATTAAATACCTGGAATCAAGAACCGAGATTCAACAATACTAATGCCAGGAAAAATTCAAATAATTGGTGTTGTCCTGTGATACTCAAGTTTCACACTTTCAGTCTTTAGAACACAAAATGGAATTCAATCAACCTTTGAAAAGTTGAAATTTAAAAACCCTATCGTATCGGACTCTCGAATTGGAGAACTCTAAACTTCATACTCTAAAAACATAAAAGGTTAATAGTTAAAAGTTAAAACATAAGTATTAAATAATTAATGGTTTTAGGTACTTTACTAATACTATGTACAATGTATATGTAAACGACATAAAGACTCAATAATGTACATAACTATAGTAATAAAAAGTAAAATTTTATTGCATTAATATACATTTGAATTTTGTTTAATTTGTTCATTTTAAATCAATTAATTAATAAAAATTGAACTTAATAATCAATATAATTTTTGGGTCAATTTGTGGAATGCTATCACTGTTGTCAAGAGTCATTCGGAATGGTGACACTTGTCAAGGACACATGTCATGATTATGGATGTTTCTTGACAACAACAATAGCATTCTCAAAAATTTACCCAAAATTCTATTGGAATAATAGATGGAGTAATTGAGAGGGGGGGTGAATCAGTTACCACAAAATAATTCACACATCCCTTAGATGTCTTAAATACCTATTTACTGTTGATACTCAGTAAACACTGTAAGATTGCTCAAACTCGGTAGATTAACTAGTTACTGATTATCTAGCATTCATAATTATTAATATGCATGCAAAGGTTAAATAAAATGAGCACAAGAGACACCATATTTAACGTGGAAACTCAATATGAGAAAAACCACCAAGTAACTAGCTACCAATTTTTCACTCTTATGAAGTGAGCCCTATTAGGAGCCAACCCTGTTAAAGGTTACAATACACATTGTTAGGTGTGACCTTGTTAGAGGATTTAATCACCCTGTTAGGAGTGGCCTTGCTAGAGGTCTTTAGAACAATTCAACTAAACTGTCACCTTGTTAGAGGATTTACAAAATGGCTGTTAAATCAATTCTATTAAGAGATTTGAAATCACTACTACAATGGTTAGAAAGTAACAATGAATTGACCTGAAAAAGATGCAACTGAATTTGCTGATTACAGGTCTCTATTCTGCATCATTGGATCCTCCTTGATCAAATATGGCTTTGCTGCTCCTCAATGATCTCTGATCACCCTTCAAATTTGCTTCCACAATAATCAGTCCTCATATCACATCAATTCCACCACCACACTTAGAATTCACAACTTGACCTCGTATTTATACCATTCAGATTATCAAGTCAACTCATTCTCATGTTACATTTACCAATAACCCATACATCAGTCGACCACAAATATTACTTTAAACAAATAAATGTTATTTCACAAATTAATGAAATCCTTCACTAGCCGACCCTACTTGGTAAATACTACTTCCAAAAATTTCCTGAGTTAACCGTCTTGACTCGGTTAACATTGCAACTTCTGCAAAATCCTTTGGCTACCAGGTTTACCTGGTAAGAACTAAATTCTTTCTTTGTCCATGAGAGCTCGGTAAGAATTGTTTTTACCATAATTCCCTTTGATGACCGAGAGAGCTCGGTAATAACTAAATTTCCTTGATTAACCTTAAAAGCTTGGTAACAACTGTCTACTTAGTAGACACTGCAAATTTTTTTTACTAACCTCCTGGGCTTGGTAGACGCTGTCTTTTGCCTTGCTAACCATCTGAGCTTAGTAGACTCTGTCTTTTGCTTTGTTGACCATCTAAGCTCAGTAGACTCTGTCTTTTGACTGATATGACATTTTTGTGACATTAAAGACAACACACAATTGAACAATTGTATCCAACAATCTCCATCTTTGGCATTGATGGCAACACAACATGTCATAGCAGAATGAAATTTGAAGACGAGAATACTTCACTCTCTTCTTCAAATACAATAAACTCTCTCTTTCATAATAATCTCTCCCTCTTTCACAAACTCTTATTATTTTGCAAATTTCAGAAAGATATGATAGTATACTCTCCCTCTTTGACAACACATGCCAAAGACAACATAAATCAACTAAATAACATTGTACCTGATGTACTGATTCATATGCAATGTCTTCATTGGTTTTCTGCATGAACTGATAGATCTTCAATTCTATTTCTTTTGATGCATCACTAAAACTGTATTTTAGTGAGCTTCAAATAGGGGAATGACCCCTAATTTACCTCTTAGATACAAGAATGCATCCTTAGGTAAAGGCTTTTTGAATATGTCAACAATTTGTTACTTTGTATGGACATATTCCAATCTGATTTCCTTTTCTTGTATCAATTCTCTAACAAAGTGATACTTTATGGAAATATGCTTGGTTTTTGAATGCATCACTGGATTCTTGGAGATATTAATTGCACTTGTGTTATCACAAAACATAACAACAGGTTCTTTGATTTCTTACTTCATACCTTCCAATAATTGTTTGAACCACATAATGTTTGAACAATTTACTACTGCTGCAACATATTCAGCCTCTGTTGTGGATTGGGATGTACAATTTTGCTTTTTACTTGTCTAAGAAGCCAACCTTTTTCTAAGAAAGAAAGCACCTCCACTTGTACTTTTTCTATCATCAACATTCCCTACCCAATCTACATCAGTGAACACTTTTAAATCCAAGTTTCCTCCAAGTTTATACCATAATCCATAATCTTTAGTTCCTTTTAAGTATCTCATGATCCTTTTGATTGCCATCATGTGATTTTCTTTTGGTTTTGTTGAGAATCTTGCTATAATTCCTACTGCAAGGGAAATGTTTGGTCTTGTATGCACTACATACTGCAACTTTCCAATCATAGATATATATAATGTCTGATCCACTTCCTTTGATTCATCATCTTTGGCAAGTTTCAATCCTGTACACATAGGAGTTCCAACAGGTTTGCAGTCTTCCATACCAAAAAAATTCAGTATCTTCTTGATGTATTTAGATTGAGTGATTTAGATGTCATTCTTACTCTGTTGAATTTGAAGACCAACAAAGAATTTGATTTCACCAAACATTGACATTTCAAATTCCTTTTTCATTTGTTTTGAAAATTCTTTGCAAAGATCATCATTTCCTATAAACAACGTATCATCTACAAATATCTCTACTAAAATAGTCTTGTTATCTGGTCCTTCCTTTATGTACAAACTATTGTTGTCATTAGTTCTTTGAAAATCAATCTGAATAAGATAGTTATGCAATATTTCATACCATGCTCTAGGGGCTTGTTTTAGACCATATAATGTTTTATGCAGTTTGCAAACCATGTCTTTCTTGTTTGGATCAACAAATCCTTCAGGTTGTTTAATGTAAACCTCTTCATCCAATATGCCATTGAGAAATGCTAACTTGACATCCATCTGATAAACTTTGAATCCTTTGTATGCAGCATATGCAAGTAGGGTTCTGACACCTTCCAATCTTGCAACAAGAGCAAAAGTTTCTCCATAGTCTAAACCTTCTTCTTGATAGTATCCTTTGCATACCAGTCTAGCTTTGTTCCTTGACACCTTACCATCTTCATTTAACTTGTTTCTAAATACCCACTTAGTTCCAATTACATTTTTGTCTTTAGGTTTAGGTACAAGAGTCCATGTTTTGTTTTTCTATATTTGTTCTATCTCTTCATTCATAGCTTCAATCCAACTTTCATTGTCTAGTGCATCTTTGACATTTCTAGGTTCAAAATCAGCAAGTAAACAAGTGCTTTTTAACTTACTTCTTGTCGTTGTTGCTTCTGATTTATCTCCAATGATCTGATCTAGTGCATGATGCTTCCTGACATACTTGGCTAACACGAGCTCCTTGCCTTTTGAATGACTTGCATTTTTATCCTTATGTGTCTCAAGTTATGGTTCTGGATCTAGTTGCTCAGGCTCGGTAGATGTTGTTTCGGTAGCTTCTGTTTACAACTCGAGTTCTTGCAACTCGGTAGGCATTAGCTCAGTTTGAACTTCCTATGACTCGGTTACTGAAGACTCTAGAGTTGAAGATTCTTGATTAATAGGTATTTGGCATTGTATCAGGTTCAATGTAAACAAAACTTCTATAATCTCCAGGTTCCCTTTTGCTTTCTTCTTCAGTTCTTTCTGCAAACTCGTCAACTTTCACATGTGCACTTTCTATGACTTTGTGAATAGATAAATTCAAATATCTATATGCTTTTCTTTTGCAAGAGTATCCCAAAAATATTCCTTCATCACCTTTTCCATCAAATTTACCTTTTCTAGATTCTTTCAAAATGCAACATTTGCTTCCAAATACTTTTAGGTAATTTACATTGGGTTTGTGGCCATACCATAACTCATAGGGGGTTTTGAATGAATCCTTTTTCAACTGTACTCGGTTCAAGGTATGAACTACAGTGTTGATAGCTTCCTTCCTGTATTTGATAGCAATGCTTTTCTTAATCATTAAGGTTCTTGCACGATCCATGATAGATCTGTTCCTTCTTTTTGTTATTCCATTTTGTTATGGAGTTCCAAGTGCTAAAACCTATCTTTTGATTCCCCTTTCAATGCAAAAGTTATTGAATTCATGTGAAATAAATTCACCACCTCTGTCAAACCTTAAACATTTCAGTCTTTTGCCTATTTCCTTTTTCACTCTGGCCAAATACCATTTGAACTTTTCAAATGCTTCTGATTTCTCTCTTAGGTACATAACAGTCATCATTCTTGAATAATCATCAACAAAAAGAATGAAGAATTTTTCACCAGTATAACTTTCAATGCCAATAGGTCCACATTAATCAGTATGCACAATTTCTAAAATTTCTTCAGTCTGATAGTTCTTTCTTTTAAAGCTTGTCTTTCCCATTTTACCAATTTGACAATTCTTGCATAGACTAACCTCAGGTTTCTTTATGTTAAGAATGCCTCTTACT
This sequence comes from Cupressus sempervirens, assembly GCA_028749045.1. Lineage (NCBI taxonomy): Eukaryota > Viridiplantae > Streptophyta > Pinopsida > Cupressales > Cupressaceae > Cupressus > Cupressus sempervirens. The sequence continues at coordinate 767,581,723 of CM053784.1, read as the reverse complement.
TTCCTAAATTTACTGATCTTTATCAAGTTGTCAAAGTTTACATGACATAACCTCCCATGCCATAACCAACTTTCTTCAACTTGAGCAATAAAACATGAACATTCACCAAGTTCAAGATAAAAAAAATTACCTTTTGTTTGAGTGCATGATCCAATCACCTTTCCTTTGCCATCTAGCAATCTTGCTTTTCCATGCATAAATTCCACTTTGAATCCATTATTGAGTAGTTGTGCCACACTCAGCAGATTGTGCTTTAGTCCTTCTACCCAATATGCATTATCACATACAAGTTCCTTGGTCAGTGAGATTCTTCCTTTTCCTTTTATACAAGGTTCATTGTTACCAAATCTTACACTGCCACTATCATAGTCTTCAAAGTGTTCAAACTTAGTTTTATCACCAGTCATGTGATGAGAACAACCACTATCTACAATCCATGTGTCATTTTTGCTCACATGAGAAATGAGTGCCATTTCTTCATCATTATCGGATTCATCCTTTACAGCAATGTAAACAATTTCATCTTCTTCTTCTTCATCAGAATCATTTGAGTCTTTTGCTATGAAACATATTTTCTTACCTTTATCCTTGAATGATTTGAAATCTTTCTTGCCATTGCATTTGTGACCCTTTTTCTCATCCCTGTTCTGCTTATTTGGTCACCTAGCAGCAATATGTCCAATTTCTTCACAAGAAAAATAGATTAAAGGAACCTTACCTTTGTATTTTCCTTTCCCTCTTGAATATTTTCTTGCTAGCAAAGCTTCAACCACTTCAAGATCACTATCTAAACTCTGTTCTGATTCTTCATCACTATCTGATTGAGGATCCTTTAACTTTTTGCCTTTTTCTTTAAGTGAAAGCTTGGCTTCAAATGTTGATTCAATGTTCTTGGCAGCTGGAACATAATTATCATAGTTTGTCTAGTTCAAATGCAGTCAATCTTCCAACTATAGCCTCTAAATTTATTTTATGATTTGCTTCACATCTTCTTTCTTGAACTGCAAAGACTCTAATTGCATAGATAGGAAGTAGAGTTCTAAGAACTCTACTTATAATTGTCTCCTCCTTGATATCTCCACCAGATGCTTTGATTGCACTAATACATACTTTGACTCTTTCAACATACTTTGCAATGTTTTCATCCTCTCTCATCTTCATTTGATCAAATTATCCTCTCAAATTTTTTTCTTTGGCTCTTCTCACATTATCATCTCCTCATATCTCTTTTAGGTTGTTCCACATTTAAAAGGCAGTTTTGCAATCCTTGATGTCATCAAATTTTTCATAACTCAAAGCAGATGCTATATCTATCATCATGTTGTTGTGAGTCTTCTTTTTAACAATATCATTGATAGGTAGTGTACCAGTAGGGTCTGCATATTTTTCATCAAGATACTTCAATCCTGAATCACCAATAGAAGTCAGATGAAGTCTAATCAATCCTTGCATGCTGAGAAGTTGTCCCTGTTAAGTCTTGAAATTTCCCTCTTGTAAGACATTCTGATCTTTAGCTTAGATTCTTGAAATCTTTTCCTGTAAGCACCAAAAATCTCTGATACCAATTGTTGGAATAATAGATGGAGTAACTGAGAGGGGGGGTGAATCAGTTACCACAAAATAATTCACACATCCCTTAGATGCCTTAAATACCTATTTACTACTGATACTCGGTAAACACTATAAGATTGTTGAAACTCGGTAGATTAACTAGTTATTGATCATCTAGCATTCATAATTATTAATATGCATACAAAGGTGAAATAAAATGAACACAAGAGACACTAGATTTAACGTGAAAGCCCAATATGGAAAAAACCACCAAGTAACTAGCTATCAATTTTTCAATCTTTTGAAGTGAGCTTTGTTAGGATCCAACCCTATTAAAGGTTACAATACACACTGTTAGGTGTGACCCTGCTAGAGGATTTAATCACCCTATTAGGAGTGGCCTTGCTCAAGGTCTTTAGAACAATTCAACTGAACTGTCACCTTGTTAGAGGATTTACAAAATGGCTATTAAACCAATTCTATTAAGAGATTTGAAATCACTGCTACAATGGTTAGAAAGTAACAATGAATTGACCTGAAAAAGATGCAACTAAATTTGCTGATTACAGGTCTCTATTCTACATCATTGGATCCTCCTTGATCAAATATGGCTTTGCTGCTCCTCAATGATCTCTAATCACCCTTCAAATTTGCTTCCATAATAATCAGTCCTCATATCACATCAATTACACCACCACACTTAGAATTTGCAACTTGACCTCTTATTTATACCATTCAAATTATCAAGTCAGCTCATTCTCATGTTACATTTACCAATAATCCATACATCAGTCGGCTACAAATATTACTTTAAACAAATAAATGTTATTTCACAAAATAATGAAATCCTTCACTGGCTGACCCTGCTCGGTAAATACTGCTTCCAAAAATTTCTTGAGTTAACCTTCTTAACTCGGTTAACATTGCAACTTTTGCAAAATCCTTTGGCTATCGAGTTTACTCAGTAAGAACTAAATTCCTTCTCTGTCCGTGAGAGCTCGGTAAGAACTATTTTTGCCATAATTCCCTTTGATGACCAAGTGAGCTTGGTAATAACTAAATTTCCTTGATTAATCTTGAAAGCTTGGTAACAATTGTCTACTCGTCAGACACTGCAAATTTTCTTTACTAACCTTCTAGGCTCAGTGGACGTTGTCTTTTGCCTTGCTGACCATCTGAGCTCAGTAGACTTTGTCTTTTGCCTTGTTGACCATATGAGCTCAGTAGACTCTATCTTATGACTGATATGACATTTGTGTGACATCAAAGACAACACACAATTGAACAATTGTATCCAACAAATTCATCTTGGGTTGTTGGTCTATCTTTTACTTAACAATTGCGGCATCGCCAAGTCGGGATTAAGTAATAATTTTTTTTTAAAGATTAAACATAATTATTATTAGTATTAACTGAGTCTTAACACTTAATTGAGTTTTTCAATGACTGGACACGTGTCACAATTCTTGATGAATTTAGACACATGGGAAAACATTTCCCAAATTAGCCTAAAATTCATCTCAGGCCATCGATCTTTCTTTTAGTCAACAGTCGGGAATCGAGAGTTAGACATAAATATAACCTATAAGAAAGAATCTTCGACTACAGGTGTCCCAATTTTGGGTAGAAATAGAATTTAACTTCAATCTTTTAAAATTTGGCCTGAAATAGAGATGGGGTCGTTGATCTATCATTCATTAAACGGTCCAGATCAAATCGTGAATCGTTAAACTTTTCACATAACTAATATTGATTAAATAAACAAGGTTGCACAACAACTAATTCGAGCCAAAAAAATTATAGAATTAGTGAAAATTTTGATTTAAAAAATATATGAGCATGAAAAGAATTTAAATAGCATATTGATTAATATGGAGAAATATTGTTAAATAAATTGTTATTAATTATTATTTTTTATTTTTAAAGTTTGAGCATGTCAAAATCATGATGTTAATTTAATTGTTTATATAAAATATTATATATATGTATATGTATATGTATACATACACATACACATACACATACACGTACACATAAACATACATATATATATACATATATATACATACATATATATATATATATATAATATAATATATAATTTATAATAATTATTATAATAGTTATAATATAATATAAATAAAGGATTTTCTTTTCTATTATAGAAATTATTTTCTTTTCTATTATAAAAATTTTATTGTAAAGATGATATGAAAAATTCAATGAAGATATATTAAATTTTATAAAATAAAATTAATGCAAGATATGAAATGATAATGGCAATAGTTTAATCTAAATAAAATAATTAAAATTTAAAAATATAATTATAAATGTTATATTTTTATTCATATTTATTGATTAGTTTCAAAATTAAAATGTAATATAGTTTAATTATCTATAAATTATTAATATATATTGAAAATGTGTATGTGATAATTGTTTATAAACTATTCTTCATTATTTAAAATATTTCATAATGAAAAAAAGTTAGGTGACAAAATAGGTATGAAATAAAAAATTGACACATTAATTATCAAAATTTTATTTAACTTTGTTAAGGTTATAATCTTTTAGTTTTCCTTGGAATCCGTTTTTATCGCTCCATTTGTTTTAACCAATTAGATTAAAGATAAATAGTTTTAGAAATTACAAAACTTAAAAATTGTGCATTTTACTTTATCAAATATTAATATTTGATATGTAGAAGAAAAATTATGAAAATTGATTGGTTGATGTTCAATAGTTTAATCAATAGTTAAAAAAAGTCGATGCCTATAGTTTTATAGCCTACAACACGAACTAATTATGATCACCCTATCATGAACATATAGTCCAATCCAACACTTTTTTTTAATCAATATGTTGATCTCAGATTGGTTTTAACAATTGAGTGTCAACACACTTAAGTCATTTACTAAGTTCATGTCGAACTAGTAATGCATGCCAAGTATGATGTGTATATACAAGACTATGTCGAGTTCCAATGAGTGTTGAGTCACTCATGTGCTGAGTCACTCTAGTGTCGAGAAGGCAATACATGCCAAGTGATTCAAGTGCCAAGTAAACAATAGATGTTGAGCAATTCAAGTGTCGAGTCAGAGACAGAATTATAGTATGTGTCGAGCATCAGTAACCTCAAGTGCCAAGCAACACATATTTGACATATTTGTTTGTGATTGCACAAACAACTATGTAAACCATTTTTTAGCCGAAGTAAGGATAGAATGCGATATTTTGAAGATAAGGATGAATCTGTATGCGAATTCCCTATGCAATTACATGTGGCCAATCAGAAAAAGGCAAGGATTAAGCGGCAAAAAGGATGAATCTCAGTCGTAGATTTATACCTAACCCTAAGTCTTCTAGTCTTCTTAAGGAGGATGGAACCCTAAACTTTATAATCAGTGTGTAAGGAATTGAAGGAGGAGAATAGTGAAGTTTGCATGCGAAAAAAAAAAGCATTCATGGAGATTTAGAAGACATGGAGATTTAGAGTGAATTGAAGAATCAATTTAAGAAGAACAAAGGATAGAGGATACAACATTGACATATCAGATCAGAGAAGATCAAGAAGGATACTGTATAGATTTGATCTTTAATCAGGCTACTAGAGCTAATCATAAGATCTATTCTGAAACATCCTAACAGGTGATTTTAGTTAAATCTCCTAAGCAGAGTAGTCCTAACAGACTGTTGTAAATCCTTTAATAGGGTGACATTCCAAGTGGATGTTCTAAAGTCCTTTAGCCAGGCACACTTCTAACAGCGTGTTGAAATCCTCTAACAAGTTAGGACATAATAGTCCTTGTAAGCCTTTAACGGGACAAGCCTTTCACAGGGAAGATCATGTCTCATGGTCAAATCATTGTAACCTTAATTGGCTACACTTTATTGCTGCAGTAGTGAAGAATTGTGGGTCTCATTCCCACCCCAGTTTTACCTTCTCATTTGGAGGGTTTCTGGGTAATCATATCAGGTGTAAAGCGTGTGTGTGTTTACATGTTTGGATGCATTTACTTTACATGTTATTTATAGTTTAGATATTATATGCATCTAATGAAATGGTGAAAATTTTAGTTGTTAAAGTTTGAACTTATGATTCACACCCCCCCCCCCCCCAGAAGTGTATGCTCCCATTTGTAATTCCATCAATTGGTATCAGAGCTAAGTTCTTAGAAGAAGAAGCTTTGCATCTTAGAGGAAATATCTTGAAATAGAAGTCTACAAGTTGGGAAAGACCATTGAGAACCATGAGATTGAAATACATCTTATACTACATCAACTAAATGAAGCCAGAGATGCTTTGAAGAGTTCCTTGAAGAGAAGGAAAGAGATTGCTTTAGCAAAAAAAGACACACAATACAAAGAGATTGATACCACAAAGCTATTTGTAGATGGTAACTCCAGTGAATTCAATGCAGCAATTGTAGATCTAATGGAAAAGAATAGAGCACAAGCTAAAGAGATTAGAAATCTAAAGTTGGAGCAAGAATCACAAGTTATATTGTTGTGTGAGGTGACTGAACAAAAGAAGAAAGCTATAGAAGATAAGGCCATGATTGAAGAAGACAAAAGAATTTTGGCAAACAAATTGGAAGAAAAGCCAACAGAGTTGTCCACGATCTCAAACATGCAATTGGATACCTTAAGCCAAATGATGAATACTCATCATGAGTTGAATGTCAAGGACATTGAGATAACTACTTTGAAGTTACAGAATGAACAACTGCAGAATGACTTGAAAATAGAAAAGAATTTTTTTGAAAGTTTCAACAAGCCAAATGAAGCCATCAAGTACTTTGAGAAACTACTAAAATTCCCTAGATCTAGTAGAGATACATCAGGATTGGTCTACACAAGCACTAAAGAAGGAGAATCATCTAAAGTTGCTGAGGAAAGGAACAATAAAGGTAAGAACTTTAAACCTACTTATCATCATTGTGGTAAGAAAAGACATACAGCTAACGTGTGTAGGAGAAAGAATACAAATCAAAATGCTAAGCCTAAGAACATGACTCATTGTCACAAGTGCAACAAACAAGGTCATTAGGCACATAAATGCAAAACTAGAACCATGCATGCATCAAAAATTGAAGGACACTGCTACAATTGTTAGAAGTATGGACATAGAGCCTTTGAATGCAGATCCAAGTGCACATGGTCATCAAGCAAACCAACAAAGGTAAGAAGCTATGAAAATTCCTATAACTAGGATTACAATACAAGACATAGCTGTCATTATTGTTAGGATTATGGAAATGTACTTGAAAACTTCATTAGGACTCACTTCAGTGGTAACTACAAGAGATGGTTGAGTCCAACCACATGTTTCAGTTGTCAGAAGACTATTCACATCAGTAAGCATTGTCCAACTAGGTCCAAGGCACCAAGTTGTTAATTTGATAAAGGTAAAGGCAAGGCATATGTTGAACACATCAGGAATGAGATGAACAAGACATAGAAGAAGAAAGATGTTGGCAGTACATCTAATGGAGAAGGGATCACTTCACCCAATGGGTCAAGTGGTCACACCGCATCAAACTAAGCAAATAAGAGGTATGTGGGAGTGATACTTAAAGTGTGTTGCATTAATACATCAGTTCCAAAATAAATTAGCACTAAAATGATTACATTAGCATGAATTAAGATGCAAGAAGTTGTGGAAATTTCAAGGTTAAATCTTCAAGTTTTCATGTTATTGCCCAGCATGAAAAGTCTTATGTGTATGCTAAGTGAAAAACTAGTTAATTTCGAGCTCCTAATCAAAGATAGTTAGAGTCAAGTTTGTAGTAGCTACCAAGTGAAGGAAGTCTTTATAGATGCTGAATGAAATAGTAATTGTGTTGATGCTCAGTTTTATATTTCTACACGTACCAAGCATTAATTGTAAAGCTTTGAAGGGTAAGGTTGATTTTCACCTATTTTTCGTCATTACAAATTCAAAGCAAGAATAAGCAGAATGAAGAACTGATTCACAAACTAGTTTGAAGCATTTGCAAGGATTTTAGTGATGATCAAGCACCAGTTCATTAAATTGTAAGGTATTCTTCATAAGTCAATTTGCATAGTTTAAATTTGATAAACCCTAGTTTGACAAAATGGCCTCTAGTTCAAAGAATACAAAGGAGAAAGAAGTTTTTGAGGTTCAATTAGTTAGCAATGAGGTCAAACAACCCAATTTCAAGGTCATTCTAGATATTGCCTATAAACAAGATCCATCAGGCGCATTATCCATGCTTTCACCTAAATTCATAATGGTACAAGATGTGAGAAAATGTTACAACTACAAAGTAGAAGGCATAGGTGACATGGAGATAAGACAAGCATATGATAAATTGTGCGAAAACAAAGTCTTGAAGGAAGAATTTAAGATTGTGGAGAGAAAGAGTTTGACCTGAGCCCTAGATTTCCTCACGGTTTTCAAAACTAAATGGATAAAAATAGTTATAAGAAGAATTCATGATGGATGTCTATAATTAGAGAGTGGACCTATCAAGATTTCAAAAAAGAATTGTTCATAGGATGATTGGTTATCCAACCCTAGATTGGCCAAAGACACTACGAAGCGACTCAAGGAGGCAATTGAGAAGAACACAGGCGTAAAATAGAACAAGCATGGAATGACCATAGGTACCATTACAAATATCTTACTTGAATTTTCAATAATGGTTATTTCCCACAAGTTCTATCAGTCAAGTAGGTTAAACAGTGTGCCTTGCATAGCAGTCGATGTTGGTTACAAAATCGTTAAGAAAGATCATACTTATGATCTTGCGAAACTTCAATTACAGTAGATAATGTTAGAATTCTTTAGAATAACTAAGAGGGGGGTGAATTAGTTATTGAAGGTCCAATGATGTCCAATACAACTTTTTCTTCTAATCCTTAATGGTACATAACTGAAATTATCATGCATGCAATTAAACATTAAACAATCATGAAAAGTAAACATACATCACACCATAACACTAAGGATTTTGATGACCCAGAAACCCTCCAGGAATAAGAAGGTAAAACTGGGGTGGGGATGATACCCACAAAATAACTACGCAATTGATTTCAACCACTTCTGATGGTCTGCCCTGTTAAAGGCTACAACACACTGTTAAATGTGACCCTATTAAAGGATTTATACACCCTGTTAGGAGTGTGCACTGTTAGAGGTCTTAAGAACATTCAACTTGGAATGTCAACCTGTTAAAGGATTTACATAGAGCTATTAGTCTCACCCAAGTCCATGGGATTTACAGTCACCTTCTCAAAAGAATCTTTCATCCCTCTCTAAGGATCTCCTATCCTCCTCCTAAGGATCTCTTTATCCTTCTCCTAAGGATCTCTTTATCCTTTTCCTGAGGATCTCTTTAACCTTTTCTTGAGGCTTATCCACCTAGTTGTTAAGCTAACTTAGCAATGTAGGGTTTCAATGTCTAATACAATGGTAAGAAAGTATTACAAGGGTTTTGACCTAATACAGATCGCAGCTTCAACCTTGCAGATTTCATATTGCTCTTCAGTCATTTTCTTTGCTTGGCTTTTCTCCCTTGTAGTGCTGATAGCTTGTTCACCCTTCAAGATCTATCTCCTTGAGTTCTTCCACTCGTTATGCCAATGCACTCCATGGTCATTTGATCAACTCAGAGTCTTGATGCTCTGTTCTTACTCCTCTTGGCTTCTTCGCATGACCACACTTTTTGACCAACTCCCTCTCATACATGCGCACTTGATCTCTGACCTGTAGCTCCTTATAAAGAAGTTTTGTTCTTCATTTCCTGCTCAAATCTTTGAGAAAATGCTATTGTTTTCCCTCCAAAAATTTTCTTCTAGAAACTTCATAATAAATCCATTAGCATTCTCCTTGAAATGGTTTGCATGGGTTACATAGAATTCTATGACATTTATTCATCATCCTTATCATCCAACTAATTTAAAAAATTCAATGTAACAACCTTATCATTTCTAATCTAGCAAATATTTGACTTAACAAATAATGTAGAACTTGACATCATCGGTTTATTGATGCTCGGCTCCTTCTGTGTTACTCGGCTTCTATTGTTATTTACTAGCACTCGGCACCTGAAGAAATTTTGTGTTACTCGGCACATGATCTTCACTCGACACCTAAAGGCTACTCGACACCTGAAGATCACTCAACACCTGAAGGCTGCTTGGCACTTGACGATCACTCGGCACACACTAAGTTGAACTTGTTCAGCTTCAACTGAGAATCTATTCGACACTAACTAGCTAGCTCGACTCTCTTCCAATGAACTTAGTTAATCCTTACATCTTTGATGTGTCTTAGTGTGTCCATCCTCTATGTCATAGAGTATGTCATCAATACACTATTTTATCAATGGCTTAGCTGATCCTTATACTTCATTACAACATCATAACTTCAACCTTTCTCTAGGTACTCTAGTTTCATCTTATTGATTGCCACCTACTTGTCAATCAACCAATTGATAGTATTTGGATCACTTAAGCAATTGTCATTCCTGCAAGTAGCAAGTTTGACATCAATGACAAAACAATGATTGAAACATTCTTTACCAATTCCATTATTCTTCATTCATGATCTTTTCAATCATTTCCAACAATCTCCCTCTTTGGCATTGATGGCAAACCAAACTGATCAATTGATCATCTTAGTTACCACCAAAATTACAGACGTTGTTTGCTTGGTGCATAACTCCTTCTTTTGCTGATACAAACTAAATCCTTTGTTCTGCTTCTCCCTCTGGAGTGTTGTATCCTTACTCTATATTCCTGATCCTTGATCAATTTCTCATATATCTCTCTCTTTGACATAAATGCCAAAAGATGTAGAATCTTCAACATGCTAAATATAATCTTTGCATCTTCATGTTTTCTCCCTCTGTCACCATGCTTGTGAGTGATCTAAAATTTTTGCTCCTATTGTTATCTTCTGCATCATTCTTCTAATTTTGCAATGATCTACTCATTTTGATGTAGGACAGTTTCTTTGTTCCTTTAGACTACTTGAGTTAGGGGCATTACCCCCAACTTGCCTCTAAGATATTCATAAGCATCCTTGGGCAATGGTTTGGTGAATATGTCTACAGTTTGTTCCTTTGTGTGAATGTATTCCATCTTCACTTGTTTGTCTTCCACCAATTCTCTGACATAGTGATACTTGATTGCAATATGCTTGGTTTTTGCATGCATTACTGGATTCTTGGATATGTGTATAGCACTTGTATTATCACAATACAGTATCACAGGTTTGGTTACCTCTTCTTTTATTGAAAGCAGTGGACTGAGATGTGCATGTTTGTTTCTTGCTAGTCCAAGTAACTAGTCTTTTACCTAAGAATAGTGCTCCTCCACTTGTGTTTTTCCTGTCATCAATGTTGCCTCCCCAATCTGCCTCTGTGTATGCATTGAGCTCAAACTTCTCATTCTTTTTGTAATATAGGTCAAAATCATCAATTCCTTTGAGATACCTCATTATCCTCTTTATTGCAATGAGATGATTTTCTCTAGGATTAGCAGAGAATCTAACCACTATTCCAACTACTAGTGCTATGTCTAGTCTGCTATGTACAACATATTGTAGTTTTCCAATCATGGATCTATACATTGTTTGATTGACTTTAGCTAATTCATCATTTTTGGATAGCTTGTGTCCTATTGCCATTAGCATGCTGACAAGTTTGGAGTCTTCTAATCCAAACTTCTTGAGTATCTCCTTGATGTACTTTGATTGTGTCACAAATATACCATGCTTTAATTGATGTACTTGCAATCCTACAAAGAATTTGATTTCTCCAAACATTGACATTTCAAATTCATGTTTTTTTTTGTCAACAAAAATTTTGCAAAGTACTTCCTTTCCTCCAAAAATTATGTCATCCACAAATATTTTAGATACGAGAATATCCTTCTTATGATTTGATGTACATGTTTTTGTTATCATCAGTTCTTTCAAATCCTATTTGCACTAGATACTTGTGAAGTCTCACATACCAAGCTCTAGGGGCTTGCTTTAATCCATATAGAGCCTTGTGTAATTTGCATACCTTATTTTTATTCTTTTCATCAACAAAACCTTATGGTTGCTCTATGTAGACTTCCTCTTCAAGTATACCATTTAGAAATGCAAACTTAACATCCATTTGATAGACTTTAAATCCTTTGAAGGCTGCATATGCCAGTAAGGTCCTTGCTCCTTCCATTCTGGCAACTGGAGCAAAATTTTCTCCATAGTCTAGTCCTTCTTCTTGTGCATACACTTTAGAAACTAGTCTTGCCTTGTTCCTTGTGATTTCACCATTCTCATCTAACTTGTTTCTGAACACCCACTTAGTTCCAATTACATTCTTGTTAGCTGGTCTTGAGACTAAGGTCCATGTCTTGTTCTTCTCAATTTGTTCTATTTCTTCTTTCATAGCATTGTACCAACCATCATCTTTTATAGCTTCACTTACTTTTTTTGGTTCCATTTTGCTAAGCAAACATGTCTCACTTCTGAGTCTATTTCTTGTCATTGGTCCTACCTCTTTATTTCCAATAATTTGATCTGTAGGATGATGTCTTTTCACATACTTTGCCAATACAGGTTCTTTCCTTATTTGTATGTTGTCTCTTTCAAAATCTGAATCTTCATGTATATTTTCATCAGGTATATGTTCATTTCCTTCATGTTGGTTGTTCTCAAAATCTGAGTGATCATTCTCTGTATTCTGTAGCTCAACTTCTGAATTTATCTGTTGTTCGACATTCACTATCTGTGACTTGGCAGATGCTGGATTTTGTTGTTGATTGTCATTCTGAGTTGCCACTTCACCATTATTTGGTATACCTTCATAAAAGTATACAAAGGTCTTGTATTCTTTTGCTTTCTTGGTGTTTTCAACACTTTGAACTTCTGCAAGCTCATCAAATTTTACATTTGTGTTTTCTACTACTTTGTTAGTGTTAACATTCAAACACTTATAAGCTTTGCTTCTAGTAGAATAACCAAGAAATGTGCCTTCCTCACTCTTTGCATCAAACTTTCCATTTCTAGACTCTTTATATATATAGCATTTGCATCCAAATATTTTGAAATGTTTTACATTAGGAGAATGCCCATATCATAATTCAAAAGGTGTTGCATTTGTACCTTTCTTGACTTAAACTCTATTGAGTGTGTAGACTGCAATACTTATAGCTTCTCTCCAGTACTTGAGTGCAACATTTTTCTCCATCATTAAGGTCCTCGCACAGTCAATAACTGATCTATTCCTTCTTTCTGCTATACCATTCTAAGGTGGGGTCCTAGATGCTAATGTTTGCCTTTTGATTCCTCTTTCATTGTAGAACTCTTCAAATTCTCTTGATGTGAATTCACCTCCTCTATCAAATATGAGACATTTTAGGCTTTTTCCAGTCTCTTTCTCAACTCTTGCCAAGTACCATTTGAATATTTGAAATGCATCTAATTTTAGTTTCAAGAACATGATTGTCATCATTCTTGAATAGTCATTTACAAATAGCATTATGTATCTATCACCTTTGTAGCTTTGTACTTCAATAGGACCACACAAGTCAGTATGAACTAGCTCTAATACTTTGTTAGAAGTATAAGTCTTGCTTTTGAAAGTTGACTTGGTCATCTTCCCTAGTTGGCATTGTTTGCACATGGTGTTATCAAGTTTCTTCAACTTTGGTAGACCTCTGACTTTCTTCATTTTGTTGATGCTTATCAGATTGTCAAAATTTACATGACATAGCCTCTTGTGCCATAACCATACGTCATCAATTTGAACAATGAAATAAGAAGCATCTTCCATGTCAAGGTAAGACAAATTACTCCTAGTCTGATCACCTTTTCCTATTAGACTTCCTTGAGAATCATAGATTTTGGCAATTCCATTTCCAAATTCAACCTTGTATCCTATGTTGCCTAACTGTGAGACACTTAACAAGTTATAATTCAGGCCTTCAACATAGTATGCATTATCGCATGATATCTTTTTAGTAAGCTTGATACTACCTTTCCTTTTGATCTGACATGGTGCATTATTACCAAATCTAACACTATTTCCTTCAAACTGAGTAAAGGAAATGAACTTACTTTTATCTCCAGTCATGTGATGAGAGCATCCACTGTCTATGATCCATCTATCATTCTTGTTCATGTAGGTTACTAGGGTAGTTGCTTCATCTACATCTGATTCATCTTTTATAGCCACATAGACTACTTCATCATCATTCTCGTCAAAGTCTTCTTCAACAATGTAACATCTTTTTCCTTTACCTTTGTAGTCCTTGTTGTCTTCTTTATTTTTCTTGAAGTTGCCTCCATCCTTATAGTTTTTCTTTTATGTGCATCTGGCTGCAATGTGACCAACTTCATTACAATTAAAACAAATGATTGGTAGCTTACCTTTGAATTTTCCTCTTCCTCTGTGAAATCTTCTTGCTAGTAATGCCTCCAATTAGTCTACATCATCTTCATCTATGTTGCTGTCACTGGATACATGCTTTCCTTTACCACTCCTTTTATTTATTTCCATCTCCTCATTTTCTTTTAATGTCATCTTGGCTTTGAATGCAGATTCAAAGTTTTCTGGCTTGTAGTTATCAAAGTTGGATAGCTCAAAGGCAGTGAGTCTTCCAATTATTCCTTCAAATGATAATGTGTTTCCTAATACACACCTTAGTTCTTGGATGGCTAATACTCTTATAGTATAGATGGGAAGCAAAGTTCTCAAGTATTTGCTACATATTGTTTCTTCTGCTAGTTGTCCTCCTAGGCTTCTTATGGCACTGACTACTTCCTTCATCCTTGCTCCGTATTGAGCAACATTCTCTCCTTCCATTTTCATATCATCAAATTTTCCTCTTAGGCTCTCTCTTTTGGCTCTCTTGACATTATCATCTCCTTCGTAGATTCTTGATATTGTTTCCCACATCTGATGTGCAGTATCACATTCTTTGACATCATCATACTCGGCATAGCTTAGTATTGAAGCAATATCTAACATTGCTTGATTGTGCTCCTTCTTCTTGCTCATGCCATTTGCAGTGAGGAGTCCTGCAGGCCTACATGATCAATTGTGATTGAGGTCTGTGCATAGTCACCTATTGATCCAAGGTGTAGCTTCATCAGACTTTTCCATGCAACAAAGTTGTCTTTGTTTAGCTTTGGAACTTCTCTCTTGGACATTTTGATCTTTCTGCTGCTAGTACCTTGAACCAAATCAGTAGTGAGCTCTAATACCAATTGTTAGAATTCTTTAGAATAACTGAGAGGGGGGTGAACTATTTATTCAAAGTCCAATGATGTCCAATACAACTTTTTCTTCTAATCCTTAATGGCACATAACTAAAATTATCATGCATGCAATTAAACATTAAACAATCATGAAAAGTAAACATGCATCACGCCATAACACTAAGGATTTTGATGACCCAAAAACCCTCTAGGAATAAGAAGGTAAAATTGGGGTGGGGATGATACCCACAAAATAACTACGCAATTGATTTCAACCACTTATGATGGTCTGCCCTGTTAAAGGCTACAACACACTATTAAATGTGACCCTGTTAAAGGATTTCTACACCTTGTTAGGAGTGTGCCCTATTAGAGGTCTTAAGAACATTCAACTTGGAATGCCACCCTGTTAAAGGATTTACATAGAGTTGTTAGGATCACCCAAGTCCATGGGATTTACAGTCACCTTCTCAAAAGAATCTTTCATCCCTCTCTAAGGATCTCCTATCCTCCTCCTACGGATCTCTTTATCTTCTCCTAAGGCTCTCTTTATCCTTTTCCTAAGGATCTCTTTATCCTTTTCTTGAGGCTTATCCACCTAGCTGTTAAGCTAACCTAGAAATGTAGGGTTTCAATGTCTAATACAATGGTAAGAAAGTATTAGAAGGGTTTTGACCTGATACAGATCGCAACTTCAACCTTGCAGATTTCATATCACTCTTCAATCCTTTTCTTTGCTTGGCTTTTCTCCCTTGCAGTGCTAACAGCTTGTTCAACCTTCAAGATCTATCTCCTTGAGTTCTTCCACTCATTATGCCAATGCACTCCATGGTCATTTGATCAACTCAGAGTCTTGATGCTCTGTTCTTACTCCTCTTAGCTTCTTTGCATGACCACACTTTTGAACAACTCCCTCTCATACATGTGCACTTGATCTCTGACCTGTAGCTCCTTATAAAGAAGTTTTGTTCTCATTTCTCGCTCAAATCTTTGGGAAAACAGTATTGTTTTCCCTACAAATTGTTTCTTCTAGAAACTTCATGATAAATCCATTAGCATTCACCTTGAAATGGTTTGCATGGGTTACATAAAATTCTGTGACATTTACTCATCATCCTTATCATCCAACTAATTTACAAAATTTGATGTAACAACCTTATTGCTGTTGATCTGGTGAATCTTTGACTTAACAAATAATGCAGCAACTCGGCATCATTGGTTTACTAATGCTCAGCTCCTTCTGTGTTACTCGGCTTCTATTGTTATTTATTGGCGCTCAGCGCTTAAAGAAATTCTATGTTACTTGGCACCTGATCTTCACTTGGCACCTGAAGGCTACTCAACACCTGAAGATCACTCGACACCTGAAGGCTGCTCGGCCCCTAAAGATCACTCGGCACACACTAAGTTGAACTTGCTTTGCTTCAACGAAGAATCTGTTCGGCACTAACTAGCTAGCTTGGCTCTCTTCCAATGAACTTAGTTAATCCTTACATCTTTGATGTGTCTCAGTGTGTCCATCCTCTGTTTCATAGAGTATATCATCAATACACTATTTCATCAATGGCTTAGTTGATCCTTATACTTCATTACAACATCATAACTTCAACCTTTCTCTAGGTACTCTAGTTTCATCCTATTGATTGCCACCTCCTTGTCAATCAACCAATTGATAGTATTTGGATCACTTAAGCAATTGTCATTCCTGCAAGTAGCAAGTTTGACATCAATGACAAAACAGTGGTTGAAACATTCTTTACCAGTTCCATTATTCTTCATTCATGATCTTTTCAATCATTTCCAACAGATAAATGAGAACCTAGGTGCCATTAGGAAGACAAAAAGTGCACAATGTAAATTTAGATCAATACTTGTGTGCATATTCTTCTATTTACAAAATGAATTCCCAACTTTTGGAAAAGTTGGATGGAAGACCAATAGATTAGTGGTTGTGCAAATCAATGAATATATTGAGCAAATGGGAGGGAACTTTGAGTCAGTTATGAAAAGCTATTTTGAAGACTTCAAAAAGTATATGAAGCGGAGGTTAAGGATACCTATTTCCTTAGTAGAACAATAATACAATGACATATGTTTTCTTGTGGATATTGATTTCACATACATTCAAGCAGCAATACCCAAGGTAAGATGGTTGAGACCCC
The DNA here is from genome assembly GCA_028749045.1 of Cupressus sempervirens. NCBI lineage: Eukaryota > Viridiplantae > Streptophyta > Pinopsida > Cupressales > Cupressaceae > Cupressus > Cupressus sempervirens. The sequence goes on along the minus strand of CM053784.1, from coordinate 767,564,788 downwards.
TAAGCTATGAAATCAATGTTGAAGAAGCCTCAGCTGCCATCACTGCACTCCTAGCTGAGGAGATTGATAAAAATGCTAAAATATTTGGTAACTATGATGTAATGAAGTCCAAAGTTGAGATGGAGTTGAAGAAAGCCTCCACACTAAAGAAGAAAGACAAACTAGTAAGGAAGATCAAGACCCGATTTGGTGAAGGAGAAGAAGATGATGAAGAGAATGAAGAGGAAAGGCAATAACAAGCCCAAGAACTTCTTGCATTGACCCAAGGCATGGGTGAAGACATTGAAGAAGAAGGTGTCGAGGAAGTAGAGGAAGCACCAGAACAAACAACACCTAAGAAGAGAAAAGCCAAGGCACAACCTGTGGCTAAACCAAAAGCAAAGAAGACTATTAGACCCAGGCCAACAAAGCCAACGACACCAACAACTAGGGTAAGTACAAGGGATACTACTCAAAAGGATAAAGAGCAAGCCAAAGAGAAAACAAAGGCTACTAAATAGAAGGGCCTAGAGCAGAAGAAATAGAGGAGAAAATACATTACACATCCATAAACAAATGATGAAAGAACAAAATCTGAAGATACAAGTCAATTTAGAGTGGTAAGTCATGCACCTAAATATGAACTTGAGAATATCTGTGATAATGTTAAGAATAATACAAACTTGACAGGATTAAAAAGTATTAACTTTGAAAAGCTTGGTAGAGAAGAGCAGAACCAAGTAGAAGAATCAGTTTATGCAATGATGTCTAAGTTCAAGAATACTCCGCTTGAATTAGAAAATAAAATGCCAAAGAAGTTGTATACAATTGTAGAAAATAAGTGGCATTACTGCCTAAACCTGGAGAAACAAATAAGGGAATCTACACTAGCATAGGTGATGCCAAATTTGACAAGTCGACAAATTGTCAAGGCAAATAAGAAGTATGGTAGCATATTTGCACCTAAATATAGGGCATTCAGCATAAAGAGCAAGCCAAAGAGAAAACAAAGGCTACTAAATAGAAGGGCCTAGAGCAGAAGAAATAGAGGAGAAAATACATTACACATCCAGAAACAAATGATGAAAGAACAAAATCTGAAGATACAAGTCAATTTAGAGTGGTAAGTCATGCACCTAAATATGAACTTGAGAATATCTGTGATAATGTTAAGAATAATACAAACTTGACAGGATTAAAAAGTATTAACTTTGAAAAGCTTGGTAGAGAAGAGCAGAACCAAGTAGAAGAATCAGTTTATGCAATGATGTCTAAGTTCAAGAATACTCCACTTGAATTAGACAATAAAATGCCAAAGAAGTTGTATACAATTGTAGAAAATAAGTGGCATTACTGCCTAAACCTGGAGAAACAAATAAGGGAATCTACACTAGCATAGGTGATGCCAAATTTGACAAGAGGACAAATTGTCAAGGCAAATAAGAAGTATGGTAGCATATTTGCACCTAAATATAGGGCATTCAGCATACTTGAAAACAATATTGAAGATGTTGTGAAGAAATCCACTCAAATGTGGAAATTAATCTATGGATTAACAATTGTTACAGAAGGAGAGGAAGATCCCTTTGAGGGAAGAAACAATGGAGATGAAGAGGAAGACAAGGAAGATGAAAGAGTAAAAGGAAAAGAGGATACTACTGTGGAGGAGACACAAAAGAAGACAAATGAAATGACTACAGCTAAGGAGCAGTAGGAAGAATAGATTGTGCAAGACACACAGATGTCGAGTATGAGCCCTTTGCATGACACAAGTATGCCTGCAGAAACTATAACTATTAAGGATGTTCCATATAGTTTAGCTCAGAACATCAACCCCTTAACTATAGAAGATCTCAAGAAGATTCTTGACCAATCCACACTGCAAGCCAAATTATGTGAGAATCCAATATTGTTCAGTGTTGATGAACTTTAGAAGGTAGTAGCTGACATTACAAGGGATAAGGTGAACACACAAGAACCACCTTTTGTTGTCCCTTCAACTACTAGTGCTCAACCTTTAGTACAAACATCAGAAGACACATCTGCAAAGGATGACACAACTATAAAAATTGATAAAGTCAAACAAAAGCAAGCAAAAGAAGAGAAGACTACAGAAGAACAAACAGGACAGATAGATACATCTGTACCTACAAAGCAAACACAAGGTGCAATTTAGATCATTATGATTAATGGAAGCAGATCTGAAGAAATTAAGGACATACCAAAGGATAAGGAGCAAGAGGCCTCTCAAGCATTAGTAACACTACCAACATCTGGCACTCCTACAAAATTCCTTCAAGAGCTAAGCACTGGAGCTATACCACTGCAAATCTCAACACCAGGCTCAAGTTCATCCAAGGTTCCCAAGGTAATTCACTATGGATATACAACTCTAGATGAAGAAATAGTGATACCTAAGTATGATTATGCAACCATGACATTAGAATAGATAGGCATAATGCAACAAGACTTGGAAAAGAAGAAAATTTAGGAAATACTTAGAAAGGAGTATAAATAGAGGCCAGCATTGCAAGAAATCAAAGATATCTTTCTAGATGCTTTTAGTTTGGCAACATCTGAAGAGTGAAAGCCACTACTAGAATAGTTATCAAATATTGTGGAACAGGTGAACAATGAAGACCGGTATACCAATGCTAAACTTATGGAATGGTCTGAAAGGAAATTTCAAGGGAAAGTAAATGAGAAGATATCTGGTGACATAGCACTAGCACAAGTCCAATTGGATACAAAAATTGAGAAAGTGAAGAAGGTACTTGAGAACATTTTCTCATTGTACACTAAAGTGTGTGATCCCACACTCTTCACACAAGAAACAAGCCATAGAATTCTGAGTCTAGAGAGAAATTTAAAAGTATCAAGTATGCAATTACCTCAAAACCTAGCTCAAAGTGAGAAGCACTTTCATTCATTGCTTCAATCATAGAGTCAACTAGTTGTATTAATAGTAGAAGAGGCTAATATAAGAGTAGGATTGATTAACATCCAAGCCTCCCTTACCCCTCGTATGGAGCTACTTCATAAAGAACTAGCATATTCATAAAATTTGTTGAAGAAAGATCCTAATGTTTCAACATCAGATGGATTAGTTCACCTTGCAGTAGAGATAGCAATCCAAATAAAGTCACTAGATGTTGCATGTGATAATTGGGATGTTTCTCTAAAATTAATCATGGAGGTCCACAAGTCTTTCTTGGAAAGATAGACTATCAGTGTATAGACCCTTTGACATAAGTGTCAAAAAGGGGGAGATAAATAAGCAAAGGGGAGATGAGATAAATAAGCAAGGGGGAGATGATAAAAGAATAAAGAATAAAAAGGAGATAAAGGTAAATTATAGGGGGAGAAAAAACAAAGGGAGCAAACAGAAGAGTAGAAATAGAGCATATCAGATAAAGAGTATTAGCATATTTGAAGTCAAAGAGTATTAGCAAGAGACAAAATTACTCAGAATGGAGAATAGATTTTTGGATACAATATAGGCACATTAACTTAGGGGGAGTTATAAATTTTGAGGTATATAGTCTATTACAGAATTTTGAAAATTTTGAAGTTTTGTATATAAGCCAAGTTGTGAATATATTATACTCGAGAAGGTTAGATTGATTATGTAAAGTTAAGTGTTTTTGTCACTCATGTCAAAGGGGGAGATTGTTGATCTTAGATTGGTTATGACAATTGAGTGTCAACACACTTAAGTCATTTACTAAGTTCATGTCAAACTAGTAACGCATGTCGAGTATGATGTGTATATACAAGACTATGTCGAGTTCCAATGAGTGTCGAGTCACTCATGTGCCAAGTCACTCAAGTGTCGAGCAAACAATACATGTCGAGTAATTCAAGTGCCGAGTAAATAGTAGATGTCGAGCAGTTTAGGTGCCGAGTCAAAGACAAAATTATAGTATGTGTCGAGCATTAGTAACCTCAAGTGTCGAGCAACATAGATTTGACATATTTGTTTGTGATTGTACAAACAACTATGTAAACCATTTTTCAACTGACCTAAGGATACAATACGATATTTTGAAGATAAGGATGAATTTGTATGTGAATTCCCTATGTAATTACATGTAGTGAATCATAAAAAGGGAAGGATTAAGTGGCAAAAAGGATGAATCTCAGCCGTAGATTCATACCTAACCCTAAGTCTTCTAGTCTTCTTAAGGAGGATGGAACCCTAAAATTTATAACGAGCATGTAAGGAATTGAAGGAGGAGAATAGTGAAGTTTGCATGCAAAAAATAGAGCATTCATGGAGATTTAGAAGACATAGAGAGTGAATTGTAGAATCAATTTGAGAAGAACAAAGGATATGGGATACAACATTGACATATCAAATGAAAGAGGATCAAAAAGGGTACTGTATGGATTTGATCTTTAATCAGGCTACCAGAGCTAATCATAAGATCTATGTTGAAATATCCTAACAGGTGATTTTAGTTAAATCTCCTAGGCGGAGTAGTCCTAACAGACTGTTGTAAATCCTTTAACAAGGTGACATTCGAAGTGGATGTTCTGAAGTCCTTTAGCCAAGTACACTTCTAACAAGGTGTTGAAATCCTCTAACTAGGTGGGACTTAATAGTCCTTGTAAGCCTTTAATAAGGCAAATCATGTCTCATGGTCAAATCATTTTAACCTTAATTGGCTACACTTTATTGTTGCAGTAGTGAAGAATTGTGGGTGTCATTCCTACCCCAATTTTACCTTCTCATTTGGAGGGTTTATGGGTAATCATATTAGGTGTAAAGTGTGTTTGTGTTTACATGTTTGGATGCATTTACTTTACATGTTATTTATAGTTTAGATATTATATGCATCTAATGAAATGGTGAAAGTTTTAGTTGTTAAAGTTTGAACTTTTGATTCACCCCCCTCCCCTCTCAGAAGTGTATGTTCCCATTTGTAATTCCATCACGATAAATGGCCAGAGCCTTATATTATATTACATTAAAAGAAAATTTACAAGAATCTTCGTCCTGACAGGCACTGGTAAGAAAGAACGAAGAAAGAAAACCTCCAATCTAGCCCAGGACCAGTGTCCTTTATTATACATAAGTGAAAGGGGCATACCCTAGTGAAATAAACAACAAGAAAAAATTTAATAATTCATTACATTGCTATATGTCTAAAATAAAAGAGGGGAACAGAAGAGATCTGAGCACAATTCCTTTGGTCAGCAGGAGATAACCTAAAAAAGGGGACAACACAAACTAACCACCAACCAAAGTTAGGTGTCAAAAAAATAATAAAACCATAACTAAATTTGGATAGTAAACTAAAGATCAGAAGGCAAAAATCTGTTAATCATCCTTCTGTTGATATTTAGAATTAATGATAGTCAGAGTGGGAGAAAGATATAGACAAATTGTTAAATTGGTTAGGAGCATATTTTTGTTTTTAATCCTTAATTATCCGTTATTGAATAAAGTGCTTGCTAATTCATATATTCTTAAGGTTATTGACATATACAAATAGTTTGTATACTGTAGTTCGTAATTAATCTGCATAGTTTGGGATTAGCTTAAAATGAAAGATTGATTGAACTAACAAAAGTTAATAAACTCAGGAAAATGAAAAGACAAGTTTCAAAACCGTCAACGATGCCAGAGTCATAATTCCAAGCCGAATTTGTTTGAGATTGATACATTATAACTAAAAGAGTATATTATATTAATCTGGCCCATATTCACAAGGGATGCTAATTGACCAAATCAAAAACTAGGTGGATTCTATATAATGTATACTATATAGACTGCTTAAAAAATGTAGTCTTACATCATTCATTTTATGTATACTATAGGTTGCTTAGGGAAAATGCAGCCAGACTAAAACTTAAATCTTGACCTAATTACATAGAGGCTACATTCAAGACTTAGAAAAGACCATAGCTAAATATTGTAAATTACTCAAGATCCAAGCTAATTCCTTAATATTGCTTTATGAAAACCATGATGATCTCTAAGGCATCATGTAGGTTTTGGGCCTTCGAGCATGGCGAGAATTCATAGGTGTTCCTTGCTTTGCTAGACTTGTCAAAGTTTGGGAGGCAAAACTCCAATACTTCCAGGTTCGAAAGTTTGCCTCCAGATGGAGATAAGCATCAAACGCCTGTAGATAATTCACAAGCCATTCTCTACTAGGGTCCTCTATGATTCCTCTCCATCTCAACAAGAATTGGATGCTTGCTTCCATCCTCGGCCATTCTCTAAAGAAGAGATTGTTGTCTCTTATAACCAAGCACGGGTGCCTAGGACTCCTGGTGAGTTCAGAGCTACCTATTTCATATTCCATATAAGCTTTGAGCAGAGGAATTTTAAGCCTAGCATTGATATTGGCCACAACTATCTCTAGACCTATCAGCCAACATGGATTGAAAATGTTGTAGCTCAGTTTCACAATATCCTACTTTTCTACACCAACCTTGGATAGACATCCTACCCATAGCCCCAAGACGTTGCTATTGGTTCGCCATGAGTATTCATAATTAAAAACCCCTTCCGCTGATCTGATGGACAGATCTAGACTATTTGCAATATTGAATGCTTAAATAAAAACACAACTCAATGGAAGTCTTAATGCATTTAACATAAATGAAATTAAGCATCACAAACTAAAAAGCCTGAGGTGAAATAAATAGAATTGAGAGAGAGAAGAAGATAGAAAGTGCAAACAACATTTGATTTCGAAGTTCGCCACAAACATGACTACGTCTTCGGGTCGGCTCTAATAGAGTATAACCGATCTGATTAATCTCCAGAAATCAATTACAATTATGCACCAAGAAGACCATTTCTTCCAGCACTTCAATAGCATAGCAATACTCTGAAGTACGAAAATGGGTCTCAATCTCTTATAAAAATCTCCCTAATCCTTCAAAACTTCACCAAGAGCAATTTCTCTCCAAATCTACCTTGCCTTCTAAATGAACCTACCCCCCTCTTTTTATACATAAAATTTGCCTAATTTCGTCCAAAACCAATTAATCCATAATTAGGCATTTTATCCATAAGACACCTTCAAATAACCCCTTTGCCATTTTTATAGTTTGGCATTACATTCATATTTGGGGTTAGTTATTAATAGAATAACAAATAAATCCTATTTTAAAAGTGGGCGGTTTGTTTGTTCCCACTCAAATAATAATTATGCCCTCATTATAACAAAATTTAATGTGTGGCACAATGGCCACACATTTTTTACACCCACCATGAGGTCGGGAGTTCAAACCTCGTCGACATTTTCATAACTCCTTTGGTGGCATTCATGGTTCAAATAGAAAGTTTGTTATATAATTATTGACTGCCATAGGTGGCTTAATGGCCACCGGCCACGGGATTTGAAGTGGGAGGTTGAGGTTTCAAAACTCATTGAAGACCTTTGTTTATTATTATTATTTTTAAAAATTGCCACCATGATGTCATGATGACATCACCAGAATTCAAAATGATATTTTTTACCTCCAAAATTCAAATTCTCATAACTTTCACATATGAAGTCTGTTTTTGACGAAACCAAAGCCGTAGGGAAGCTCTCGACGAGATCTTCATTTTAAAATCCATTGGTGACCACTTTTGAGATGGTCTAATTTTGCCCCTTATCTAGCCCTCTGATCTACCTATTGACCAAAACTTTGACCGAACGTAACTTGCACGGACTCCTTTTTGCTTCGTTCAAGTTGCGTTGGAATCAGGACGCTGAGATATTTTTGATGGTGCAAAAATTTGGAGATTCGAAGACACTTCAATTTTGCCTAAAAGTATCCACCGAATCAGGCCTCCCCACTAAAGACCTTTTGGACCTCCAAAAGTGACATTTACTCTGACATAAAGTGAGGACTTGGCCTCCCCACTTGTCCTGTATCATTTGTACATCTGAATACCTGGCTCACAAGCACAATGAAGACTGCAATAACATTGTTGATCATAAACATTATTCTATCACTTCCATAAGCATCTACATTAGTTGTCATAGCCACTAACCAATAAACATTGACTAGCATCAAGCTGAACAATAATGCAGAAATGAAAGAGAATAAGTCAACAACATATCAATCCTTCACAATAGGAACACTTTTACCCAAGGAACCATCAATGCTTTCAATCATCATTCCCTCGTGTTGTACTATGGATGCATCCTACAATATATGACCCTGGTTAGCTACTCCAAGTTCAAGTGTAGAACCACCTATACTGACAGACATAAGAGTTAACTCTTTACTTGCATTAATTACCCTTTTTAACTATCCTATGTTTGCAAAAGAACGATCAGCATTAATCCTATGAGAATGCACAATATACTGAATGCAATCTTTAAACAAGTGATAATGATTCTTCTCCCTATAGAAAATTGCTTTTCTGTCATAAAGATAAGGGCTACCAAGCACTATCCCACAGATATCCAGTGGAACCACATCGAACTGTACTTCATCCACAAACTTACTAGTGATTGCAAATCTTAAGGTGCATTGTCTTGTTACTTGCAACTTATCATTTTCACAAATCCAGCCTAATGGATAAGGTTTCTTATGTAATGTAGTTTTCAATCCCAAGTTTGTTACAATACTTTCAGAGATCAAGTTCACTTGAGAACCACTATCTATGAGTCCATCAATTTTAGTGTTCTTAGCAACAACCCTTAAATGAAACAGCTCATTCCTTTTCTTATCTTCAGACAAATCATTTACTGTAGAAGCACAACTAGCAACAGAAACACTAGAAATAGGAGCTTTACCTTTCAAACCCATAGCTATTATCTTAGTCTCATCATCTGAATCTGAACCAAGATCCAAAACAACATTTGTTGCTTTCTCCTTACCTTTCTGTTTTTGATCAAATTTCTGAGCCCACTTAGGCTTCAATTCGGGATGCAACTTCCAACAATGTTCTTCATCATGACCCTTCCTGTCACAATGAGTGCAAGAAAGTTTCTCATCTTTCTTAACTATAGCTACCTTCTTTCCTTTCTCTGTCTCTGCATTCTTAGAAGATTTCTTTACATCATTATCAAACTTATCAATAAATGATCCTTTACCCCTTGACTCTAAGTGTGTAGCTTGAACAGACACTTCATCCAAATTACAAGGGTTCAATACCAAAATAGAATGTCTAAGGTAGGAATGAAGACCTCATATGTACTTCAAAAAAGTATCTTGGGTGTACAAAGGAACATTCAAAGCAATAGCCCTTTTCCTAAATTCATGGGTGTACTCTTGGACAGTTTGATCTTTCCCTTGCCTAAACATTTGGCAGTCCATCATTAATTGTTGCATATGTCCTAGGGGATAAAATTGCTTCTTAAGAGCATTCACAAACTCTGCCCAAGTTAAACTGACTCTACCATGTTGTGAAACTTCTGCCTTAGTCTTACTCTCCCACCAGGTTAAAGATGTACCTCCTAATCAAAGAGTAGCTAATTGAATCCTATCAACATCATCTAATAGGTTCTGGACTCTACAGTAGACTTCTACTTGCTAAATCCAATCATCCAATTTTTTAGCATTAAGTTCACCATAATACTTAGGCAAGTCAAATTTTACATCCAGTTTGATCTTAGGCTTATACCCACTCTTGAAAGGATTAAAAGAAGTAGAATGAGGAGAAGATGGAGAATAAGGAGAAGATGAAGAAGATGATGAAGATGGGTACGAAGGTTCAGGAGGGTCACTACCACCTCCTACTCTTTTGGCTTTGTCATCCTTTAATGAGGATTTTGCTTCCTCCTTCTTCTTAGCCTTATTTGTCTTTCTCAATTTTCATTTGTGTCTCTCTTGGAGAAGAATGTCCACCTTAGCCTTCATCTCAAGGAATGCTCTTTGAAATTCTTGCTCACTAATCTCATCAGGAACCTCCATTCCAGAAATAGACATCTTTGGAAATGTCCTACGGTTCCCGATCTTAGGATTAAATTCTTCAAGCTTGCCTTCGCCCTTTTGAATCCTAGATCTTGTTAGCATTCAAGAAAACAACTGCAATAATAGTTAACTGGGCTCTGATACCACTTGATCTAATGGACGGATCTAGACTATTTGCAATATTGAATGCTTAAATAAAAACACAGCTCAGCGGAAGTCTTAATGCATTTAACATAAACGAAATTAAGCATCACAAACTCAAAAGCTTGAGGTGAAATAAATAGAATTGAGAGAGAGAAGAAGATAGAAAGTGCAAACAAAGTTTGATTTCGGAGTTCGCCACAAACATGACTACGTCTCCGGGTCGGCTCCAATAGAGTACGATCGATCCGATTAATCTCCAGAAATCAATTACAATTATGCACCAAGAAGACCATTTCTTCTAGCACTTCGATAGCATAGCAATACTCTGAAGTATGAAAATGGATCTCATAATCTCTTAGAAAAATCTCCCTAATCCTTCAAAACTTCACCAAGAGCAATTTCTCTCCAAATCTACCTTGCCTTCAAAATGAACCTACCCCCCTCTTTTTATACATAAAATTTGCCTAATTTGGTCCAAAACCAATTAATCCATAATTAGGCATTTTATCCATAAGACACCTTTAAATAACCCCTTTGCCATTTATATATTTTGGCATTACATTCATATTTGGGGTTAGTTATTAATAGAATAACAAATAAATCCTATTTTAAAAGTGGGCGATTTGTTTGTTCCCACTCAAATAATAATTATGCCCTCATTATAACAAAATTTAATGCATGGTGCAATGGCCATGCATCTTTTACACCCACCATGAGGTCGGGGGTTCAAACCTCGTCGGCATTTTCATAACTCCTTTGGCGGCATTCATGGTTCAAATAGAAAGTTTTTTATATAATTATTGACTGCCATACGTGGCTTAATGGCCACCGGCCACGGGATTTGAAGTGAGAGGTTGAGGTTTCAAAACTCATTGAAGACCTTTGTTTATTATTATTATTTTTTAAAATTGCCACCATGACATCATGATGATGTCACCAGAATTCAAAATGATATTTTTTACCTCCAAAATTCAAATTCTCATAACCTTCACATATGAAGTCCATTTTTGACGAAACTAAAGCCATTGGGAAGCTCTCGACGAGATCTTCATTTTAAAATTGATTGGTGACCACTTTTGAGATGGTCTAATTTTGCCCCTTATCTAGCCCTTTGGTCTGCCTATTGACCAGAACTTTGATCGAGCGTAACTTGCATGAACAGACTTCTTTTTGCTCCATTCAAGTTGCGTTGGAATCAGGATACTGAGATCTTTTTGATGGTGCAAAAATTTGAAGATTTGAAGACACTTCAATTTTTCCTAAAAGTATCCACCGTATCATCCCCAAAACCCTACTAACTACTGCTCTACTCATATCATCTATTGGCCTACAAATCCTATTCCATCTTTCTAGTTTAACTGGACCACAAAAGGCCATAATGTAGTTTTCGCAGGCATGATACAAGAAGATATTGGTATCCATAGTTAGGGATTTAAACAAAGACTAAAACTATAGAGCAGAATCAGAGAGTCAAAGCCTAACTTCATTAATAAAGATCTTGAGGGGAAGCGTCTAGAACAGATTATGATGATGCCATCTCCTTAAATTCACTAGATTGCCTCACTTGAGTTCATAATTAAAGTGATACTTGTAAACTGGGGAAAAGATTATCATCATGTGCTGTTACATGCGCCTAATTTTGTGTTTACTAGGAAAATCATAAACCCATAAGTCTAATAGGGTGGTAGAAATATAATGAGATCTAGGAATAATTATCTTGAGCTAGCTATGATTAAATATTAGCAGATTTTCTCCTTCTGTACCTTTGTTTGCTAGGCTATCTGCTTCTGAATTGTCTTCTCTGAATATATGAGAAAATCTTACTTCTTCAAATTCTTCTAGTAGACTTAAGGTTGCTTCTAATCTAGAATTTAATATCCAATTTGGAGTTTCCCATTTCCTAAGTGCGTTTAATATTATTTGAGTCTCCTTCGATTATGATTTTTTTAATGCTTAAGTTGATACAAATTTTAAGTCCTTTTTCTGTTGCTTCTAGTTCAGCCATGTTATTCGTCATTATATCCAGAGGCTTTGCTCTTTTTACTAACCAATTCCCTATTTCTTCCCTAATTATGCATCCTATTCCTACCCTTCCTAGGTTGCCTCTAGAAGCCCCATCGAAATTCAGTTTCTTCCATCTTGTTGGTGGAGGTTCCCATTTGCATTCTTTCTGACATCATTTTTCTTTTTATATGTGAAAGGAAGGTTGATAAGGTGAGACCATTGTTTTCTAATCTCTACATCCCATTCTGTGAATGAACCTTCTTCTTTTGAGTTTTTCCTTAGATCGCTATTTATTACTTCTATTATGGTGGTCTCAATTTTGCTACAAAGGGATTGTGAGTTGAGTTCTTTGTCTTGAAATATACATCTATTTCTTTCTTTCCATATTTCCCAAGTTAAGATTGTTGGAGTGGTATTCCAAAGTTTTCCATATACTCTCTAGATTATATTTTTTGGCCATCCAATCAAGTGATCATCCCACTTTTCTAGTAGGGGGGATGTCTAGTTGAGTTTAGCTTTGAGCCACAACCAACATTCCTACACATATTTACATTGGTATAAGAAATGCTCTACATTTTATGAGTCTTCTTTATAGAGCATACATCTTGATGGGCCTTCAAATCTCATCTTTTGGATTCTATTTGCTGTTAGGATTCTTTTTTGGATGGCTTCCCATAGAAAAATGTCTGCTTTAGGGAGCCCTACTGGATCCCAACAAAGGTTTATTGGGATGTTTATTGCTTTCCACCTTTGAGAGCTAATAATTTGTTTATAGCCTTCTTTAACTTTTCATATCCTGTCCATAGAAGCTTCCCTATAAGTCTATCCTCCTTATTTTTAACTGTGTTTGGACAAATTTTAAGGATATTTTCTAAAATATCTTGGTCTGCTTGGTTAAGACTATAATTGGCAAAGGATTTCCATTCTCGAGAGGTTCCTTCATTGGATTGTATTACTTGTATGTAGTCTTTTACTTTAAAGCTCCATACTAATTTTAAATGTGTTTTAGTAGTAAGGATCACCTCAATATGATTAAGGGGAGGATACCCATTCCATGAATCTTCCTAGAAGCTTTATCACCTCTCCCTATTTCCCATGTTGTAAATTTGGTTATAAGGAGCTGACACTTCATCAAAAAACTCCAAGTTGTTGAGCCCTTAGGAGGCATCCTAGTTCTGAAGAGTGAGGTACTATTAGATGCATTAAGATATTTGTTATATAATATTCTAGCCCATTTGCTATCTCATTCTTGATACATTCTCCATACTTGTTTAGCTCCTAAAGCTTCATTTTGCTAGTCTAGGTTTTTTATTCCTAGACCTCCTACTTCTTTAGGCCTACATATTTTTTCCCAACTAATTAAAGCTACCTTCTTTTTATCTTCTATTTCGTTCCAAAAGAAATCTCGTAGTTTCTTTTCAATTTTTTTGTTCATGTTCTGTGGTAATTGTGAGCATGAAAGTTGATATGTGGGAATAGCTGATAGAACAGCTTTAATTTTTGTTGTTCTCCTAGCCTTAGTCAACCATCTGCCTTTCTAAGCCTCAGTCTGATTTTCAATTTTCCCTAAGGTTTGATCCCATCCTGGACTGTTCTTGTTACCTTTATCCAGGAATATTCCTAGATATTTAAATGGAAAGGTGCCCTTTTTAAATCCTAGTTTGTTACATATAAATTCTTTTCTTTCAATTGATGTGTTTAAGAAGAAGATTTCTTATTTTTCTGCATTAATTCTTTGGCCTGAGGCTTTTGTATAGGTTTCCAATATTTTTTGTATGTGATCTGCCTCATTTTTTGTACTAACTCCAGCTCATATTGTGTCATCAGCAAATTGTTGATGAGTAGTATTTTCCACATTGTTAGTGACCTTTACTCCTTTGATTTTGTTGTTAAGTTGCACTATTTTGATTGCCCTTCCAAAGGATTATTCCATGATGATGAAGAGAAATGGAGAGATGGGGTCTCCTTGTTAGATCCCTCTAGAAATGCTAAAGAATCCTTCAGGAGTTTTGTTGATAAGTAGAGAGATTTTCAGAGTGGATATGCATTGAAAAATGATGTTTATCCATTGTTTTGAAAACCTGAAGGCTTCGAGTGTTTTGCATAGGAATCTCCAGTCTACTTTTTCATAAGATTTTTGTATGTCTAACTTTAATAACATGTATGCTTCGTTATTTTTGTTTGCTAAGTGGATTGTTTCTTAGATGATAGAGATTTCGTCTAGGATGGATCTCCCTGGTACAAACCCTGTTTGTTGTTCTGATATTAATTTGGGGAGATGTTTTTTGAGACAATTAGCTAGAGCTTTTGAAAACACTTTATATATAGTATTGCATAATGCAGTGGGTCTAAAGTCACTTGGTTCTTCGCTTTTGTTTTTCTTGGGTAAAAGTTTTAGCAAGGTATGATTTATTTCTGATAAAAGGGACCCTCCACTCCTAGAGGCTTCCAATGCTTTCCATAAGTCTTCTTCTAAAATATCCCAACATTTTTGAAAGAAGAATGCTTGGAATCCATCAGGTTTGGGTGATTTATCAAGGTTAATATTGAAGAGAGCCGTTATGATTTCTTGTAGTGTAAAAGGCTTATTTAGTGTTTTGTTGTCTTCTATTTTAATCAACTTAGGTATAGTTTTTAACATTTATGCTTGTTCAAATATGTTTGAAGTATCATAATTATTGAGTATATATTTAAAATAGTCAACAATTTTTTTTGCTATTTTGTCTAGATTTTCTGTATAATCACCTTGCAAATTTTTAATTTTTGATATATTATTGCATGCTTTATTATATAGTATGTTATTATGGAAGAAATTCGTATTATAATCACCTTCTATTAGCCATTTCTCTCTTGATTTTTGCTTCCAGTATATCTCTTCTTTTGCTAGAATTTCTTCTTGTTTTAGAAGGTATTCTTTTTCTAGTTGATATGTTTCATTATTCATTCATTTTTTAATAATTTATTTGTTTAGTTTTTCCAATTTTTCTTCTATATCTATTTTTTCTTTAAATATGTTTTTAAATTATGTTTTGTTCCATTTTAATATCTTTTCTTTTATGCTTTTTAATTTGGATACAAAACAGAACATTTTAGATCCCTGAAAATATTCCTCTTGTCACCACTTTTTTATCTGTTCCATAAAAGTCTTATCCATAAACCACATCTTTTCACATTTGAATGGATTCTTTCTAGGTTTAACTTGTTCTTTAATTTCCATTTTAACAGGGAAGTGATTTGAACCTGCCATTGGTAGAATTTCTACATTGATCTCTCTGCCCAGGTTGCTTAACTCTCCCTTGAAGAAAAATCTATCCAATCTTTCTACAATATAACAAAAACCTTTCCTTCTGTTATTCCAAGTGTAAGTTCCATTTTTGGTGGGGATATCTATTAGAGAGTTCTTTCCTATCCATTCTTTGAAATCATCTATAGCTTCGGTTATTGTTTTTATCCCACCATATTTTTTTCTCTTTCTTTAGTATTACATTGAAGTCTCCCCCTAAGATGATGTTCTCATCTGGTATTGTATTAATCAATGAATTAATCTCATTCCAAATTGTTGCTTTATCTATTGTTTGAGTAGGCCCATAGACATGTATTACTATCAACTGGATATTTGACTTTGTACTAGTAACTCTGCTTCCCATCCAATTATTATGGATAGATATGTTTCCTATGTTGACTTTTTGGGTATTCCATCTAATTCCCAATCCTTTTGAGCCCCCCCATGATGGTTTAAACTTAGATTTCCATGTTCCAAGTTTTTGGCCTTATTTTATGCCTTCTTCTTTGCTTAACTTAGTTTCTTGAATTAGTATAATTTTTGAATCAAATAGTGTAAGGTTATGCTTTAGTAACCATTTCTGGCTAGGGCATTTAGGCCCCTAGCATTCCATGTATTGACTTTCATTGATCCTTGGGAAGGTTCTTCCCCTTCCTGCATTGTAGGATTTCTATAATTTTAGTTTGTTCCTTTGCCTATCCTACTACTTCCCTTAATTCTTTCAATGATTTTCGTCCTCATTTTTATCTTAGTTTCCTGCAAATGGGTGACTTTATGCCTTCTTGATTCATTGTTATACCCAAATTTTTCGTATTTACTTGATTGGTTACACTTTCTGCAATATCAGATTCTTCTATTATCTGTTTGTCCTCTGCTAGGATTTCTTTGATAAGTTGGTTACTATTTTGATCCTCTTCTACTTTTATATCTTGTCCTTCTTCCTCTAATATTTTTTCTATGGTTTCATTCTTTTCAATGGTGTTTTCCACCAAAGGTCCATAATCCTACCATATTTCTTCTTCTTGATTTATCTACTTTTCTTTTTGCCTGCTTATTTGCTTATTAATCTATTTTGTTTCTAGATCCATTGTTCCTGTAGCTATCTCCTTCCTTGATTCCTCTTTGTCTTGATCGAAAATATCCTTACCATTACTTGGTGTTTGCCAAAACTTATAGCTCTTCTTTTTTCCTTTTTTCCTAATAGTTATGTTGCTCCATTGTGCTGAGTTTGTTGGTGAGATATTTAGACTCTGTACTATCTTCATCATAGTTTGGTCTTATTCTTGATTTATTACTTGCTCTGGTACAATTTCTTTGCAAATCCCAATTTTTGAATGATCATTACAAATCTCTTCCTCTACTGGGATAAATTATTTATTGTTGTTGTTTGGTATTTCCTCCTCTGCATCTATCTTCCAAATTTCCTTACCTTTTGTGAATTGTATGATTAGCTTCTGTTATGATCCACTGATCTTCCAAATCATTCTATAGTAGCAAAATCTCATGAGTAAGCATCTTGATTTATTTGACATTGCTCTTCATCTCATCTAATGAGTCCTTCTCAGTTTTGTAGTCCTTACAATTTCTATATTTTTCTAGTGAATGTTGATAATCTGAGTTTGTCAACCATCTATATTCTACCTCTTTTTTCTTTTCTAAATAATTTGTTTGAGTCTCTTGGTCTATCTCTATTTTCTCCATTTCTTTATTTCTATCCTTCTCTGGTATTCTTTTTGCCCTATTTATCTCCATTTCTTTTTCCTTTTTCCTGCCCGCCCTTTGTATTTTCCTAATGTTGTTTTTGATAGTAGTGTTGTTAAAGTATGTTCCTATAATATTATTGATTTCTCTTGTATATTCAGTGAATTTCATATTAAATATTGATCTATTTGTTATGATTTTATTGTTTATGGAATCACTTTGATTAGTTTTAACTAGAACTCTTATTTTTCTTGTTTTGTATTTACTTGATTCAAATCCTATTAGAGTTCCCAAAGATTGGCCTATTCTATTAATGATGTGGTTTTCATTTAATTATGATGGTATGTTTGCACATGCCATCTTTTTGATTGCATGTTTATGATCTTTATAATTTTCATTAAAGTTTGGCTTCCATGCTATAAAATCTATATGATGTCCTTTATAATAGCAATTGGATAATTCTAAAAGTTTATTTCTAGAATCTATATCCTAACATTGCAGAAACCAGTAATGCTTAGTCTGGGATATTATATTACCTACCTTTGTTGCACTGGTCTTGGCTATGTTTTGTTCTAGATTGGATCGATAGTTGTCTGGACTATTCCAATGTGCATAAATACCTTTCTCTATGCATTCCTTCCATTTTGCTTCACTGTATGTGTCATTGATAATTATAGTGTCAACATTGTCTCTTTTTGTAGAGTTTCTTTGATTGGGGTTTCCTTCATCACTCAATTTACTTGATGTATTTTTCATCTTTCGATGGGGTGGAATATACGCTGACCAAGACTGTGCTTTAGTTTCCTTCTAAACTGTTTCTAGATATTTTGATATAGCAATACATGTTTCCTGTCTATCTTCTGGGGCACGTATCTATGGTAGAGAAGGGCCAATAAGTATATTGTTGGGCTCATATATCCAGCTAGGATGGTTTGAACTCTTATTGTATTGGATTTGCTTCAGTGTAGATTTTTGTTTTTCTCTACTAGGGTATTTGGTTTTGTTGAAGAAAACCTCTTGACGTTTTAGCCTCTGGTTTAATTTGGTTTAATATTTCACCCCCTTTATAAGGTTTTGGATTTTGATTTATGCTTTTCTACCTAAGCTTCCTTCTATTTACAATGGTCTTCCATTCATGTTCATTTGTGCTATTTTGAGTCTTGTGAATGATCGCATTGAGTTTTATGTGAAGCCGAATTAGGGTTTTGAATCCATTTTTTTTTGGATGTTTTGTAGTTTTGTTGATACTCCTAGATCTTGGTAGGTGCATAATACTATTTTTTTACCTGGATAGAGTTTCTTCCCTTTGATTGGTGAAGGGGCCTGGTTTTGGACATGCTAGTTTCTCCTGTTTTCTTAACATCGTGTATTTTAACCATGTCTCTGAATGATTTTTCCTTCAGATCGCCATCTGCAAGTGCTTGGAATTTGTTACTAACTGGAATGTAGGGGTGTGCCTACCTTCCTCTCAGTTCCTTTGGTGTTAATTTTAGATAGCTTTGTTTTCGTATATTGCCTCGGCCATGGAAGGGTTTTTGAATTGTGTGAAAATTGTTTTCAATCAAACACGTTTTTACTATTATACTATATATTGTAATTAATAGAACTATTTGTACATATAAAAAAATCCAAATGTTGATAGAAAAATATACCAATACTTTTTCTTTTTTTTTGATCGGTAATAAGATAAATTTTATTAATCTTCAAAAAATTACATACTCCTTTACATGGTTACAAAAAATGCTTCTTGGCTTGTTATCTCTTTACATCTGCTAACTATATTGCCCCCATACTTATAAAAAAGAAATCCCAGGGCTAGCTTTTTACAATTTGATTTATCAAAAACATACCCATAATCTGGTTTACAAAACCTGACAAATTTTTTATCCCTTATGAACATATTTTCTACAGTTTATCAACTTTTATCCCTTTCACAGCTGCTTCCACTTTGCTGGTCCCATCCACTGCATCAAATGACTTCCATTGAGCTGCTTCACCTTTTTCGAATGCTGGAGATGAGAATTCAAAAACTACTATTTTGTTGCTTACATATTGGCACAAAATTTTGTGTAAGGGAGAGAGTTCATCCCGCTATCATAACCAACCAAAAAGACAACTTGCAAACTCCATTCCTTTAGGCTCTATTACCTCCTCTTGCCGAACGCTTCTTCTTTGGAACAACCCAGTTCATTTTCTTCCGACGTCCTTGCACATTGAAATCTATGATGGCATTCTTTAGGGTAGTCCATGCTTCTCGGCATTCATTAACATATGCCTCTTTTCTGAAAAACCCCTATGGCCAATTTACAAAAGGGATAATCCCTCTCTCCCGCCCTTCCTCCATTTCTTCATAGCATTCGCTATAGTCGAAGGCCCAGCCCGGGTGTGCCCACTCCAACATGGAGTCCATGTTCGGAATAAGAGTGTCTTTGAAGAGTTGATTCATGACCCATTTCACGATTTGTTCATGCTCACCTACCTCCAGGCCCCACGCCATCGTCATAGCCACTATGTCGACCTAGATTTTCCACCTATGCTCCACATTTTGAAAAAGAGGGCCCAGTGTGTTCTGCAATGCCTCCACCACGGCTTGAGAGGAGCATTTTACCATCTTTTTCAAATGGAAGTCTGCAACCCGTCCGAAGAGAGCCTTTTGTTGATGCTCCATTTTGAAAGTGAATGAGGGTTCCATTTCTCTCTTCTTCAAACTGATCAAAAACTTTGCCCTACCTGTCTGTCGCCCTTCTTACTTAATAAACACCAATTCGTGCAGCACTTGAAGACTTCATTAATGAAGTTTTATCACCTTACAATATCTTTAGAGGAAATCTGCGACCTCTTTATATTTAGAAGTGTTCGCATGCTTATACGGATTTGATTCTTTGGTTATTATGCCTTCCATCTACCGCATATATTTTTTATTTCATTCATCCTTCCAATTTCTTTGCTTAGAAATTTAAAAAGCTCTCCTTGCGAAAAAGCTTTCTCTACCCTCAATTGCTCATCATTCATTGTTAGAGCCTTTTTGATAAAATGTTCGCCTCTTTATTGCTTGCTCTTTTAATGTGGGTTATTCTATAGTCTTCAAATTTTTGTAATTCCTGTTCTATGAGATTTATTATAGGTTGCAGATGCCAAGCATTTATACTAAGTTTGGAGATTGCCTGCACTGTAATTAAAGAGTCTCCTTCTAAATGTATTCTTTTAAACCCCTCTTTACTGGCTAATTGAACTGCTATCAGAGCTGCCTGGCATTCTGCAATGTTATTTGTGCCATTTGGAAGTTTTTTTGCTCCTACCAGTAAAAATTGCCCAGCACTGTCTCTGAAGACTACCCCCACCCCTGATGCTCCTAGGTTGCCTTTTGCCGCTCCATCAAAATTAACTTTAACCCAATCTTCTTGTGGTTTTACCCATTCAATATGCTCCTGTCTTACTACTTTATTGCTTGTGACCAATGCTCCTGAGGGAGATTTAAATCTAATCCCTGGCCACAGTCTTTGTATAAGTCTGTCTGCTTTTGTAAACGGGACCATCATTCCTTGTCTCCTTGTTGCCGCCATGCTTACTGTTTCTTCTATTGCACTAATTATTCTATTTAAGCATCTTCTTATGCTCTCTTTTTTACCCCTAAATATCCTCCTGTTTCTTTCTTTCCATATCTCCCATATTATCAGAGATGGAGCTACTAAGCAAATACTCAACAGGGTTGATTTCCCATGTCCCCTTGGCTATCCATCAAAGATCTCCCTTAATGATTGTGCTCTTGGGCCTTGCCATTGTAATTTGAATTGAACTAGATCCCAACATTTTCTAGCATAATGGCATTGGATTAGTAAGTGATCTAAAGATTCTTCTTGTTTTTCACATAAAGGACACCTCGAGGGGCCTATAATCCCTATTCTCCTTAGTCTTTCTACTGTTAAAATTCTTCCTCTATAAGCAAGCCATGCAAAAGCCCCTGCTTTACGTAGTGCATCCTTATTCCAGAAGAGGTCTTTTGAAAGGAAGCCTTTCTTTCCTGTTTCTGCTAAAAGATTATATCTGAGTTTTACTGAGTACTTACCTGATAAGGATCCACACCATACAATTTTGTCTTTTCTAATAGTGATCAGCACATTCCTTTCTTTGAAGAACAGTTTCATCTACTCCTTTTGTTCTTCTGTTAAGTCCTCCCTTGACACATCCCGCCAACACCATTCCTTTCCTTTCAAGCTCTCTTTTTCATTCATGTAATCTCTAATTGAGTTCCCCCATCTTTCTTTAAAATAGGTCTTTAGTTCATTAACCCCTTCTGAATTTCCAAGAACTGTCATTCCATTCCACGAGTCCTCCCAGAATTTTGTAGATTTCCCATCCCCTATCTGCCATGATATATGCTTTGTTATCACTTCTCTACAAGATAGCATAAAGTTCCAAATTGTTGATCCTCTTGGGGATTCCTAATTGTGGAAATCCTTTGGTCTTCCATAGAATCTAGGTATTTTCCTTTCAAAAGTTTAACCGAGTAAAGTTGTGGATTCTCATATAGAGCCCATATTAGTTTTGCTCCAAGTGTTTTATTCATTAGGTTCCAATCTCTCAATCCTGCTCCCCCTTCATCCTTGGGTCGACAAATTTTATCCCATGCTAATAGTGGAATCTTGTTTTCTTCATTGGCTCCATTCCAGAAAAAATTCCTCATCTTCCTTTCCAAAATTTGAACCACTTTTTTAGGGATATCAAGACACATCATAGCAAAGACTGGCATTGCTGACAGGACTTTTTGAAGCATCAATATCCTGCCTACTAGAGTTAACCATCTACCCCCCCAACCTTCCATTTTCTGTTGACACTTCTCAATAAGCTTATCCCAAAGCTCCGACTTGTTTCTGCCTGCAAAAAAAGGAATTCCTAAATACTTATTTGGCATTAGTCCCATTTTTATATTCAGAATACGACAGATTCTACATTTGACATTCTGGGGGGTATTGAAGAAAAAAAATTTTGACCTTTTCCAGTTTATAAACTGTCCCGAAATTCTGCCATATAACTCTATAGTATCTTTCATCACCTTTGCTTCCTCTAGACTTGCTACACCTGCTAAAAAAGTGTCATCCACAAATTGCAAGTGTGTGAGAGGTTCCATTGTTTTTGTGATTTTTATCCCCTTCCATTGATCAAGTTCCCTTTGTCTTTGAATCAGCCTACCCAACACTTCTGCCATGATGATGAAGAGGAAAGGAGATAGTGGATCCCCTTGTCTAATGCCCTTTTATTGTTCAAAAAAACCTTGTGGACTCCCATTTATCAAAATAGAGAAACACGAAGATTGAATACAACTCTTTACCCATTGGATCCATTCCTTGCTAAAACCAAAACGACTAAATACTTCCAGCATGAAACCCTTATCCACCTCATCATATGCCCTTCTTATATCTAGCTTTACCATCATATTCTATGATTTTGAGGCTCGGATGGTGTGCACAGCTTCATGTGCCGCTACGACCCATTCAAAAATCGATCGGCCTTGCAAAAAACCACTCTGCTCTGTGGAGATAATCGAGTTCAGCACCTGCTTGAGTCTGTTGGCCATCACCTTTGAAATTATCTTGTAAACTGTGTTACATAGTGAGATGGGTCTGAAGTCCTCGAAAGTTTGTTGACTTTCCTTCTTTGGCAC
This sequence comes from Cupressus sempervirens, assembly GCA_028749045.1. Taxonomy (NCBI): domain Eukaryota; kingdom Viridiplantae; phylum Streptophyta; class Pinopsida; order Cupressales; family Cupressaceae; genus Cupressus; species Cupressus sempervirens. The sequence goes on along the minus strand of CM053784.1, from coordinate 767,542,142 downwards.
AAGTGCTATAAAGGTGTTATTAAAATCTTTCAAGATGAAACCCCCTTGCCTTGATTCCTCTACTACTTCCCATAGGTCTTTCAAGAAGATATGACTCAAATTTTTGAAAGAACATTGCTGGAAAACCATCTGGTCCTGGAGCTTTATCCCCTCCTAACCCTTTCAAAGCTTGAACTACTTCACTTTCGTTAATTGTCCCCATGAGAGCTATGTTCTGGGCTTTGGTGATCATTGCTGGAATGATATTCAAAACCCCCTGAACCCCCTGAGCATCCCTTTCTACTTGCTGCCTTCTATGTGAAAATTTTTTTACAGCTTCCTTATTTATTTCCTCACTGTCTTTCTTCTGAATACCATTCATATCTTGGATTTCGTAAATACTATTTGCTGCTCTTCTGACTTTGACTAAGTTATGAAAGAAAGTAGTGTTTCTGTCCCCTTCCTTTAGCCATACTTCTCTAGATTTCTACCTCCAAAAGGTCTCTTCTTTATTTAGAAAAACTTCTAGTTCCTTCCTTAAAAATTTCTCAACCTTGAAATCTTCTTCAAACATACCATTTTCTATTACTTTAAGGCTTAGATTTCTTAATTTCTCTTCAGTATCCTAAATTTTTATCAAAAATGTTCCCAAAATGCTCACGGTTCCATATTTTAAGTTGTTCTTTTAAATATTGCAGCTTTTTAAAGAAAATGAAAGCTTTGTTACCTTTTCTCGGTGGGGCCTTTTTCCACCATTCCTCAATCATTTTCGAGAAGCTATCCGATTTCATCCACATTGCCTTAAATTTGAAAAGACATCTATTAGGCATTTTTTCATCTTGAATCCTAAGTATTATAGGAAAGTGATCTGAACCTTGGTAAGGGAGGATTTCTACATCACAAGACCAATTAACCTTTGCCCAATCCCCTGCCACTAGAAACCTGTCCAGCTTTTCGGCTATATGCACAAAACCTTCTCTTCGATTGGTCCATGTGAAGTCACCTTTTTTGAAATTTATATTTATTAAACCATTGTTATTGACAAAGGCACTGAAATCTTTTTGACTTTCTGAAAGCCATCCTTTCCCCCCTTTTTTGTCTTCCGGATTTAAAATGGCATTGTAATCCCCTCCTAGGATAGTCACTTCATTGCCTGTTTCCTGCACTTTCTCCGCTAGAGTTTGCAATAATATTCTCTTATGGGCATTGTTATTTGGACCATAAACATTTATCACCCTAAAGAAATAGTGAAGATGTTTGACATAAACCTTTGCCCATTGACAATTTGCACTTGAAAAAGTCTCCGAGATGGATATTGTTTCTAATTTCCATAGAACCGCTAGACCTCCAGACGCACCCTCCACTCCTATCAGCATACATTCCCATAGCCTAAATTTGTTTTTAAAACTAGCAAAATCTTCTTCTTTGATCTTGGTTTCCTGAAGAAAAACTAGATCCGGTTTTGATTGATCAAGGCACCTCTTGATCAACCGAATCTTGTCAGGGGCATTGCAGCCCCTGACATTCCACGATAGTGTTTTCATGGCTCCTGGGAAAAGGCTTAGCCTTTTCTCGATCTCAAGATTTTGGTTTGGCTTGCATCTTTGCCTGCTATTTATAACTTAACCCTGATAGGTTTTGGTCCTCTTTTCCCTTTCCTTCCAACATTAGGCTTCTTCTTTTGTGTACTGGTCTATTCTAAAGACCTTTCCTCCATGATGCCTAACACTTCTAAAAGACCGAGGTCATTTAAAGGATCCTCTTCTATGGGTGACTCCTCCTCATCTTTACCACTGCAACTATCCAAGGTTTCCTCAAAGGATTCGCTTAAATTTCTGCCTGGGGAGACTTCAATATCTTTGAATACTAACTCCTCTTCTACTAAGAGCATCTGACCACTCAGAGTTTTATTCAAATCCACCTTTTCTCCTGATAGATTCCACTGATCATGTAATTTTGTCTCTTTATTCTGTGGATCCAACCTTACACTCTCATCCACCAAGTTTACCTATCCTTGTGTTCCCATATCTACTGACTGAGTGTCATCTTGCTCCTTATTCACCCTCGAAACTATCTCTTCTTCCAAGGAAGTTTCCTCTATCACTTGAGTGGAGTATTCTTTTCCCCCCAGGAGGTCTATAATAGCTGCTCTGCTTTCCATACCCCTTTCCTCTATTATCCTCTGTGTAGGAGATACCAGATTATCTTTTAAATTATTCAGGGGGGATTGGTGGTTTGCTTGTAGATTTTGTTGCATCTTATATCTTGTTGCATCTGACCTTCCATCTTCTCCAAATCATCTAGGAGCTTGTTTACCTCTAGACCTTTACCTTTCCAATTTCTGTCATTTAGAACTATTGCTGAAAAAGTGTTGTTTACCACCCCTTTCCATATTTCAATATGTTGCTTCCACACTCCATTTTTCGTGCTAAGATTGATGTAGTCTGGGCAAGGATTTCCCTCTTTTAAAAGAATTAAGATCCTCGAATGGGAAGAAGAATCTTGTTTATTTAGGGCCATCTCAGAACTTACATAATCTCTTATTGTGTTACCAATCTATGCTAGCACCTTCTCTTCCCAGTATTCTGTTGGTAGATTATGAAGATTGACCCAAATAGGGAGAGACTGTATTTTTTATTTGCTTTGGCCTCCATTCCTTGGTTATGATACCCTTTCCCTCCAATAAATAAGGACCATTATCCAGAATGGCTTTTTTGTCTACTTTACTCAGAGCTATGCCCATATAGAAGCCATTCGAGAGGGTTTTTAAACTACATTCCACCCCCCATAAGGATTTGCAACCCATTCTAACAGTTTTAACCGATGGCCATGGGCCCATCCATTTAAAAAAGAAAGCTTTCTCTCTCAAATCATTAATAGAATCATTTAGATTTTCACTATTAATGCGGATAATAGACATTACCTCATAAGTGACATTTTCTTCTGAGATGTGGTTTGCCTCCTTCACCGACGGTTTCGCCCCTTTGACTGCTTCTTCTGTTTGCTTTGGCCTGTAAAACTTGTGAGCAATCTTTGAGTAGTCAAAGTTATCAAAACGTCTATAGAAAGGATCACTCCTATTTCTCCTAGTTCCCCAATGCCATTCGCTCCTTCCATTTTGCCTTCTCTGTGGATGCGGGAAACGCATTCGTTCTTGGTAAGCAGGAAAGGCTGAATGCCCTCCATTCCTCCTGTAACGATTCATAGGCCATATTCGAGAGAATTGGTTCCCATAAGACCAGCCTTCATGGTGCCGGAACCCCGAACGACTTTTTTCACCATGTCCATAAAAACCTCGCCCTGAAGCAGAAGATCAATGCCCTCCGTGTTCAAATCTCTGGTTCGCCCGCTCCTGCTCCATATGTATCTTTAGATGCCTATCTACTTCATAAAAATATACCAATACTTGAACACATAAAAACTTATAAATTTTATTAAAAAGATAAATATATCAATACATTAATGAGTGAAATAAATAAATTTTTGTCTCAAATAAACATTAAAATATCATAGTTATTTCATGTATGTGTGTCACTCAAAACATAATATGCTAAATTCAATAAACATTAAAATCTTAATGTACAAATACTACTCTTATGTGTACAACTATTGGGGTAGCAATGTATATGCATAGAGTATGGATCTTTGGCTTGCTTATACCAATAATATGTCTCACAAATATAAAAGGTGAATACTAATAAATGTTTTGCATTTTCTTATGAAATGTGTGAGATTGTCAAAAACTCTTAGTGTTCAACTAATGGTCCCTTTGTGTTGGTTATAGTTTGTATTTTATATAATAATGTGTTATTTTTATAACAACAAATAATTTTATTTTTGTTGAAGTATTTGTCATTTTGTGTTATATATAAAAGTTATATATAACAAATATTTGTGATTAATAATAACTATTTGGTCCATTTAAGTTACACATGTGTTACATTTCATATAGTTATACAATATTCTATTAACAACAAATAATAATTTTAAATTTAATTATTAGATGTTTTTAGATTAAGCTTTAGTCGAATGTTTAAAAAGTCATTTTTTGGACACATCTCACTAGGTACACTATTTTAACGAGTTGTGTGTTAACTTATTTTAAATTTAAATAGGCAAGAGCCTACAACACAACGGTAACATGTGAGCTTCTCATGTGGGAGGTCTTGGGTTCGAATTCACTTAACACATAAAAATAATTAATTACAATTAATAATGATAATTAATCTAGGCTTCGGCCGTTTACTGATCAAAAAATAAATTTACATTTCAAAATAGGAAGAAATGAATAAATTAATTAATATCCAATATTTTATATAAACATTTATATATAAGTTATAATTTGAATTTTTTATTTTCAAATCAAATTTCAATATTATCTATACGATTTAAATTGCATGATCATTGATTAGGATTCAGGATTCATGATGTTACATGTATCATAAGTTTAAGTTTAACAAACTATTTTAACTTTTTTAAAAATATTTTAAAATAAATTAATAATAGTTAAAACTATTACAACTAATAACTATTAACTTGCATGGCCCTGGCCCCTACATTCATATATTATCGAATTTTACAGGTTTTAAAATTTAAAGGACATACATATACATATTACAAATTTACCAATTTTCATTGGATAATTTTCAATTCAATAATTGTTTACTATAAATTGTTAATCAAATATGAAACCATAAAGGGATTGTTGAAACCCTTTTTTTGTTTCTAACTGTATAACTATTAACAGTTAATTTTTTATAATAGAGTCACCGACTAACATTTCAATAGTGCATTGAGATGCCAAAAAAAAAGTCGTAGACTAACAGAAACAATGATTTAAGAAGCCAAAAACTATTATTTTCATTGATAATGATTTAGAGTATACAATGTACATAATACCAATTCATAGCATAGATATTCAAAATAGCTAATTGAATCAGCCTGGTTCTACTATTTCGTAATTTACATTAAAGGGCAAGGCTTAATCCAAAGAAAAAATAGATATCTTAAAAAATATTTTTTTTCCCAAGGGCAATGGTCAAGGAAACAGGGTTGCAATATTCAAGAAATAGGGAATAGGGAGGCTGGAAGCATCGATGAATTGAGGGGCTGAGGGCTTGAAGCCTTCAATCAGAAAGGTTTTCAAGTCCCTCTGCATGAAAACTGTTGCAGAAGATGATGCCACTGAACTCGTCCAACCATGTGAAGTCAATCTTGTTGATGTCATCCAACAACAACCGCTTTCGTAGAAAATTCCTTTCGAGCTGCACCCACTTCTGATGGTGAGTCAATTGTCGTTCATTCATGCCATGTAGGAAGGGATGCTTTTGTACAATGCTCCCTATGCCTTGCTCTCAACACTTGTCTACTACGTCTGCAAAAGGGATGCCAATGCCTGGCCTTGGTACCTACTCGACCAATATAATAATTTTGACGTCGTCTTCTAAAAATGTTTCCTTAAAAATGTTATGCAGAAGCATTAGAATGTCTACTCGATTGCCTCCAAGGTCGAGAAGGGACGCGAGGAAGCGGGAGGTAATATCTGTAAACACACGATACATTTTATCATTTCTTAAGAATTCATGGCCGAGGACCATGAATAAAGCATGGCAGATAAAAGGGCCTTGGGCATCTTCCTTGCAAACCATGGCTAGGACATCGTTAGGTATATGCCCAAAAAGGGCTTTTGGAAAGCCATTGTAGTGCATTTTAGGCAAATTGGCATATCCATGACTAAGAAACTCTACAAACCGAATTCAAATTCAAGAATTTGAGAAATGATAATGAAAGAGGAATTGAAGAGGCTATTCAATGGCAGTGGCATTAAATTATTTGGTGTTCACGATCTTTCATATCTTATTTTTTCATATTCCTATTAATTTCAAGTGTGCAAAATGTACTTATATTAATGCCAGACAGTCGAAAGTGCCTATCAAGGTGGTTGTAAATGGAATGTAATAATTTTAACTATCAGTATCACATTTATGATTTTAATCTTGATGTGATGTTCACTACATTGAGTACATTCCAGTTAATCGTTTTCATGCAAAACTTTCCACGTGTCTCCATTCCGGAGAATTTAATGTGACTCCAACTCTTTTCAAGCGACTAGCCCCGAAATGCATCTTTTTGTTGTTGATCTCTAATTGATCAATGGTTGATAAAACTATTGTATTAACAATACAAAATTGATGGTAGTCGACTTGGTAATAGTGACACTAACATAACAACATTATTAATAATAGACCTAAGACAGTACACTAGTTGAAACTTGAAGTGACTACTTAGTAGTCAGTACAGTCACTAGCCAATACATGTGCAAATTTGCTTTCAGATTAAACATTTTTTCAGTTTACTAATAAATAGCTAAGACCATTATTATTCATTTTCCTACAAAACAAATAATTTGCCTCTGACATTGTTAATTCATTTTTGGCAAGGGAAAAAATAGCCATCATTTATTTATCTATCAACAAGAAAAAAATATTAATTCACCACATTTAAAATGATTTTTGCTAAGGCAAGAAAAAAATCACCAACATATAATATTTTATTTCCCTATATGGAACGAAAAAATCGCCCTTGACATTAAAATTTTCCTGCCCACAAAATGTTGGAGTTGCCAGCATTTTAGGCTTCTTTTTTTCGGGAAGGGTTTCTTAAAGTTATCCTTGTTTTTCACATGTTGCTTGAAAAGGTATGGAGAATGGGTTTGCCGCTTTTAAAACTCCATATGTCTACAAATTGTAATTTTGATAACTATAATTAGATATTTTGATAATAGGAGTAAAATTTGTATATTGAAATGCAAATTTGAAGTTAAAGAAATATAATTGAGTTTCAAACAATTATTGATTGATTAATAATAGTAATATAGAAGAACACAATTTAACAATACTTGCCTAATATGTGGAATGCATTAGTTTTTGTAGATACTGTACAATTTCCATGTTTGTAAGAGGTCTAATATAAGTTGACTTTGATGTGTGCAATGCCCAACCTTTACTCTCATTTTGTTTAACAATGTTTTTGAACAAGATAAGAGGATAATATTTTACTCGAACTCTTTCTTCAATGTTGGAAAAGTGTTGCAATAGATTTTGATGTATATATATTTGTTTTAAAAAAGAAATAAGTTTATTAGACTTCATTTTCTAATTGTATAAAATCATATTAATGTATTTAGTTGATAGATAGACTAGGTAGTTATTACAAACCTTTGCATGATTGTATTTAGTTTCACCATCTTTTATGTCTAGAATGTAGTGAAGTAGTGTTCTTTTGGTTGCAAGCACTATAGTTCCAACTACATATTGTTATGTGCTTTGTAACGGAAGGCTAATTGTGGTGCTTGGTATGAACAAATATTGAGGGCAGATTGGAGAAATTGGATCAATGGTGCTTGTCCCATTTGGTACTATAATGCATTTTGAATCACCATGGTCATGTCCCATTTTTTAGGTAATTTCAAAATTCTTTACTCTAACACTTGACCCTAGGAGTATATTTCTTTCAAACTTTTGAACCAAGTTTCTAGTGATGTTGGGGTTATTGTCATCTCTGTTTTTTTATCTGTTAAGTCTACATGAAGTACCTCAATTGTATTCTTCATTTTATCCAAGTGGGTTCTATATGTGACAACCATAGCTGCATCAAATGTATTTCCATCCTTGTGTGCATTTATATCTTCAATGGAAACTACAATTGGATTTTCTTTTTTTGGCCTAAGAAGAATATTGAAATTGTTATTTTTATTTTCAACATTATATTTAATTAGCATATGTAAGTTGTTACTAATATATATATATATGTGTGTGTGTATTCAAGTATAAAATTTGAAATGTTATAATTTTTCTGAAGTAAAAGAGTACATACATTTTAATGTGTCCATGTTCATCAATGCCCTTTTGTTCATCTACTCTTTTAGTGGACTTCATATTTCCTACACAAAAAGACAATAGATTTGTAAGCACAAGTATCTTTTTTGATGAACTAATAAGAATTTAGATAGATAGAAAGGAATGTTTGTACCTATTATTTTTGTAATAGATTAATGCGAATAATCTAGTAATAGAGAAATAGTATTATGGTCACTCCAGTATGTGTTTATCATTGAGATTGTGTAATTGGCTTTGTTAATGTTGGACCAAGCATGGTCTATAACATTTTTTTGTGATTGGTTTGATCTGCTAAGTAAGAAATGTATACCGAAATATTGTTTAGAAATGTTTCTAATTTAATGGTATTTGTACTTTTATGTTGCATATCAATAATGAAATCTCCTACTATAAGTATATTGTTGTTGAAATAATTATTTTGTAGAACATTTTTAATGTTATTTATAATTGCAAAAAAAATTGTATTTGGTAGTGCATATAAGTTTAGTATGATTGTTTGAAAATCTTGAAGGGCTATTTTGGTTTGCAATATTTCAACACTGTTAGACATATATTGTTGTGAGTCTAAAATGACAAATGTTTTTTTAACTAAAGTGAGGAGTCCATGACTATGATACATAGAAATAGAGTCAAACATTTTCAATTTTTCATGAGAAGGCTTTTTACTTGTATGTGTTTCTTGTAGACATATTATGTCAGTGTCTATGAAATCATAGTCATTGATAACCATCAACATGTGAGGTGAGGCTTCTTGTGTTTAGTGATAGAATTGTTATTGAATTGTATATATCTTTTTTTGTTTTATAATTTGATAGTTTCCATTTTGCATCATTGTTTATTTAATTGACTCATTTCATTTTGTATTTTGTCCTTAACCTTTAATTTTTTGTTTGTGGGTGGATTTATCAAGAATAATGAGTTAATATCTTGAACACGTGATAGTGTTGTATATACTAGGCCATGTGAATTTACTCTAAATGGATCAAATGCCAGCACATCTACTGTTAGTCCTTGTGATCTATGAATTGTTCATGCACAAGCTAGTTGAACTGGGAATTGCTTACACACCTTGACATGCGATGCATTTTTTTTGTGCTATTGGTTTTTCTATTCGTAGTATAGCTACCCAATTTTTAGAAATGTTTGGTGTATATAGATGTTGGAATTTTCTTGATTGTTTTATTCCAATATTCTCGTCATTAAATTGAATCCAAATAGGGTCTATTTGATTCATAATTGTGTACGCTTTGAAAATACCATCAACGCCATTTACTAATCCATCTTTCATGTTGTAATTTCCAGCGTATAATTCTACTAGCATATTGGTTTTTAATGTTATTTGTTCTAGTAGACTTTTTGTTGGATATTGTATTACATTGCCATGATTATCATCTACTTCATCAATTACTTTAATGGTGATTGATTTGTTAAGAATAATGGACAATATTTTATTATTATGCAAATATAATAACTTATTTGTGTGAAAAAGAAATGGGAACATTGGATCAAATAGAGGTGGTCTACAACAAATTTTGTTAAGAAATTTTATTTTAGAAGTGGATTGTGAATTAGTTTGAATTTTGTTTAGTACAGAGATGAAGCAAATATCTTTTTGTCACATAGTAGTTTGTAATTGATAACATGTTATATTATCTAACTAGAAATCGTATGGTATTCTTTCCTTATTTAAAATAGGAAATTCAAAAATAAAGTTATCTTGTATTGGTTGTGCTTGATAGAAATCTCCACAAAAAATCATGTCAACACCTTCGAAATACTTGTTTGGACAATGTTTGATTTCTCTTATTCTTTTATCAATTAAATACAAGAATCTACTTCCTAATAGAGAGATTTCATCGATAAGCACAACTTGTAGTTGTTCGTAATGTTTTTGCAAGGAATACATTGTATCATTGCCTAGTGGGGTGAACATGGATTTATTAAAGGGAAGTAGTAATGCAGAATGTACTATTGTTCCCCTAGCATTGAATGCAACCTTCCCTGCATAAGCCATTACTCGTCCTTTTGGCTTGAGTGGGTCTAAATTGAGATTTGAATTATATATGTGTTATAGCATTTGAAAGATTGCTTTTGTTGTGAATGTTTCTCCTATCCCCACACCACCAGTTAAGAATAGATATAATGGTTTGTTTTGGTCTTTTTTTTTTAAAATTGCAATATCTTTTAGAATTCTTTGTTTTTCTTCATTTAGTTGTTGTCTAATCTTGTAATATTTGGCATTTTCTAGGATATTTGGGTTTTGTACAATTTGATAACCAATATCTTTTTTTGTTTTTTGGGTCTAAATGTTGTAAATCCAAACATAGATCATATGTTTCAATGTTGTTGATGATATTTTTTTGTTTCGTAATTTGTTTGATAGTCATAGTTCTATTTTTTTCTACCTTTTCTAGTTCATCATCTAAATCTCCCCGCAATGAATTGAAATTGTACCTATATTTAGCATCATTTTCTATGATTATGTTCTCGTAATGAGTGGATGCATGCTGAATTGTTTGAAATCCATTTTAATTGTATTTTCACTGTGTTCAAATGGGACATACAATAATAGTTTTTTCTCTACAATAGTTTTCATAATCAACATGTTTGTTATATTTGACAAATCTAATGATAGCAGGTTTTTTCCGCATTACTGGCTTTCCTTTCACTATGTTAGAGTCTACAACAAATTTAGCCAACTAAATTGAGGTTAATTTTAGTGGACGTGATATGTAATGATTTATAATTGATTTACGCATAATTTGATTTGATTCATCTGGTTCTTTTTGTAATAGTGTGTTTGACTTTAGAATGAATGTGCGCTCTTCTTGTCGAGACATGTTAATGAAGACACATGTTCTTGAGCTAGAATTCAATGGTAGTGATAGTATTATGTGCACTGCAAGTTGACTAGACATTTGTTGTAGATTTAACATGGTATTTCCAAGTTTATGTATCATTTGAAGAGCATCGATTTTGGTTGTTTCATGGTCTTTTTGTATTTTTTTGAAGGCATTGGTCATTGATTTGTCAAATTTTGTCATATACGATGAGCAATACGCTACAATTGTATATGCATTTAGCACAAATTGAGCATCGATATTTGCTTCCCACAATGATGGTATTTTTTTCCCAAAACCATTATTCCAAATATGTGATGTTTCTCTTTTTAGGAATATTATCGACTATGTTAGTGTTATTTGTATTGCTTTTAAGTAGTCATTTTCGTTCATGTTAATTTGACGTAAGAATTCTTCAACATCTATAGATTCATAATAGTTTTCATGTTGCAATATTTTTTCTATTTTAGAAGCATTACTAAGCATGGTTTCATCTAAATATGTAAATGGTTCAAGAATTATTGTTTTCCTCATTGATGGTTGTGGAAAATTAAACCTGCAATGCATTCTTTTTCTTTTTCATACAACTTCTTGTGTGGTAGTGTCTATGTAGCTTAGCAAGATTCTCATTTAGTGTTTTTGCGTTGCATATAATATATTGGTCAACAAATTGTTCAATTTCTATATTTATGCATTTTCCATAAATAGGGCGTTGTGAACCCATATTAAGGCATGATCATGTTCATTACCTCTATTTTGGAATTATGTGATGAAGAAGAAATCATTTATATGTCCGAATATTATGTCATCAGCAAGTAATAATTGTTTTACGCAATTAATTTTGTGTCTATAATAATGTGTACAAGTGACAGGATCTTTATGAATGAGTGAATCAATATCAATGTCAATGTCTTGTTTTAAGTTTTTGTTTTTTTGTTTGTTTCTATATAATGTGGACAATGTGGATAATAATGCAGGCCATAGATGCTCTACACTTGTGAATGTCAAAAAGAATGTTGGTGAACCTAGTTATCTTAGCATTCCAAATATGTTTTTTTTTTTGGCAGATAATTTGGAGAGATACGAATATGCTTGAAATCTAGGTATCCAATATCAAATTTTAATATTGCTTCTAGATTTGGTTTGTGTTTGATATCTTTTGTGAGGAGTGTACGTCCTTTCAATTGTCCCTTTCTTATTTTGATTGATATACTTGAAATAATTTTGTCTATAATTCGTATTGCTTTAAAGAATAGGTTGGTTGTATGAGTCGCAAAAGCACCATTACAATGAAGAATTTTCCATTGTGCAATTTTTTGGTACTTATATCTTTTTGTTATGTCTAAATCTCATGGCTCACCAAAAAAAAAAAATTGGAAAGTTCAACTCTTCTGCATATGTATCCTTAAAAATTCCAAGTGGTTGGTTTCCCTCTCCTACTGGTATTTCAATTATTTTATCATGGAAGTCATATATAGATCTAGATTCTATAAATCCATGGACAAGTGTGTTAGTTGATGCCTCAAAATCTTCATTATCACTCATCTCGTCATTATTTGTATCAATATCATAAATTTGGTTTTGTATTATAGACTTGTAATTTTTTTGTATTTGAAATGTTTTTTTTCAAGTAATATCAATTGATACTGTCTCTTGTTTGTATAAATGTGTTTTGCATAAAGTTTTTAATGTTTTCATTATTAATTATGGTTGAACAATTAGTATATGATATGGGTTTTTGTATTGTAGTTTTCTCTCTAAGGCGACTGCGATGGTTATTGTTTCATCTAATGAATGGAGAAGCATTTTTTGTACAATGTTTATATTTGATGGTACATTAATGATGGAACCAATTAGTCCTATTCAAGATCATTTATGTCCCCATTGCCTAATTTATGCGAAAGCTAGTCGTGGTGATATTAGTCTTTCCTGTAATTCATATATACATGACAAAATATTGATTGGTTTGTTTCGTCTTATACGTTTTGGTGTGGTGAAGACTGGTGTTTGATCTTTTTGTAACATTTCTTTACAATATTGTTTTCTTATTTTATAGTGTGTCTCTTGTTCTTCTCGTGTTAGTGGTTGTATATGTTTTTCAAATTGCAATCTTTGACAGATATTGCATGTGTGTTGAGGAGTGTTAGTATTTGCTTTTAGATACCTTTGTGATGGTTTTTTTTTTTATGTATTTCTTTTTTCTAGAAGTATTGTTCTCTTTATTGATATTATTTGACGATTAAACATTTTAGTTGTTTGAGGAATATATTTCTTTTAATGTTTTAATATTTCAGTATCTAGTTTGATATTAATAGGTGTATAGATGTGTGAATACTTTGTTTCTTTATGGTTTTTTTTTTTTTTTTTAATATTTATTGGGATTGTAAAATTGTAATGGTGACTTTCAAATGACATTAAATTATGTGTCATTACGAGTGGCTCATAATGTATATGTATCGTATATGTTTGAAATGATATTAAATTATATATTTTGGTTGTTTGTTGATTTTTTTTGAACACATGTTCAATTTCTTTAGTTGTTGATGACCAAACATTAATAGTTATATTAAATATATTTGCTATCCATTGTAAGCAGAAAGGTCATCCTTCAATTTTTCCTTTGTAGTAAGGCAATGCCATGTTGATAATATGGTTTTGCAGCTTGAAACACCTGAAAATTGTTTGTAACATATTTTTTGTTATGTAAAGTTGTATATATTGATTGGCTCGTGCCTCATTTTCTTTTTTTGCATTGCAAAATGATTGTGCAATGTATAGTCTTAACGATTGAACATCAAATTTTCCATTCATTAGATAACATATTGAATGGAAGAGACTATCCCCACAAGTTGGTGTTACAATTGTGTTTTTTTTAGTCCTTTACTTTGCATTTCAACATAAATTGTTTGCCAATAAACTTCTAATGTTGAGCAAATTCTCGTCAAGTAAGTTGATGGTAAATTTTGTGGTATGCATGTTTAAGTACATATTAGTGGTTCATAGTGATCGCCAATAGGGTTTTCATCATGAAACAAGATACTATACGTATGTTTTTCTATGTTGTTGTTGAAATGTAAGTTTGTTTTTTTGGTTGTTGTTGACCATGTTGTAATTGATATGTTTAGCCATTTTGAGACCCATTGTATACAAAATGTATCACCCCAAAGGTCACGCTCAAGCTCAAGTTGACTTGTTGATGCAAACAATCACATTTTATCTATGTAGTCACATCTCTTATACCATGCATTTCATTTAAGATATCTGGATGTAACTCACATGCAAATGGTTGTATTGCCTCTACATCATTGTTTGACATTGATTGCAAGAAGTGATCGATTAAGCCATTTCGTATTTCATTGGCAGTATAATGGAAATGAACAAAACTTCAAGACTATCAAATAGACAATCTCCTATAGTATAATGAAAAGATTATAGCCTAAATAAGTTTTCATGAGCTAAGGCATGATCAATGCTTTGTGCAATTTGGTTTCGATTATTTCTATAAGTTTCAACATTGATTATACAAAACATTTTTATTATCTATTTAAATTGATATCAATTAAATAATTAGAAATTTAATATTCAATGATAGTATATAATTGAGAATGAAGAGCGGAGCAATAAGTAATATAAAGTACCTAATTTTGCACGGGGAAGTCTCTATAGTTAAGTGTAGTTTTCCCTTTCTTTAGTATGAATAATTCTTAGATCAACATCATCATAGAAGTCATCGGTTAGATAATTTTCCTTTGCCTTAACATTGTTTTATTCAAATATCATAAAGCAAAGAAAAGAAAATCAATTGCATAAAAGAGAATAAAATGTAAGATAATTTTTATTTTGAAAAATAAAAATGACTAATTTAATAGGAATAAATAAAAATTGCAATTTGTAATTTAAATCATGAAAATCTAAAGCATTGCAATGTATTTAAAATGTTTATTTGTACTTTCCAATTTCTAGAAAATGAATTAATATAAATGAAGTCCCCTTACCCAATTCAAATTTGATTTGTTTTTCTAAAAATGAAAAGATTTCTAGATCTAATATAAATGTTAAGGATAATTTTTATTTCTCTATTATTTCTAAAATTGTTTCCCAATCTAATATTTTTAAAATTGTGTATGAATACATGATTTAAAAGATACTTAAAAAGCTTCTAATTAAGAGATGTCTAAGTGAGTAATTTAAAAAAATAAAACAAATCATCTTTTACAATATACATAAAAATTATTATCTAAATTAATAAATATAATCTAAAACTATAATTTAAAAAATTAGCTTTTGCAAAGTACATAGAATTATTATCTAAATTTAAAAATAACCAAATAAATATACTACTATATTTCTCTTTTAATAAGTGTAACTTGAGGGGTGGATGATTTTTTTAGAATAATATATATTATCTAAGTAAAATTATAATGTATTTCATTAAAGTTTAAATTAAAATTGAAAACAAATGTTTTAACATTTAATAACTTTTTTTTTTCTATTCGCTATAGAGAGATCAAAAGAAATATACAATTCACTAAGAGTCAAAAAGGAGGTAGAGCCTCACACCAAAACCAAAGAGGTAATAATACAAGTATAAAAGATCATATACAACAAGAGCCCAAAAAAGAGAACAACATAACTAGTGTAGAATATCAAAGTAGTTATCCACCCACGCGATCCAACTGAGTGGGCCTTCCATCCAAACGATATTCTTCTGCTCCTAGATCTAGGACAGCATAAAGATATCCTCCTAAATGGAATTATGATTCTTTTTAATAGCTTGGTTCAGCTTCCGTCACATATGCTCAAACACCCGCAAATTATCCAAAGTCCTCCTCCATTGATACCTGTGGTTAATCTCGTAAAAGAAGAAAGTAGCTTGGCCATCCTTGAGGAACCTTCGTAGTTTGTCTTTTTCAATAATCATGGTGGTTTGAACCTACAAGAATATTTTAAAATGTGTGAGTTTATGATAAAACTCAATAAGAACCCTTGGCTTACCTTGGTATTTTTCCTCATTCCTACATTTCTAGATTTGCCAAAGAATGTTAGAAGACAACATATTCTAGAAAAAATTAGCATCTCTACTAAGCCCTTTAATGTGACCCGTAACAATTTCAATAATATTCACATTAAAGGGATAGTATATACCAAAAAGATTCCAAATTTCTTTAGCAAAGAGGCAATAAAAAAAAAATGTCTACTAGTATCAAGTAGCCTACAAATATTACATAAATCAGAATGTTGATTATCTCTTTTAATAGGAAGTCTATCAATTAACATAAGCCATTTAAAACATTGGATCTTGGGCTCAATAAGACTTTTCCAAATATAATTCAGCATTTTATTCCAATTTTTATTATCAAAAGAACAATACCAAATTTTATTCAAATGAACAATAATATCCTCATTATGATCAATGACCTTGTATATGCTCTTAGTTTTAAGCTTGTCTAAGACCGTTCCATCTGGCCATTTACATTTAAGGTGCCTATAAGAGTCCACATGACAAATAGAAGGAAGGTCTTTAGAAGCTTGCACAATTAAATTATAAGTCTTCTTTTGAGACTAAGGTAAATTAAATTTACTCTTAAGATCCTCCCAAGGAATAAGAATATCATGCTCAGAGATATTAGCAAATTGAGTGATACCATATTTAACCCAAGATTTGGCAGAACATCCCTGGTAGAGGGCTAAAGGCTTATTGTTTATACTCATATTCAACCAAATGGATCTCTCACCATGAAGTTGATTATCATTATAAAAATCCTTATTGGTATAAACCTTCGGACATGGTCCCAGGCGTGCCAAATAGACTTAAAGTTGGTAGAACCTTGAACAATAACCGAAAATTTACCAACAATAAGGTCACAAAAAGGGAGGTTCTTCCAAGATCTAGCCTCCTTGGGAAAACCTCTCTCAATGTTGTGTCTCACAAGCACTTTCCAAGGGCTACCACCTTCCAATGACTGAAAGATCTACTTGGCAGAAAGAGCTATACCTTAAAGCTTGAGATCTTTTAATTCCAGCCCACCCAGGGACTTGTCAGTATGACACCAATCCCACTTAATAGCATGATACTTCCTTTTGCCCTTGACATTAGACCAGAGAAAATGCTTGATGGCCTTTTGAATTTCAAGAATTTGGTAATTGTTAAACATCCAAGCAGAAGAGTAATAAATACTATAAGAAGATAAAAGCTTTTGACAAACTTGAATTCTCCCAGCAAGAGATAAGGATCTATTATACCATTTATTAAACTTATTCTCAATCTTGGCCTTCGTCCAAGCCCACATGTCCTTAAGAGAAGGATCTACAGAGTATGGAATACCAAGATACTTGACAATAGTTTTGGGGCCTCCACATTGATAATTTTCCTGAAGGAACCAGTCAGGAGGTTGATCATCCCAACCCAAGGAAATAGATTTAGCAGAACATATCCAACTTAACTTGCAGATTCTTAAAGTTGTTATCAGTGAGTTCAAAAAAGACAACAGTGTCATCAGCAAAGTGGCTATTTATAAGCTCATCATTATTAGGAAGATACAAACCTCTAACTTCCAGAGACAAAGTATTATCTCTAAGAATATAGTATAAAGCTTCAGCAACAATAACAAAGAGAGCAGGAGCCAGAGGGCAACCTTGCCTGATGGATCGACTCAGGGGGAAAGGATCAGAAATAGATCCATTAATCTCAATTTGGGCACAAGCATCTTTGAGGAGAGTTTGAACAAAATTACAAAAATAAGGAGGAAAGCCAAAGGACTACAACATCATAACAATAAAATTCCACTTGACCCTATCACAAGCTTTCTCAAAGTCAAGGAGGAGCGAAGTAGAATTTTGATGAGAGCATTTAGCCCAATCCATGGCTTCCTAAGTAGTAATAAGATTTTCCAAAATGTATCTACCTTTAATGAAACTAGTTTGAGTAATACTAACAAACGTAGGGAGAATGTGAACCAGTCTAAGGGTTAAAACTTTCGCAAGAATTTTATAGGAAATATTAAGGAGAGTAATAGGCCTTCCATTCTTGATAAGAGATTTGTCCCCTTCCCTAGGAAGGAGTTTAATAATACCCCTTTTGATCTCCAAACTGAGAGAGCCAGCATGTATGGCCTCATTATAAAGATCAAACATATCCTTGCTGATCCAACTAAGATTAACCTTATAAAATTCAATAGAAAGCCCATCAGGCCTGGGGGCCTTGTCATCCTTGAGAGCTTTAATAGCCCCTTTGATCTCATCAATAGATATAGGATTAGAGAGGAACATGACATCTTCCGAATCCAATTTAAAAGGAAAAAGAGGCCTGCACTTGAGTCTAATATCATCAGCCTCCATGGAATCTTCAGAAGAGAAAAGTTTTCTATAGTAATCAACAAAGGCCAAAGAATGATTTATTACATTAATGAAATGATCTTTAATATTATATAACTATTTTTGTAATCAAGAAGTGTAATTATGTTTGAATAATAAAATATAAATAATAAATTTGTTTGTTTGTACATTTTATATTTTATTTCTCTATTTTTTCTAAATTGTTTGCAAATCAAATATTTTTGAAATTTGTATATGACTATGTAATTTAAAAGATATTTAAAAAGCTTCTAATTAAAAGATGTCTACATGAGTAATTTAAAAAAATAAAACAAACTTTCGCAAAGTACATAGAATTATTATCTAAATTAATAAACATAATATAAAATTAATAGAAAGCATTACCAAAAAAATTTAAAATAGTTAAATAAATATATATAGTACTATATTTGTATTTTAATGAATGTAAGTTAAGTAAGGGGCAAATATAATTTTTACAATAATATATATTATCCAAGTAAAATTATAATGTATTTCATTAAAGTTTAAATTAAAATATAGAATAAATGTTTTAATGTTTAATAATTTATTTTTAAAAAGAATGATTTATTATATTTATGAAATGATCTTTAATGTTATATAAGTATTTTTGTAATCAATATGTGTAATTATGTTTGAATAATACAATACAAATAATAAATTAGTTTGTTTGTACATTTTATTAAATATATCTCATTTCTATATTATTTTCAAAAAAATAACAAATCAAATCTTTTTAAATAATAGTTTTAAATTAGGTTGTATAGAAAAATAATTCAAAGAATATCTATCACATAGAAACCATAATAATAGCTATAAGTAATTAATTTAAAACAAACACCAACTACAAGCTTTTGAATCATATATTAAAATAACAATGCATTATCTATGTAAAATGAAATAAATAGTGACAAAAATTGTTAGTTTAAATAATCTTACTTATAAATGTAAGATTGTAATTGTATTTAAAATATTAAATTATATTATATAATTATAATGGAGAACAATAGTTATGCATTATACACAGTCACACGTGTATTTTTCATAGATTAACACAATGAAAAACAAATACGACATCAAATTAAGTAGATTAAGAAAATGACATGACTTTGAATTGTACTTTGAAAATCACCAATATATGACACAAAGATGGTCCCTAAAAGTGTAATTAAGAATATAAAAAACATTTTAATTTAAAATTCATTAAAAATAATAATTTAAAATTAAATTAATTGAAATTTTTTAAAACTAAATTAAGTAAATAATTAAAATAGTTTAAAAATTAAAAATTAAAGATTGTAAATTAAATTAATAAATATAATCTTAAATCAATATTAATATTTAACTCATAATCAACTAACAATTTATTAAAGTTATTATATAATGAATGTACAAACAATAGACAAATTTATAGAATGAAAAATAACATAATAGAGGAGACCTAGAAGATAGTACAAAAAAATAAATAGAATAACATAAAAGTAAGATTAAAACAAATTTGATCCATAAATAATAGCACAATGATGAAGACACAAAATTGCATATGAAAAACAACTGAATAACAAACAGAATAAATGCCCTGTTATTTTCTCTAGACATTATCATATCAATTTGTAGCGTGTAACAATTAATTAAAGTATTAATACAGTTGATTTAGCAATTTATTCAAAATTTTGTTTGCAATATACCTAGATAAAGATATCTACATAATAAATATATTATTTAAATATAACTAAGAAAACAGTATTATATAAATAGATAAAATTAACAAGAAATATTGACAATTGGAAAATGAAATTCTATCATTAATCTCCAATCTTTTGTCTCACATCCGAAAATATCAAAATACTTTTATATGTATTCAAAACAAAAGATTTTTGAAAAAAAAGAAAATCTCAAATAAAAAGTTTCTAAATAACAAATATAGGAATGGTGATTTTTAAAAATTAGAAAGAAAACAACTAATACATAAAAATTAGATTATTTCTAATACAACAGAGGTAAAAACTTACAACATTGATACTTTCTATTAAAAAAAATTATTCCTACAAAAGCACGCTTATAAGACACAATCATTTCCACAAATTAAATTCGAGATGAATGATTTTATTTTAAAAAGTAAATAAAACATTATAAAAAATAACCATAGTTATCTTAAAATAAATAAAATACATTGTTCTATAATAATAATAATTTGATTTCTTAGTTAATTGAATTTTTAAAATATTTTTTAAAAAACACTTTTTTAAAAATAAACATTCATAATTATTGTTGGTGTAAATACATATTTATTATTTACACTTTACTTAAGTTTACTTAGGTTAATTCGTTATTTTATTAAATTGCATTATTTTATTGTTTATTTTGTGAGAAACTTAGGAGTTTGCATACCTTTATGAGTTGTCATGTTGACAACATAAAAGTACGCAACTTTAATTCAGCACATGGTGTCTACAACATTGGAGTTCGCATCATTCACTGAGTTGTCATGTAGACAACATAGTTATTCACACTCCCTTTTTAGCACATGTTGTCTACGACATTAATTTTTGTGATACACCTTTGTAGGCTTATCCTCTCATCATCACACTTACTTCTGTGCTTAATGGAGGATAACCCATATCTGGTGGACATGTGCCTGGTTGTATGACTTATCATGATGTTGATTCCTATGCATTCTAGAAGCATTCCAGAGGCCTTTATATATAGGCACTCCTAGTGTACTTTCACATTGAATTGAATAGCAATAAATCAATTGTGGATATTGTTATTATGATCATACTTTGGTCGACAGTTGTGCTTGTGTTTGAGTTCTTTGTTCTTGGGTGAAATTTGCCCTGAGGAAAATTCTTACAATTATAAATATTTTTATGAGAATACATTAAAATTTTAATGTTTCTAAAATAAAATAATTATTTTTAAAGTGGTAATAATTATAATCATACAATTGTCTAGTGGTGGGGTGTGCTTGTGTGTTCGATTTGTGTGAAGTTCGATAGATCATGGGTTCGATCATGGTTATGCCTTTTGATAATCTAGTCTGCTTTTTTTTTGGTCGGTAATAAGTTTATATTTTATTGATATAATAAAATTTACATTAAAACAAAAAAGGCCCAAATTCCTCTATCTTAAAGGTCGGCTTATAAACTTTCCTAAACACACCTAATATCTATGTATTCACCAAACCTTCTACCTAGGTCTTGATGACCTTAGCATGCTTGAACTAGACAAACTTCCACAATAACGAAAGCTAAAAAATGTTTCTTTGATTGCATCTTGATTCTCAAAAAAGTTTTGCAATCTTCAAAGCCCTTTATCCTCCCCTTGCTCTCATATCCGTTTCAAAGATCCCCTCATTCCAGAAGATCATGGTGTCTCTCAGGAAACTACATTCCAATGCAGCGAGCAAAAACCATCCATTGTTGTCAACCTTTCTACAAAATGGGTTCAAACCATTTTTTGACAAAATTGAGTGCTCTCCATTCTACTTTAACCTCTGTGAGTTCACCTTTTAGACCACTTTTTCTTTGGGAAACTAGTAAGAATTGTGGCTTTCCTCTGTTGCTTATGGTAAAGCTGAATTGTAGCCTTCAAGCTTCCCCATGCCTACATCGCTCATTTGTATAAGCTTCTTTGTCGACCTGCACCCGTGGCCAATTGACAAAGTGGAAAATCCCTTTCTCCCTCCCTTTGTCTTCATCTTCATAGCCTTCACTGAAATCGAAAGCCCATCTAGGGTGTGTCCATTCCATGATTGACGCCATATCTAGAATTAAGGCTTTTTCAAAAAGTGCCTCCATTACCCAAGCTACATTTTGCTCATGATCGCCAACTTCTAAACCCCATGCCATTAGCATTGACGCAATGTCAACTTGCACCTTCCATCGATGGTTTGCCTCCTAGAAGAGGGGACCCAAGATTTCCTGCATTGTGTGAATTACCTCTGCTAACAGCCATTTCACCATTTGTTTGAGATGTCTATCTGCCACCTTCCCAAACAAGGCCTTCTGCTGCTTCTTCATTTTGAAGGTAAAAGTTAGCTCCATTAAATCTTTGCAGTCACTCTTTTCTTAATTCAGAGTTTTTCTTTGATAAAGTGCCCACCACTCCTATTAAAAGAGCCTTTCACATGCTCCATTTAGATGCGGCTCTATTTTGATCTAATGCACCATCAATCTTTTTTATAAATCTCCTCTGTTGCCACACGTTTTGTACTTCTAACACAAGCCAAAAAGACTGTTTACATAGTTTAAACTTGCCTTTAACTCCCTCTTCTGACTATTCCATCCTTGGGAGTCATTTTCAATAAATGATTCCTACAATAAATAATCATTGGTTCAAGTGATTCAATTCCAACCCAAAATCTAAATACTTTATCCTCAGTAGTTCATCATTTAAGTTGATTGCCCATTTTGATAGAGTGTCTGCCTCTTTGTTTCCTTTACGCCTAATATGAGTAATCTTATAATCCTCAAAATTACTCAATTCTTGCAATATCAAATCAATTAATGTTTGGAGATGCCATGCATTAATTTGCAACTTTGATATTGCCCACACCACTACGAGGGAATCACCTTCTAAGTGTAGCTTTTTTATCCCCTCCTTTTTGGCTAACCTTACTACTAACAGAGTTGCTTGACACTTTGTTATGTTATTGGTGCCTATGGCTAGCTTTTTAGCTCCTTTCAACAATATGTGGCCTGCACTATCTCTCAAAACAACCCCAACTCCTGAAGCCCCTAAATTACCACTTGCAACTCCATCAAAATTTGCTTTAACCCACCTTTCCATTGGGGCTCTCCATTCTATCCTTACAGACTTCAAATTTTGTTTATGAGTCACTAGTGCACCCGAGGGGGATTTAAACCTTATTCTTGGCCATGAGGTTTGTAACGCACTATCCTCCATTGTATATGGGATCTGCATCACTTGCCTTTTTGTGGTTGAAGTACTAACTATCTCCTCTATACCATTGATGACCCTACTTAAGCATCTTCTCAAAGTCCCTTTCTCTCCTTGAAAAATTCTTCTATTGCATTCCTTCCATAATTCTCATATAATCACTGATGGGGTAACTAACCATATGCTTGAGAGAGTTGTTTTTCTTTGCTCCCTTGGCCATCCATCAAATACCTCCTTAACATTTTGGGCTCTCGGCTCCTGCCATCCCAATTTAAATTGGACAAAATCCCAACATTTTCTCACATAACTACATTGAACCAAAAGGTGACAAGTGTTTCCTCATTCTTCTCACACAAAGGGCATCTTGACAATCCTAATACGCCTATTTTCCTTAGCCTTTCAGTAGTTAAATTTCTACCATTGTAAGCCAGCCATGCAAAGGCTCTTGCCTTGGGTAGTATATCCTTGTTCCAACAAAGATCTTTTGAGGTAAAAGCTTCACTATTTGTTTCAGCCAGAATATCATAACCATGTTTGACTAAATAATTTCCTGAAAGGGATCCACACCATATAATTTTATCCTTCTTTGTGCTCAAGAGCAGTCTTCTTTCATCTAAGATGCTTTGCATTTGCTATTTTTGCTGATCTATCAAACCCTCCCTTGAAAAATCCTTCCAAAACCATTCTATCCCTTCCAAACCTTCCTTCTCTGCCACATAATCTGACACAAGTTCCCCCCATCTTTCTTTGAAGTAGGCTTTTAACTCATTAAAGTTTTCATCACACCCCAAGACTCTATGACCATTCCAAGAATCCTCCCAAAATTTTGCTTGTTTCCCATCACCAATACACCAAGAAATGTGCTTCACAATAATCGGCCTACAAGAGAGCATAAAATTCCATATTGCTAACCTCTTGGTGGATCCTGCACTATAAAAATCCTATGGTTATCATCTAAATCTAAATATTTTCCTTTCAACACTCTCACCCAATAGAGTTGTGGGTTTTCATACATCACCCATGTTAGTTTAGCTCCCAAAGCTTTATTCGTTAGTTGCCAATTTATAATCCGTGCTCCACCCTTTTCCTCAGGTCTACATATCTCTCCCCATGCAAGTAAGGGTATTTTATCTCCTTCATTGGACCCATTCCAAAAGAACTTTCTCATTTTTTGCTCCAAAATTTGAACAACTTTTTTGGGGATATCTAAGCATATCACTATGAACACTGGCATGGAAAAGATTACTATTTGGAGCATTAAGATTTGCCTGTTGATGACAACCATTTACCTTCCATCCCTCAATCTTCTTCTAACATTTATCTATCAAATTGTTCCACAGATCTGCTTTGTTTTTGCCATCAAAAAAAGGGATCCCTAAATACTTACTAGGCATCAATCCAATTTTTATATTCATGATCCTACAAATTCTAATCTTAACACATTGTGGGGTGTTGAAGAAAAAGATCTCCGAATTATTCCAATTGATGAACTGCCCTGATATTCTTCCATAAAGCTCTAGAGTTTGCTTCATCACTTTAGCTTCTGATACATGTGTTGTTCCTATTAGAAAGGTATCATCTACAAATTGTAAATGACTTAAGGCTTCCACTGCCTCTATAATTTTGATTCCTTTCCACAACCCCTGTTCATGTTGCCTATTAATTAACCTTCCCAAAACCTCTGCCATAATATAAAGAGAAAAGGGGATAGGGGGTCCCCTTTTCTAATGTCTTTCTCTTGTTCAAAATAACCTTGAGGGCTTCCATTTATCAAAACTAAGAAACAAGGGGTAAATATGCAACTTTCCACCCACTACACCCATTCCCGTCCAAACCCAAACCTCCTTAACACACATAGCAGGAAGCATCTGTCCACTTCATCATAGGTCCACTTTATGTCTAATTTCACCATCA
Organism: Cupressus sempervirens; assembly: GCA_028749045.1. Taxonomy (NCBI): domain Eukaryota; kingdom Viridiplantae; phylum Streptophyta; class Pinopsida; order Cupressales; family Cupressaceae; genus Cupressus; species Cupressus sempervirens. Next base: position 767,517,256 of record CM053784.1, on the reverse strand, counting down.
TATTTTGCATTTTTAAGGCTTGAATTGTGTGGACTACTTTATGTGCAATAACAACTCCCTCGAAAATGGATCTTCCTGGCAAGAAACTACTCTGTTTTGTCGAAATGATCAAGCCTATAACCTATTTAGGTCTATTAGCCATCACCTTTGAGATAATCTTATATATTGTGTTACATAAAGATATTGATATGAAGTCTTCAAAAGTCATTTGTGTGGCTTTTTTTGGCACTAGAGTTATGAAATTTCTATTGAAGTCTTTAAGAATGAATCCCCCCACCTTGATTCCTCAACCACTTCCCACAATTCTTTTTGAAAAATAAACCCCAATTTCTGAATAAACATTACCGAAAACCCATCCAAGCCTTGTGCTTTATCCCCACCTAAACCCTTTAAAGCTTCATCTACTTCACACTCTGTAACTGGTGCCATTAGTTTTTTGTTATGAAACTTAGTGATCATAGCCGGAATGACACCCAAGACCTCTTCCACCTCGTTAGGGTTCTATTCTACCTGTTGTTTCTTTTGAGAGAAATTTTTTACTCCCTCTACATTGATCCCCTTACTATCTTGGATGAGAATTCCCTTTGGATTTTGAATCTCAAAAATTTTATTTGTTGCCCTTTTAGTTTTCATTGAATTATGAAAAAATTGTGTATTCCTATCACCCTCCTTTAACCATACTTCCCTTGATTTCTATTGCCAATAGATTTCTTATTTGGCTAGACATTCATCTAATTCCTTCCTTAGGGCTTTCTCTTCCTTATAGTCCTCTTCAAACATGCCAGATTCAATGACCCGGAGGCTTAAAGTTTTTAATTTCTCCTCTATATCTATTTTTTTTATCAAAAATATTGCCAAAGTGCTCTCTATTCCAAATCTTTAGCTGATCCTTAAGAAATTGAAGTTTTTTTTTTGAATGAAAGCTTTATTACCTTTTCATTCTAGAGCTTTGTCCCACCATTCAGCGACCAAATCTATAAAGCCCTCTATTTTTAGCCACATAGCTTCAAATTTGAAAAGACATCTATCTAGATTTTTCTCATCTTGAATTCTCAAAAGGATAGGGAAATGATCTAATGCATGAAAGGGAAGAATCTCTGTAGAACATGACCAATTTGCCTCTGTCCAATTGCCTACCACAAAGAATCTATCCAACTTCTCTGCTATATGCAAAAAACCTTCTCTTCTATTTGTCCATGTGAATTCACCTTTCTTGAAATGAATCTCCACTAGGCCACTATCATTGACAAGGTTGTTGAAATCTCGTTGGCTTTCCGAGCTCCATCCTTTTCCATCTCTTTTGTCTTTAGGACTCAAAATTGCATTAAAGTCACTTCTTAGTATTGCCACCTGATTATCTATGCCTTGCAATTCACCTTCTATAGTCTTCCATAAGGTCCTTTTTTGAGCACTATTACTTGGACCATATATGTTTATCACTAAAAAGGAGCAGTGGAGTTGCTTAACATTGACTTTTACCCATTGCCAATTTGTGTCAAGATGGATAGTGTCATCTCTAAAAGACCTAACCACCATAAAATAGCCATATCCCCCAAAGCTCCCTGAGCCCCTGTCAGCAAACATTACCATCTTCTAAATTTACTCTTTAACATTGCAAAATCTGCCTCCTTTATCTTTGTTTCTTGTAATAGCACCAAATCTAGTTTTGACTGATTAAGACATCTTTAGATCACTTGAATCTTGTTAGAGGCATTGCAGCCCCTGACATTCCATGATAGGGTTTTCATGGCTCTGAGGAAAAGGCTAAACCTTTTCCTTATCTTAAATTTTTTGATTGACTAGCTACATTGCCTACCAATTCCAGCTTTGTCTTGATAGATTTAGGTTGTCTCTTCTTTTTGCTCCCCACATTTGGTCTTATATTTTTAGAGCTTGTTTTATCAATATATCTCTCTTCCAAAATTCCTGGATGCTCCAATAAACCTAAGTCTTTTAGGTTATCCTCCCAATTTATCTCCTCTTGAGTTGATTCCCCTGCATCCCTCATTTTGTTGCTTTCCAAAGCTTCCCCAAAAGAGTCACAGAGGTTTCGGATTGGGGACGCTTCTATATCCTTATAGATATTATTACTCCCTTCTTGCATTTCCACTTCCCTTTGTGCTTGCATCATCAAGGGTGCCTCTATGAACCTTTCTAAAATATCTCTGGGGTATGCTTCTAGGTTTAATGGTGAACTCTTATCTATAGGAATTCCATTCTTAAGGATTTTTAAAGGAGTTTCACATACCTTTTCTAACATAGATGTTTTCTTTTGTGGATCCATAATTTCCTTTTGCAGCTCAACTCCCTCTTGTCCTTGCCATTGTTCCATATGAGTTTCTTTGACCACTTGAGTAGAAACCTCGTTAACCCCTTGCTCTCGCTCCTCAATCACCAAAATATCACTTTCCATAAAAGTTGTTGCCTTATTTGTGTCTAAGCTCTCATGTATCTTGCTAGGTTCCTTAGAGGAGTTTTGTTCCTTTAAAATTTTCTCCCTTTCTCTCTGGCATTCCCGCAATTCAAGCTCATCTAGTAGTTTGTCAGCTTCTAGTCCCTTCCCTTTTAAAAGCCTACTGTTATTTATCACCTCTTTAGGAATCAGGCTTTCTATCCCTTCCCAAACTTCAATAGGTTGTTTCTATGCTCCTTTATCCATGCATAAGGTGATGAAGTCTGGGATAGGGTTTCCTTCCTTCATGTTTATGAGAACTCTTAGGTGCGAAGATGAGTCTTTTAAGTTTAAAACTTCCTTTACTTTGATAAAAGTTCCTATCATATTCCTGATCTATGCTAAAACCTCCTCCCCCCAGTATTCAACAGGTAGATTATAGAGATTTATCCATATAGGAAAAAGCTTCAACTTTTCTTTGCTTGGATCAAAAATTGGCTCCAAGTCTTTCAGATATATTCCTCGACCTTCTAAAAGGTAAGGGCCATTATTTAGGATATCTTTTTTTATCTTCTTTACTAGGAGCAATCCCCATATAAAACCCATTTGTTAGGGTTTTCAACTGACATTCCTTTCCCCAAATTGCTTTACATCCCATTCTCATCGTAGTTACAGAAGGCCATGGACCAAGCCATTTAAAAAAGAAAGCTTTCTCCTATAACTCTACAATAGCTTCTTGTCATTTTGCATTATTAATCTGAATGGAAGATGTTACCTCATAGGTGATGTGATCATCTAGTTTTTGGGGAGAAACTCCAGTTGTCTTTGTCTCCTCTGCCTTTGCTTGCTGATGTTGCTTTGGTTTGTAAAACTTACGAGCTATTTTTGTAAAGTTGAATCTGTCAAACTTTGTGTAGATCGACTTTTGGCTCTGCTCCTGTTCTCCTCATTTCCTTTCATTCCCCCATTTTTGTCTAAAAATCCTTTGTTGTGGGATAAAATGATCATGTCTTTGTGAAAAAGGGCAAGGTTCTCTAGTTCCTTGTGTGATCATTTTTATTCAGAGGGCAACGATTTCTGCTATGTTGCCTACAAGACCATCCTTCATGCTGTTTGAAATCCAACCTTGCATTTGCTTGCCATCAGTCCTTTCTTGCCCCAGTTGCACGTATCTGTTGCTGCCCTTGGCGATTCCACTCCCACTCCTGCTCCATCTTTCTTTGTGTATGATAAAGTAATCTGGTTTGCTTTTTGAATGGGTTGTTAAAGGTTAATTTGGAATGCAGGCCTATACATAAATGCAATATGTCTTTTTTAAGATCCATTTTTGAATATAACATAAGCATATTGATTTAAAGATACTTTAGGACATTTTTAATATTTTTCAATGTTCTTATTTTGTGTTATCTTAGCATTTTCCATGGAGCTTTGTCACCCATGATTATAAGGTTTTTGTGGTCATGGCTTACGCTTTAGGTCTTACGTTTGGTAATTCCATATATTTTTAATTTCGTAACAATTGGTGTGTTTCTTAGTGGGTTCTTCTCTCCACGAGCCATTGAACCAGTTTCTTTTAAGAATAATTAATATATTATTGATTTTGGTTAGGGTTGTCTTTGTTGGAATTAAAAAAAACTACAATGAATTGAATCTAAAATATTATAAAAATATTATAAAAATTATATGAAAGCATCATAAATATTTGATAAATATATTTTTATTAAAAAACATGTTGAATTAAGAGCGATTAGAAGTATTTATCTAAATGAATTCAATTTAGTTTAGCTAAACATTTAGATTTCTAAAAACTGTGTGTTTGAAGAGTAACCAAGCATGTGTTTTTTCAATTGGTGAATTAATTTTTATAATGATTACAATTTTTACTAGTTTTGAAAATAATTTTACTATTTATAAAGTTCTAGTTTATATATTTAAATTTTTATAATAAAAAAAAATTATTTAAAATTTGATTAGGTTTAATATATTGTATTATTGATATTTTTTTTCAAAATGTCTATTTTTTTATGTGTTGAAAATATTTACTATACCGTTCTCTTCTTTCCTTTTTAACTTCAGACTTGAGGAAGTATAGAGGAGACTATAATGGTAATTAAATTTCTTAATTTATCTAATAATATTTAATCATTTTTAAAAATATTATATTTAATAATAATACATGAAAAATCAACTCTAATATAAGCATTTTTTATAAACATTCTAGATATCAAATAAATATCTCTTATTTTTCTTTTAACAATTTTTTATTAAATATTATTTTGTTTTTGTCAATACTTTTATGTTTTTAACTATTTTATATAAATCCTACAAACATAATAGCTTGTAACTTTATTATTAAATTTAAATTTAATTTTTTAAATTACAAATAATTTTGTAATCATTTTTTTCTAATTTAATAATTTTGTTTCTATGAATTATGATTTACAATATTATGGACAAAAAAATAAAAAATAAACAAGGCTTTTCAAAAAAAAATAAAAAACAATTAGGACATTATATAAATAAATTAAAAATTTTAAGATAAGAATTTATCAAAATTTAATACATAAGTATTTAAGTATTTGTACTATCATCATGTCTAAATAAATAAAAATGATTTTCTACTCAAAGTCTATTGTATTAATATAAATTATTTTTTAATTACTAAGCACGATAGTACATAAATTATTTATTTTCATAACTTTACTAGTATTAAGAGTGAGCCTTTACATAAGGGCTCCTATAAGACCAAATAAAACCAACTAATGAGAATTAAGAAAAATAATTTCTATAATATATGAAGTCTATAAATAAATAATAAAAAAAAATTATAAATATTTTAATTGTGAAAAAATAGTTATAGTTGATTGGTGCAAATTAATTCTAATTGTGCACATTAAAATAGCATACCAACCTAATCAATACAGGAGTGGCAAAAATTGTAATCTAAGATCAAATACCCAACTACAAAATATGTGACAAAGAAGAAGCTTGTTTTTAGTGACAAAAAACAACAAACCAATTCTAAAATTTAGAGATATCATATGAAAAACCAATTCTAAAATTTAGAGATATCATATGGAAAAAGTTAAATATTTTTTAACATATTCAATATTATTAATTTATAAGTAAATAGCTAAATTGTATAAATATTTAAGTTGTGAAAAATTAGTTATAGCTGATTGGTTCAAGTTTATTCTAATTGTGTGCACTAGAACAACATACCAACCTAATATGAGATACGTTGATGTAATTTATTTATTTGAATTAATAAATATATTCAAGGCCTTGACCGTTTACCTATAAAAAATAAATTTAAAAAATACCAACCTAATATAGGAGTGGTAAAATTTGTAATTTAAGATCAAATACCAACTAGAAAATATGTAACAAAGAAGAAGCTTTTTTTTTAATGGCATATAACAACAAACCAATTCTAAAATTTTAAAAGATATCATTCATTTTGTCTTTTGATATGAATTTCAAAATGCATGTAAAAAATAATGTGAAAAAAAGTTTGTAAAAATAATGTGAAAAAAGTTAATGATTTTCTGAACATGCAAATACACTCAGTCAGTCAATTGTAATTAATATACCTCTGTGCTAAAAATATAAGGCTTCTAAGAATTTTCTACAACATAATAATAATATATTAAACCACAATGGTGTGCATGTATGTCTGTCTACAAGGGTCAAAAAATGCCTTCAAATTCATAATTAAAAAATTTGAAATGAGATTGTAGTGCTTCTCAAATGCCTCAAAAAATTGAAATGAGATCGTAGTGCTTCTCAAATGCCTTGTGCAAATGGACATTGGTAAAGAATAAAATAAAGTGATCAACCTTTTTCTTGCATTATAGTTTCTCCTATGAAAATATCTCTAATAATAAAAGTGGTTTGCATTTGAAAAATAGTGGCAATTTAGAAGTTTCTATTGAAAAACAAAACAAAATCTTAGAAGCTTCTATTGAAACACAAAATTTTGTTGGAAGTTTATGTAAAATCTAAAAAATTAGAATTTTTTGCTAAGAAAGAAAAACTTTTTATTCCGTAAAAAGGGGTCATATAAGACACATTAATTTTAACGAATGAAATCAGAGATAAATGTAAACAAAAAATATTTAGCAAACTTAGTGACATTACAGGTTAATTTCTCTTGGGTTCCCTAGCAAGGCATTACAATAACACTCCGAGCAAGTGATGTGACCAAATCCGGTGAGTGTGTCATATGGTGGGAAGCACCTGAATCAATGATCCAAGTAAATAAAGAAGATAAAGCTCATGCAGAAAGAGCATGTCCTTTCCCTTGAGGAGGAGGTGTTGACTTCAAAGAAACAATATTGTGTTGTTGCATGGCCTCCTCTAAAGCCTCAAGATGTTCCAACATCTAGAAACTAGATATCCTTCCTTGCCTCAAAAACTACAAGGATCACCTATAAACTTCTTAGTATTGGAGGAAGACTCACCAAAATCAAAAGATTTACCCTTTAGAGTGGATTTATGTGAATCTGATCTAGGAGAATGCTTGGAGGAACTCTCACTACCAGTTGAATCTATTGTGCTTCAGTTTCTACTTTGACTTCCTTGTAGATGTCCAAGCAACCAATGCCTCATTTTTTGATCATGTAAGAGAGCCCAACTATGTAAGCTTGACCTCCAACACTCTCTAGTCAATAGATCACATAATACCTCAAATGTGGGCATGGAAAATCTGGGACCCCAACCTTTCATAGTGGAATGGAAGGTAGAACAAAAAATCTGAAAGTTTCCTCAAAGCTTTGACAAAATCAGATAAATGCACTCCTTCAATCTTTACTTTCATACAACTGTTTAAAAAATATCTCTGTTGTTTAAACTTCATCAGAAAGTCCTCAATGGAGGGAAACACATTAGGTATAAGTGATGTAAGCTCTACCTCAATCTGAAGTGCCCTGAACTCATTGACAATACCAAATGAGCCCTCCAACTTAGTCTACATATCTTGAGGAGTAGTGCACCCATCAAGATGAAATCGTAAATTGTCAAATAGCTGCAAAGCAATCAATCCCATGGCTTCATCCATCTTGTTCCTATGTTGCATGACCTAAAAGGGCCTCTGTAAAACTAGTTGCACGTCATCTAAACAAGAACACAATCCTTTTAAATGGAGAAGCCATGTCATCAAGGTTTTCCATGTGTGATAGTTATGTGGGGTCATGGTCTTGACCATTTTCTAGAAGGTGTTTATTTTGATATATTTTTGGTTTACTGATGTGAATGACATAAATAAGAATAGAAAACACCCCCTACAATGCAAAAAATTGAACCTCAACAACTAAAAAGAAAGCTATACAATGAGAAGAGAAAAAAAGATTCAAATGAGTATCATGTTTACCTTCGAAAAAATCTAATGAAAATGACAAAGATTCTGGAAAGTGCTTGAGAAGAGCTTTCTGATGCTTCTTCCAGATAAAATTTTGGAGCTAATTTGAGCAAAGTAGGCCCCTTAGAATGCAAGAAGGATCAAATGGATTCAACGGAAAAAATATGTACTATAATGGAAAAAAAATCCAGAATAAACTACATGGATGTGACAGGCTCAAAATTAACTTTCTAATGGTATCTTGCTTTCCCAATGTCGATATCGTATGCTTAAGATATTGCAAAAAAACCACAAATTGCTCTTTATGATAAAAGAAAATTGATGATGGTTTGAAGGTCGTCAAATTTTATCCCAAAAATTGATGATGTTAGTACTACATTTGTTGTACAGACAATGTCAGATCTTTGTTGATGTCAATGTACTTTTGCATGACTTAAAAAATAAGGAAACACTTTTTTTTTTGAAAGGGTTTTTTTTTAATGCAATTTTTTTGAAACCCTTTCTAAATATATATTATTTTCATAAAAAAATTCACTCGTTGCCTCAGGAAATGTGCTTGATCTAGGAGCAATTTTTTGTCTTAGATTCCAAATGTGTCCAAACTATACGTGCCTTACATGAAAATAGGGGTTTCTGGGCATTGCGAGCTCAACGATAAGGTCTGTTTTTGCTCGAAGTGCACCAAAAATCAGTGCCCCACCCCCTATTCCAATATAAAATCTTAAAATCACAAATTTAATTCACTCAAATCCTCATTCTTTTGATAGCTTTGAAAAACCTGAACAAGTTGCAATAGACCCTGCTTTGATACCATGAAGGATTTGAGCAATACAAATCCATAGATCCAATAGAATACCTACAAGCAAGAACCTATCATAGAGAAACAAAGACAAGAGAAGCCAATGATTTGGCTCTGAAAATATGCAAGGTTATATTATCAAACAAAAAGAATGAATGAAATATACAATTGATCAATCTTTATAGAAGGAGATTGTAAAATCTAAAAGGGAAACCCTAAGAGGTAAATGACATTTAATAATTAATATTTAATTATTAAATGAGAATGCATGTGCATAAAGGGAAATCTTATGTAGGCAGTACAAGTAATTTAATAAATTAAATTAAATTAATCATTTACTCTAACAACTATCATTTGTCTTAAACAAAGTGTAGTATGCTTGAAAATAGATAATTTTTTCTTAGATTGGGTTATTTAGTTTTGAAACCAAACATCTTGATCATAACACAAATAATCATCGTTAACAACAAGATCAATAGGGTTGTTGACACATTTGGTCCAGTGTGTCTTATATTTTATTGATTTATCTTTGGTCATGTTCCTATGTAGTCACACATATCCACAAGTTATTAGAGGAGTGGTGATGGCTCATACAATTTTTATTATTATCATTTATTATTTGTGGGATATTTTCATGAAGTCTTATGGGAAATGCGTATTCATTGTCTATGTTGGCACATTTATTTGACATATATCCTATGTGAATCTAAGGTCATAGGTCATTATAATTGTAAATGTTGCACATAGCTCAACCCTTAATGCATAACTTTTAGATGGAAGAAACTATTTCTTATTTGTTATGTGAGTTTTTACACAAAAGGAATAACGTTATCACCTTGGGTTTCTATGCCTTGGTGCAAAAATATCCTTTTACAACATAAATATGTTTAATGATTATAAAAGTCCACAAATGAAAGCTTAAAGTCTTATCTACTAGCTTATATATATATATATATATATATATATATATATATATATATATATATATATATATATATATATATAATAAGCCGAGAGATATTCTTCTCGAGGTGCCTATTTTCATAATCCCATAATTTTCATCATCGCATATTTATGTGAGTCTAAGTGGCATGAGGAAATCATTCGAGACTCTTGATTTGCCCTATTTTTACTTCCATTTCCTCTTTATAATTTTCACAATTTTAATTAAAATTATATTTAGTCTATTTCTATTTTGTTTTTCTGACATGTAAATGAATGTCAATTTTTTTTCAAAATGGAAAATGTTTACATTGAAGATTGCTGCCACTGTAGAAAGCCTCTCGGCTTAATCAATCAATTAATCATCAAATTAGCTTATGCTTTCAATTATGTCTCATCAATTGAGCATGTCTACATTTAATATCAATCAAGCCTTATAAACTATCCACTAAGAACTCCACTTTTTACTAACCATTCTTCTTTTCAATTATATTTCATCTTTCATCTAATATTCTTCTTCTTATTTTGATAGATTATTCATGCCTTTAATGCACAAACAATCTCTCTAGGGGCATCCCACCTCCATTTGACATTCCACAGAGCCACACTAGCACATGATTCTAGACTAAATTTTTATATGCCAAATTATCTCACAACTCATAAAAATGTTAACAGGGTCTGAAATAAAATTTTGAAAGAAAAGAGGATTCATGTATGTAATCATAGTACTAATGTAGAACAAAGCTAAAATGCTAAAAATTTACATTTATAAACCATTAAAGAATTTCAAGAATTTAGTGATAATAATATTATATAGTGAAAATATAATAAATTAAATATACTAAAAATGTATCTTTTAGATTTAGTATTGCATTTAGAATATCTCAACAATTTTCATCATTTTTTGGGTATTAAAATGATATAATTTACAAAGTAGTTATGATTAAAAATTGCACAACAAGCTAATTATAACCAACAAAAAATGAAACTAGAAGATATGCATATAAATTATGTGGATATTCTTATGTAAGGAGCACAAAACATGTTAGTTTTTGGTGACTGATCAAGAAAGTACTGTACATACTTCATAAATTCTTTGGGTCTCAGGGCATTGGCCCGATTTTTTTTTTGTTGGTACTATTCATAGATTCGCCACTAAAGTAATGGCTAATTTATGACCGACATGTAGTAACCCTAAAGCGGTTTAATACTTGTATAAAAGGGCTTAGGGTTAGGGTTGTTTCATAATGGTGATGCGAAATAGGTTCTTGTGGCGATATTGAGTTGTAAGGGATTATGGATTGTAATCAGGTTGTAATCACTAGATTGTAATAATATCGGACTTGTTGTTTGGTGGACATAGCCCAGGGATTGGGTGAACCATGTTAAATCTCGGTGCCTTGTGTTCTTTTCTGTGTGATCTATTATTTTCTATTATTGATTATATTTGCATATAATTGTTATTTTCTGTCCGTGGTTTAATCCTAACAAAACACACCACAACAACAACATGCTTGAAACAAGACATAAATTTATATGAATGAATCACAAAATGTGATCTCCGCTCTCAGCATTATAGATTATAGAGATTTGATATCATTAATAGTTACAATGTTGGTCATTTATTTTCTAACCAAATTTAATAGTACTATTAAATTTAAGAATATCTAAAATAATTTAATTTTATCATTTTACAATATTATATTGCTTTATATTTTAATATGTTACTTTATTGCTATTATCAAAATAATACAAGAATTTATCAAATGATTGTTTTAAGATTGTCCCCAACTCTTGAAGATAAGATAATCTTACTTTCTTACTAAAAATATTTTATATTTTTCGGTAGGCCAAATCCAAATCATAACAATTTACAAATCCCAATTATTTTTAAAAGGCAGTGATCATGTGACAATTCATCAATGTATGATGTAAGGTCTTATAATTCCCAAGTTTATTATATTCAACCACTCATAAGCTATGAACAAGGAACTTATACGGGAAATATTTCTTTCTTATATATAAAAAATAATCATCATGATACAATCATTATTTCCTAAGTTAGTATTATACACCCAACTTCTTTGCTCAACTATGTTTTTCAATGTTGCATCATGCATATTTGTAATAGACTACATTGAATTACATAATAATTAGTCTTGTTCGATGCCTCTATGTGCAACTATTTAAAGACGATTCTATGCAACCACCATGCCTTAAAAGTAGGAACCAATTAAGTTGTTTTATTAACTAGCTTATATATACCTCTATATATATTACGCCGAGAGTAATCGTTCTCGAGGCGCCTATTTTTATTTAATCCCAAAGTTATTTTAATCGAAGTTGGGATTAATGAAAATAAAAATAGGCGCCTCGAGAACGATTACTCTCGGCGTAATATATATAGAGGTATATATAAGCTAGTGGTAGTCGCCGTGCAATAGGAAAAATATTTACTTTTTATTTTTTATTTTGATAAGGTTTCTATAAAATTGTTAATTAATTTTTAATTAGAGTTGTATGAAGTTACTATAAAATTGTGCTTCAAAATATTTTTTAAAATTTAATACAAGGAGTTTAATATAGATTAAAAATATATATTTTGTTTTTGGGATATTGTAATGTAAAAGGTTATAGTCATACATAGATATATGGTTAGGGACAAAGTTACCATTATAGTTAATGTTAACCTTAGGGATAGAATTAGGGTTAGGGTTTGAGCTATGGTTAAGGTTAGGGATAGAGTTATGATTATGGTTATTGTTAGAGTTATGGTTAAGGTTCATATTAGAGTTATGTTTGTGGTTAAGGTTAGGGTTAGAGTTATGGTCATGGTTAAGGTTAGGGTTAGAGTTATCGTTATGGTTATGATTAGGGTTAGTGTTAAGGTTATATTAAGGCTAAGGCTAGGGTTAGGGTTAAGGTTTGAGTCAAGGTTAAGGTTAGAGTTAGGGTTAGGGTTAGGATCAAACTTAAGGTTAGGATTAGGGTTAGAGTCCAATTATGGTAGAGTTAGATCTAAAGTTAGAGTTATGCTCATGGTTAAGGCTAGGGTTAGAGTTATGCTTATAGCTAGGGTTAGGGATAGGGTTAGAGTCTAATTATGGTAGAGTTAGAATTAGGGTTAGAGTTAGGGGTGGAGTTATGTTTATGGTTAGGGTTAGCCTGGTTAGTGTCCAATTATGGTTAGGGTTAGCCTGGTTAGTGTTCAATTATGGTAGAGTCAGATCTAGAGTTAGAGTTATGCTCATGGTTAAGGCTAATGTTAAAGTTATGCTTATAGTTAGGGTTAGGCATAGGATTAGAGTCCAATTATGGTAGAGTTAGAATTAGGGTTAGAGTTAGGGGTAGAGTTATGTTTATGGTTAAGGTTAGGGTTAGAGTAATGGTCATGGTTAAGGTTAGGGTTAGAGTTATCATTATGGTTATAATTAGGGTTATAGTGGGGATAGGGTTAGGGTTAGGGTTTGAGTCAAATATTTTTTAAAATTTAATATAAGGAGTTTAATTTAGATATAAAAAAATATTTTATTTTTGGGATATTGTAATGTAAAATGTTATAGTCATAGGTAGATATATGGTTAGGGACAAAGTTACCATTACATTTAATGTTAACCTTAGGGATAGAATTAGGGTTAGGGTTGGAGTTAGAGTTAGGGTTTGAGCTATGGTTAAGGTTAGGGATAGAGTTATGGTTATGGTTATTGTTAGAGTTATGGTTAAGGTTCATATTAGAGTTATGTTTATGGTTAAGGTTAGGGTTAGAGTTATGGTCATGGTTAACGTTAGGCTTAGAGTTATGATTATGGTTATGATTAGGGTTAGGATTATAGTAAGGCTAGGATTAAGGTTAGGGTTAGGGTTTGAATCAAGTTTAAGGTCAGAGTTAGGGTTAGGGTTTGAGTCAGGATTAAAATTAAAGTTAGGGCTAGGGTTAGAGTCTAATTATGGTAGAGTCAGATCTATAGTTAGGGCCCGTTTGGTTGCGAGCGTAGGAATTGAGAATTAGAATAGAAAATTTGAATGAGAATGGAAAATGAAGAATAGGAATGGAAAAATGCAATCCAATCTTGTTTATCCCTTGTTTGGTTATGCAAGCTTAAATTGGAATAGGGTTAACTTGCAATCAGTGTCGTTTGAAAATATTTTGAAGATGCAATCGGCGCCATTGGAAAATCGTTGAAATATTTGAAAATATTGAAAACAAAGTTCCCGCGCTCACCCCAGGTCAAAGCAGATTTGAAAATTTAATCAAATTTGAGAAAGCGAAAATGAATGCAAGAATAGCAATTCCAATTACAAGTATTTTTTGGAATGGACAAAAGCTCATTTTTGGGGCTAAAATGAGAATATGTATTCCTATTCCCTATTCCTATTCCACACACCAAACAAAGAATACAAATCATATTCTAATTTCCTATTCCTATTCCGATTGTATTCCAGCAACCAAACGGGCCCTTAGAGTTATGCTCATGGTTAAGGTTAGGGTTAGAGTTATGCTTATAGTTAGGGTTAGAGTCCAATTATGGTAGAGTTAGAATTAGGGTTAGAGTTAAGAGTAGAGTTATGTTTATGGTCAAGGTTAGGGTTAGAGTAATACTCATGGTTAAGGTTAGGGTTAGAGTTATCGATATGGTTATGGTTTGGGTTATAGTGGGGATAGGGTTAGGGTTAGGGTTAGGGTTTGAATAAAGGTTAAGGTTAGAGTTATGGTTAGCGTTAAGGTTTGAGATAGGATTAAAGTTAGAGTCAGGGTTATGGTTAGAGTCCAATTATGGTAGAGCTAGATTTAGGGTTAGAGTAAGGGGTAGAGTTATGTTTATGGTTAAGGTTAGTGTTAGTGTTAGGGTTAGGGTTAGAGTTAGAGGTAAGGTTAAGGTTAAGGTTAGAATTAGGGTTAGGGTTAGAGTTAGAGTTAGGATTAAAATTAGGGTGAGGGATAGGGTTTGAATTAGAGTTAGGATTAGATTTAGGGTTATTGTTAGGGTTAAGGTTACAATTGGAGTTAGAGTCAGGGTGAGGGCTATACTTAGGGTTAGGGTTAGAGTTAGGGCTAGGTTTAGAATTAGAGTTAGAATTAGGATTAGGGTTAGGGTTAGAATTAGGATTATAGATATAGTTAGGATTAGAGTTAGAGTTAGTGTTAGGGTAAGGGTAAGAATTAGGGTGAGGGTTAGAATTAGGGTTACAAATACAGTTAGGGTAAGGGTTATAAAAACATTTAGGGTTAGAGTTGGAGTTAGAGTTAGGGTTAGGGTTATATTTAGGGTTAGAAAAAAGGTTAGGGTTAGAATTAGGGTTAGGGTTAGTGTTAGGGTTATGGTTAGCATTAGGGTTAGGGTTACAATTAGAGTTAGAGTTAAAATTAGAGGTAGTAATAGTGTTAGTGTTAGTATAAGAGTTAGAGTTAGAGTTAGATTTAGGGTTAGAATTGGGGACAAGATTAGGGTTAGGGTTAGAATTAGAGTTAGAGTCCCAGTTCAAGTTAGAGTTAAAGTTAGAGATAGAGTTGGAGTTAGGGTTAGGGTTAGAGTTACCTAGTTAGATTTAGGGTTAGGGTTATAGTTAGACTTGGGATTAGGATTTAATTAGGGTTAGGGTTGGAGTTAGAGTTAGAGTTATATATATTGTTAAGGTTAGGATTAGGGGTAGGTTTAGAGTTAGAGTCAGGATTAGGGTTAATTTCAGGGTTAGGGGTACAATTAGAGTTAGAGTTAGAGGTATAGTTAGGGTTAGAATTAGGGATAGTGTTAGAATTAGAGATAAAGTTAGAGTTAGGGTAAGAGATAGAGATAGATTTAGGGTTAGAATTAGGGTTAGGATTAGAATGAGCATTAGAGTCAGAGTTAGAGTTAGGGTTAGAATTAGTGTTAAGGTTAGGGTTAGGGTTAGGGTGAGAATTAGAGTTATTGTTAGAGTTAGAGTTAGGATTAGAGTTATAGTTAGGGCTAAAATTAGGTTAGGGTTAGGGCTAGAATTGGGATTAGAGTTAGAATTAGGATTAGAGTTAGGGATATATAGGTTAGGGTTAGGGGTAAAATTAGAGCTATAGTTAGAGTTAGAGTTAGGATTAGGGTTAGGGTTAGAATTAGGGTTAGAGATTGAGTTAGAGTTAGGGTTAGGGCAAGGGTAAGAATTAGTGTTAGGGCTAGAATTAAAGTTACAAATAAAGTTAGGGTTAGAATTAGGGTTAGGGTTAGGGTTAGATTTAGAGTTAGGGTTTGAGCTAGGGTTAGAGTTAGAATTAGAGTTAGAAGAAGGGTTAGAGATAGAGTTAGGGTCAGAATTAGGGTTAGGGTTAGCACAAGGGTTACAATTAGAGTTAGGGTTGGCATTAGGGTTAGGGTTATAATTAATGTTAGTGTTAGTGTTAGAATTAGGGCTAGAATTGAGGCTAGGGTAAGGGTTAGGGTTAGAATTAGAGTTAGAGTTAGGGATCAAGTTAGAGTTACAATTAAAATTGGAGATAGAGTTGGAGTTAGGGTTAGATCTAGGGTTAGATCTAGGGTTAAAATTAGGGTTGGGGTTAGGATTAGAATTAGTGTTAGGGTTAGAGTTACATATAGTGTTAGGGTTAGGATTAGCATTATATATAATGTTAGGGTTAGGATGAGGGGTAGGGTTAGGGTTAGGGTTAGGGTTGGGGTTAGGGTTAGCATTAGGGTTACAATTAGAGTTAGAGTTATAGTTATAGTTAGGGTTAGAGTTAGAGTTAGTTTTAGGGTTAGAATTAGGGGTAGGGTTAGGGTTAGAGATAGAGTTGGAGTTAGAGCTAGGGTTAGAGTTTGAATATGGGTCAAAATTAGGGTTAGGTTTAGGGTTAGAATTAGCGTTAGAGTTAGAATAACAGTTAGGATTAGGGTTATAGTAAGGCTTAGGGTTAGGGTTAGAATTAGGTATAGAGTTAGGGTTATAAAGAGTTAAGGTTAGGGTCAAGGGTAGAATTAGAGTTAGAGTTAGAGTCAGGGTTAGGGTTAGGGTTAGGGTTAGGGTTAGAGTTAGAGTCAGAGTTAGAATTAGAATTAGAGTTAGAGTTAGGATTTGTGTTATTATTGCGATTAAGGTTATTAATCATATTATAGTTGATGTTAGTGCTATTGTGATACAAGTTATTAATCTTTTTAATAATGTAATCCCTACCTCTCCCATCCTCTCTCTCTCTCTCTCTCTCTCTCTCTCTCTATATATATATATATCTCCCTCCCTCCCTCTCTTTCTCCCTACTTTCTAACTACACCTAGTAATATCTCCCCCTGTCTAAATACACCCTCTAATCTCTCTTTGTCTGAAATGTCCCTTTTCTGATTTGATATGGTATTTCACACCTCTAATCAGATTTTCAAAAATCAAACAACTGCTATCACAAAGATCCACCAAATTTCTCAAGAAACCCCAAATCGGGTATGTTGAAAATAGTGCTAAAAGCTTCACAACTTCACAAATTATTAATGAATCTGAAAATGGAAATTTTTACAGAACTTTCAGCAGCATAACAGCCTACAAATTGACATTTCCAGATCCGTATAGCCTTTACACAATAGCTTGAAAATGTAGGACCAAAACTATGCTCATCGGGCTCCCGAAATAGCACAAAATATGCTCGGAAACACCACAAGAATACTAATAATCTATCTCAGAAGTTTAATCACATCCCAATATATATATTCAGATCTATTTTAACAGCTTAAAGTATAAAATACAGCAGCAACCAAAAATGATATGAAATACTCAACCGGAAACACCAAACTCTTACAAAAATACACCCGGAAACTCACAAATCTGCACTGTTCAGCACAAAGGCAAACTCTGTATGAGCATGCACATGGAATGGCTTCAAACTCCCATCCTTAGCCTTCCTGGAAACCTACAAAATCTCATTCTTGGGTCTCCTTGGAAACCTGCAAACTCCCGTTCTTGGGTCTCCTTCTCCACAGGTTTGGCAGCCTCTGAAGAATAACAAAGAATGAGTGAAAATCAAGTCTGGAATGAGCCCAAAATGCCTCCAAACCCCTTAAAAGAGGGCATAACTGTAACTCACGTCCAAGAGAGGTTAATGAAACTTATTTTAATAATAATTTTCATTTATTAGTCCAACGGTTTCCAAAGATTAACCCCCTTTTTCCGAAACTTCACTTTCTTGGGCCTGCCTGCCTTAGCAAAGATTTTTTTTTTTTAATTATTTGAAAAGGGGACATGACAAGTCCTCCCCTCCCAATCATTGCTTGTCCTCAAGCAATGGCTGAAAAATAAACCAATCAATCCACCTGGATCCCAAATGTAGTCATGAACTATACTACTACCAATTAACACAGGCTCCTGCAATATCCTCTGCAATATGACCAAGAGGAATCCATAATCAAATTGACAATTATAGCTCAACCAAACTCCTAAATCACCACTACCACAATCAAAAACCCATGAGGCACAAACTCTTAGAACATCAAAACCCAAGTAGAGTGGACAAATCAAACTACCAACACAGTAAATACCATCAATGCATCCCACTGGCCTATATGGAATGTACAATCCAACTCTGCAACAATGGTGAACCCTCTCGAATGAAACTGTACCAAGTATGGAGAATCCACACACTATACAACTCCTGCAGTCAACACAACTCTGCAAATCATCGGCCATTATCTCATAACCATAACTCCCATACACTGCTGATGGTGAAAAGACATTACAAGATAAAGAGTAAGAAATGGAATCCAAACCAAATTTGTCTGCCATCAACTCCTCAACACAAGGATCAAATGCTAACTGATGTACATACCCTGCAATATAATGTTGATAAAAAAACCAACCTCAGTCAACAGCTCACCATGAAGAAGTGATACAACCCACTATGACTGATCACCAGCTAAGTCAAGAGATGTCATAGCCAAAGGAGTAGAATCAATAACAACACCTGCTAAAGCATCACTCCAAAACTCCTACTCAAAGTCATGTATTATCAACCTGTCAATTGCAGGACCTATCACCATGTCATGCTCATCACAACTCTCATCCCAAGGCATCAAACTATCCCATAACTGATGGTAAGCACTAGGAACCAAAGTACATCTCTGTATCATCATCTCATCAACATGGTCATCAAAGGTAGATAGATGAGCATACCTCACAGTGTAATGCCGATAGAATGCACCAATCTCAGTCAGTGGCTCAGACTGCAATCCAGATGTAACTAACTGCAATCGATCATTAACCAAGTTGGAACTAACTACTACCTCTGAAGACATTGCGAAGGGAGTAGTATTACTAGTAGGAACCATGCCAACTATCAGCTCACCAACGTCACACATGGTCTTTGATACAACATCTCTAGTCTTCGTGCCATTAGTACTAGAGGTCACCACCATGTCAGGCACACCACAAAGATCTGCTACAGCACCCAACTCAATTGAACCCGACTCTAGTGGGGATGAACCTGATATGCCAATGTTAGTATCAAGGATGGATGCATCCCCATCTCCACTGTCTCTAACAATCTCGGCCATGGACATCCTCGGATCACCAAACACCACAGCTTGTGACTGTATAGAATTAGGTAAAGACTGTAGTCGCTCTAACTCCATGGTCACCTTAGCCAAATGAAACTGTGACTCCTTAAGAGCCAATTGTGTACTCTCAAGAATCTCAGAAGTCACCTCAAGCTGCTCAGTAAGATCACTCACCTCATCTTCCTTGGCCAACAATGCATCACATGTTGTACTGCCCCACTCCATAAGATAATCTCTGTCGGCTACCAACTGCATATAATTCTGTCTCAAAATCTGAATAGCCTCCCATAAAGAGTGGATCTCTGTCAAGGAAAGATAACTTCCTCCCTGCTCATCACTAGTAGGAGAACCCCATCCATAAACTGCTAACAACTGACGAGCAGCATCAAAATGTTGGCAAGTGATAGAAATGTCTTGGTCACTAACTCTCAACTGATTAGACACATGATGGCACTGGCTTGACTGTCTCCTACAAACCTCCTCTGATGCACTGTCTGAAGGAGTGTCCTCAAAGTTACTAGTCTCTAGAGTATTACCATCCATATCCTGTGAATCAAATCTAAAGCTCATATCAACATACGGAGTATCAAAAACATTAGCATTGCTGTCCAACTCCTCTATACCCAAGGAAACTAAGTCTTCAAAACTGCCCATTGCATCCTTCTGGATGTCATCAATGCCAATGTGATCCTGGGACTCATCTATACACACTGCCAAATATGAAATATCATCAACACATTCTAGCAAGTATGGCCGACTGGATATATGAACAAAGCCCAACATTGGTGTATAAAAACTAATACCAACATCAGACAAGATACTGGCACAAGAAAAGACAACACCATGTAATCTGCAACTTCTACAAACCCTCAGGCTGGCAAGATCATGGCTCTGATACCACTGAAATGTCCCTTTTCTGATTTGATATGGTATTTCACACCTCTAATCAGATCTTTAAAAAATCAAACAACTGCTATCACAAAGATCCACCAAATTTCTCAAGAAACCCCAAATCGAGTATGTTGAAAATAGTGCTAAAAGCTTCACAACTTCACAAATTATTAATGAATCTGAAAATGGAAATTTTTACAGAACTTTCAGCAGCATAACAGCCTACAAATTGACATTTCCAGATCCGTATAGCCTTTACACAATAGCTTGAAAATGTAGGACCAAAACTATGCTCATCGGGCTCCCGAAATAGCACAAAATATGCCCGGAAACACCACAAGAATACTAATAATCTATCTCAGAAGTTTAATCACATCCCAATATATATATTCAGATCTATTTTAACAGCTTAAAGTATAAAATACAGCAGCAACCAAAACTGATATGAAATACTCAACCGGAAACACCAAACTCTTACAAAAATACACCCGGAAACTCACAAATCTGCACTGTTCAGCACAAAGGCAAACTCTGTATGAGCATGCACATGGAATGGCTTCAAACTCCCGTCCTTAGCCTTCCTGGAAACCTACAAACTCCCATTCTTGGGTCTCCTTGGAAACCTGCAAACTCCCGTTCTTGGGTCTCCTTCTCCACAGGTTTGGCAGCCTCTGAAGAATAACAAAGAATGAGTGAAAATCAAGTCTGGAATGAGCCCAAAATGCCTCCAAACCCCTTAAAAGAGGGCATAACTGTAACTCACGTCCAAGAGAGGTTAATGAAACTTATTTTAATAATAATTTTCATTTATTAGTCCAACGGTTTCCAAAGATTAACCCCCTTTTTCCGAAACTTCACTTTCTTGGGCCTGCCTGCCTTAGCAAAGATTTTCTTTTTTTAATTATTTGAAAAGGGGACATGACATTGTCTCTAGTCTCTAGATATGCCCCCTAATCCCTCTTTGTAATCTCTAGATACACCCTCTTATCTCTATCATCTTGCTCTCTAGATATACCTCCTAATCTCTCTCCCCCCCTCTATGCTCTTCAAATACACCTCCTAATCTCTCTCTCACTCTCACTCTCTCCCTAATCTCTAGATACACCTCCTAATCTCTCTCCTCCCTCTCTCTCCATGTTCTCTAGATACAACTCCTAATCTCTCTCTCTCTCTCTCTCTCTCTCTCTCTCTCTCTCTCTCTCTCTCTCTCTCTCTCTACACCCCCTAATCTATCTCTCTCTGTCTCTCTAGATACACCCCCTAATCTCTCTCTCTTTATATATATATATATATATATATATATATATATATATATATATATATATATATATATATATATATATATATATATATATATATATATATATATATATATATATATATAATTTATAGTTTCTAGTACATACAGGGTTAGTTTAAGGTATATAATTTACTAAATGCTTAGTACAATCATATATAGAGTAAGAGTTAGAGTTAGGATCCAAGGTTTACAATTTCATTTATATGACACTCAATGTTATGGTTAAGGTTAGTAAGTGGTTAAATGTTACACTAAAAAAAGGGACATGGTTAAGGGAAGTATGAGATTTAGGTGTAGTGTTGGAGTATTTGGAGTACAACTATGTTCAAATTTAGGATATATGTTATACAAATGACTCAAATAGTGCAAACCTTTAAGTTCATGAAAGGGAAATTATAAGTCCCAACACAACTATTTAGATGATGTAAAAAGTGCGAAATATTATATAAGAATCAATTTTATGGAAATTATTTCTCCATGATAATGTGAGAACATTATATATTGTTGAATTTTTAATAATGGTAATGCAATTTTTATTGCAATGATTAAGAATTGCAATCAATAAATATACTTATCATTAAGGACATCTATTTAGACTTATGATTTTCTTTCTTAATTAACATATTTAGTAGCCACATCCATTAAAGAAATATTTTGTACAATAATAAATTTATTTTTTCTTGTTCTCTTCTTTGTGAAAGTTACATAGAACGATGGGGAAACAAAACTGCCAATACAACTAATTAGAAGTAAAATTCTAAAATTGGAGACAAGAATGAACCATATACAAAAAAATATAAATCTTTGTAATGGTGTAAATACATGTCACATTCTTCAATGATTAGGATTCTTTTGTGACCTTTGTTTGAACAATGATCATGAAAGACTTCTTTCATCATTGAGGGAAACCCATCCACTTTTGTAGATGTGTCACATATGAATTTTTATGCATCTTTCATATGCATTACTTTTATTTCCCCAACATAGTCAATTGGAAATATTGCATTCTCCACAACTTTAATTAAAGCTGTGCACATCTCTTTAATTATTTGTAGGCATTTGTCAAACTCGGTCTCAAAGAAATCATTTGAGGTTATTGAAGTAGTCGGGCTAGTATCAAATAATGTTTGATTCTTTGTTTGAGGCATCCATAACTCAAATAGTAACCTGCAAACTTATCAACAAACATCAACATATAGAAATTATCAAAATAAAAAAGTATTCATAATTAACACAAATTCTTTCAAATGAATAATTTTTAAAATAACATAAATAAAAATCAAAACTATTTCAAATGAAATAGTTAGATTGTAATGCTTGAAATATGGTGGCATTGTCTTCCACTTTTCAAACATTACAAACATAAACATTAATAAAAAAAATTATATATTGTGAAAAATATTTAAATAAGACACACAATTAATCTAATTAAATAATGATAAAATATAAACTAAGTATGTGATTTTTATATTTTAAATTAATCGTTATATTTAATAAAATACAAATTTTATTGATAAGGTGACCTTGCCATCCACATTAATGATAAAAATTAATCATGAAACATGAAAAACATAAATATTTTGAAACATGCAAATATAAAACTATTATGAAACATACAAATCTAAAACAAAAAAACCAAAAGCATTTTGACATATGAAAATTTAAAACTAATATGAAACATGCAAATATTATTCTAAATTGAAACATGCACATTAAAAATGTGCAAATGAAATGTATTATAAAATATCTAAACCAAATAGATTTTGATTCAATTTGAATTCTAAATCTTAATCAACCATGCAAGCCTAAACTATAACTAATTTTGAAATTAAATCTACATTTAAATCTAAATACATAACTAAATCTAAATGTAAATACAAAACTAAATTAAAAATAGAAATCTCACATGCAAAAAATTACCCCAAAACTTTAATCTACTCCTCTTCAAAAATTCTAATCCACTCCAATAATCTCCACCTCTTCCTCCCTGTAAAAACATAAAATGAATATGAAATGTGGAGCATTTGTTTTATAACCTATGAGAGACTCCTCATATCCCCCAATAGATGTCTTTTGACATTCCACGAATTTGTTTCAAATTCCCCCACTCCCCACAAAAAATAAGCATGAATGTGCATGCAAAAATAAATTTAACAAAAATAAAATATAAACTAATATATTTCTGGATTCGATTGTGTAAAGATTTTTTTACCATCAACGTTTCGAATCACACCAAGTGATCCATCATCAGGATGAAGAGAGCAAGAGATGTCAAACAAAATGGGTTGCAGAAGTAGACAGACTCAAAGATATAGGGACTAAGGGAGGGGGATTGCACGCACACCAAAAAAGTCAAATGGGGAGATGGTAGGATAGAAGACCCTAAGTGATAGACTCCCAATCAACAAGGGAAGCAAGTAAAAGAGAAGTGAAAAGGAAACTAAAGAAATGGCCAGATGTAGGGCATGTGGCAAAAAAATGCACATCTCCACTAAGAACAAAAAACAAAAAAACAAAAATAAGAGTCAAAAAATGAATGAAAATGAAAATAAATTACTAAAAAGTAAGTTGGAAATACGTATAACACAACAAAGAAAACACCACAAGAACAAACTGCTAAATAAATATATAAATGAACATCCACCTTAAGAACAAACCACATAAAAATTAGAATTAAAATTAAAAATACCAATAAAAATAAAAATACAAATAAATAATGATAATAAAATAAAGAAATTGAAAATATGAATAGGAATAAACATGTCTAAAGACAAAAACATGAATAAATATAACGTGTTGGGTAGAACACATGCAAATATAGTATATAATGAGTGTATGTGTGTATCATTTGCTGTATCATGTGGTGTTTTCTTTGCTGTGTTATACGTATTTCCAACTTACTTTTTAGTAATTTATTTTCATTTTCATTCATTTTTTGACTCTTATTTTTGTTTTTTTGTTTTTTGTTCTTAGTGGGGATGTGCATTTTTTTGCCACATGCCCTACATCTGGCCATTTCTTTAGTTTCCTTTTCACTTCTCTTTTACTTGCTTCCCTTGTTGATTGGGAGTCTATCACTTAGGGTCTTCTATCCTACCATCTCCTCATTTGACTTTTTTGCTGTGCGTGCAATCCCCCTCCCTTAGTCCCTATATCTTTGAGTCTGTCTACTTCTGCAACCCATTTTGTTTGACATCTCTTGCTCTCTTCATCCTGATGATGGATCACTTGGTGTGATTCGAAATGTTGATGGTAAAAAAATCTTTACACAATCGAATCCAGAAATATATCAGTTTATTTGCTATGGATTGTGGAAATTTAATCTCTTAAAAAATAAAATATTTTATATTTAAAAATTTAATGAAATTATTTTAGCCCTTTTTTTTGGCCTTATTTTTTGAGGTCTTATTTTTGGCCCCTTTTGTTAGGTCCTATTATTTCAGCATCCATTTGGCTTCATATGATTTTGGCCAGCTATTATTTGGAAAATTTTTCTATATTTTGAAATCTAATAATGATAAAATATATACTAAATATATGATTCATGTACTTTAAATAAATCATTAACTTTAATAAAATATAAATTGTATTGATATGGTGACATTGTCATCCACATAAATGATAAAATTATACTTTGAAACATGCAAATGTAAAACTGTTATAAAACATTCAAACCTAAAACATGCAAACTAAAACTATTTTGAAATATGCAAATCTAAAACTAATATGAAACATGCAAATCTAAAACTAATTTGAAACATGCATTTTTAAAATATGCAAATGAAAAGTATTATAAAATATATAGCTCAAAAGATTTTGAATGCAAATTTAAATTTAAATCAAACATGCAAGACTAAACTATTAAATGTAAGCATAAACAATTTTGAATATAATTCTAAAAATCTAAATGGAACTAACTGAAATTGAAATCTAAATCAAAGTAGAATATTATAACTAATTTGAATTTGAATCTACATTTACATCTAAATCTAAATAGAAAATAGAAATCTCACCAGCAAAAAAATTACTTCAAAACTTCAATCTATTCCTATTCAAAAACTTTAATCTATTCCTGTTCAAAAACTTCAATCTAATCCTCCAATAATCTCCACCTCTTCCTTCCTGCAAAAACATAAAATGAAAATGAAATGAGGAGCCTTTGTTTTATAGCTTGTGAGAGACTCCTAATCTCCCCCAATAGACGTCTCTTCACATTCCACAAATTTATTTCAGATTCCCCAACTCCCCACAAAACAAAAGCATGAATATGCATGCAATATTATATTTAACAAAAAAAAAATCATATCGAAATTGTTTTGCCCCTATTTTTTCGGGCCCTTTTTTCGGGTCCTAATTTTTCAGGGCCTATTTTTTTGGGCCTATTATTTCGGCCTCCATTTGGCATCTTATTATTTCGGCCAGCTATTATTTCAGGAGTATTTTTATTTTATGATTTAATAATTTAATATTTAATTTAAAAATTTGTAACTCTTATCTTTTCTTTTTTATTGATAAAGAATCTTGGCATATTCCCATGCTGGGCTCTTATACTGCCATTGTATAAAACGCCTCTCAACGTAAATAGATAAATGATTTTATAAATGACAAATTATCAATTTATTTTGTCATTGAAATAATCTCCCCAGACAAAAACACAAATGTCATCATGTTTCTTCTTAACTATCAATTTTCTTTCATACACATGCTTGTAGATATCTGTTTTTTTTTTCAATCTTTAGATCACTTTGATGTAGTTTGGCCTTTGTTTTTTATAATTGAAATATATGAATATTAGAATCTTTGATATGAATATAAATTTGAAAAAAAATTAAATTAAATTTCCATATAAAATAAGTTTATAAATCTTTAACAAGGTTTTCACTCGCTAATCGTTGCACTACATAATAATAAAATATAAAATGAATGCAAATTATTCGAAAACGTGACAAATATACTTATTTAAAAAAAATTAAAATATTAAATATTAATGTGCATTTTAATCTTCGGGCTTCGTGGAGTGAGCTCAGTGGTAGCATTTCCTCCAGTACGCCAGCTGCGCGTTTTCACAGGATTTCAACGTTTCGTCGGCTGGGCTGCATTCGTTTTACTCTGGATTCTTCGCACACTCGCTGCATGTTACAATCCAGACGACAAGACTAATAAGTAGCTCTGCTTTTTCAAAGAGAAGGAGTGGTTTCCTCGCAATTCAGCTATGGCTGGTTGTGAGAAAGTTACAGTGGGAGTCTTTAGGTGCATACTCTTTTCGTGCTGGTTCGATACATTTTTTAAGTTTTAGGGTTTAGTGATTTAATTTTTTTTTTTAAAAACACCTGGATACAACACGGACGATCCAGTTGCGGACATGTAGAGTTTGCCCTAATTCTGAGTACGGGCCGGTGAAGATGTGTGGCCGAGCCGTATTCAGGCCGTATCATATCCGTAATCGAACTGGGACACCCGAGGCAGGGCGTATCCAGTGACTCTGCCCTAGGGCAACGGGGAGAAGGATAATATCAAGTTTAACACCTGTTATGACAATCATGTATAATAAGATGTAAAATAATTCCTACACAGTTTAATCCAGAAAAGTATCACAAATCAATATAGACTGTGGACATCTGATAAGCATAAAAGTTAAATAGCTTTTAAATCACAATGTTTGGCTGCAGTACAAACAGGTAGTATCATGGATTTTGCTTGCTAATGCGGGAACTAAACAAAGCAAATGATAAATTGTCACAAGTCACCATGGGATTCATAACAGGGATAAAAATAGTCAGTTGGGGGTAAAGTACTTTTCTTAAACATCTATTTTTTACGTCTCCAAGAGTAGTGATGTTTCCAACAGTGGTCTTAAAACTTAATGTTGTAGGTTTTTATTTTAGTTGGATATTGACAACTCACTCGGGAATGGTTTTTTGGACGCCCTTGTAATAGTTTTATGTTTTGTTGTTCCAGGAGAGCTCTGTAATGGTCCTCAGAAGACATGTTTTAGAGGAAGCCCGAGATCTTAGTGGAGAGGCCTTTACTAGCTATATGGATCAGCTTTATGATAAAATTTCTCTACAAATGGAAAGTAATGATGTTAGTGAAAATTTGGCGGCCCTAAGAGACATTGATGAGTTGATAGACATGAAATTGGGAGAGAGTGCATCAAAGGTCTCAAAGTTTTCGAATCACATTCGTTATATATTTGAAGAAAAACATGATCCTGAGGTTTTAATACTCGGAAGTGAGGTATTGGGTCATCTTGCCAGAGCAGGGGGAGCTATGACGGCAGATGAAGTTGAACATCATGTGAGTCAGGTTTCTTGGATGGTGCAGCTTCAAAATTATTTCATAGATTAAGCAATGGTAGTGAAATCTTGAGTCTGCAGGTTAGGAATGCATTGGAATGGCTCAGAGGTGAAAGAGTAGAGCATCGCCGTCTTGCAGCTGTCCTGATTTTGAAAGTGAGCGTAATTTTAATTGAAGTATTGGTTCTGTGTTGGTGTTTGTTAGAAATTGTTTGTTGTAGGAACAGTTTTTTTTTCTGTTTAAGCTTGCTTCAGTATCCACTTTTAATTGTATCCTTTTTTGACATTTTCTTTTCTTTGTAAACACGTATATATGGGATTATTGCTCACTCAACATCTTTGTTATGAGAATATTTTGATGGCAGGAAATGGCGGAGAACGCACCAACAGTCTTTAATGTACATGTGCCCGAATTTGTGGATGCTGTGTGGGTTGCACTTCGAGATCCATCATTAGCTGTTCGTGAACGGGCTGTAGAGGCCTTGCGTGCTTGTCTTTGTGTTATTGAGAAGCGTGAGACACGTTGGCGTGTACAATGGTTTGAATATTTTTATTCCATCCGTGAATTTAATCAACAAATTCCTCACTTAGAAGCATAATTATTGAAGAAACTTGATTTTTAAACAAGTTATCCTTATTCCAGTATATGTTGTAAGGGTTCTTCATCAGGCTTTATTTACATGCATGTGTGCTGGACTTGTCTTATCTATTGAACAAGTTTCAGGTGCTTCTAGAATGTTATTCTTAAAAATTTTGAAGAGCATTCTGCAAAACTCCCAAAGGTATAATATGGCAAACTGTGTCTAAAAGCGATTATTGTGAAAAAAAAAAAACTGGAATTACATCATAGTAGACAGAAGCAGAGGCGAGTTGCTCTTGAAGAACACTCTGATTAGGCACAAGATGCAAAATTACTGCATAGGTTTTTCAACTTCTAATTGTATGGTACCTAGATATTAAAGGGATAGAATTTGTGCCGTCCTGGAGCTCTACTATAACTAAATTTAGAAAATACCTTCAAAAGTGGGCTTGGTTGAATGCTACAAGTTTTTTTTTTGATTTAAATACACAAGTATATCCTTTGAACACACGTTTCATTCTGTTTGCATGACAGTGAATTCTAGTTTCACTCTTTCTCTGGGAAAAGTGGGGAACTGGTGTTGGCTAACCATTCACTTGTATTGCTATTCTTCTATTTATAAATCCTCTGGCTAGATAATTGCCTTTTAGCTTAAAAATGCAACTAACTGTTTTTGAGACGGATTTAATTATAATATGATGCAACACTTCTTGATGTCTGTCTATACCTTGGTCTTGCATACATGTAAGACCAGTTCACTTGTGTTACTTCTCTTCCATTTATAGATACCTTTTACCCTATAAATGTAGCTAACCGTTATTAAAGTGGATTTATTATCATGCAGTACTTTTTGATGTCTGTCTAAACTTTGGTGTTGCATAGTATGCTGTGGTGTTTCAAAGTTATAACTCGTTCCAAGAAGTGTTCAATACTAGCTATATTACTCATGATCAATAAACAATTTTCAGGACAAATTTATGACAAGAAATAACAGTTTTATTGAATTTTTATGGCGCCAAATGCTGGTTCTTTTTATCTTATTTCATCTTTTTATCTTATGGTATACAATTTTTTGTTTGTAGTCCAATCTAAAGACTTACTTTTACATTCTATAGGTTTTCACATCTTTTGTTAATGATAGGTACTATAAGATGTTTGAGGCAACACAGGATGGCCTTGGAAAGAATGCTAGTGTCCACAGTATACATGGGTCACTGCTTGCAGTGGGCGAACTTTTGAGGTAGAAAATAATGTGAACCTTTTGCGGACTATGCAGTATTCATTGATGCTTCACTTTTTTGTTATAGTTATATATCTTGGTTCCCATGAAAACTGAGATGCAGGCCAACCACTTGAAGCTGAAGATTGCAAAAATCTTGAACACTTATTTTTGAGGACTTATGTCAATTATGGGATGATTTCATTGCAATTATTTGAAGTAAAAGTGATAATATTGTTTAGAAAATATTGCTTTTGATATTATAATATTTCATGTTAATAATTTTTGAATATTTTTCTTTAATGTGCATACTACATTGATATCTGGTTTCATCAGGAATACTGGAGAGTTTATGATGTCAAGGTACAAGGAAGTTGCAGATATTGTTTTTAAATATCGTGAGCATAAGGACAGGCTTGTACGGCGCAGTATTACATCATTGCTACCTAGAATTGCTCATTTTCTCCGTGATCGCTTTGTCACTTCTTATCTTAAGGTAAATTCACTGTATAAGTCTTGCAATAGCATTTAGAGGAAGCTACATGTGGTTCTGTCCAGGACAATGAATCCTCTAAACTATATTCATCATATGCATGTCACGTAGGATTTAAGCATTGTTATGGTTTTGTTAGAAATTTATTTTGCTTGAATATTGGGAATAATTCATCACATGTATTCTAATATTCATTAGTTTGGTATATCTGGACCTGGATGTGACAGATATGCATGGATCATATTCTTGCAGTTTTGCGTATTCCAGCAGAACGTGCAAGCGGATTTGTTGCTCTTGGGGAAATGGCCGAAGCCTTAGATGGAGAATTGATCCACTATTTGCCGACAATAACCTCTCTTATACGCGATGCTGTAATATTTTGTCAATGCTTCTTTTGCTTCTACAACTGTAGCAAGTTGAGTAGAACTGAATTGTTTTTTCCTTCTATTGTAAAACTTTGCAGATTGCTCCACGCAGAGGTAAGCCCTCAATGGAAGCCCTGGCATGTATAGGGAGCCTTGCAAAAGCTATGGGGCCTGCTATGGAAACTCATGTACGAAGCTTATTGGATACCATGTTTTCTTCTGGTCTGTCACCTTCTCTGGTTGAATCACTAGATCAGATAGCTTCTAGGTAATTTACCTGGGAGTAAATCAAATTACCTTTTGTCTCTTCTGAATCTTCTAATTTTACAAGGGCTGCACATTACTTAAGACTGGTGCTTTTTAAAAACATAATATACTTTATCATTACATATGTTTGTCTATTTTTGTGTATATTTTATATTTTTAGATCCCTTGCATCCATAAAATGTTTGACATCAAATTATTGAAAATTTCCAGTTTACCTTCATTGTTGCCAACGATACAAGATCGGTTACTTGATTGCATATCCGTCGTGTTGTCGAAAACATCATATCGCACTGTGAGGTCCACTGGAGTGGTAGTACGTACCAGCACTGTTCTCAGTCCTCAACAAGTTTTGGATGTTAATGACCCTGCTCTGATACAGCTTGCATTGAGAACACTAGCGAACTTCAACTTTAAGGTTGGCTATTCATGTCTTTCAGTTGAAAGAGAACAGTTTGATATAATTCCACATGTTTGTGTCTTTATGAAGATTGTAATTCTTCATTACCAATACAGGGTCATGGACTTCTTGAATTTGCAAGAGATGCTGTTGTTATTTACTTGGAGAACGAAGATGGCTCAACACGAAGAGATGCTGCAATATGTTGTTGTAAGCTAGTAGAAAATTCTTTTCCCTCTATATCTATGCCGTCACAATTCACTGCAAACCGAGTGGGCCGCCCTGGAGGAGCAAGGCGATGCATTCTTGTTGAAGAAGTAAGTTTAGAAAATGGGATTTATTTTCCCTTTATGTGCATTGTCACCTGCGAATTTTTTATTAATATGTATGTTTCCTTTGCTAACTGAACGAAATTTGTTTTACATATTATATAACTTAAAATTAGATTGTACTTGCTGTTGAATTTTCATTCTTTATAGGATGAAAATTCTTGCCTGCTAATATCTGAGAAAACTACTGTTTTAGTGTGCTCAATGTGTATTGTTAATATCTATGTTCCTGTTTTAGCCAAATCTTCTTGCAAAAAATGGATGAGAGAGAATTGATTACTATCATAAAATATTAGAACATGTGGCAAATTCAATGGATGTATCAGGCCAAAAGAAATGATAGGATACATTAAAGCGATAATAATTTTCAGGCAGTGTTTGTAACCGTTTTGTGAAGAGGTACGGGCTATTAAAAAATTAATTTATTCATTTCGGTGCACATATTGCAAAGAAGCTATGGAGAACAATATAGGCAAATGAGCAATAGACTAGTATTGACCAAGAATTTTATCGAACAAAAATGGCAGAGGGAAAGATAAAATAATACACTGGATTCCTAACATGGGGGAAACTAATAGGTTTTGGTGTTGGATATGGTGGTTAAATAATATAGATGAGCATCCATTGAAATTGGTACTTTCACACATATAGGTGGATAAAACTGCTCAAATTTCTTCCTTCAACTATAGGGAGTTCTAAAGCTATGTGGCTAACTATAATCTTCATACACTCCAATCATTGACTGATTATAGGTGCTTCTCAGTCACAATTTCCTTTCAGCCAATTGATTTCATCAGAGTATATGGGTTACTCTCTAATTTGTCTTTGCAAATTACCTGTTCAAGTAATTTACCATGTGATAACATGAATTGGCAATTCTTTGGATTTGGGGACAATTGTGCAGATCTGCATTGTTCTATACCTCGTCTTAGAGTGTTTAGGTGTGTTTCTTGCTCGCTATAAATCGATCAATCATCAAGAAATTTTGACAATTTGTTTGACATCTTGTTGAAAGTGTGAAGAATGGTTCTTTGTAGTGGCTGAAACATTACACACTTTGAATGCCATTTGATTATATGCATACAGGTAGTCTTCTATCTCAAATGTACTCTTTAGCTTGTTATATTCAGAGAACCCATCCGTAAAAGAGTAGATTTCATGATATACCACAAATGTAGTCTAGGATCAGATCACTGAAGAAAATTCAAAATGGTTCTTTAACAGTGTGTGCACTGTGCCTTTTGAAATGCACACATGTTCAAATCTGTGCAATTGGTTTTTAGAAGAATATAAGTATTAGAGAGACACAAGCACTCGTCTCTACCTCAAAGATTATGCCAGCCTCCAACATCTTTTGTATCTCTTCCTACATTTTCACAACCTAGTTTATGTTTGTCTTGGTATTGGAGGGATCTGATGTATATGGATTGTGCTCTTGGTATTGGAGGGATTCGATGTATACAAAGATTTGGGCGTGTCTTCTTCAGGCTTCAGGTTGTTGAATGCCTAGGCTAAGTTGTCTTTATAATCCATGAAGATTTTAAATGCAACTAAAATCAATATTGGGTCCCAATCATCTCCTACGATTATTGTTTAGGGAATACCTTCTTTTCCTATATTTAATTTCTTGACTATTGGTTCCTTGTATACCTTTTAATTCCCTTTTATTTTATGTGCTGGCATACCATCTGATTCAGCAACTCTTTCTATGTACTCATCATGCTTGAGGGGTTGTTTTACTTCTTGCCTGATCATTTTTTGTCTTCTACAATTTTTTTAGATCTATAACATTTTGCAATGAAGTTGGAATGTTGCATGGTCTTCCAATTGCCAATGGAGGGGTGCATTCGAGAGCTTGTTTCATCATGGACACAATGTTGGAGGTCAAGTATTCCACATCAGTATGTTGAATGAATCCTCTTTCTTCCTCTTCCCATGTTTCTCCTCCCTTTGAATCTGAAATAGAGTAGGCAATCTCCTCGCTCACTCCTTGGTCTCTCAAGTTGGCGGTGTACTTCCTTCCATTTTTTTTATTTTATGAAAATGGTTTTCCTTTTCCTGTTATGATGCATCTTGGCTACTATTAGCTACCCTCTCCCAAACAATGCATCGTATGGTTTCTTCTGAAGCAAAATTTTACAGCGATCAGCTAGAACTATTGGGTTTTGATGATTACCTTCTATACCATTAGTCTCTACAATATTTGATTCCATTTTGATCTATGTGTACTAGTCAGATTTTTTGCTTGCTTACAATACTCCATTGACAATTGCATTTGTCAGATTTTCTGCATGATCTACATTTTTGCAATGACTGATTTCTTTCCTCTGTTCACTATCAGTAGCATCAGATTAATGTCTTGTTTTCCCTTTGATGGTGGTGCTATTGAACTTGTACACTCGTCTTGGATCATCACCTATTGTATTGGTAATTGCCACTCTCAATTGTGGCTTACTTTGTAAGAGATATGCTACTCTTACAAGTATTGTAGTTTGTTAAATCTGTCATACTATATTCCTTTCATATTTCGATCCTGTGGAGGCAGTGGTTATCTTGTTTGAACTCCACCATTTGTTCCCTATCACATTCACCACTTTTACCTTAGCATCTCCATACACGGGTTTAGGAAGTAGCTTTCTTTGTTTGAGCTTGGATTGACATCTAGTCTTGCCTTGTTTTTACGTTCTACATATATTATATTGATATTGTCTTTCTACTTTAGTTAGTCCACGTCTTCATGATTATTGCATCCACACCACTTGGATAACATTCTTGCCTTTTTGTGGTAAGCTTAACATTCATTTCCGAAATGTGCGCTTCCATTACATTTTTGGGATTAGATCATGGGTTTTTTTTGCATCATATTGGACTTTCCTATTCATGCCACTATTATTAAACTGGTAGTTGTTTCACCATCTATACTCGTACTCACTAGGGGTTACATTGTTTTTTAATTTTTATTGTGTTAAGGTTTTGGTGGTGTATTCAACCAGATGTTTTTGCCCTTGTAGGAAGCACTTGTGTACTTATTTTTAAATTGTATGGGCATTCCTTTAGAATGCCCCATTACTTGGTAGATGTCAAAAAATAGCTTTTTTTGAAACCATTTATTTTAATCGTCCTTCCATTTTGTGTTTGATGCACCACAATGCTTCATTTTCTTTGGTGTTTTCTTTTTTCGATTTTAGTTCCTGTACCATTGCCATAATGCCCCTTCACAAGGATTGGATAGTCTTTTATTCATTATCAGTGTTGTCCTTGGTGGTATTATCTTCTTTTATTTTTTGTTTCTCTTTATCAGATATCTTTATCTTGACTTGCAAAGCCCATGGCCTGATTATATGCTCCAACATAGGAAGATGGTGTCAACAATTTGTTCTTTCGTATTAATGGAATCAATCCATTTGTAATTTGTCGTGTAATTGCTCTAGTCTATGATTACAAGCTCTTACACTTACATTTTTTTTTTTCATTGCTATCTCAAAACAATTCGATTTTCGCTTTAACGCTTTTTTAGTGCTTTCCATGAAGCTTTAGAGTGTGCCAAATGTTCAGTAAACTAGTGTATTGTGATGGCCATTAAAGTTACAGGAATGGTCTCAGGCAGTAGTCCTTGTATCCTTGGCTATTCACAATCCATATTGTTTTGCATGTGTTGCAATGCCTAATGGGATCCTCAGATCCATTTCTTGTAAGCTTTGGGAGTTTTTGCCTCTCCATACTTGGACTTGTTGTGGAAGTCACCATCCTTCTTATCTGATGTGTCCCTTATGCCTTGAATTTGATTGGACAATTTCGATCTTTGTGTTTTGATTGCTCACTTTCACTCCTAACCACATAAGACCCTCTACATGTCTTCCTTCACAATATTTATCCTCTACGTGTCCTCTTTTATACTTATTTTTCTGTTGGGATAACCTCAGGATCATTTCTATACACTCTCCACGTAGGGATCTTTGGCTCAGTTCCTCCAATTCTTGGTTCTTCTGAAATTTGCAGTTATATAATTTGACGTATGTTGCTTTTAGATGTTCTAGTTAGTTCGTCTCTAGGTTCTCCTTCCCCTTCATGCGACGTTGGTGGTACATATGAATTTTATACATGGTCGATGATATCTTTATATTGTATGTTGGAGAGTGGTTGATGCCTTGCTATCTCCTACTGCTATCCCTTTATATGTTCTTCAATTATGAAGGCTTTCCTTTCCTCATGACTATTGCTTTGGCTGACGCTTCAGATTTTACTTATTGGTGGGCTCTGACTTTCCGTCAAAAACCCTTTACTATCTTTGGTAATTCTCCGTGATCTCCTTTCTTGTTTTTGTTGTTCTCTTGTTGTTAGGGACCTTCTCACTATTCCCTTTATTGATTCATGACTGCTTGAAAATAGTTTTGCATCTTTATTAGGTGGTAAGGGTATTAATTTCTGATAGTGTGTAATTGGTATCAGGGTTCTATTCCTTACTTTGATTCCTCTCCTTGTCCTGTTGTTGTAACTATTGTCGTAGATCTGGTAGGACAATGAAGTGGTGTGCTATATGTCTTTGTAAAGGCATTAATTTCCAAGAGTGTGTGTGTAATTGGTATCAGGTTTCTGTTCCTTACTTTGATTCCTCTCCTTGTCCTGTTGTTGTATCTATTGTCGAAGATATTGTAGGATAATGAAGTGGTGTGCTATGTGTCTTTGCAGTGTATGCAAAAGATGATAAACATCTTCAATGACGGTTAAGTTGTTCCAGATGGCATCCTAGGGACCTCTCTCCCGAGGGCCTCCCTTCGAATATATTCTTTAACAAAAATGTCCCAGTAATTCACTAATTCTTGTGCAAACTCATTTTCCATTTCTTTGTTGGCTTGCACAGGTTTGTCCTCGACCTGTCCCATTATATTGCTATTTTTTACCATCCTTACATTATTTTTTACCAAGATTTGTAGAGGCAATGATGCTAGATGTTTGTTGTCTAATGCTATTATAATGATTATGTAGAGTAAACAGTAAGATCAAGCAGAAACAAATACCAACAATAGTAATTCCAGAAAGATTTTTCAGTTCATTCATTCAGGAGATACTGCAATATTATTGAGGAACCTCACAATTGTGGTCTATGATCATGTTTCCAACAGAAGTATATACAAGATGAACAGTGATTGTTGAGAACTACCAACCATCAGCATTTGTCAACTGTTTTATTATTTGAATTAACTTTGCTGATTACAATTAAACTAATATAATTGTTACATGCTACAGTTATTAGGGTTAGGGAAAAGATGTTTGAGGAAACTTTGTTGAGAGAGATGATGGAAACAAGAGGAACAAAAAAGACAATTAAGACGAGTAGGATAAATGACAAGACTCAATGGCAAAAGGCAGTTCTTATCTTCAAATGTGATATTCTCTTAGCTGGGATTCCCTGTTTATGGAGCACAAAGTTTGCACATAAGAGTTTTGAATGTTGATAACCTAGTGAGAAGTGGAAAAACTAGCGTTGAGTGTGGGATTGTGCTCCATCTTTAAGGTTCACATGTGTGAAAATGTTGTTATGGTTAGGGCAAAGATGTTGGGGGTTAAGATTTCAGAATTCCAGGGGCTAGGAGGTACTCGTGGTCTTGTGATTAGAGTCACCTTTGGTCATGTGACAAAGGGTACTAGGGACCTCCATGACTCCTCAAGTATGGGAAAGATCTGTGGGGTCTGGTAAGGGTTTGCAAAGCCTACATTGTGATTTTGTGATCAATAGGAGGGGCTATAAATAGGTGTTAAGTAGTTTAAAACATACTAACAAATTTGATACCAAAACAAGTGCAAAAATGTGTAAAGGACTTCCTAGGTATGCAATTTATGTTATTATAGCTATATTGACATTTGAACTTGAATCATGCTTTTTGCAAAATGAAGTCAATTAAAATTTATTTGGAACTATATGTTCTATTAAATTTAGGAATCTAAAATGAAAACTAAATCTTTATTTGATCTCAAGTCATATATTTTTACCAATGTTGATGCAGGCAATTTTTTTAATTGAATTTTATGATTGTCAAAACATATATTCAAATGAGGCAAGTTATCTTATAATTTTGTATACTAGTGTGTTAACAGAAGCATGTTAAGAAGGAAAGTGCCTCGCTCTTTTATTATTGATCCATCTGATCTCTAGGTATATAACCATTGCAGGTTATAGAGAAGCTCTTGATTGCAGCTGTTGCAGATGCAGATGTTGGTGTACGCAAGTCAGTTTTTGCTTCTTTGCATGCTAATGGTGGCTTTGATGAGTTTCTGGCACAAGCTGATAGTTTGCGTGCAATATTTATTGCACTTAATGATGAGGTGATGGCTTATGTTTTAACTGCTTCATTTGAACTTAAATTTATCTGAATGATTTTCAAATAATATTTTTTCAGCTAATGGTGGTTCACACAGCTTGAGAAAGTTTCTCTATTGTTTTTGAGATTTGAAATGCAGCACTTTGGTTCATTATTGGTATAAAAATGGTAATCAATAGCCATTCTGCAATCCAGAAGTTTTCCCATTAATTTTTTTTATGTATCGTTTCCAGGGTTGTGTGAGTGCACTCTTAAAACTTGTGACTTCTCTTTCACGGGTAGTGTTAAATTATATGTACATGAAAAAGAGTAATGCTAAAGAACATATGAAGGTAAAAAATGCTTGATAATATGATAATATCAAATCCTTATATTTTTATAATTGAAGTAACAAGAATCGGAATCAGATTGGATCGAACCACGAATCGGCCATTAATTGGAATCAAATCGGCAAATTAAAAAAATCCTTGAAATTTAGCGAGTCATTTATTTCATAAACCCTTCATTGCTGATTCGATTCACCGATTCACAAAAAATCGTTTGGCTTGAATCGAATCGCTGAATCGCATGAATCGTCACGATTCTCGTTACTATGATTATAATATATGATAATAATTATTTATGTAATTTATATTTTAATATTTACTAAAATTTCTATTTTTTGATACTTATTGATTATTAAATCCTATGTCAGACAAGGATATCACATGTTTTTGTTTGGTGCAGTTCTTTGGAGCACTCCTTATTAAGTATTGAACATTTACTTTTGGGTTTTAATAACTTCTTTGGTCATCTGTGGACGTTAATATGCCATTTTTTCTTTTTAAGTGTAAGATATCTGAAAGCTTGATTACCAGCTAGAGGACAGCTAATGTTGCTAGCCTAGGACAATTAAACTTGTATTCCACACTAATAATGTGCACTTTGTTCCTATGAATTGTATAACGATGATATGAACAATAATTATTTCCCATCTGTGCATACAATCCACAACTTTTGCACTTCTGAGGAAACTTTGAAAATTTACCTTTTTTGCCAGCTGTATTTTGTTGGCTTTAGTGGGTGTTCAGGATATATTGGGGTATTTTTAATTTCCATAGAAGCAGAAATCACGAAAAGTTGCAAAATTAAAATTCATTAGATTTGCTTTTCTTTCCCTGTCCTTTAATTGCTTTATAGCAAAATTGTTAAACAATGATTTTGAACGAGTATCTGGCATGTGAACACGTAAAAAATGATGAGAATTTGCCTGCTTGACTTACACAACTTACTTTTCAGCTTGCAGTGAGCAAGGATTTGATTTGCTAGGGGCTGCATGGCTAGGGTCTTAGGAAACTTTGAGAGTTTTAGGAAACGGCATTGACATAGTTTTTAAAAAAAATTCAACAGCATTGGCTTGGGTCAAATTGTTATTGAGATCTATAATTAGTATTTATTCCTCTTTTTGTCACATCTGCTGTGGAAGAAAGCATGCACAAGGAAAATACAGAATAATTGTTGAACTCATTTTTGTTGACAAATTTTGCCTTAGGACAACTAGGCAAGCTGTAGAGCATGGAGAGATGAGAATAGAGTTGGAATGGCACAAATGAAAAGCTAGAAAAGGTCAGGGGTTACACCTAAACAATGTAGACACACATTTCTTGTACATAATTTTTGCTTGAATATTTCCGTGTATCAATACAAGCAAGAACCTTAGTGAATGATGATGACAACCACTAGCTTTTTAATTTTTTAATTTTTAATTTAATTGTGAAAGTGAAGTTTAAATAATTGTTTGAATCATTTATGAGATTGATGACTATATATCAGGATTCTAATGTTTTATTGACTATATATCAGGATTCTAATGTTGTGTTCTGCCTAGTATCACATTCCCTGCCCAAATAGTCCCCTATAGGGGATGTGCGGATGGATAGAAATGTCCCCATTCTATCCCCATTGTTGTCAAGATTTTAAGAAATATTTCCTAGATGTTAAACAAATTGCAGGGTACGTTGGTGACGAGTAGCCATCTCCAAGAAGACTAGAGGGCTTCCAAATGTCCTCCATTTATCGTAGGGTTGGATAGCTGCCCCCGGACATACCCAGGGACATTTTAGTTAAACTCACAACCATTCAATTTTTTTGGTTTCTGAAATGCTCTTGTAGGAAAAATATCTGAAAATGTTGGGCAGAATGAAGTTTTGTGTAGCTTCAGAAGTGCATTTTGGGCTTGGTAACGTGGAATTCATTTGTTGACTCTGCCTTGTATTGCAACAAGGAACATCCCTGGGGAATTGCCTCTTTTCCCATTGTGTTGTTGGTCCAAAACCCCATAAACTACAAGCCTAACCAAGTAATAGATCAATGATGAATCGAGACCACAAAATCTCTACATATTCACAATCAGAGCCACAGTAAAGGGTTATCTTGTTTCATACATTGGATAACCTGTTTATGGTACAAGGACTGCACAGACAAAGTTGGTATGCTACAGTCATTATATTGCTGAATATGAGTTATGTAATAGTTGGTAGGAAGTGACATTTTCTGATTTTTGTGATTAATGGTTTAAATTTTTAAATTTATATGCTCTCTATGTCCCCGTGCTATGTATGTCTTTAAATTTGGAAAAAAAACGAGTGTTTTTCTCTTCTTTTACATTTTTTTTAATGTTTTGATGCCAATCCAAATTTTCTCAATTTTCCTGTTTAAGTCCAATAGTTTCAAGAAGTTTCATACTTTTTGTTTCCCTAGTTTTTTCTCAAAAGATTGTTGCTGCTATGGTTTTAACTGTCTTATGAAAGTTGTTCAAGGCACCAAATCACTATGTGAATGATTCCAAGCATGTGTTAGCAATTTGAGTTTTAAAATTTTCAGTAAGTGTTTTGATATGTTAATGGTGTTAGTACTGCATTTTTTTGTAGTGTGGTTTAATATAATTTCGTGTTCTTATGTGTCCTTTAAGAATCGTTTAAGTTAACAATGCACATGTGATGAATAATGATGATTTTGTCAATTTGCCTCGACATTTTTCTGTCATGGTATTAGTTACTTAGGTGAGATTTTGTGCCTTCTACAAGTCCTTGAGGTTTGATTATTCGGTGCGTGTGCTATACAATGCACTTATATAATATGTGAATTTGTAGCATTTCTTCATACAGTCATACTGAAGTTTCCAATTGAATTTTGTTAGGCATTTGACGTTCGGGAGCATGCTATATCAATGGCTGGCAGACTGTCTGAAAAAAATCCAGCTTATGTGCTACCTGCACTTAGACGACATCTTGTACAATTATTGACTGACTTGCAACAAAGGTTTGAAAATTCAATCTTGGGATTGTAATAAAACTATGGTAGAGTTCATTGGGCAGATAATTGAGAATCATAAGTTGTTGATTTTGGGTGGAAATGATGTATTAACAGCGCCGACAGCAAAAGACGTGAGGAGAGTGCCAAATTATTAGGCTGCTTGATCAGGGCTTGTGAGAGATTGCTGCTGCCATACATTGCACCTGTCCACAAGGTGAAAATCTGCTGTCTTAAGTTATTTAACCAGATTTTAGTTTAGTTTTGCGTAAATTGGTTACACAGATTTATGTTATGCAGTCTTTGATTGTAGAAATCTGTAGAGCCACAAAATGAATGTTTTAAATTTGTTTTGCTCAACTTCTTATTTTAGATACCTGTTTGCAGGCTTTGATAGCAAAACTCTGTGAAAGCCCTGGAGTGAGTGCCAATAATGGAGTTGTGACTGGGGTGCTTGCAACTGTAGGGGAGCTTGCAAGGGTGGTAAGAACTGTTTTTGTTCTTAGTATAATTATGTTTTGTTTCCATACTCATTTGATGTAATGCAATGGATGTTTAAAGATTTTTGTGCTGTCTGTCTAAATTAATAGCGTACGATCAATTTGCAGACTCTGGTGGTATAAACTTGTTTTGTGTCTATTTGTCCAATCATTGCTGTGTAGATTAAAAGTTTGCATGCTGTCAATCTTTGTGAATAGAAAGCATGACCATTTTGTTACTTGTTGAATGCATTCAAGTCTTTTGTAAAATACTCTCTTTTTTTGATAAATTTTCTTACAATCCATGAAGAATTTCATTAACTTTACTGTTTTCTTTAGGACTATCTACTTTTATGTTGTCTTGTTTAAAAAAAACTGTTTTTGGGAACACACAGTTCTTTTTAGATAGTTTCAGTTTTTGGTCATGTAGGGTGGCTGTGCAATGAGGCCTTATCTCCGAGAGTTGATGCCTTTGATTGTGGATGCACTGGTAGATGGAGCTGTTGCAGTTAAACGTGAAGTAGCAGTGGCTACACTTGGTCAGGTTGTTCAAAGTACAGGGTAGGCTAATAAGTTCCCATCAACTTTATTATGTTTTCTTTTGTGAACATTTGTCTTAAGGAGTTGCAAACATGTTTCTATTTGTATCTTTCTTAGAGTTAAATTGGTGAAAGTTTTGCTGCTTGATCTTCATGTCAAATTGTTCAGATAGGATTGTCCGATAATAATTTGCTACATCTTGTGTTCTATTTTCATTATGGTTTATGCTTATGTCTCTCATGGAGCCGGATCACTAAATCTTTGCATATCTTTACAATCTGTTACTTGAGTGAACTGCAGATCTGAATTGCTAATGGTATCAACTTGGTGTTATTAATGTGCAGCCATGTTATTATCCATTTATGGATTCCAATTAATAAGACACCTGACATTCAGAATTAGCACATAGATCCTCATTGGTTTCCATAGGTGAGTCTACCATAGCGACCAGCCTTGAACTCAACATGAGTTTGATAGACTAATTGAGGGCTTGGGCTTGGGTTCAACACTCAGACTTGGCACGACTTGGCAAATTGAAAAAACCATGGAATAAAGACTTGTTTAAGGATATTAAAGCTTTTTCTGTGATGTCGTCACTAAATCAACTTTAATGACAAAAGCGAATCAAGTACATGCTATTTTGATCACATATTGATCCAAATTATTTTGTGAATGCGTAGAACGATACTTGTTGAGGTGCTAGAAGTATTGTAAAACACATAGCAAACAATGTGAAAGTTTTCTTTTAAAATTCAGAATATGCAAAATGAATACAATATTGGCAAACTTGGGAGAGAGATGTGTGCCCCTAAATCCATCCAATTTGGGCAAACTTGTGGTAGAGATGTATGCAGGAGTCCATACCAGTTGGGAAAACTTGTGAGAGAGATGTGTGCCTGTGGATTCTATTTATGAGAGCTCATACAAATTGGTATACTCATCAAACGAGATGTATGCCCCAACTTGATGAACTTGTTCTAACTTCTCATTTCTAAGAGATGTATGCCTATCACTGTGCTGGATTTGATTTGTGCTTATTTTATAA
This sequence comes from Cupressus sempervirens, assembly GCA_028749045.1. Classification (NCBI taxonomy): domain Eukaryota; kingdom Viridiplantae; phylum Streptophyta; class Pinopsida; order Cupressales; family Cupressaceae; genus Cupressus; species Cupressus sempervirens. The sequence continues at coordinate 767,474,449 of CM053784.1, read as the reverse complement.
ACTTTGACAGAAGCTGAAAGGTTACCACATTCATGTAATCTTTTGAAGTTGAATGGACAATCCTATATTGAAAGGTCATTACAATTGAGTTGATTGAATAAGAAATTGATTAAAATATCTAATTTGATTGGATACCCCTATTTATTATTATTGGCATAAGAGCAAATACCTACAAAAGTTGGTTTGAGGAGAGGGAAACAAGATACCAAATAAAAAAATATCTTCACCTGCTTTTGGTGTACAAAACTCATGTAATTGACGTCAATGGCATAAAAAACGAAAAACAGGATTATGGTAGAGGAGCTTGCACCATTTGGCATGTTATTAGCTCTATAATGGGTCCTGTGCTTATGTCTTGGATAGGTCCTTGATGCAGCTGCATTTATGATATTTGCACATGCATACAAGGGATCCACTTATGCACCCTCCTCTTCTGCCATGGCCGTTGCCTCCACCTCTATATCAATCTGATCATTTTGTTTGTGATTATCGTTTAGAAGGACATGTCCTTAACCTTGTTGATCCAATCTGATTGTGAAACAAGTTAATTAATGTAATGGGAGATGAATTAGCCATCAAGATTTGCTTGTGACAAATTCAATGGTTGTAATGAACATTTAAGTACATAATTTCGAAAGGGATTGGAGTCAAGTAAAGGATAACATGTAAGTTAGAATATTATGAAGATTACTGGATGTGAATGGCTTAGAAATATTTGTCAAAAAACTAAAATACAAAATAGTAAAAAGATCATTGGCATCTATGCTAAACTTGCAGAGTACACGCAAGACATGTGAGTACTCAAGTAAAAAATGATGATGGGTAACTATCAGAAAACTTTGTGTTGGTTTCTTCATAAAGGCTAAAGTTATTTTTCCAGAAAAAATCGTTATAACTCTGCAATTTTATCATATAAACTCGCCAAATTGGTTTAAAATGATTTTTCCACCCAAAAGTTAAACAATTATTGTGATTTTAGCATTTTCAGTTTGCAACTGGGGACAATTGTGGCGACTTAGGGCACACGACTGAAAGGCACTTAGAGAACACAAATACAAAGATTCTCTTTGCATATGAGTGTGAAAGGAAAATCTAGAAATTTCATAATTTAAAAAATTAAAGCTACTCCAATCTGGAGGTCAATGAATGACTGAAATTAGTCTGACAGAATCACAGATATTAGATTATTAGAGTGAATTCCAAAGAAAAATAAATCATTTTATTACATAGGCTACTACTTTCTATCAAGCTAACAGTGATAATTGTGTTTAAAAGTTATAGTATAACTTATTTTTATGTATATATTTCTAATTTCTATCTATATACGGTGGAAATCATCAATATGTTCTGCAGTAATTTGTGTGTTTTTGAAGAATATTATTTCTGTATGTATTTTCACATATTTAACATGCCTGGCAAGTTTCTGTTGAGTTTTTAAGGAGTTCCAGTTTTAAATTCTTTTGGGCGTGTAGAGTAATTGTCCAATCTGAGTTTTTCAACAATGATCATGGTAAAAAGGAGGTACACTTTCTCTTACTTGGGACACAGATTGTGTATGTGGTTATGCTATTCTGGGGATGTTGTGTGTGCTATAGTGTTAGGTATCATGTACCTAGAAATCCAATTTTTATTATTGTCCTTACAGTTCACCATGGGTACTGTCAAAATAAATCTAGGTTGTTCACAATGGCTTGATAATCTGTAAGGATAAATGGGGCTTTAGAACTTAGCCTATATAGAGATAATCTATTCTTCTTGTAGTTTATTTTTGTCACATGAAACTTGCAGATGCAAATCATCTAATGCTGTTAACACGGAGTACTCATTTCAGTCCAGTTATAAAAGTCCTGTAGACATAGATGACCTATTTTTTTCAATCTTCTACCCAAATCTTCTTTGTGCATTGATTAGAAATTCCTCTTCTGAACAACACCTTCTAAGTTTTCATTAAAAGTAATCAATACAAATGCCTATTTTTCTTTTTGTAGAACATTTAAAAAAATTCAATCCAGTTATTTTTCTTAAAGAAGGTGTAAATGCTTTTAACCCGGAGCTATGAACTAGTGAAGCCACGAACGGGGGACCTCATTCCGATATAAACATTCAACAATATCACATTTTGTTGTCTTTTGCAAATTGTTGGCCTTCATTCCCACTTCAATAATTTTTGTATAATGTTATATGCCATGGCCGAACTTCCACCTCCAATGGGTTCTTGACTTGCCTTTATGTAAAATTGCTCTGGTTTGTATTCTCTGATCTCTTTCAATTTCTCTTCTCTTTCGTTACATACATATTGCTGCTTCGTGGTTGATCTTCTTTTCTATGGTCCTTACTATCTTTGTATCTTTTTTCTCTTTGACATAATTTTGTTATCATCAACCCTATTCATGATTCCATTGAACTATTCCTCTTTTTCAGGTGTAAGAACCTCCTTTGGATGCAACAATTTCTCTATAACTCTGCTTCACAGTTCTGCCTAGTGTTAACTTGTTGCCTCAGGACTTGGGCTTCTAGTTTTGATTTCTAATCCTACTTCTCCTACCTTCCAACAATTTTAACCCTCTGAATTTCTTCTTTTGTCTCCATTCTTCGTGTGCTTTTTCTTATTTTGGGAATTGTAGAATATCTTTGTTGCTGCCACTACTTGCTTATCAACATGCACATATTTTAGTTTTTACCCTGTAAAGGACATTCAACTAGTTTTGTCACTCTTGCAGCTTCCCTGATTATCTGATCATTGAGAACTCAATTTTGAATTTTATTCTCATGGGCCTTTTCACACTATTGTTTAACTAGATCATGCTTGTTGAAACACATAACAAAATGTTTTTTGCACATGTGATTATCCTCCTTTTTTGTTTACATAAGCAACACATGCCCTGTTCTATACTCATGGCTACAACTTCAAATACACTCTAATATTGAATTGCTTATACATTTATCTCACACTGATCCGTTATTGACTATTATCAACTTATGACCCTCTATTGGCTATGACAGTTTGTAGTGTTTTAAATGTGACTGAAACATCCCCCGACGGACATCTGCTTTAGATTTTTCGAAATGTTCCACACACTTTATACAAAAATTTACATGCAAACTGATATCTCTTTATCCAACAGATTATATCAAATCATATAATCAGACTGAAATTAATTATGAAGATGTATTACAGAAGTAATTGGTAAAATATTTGCTTGTTATTAACAGAGACCAGACGGTCAATTTATACAAAAGAATGAGACGATGTTTCCTTAGTAAACGATCATAAAGAATAGAAACATTCTATTCTAGAGAAAGCAAAAAACGAAAGCAAACTTAAAGCTAATTAGATATTTACAATAGATAACCATTAACTAATAGTAGACAACTTATCTATTCTTGTAATACCCTCCCTTAATGGTTAATCTATCTAGAACACCGAGCTGTCCTCTGAATTTGACAAACTTATTAGGACCAAGAGGCTTGGTGAGAATGTCTGTAGTTTGATCTGTGGTAGCAACATACTGCAAATCTATAGTCTCATCTTCAACCAGCTGTCGTATATAATGACAGGGAACATCCACATGCTTGGTTCGTTCATGGAAGACTTGATTTCGTCTTAACTTGATAACGCCTTTGTTATGAACAAACTGAGTAGTCGGTCTTGCTGGTGACATCTCCATATCCCCAAGCATCCGACAAAGCCAAACAGCTTCACATCCTGCTTTAACAGTCCTTCTGTATTCAGCCTCTGTAAAGGAGAGAGAAACTGCCTGCTGCTTCTTACTGGTCAATGTGACTGCACTGGATCCCAAACTGAACACATCTAAATGTTGACTTTTTATCATTAACAAAGCTTGCCCAATCTGAATCTGTGAACCCACTGAGTTTAGGATTAAAACTTCGAGAGTACAAAAGTCCATAATCTAAAGCGCCCTTCACATAATGAAGCACACGCTTTGCTGCCATCCAATGATCAGCCTTAGGAGCTGTCATAAAGCGTGAAATATAGCTAACTGCGAAGCTAATATCAGACCTAGTAGCAGAGAGGTAGATGAGGCTGCCTACTAGTTGCTTGTATCTAGTATCATCAATGGAAGGAGAATCAGACTTTGCTGATAACTTGAGACCTTTCTCCATAGGTGTAGATGCAGGTTTGCAATCCTGCATACGGAATTTGTCTAACAGGGCCTTGGCATATTTGGACTGAGAGATGAATATACCAGAACACTGTGGCCAAACTTCAACACCTAGGCAATAATGCATGAGCCCAAGGTCAGTCATATCAAAAGACTGGCATAAATTTTGTTTTATTCCTTGAATCAAAGATGCCGAAAGGAAAACTAGTTTTTAGAAAGTTTAAGTTCATGAAAACATCCCTGTATAGGGGACACAAGGTATTTTTGGGAGGACCTATGCAAAATCATGGCATTTCCAGGGGATATGTGTGAAATATGCCTCTATGAATAGTATGATATTGTGGAGTAGGACTTGTAGTCGTAATTGCATATTTAGTTTCATGAATAACCTGTACTGGTTTGTTTTGTGAATGGAGTTTTAGGTTGGCATGGCCCATAAGCTAGTGTAAGGGATGCCTAGTGAGAATGAATAATTGGGACATCAGCACACAAATGGTGTGGCTAAGTTGTGTGACCTTTTTCCCTTTCATCTCTCCTTAATTGTCTTGTTAAAGATCTGTAATTGTCTAGGGATTGGCGTATGTGATGATGGAAGTGGTGCTGCTGCATCTCACTATCAAACATTTCAGATTGATTTCATATATGATTGTTGTTGGAATTTGGAAAAATAATGATTAATTACTTTAATCTTATATATCTTGATGGATTGATAATTTGATTAATTACTTAAACATAAAGCTTCCTTGCAGATTTATAAACAAATAAATTGTGTACGAATCACTTTCGTAAGTTTTACATTGTACTCTTTCCAATTTATGCTCCAAATCAGACCCGATCATTTTTATTCTAATCTCTTAATACTTTCAATTTCTTATCCATTACTATATGCAATTGGTATCATGGATACCCCCTTCTCAAAAGACCCGATCTGCTTTTTGTATCCTCCATTGTGGGATGAGAAGTGTTAACCTTTGATATCATCACATCCTTCACAAAGGTTACACTCCCTTAACTAGCTTGCTGCTTTTGGTAGCAACTGCCATAGCTTTTAATTAAGGATTTTTTGCTTAATAAATGGCCATCAATCCCCTTAGGATATCTGCCTCTTTTATGTTCTGAATTCATTAAGGTTTTGAGGCAGCATCCTATTAAATGATCCTACAATTTTGCTTATCTTGACGAGCGATTACATTATCTCTAGGTATCTACTGTGGTTCTGCACAACGAAAAAAGTAGAATAGTTTCCCATTTTGTCAATTGGCTCATAATTGGCCTTAGTCTGACCATGAGAGTTGAAACACTATCCTACAGTGGTCTTTATCTCTTAGCTTATGTCTCAAATGCATTTTTTAGGATTGTGGGGAGCGATTTGAATCACCAACATGCCCATTTAAACAAATAATGTTAGTTTGGATTAAAAAGGTCCTTTATGTTTAGCAAGTAACATCGAAATTGTGCTAAACACCATTGCTATTAAATGCATGCTTCTAGTCCATGATAGTGTTCAATCTTTATTTTTAATTAGGTTTGAGTTAGATATCTATGTGGTATATATTCACAATTGTGTTTGTTCATACTTTACAACATTGCTTGCTTGTATCATGTGTTCATCATCTAAAAAATTGAAATATAGTGGCTAAGGTAAGTACTGTGTAACTTGCAGTGTCAAGTTTATGATATTGAAGCTTCAATCTATACAAAAATTTGATATAGGAAACTAATATGATCCTGCTCCTGTCTGCAGTTATGTTGTTTCTCCTTATGTTGACTACCCATCTCTACTAGGTTTGCTTCTGAGGTTGTTGAATGGGGAACTAGCATGGTCAACACGAAGGGAGGTCTTAAAGGTTTGCTTCAGGAAAAGGATTTGTGTTTTATTTTTTATTTTTGATGCATTTATTTAAAATTTTGATGCTTATCAACTGAAATTACATCAATAATAGGTTCTTGGGATTATGGGGGCATTGGATCCACACACTCACAAGCGCAATCAACAGTCATTGCAAGGGAGCCATGGTGATGGCACACGTGCAATGGTAGATGGTGGTCAGCATATCCGGTCCATGGAGGATTTGCCAATGGATCTCTGGCAATCATTTACTACATCAGACGACTATTTCTCCACAGTAAGCCGTTTACTATTTTGTGAAACTATGCAACCTTCCAATCCATTTGTTTTGTTATACTGACTGCGTTATCTAATTCAGGTAGCTATTAACTCACTAATGAGGATATTGCGAGATCCATCTCTCTCTAGTTACCACCAAAAGGTTGTGGATTCACTTATGTTCATTTTTAAGGTATGTGCCTATTAAGAGATTCATTGATCTTGTAGGGCCTTTTCCTTTGTAACTTTGTATTATGTTTTCAAATTTAATTGACAGAATATGCTAGCATGGGTCTAAACATCATTCTTATACTCTTGAATGCAGTCAATGGGACTTGCATCTGTTCCTTATCTTCCCAAGGTTAGTCTATGTTCTGACACTGAAACTTATGTATATCCTGGTTTTTGTTACACCCAATTATTACATTTTTACAGAATGTGTAGTTTTGGTTTCATTCATTGGTTGATATCTGTCAGTGGGAAAGATAATTTATTTTTAGCAACATTTGGTGGCCCCTTTGAGATTTTAATGACTTAAAACTTAGAATGCCAGATATATAAACACAATAGGCATTTAAAAAATTGGTTAGTTTGAAATTTTAAAGCATAAAGAAAATTTCAAAAGTGGAAGGCTTGATTGTTAGGCTTTGATAACGAATTGTAATGGCACTTTTATTCCAGAGTTTTTTTTTTTTTTTGATTGATAAGAGGCTGAAGCCAAGATTCATTATTATTGTTACGTGTTATGATTAATTATTATTATTAAGTATTAATCTCGAGTATATTCGAACCCAAGACCTCCCATACAGGAGCCTTACAATTTACTGTTGTGTTGTAGGCTCTTACCTACTTTTATCCCAGAGTTAATGAAGTATATGCAGCAGATTTAATACAATGATCAATATTAGAGATAATATAATTTGCATATATAATGTTAAGCAAAATAGACATCAATAACAAGGTATACACTAATGTGATAATTAAATAACATGATAAATAACATGATAAATAACATAGCCACATAATCAATCATGTTATCACCAAACTCATATATTATGTTCTCAATATCTTTTATCATTAAACCGGATCTTACTCAGAACCCTCAGTTCTTACATAGAACTTTGCATGCCTTCACAACATGAAAAAATACAGCTCTGGCTAGGGCACTATTAGGTGTATTTTGCACCTTGAGTTGGACATAGGGCCTTAGAAGGGAGAAATGAAGGTATAAAGATTGATGTTTTAGACTATACTGGTATTCTTAAACCAAAAGAATTGATAGACTGGTTGAATGAGATAGAAAATCCTTTCGAATGTAAGCCTATTATAGAGGGAAAAAAGATGAAGTTTGTATGCACAAAATTAAAAAGGACATGCAATAATATGGTGGGATTATTTCCAAAAGGAAATGATGAGAAAAGGAAAGGAAAGACCAAGGCATGGAGCAAGATGGAATAAAAGCGAAGGGAAAAATTCTTACCCATAGATTATTCACGAACCCTGTTTCAAAGGTTCCAAAATCTGAAGCAAAACTTATCTCCTGTACAAGATTACACTAATGAATTCTACAAGTTATCCATGTGTATAAAGCATTAAGAAAATGATGAGCAGATGGCTGCTAGATAAATGAATGGCCTGAAATTTTCTGTTCAAGATGAGTTGAGCATGCATTGTGTTAACAGTATGGAGGAGGCCTATTAGTTGGCTCTAAAGGTTGTAGAAAAACAGAATAGGTAATACATTCAGAGTAATAGTGGAGGTAGAAGGGGTACCTCAACTCCATTTCGAGGAGGTTCGAATCATGGCCGGGGAGAACCCTCTCAAGTATTTGAAAAAAAATTTAGACACTAGACAAGATCCCTTGAATCAAGAAAGAGGAAAGGGATTTCAGAGAGGACGAGGTTATGGCAGTGGAAGAGGCTGGGAAAACTGAAGAAGGCCTTTCACTTGTTTTAGATGCGGAGGAGGTGGACATAGAGCCTTTGAATGCTAAAATTATAACATGTGACAAAAAAATCAAGGAGGACAACCTTGAGTGATTTTGTCTAGGTAGAAATCACAATAGAAGGGGAAGAGCAAGAAGTTTTACCAGATGTTGGAGAAGCTCTCATGATGAGGAGATCGATAATCATCCCAGAGAAGGACAAAGTTCCCACAAAGAACTAAAATCAAGGAGGACAACCTTGAGTGATCTTGTCCAGGTAGAAATCACAATAGAAGGGGAAGAGCAAGAAGTTTTACCAGATGTTGGAGAAACTCTCATGATGAGGAGATCGATAATCATCCCAGAGAAGGACAAAGTTCCCACAAAGAACTTTGATGATTCATGTCTTTGAACCAATATCTTTAGAATTAGATGCTCTTTAGGTGGAAATGTATGTCTAGTTATTATTGATGGGGATAGTTGTGAGAATATGGTGTCTAGAGAAATGGTAGAGAAATTGAATGTACAATGTGAGAAGCAACCCCGTCCTAACCATATTGCATGGTTTAAGAAAGGAAATGAAATCACCCTTAATAAAAGATGCTTAGTTAAGTTTACCATAGGAAAATTCTTTAAGGATGAGATATGGTGTGAAGTTATTCCTATGGATGCTTGTCATATATTGTTGGGAAGACCATGGCAATATAGTAGGAAAATCATACATGATGTAGAGAAAAACACATATGCATTTTGGAAGGATAATTCTAAACTGACTCTTTTGCCACATTAGGATGAAAAGAAGAGTGGGACCATGTTTTCTGCAAAGGAAGTTGTCAAAGAAATGAAGGTGACAGGTTGCTGTTACGTATTGGTAGTAAAAAGAGAAGAACAAGAAAACTCAGAACCACCTGATGCAATTAAGATATTAGAGGAGTTTGATGATGTTGTGCCTGATGAGCTACCTAATGGTCTACCGACTACCACCAAAAAGGGATATTGAACACCATATTGATTTGATTCCTGGAGTGATTCTGCTTAATTAAATAGCTTATCAGATGAATCCAACACAACATGCAGAGCTGAACAAAAAAGTAACAAAACTAATGAAAAAGTGTTTGGCTAGAGAAAGCACGAGCACATGCGTAGTACCTGCATTGTTGACTCCAAAGAAGGATGACAGATTGGGGATGAGCAGTGATAGGAGAGCAATTAAGATATTAGAGGAGTTTGCCGATGTTGTGCCTAATGAGCTACCTAATGGTCTACCACCCAAAAGGGATATAGAACACCATATTGATTTGATTATTGGAGTGACTTTGCCTAATCAAGCAACTTATCGGATGAATCCAACACAACATGCAGAGCTAAACAAACAAGTAACAAAACTAATGAAAAAGGGTTTGGTTAGAGAAAGCACGAGCCCATTCGCAGTACCTGCATTGGTGACTCCAAAGAAGGATGACACATTGAGGATGTGCAGTGATAGGAGAGCAATTAATGAGATTACCATTAAGTACCGATTTCCTATTCCTTGTATAGAGGACATGTTGGATGAACTAGTAGGGGCGAAGTACTTTAGTAAGATTGATTTGCGAAGTGGATATCACTAGATTTGTATTTGTGAAGGGGATGAGTGGAAGAGAACTTTTAGGACTAGGGATGGTTTGTATGAATGGATGGTTATGCTATTTGGGCTCTTTAATGCACCTTGTACATTCATGAAGTTGATGAATATTGTACTACGACCTTACATTGGTAAGTTTGTTCTAGTTTATTTTGATGATATCCTGGTTTTTAATAGAAACATGAATACTTACAACACTTGAGGATCGTCTTGGTTGTACTAAGGAAAGATAAGATCTTTGCAAATTTGAAGATGTGTAGATTCATGCAAAATAGTTTAAACTTCTAGGCTTTGTCATTTTTGAAGATGGTGGTCAACTGGATCCAAATAAGGTCAAGGCAATCCTAGAATGGCCTAGCCCTACTAGCATAATAGAGGTAAGAAGTTTTCATGGGTCGGCGACTTTCTATCAAAAGTTTATTCAAAATTTTAGTAGGATTGTAGCACCCATAACAGATTGCACCAGAGGGGAATTCACACGAACAACAGAGGCTGAGGAGAGTTTGAAATTCTCGAGCCAAAAGGTTAATGAAGCTCCTATATTGGCACTTCCAAATTTTGATAAGGTATTTGAAGTAGAGTGTGATGCTTCCCATGTTGGAATAGGTGGTGTTCTTAGCCAAGAAGGTAAACAAATGGCGTTGGCGTTGGGTAATCTCTAGACAAAATGCACCAAAGACAAAAAAAGTCAAATAGGATTCTTTTTCAGATTCATGAAGACGCAGCGAAATTTTCTCAAAATTTTTGTTGTTTTTGATTGCAAAATATACAAATCATGAAGATCGAATGCTGAAAATTTCATTGTGTTTTCGTTTTTTGAAATTTAGTCAATGGTGCAATTTGTAGGGAGGATAGTTGCGTCTGTAAACAAATAGCTTTCTTTAGTGAAAAGTTAAATGAAGGTAGTGTTGGTCTCAATCGTTATTGAGAGGGGGGGTGAATTAGTATCGATTCCAAAATCGACTACTCTCTTAACCGTCTTAAATATTCTTAACAACCATTTGAATATTAACACATTTAAAAATGTAGTGAAATAAAAATACATCAACTCACACATAGAAGCATTCATTAATGGACACAAATTTTAGATGTGGAAACCCTCGATGAGAGGATGAAATGCACGATGGGGATAATATAACCACGAGCCTTTTACTGTAGATAAAAGGCTACCCAGGTAAGAGCTACAACTTGTTCCTTCTGAGAACACATTCAGTTAAGAATGTTTGCAACCTTTTAGGAGCACAATCAACCTATTAAGGCTACCTTTTTAAAGGATTTTAGCACTCCTTATGAGAGGCACTTGGTGAAAGGATTTATCAAATGCTTGCTAACGAAGCGTGGTCGGTTAAGAGCTTACAAAATGATTACAATGGTTAGAGAGTAATGAAATGTGATCTAGTACATGTAGGACACCTTGCCTGATAGATCTTTAGTGAATACCCTTAGAAGATCACTTGATCTCCTCTTGCCTCTTGGGCGAACTCAGTGATATACTCTATCACTCTTCCTGTCTTTATCTACTTGCCCCTATGTGTAGTGCAAGATTCTGCTTTCGGCTAGATGTTGCCTTGTGTCTTAATTCTCTCTTTAACAATCTCGATCTTCATTTCCTCTTATCTTCAAACTGTTCTAGTACATTGTCTTATGCTTCAGGTTTCTCTTCACACTTACTCACACTACTACTTGCGCTAGCTTTCACACACCAATTCTGACTCATCCTTTTCAGCAGCAAACATTGTTTTTGATTTATGAGGTCCTTTTTATTTTTGGGTGTTGAAACCCTAGAAGTTTATCCCACTCAAATCGGGGAATTCAAAATTTGAATTCTTCCACTGTGTGGTACACGAATAACCCATGACACCTACTTCATAAGAGTCTAGAGTGGTAGCTTTGCCAGTTTGCTCTGTCCCTAGCTTCAGCTTCGTTGTCCTTTCTGTCTTCTTCTGTTTTGGTCAAAATGATGTTCCCATTTGAATGTTTCCCATGACTGCTGCTGTATCATAGTGATTACTCTTTATGTTGATTGTAATAGTCCTCGTCTAGTCTTTATCTCCTATGCAGACCAATTAAGATGTTTGCCGATACTCATGAGATGGTGTACACTTATTGACTGGTTACCAATCAATGACAACACTTGTGGTGTGTAAAGTATTTACGACACCAACTGCCCTTTTTTATGCAAATGAGTCTAGTTGGGTCAACGACACAAAATAATTAATCCACCTATGATTTGAGGTTTTATGCAATTGTTCAAGTGTTAAGGCGTTGGAGGCATTATTTGGTTCCACAAGAGTTTGTATTGTTTATGGATAATATTGCCTTGAAATATAAAATGAATAGTGGGCAATGCAAGCATCTTTTTCTTGCAGGGGTATACTTTTGTTTTGAAGTATAGGGCCCGTTTGGTTGCAAGCGTAGGAATAGAAAATTAGAATGCAAATGTGGAATAGGAATGGAAATGAGGAATGGGAATGGAAAAGAGTAATCCCATTCTTATTTGGTTCGCCTAATATTTGATTGGGAATATTTTACTCCCTTGTTTGGTTGTACAAAATTGGAATTGGAATACAGTTAAGTTTCTATTTAATATATTTTATTTGTTTTAATATATTATTATATTTGGTTAATTATTTCAACTTATTGTAAAGAAAATAATTTTTTAAATTCTATTTTATTCAATGAAATTAATAAGAAATTAATTTATTTCTACATCTTTTAAATTGAATGGATTTGGTTAATTATTTCAACTTATTGTAAAGAAAATTATTTTTTAATTCTATTTTATTCAATGAAATTATTAAGAAATTAATTTATTTTGACATTTTTTAAATGAATGGATTTGGTTAATTATTTCAACTTATTAGTAAAGAATTAAAAAAAAAAAATTCTATTTAATCCAATGAAATTAATAAGAAATTAATTAATTTCAATATTTTATAAATGAATGGATTTAAACATAAAAATGTTATACACAATAATATACTCTTCAAATTAGTAAAATTTGCTCATCGTTTATATTGAAAATCATAAAAGATTTAGTCTCCATGATCATAATTATTCTTTACAACAAAATGGTTATTTCATTACTAAAATTAGAATCACCATCACCAATAGTGTGTTTATAAAATCTAGAACATAATTAAGTCTACGTTGAAACGTGATTTCAGATTTCGCCATTAAACCAATCTCCCAAGCAGTTGTCTCCTGCATAATACACAGCTTGCAATCGTTCCTTTCTTCTTCGATAGATTTTGATGTGGCTGACGTAGATGAGCCATCTTTGACCCACTCGAAGAAATTGCAGCCATTGTCCCCCTGCATTCCAAAACTACATTAGGGCTCGCCACAATAATGAAATAAAAAATAAACATATAACAGATTAGTAACAACCTTTCTTTTATCTGGACCACACAAAAACGTATGCCCAGGATTATTCTCTGTACGTGAAATCTTCATTGCTACAGGTCCAACACCACATCGACACATTGGAAAAGTTGTCAAATCCATCGACCCTATATAAATAATGAACAAATATAACGAGAAATTACTAAAGAAGTGTAAAATATATTCTGATATATGTATTCAATGGACTATGTTGTGACTTCTCAGTCCAATCCTGCTAGCAATGCAAATACCTCGTGACTTACAACTTTTGACACATGATTATCCATGGATATACAGACATTGTTTCACTGAAATGAGAGAAAATGTACATAACCAAGTAAGTAATTCTCAATTGCAATTGCTATGTTGCAACACTTAACAAAAAATGTCTATTACTTGATGCATATGTGCATAGAAAACATTTATCACTTGATGGACATAAATAAAAGAACAAATAAAGGATTCAAAATAATGAAATTTTTAGAGTAATCCAAATACTTCGTCCAAAAAGGTCTTAGTTGTGGAAATGCTATGTCCAGCCATGGCTTTGCTTGCCCATTGTAATGAATTACAACAACTTATTGGATTACTTCATTATACATAAATAATAACTAGATGGTTATAGTATTCAACTTTTCAATTACAATCTACTTTATACCTAGTCAACTACAAACTAAGTATATACAAACTAAAGAGGTCAATGGCTTCATGGAGATCAATTGTCTGTAAATATCTCAGTTTGAAAACACAAGTCATGAAAAAGGAGGTACACGAGTTTATGACAATTATAATTCTAATGACATCCATGACAAGCAAGCTTGATCCTAATATAGACTGCCTTCTTCCAGTGAGATTTCCTACACACTCAAAATATTTTGGCTCTGATACTAGTGCTGAAAGAAGAGAGAGACAACCCTTTGGCAAATACTTGCAACACAATTCAAACATTCAGGCAATCTGATCTATAGCAGGAAATTAGATAGATTCAAAGATCAACTTAAACAAAAGAAGAAATAGCTTTACAAAACCATGAACCAGGTTTATTAGCTTGTCAATACAAATCTGATTTGGTCTGTTCACAGACCTGCAATTTGGTGTGTGATGGCTTCCTCAATACTCTTCCCTAAAACCCCTACAAAGAATGGGTAAAAATAAAACTCTTCAAAAACCTGTCCTGCCCAAGAAAAATAATAATAGAGTCCTCCCCTCTATGACATTACTTTACTTGTTCACAAAATATACAACCTTCTCTAACTCTCTAACTCTAACATGGCCATTTGATTCCTAAACACAAGAGAAGGGAAATTTCAATTTTCAGTTTGTATTCTTCCATACAACAATGAATTCGGTTATAAGCTTTTTTAAGATCTTTAATGCAACCAACAATAATGTAAAAAACACACTGACTCTACTTTGGAACTCAAGCATTAAACCCAGACAGGAAGATAGGCCAGATTTCTCTTTAGAAAGGCAATAAAAACTCTCAGGAATTCTTACATAGAATATATAATAACATCAGAGAAAGAGTAGGCGGTTTATTCAATAACAAAAGCTACTTAAGTAGGATTTCTTTGGCTCTAAGACACTAGACCATAGGTTGATGAATAATTTTCTCAATGGGCAGGATTGAGACACATTATTCTTCGCCATCTTAGAGCTATAAATCACTTAAAACAGTGTGACGGTGTCTCAAAGGCTATGCATTCTATGCATATCCTCACTTTTCTGCACATATCCTTACAACTACACTTCTGGATGGATGACCATCTGCGGCTGACGTTGCCATGCAAGAGAAGGAACATAAGGTATGCGCCGCCAGAGGAGAGTAATTAGTTTTGTGATATTGCTATCAGGATTTAACTCTGTAATTTTTGAGTCAAATTCATTGACATATGTTTCATGGGTAGTGATTCACACTCTAGTGAAAATAAATTAAACGCTTAGCACTCATTGGATCTAGATATTTCCACAAGCCAAATATCTCCAACTTATCATTTTTATCATTTGATGAGCTTAAGAAGCTTTCTAATGAATGGTTCATAAGGCACAACACTTGTGAAGGTTTTGCAAATGGTGTTACAAGCAGAGTGGGTTAAGCTTGCTCAAGCTGGAGTAGTACTGCACATCACCTAGATCCAATGAGTAAGTGTTCCATTTATTCTTACGACAGATGGATTATGTGAATCGCTACTCATCAAACATGGCTCAATGATCCTCATAAGAGATGGAGAGATGGATTGGTGTGAATCACTACTCATCAAACATGGATCAATGATTCTCCCGAGAGATGGATTGATGTGAATGAGTTTGAATAAAAAAACTACATAGACAGCAATATCACAATTTGACTTTCTGTGGAAACCAGCAGTATTCATTTTCCATGGATCAACTGCAACTGTTACTACCATGTCCTCTTATTTAGCAGTTAACAAGAAAAATTAGAAACAGGAAATTTGTTTTCCAGAAAAAGGATCTGTAATGCAAAATATTAACCTTGTTATCCTTGGCTACTGCCCAGAAATTTACACTATTTACACTGCCCAGAAATTTCATACGCAGCCTTCCTAGCCTTGGCCACTGGCTGTAGGTTATGGATGCCAACTAACAATTAGTCACTGCCTGTAATCCAAATACTTCGTCCAAAAAGGTCTTAGCTGTGGAAATGCTATGTCCAGCCATGGATTTGCTTTCCCATTGTAATGGATTACAGCAGCTTGTAGTATGTAGTTGACTAGGTATAAAGTAGATTATAATTTAAAATCTAGGACTATTTTGGTATTCCAAGAATGTGAGGCAAACAAGCTAGTTTGACCTTCGCTGGACTATTTTCAGGCATACTGTTAATGGTTCACCATCTGCAATTTATGTTCTAGTTTACCACAGCCTTGACATGACTGTCATCTGCAATTTAGGCATATGAAGAGGCCTGATTTCTCAAACACTATGAAATATAGGTTCAAGATACTTTGTTCCATTTAAAACAACACAACAACATAATATGAAAGATTAGAGCTGATGAAGTGAAAATGACACAAGGAACGAAGAAGCTACAGAAGTGCTATAAATTATGATTCGTTAATTGCTTCAAAAAGATGGTAAGTTCATAGTCTCAACAAATAGGAGGTCCTATATCAAATATGAGCCATTGAATAGATGTGATTGTTCTTACGAGAAAGCTTCTTAAAGTGAAGAGTTGGGATATCAGTGATATCCTCCAAACTTATATCTCACATAATATTCTCTATCCTCTACACTCATTTGTAGGAAACCCCATGCTTTTGTAGGTTTGGAAGTGAAAGTGTCATATGCAACAATCAGAGTCTCTTGACTTAGTCCAAGTATGGCTTTGAGGGCTGCAAATGCAGCTGTTATATCTTGCTTAGTTTCTCCTTTGTCAACTTTGACAGTGTGAGCCTCCTTAATGCTCATACGTATGTCCTAGATGCTTTCACAGATAACATCCAAAGAAGAAGCCATGCTTGCCTTACTCATCTTTGGCCTTCTTGACGCTGGTGTGGAATGACTCTGTCTAACAGATGTACTAGAAATATTTTCATGAATGAACTCTTCATCAACGGCAGGAGTGTCATCCATGGCGTATCAAAGTCCCTATCACCGTCAAGGTCAACGGCCTCATCAAAAAGGTGACCATCTTTGGTCTCTGTGGCTGTTGCAGCTTGAGTTCCATCTGCCATGTCATTCCCAATAATGACTGCTAGGTCACTGAAATAGAGGAATGGCTGCCTCTTGTACACTTTGGCATTTTTGAAATCCCTCCTCTATATGATGAAAAAGGAATTAGATATATATCTTTTATTACATTTAATAAAGAGATATTTTACGTACATAAAAATATTGTCAAGACTACATTACCTTCAACAGCTCTTCCCATACAGTATTATCAGCGTCAATGCATTGCGTACTCTCATTCCATGCTAATCCACTCATATTTATCAATTCTTTCATAATTCTGTAGCCTTGTTTCCATGTTTTTAATTTGTTCTTAAAGTTTTCCCTTCCTAGATTCACCTTCATGTCTTTTTTGAACCTCCTTTCTATGGCAGTCCAAGCTTCTTTTCGAAACCCACCTTCACCTTTTCTGCTTAACTGAACTTGTTCATGGAGCAAATCCAACAATTTCCTCTCCATGTCTCTTGTCCAAACTACTTTTGTATTTCTAGATGATGAGTGAATCGCAGTCACACGAAGATCCTCATCTACACTCGTCAAAAGATTGGTGAACGACATATTCAGCAATGAATTGATAACTGCAAAACTTCCAAAAAACAATTCATTGTCATCATTAAGATGCAGAATTATATCAAGAGCTGAAAACAGATGTGTGCGAGGTTACTTGCTACCACAGCAAGGCAATTTGAATGCCATTTATGCTGTTAAACAACTACCCTACCTCAACAGAATATGAACAGGGTATGAATATCAATCAAAGCATAGAGGAAAGGAAGATTACAGTAAATATAGAGGCACAGAATGCAGTAAATATGGGTATGAATATCAATCTGAACTGTTTCACAGAATTCCTCAAAGATATCTCAAGATATTACTTAAAAAACGAAAGGAGCTGTCTCAAGAAACTTTCAAGCAACTAATAATCTGTACACATTTATGTGATTATTAAATTCTTTTGTTCATTATAGCGCAGAAGTAAATGTCGCTAGTAGTTGTGTACTCATTTTCACTTTCTATCTTTAAGGATTTAATCTGTAGTTTTTGAGTCAAACTCATTGATTCATATTTCGTGAGTAGTGGTTTACACAAATCTATCTCTCACAACAATGAATAGAACAGGGCTGGGCATCTTGACTTCCTAGTCAAGTGCGCTTAATTGTGGAGTTGTGTCTATGGTTAAACCCACTTTACTTGCAAATAGGCTGGTTGCACCCTGCTTGCAAATGAGGTTAAAAGAAGAGTGGTTTTAACCATAAAGGAAGCTCGCGTAGTCAAGGTGACCTGTAGTCAAGCTGAACTGTGGTGCTTCACCTTTTTGAGCATCACTTAGATGCGATGAGTGCCAAGTGTTCTATTCATTATCATAAGAGATGAATTTGTGTAAACTACTAATGAAATATGGATCAATAAACTTGACTTAAAAACTAGACAGCTAAATGCTAATGCTGATAGCAATATTGCATTTTCTATCTTTCAAATTATAAAAACATGAATGACTGAATTTAATAATCACATAAATGTGTACAGATTATTGTCAGTGCATTTCCTACCCATTTTATGAGTCTTAAGGAGTTAGGGTCTTATTTTTCCAGTAAAAAAATTTGACATATCAGACAATGGAGATACAACATATCACTCTATTTTCATTTTTCCAACATCAGTTGACAATGCCTGGACTGAATCTTTTTGGGTGTGAAAGCCCACAAAATCGGCTGATAAATATTTCTTTGAACAAATAAAATAAAACTAAAATAACAATTTCCAAGCACGATCATCAGCAAGCTACAAATTCATAAAGTTTAATCTTGTTCTTTAAAAAGGATTCTTAACTTTATATTCACCTTGCATATCCTAGAATTGATTTATAGTAATTGTCTGATGAAAAACATTCAGCAGTGAAAAATAAAGCTGCCTCACAGTCCAAAAATGTTTTAAAAAGTTTGTTTCCTTAGCAAGTTTACCTATCAAAAAAAAATCCCCTCATCTTAAAAGCATTTACCATGTCTTGCAAAAATTCACATCCGCAAAGGCAAAAATGATAAACAATACAAAAAGTTGATATCAGAACTGACAACTGGATCCAACTCTGACAGAGATATTTTTTGATGGATAAGGCTCAGCAGTATGATAGTAACTTAGTTTAAACACTTTATCTATGCTTTGGTTATGTAGAAAATATATATTTTGAACTATGAACTAGTTATGTAGACAATATATGTAGGTAATGAGTAAATCTAGATGAATAGATGTAGTTATATTCAGAAATTAATAATAAAAGATGGTCCAAGTATCAGACGTGTTGCAGCCACAAAGCCTTTTTATAGAAATACCAAGTACATTAATTCTAAATATCTCAAAAATCTATATATGTCCATACATACTAGACAAACTCAAGTGTGCAGTACCCATAAATATAAAGTGCAATTTATATTAAGTACAAAGTGCAAATAAATGTTCATGTTTTCTAGAACAACTAAGTTTGAGAGTTGTAGTCTTCCCACATCCTTTGGGCTATTTCATCTTGAAATTTCCCCCAGTCATCTCTATCTCGCTGGTTCATCCCATAAGTCTCAAGAACTGGCACGTTAATTCCAACACGATCATCATCATCTTCTTCAATTTCCAGTTCTGATGGAATACCATCCTCTATCGTAATGAAGTTGTGTAATATGCCACATGCTAAAACATTCTTTGTTTGGGTCATGATATTATATGATGTCTCATGCTTCAAGATAGGAAGTGTTGCTTGAAGATACCAAATATACGCTCTATCACATTCCTAAGAGAGGAATGTCAATGGTGAAATAACTCTTGAGGACTGCTGATGGGGTTTGCTCTACAAAACTCTTTTAGGTGTTAAAGCGTACACTGGTACGGAGCAAGAAATCTAGGTACACTTGGATACTCGACATCAACCAAATAGAATTTTCTTACGCAAATACAAATAAAGTTATAGTCAACATATAGCATAATGTTTTCATTTAATATAATCAAAATATAACCATATAAAAATATGAATTAATATACCAGGGGGTACCACAAGGGGATCCGCTCTAGAGAGGGCCAAAGCAAGCACTCAACTATCTGCAGCAGACCCTTCCCAACCAGCAAGAATGTACTGAAACTTATGGTCAAACGAACAAACACCTAAAACATTCCGGGACAAGTTGCCTTTTCTATCTCAATATTTGGTTTGGATGTCCACATCAACCGTAACTAGCATATGGGTTCCATCAATTGCGCGAATACAATCCTACAATAAGCAATATTCTTATCAAATACATATTAATATATTTAAGTATGTACTGATGAAATACATGGCACTAGTATATTTACCTTGAAGAACGGATAAAAATGGTTCTTCCCAGTTATTTTTGGAGGAGTGGTTGCAACAGGGGGTAAAAGATACTTGTTATGCAACCCTAAGATAGCCTTTAAAACCTTGTGGAAGTGTCGACTCATTGTCTTCCCAGAATGATCAAAGTTATGACCAATCATACGATTCCTTAGATTGTGGCCAATGGTATGGAGGAACATAACAAGTTGTTCTTCTAATGTTAAATTTGGCGTATCTTCAATTCTCCCTCTTTGCCTTAGAATTGTGGCCAAGTGAAAGAAGGCTACTCATGCGTATTTGGTCATGGCAATCAGTATTATTTGAATGGATAATGCGCTTATAAAAAGGACGTAAAGGTCTTCTTCGCTTACGTCTCTGACTTCTAGCTTCTTCAGAAGATGCTACTATGATTACGACAAGGCTGGCAAGCAAAACAGCAAGTAGGTTCATGACCTTGATCTTCTTAACAATGGCTCTTTGGATTTCTATATCATCAATAGGATCCATCGGATGACCTACAGCCACATAATGGATTAAATATTTGGCGTACTCACATAACAATATATAAATATATAAAATGTACGGCAAGCATTAATCGCATGGCTTTGTATAGACATACTAAACATAGATATATATTATAGCATACTGCATAATATATATATCAAAACATAGATGCTGATACAGTCAACATTATGATCCATCAAAAATAACCTCCAATTCTGTAAGGAAGACAAGATTTTCATTTTTGAATTAATTTCAACAGATCGCAATACTGTTCTACACCATTACTGTTATTTTTCAAGGTCACTCATTACTGTTCTACATCATTCTTCCTATTGGTCTTCAACCAAATTAAAAAAAGCCTCCAATCATGGCTTTCATTCATAAAGATGACACTAAAAATAAACATAAATTGCATTCTACAACTTTCATTTTGTTCACGTAACAATATTTACTAGCCTAAATCACATCTGCTATGAATCTCAGATATTATCTTGTCCAAAGAATGTTCAGTCAACTGGTACAAGAAAAAAATGTGCTGGAAAATAGGTTGAAAGAAAGTAATAATACAATCAAGGAATTACTTGGGCTTAAAAATGAGCTTGATCAAACAAAACAATTAAGTGAGAACCTTGGAAAATTGTGCACTCAATTAGGACAGGAAAAGAACCTGATCATTTGATGTAACACTAATTAGCTATGCAATGATTGAACAGAAAATACTTAGCGATGGTGCTGGCAGGGGCCACGTCCTACAACCATGTAATAACTGTCCCTGATTTTTTTTGAAACCATGGAGATGCAATATTCAACATAGAGAAAACCAAAATGTTGATTGTTAGCTTCATATACCATGCATGATAATAACCTAACATATGCAATGCTCTCAATAACAATTAGATGAGTGGGGGTTTGAGTCATCACCACTCTTGTCAATACAATAACACAGAAATAAGTAGATGACGTGGTGGCAGCGCCTTTGCCACTCAATTACCACATTGCACAGATATAACAAAGGCTAAGCTCAAATTGATGTGAGTTATTGAGGAAACCACCAAAGCATTGACCTTGTCTCTCATTGCCATTCAACACGCTAAGATTTTAAAAAATAAAAGTGTCCAAAATTGTGAACTCATCACAGTTCTGAAAACAACTATTCCCTACTGCAGCCTTAAGCCCCTCTTGCACATTGAAAGCTGGTAATTGTAGAAGCACTTGAGCACATCAATATCTTAATTCCAGGACTAGCAGACTGAAATTAATAAACTTCCTTTCAAAATCATTATTTCATAATGACTGTGAGAACCTAAGAAGAAATCAAAGCTGTACGTGCAGCAGCAAGCTTTGACGTTGGGACTTTCTGAAGCAGGAATGGGGAACTGCAAGTTGAATCAGAACTTGGCCTGATCTAAATAGGGAATGGTTGCTTCTTAAGATCTAAGTATCAAATTTTACATTTTAAGGTGAAAATACATCTGCATGTCAAGCATCCTCTTTTTCATCTTTTTTCACTTGTCAACATGCAATATGTCAAAGTTAATACTTATAGAGAAAACTGAGTCTGTAATACTCACACACATGTCAACAGTGTTCATCATCCAGGGGAATCTACGACTTGTCCAACTACTCTACTGACTACAGAAAAATTCACTCACTAACTGCAGAACCTATAACCTCATCAATTTGTATGGCATGAACTATGATGATTAGCCACCAAGGAATGCCACATCTTCTAGAATGTCAATTGCACTATTTGCCTATTTGCCACTTTTCAAAATTTAATATGTCAAAATTCATGTTCACAGCATTTATCTCATGGCATATTATCTATTTGACTCTTGAAAATTAATGCTAGGTATCCAACATGCATAATTCTCCTCCATCTATTCCTCCCTAATCTCCTCGAAGGATTTACTAAAATTTACAAGTTTTCTCCCTGTAAACATCACTGAAGTAGGTAAGTTGTAAGCTTCAGTTATTTTCAGAAAATCTTAGCCCGTTCTGTCTACCAAAAAATAATTCATTGTTGAGAAAGTCTGGTAAATATTTTGGTGTATATGAGTACAACTAAGAGCAGTCTGAGATCAAGTGAGATCCACATTCAAATTAGGTATTTTCTGAACATATCGCACTGTTCAGGATAAATTAAACTAAACCAAATGAGATGTTGTAGGAGAAAATTATATGAAAATTATTTGTAATGGGAGAGTAATATAAACACTTAACACTTTTACATGCACCGTCTACCAGAATAGTGCATGCTTAAAAAAATACATGGTTCAATTTAGAGTGCATGCAATAAACTTTGCCCTATCAACACTATTAAATACAAAAAGGGGAAATTATTCCCTAAACACTAATTGTACTGGTATGGCAAAATCAGACCCTGAACACTATAAGGGGTAACAAAAACATTTAAACGCAAATGGTCCTGGTGAAGAAAATGGCAATGGTAAGGGAAAACTAAATATTACTCGACCTCATCTTCACATTGCCTTCGTCTTTGCATGTGCACAAGTTCTACAGGTCCCCATCTCCCTTGTAGGAGTAGTTGTAGTTGTAATGGTAACCTTGATACGCATTCCACTCACAATTGTACGACAGTGGGATTTTTTTATGTTGGGCCTGAAGGCAAGATCATCGAGTGTATTCTCTGATCAAATATCTGATGATGGATTGAGCTCTCTATTCAATAATAATTGTGATATCTGCAATGTATAGGTATATCTGATGCATTGTTGGCGATGGCATGTTATTTTCATTAGCTCTTAGAGTGGTTTTTCCTCATTAGCTTTTGTCCATCTTTGTTTCTAATGTTATGCACTTAGCCCAATCCTTTCAAGCTGTTGAAAACTTGGTTGTAAAATGTGTTAAATATTGTATCCTACCTGACCGTTCACTATTTTCACCTTCTCAAAAGTACAATTTATCGTGTGGTAAGGGGTTTATTGGTGGATTTTTTTTAAAGTCAAACCTTCTTGAGAATCTAGTATATTTGTCACTCTATGATAATATCAAGATGGCTTTGGAAACACAGGACTTTCATATGGCCTAAAATGCCTTGTCACCACTCAAAGGATCTATTGCGCAATCTTTAGTAAATCGTATTTACAATAAGGCTTCTTCCTCATTCTTCCTTTTTATTCAGCATGAGACAATCTTACCTGATGACAACGTTCTTACGTAGTTGAAAATGGTGTTCATGTATATATAGGATATTAAGAGTTAAAATTCATGTTGACAGCATTTATTTCACAGAATAGATGGGGGAGAATTATGCAAAATTGCTGGTGGCTATACCTAGCATGAACATATCAATAATCAAGAGCAGTTTAGATTATCTGGTGAGGTGAGAAAACTGACTGTTGTACATTGAGATGGGGGCAGGAAATTTGTTACCAGATACACTGTGTATTTGATCAGGATGCATATTTGGTCTGTTCATCAAATTTTGTATTTGTTGCTTGTTTTATGTTATTATGAGAACGTCAGATGTTTCCCCTGTTTAAATGGCATCTACCAGAACTAAGGAATTTTACAAAGGTGAAATGATAAAACCAGGAGGAGGTCGCTACATTCTATCAAATGAGGTCAAAAAAATGAATCTATCTTCCCAGAATTTCATAACCTTGCCAAAATCTCACTGAATAGATTGCCAATAGGCAGAGGCCTTAGCGAATATATCCTGGTTAATAATTCTAAGGGGTCCATATGTGTCTCATCCTACCAGTTGCCAGACTAGAAGCTCTTTAAACTAGCACAGTTTTTGCAAGATTTTCAATAGCTTGATATTCTTGCCCGATTCCACAAGTTTATAAATTACCTTACCTAAAATCCATCCATGCATCATCTTGGAGAGGGCACTCATCACTACTGTATCAAGGCAAGGTCCTTCTGTAGGCAAAAAGAAATGAAAAAGACATCAGTACACTTAAATGAACGCAATTACGACTAGTGTTAGGAGTTCGTTTTACAGTTACCCATACCATCACAATAGTGCATGCCATGATCTATCGCAGGACCACTGGCGAGCAGCCAGCAGAAAATACATGCTCTTTCATCACATTCAGAATATTGTTGACCTCACTTTAATATATCAGAAACCTTTATCTCAACATATACAAAGAAATAACAAAAAATTACGCTGGCACTAGAAGTTAAAAAATTAAAAGTGTTGAAAATAAAACTCACTCACTTGCAAACGAAATAACTGTAAACAATTAGCACAAAAATAAAGACGAAAGAGGGTTTTCCAAAGTCCTGCCACAAAGCCCACTCGAACGCCTTACAGAGCTAAAACCGACTTCCCATACTATATGACTTTGGTGTTTAACCTATAGATTCCATGTGCTTACATTTCTATCCGAACATGTGATGTCTAATGATTCGATTACATGACAGATCATCTATCCATATTCCTTTTCACAGTGGGCTTGATCATCTGTATTTGGTGATGACCTTCTACCTCATTTTACCAAAACCAAAAGGTCAGCTGATTGTAAAACACCCACAAAATTCCTTAAAAATCATAAAATCGATACACTCACTATCCTATATCAACATAATCATTTGAAAGGCATGGACACAGTTATCCACCAAAGATGATACATCCTTGGTTTAAGTAATGCTGGTTTGGAAAAATGATATAATCAACTATTACTATTTGTGGGTGTATCTTCATTGAAACAAAGCATTTTAAAAAACGTCAAACCATTCGGGATTTTACATACTGTTGTAGACGAAACCCAAATGCAAAGTGAAGCCGTTGCGGAGTAGCTTTGAAGATGAAATCCCCAAATCGAGAGTGAAGCTGTTGTAGATGAAACCCAAATGGAGAGTGAAGCTGTTGCGGAGTACTGTTGCAGATGAAACCCCCAAATGGAGAGTGAAGCCGCTGTGGAGTGGAGAAGAAACCCTGCCAAAAAAACCCTGGCCCCCAAAATGTTGCCAATGTAGAGAAAATAACTTTTTGCCCTTATGCGCTTGCTCACAGACCCGAGAAAATATGAAATTTGGGATAATAGGATTGAGAATAGGAATGGCCTATTTTAATAATAGGTTTTTTTTGGCATAAACTTATGCTCGTTTTAGGAGTAAAATTGGAATACGAAACCCTATTCTCTATTCCGATTTGGCGTACCAAATGGAGAATTGAAAACATATTCCAAAATGTCTATTCCTATTCTAGCAACCAAACGGGCCCCAAGTGTAGGAAACAAAATCAGGTTCTTAATGCTCTTGAGTACAATGGAAACTTAAGCCATAGGTTTTGATGCCATTAAAGTTTTGTATGAGACTGATGATGATTTTTGGGAGAGTGTAGAAAAACTCAAGTTGCCATCATCTAGTGTTTCAAATCATATGAGAGCTGAGTATTTTCAGCAGGATGGTTACCTCTTTAAAGGGAAACAACTTTGTATACCAGCTGCCTCCATGAGAGAGAATATTGTTAGAGAATTTCACAGTGGTGGTTTGGCTGGTCACTTTGGGAAGGACAAGGCAATAGCCTTGGTGGAAGATAAGTACTACTGGCCGAAGATGAGAAGGGACATCACTATGAATGTGGCATGTTGTAGAATTTGTCAAGTGGTTAAAGGACACTCTTAGAACACATGCTTGTATACACCATTACCTGTAACCACTTAACTATGGACAAATTTGAGTAAGCATTTTTTTCTTGGGACTTCCCCATGCTGAGCAAGGTATTGATTCTATTTTTGTAGTTGATAGATTCTCCAAGATGGCTCATTTTATTGCTTGTAAAAAAACTAGTGATGCAACAAGGATAGTAGACTTATTTTTCTCAGGGGTTGTTCGACTACATGGCATTCCAAAGATTATCACATTTGATAGGAATACTAAATTTTTGAGTCATTTAAGGAGGACCTTATGCAAGAAGATGGCAACAAAGTTACAGTGTATCAGTGCCTGTCATCCCCAAACAGATGCGCAAATTGAGGTAGTTAATTGAGGTTTGGGAAATTTGTTAAGGTGTGTTGTTGGTGAAAAGCCCAAATAGTGGGACTTGGCATTACCCCAAGCAGAGTTTGCTTACAGTTCTGTTAATAGATAAATTGGGAAATCTCCTTTTCAGATTGTAAGAATCCTCAAGGTGTTCTAGACCTTGTACCACTTCCTATGCAAGATAGATTTAGTGATGATGGCGAAGC
The DNA here is from genome assembly GCA_028749045.1 of Cupressus sempervirens. NCBI lineage: Eukaryota > Viridiplantae > Streptophyta > Pinopsida > Cupressales > Cupressaceae > Cupressus > Cupressus sempervirens. Next base: position 767,447,588 of record CM053784.1, on the reverse strand, counting down.
ATTTGCTAAACACCTTCAATAACTCCAACAAGATGTAAGAAGAAAGTTGCAGTATACTAATGGGAGATACAAAGCTTTTGTCAAAGCTAGTAGGTAACATAATTTAGTGAAGGTGATTTGGTGATGGTATATGCTTGAGATGTGAGAGATTTTCTATTGGAACATATCATAAGCTAAAGTACAAAAAGATTACAAAATTGTCAAGAAAATAATTGATAATGCTTATGAGGTTTTTTTACTAGATGATTTGGATATTTCTCCAGTGTTTAATGTTTGTGATTTGTATGCAATCCATGGAGAGTTTGATGACACAGATAGCAGAAAAGAAGTGTACTGGCAACACCAACTTCCAAGCGAGGAGGAAACGAGTGTTCAAATTCTGGACAAACAGTTTATAGTTACACAAATTGGTCACTACAATAGGTATTTGATTCAGTAGGATGGATTACCAACAATAGATAGCACCTGGATATCAGTGTGGGAGGTGATCAAGTTCGACACCACAAAACTGCAACAGTTTATAGCAAACCACTTGCGGGAGATGCATTCTTTTCAACAATGGGAGAATGATGCAGGGACATTCGAGGAAAATAACTTTTGATTCGGATTTGGGTTTTCTTAAATTTTTTTACATGTGGCTTTGTTAGGAGGAGTTATGTGGAATTCGAACTCAACCAACTTTGATGGTGGTTGTTTTGATATTTCTTTTGGGAGGTAAAAAGCTCATCTAGACCTTTCAAATTAGCATTTAGTTATCTTTCTGCATTTTTTAGAAACTTGTGTTTGTGATGAATTCGAAATTATGTTTCTAAAACCATTTCCAAAATAGAACTTCATTCTGTGACACTAGTTTTAGTAAACGGTGAGCGCTACTGGGACAAGCTATGAATGTAAAGAAAAACCTCCTAAGTCTTGAGAAATTTAAAAGATGTTCTCCTAAGTCTTGTGAAGAAAAACCTCCCAAGTCGTATTGTTTCATCGCTTGCCCGTTGCTTTCGTTCTGGCTTCATCGCTTTTGTTAAAACTATTTTAGATACATACATACATACATACATACATACATACATATATATTTGTTATATATGAGATATAATATATATATAAATATATATTTATATTTATTATGAGATATAAATTTCTATATATCTAAAGTATTATTATGTGAGAAAATTAATATAATAATAATTCATGGAAATCTTTTATATATATATATATAACTATAATTAAAATTTATCATTGTACTAATTATCTAATAAACATTGAGACATGTCCCTTCATGGGACACATGTCTTTTCTTGGCTTATGCTGCTTATAAATCTAAGAGGTTGTTGCCTTTGGAAAACACATACCTATCATGGATGTGCAAATACATTTGCAGCAATCTGAAAGCTTAACATGGTATCAGAGCAATGTTCATCTTTTGTGCCGTCTCTTTAGTGAAAGAGAAATTCTTTTGATTATTGTAATATTTCCTTCCATAAAATTGAACAAACCCACAATTGCATTGATTCCAGATCATTGTGAGTATTGGGTATTGAATGAGAAGCGATGACTATATTGGTGGATAGGAAGTATAATGATCGCATGAGAAACTCAAACAAACAAAAGTCTAATTATCCTTTTCTTACTCTAGCAGATAGAAAAATCAAGTAGCAGAAATAGAGACAATTAGGAAAATAAGGAAGGATAATATAGTCAACAAGGGGTATTTGTAAGCAATTAGTGACATGACAATACAATCCACAAAACCAAAGACTAGGGAAGTCAACAGTACAACTTCCCATGTAGCATGGGGGAACCATAAAGGTGGCCAACATCCAAAGTGGTGACTCATAGCCATACGATGTACAAGACAAGACAAAACAATCAACAATAAACACAACAAGAGGACAAGTGTGTGGATCAACCATTGGCGAACCGAAAATTATAACGGACAAGCGTAAGAGGAGGTGAGAGTGACTAGCAATCGGTACAGACAGTAAGTGGACAATAGAATCAAAACCAAACCCAGTGAACTAGTACTTGAAGAGTTAGTGTCCTTATCAGCCCAGGTGGCACGAATAAGGAGGAAGTATGACATTGTTGTTAAAATAGATCTTGCCAACCAATTGTTGCATCGAGACAAATAATCCACCATCAGTATCTTGAAGCATACTAATACCTTAAAATTGAATTGTTTGATTAGACAAGAAGACTTTGGGGCTCATTTGAGGAGTCGACACATTGCGTAAGAAGCTACGGACGGAGAAAATCAATGAAAGTTGTATTTATGAATGAAAGAGTGCTTAGTTGAAAAAATCAAGAAACAAGAAGAGTTGCCACGTGAGAAATTAATTACCCTCGGTTGTATAGATAAGGGATGGTGCAAATAGAAACTTCTATCTAAGAGATATAGGGAGGACTACACAAGAGGAATGTAATCTATTTTTGAAGGGGCATATTTTTTTTTATAGAAAAAGCACATCTTATACGAGATAAAATATAAATTAAGATTTATGTCAATTGTAAAAGTGAGTGGCTGTAGATAAGAATGTGTAAAAGAGGTATGGGGTTATATGTATTTATAATAAATATAAAACTGTGTATGAAGAAAGTGAAGAAAATGTGGTCCATCACAAGAGTATGCAAAGCATCAATACACAGTAGGGAAGGAGGGAAGTAGAGTCTCAACAATGGAAATATATTGGATTTACAATAAGAAGCCAAAGTATGAGTAATCCAACTGCCTTATGAAGAGGAGCCATTTCTAGAGATGCTACGTCTAAAAGATATTAAGTGAAACTCAAGATATGGAGGGAGATGAATATTTTTTTGATTATTATATCTCAAGAACTACCTTTATTTACTTTTCGTAGTTAATCTCTTATTTATATTTCTATACGTACTATAAGAGCTATTTGCGTTGATTTATTTCCTTCGAGTATGTTCTTGCGGGTAAAGGGAGATTGATATCAGATTTGGAGGGAGTTTGTCACTTCTACAAAGACTTCTTTGGATGAGGAGATCAGATGATTGATATTCAGAGGGAGTTCGAAAGTCCATGTGTGTAACTGGCCTACCCCCTGTCTACATCATGATGAAGTGAGTACTTCCAAATGATTATCACTTGTATTTGCAGAAGGTATTGGAAGGTGACAATCTTACAATAACTTAAATCATGATATACCTTTTATGTAAACGCTGAAACAAATCATGATAAATTATATGTTGTAAATCAACAACTAAGTGTTAGATGTCATTCACTTGACGTTTTATGACTTGTTTGTATGGATATATGATAGGCATTTGGTTAATATTATGTGTTGATATTCTGTAGGTCATTACCTTATTAAGTACTTGGTGAATAGCATATGTTGATATTCTGCAGGTCAATACTTAGAGGAACATCATTTGTTGATATTCTGAAGGCGAATACTCATGATATCAAAATGGTGAAAATCTTCTGAACAAAGATATCCTTAAATTTTGCCATTTTGAATATTACCAATGCTGTAATATTTGTGTTTATCCTTGCTAGCTAAGAGGGAGTGTTAATGTTTGGTAGCTTCAGTCAGATAAACCTATTTTATATATATATATATATATATATATATATATATACATATATATACATATATTTGTTATATATGAGATATAATTTACATATATATATATATATAATATAAATTTATATATATCTAAAATATTATGTGAGAAATTATTATAATAATAGTTAATGGAAATCTTATATATATATATATAATTATAATTAAAATTTGATATTAATTATCTAAGAAATGAATAGACATGTGCCATGAACGGACATGTCTCTTCTTGGCTTATGCTCTTTATAAATCCAAGAGGTTGCTTCCTTTGGAATGGAAAAAACATACCTGACATGGCAGTGCAAATACATTTGCAGCAATCCAAAACCTCAACACCAATTTTGGTTTTGTGGGTGTGGCTGCGTGGGTTGTATCTCCTTTCACGTGGGATTTTTACAAGCTTGCAAAGTCTTGGAGTTTTAGTTTTTTACTTTCTTGCAATTTTCCTAATTGCTCAATCTGTTTGCCTGTAGGCTCTATTCGATCCTGCATTTGAGTGCGTCTTCCTTTTGTCTTTAAGGTTGCGTATGTCTTCATTTGGGCAACACTGTAAATGCCTAGTGCTTTTCTCTCGCTTTTTTTTCTTCTCCTACTCGACTAGTTTTCAGTTGGGTCGACATTGCTTTTGCTGTTTTGGTTCTGTGTGGTTGCTCCTCTTGCCCCTACGCCTTGTCCTCACAAGATTTCGGTGGATCTTCCTTTGATAGGGGGTTCTTGTTTCAGGGTGTTTTTGGTGTGTTGGCTGAATTGTTTGGTTGGTAATTGCTATTTCTTCCTTGCGCCTGATTGCTATTCACTATCTTTCACTGCCTGCTGCTGTCGTTGGTCCAAGTTGTGGTTGTTTCTGCCTTTGTCGACATTTTGCTATTCGTCCTATGGATAATCCTCTTTCTTAACTTCCATCTATTACCTATCAACGACTCATAGATTGAAAGGTTAGGCTTGAAATTGAAAACCAAAGTCTTTGTGACACCGTCCAGTTTCTTTCTGCATCTTTGAATGATTTGGAACAACATGTTTGCTCTGATTCTGCACATATCAAAGATTTCTTTGAAACTTTTACCACAGGATCAATAGATATCAAAACCTATATTGACTCCATAACTGAACAGTTTGGGGAAATCAGTATCATTAAGGACAAGCAGACTGAACTCGTTAACATACAAACTTATTTGATTTAAAAAACAGAACAACATATTAAATCTTGGGCCTCCATTTGTAACAACACCATCATTGCAGTTCTCTTTCGCGTGGAAATGATTGGACAAGGGATGTGGTTAGATGAGTATGTTGGACGTGGTCGAGAGCTCAATTTGAGAGATTGGGGCCTTTCTCTTGCTTCCGTTGACCCCATTTCGGTTGAGTGATCTTTCCTTAGTGACCAGTTAGGCATTTCAAATATCACATTTGATAGGGTTTGGGTTGGCTTTGATAACACTCTTTTCTGAGGTTCCTTTCTTTGACTATCTAGCTCTGAGTTTTTAGAGCAAGGATGAAGCTTTGTCCTATTTTTACTTAGATTTATCTTGATGAGGATCTTATGAAATCACAAGTGGTAGAGTTGAAAAATTCTCATGGACTTGTTGCAAAGGCTAGATGCTACAGGAAGTGGGCAATTTTTTGCAACCTTAGAGATGTTATTCGAGACTCCCCTCCCCCTGGCTGGGAACAAATACTGACCTTCTAGGCCAAAAGATGGTCTTGGCGGTATTTGGACAAGAGGAAGCCTCTTAGCGGTTCCCTACTTCTCAACTGTTGGAACGACAAAGGCACCTTACAGTCCTTGTCGGGCCTTTTTTCATGATTTTGTTGGTTCTTATAATGTTCTTGTCGTTACTAAGACTCATTAGAGGCCTATCCATCTTCTTGTTTGGTCAACTAGGTATCAACGATTTTCTGTCTGTAGGGACGACGTTAGGAATTTTGATGTTGTTAGGGGGTTGGGTGGTGTCGCTTGTTTGATTAGAGACCATCTCGTCAACACTACTTTAGTGGTTAATTTGACACATTGGCTAGATTCTTGTGGAACCGTATTGGTCACATTGCATGGCATCACACATACATCTTCATTGTAGTTTGTTACTTTTTGTCGGCCTCCTCGTCTCAAGTAGTACATAGCACATAAGGTGGCAACCCTTATGTGGACTTACATGAGAACATTTCTAGATTCTAGATCACAAGTGACATCATCATCCTAGAGTATTTTAAGACACGGACCAAAGATCTTCAAACCCCACTTCACGACCACTAGCTTGATTCAATTTGTACTTTTGAGGTAGATCCAAGCAACTAGGGTCTTCAACACTTTTCTGAGGATAGCTAGGGCCCCTTATGAGGTACGAGCGTCATCTTCTATTGACTGTTGTGCTTTGGAAGTAAGTTCGCCTCTCCATTTCCCACTTGCACCACCCACTTTCTTCTCAGCCCCAAGTGTAGGAACACTTGTCCTATCAACTAGTGGTTTGATGATGCTTGCAAGTCTTTCTATTGTTTGATTCTTTTGGCCTTCACCACTCACTCCTCGTCCTTTGCTCTGTTGTGACTCTCTTACCGCTACTTTATTTGTCACAAAAAAGCGGTTGTACTTTAGGTCGTAGTGGAGATCCCTCTGTTCCTCACTCTTGCATTACCCCAAGCTCTTTTGGCGTACTGTGTTGATGAAATATAATCATTAATGTCAAATAACAAAAAATAATATTGTCATTGATGGCGAATATGAAATGAGTTCTCACCATGCAAATGTGAAATGAATAATTACCACTAATGCTGGAATAGCAAGAAGTATGTTTAGAACTATGGAGTTGGATATATGGAATCATTACCTTAAACATCATATATAGAGTCTAAACTCTTTACCGACATATTATATATATATTGGTATATTTGGAAAAGCATACAAATAAATAAGGAAAAACCTTGATGATGTATTAAGATGTATGAAGGCCAATGTCTAAAGATGAAAGTAGTGATTTTATGAAGTATGAGATCAATAAAGAAGAACTAGTCAAAGAGGACTATGATAATGTTGATACCTATTGAATCAAGCAACAGAGCTAGATGATTTAGAAGATTGAATCTGAGTGTAAGGCATCTGGAAAATAAGAAAGGAACATCTATCATATATAACAGTATGGCAGCGACATAGAAGGCCAGACTTATAATACTATGTAAGTTTAATACCTTAATCAAAAGCATAAGATGGTATGGTTTTGTCTTTCTGAAGGATATACATTATGATATTTTCCAGAAATAATATTACAGAGGACTCCACATCAGACAATCTCCCAGCAGTGATGAAATTTCTATGAAAGAAAACAGCAAAGTCAGACTTAATCCCAGTTCGCCTACGAGGCACATAAGACAAAAGATGCAATACATATATCGAGTAAAATATATGCAAGGTATCGAAAGGTAGAAATAAGCATGTAAAAATAAGAAGACAAACAGAGGTGCTGTCGGATTTGAAAAATAAGAAATACTTTGCATATTATATGCAGTTCATATCATCGTGAGTTTCCAAGTCAGCAGAAGTCAAAAATATAATGTGTTCAATGTCATAGCAAAGACGGCAATGAAGCAAGTGTATGAATCAACGATAAATCAGAAATACAAGTGATAAATGATATAATGTTTATCAAGATACAATAAAGACAAGATGCGATTAAATAATGGAATCAGCATGTTTGATTCTCTGCATAAGTACATCAGTCATAAGTCAAAGAGAGCCAACAATATGCTACAGCAGTGAGCGAAATGATTCAACTTTGAGTTGATACTATCAGTATTGCCACATTGATAAAATATATATTGGAACCTACTGTCAACACAAAGTCTGAAGGAGTAAAGGAGATTTACAGCTGTTTATCTTTACAAATACAAAGTGATGGATTCTGTTTGTTGCAATTTAAAAACCCGTCAGGTTGAAATAATATACAATGCTGAAGTGGCGGTCAAACTTACCACATCATCCTATTTGGAATAGACTATGTGCTGTCACAATATATGGAACAAATAAGGCAACGTTAAAACTTGCAAATATGTTAGTTGAAAGTATTCATGTAACTTCTTCAGCGATTGTATTTGAGCATGCTTTGCCTGGGTGGAAACACGGACCAAGAAAAATATAATTAACATAAAAAATAGAAGACTCTTGATACTTTGGAGTGGAAGACACAGGAGATACAAATGTAATCTGGCTATAGGGTTTGATACATATATCAATACCAATAAAAAGAGGTGATATTAAATATGGTATGCTCAATGACCTCAATAAAAGGTTAATTATAACCGATAACATCAATTTGGTCGATGAGATTAAATAACAAGTAGGAGATAATTTCCACAACATGTCAAATTGTGATATTGCTATCAGGATTTAACTGTGTGATTTCTGAGTCAAACTCATTGACCCATGTTTCATGAGTAGTGATTCAACATTAATCCATCTCTCATGAGAATAAATGGAACACCTAGCACTCATTGGATCTAGGTGATGCTCACAGGGGTGAAGCACCGAAGACTTCCCAGGAGGTCACCCATCCCAGTACTACTCCAGCCTGAGCGCGCTTAACTACGGAGTTTCCTCCATGGTTAAACCCAAAGCTTGCAACCCCATTTGCAAAACCTTCACCAAGTGTTGTGCCTTATGAACCATTCATTAGAAAGCCCCTTAAGCTCATCAATTGATAAGTAGGAGATAATTTCCACAACATGTCAAATTGTGATATTGCTATTAGGATTTAACTGTGTGATTTCTGAGTCAAACTCATTGACCCATGTTTCATGAGTAGTGATTCAACATGAATCCATCTCTCATGAGAATAAATCGAACACTTAGCACTCACTGCATCTAGGTGATGCTCACAGCAATATCACAGATTAAATAACCTTTTTCTTTATCCAAGGTTACGATAGAAACAATAGAATAGAAGAGCCATATGATAAATAACTGAGGTCTTTTGATGGCAAAGATGGATTGTGAACCTCAATATATTTTGATGAAGGCCCAGAAAATGAGTTTTTGAATATATTTGCGTAAATATCAGTAAGAAGTTTCGAATCAGATAATGACCACTTCATTAACAATCATGGGAAGGTTGAGTGATTAATATATGATGGTTAATATAATTTGATTTGAAATAAGAAATCATTAGATGCATACGAAGACATGATGGTTCCTTGAAAAGTCATGTATAACGTGTATATATGAAGAGTTTGAAAATCAGTAAGAAATTGTTGTTTAGAAAATCTGAAAAAAGAAATATGAATGAAGTAACAAAAAAAGGAATATAATAGAAGAGGAAGGGACGAATAAAAGTAGAGAAGTCTGCTGAAGAAATAAATGAATAAAGAGAATAGTGTGAGCCCTTAAAGAGAAAAGTATATGCAAGTAGATAAATTTATCAGATATATATATGTATGAGAATTTTTAATATGATGAGTGAGGGATTTATAAAGACTATATATATTGTAAGAAAGTATAATAAATATAAAAATATGTTGATTACCTAATTGGAGATTTGAGACTACAATAAACAATAGATTGAAGAAGGGAAGGTATTTGGAAGCAAAACAAGATCCATCATGAGTTGAGTCAGCAACATTATCAGGGTGGAATAGAAGTGTGTGTGTAGTGGGTTGGTGCTTACAGAGACAAAAGTGGGGGTTGGTGCTTCCAGTAGGTCGGTGCCTACGAAGTGTGGGAGTTGGAGCTTCCAGTGAGTCGGTGCTCATAAACATAAGGGTTGGAGCCTCAAGTAGGTTGGAACCTACAAAACATTGTAAAAGAACAATTTATAAATGAAAGCATTTTTGTCATGGTTTTCTCCCACATTGGGTTTCCATGTAAATCTTGTGTTATTGTGTTATGTGCATAATTGTTCATTTCAGCATTTAAAGTTATTTGGATAAAAAGTTTTTAAATTGGCAAAGTTTTTATTATTTTGATTCACCCCGCTTCTCAATATAATCGTGTCCTCTTCGTGTGTTTCGTTGCCATCCCGAACCACAACTCTTTAGTCTCTCACACCTCCACTCTTTACGACATCCCCAGCCTCAGACTCTCTACCTCAACCCCCTCCACCTCAGCCCTCTGACCCATTGCCTTCTTTTCACTATCTCTAGCTTTTACAAGGCGATTATATCCATGAGTTGTAGCAAGACAACAAATGAGGAAGGTTTCCAAGTGGAACTCATCGATCATGGTATCACGGTTTTGGGTTCCTTCCACTTAGTGCTCGTTAATAGAGTGGTTTGTACTTTTGATTCATAAGGCCAAGTCAATTTTGGACCTTGACAATTAGAGGACCATCATGGTTGTGCATGCTTTTGCCAAATTCTATGCTATAGTGTTGAACACTATTTTAGCTAGAGAGCTTGATAGGTGACATTGTCGTGCAAGGGGTGAGGTTCGCTTCTGCACCAATTTTCATAACATGGATCATATTTTTATGTTGCAACTATTGTTAAGGAGGCTCGACACTACTCAAGGAAAGTCTACTGTTGCTTTGTGGACTTTCACAAAGTGTTTGACTTTATTCCTCGAGTGGTGCTTTTTCAGAAGCTTAGAGACTTTTAAGATTCTTTTGGTGGCTATTATGAGGTTATATGAGACTGTGGTGGGAATGTTCATGACTTCGCTGGGGTTATCCGATCCGATCTAGAGTACCATTGGGGTGAAGCAGGGCTGCCCTCTCCCTGCCACCTGGTTTGACATATACATTGACGAGCTCAAGGCATTCTTCTAGGATTTCTTGCTCCTGACGACGGTTGCTACTTACACTAGGTTCTAATGTTCATTCTTTTATTTGTTGATGATGCGGTTCTTTTGGTCTGCTCCTTGGAGGATCTTCAATGACTTCTCCATTGTTTGGCCTCCTTTTGTGACTTTCAGCACTTAGTTGTGAGCCTGAGTAAGACCCAAGCGACTGTCTTCGACTGCGTGGAGACCTCCCATCTTCACTTCTATTTTCAAGGCCTAGAGGTCGATATTTCATCATCTTACCCTTACCTTTGGGTTAAGCTCTCTAGATCTCATTTCAATTTGGGACCTGCCATGCAATCCATGGTCAAGAATGGGTTGGGTTCCTTAGCCATGTTGGAAAGACAATGCTTCAGACATCTCTTTTAGGACACTATGTCCAACTTGTCCCTCTTAGATTCCTCAATTAGATTGTAACGCCCCGCTAGGGAACCCAAAAGAAATTAACCTTAAATTTCACCAAGTTTGCCAATTTTTTTTATTTAAAAAATAATATCATCAACACATAGCATAGCGGAAGCAATAACACATACATACAACCATCATAAACATATTTCATCTCTCAAGGGTCCTATGACGTTGAATCACATATATATAAGTTTTATAAATACTAAAATATGATACATTACAAATCCTCATCATAGATAAACTTCAAGTACGAATCTAATTAAATAATATAAAATTAAATAAGATGCCACGTGGCATAACCAGAATGCATAATCATCCGCTGTACAAGTCACAGGGTATGAAAAGCACAAAGAATATACATCAAGAATATAATACATTATCTCATAAGATTTTTAATAATCAAATTCAGTACAACAGAATATAACCATCCATCAGGACGCATGATCAAAATGAAACAAATAACTACAGAAGGACATTTAGCATCGGCATCCAATTGTTGTGTCTCAATGGTATAAGAAACACTACCACCTGACCTCGTGGAACCTAAATGATCCACTCCCACCATGCTAAGGAGATAGTCTCAAGTCCCATACTGATATCAATCCACAAGTCATAACCAACATCTAGGTCAAGGAAATCCTTATAGCAATCTTTCTCTAAGGTACCAAGACACAAGTATCATCTAATCCTAGAGGCAACAAAGACACGTAGGAAATTTGCTATGCAAGTGGGCAAGTGTCATCGCATGAGCGAACTCTAAGGTTACCCTGGTAGCCTCTCTGGACTCCGGCCCCATAGTGTCTCTATGTGGCATCAGTATCCTTTTCGTACAGACAAGGCGTACTAACGAAGCAAGGTCACAACCAAGCAACCTCTCTACTCCCATCCTAGCCTGTACTAGCACTCAAGGCATGGGCAAGGAAAAACATTGACTCTTATTAATTCATTTTACACTCATTTTATGAATGTTATCACTTGTTAAAACAACTTACAATGGGTTACCCAGAGAACCTCTTTAGGGCTCTGACTTTCATTGCAAGCCACTTCCCAACGTACAAATAGATTACCTACCCTAAGCTCATGAAAAGTACAACTCATAAAATCACAATTTTCACATCAGTCCTGTATAAGCAACTGGAAAGCACCTATAGATAAAACATAGTATTTACCTCAATCCTTTACAAGCAACTGGAAAACACCTAAAGACCAATCACAATAATCGCCTCACTCCTATACAAGCAACTAGAAAACACCAAAAAATAACTGATCGAAGACTCAAAGGTAACAACAGGAAAACGACAAAAATAACCTCAGTTCTGTACAAGAAATTGGAAAGCATCGAAAGATAACTAATCGAAAACTCAAAGGTTACACTAGGAAAATCACACCATTCACCTCAGTTCTATACAAGCAACTGGAAAGCACTAACATTCATTTGATCTATCACTATTGGCAGGTATAAAAGATCGTGACCAAATAAAAACCATAACATGATCACAAAACAAAACTCCCCAAGTCTCTAGTAAACATCCTAATTGGTCAACGAACTAAGTCAAAACCAAACCCCAACACAAAGTAAAACGCACATCACATCAAGTGTATTTTCATAATTCTGTTTGGTTTTGAAAACATAAGATTTTGATTTAAAACAGTCTCAGTTTTTGTTTTTATAGAAGTACAGATTTGCTAAAGCTTTTGAGTCCACAAGAACCTTTACACTCAACAAATCATAAAAAAAATTTCCCTTAAAAAAAAAAACTATATATCTAAACATCTATAATTATGAATTATAAAAAAAAACTAACAATGATTATTAATTTAATAATAATAATATTAAATAGTAATTATTATAAATAATAATCAAAATATATAATAAAAATTATTATAAATAATAACTAAAACAAAACTCATTTAATGTATTTAGAAAACCCCATAATATGGGGTGGATGCCGCGCGGCCCTAGGCCTGCGTGCGACCAGATTGCATGCGACTAGACTGTGTTGGTAGCCTCAGTTGCCACAATAGTCAAGGATTGCACGATAGCCTTGGTGGCCATTGCAGTCAACTGCGATGAGTAAAAAGGAAAGGTGGGTGAGGGGTGGTGGCCCCCGCCCACCCAATACTATTTTAATTTTTTTTAAAAACATAAAACCCTAGATTCGAATTCCAAAAACACATACAGTACAATATCATTTCTTTTTCTTAAAAATATTATTATTACCACAGTAATATATTATTACTGTGGTATTAATATATTGAAATATATTTTTTGAAATTTAATTTAATAACAGATCTGGTTGGAAAATAATTGCAAAATTATCAATTTCATATTTAATTACTGATATTCCTTTTTCCTAGGTTGTACGGGTACGTGGGTGCCGGTACGGGAACGGGTACGGGTACGCATATTTGTCAAAATAGGGGACGGGGGTACGTGTATATGCCTAATTTTTTCTATATAATTAATATTTTATAGAAAATATAAAAATCAAAATATCTGTCATGAGTCATGACATTGAGCATTCAAAACAAGAAATTTGAAAATATGAGCCATAAGTCAGATTATATATATATATATATTATATATATATGTATATGTTGAATGTTTAAAGTATTTTCATAATAGGGGACGAAGGTACTTGGGTATGTCAAACTTATTTAAAAATTATACTTTTATATTTATAAAAAATCTGAAATTATGAGTCATGACAATGGTTTTTCAAAACAAGAACAATGATAAAGTTTGCAAATGTAATGTATTGGTTTCAGTTTCAGATTTGCTATGAAATAATTATACATGATAAATGCGTAGATGCATAACAAAGAAGGCAGACTTTAAACATGAACAAGAAGATCCTAAATCATATGACAATGACATATTGCAAATGATAAACTTATGACTTGAACAGTGATAAAGTTTATTGTTAATGAGTATCAAAGTTTCAAACTGATTTGGTATTGAATAAAGTTTGATAAACAACAAGTTAATACAAAAACAAAAAACCAAAAAAAAAATCAGAATCTTAATCAAGGTCCTTAGCTATGATGCTCTCCACCGAGTACCTAGTATGTAGGATACGTGTACCCGGAACTTGGGTACGTGGGTACGAGTACCCATTCAACCTTGTCTTTTTCTAACCCCATCTCGAATCCATAGTTTTTCCAAAATAATCTAATTACGAAAACAAGATTCTCAAACAAGGTTTCAAATAATTAATTCGTTCACAGGCGTTTTCAAGAAATGAAGAACAGTAAATTTCAACACGAGGGTTTCAACCTGAATATATTCTGAAAATAGATCCATACAAACATGGAGAAGACAGAGAAATTTTGAAGAGGAATTTATTGTGCAAAACCCAACAAGATCCTACCTTGATTTGATGCTCAGAGCTCGCATGGAAATCCCCGTCCTTTCGAAAATCCTCTTTCTCGGAAATTGGCCCTTCCAAACTTGTGTATGTAAAAATGAGCTTCGATTTCTTTATTAAGAGCTTTCTCCTTTTAGGGTTTTAGTTTTGCAATCACGCGAAACCTTTTTGTTATTAATTAATTTTATTTTAATTTCATGTGCAAACTTTTTGCATTTTAATTAAAATAAACTTTATTAAATTTATTCTCTCTCTTTTATTAAATCACAAGACGTCTTTAGTAAAATATTTATTAATTTAACTAATAATAATATTTAGAGTTTATTATAAAAATGAAACTCCTAAATAAATTATTATTAAATTAAATAAATATAATTATGTCAAAATTAGAACATCAATTAAATCTTTTAAATTTAATTCTTTTATTTAATTAATTTCTCAATTAATTAAATATAATTAAATATTGATTTTTCTTTTATTTAATAATCTTTGAATTTGATTTAATTATAACTGAAAAATCACAATAGAACCACAAAACTAAATAAGAACACCCATTATAAAGGACAAAGTACTAAATCAAACTCAAGGGTCACGAATTCACATCTCATGATGAATTTGGAAGGGTAAAACTCAAATACTTGTCCTACTTTCTATGACAATTGGCTTAAGGTTAGGATTTGGACTCGAGAATTATCTCCCCTCTTTTACCATTGAGATACTGTGATAGGGCATGCTCATTCTGACAATTCAGGGAAGTCGATGTCCGGTACCTGCAATCTGCATTAAATCCAAGCATGTACATATACATATAATCTAAACTAAATAGGCAATGGCGGGGAGTGGTGCGTTGTGTAAATCCTGACTAGCAGGTGACTACGACTCCCTCCCTCAACCACATCAGAAACGTCAAACACAAAGTAAAACATACAAGTACACCATTCACATGCAAGTATGGGGTAAGTAACTATAGAAACTGCATACAAATCATCCATCTAACTATCATCATGAAATAAGTGAAATCACTATATAAACATACATATATCATCATCGAAATAATCATGAACACATGAAATAATTGAGTATCAAGTAGCTCATCACATATATAAATTGAGTCTGAAATAACATCCAATCAAATCTGGTAACCAAGTACTGCTAATCATAAAACATAACCATAAAGTTGGCCTAAAAGAGTTTGACAATCCAACATGAAAAGCAAACTAGGGGTAGGCATTACATAGACCGACCGTGGTCTACATCTTTGTTGTGTGGGGGCCATCTCTTTTGGATTCCGATTGGGCCTCGGTTGAGAGGGTCTAGACCCTTTTACTTCATCGCATAATCAAATGCCATCGGCTTACTCATCACATCGTCATTTTGGCCGAGTGTGTGGTACATCCCTTCAGGCTTGGGGCCATCTTTGACCTGGTCTGGTTCCTATAATGTGTTCAGGGGTTTGTGTAAGGTCATACAGTTATCTATTTCCTCATTAGTTCACTATTGGAGTGTGACTGATCAAACTATTTATGTTCCTCGAGGAGGTTAATCTCTTTCACACACAATGTTTTGGTAGAAGCAAAAATGGCTAGTGATTAAAAGGATGGAACTAAAACAATATGGGTTAATTGTTGAACTGAGTTAAATGCATGTGCTGAAGTAGATTGCAGTCCATAACTGAAATGCAATGAAAAGCTGATTGCGAGCTTTGTTTATTGTTGTCTGTGCTTTTCCACTTATTTTCTGTTGTATGAAGAGCCTGATAGACCTTCTAAATATTCCAGATTACTTTGGTTTTGGGCATTTGTAAAATCCAGGGTATTGTAGAACATGATGAATTTTTAGTTGGAAAGTTTAGTAATTTTTTTGTACTTAATCAAACACTTGTGTAAGGTCAACCTGGAAATGTTATTCAAGTACTGCAGGATGACTCTAATTTGCCCTGTTTAGGTCCAGAAAGAAATCAAGAATTGTAATTTGCTTTCTTGGTTTTGTGAAGACTATGCCTGCTGTAATCTGCACATCTTAATGTTAACCTTGTGACAATTTAATCAATGTTTATTGCAGGTTTTACCTGATCTTTTCCACATTGTTCATACTTGTGAAGGTGGTTTAAAGGATTTCATTACATGGAAGCTAGGAACCTTAGTTTCTATTGTACGCCAGGTAATGATGCATTCTCACATATGTTTTCATTTTAATGTTCCGTTCATTAAAATTCGAGCTAATTTGATTCATTTTCTGGAAAGGTGAAAAAAGTATTATAATATGAATGTGCTTTGTGGTATTTTGCAGCATATACGCAAATATTTACCGGAATTACTTGCAATTATTTCGGAATTTTGGTCTTCATTTAGTTTGACAGGCACCTGCCATCCTTCTGCAGTGAGTGGAGCTTTCAGAAGGCATAGAGAATCATAGCATTTCTGTTTAGTGGATTTGAGAACATGTAGTTACTCTCTTGATTCTTATGGTAACTTTCCTATTTCATGACAGATCCTACATTTGATGGAGCAGCTTTGTTTGGCTCTGAATGATGAGTTTCAAGCATACCTCCCAGAGATTTTGCCTTGCTGTATCCAGGTTCTAACTGATGCTGAACGCTGTGGGAGCTACAGCTATGTGCCTGCTATTCTTCATACCCTTGAAATATTTGGCAGTAAGCAATTCTGGTTTTATATTCCTTTTTCCAAAATAAAATATGTGGTGAAATTACTTAATAAAGTAATTTGTTCAGAGGGAAATCAGACATAATATCATAATTCTGGATACTACCACATATTTTTTTTATAAATCTGATGCTATAAGTCTCCTCTTAGATTCCATTTCAAGGAAATTACAAGATCAGTGATAAAATTTGTTACTTTTGTAGGTACATTAGATGAACACATGCACTTGCTTCTGCCCGCTCTTATCCGGATATTTAGGCCAGACAATTCAAATGTGCCTGTAGAGATCAGACGCGCTGCTATGAAAACACTTACAAAGTTAATCCCCCGTGTGCAGGTTACGATTTGATAATTTTTACTATTTCCAGTTTTGACTAGAATTTATTTGCCAGTTTAGTAATGGTGTTCATAGTTCTTTAATGTTAATAAATTTTGCATGGTTTCCTTCCATGGCAGGTATCAGGTCATATATCTGCATTGATACAACCCTTAAAGCTTGTTCTTGATGGGTGAGAGAAGATTATTGCTTTTCATTGTTTATATATTTAATACATCCAAGAGTGCTTGCCGAGTAAATTTTGAATAACTTTCCATTCAAATATATAGTTGAATGAAAGGGAACATTTACCTTTTTTAATAGAGCTGTTGAGTTAAATGAAATATGCTTTCTTGTTTTTCTTTCTCTACCGTTACCTTACTTAATCCCAATTCTTTGTGAGTTTATTGCCTTTCTGAAACCACTCTCAAACATCCTGACAATATATACATGAAATATTTCCTAAAAAGTAAAAAGAGAGATAAAACACATATTGAAATGTGAGTTATCCATAGATGTTATATTTCATGAATATATTCTGTTGAACCGATGCAAATGGGACTGACTTGAAGGCAAAGATGGGGAGTTAAATGTTACATTTCATCTAAACTTTGGAATCACAAATCCAGAAAACATTAGCATTCTGAGACTTGAAGAGAAAAAAAACAGTTTTTGGAGTTTGAGAATTCAAACTTGTTCACACTCGGCGAGTTTTGCGAGTCTCTGAGGCTTGGTGCGTCTCACCCAAGACTCAGCTAAGTCCAAGTTCAGGAGCCCCAGATTCGTGAGGGTTGTAGTTCTCATCCACAAAAGGTTTTGCTGATTTGTTTGTACATAATCGTGTCTCTTTTCTTGAACATTGGAGAGTTTGATGATCTTCTGTCTTTAAAATCGCGGTTTAGTTTCAAAGTTTGAACAGTTTCTTTGGTTGTAGGGAGTGACAGTTTTTGTTTTCTCAGCATGAGGTTGGAAGGATTTTGGTTATTAGTTTTGGAGAATCAGGGAGGCTCTGAGCAGCTGCTTATTTTGTGTAGTGTTCTAAGCATTCATGAGAGGGTACTATTAGAATATTCAATTACACAGTCTCTTTTTTGTTTTTCTATTAATGGTTATTTATTATGTTTCTATAGGCTTCTTTTATTAGAAGTCGTAGTTGCTAATTTTAGCTAAACGGTTTGTTCTTTTTTGATCACTGTTATGTAAATTGCTATAGACCTTGTATGTTCATGAATACTCATGCAATTAGCTGAACATGTATGTTCATGAATACTCATGCAATTAGCTGAACATGGTGGGAGTGGCATTGTAATTCGTTGTGGTTCAATTGAAATTGAACTAAATGTTAGACTCCAATGCTTTTTGAAGAAGAATATGAAGAATCATTAATTATTGATTAGAATTGTCATTGTATATCAACGATTGAAAAATTATTGAATTATGAATTTATGAATTTTCATTTTTGCAAATTATAAGGTATTCATTTTTTTAATTGGCCACTATGACTATCATTGTTTTATGGAAAATTATTTAAACTTTTTTAATACCCACACACACGTGCACATGAACATGCACATGCACATGCACATATACATATACATATTCTTATTTTCTACCCAAGGAAAAAAATGTTTCACTGGGTTCAGATGGTTGTACACCACATATACATACACATATACCTGTGTTTGTGCCCAAGGAAATTAACTATTGTACTGGGTTTTGATGCCTATACACACACTCATACAGGTACCTGTAATTTAGATATAAAATGAATCATTGTTTAGATTAGTCTTAGAATTAAAAAAATTCTGGATCTATAATAATATAATTGGTTTTGCGATATTTGTCATGACCTCTTATGTAATCAATTTTATGGGTATGAGAGACCTATTGACTCAATTCATTGAGGAGATTTATATTTGCCAACATCAAATTTCACTTTGTAATTGCCTACTTATGTATTCACCGTTTAAATAACATGTATCTAATTTGTTATGCTAATGCATGGGTGTTTACCCTTATGTTAATGAATATCCGTATCCAAATTGGGAAGACCATGGATGGGTATTGTCATTCAAAGTCACATGTTACAATTTTTTTAATAGTCAGTAGTCTTTTGTTGTCATCATCATAAACTGTCCTTCCTTGCAAGATCAGAAAAAAAGAAAAAAAAAATTAATGTTAATAGATAACCAAAAATCAGAGCAAGGGAGCTTTAGATAGCACTGTTGAGGAATGTTGCAGGAATTTTTTATAGCATAGAGAGTGGAAAAGATTGGCAAATTAAAGGCATAGGTTGCTCTTGGGTATTGTGTGGAAATTTATGTATAGTAGTTGGAATTTCGATTTGATAAAAACATAATGCAATATGCAAATGCATATATGGATTAAGACTTTTGTACATATCATGATCTTTCAAACTGTGAAGTAAATCTGATACTCATCCCCACCTCTGCGCATCTCGGGGTCAGGAAACTGTAATTATGAACATACACACATGAGTATTATGTAACGTAAGCTTTTTGAAACTAAGTTTTTAGATGCAAAATATTATTGGCCGTTCAATCCAAACAACAATGATTTAGTTTTCTTGAAATATCAAATGGGGCAGATATGCATGAACTCCATTGATTTAATATTTATTTGGGTGATTCAGATTTAGCATTATGTATTTACGTATATGCATATGTATAGAACATGCACATACAACATTGTTTAGCTAGAGGTTTTAAAAAACTAAGCTTCTAGATGCAAAATATTATGAGCCATTTGATCCAATCAATAGTGAGATAGAGCACACTCCTTTATTTGAGGCACACACCTTTATTTGAGGTTTTCTAAAACTAAGCTTTTAGACCCAATTCTACGAGCCATTCCATCTGACATATGTGAGATAGTTTTCCCAAATTGTTAGTGCTAGGATGTAATGCCCCTTTTTAGGATACTTGAGATGTGAGGACAATGACCTCAATTTCTGACACTTACACTACCTAATCTTTGCAATTGAATTATGTAATGGAGATTTTGCATAACATCGCCTTGTTGTTTCTGTTTCAATCAATAATGTGTATGCAAACTTGATTTGATTGATATGTGTATAGTCTGTATAAGTATAATTCTGGTTTCTTTATTATTTTTCATACACACACACACACACACACACACACACACACACACACATCATGGATTATTATTATACAAGTAATATTTATCCTTAATAGAATATAATATACTATTACTTGTTATTAATTTTTAGATTTCTTTGCAATCATGAATGACTTATTTCTCTTATCATCTTTTCTGATAATTATCAAATATTTTTATTAATTTCCTCTTTGATTTTGCATTTGTACCTCTGCATAAGTCAGCTACAATATCATTGCAAGTGTTTACTAAATATTCTTTTTATACATTCATTTTACTTTATAGCTTCTTCTTCTTCTTGACTGATCTCTTATATTCTCCTCCCATACAGGTTTTTTGATGTATATCTCCTCCAATCCTTCTCCATCATTTACAACTTAGTATATATATAAGTTACCGATTCGTTCTTCCTGCCCGTGGGTGTGGAAGCCAAAACAGATGGGTTCCGAATGCATTCGGAAGCCTTGCGGAAGCTGGCCGGAAGCCAACTGCAGGCTCCCAGATGTGTTTGGAAGCCAGTCGATGCTTCCTGCCTGTGGGTGTGGAAGCCAAAACAGACAAGTTTCGAATGCATCCGGAGGCCCTGCGGAAGCTAGCCGCAAGCCAGCCGTAGGCTCCTGGATGTGTTTGGAAGCCAGTCCAAATGCATCCAGGAGCCTATGGCTGGCTTCCGGCCAGCTTCTGTAGGGCTTCCAGACGCATTCGGGAGCATCTGCGGGTCCAATGGCCAAAAGGCCCAAAAATAATAATAAAAACTTTAAACATAACTTAACTTGCCCACTATGCATATGTTTTAATTGATTTTTAAAGGTTTTTTTTCTATGAAACCTTAAAACGACCCTAAAGGTGAATGTTGAAGCATTCACAACTCATTTTGGAACTTTGTTTACACCTACAACCACTTCTCATTTGTTCTCTAGTTTGCATTGCTATTGTGAAACCAAGTTCAGCGTTTTCGAAGAGGATCGATCGAAGAGTGAGAAATAGCTTTCTCGAAGGAGTTTAAATCATTCAAGGTAAGTGATCAATCCCATTCTGTAGTATTTTGATGATTTTATTTGAGTTTTTAATGAATTTTTGCAAGTTTTTGAAGAAAATTTTCAAGTTTTTTTACAAATTTTTGTTTTGAAAGATATATAGAAGCATGTTTGGATATCTATTTTAGTAGTTATTTCTCAGTTCTTTCCACTTGTTTGCATGATGTTCATAGTTGTTAGGACCTAATTAAAATTAATTTATTTTCTTATAGAATAGGTTGCAAAAAGCTAGGCAAGAATGGATACCAGTGGTAGTGCTAGTCAAAGTTTAGTGGGGGGCCAAGGAGTTTCAAAACTGATATAGGTTCTCCTTTGTGGAGATATACAACACGGATATCACAGGTTGCAGGAGGTGGCTCATACTATTGGAAGTGCAATTATTGTCAAAGTAACAAAGGAAAACCTTTCAATAGCTCATATTCCCGTGTGAAGCTTCATTTTATGGACCTTGTTGGCAAAGGATTTGGAATGTGCAAAGGCAAAAATGGTACTGGGATGACTAGTGTATTAATACTTTCATTTGTAAGAGAACAAGAAGGTGCTGATGCATTGATCGATAGATCAGAAAAAAGCTACTATCAAGGTCCATCCTCAAAGAGCAAGATGCATGCACATATTGAACATTGCATACTCTGAACACCCATTCTTGCAAGTACCTGTGTCAGGAGATGCATGCAAAAGTGAGGGTATAATTTGGGCTGTTTGCTTCGAGCTTAAAGCATTCTCCATTTGCACTAAAGGACCAAGATAGAATGGGAGCTATCACATGGTGGTACATGTATGGCCAACCTTTCAAGCATCTTCAACCTCTTGTAGTCAAGGTCCTATCTTAAGTAAGTTTTTTATTTTGTTTTGTTTTGAACTTTTATGTTTACACATGCATTCTAGAATTTAGTGTTGCACACATTCTTCAAAATTAATTTGCTTTTCATTTGTATGTTTTGTGATGAACTATCTAGGTTGCAAGTTCTTCTGTTGCTGAAAGGAATTGGAGTACGTATTTGTTTATCCATTCAGTGAAGTGCAACCAGTTGGGCTCCAAGAAAACTGAGGACTTGGTCTTTGTCCAGACCAACTTGCGTCTTTTGTCACCTAAGAATGATCATAGCAACAAAGCTTTGGGATGTAGACCCTGAGTGTGCAGATTTGGATGCAACACTTAATGATCTTATTTATTAACATAATCAGATTTCCACAATCCATTAGTATGTGAGCAATGTTTCTGGATTAGATTGTGTGAGTTTTTTTAGCATCAACGTTTCGGATCATACTACATGATCCATCATCAGGACAAGAGAACATCAGAATATGGAATGAGCAGACCAGGATACCACAAGCAGTCCTAAAAGGAGAGGGGGGGGAAGGGCACAAAGACCAAGAGGACCAAAAATAAAGACATAACCACCAAGAGAACCGGTACAGAATAACCAATCATATGAAAAAATGCAGAAAATGTGCATAGATGTAAAGGAATTTTTAATATGCATTAAAAAATGATAAAAATAAATAACTAAATAAAAATTAAAAAATAAATAAATAAGTAGATAAATAAAAAATTAAAAAATTAAGGAACAGCGTGAGAAAGGGAGGAAGCACACGATTATGAAAAAGAATAAATAACTATAAGAGGTTGAAAATACAAAAATTAGGACTTAAAAAATTAAGTATTAAATTAATAATAATAAAAAAGAAGGCTCAATCCCTAACATAAATAAATAAAAGAACAAAAAATAAATAAATAAAAGCATGTGCAAAAATTAAGAACTTATATACAACTATATCTAAAAAATCGAACAAGCCAAAAAATATTTTTTTATATCCCCAAGAGAAAGAACAAGAAGAGAAAAATTAGAAAGGCCCTAATACCAAAACAAAGAAGCTAAACACAAAATAAAAAGCTCAGGAGCAAAAAACCTAAATAAATAGATCGAACCTAAAAACCAAAAATGCTACTATAAGAAAATGCGTAAATATGCCATGAGTGCGAAACAAACACAACACTGGAACCAACCCAGATTAAAGAAAACAAGCACAAAGAGATAAAAAGCAAATCATGAATAAATAAATGAGGATAATAATAAAAACAAGACATCAAGATGGAAGACCCAAGGCTGAAACCACCGGCACAGGAAAGAGCTCTAGGGTTAGAGACACAGAGGGCTAAGACGGAATGCAAAAAGAGTGGAGAGACAACAGGAAGCAACCTGAGAAAAGAACACATAGAATATGAGGAGGGAGGAGCTTGGAGACCACAAGGTGGGGCCAGGAGACTGAAGACGAAAGGAGGGGGGGGGGGGCTTCCCCATAAACCGAACAGGCCAAAATGGGGGAGGACAGGGGGAGGCTAGGGGACATACCCGGGGGGGCAGGAAAGCTCGAGAAGCATCAAGGGTGATGCTGAGTCTTAAGCGAGCCCAGGAGAGGTTGCCAAGACAAGCTGATGGACCATCCATCATCTCGATTGAGGTTGATGGGATGATAGTTAATTTCAATAGCTTCCTTAAGTTTTCTTTTGAAGAAGTTATCCTCCTTGGAAAGAATTTTGGTGGCCTCCAGACAAATGTGATGCTTGGTGGCCGAAGAATGCTCAGCAAGGGCAGATTTATGGGTTCTATCATGTCTGATATCTGCACCATGCTCCCGAATTCTGTTACGAAAAGAACGGCCTGTTTCCCCTATGTAAGGGTCCCCACAAGAGCACTCAATCTTGTAGACTCCCGAGTCGAGGAAAGAGTCTTTGGTGTCCTTAAGGGGAGGAACTCGATGACGTAACTGCGAAAGGGGGTTGAAAGCAGTATGAAGACCCTTTTTAGATAAGATCTTGGCCAACTTCTGAGAGATGCCATCAACAAAAGGAAGGGTGGCAAACCGGGGAGGCTGGTTGGGTGGAGGACTGAGGGTACACCTAGAAAGAAAGAAGGACTTGGCTCGGTTGATAGCCTTAGAGATCTGCCTGTGAGAATATCCATTTAACATGAATACTTGACGAAGATGAGTGAGCTCTTCATGCAAGTTGTCATCATCATAGATTCTGAAAGCTCTGAGGGCGAGGGTCTTAAGGATGCCAACCTTCTGGCTGGGGTGATGGTGGGAGGATGCGTGCAAGTACAAGTCAGTGTGGGTGGTTTTTCGGTGGACCTTGCGACCGAATGACCCATCAGCCTTTCGGATAAGAAGGACATCTAGGAAAGGCAACTGATAGTCAGATTCGAGCTCTTTGGTGAAGGAAATGTTGGTGACCAAACTGTTGATGTGAGAGTGAAATAGTTCAAGGTTCTCAAGCCCATGTGGCCAACAAACATTAGTGTCATCAACGTATCGTTTCCACCATTTGGGTTTGAGGGGGAAGGACTGGATAGCCATCTCCTCAAAATACTCCATGAAGAGGTTGGCGATGACCGGGGAGAGGGGCGAACCCATGGCTACTCCATCGACTTGTTCATAGAAGACATTTTGGAAAGAGAAGAAGGTGGATCTTAAACAAAGCTCAACCAACTCTGCGATCTCATCCCCGACCTTGCGTTTGACAAGATTGATGCCACACTATCATTATAGTCGGAGATGGTGATGATGATAGTGTGGCATGTAGTGCATCTAACATAAGTGGAACCATGTTTGGTTCAAATGATCTTTCAGCAGTTGGAGATGATGATGAAAATGTGAATTTTCTTGCGAATCCCTATGATTTAGACTTTGATGCAAGTTGATTGAATCTTCAATCACTAACTAAGTTTTTATTTTGTTGGAATCTTGAACATGACCTATTTGAACTTATTGTCTAAGACTAAACTGTAATGTTGGACAAATACATGTTGGAGCAGGCATGGTGGAAATGCATTCTTCTCTGAGAGAAGTTTGAGGTGAAAGCGCTCATTCCACCCTCTATGAGTAGGTAAGGTGGACTACCCTTTTCGAGTAGGCATCGTGAAAATGTATTCTTCTTTGGGAGAAGATTGAGGTGAAAGCGCTCGTTCCTTTCCGAGAAGGTAAGGTGGGACCACCCTCTATGAGTAGGCACGGTGGAAGTCATGAATGTGACTCCATGACTTTAGTTTTATGACCTTAGGACATATTTATGGTGGAATATGTTATTCTGAGATAACATGTGTTGTGTGAATTCATCATCTTTGGTTGCAGTTATGTGTGCCTTCCCCACTAAAGATCTATCTCTTGCTAGGAGGGAATGTTGAAGATTGTAGTTGTGATATAGATCTTTATCTCTGATTTTATAAATTAGAGACATGGATATTATGACCATTATGGTCATCTTCAGCTGAAAGAAACATTTGCGATAATAATTAAGATAATATTATGTAAAATGACATGTGTCATATGTTATGCGAAGAGGCATGCATATGGAAATGTGAAGCATTGAATATTTGTAAATATGTAGGTGTTGTATTTGGAAATTGAAGAGACCTTCGTGTGTTAGATGAAGAGTCTCAACTCAATCTATTTACGTGATTGCTTAGTGTATTGTAATGTAATCGAGTCAAAGCCCTGTACTTGAAGATTTTATATCAATAAAAGATATATTTTTGCTGGTGTGGCAAGGTTTTCCCCTTCAAGTGGAAGGGTTTTCCTAGGATAAATGTATTGAGTGATTGCTTAGTGTATGGTAATATAATCAAGTGAAAGCCCTATACTTGAATATTTTATATCAATAAAAGAGATATTTTTTTGGTGTGGCTGGGTTTTTCCCTTCAAGTGGAAGGGTTTTCCTAGGATAAATATCTTGCTTATTCTCTTCTTTGTTGTTGTTTATCTAATTTCTGGGCTTAAAACTTAACAGAGTATAACAAATGATGTTTGAGCACCCAATGAGAATTGAAAGTACCTTCAATATTAAACTAATATTTTGTAAATGAAGCTATGTTGCTTCAATGATATGGTTGCTCCCAAAATTCATAAAGTATCCAAAAGTCCTTTTACATGATGTTTTTGAGGCAAGAACTAACTCTAGCATAGAAACTAGCAAGAGTTAGAGTTGGGAAGTTACAAATGTGTTTTTAGAACTAAATTTGACTTATTCAAGATTGATATTCAAATTTTAACTTTCTCAAAAATAAAGTGAACTTTCTAACTTAAAACAAAAAATTGACCAAAGTTGACACTATATATACTTATAAACAAGAACTGTACTGGGATCTTCCGCAACTGCTTTTTGACTTATGGGTGATATCTGTGCCTGTGATGAATTTGCTTTGAATGTTTTGAGTGACTTCATCACCTGCGCAAAGGACTAATTTTTAATAATAACCATACTTTGCATTTTCAGCCTGCACCTATCATGATTTCTTTTGACTTCATCCAACTCTGTGCTATAACTGGGCAAAAAATGAATACAAGAATTAAATGGCACTGAAAGGGCACTTAGTTTCATCATAACACTTGCGCCTGAGTATTGCTTGTCCTGAACCTGTGAGCGGGTTTTAACTCTTTAAATTTCAAAATAGAGGGCACATCTAGATATCACATTTGTTCATTGATTGGAATATTTTCCACAATTGTTGGTAGACTTACCATGGCTTTTATTTTCAGCTGCTTGTAAGTGCTCAGAAGTTTCTCTTGTTCACTTGTTTGCTGATCCTTACTCTCACGTTTCCATGCAATGTTTTCCAGCCATATGTCCACTTGACCATCCTCTTCACTTGGGAACAATTGAAGGATCTGCTGTCCATTTCCTTCATTTGCTTCAAGCTATTAGCAATCTCTTTCCAGAATATTTGTTGACTTGCTCTCTTGACTTGCTATGGTGAACATTACCTTCATGCCATCAAATAGAAATGATGCTTGTTTATTCATATGATCAACCCAATCATCCACCAGCTTTCCATATGTTTGACTTTTCTGAATGCTTTTAATTGCATTTTCCTGAAACACCTTTTTATGATCAGCAATCACCTCAGTAGAAGAAAAATCAAGGGCTGGAAATGAGTCACTGTCAAGCAATTGCAAACTTGATGATAATGCTCGAACCTGATGCTTCATCCGATCTTTGGTTTGTTTATCCATTTTTGATTGCTCCACTAAGATGGCTGCCGATACCTAAAAGTTATGAACCTTATGTGACTGTTAGCTTGCCCAAATCCACTTGAAATACATTAAAATCAGATTTGTCACCCTCATCGACATATTTTCCTGTGATAGATTGTACCACTTCAACAAAGAGCTCACTTGTAGCCGGATTCACTGCCAACCTGGAATCCACCTTAGTGTTTTTCATTTGTGTGTCTCTTTCTATTAAATCAGCTACTGCATCAATGTTGGGTGTTTCCAGTTGTATAACCCTTTTCTTTTTCCTTTCCAAAATTTGCTGCAACCAAGAGGTTGAGAATGCTAATGATGTTTCTATCTCCGCTGGAGCATTTAGAATCATAGGTGAGGACATTTGATCATCAACATTTCCTAGGACTAGGACCTCGTGAGACACGTCAGCTTCATGTGGAGAGGGGGTGTTTTAGGAAAGTTGTAGAATGAATCATTTGATCTAAAATGACAATGGTTGAGTGTTCATTTCATGGGCGTCATTTATCATATCTTGTATGGGGTTCAAGGCTTTTTCTTTGGGTTTAGTTCTCTTCTTTTTGGTTACAACACGAAGCCCATATGTTGATGCCAAATCCACCTCGAATGCTGAGAAGGCGATTCTCCTTAGCAAACCATAAGGAGGAACTCCACAACCCAAAGGAGGAACTACACAGTCGCTATTTTAAAGACGTCTCAATAAATCTTTTCTCTATAAACTTTTGAAACTGTTAAATCTGATGATGAATCAATTTGAGACATTATGAAAAATCGTGTACAACTATCCTTTTGTTTGGAACATCTTTGACTATATCAAGATGGTTGTTTGGTTTTGATAACGCTCGCACATTGTCCGCCATTTGAAGTTTTTCATCAATCCCATAATGTGTATATCATGCAACTACACATTCTGCAAAATTCATGTTCCATTGAGCAATTCTGCAAGAGATTTGAGTTTCACTTGATTGAGTTTCTTTGAAGCTTTGTGCATTGCTTGTATAGCTGCCAACTGCATTTTCTTGGAACTCTCTATAAGGTAGCCATCTAACTCGAGAAAGAGATGGAAAGTTAGAATTGGGGCTGTTTTAATGTTGAAGTTAGAAATTTGATCCTTCATTCGCTTTGACCATATTTTTGGGTTTTGACTTCTAACTTCTAACTCTCTAACGTTCTAACTTTTGATTAGAAATTTTTAACATTTTAATTTAAAATATTCGAAAAATAACTCTCTGACTTCCAATAAGTATAACTTTTGATTTGCAACTCCATTTTTGAAAATTTGAAATGTAGGAAGAAGTTGGGAGCAAGTTAGAGGATTTGGGATCATGACAGTGCACAAAAATGGAGAAACGGTAGACCATTTTAAAGCTTGGACTTCACTATTCATTTTCCCATTTTCACTCCAATGATGCAATGTTGAACAAATGACTTGGGCCATGCTTGGGAAAACACAGGCAATCAGTAAAAACTAAAAACTCTGTCAGACATACTTCTACTAGAGGAGATAAAAAAATTCAAATAATTTAGTTCGGCTGAACTGTATGACAACATCTCTAAGAATTGATACCTTAAATTTCTATTTGTCTTAGTCGCAGCATAAGCACTGCCTTGAAAATGATCATTGTATGCCTGTTATATCCCGTTACGATGTTTGCCAAGTGTTTCCTCCAACAACAGTATTCTCTCACAATAAAAAGGATCAATCAAATTAGATCCGTCCTCCTATATACTTGTAACATTCTACCCCATCTTGAAATCAATAATTTGCTGAATTGTGAACCTCATCCAATCATGACTTCTCACCTCGAAATCATCTCCAGAATCTTCCCAGTAGTCTTCCATATGCGGAAAGAGAAGGTACCCAAATCTGGGTTCTAAATTCTTTTCAATGTACCCCTTGCTGTCAAATGGAAACCAACTCTCATAAGAATAAAGAGTCAACTTCATAGTAGATCTTTCAATGTTTTGTGCATCTGTAAAAGAATTGCAACTATG
The DNA here is from genome assembly GCA_028749045.1 of Cupressus sempervirens. Classification (NCBI taxonomy): domain Eukaryota; kingdom Viridiplantae; phylum Streptophyta; class Pinopsida; order Cupressales; family Cupressaceae; genus Cupressus; species Cupressus sempervirens. The sequence goes on along the minus strand of CM053784.1, from coordinate 767,418,289 downwards.
ATATCCCAAGCCAATAGGGAAAGGAATAGGATCTATTCTCCTATTTTTGCACTTTATGTTTATTTGACCAATTTGCCTGCAAACTTTTGTAATTAGTAGCTTATCATCAACAAAAGAAAGAAGCATGAGTGGACATTTGTAGAAGCCGCCAATTCGGACATAAATAAAGCAAGGAAATTGAATGAATGTAATGTCCCACTTTTGGAGGAGTTAATTGTTTATAGAGTTGTCAGTAAAAAAAAATATATTACAAGGTAACTTTATATTTAATTAACTTAATAAAGTGATATATTTTATTAGGTCATTAAATAAAACAATCTTCTAGAGGTTGCTGGAAGAAGTGGAGAAAAAATAAAAAAGGAGGCCGACCTATCGAGAAAAAAAGAATAAATAGGCATTGAGGGCTCATTGCCTATCATCGAGATTTATATTGATATTTGCTGATGTGCGTTGTGGAACTTAGGGTTTCTGTAGGTAGTCACAATTGGCCATTGAGAACGAAAACTCTCAATTGGTATGCAATTTTGAGGGTGTGAAAGATCACCTGAATTATTGCAGTTGTGGGAAGGATATTTCGGTCCTTTCTCTTGTGCTTGATTGCTGGTTTGGAGTTTCAACTAAAGTTGCACTTTCATCATATCATCTTTAGCATTCAGCCTCCAGCATTTGATCAATCCAGGTTCCTCAATTTCAGTCTGTAGTTGTAACAAGTTCTTAGTTGGATTCAGACAGTTAGGGTTTGTCTGTAATGTGCCATGTTGTAATGTTTCAGTGCTGAAAATTGCATATGATATGTAAAAACATTTTGGTGATCATTGAATGAATACATTGGCACTATTTTACATCAGTTATTTAAGTAGAACAATTTCTTAATTCAGCAATATACTTTCAGCAGTGTATTAAATTTAGGGTTATTTTTAGTGGCCTGTTGGTAAGGGCCATTGCAATGAGCTTCCAAATTGGCACACTAAAGTAGCTTCTTCATGATTATTTGAAGTCTGATATTTCCTTGTAACTCCCAAACAATAAGCATTGCTTAGTCTTTGCTCACTTTACGGAAATGTACATAACTCTGTTTCATCCGCAACTGGGTATAGTAATTGTAACTTTGAGTTGTTTCATTATACTCCCCATGAGGGTTAAGTCCAGGCCATCCTTTCACACTTACAATTGTGTACAAGAGATATGAAGACATATGAAACCTTTGATTCAGACCAAAGCGAGTCAATTGATTATGAATATTATCGTTGATAGAATTTCACCCCAGTCAATGAATCGTTTATCAATGGTTATAGTGATGATGTATAGAAACTTCCAATTTTGAAAATGCTCAACGCTTTCATTCTCGATCACTCTATTAAGGACCACCATGTTTGAAATATCTTGAATGAAATGTTTCTTGTAGAGTATCTTTGGGAACTATGACATTCCTCTTTTTGGCATATCCAACCAGCTTTATAGTTTACTCACTTCTTCTTGTTTTTGATAAAAATATGCTTTTGCACTTTCCTTAGAGACGTTGGTGAACTCTTCTCGGGTTAATGAAATAGAAATGGAGATAGGATCGGCTCTTGCCACAATATTGCCTCCGGATGTCCTAGTCTCCCTTGTGTCAGGGTTATATGCCTTCATGTACTCCAAAGTCAACTCCCGTAAGTGAACCACCAATGGGTGTCCTGCAACACATGCCAAATCACTTTCTAATATTTGCTGTGCCAATGGAGTATTGTCTTCCTTGCTCATTGCTTGCCAAAAAATTGCAATATATATGTGCCCAAGTTTTGTGTTTGCAATTTCCTTGAGATAGCACTTGAGAATTGAAGGTGGCTCTTGTCCTTGACAATTGTACTTCTTACTCGAATGATAATAATAATGAACATATCACTATCTCATGTTTTTATTACAACAAAGTATTTATTTATAATCCCGCCTTCATCTATACATTAATATAAACAAACGTGTTTACTATCCTTTGAAACATTGGTCAGAAAGTGTTTCGAGATTGCTTACATTATTATTCTCAACCAATACATTGTCATCATTCCATGCACTTGAGTCTTTAGGCCACGGTTCTCTCTGGGGATCACACAAATGTCTTATTGGTTTTAGAGATATTAGCAGCATTGAGTATTTCAGCAAACACTCGTCATGAGTCCCTACGCATTATAGTGGCGCGTGTGTATTAAGACTTCTTGCATAGGCAGCCTAAATGTAGGTAAGACTGTGGGGTTATCATTCATAAGGAATTCTGTTGATTGAGTGCCATACTATCTCATCATATGAGCTTCCATGTACTTGCGTCAGGCAACATTGGATGTTCATTGGTTTGGCATTAAGTCTTCTTGGCCTTAGAATGCAATGTTCGTGGGATTTAGGTGGTGCTTATATGTTGAAAAATAATTAAATTTTGTGTAGTACTGCAAGGGGCAGTGTATGGCCAAACTCCAAACCCTTTTCCAATAGCCTCTGCACTGGTCAGAACATGTTTACTATGGTGTGAAGGATGCCATTCGGGCCCATAGCTGTGGGCATTACTCCAACTTCATTCCTGGCTTCAAGGATTCCATAGTCATTGCAAACTTGGGTTTCCATCTGTTTGCATTCAAATGGGAGATTTGGTTTTATAGTTCGCAGCTATGAGCGTTTTCCATGTTACTGATTGTAGCATGTGGTTAAACTATGCAGAGAAAGCTCTAACCACAATTCAAATCAACTTCAACTATTTTGACGAACTCTTCAACACATTTGTTGCTGTAGTTCATCTCTTGGCTCAAGTTTGGATGGTGGCGATGAAGTTTGCCCGTTTAATATTTCCTCTAATGGTTCGGAATTACCCACTAGCAATGGGCACAATCTTGGCACGGGTTGTATCACTTTCTATGCATTTAGTTAAACATTCCAATTGCAAGCTCCCCTTTTCTACTTTACCCTTTTCTACTTTATCAACATTTCGAAGTTCGCATCAAGAAAAACATTTGATCATCAACCTCTGCGCTCCCTTTATTTCCTTTCTGTTTGTACGCAATATGCATGAATATGCTTTTGGTTTGCAAGGTATTAAAATATGGTTCAAATGATGAAAAGGCCGATTCTCCTTGGCGACCCATAAGGAGGAACTCCAAAATCCAAAGGAGGAACTACAGAGTCATTTGCTTCTCCAAAAGCTGTCTTAATAAATCCACACTCTATAAACTTTTGAAACTGCTAAATCTGATGATGAAATCAATTTGAGACATTATGAAAAATGGTGCACAACCATCCTTTTGTTTGGAACATCTTTGACTATATCAAGATTGTTGTTTTCTTTTGATAACACTCGCACATTGTCCGCCATTTGGAATTTTTAATCAATCCCATAATGTGTATATCATGCAACGACACATTTTGCAAAATTCATGTTCCATTGAGCAATTTTGCAAGAGATTTGAGTTTCACTTGATTGAATTTCTTTGAAGCTTTGTGCATTGCTTGTATAGCTGCCTACTTCATTTTCTTGGAACTATCTATAAGGTAGTTATCCAACTCGAGAAAGAGTAAGAAAGTTAGAATTGGGGCTGTTTTAATGTTGAAGTTAGAAATTCTATCCTTCATTTGATTTGACTTCATTTTCTGGTTTTGACCTTTAACTTTCTAACTCCTCTAACTTTCTTTTTGATTAGAATTTAAAAAATTTTTAATTATAAAATGTTCGAACAGTAACTCTCCGACTTCCAATAACTATTGGCTCGCAACTCCGTTTTTGAAAATTTGAAATGCAGGACGAGGTAGGGACCAAGTCGAAGGATTTTGGATCATGACATTATGCAGAAATGGTAGAGCATTTTAAAGATTGAACCTCACTATTCTTTTGCCAATTTTCACTCAAATGAAGGAATGTTGAAAAAATGACTTGGGCCATTCTTGGGAAAATGCAGGCAATCAATAAAAATACCATTAGACATACTTCTGCTTGAGGAGATAAAAAATTCCAAATAATTTAGCGAGGCTGAACATTATGACAATATCTCTAAGAATTGATACCTTAAATTTCAATTTGTCTTAGTCGCATCATAAGCACTGTGTTTAAATGGTCGTTGTATCCAAAGGCTCAGAATCATCTGAGTCACTACCTCCCTCTGGTAGAAGTGGATCATCATATGATCACCCTACTAGTCTTGATGGCACCTTGTCCTCAATTTGCCTAACATGTTGAGGATCGACATCCCATCGTGCTCTGTCGATACTCTCTATTTTGTCGGTCCTGAAGTGTTAAAATACTATGAACTGCAACAAGTATTTCAGCTCATTTTGAAGTAAGTTTGTTTGTCTTAGCGTTGTGGATGAAGCTAGAGAACCACCAATTGCTCTCTGCTCCTGAGGAACTAGCAATCTCTTAGAGCAATCGGATGGCAAGTTGTTTCAATTTTGTTGTGTCCTTCCCTTGAGATTTCTACCATCCAATATGGCTTTTCTGTGCAATGGTGGCCCTATCCAACCTAGCCTTTGGATTGCTGAAAATAGGACCCTGAAGATCACTAAATTGAGGCCACTGTCCTCAATAAAATTTGCCCTTTCATTGTTAAATATTTTGTTAAGGGCTTGTTTAGGCCCCACTGTCATGTCTTCATCTTCAGAAGGAACCACTCTGCTAGGTTTGGGCTCAACCACTTCGGGTTAAGAGCATAGACTAGGATATGAAGAGGGGTATTCATTGTGTTCTATTTCTTTGTGACAATAGGCCTAATGTGATCCTAATAGAATTGATCCTTTTCACGAATAGTTTGCTTCATTTGAGCAAGCACACTGTCAAAAGACTCGTATATCTCTGCCAAGCTAGGAGAGTCTGTATTAGCATACCTGATTTCCTTCACAACTGGTGCTATGATGGAGCAAATATACCTGCAGGCATTACTAAAAAATTCAAACTTTTAAAATACAATGAAAAAACAAGTAGGCACGAGCAACTAACAAATTTGAAATAAAAACTGAATTTCAGATTTCTCACTTGATATTGGCCCACCAATTGTCATTAAGTGCTCTATCTCTCACTGCCTTCCCTTCATTTGTCTTTGATTGTGACCACTTTTTGCAATCCAGACAAACAACCATGGTTGTAGAGCATTTTGCACCTCCAACATCCTCTCCATCAAAATATAATAGCTTGCTTATCTGGTCTCAACTGGTCTGAGAAATTCTTTCTTTGAAAATGACTGAAATAGTGTGTGATGATTACATACAAACATTGGTATGTCTCTAGACTCTATCACTGCTGCCTTGACCCAATATATTTTTCCAATGCCCTTCAAAGCATTATTCAAGGCGTGCACACAAGGAGTCCAAAAAAATATGTTTGTAGGAATTCTCAATCATCAAAAGCTTACATACACGAGCTGAATCTGTCACAACTTCGACAACATTAGAAGGCCCAACCTCCTGAATGGTCTCCCTCAATATTTCAAATTGAAAATGTAATGTCCCCTTCTCCGCGCTAGGCGTTATGGTGCCTTGTTGGTTTATCTCTCCATCAGGATAGGCTAACGACATTTAATTTCAGGATGCCAGCCAGTCACAGGATTCTATTTGGTTTCGTTGGGGAGATATTTAATTGTGGAACTCCTATAGTTAACTCACTTGATTTAATAGAGTTGATTTATAAGTTACTTTATGACAAAAGTAACTAAGTGACTAAAAGACGAAATTGGCTTTATCCTACATTGCCTAATTGTTTGCATTTCCTCTCACATCGAGGGTTTAAAAACAAGGAGCTACATTGGGATTCACGGCATGAAATATGATATTATTCAAATGTAAGAAGGTTGCTTAACTGTGACTGGTTGTTCTTGAGGATGAAACCCCTTGAGATAGTGGAGAAGTTGGACGTAGCCCCAACAACTCATTGAAGGCTTACTGATAACCAAACGTGGAGCATTGTAGAGTGTTTCCCATCACAGCTGGGGATGACATTCAGAGTAAGTCTTTTATCAAACAAGCATAGATTTTCTATGGTTAACGTAAGATAGCATAGCTAACCAATAGGGTGTGAGCTGGTAAACCATCACCAATATTAGTCTAGCAGAGAGACTGTCCTGATAGTCCCAGGCATGCAAACAAACAGTCCGACTCATTACATGAATAGGGGAGGTGTCAGCAGCTTTCATTATCACACAGGGAAGGAGTGGTAAAGGAAGCCGACCATCACAGGCCACAGGTAGTATTCTAGAGTGCAGGTCCGTGTGATCACTAGAAACACACGCAGGGAACATTGGGAGTTTATTATAGGCCACCACAAGTCAATGCTTGATGTGTTGGCAAACAGACTTATTCTAGGCATGGTCGGGTGAAGAGTCAGACTGTACATGGCAACATTAGATGTGTTTGGCAAATGGACTTATCCCAGGCATGATCGGATGAAGGGGCAGATCATATAGGGTGACATCAGGTGCCATTGTTAGTTGCTTTATGTTAAATATCCAATCTCTGAGTTCAGGCTAGTATAGATATTTTTGAATATTATGCTGAACGTCCAGTATGGAATGGAGCTCGGATAAAAGAATTTTCGGTTGAATGTGTTTGAAAACTTACTACAATCTCTGAGTCTCCTTGTTCATTCATGCTATTACATTGTTGTTATACCATATTGCGTCAAGGTTAGAAATGCTGAGGTAAAATCGTTGGACACCCTCTCTAACCATAAATTCAGTCCGATTAGAGTTTTGCTGTTGACAAACGAGTTCGGTTTCTTACAGAAGATCAGCATCCTTAACTTTCGCTGAACAATCAATAGCTCTAGGAAAGTATGAACCGGCAGGGCTTGTAATAATAACATTGATGACTGGCCTATGAGGAATATCAGTCCACCCATGCATGACAATGGAACAACTAGTCTTAGTGCATGTTTGCATCATCTCCTCCATCATCATGGTTGTTTTTGAATATTGCCTGTCAAGGAGGGAGATACACAATCTATGTTCTCCACGGAGGAGGGGGGGTGGCACATAATATTATCCAACAGAAAATATATCTCTCATCATATGTAATGTCCCCATTTGTCGCCAGCATCAGAATATCAGGGATTAGCCTAATATTGGATCCTCGTAGGCTAATAAGGATGAGTAGAGGGTCTTTTGAGGATTGATTCGTTTCCAACATTCAGGGATTTATGGATTTGGCCTTTGTTTGATATCTTTTGGTCTCCATTTGCCATACTTACTATATTTAGTAAGGAGTAATAGAGATGGACCCTTTATATTTTTAGAAAGTGTATTTGGTCACATGGGGAATTATGAGGAGAGGGTCCTATTTCAGAAATCATGGCAATCAGACAAGTATCTCAAGAGATATTAAACTTCAAGTGACTTAAGTGATTTATTTAAATATTTTAATGTTATTATAAAGTTATGAAGTCACTTTATGAGAAAATGACTTAAGTGACTAAAAGACGAAATAGTCTTTTATCCCACATTGCTAAGTTGTTTGTACCTCTCCTCATTTCGAAGTTATAAAGGAAGACATTTGCATTGGGATTGTTACAATAAGATGAATATTTGTTATTGTTAATTCGGAATTCCTAAAGGTTGCTTAAATGTGACTGGATATTTCTGAAGGATGAAACCTCTTAAGGAAAGAAGTGAGACTGGACGCAAAGCTAGTGCTCACATTGCAGGTTCAGAAATTAGAGTTGAGTTAATGCATAGATTTTCAGATTGATGAAGCTTCATGGTAGGTAGCAGAATTGGTGATTGAACTCTGTAGAGTTATTTGGGCACATACAGGTCCTTAGTGAACAGATGTGGGTTCTTGGATGGCAGATAGGATTGGCAGTCATTTATAGCTGAGAGGTAAATACATATCAGAAATCTCGTTCTGCAGTAGCATTGTTTCACATCTGAGAGTGGGAATCGCCTGGTAGCAGATTTACAAGTGCTAGGAAATATATACAAGTCGGGTGTGTTAAAGACGGACCACATACAACCAACGTACCCACAGTCTCCGGCTAGTTATCAACACCACATAGGGAGTACACTAATCTGCAAGGTTAGCAGATAGTAAGGTGGTCGCGACAGTTGCTCAGCTTGACTGTAACTCTAGTATTGTGGAGACTCCATCACGAGCATCACCTACAGGTGGGGCAAAGACATAATCACATGTGGTGAAGGTGACAGGCACGTTATTCTTGCTGCAGATAACTTCCTTACATCACACTGTATACTGCAGGGAGTTTTGAAGAATCCATGAGCGTTGTAACTACAGGTGCCATGTGCGCCCCCCCCCCCTCCCCGCATTGAATATTATTAGTTATCAAATCTTTCATTCGGGTGACTGTAAAACTGCTGTATGTATGACAATATTGATGAAATGAGAGTTGTGTTTGAAATATCAATTTCTGAGGTATGATTATCTGTACCGCTGTATGATCATTATTGTGTGACAGCCATCTATCATTTCATAATAGAACTGGAATTCTCAGTATATTGGACTAGCATTTATATTTGTACTGTTCTTCTTGTTTGGTATTTGTTCAAGATTATTTGGTCTCCAAGAATATTTCAGAGATTGCTTGCAAATTGTTCGCAAAAATGTCAATGAAGGAAGTCTGAATTCTTTATAAAACTAGGGAAGGGATATTACAGTGGGACTGTAATTTGTGGTAGCCAAAGAAGTATTTCATTTAAGTTCGCATTTCAGTTGATTGTATTTGCCAGTTCTTGTATATATATATATATATATCAATGAAATAGCATTGTCATTCTTGACCGCCAATGGTATAATTATCTTGGATCATCTATGTATCAGCTGTTTTCGTCAATATATCATCGGTTTAATAATAGTTCCAGTTAGAGTATCTCAGGGATATCAGAACTTTTATCTTTGGGGTTGCTTTCAAACTGTTCGTGAAAATGTCATCAGATGAGTTCTGAATTTTCTATAGTTCCGAGGGTTGGAATATTACAGTGAGTTTATATATATGGGTAAATCTTCTGGTTTCTATGTTGTTTTGTGATACATATACCTTGTTAAGTTTTGAATATATTGTTGAAAAAGAAATCCAGTAAATATCCGGTTTGGGATATTTCAGTGGTATCAGAGCTGTGTATTTTGCTAGCCTGTGTGGTTTTTTGGAAATTGTTTATCAGAGATTTCATCAGAAACATTTTTACAAAAGGTTTAAGCTGAATGGTTTGAAGTTGTATTCTTTTGGAGGTGGAAGAGTATTTCTTTGTGAGAAATAAAGTGAAGCACTTTGTTCAGAGCCTAGTTTACTACCATCTTGTGGGGTAGGAAAGTTATTTTATTTTTTCAGTTTTGTTGTTCCATTTGGAGTGACCGGCACTCTAGTTTTTTTTCCCTATGGAAAGACATAGGAGGACTAGTAGTTCTAGAAGCCAGTGGAATAAATGAGGAATTTAGCACGAAAATGAATGCTTTGAAGGAGAGTATGGAAAAACTTAAGCTTCTTCAACAAAGGCTAACAGAGAGCTTGTCGGATCCAAAGATAGTTGAGAGGACAACGAAGTATATAGTTTTTGCTTTTAGAAGGTCGACATCGAGGTTGCAGGGAAGGAAGCTTCAATTTTTTCCGACAGGTGTCCATGATGTAGTTGTACCTGTATTTAGTATGACATCTGCTAGTCCTATCTGCAGTTTTGATGGTGGACCCATTTTACAGAGATCAGTAGATGTGCCAGTACCTTGGGTGGATAGAGGCACTAAGTTTTAGCATGTTGAGGCCCCTAGAGTTGTTGCAGTTAGTGTAGAGACAGTTGATGTAGTTGTTACTACTGATACTTTAGGTTCTCTTGAGGAGGGAATTATTATTGGAGATTTGTATGGGAGTTGTCATACTATTGCTCCAGTGCAGGAGGCAGTTGGTTCCTCAGGTGGGATCGATGCATGTATGGAGTCACTCAGCTGTGATGTCGATGATTTGGGTGTTACAACAAAGCCAATAGATGTGGGTTCATGCTCTAGCATCATTGATTCACAACCTGACATAGAGTCATGTGCGTAGAGTCAGGTGATGACAGTTGAGACTCTATTAGGTGATGGGATGCAGACAGTGTAGATGCCTCTGGTAAGTCGTCGGATGATGCTATGAGTTGTACCGAGTATGATACCCCTTGTCAGATATTGGGTGATGACTCTGAGGAGGTTTTGGATGAGTCCCTGGATCGATGTTTTTAGGATCTTACTATTGAGGTGGAAGTTGAGATATGTGGGGAGCTTGATATTGCGAGGGCTTCTATTTCTTTAGAGGAGTTGTTTGAGGTACATAGTAGTTGTATCTCGAATACAAAGTTGTATGAGGATGATAGCACATGTATGAGTGATCTTGTGGTGGACAGTTCTGATTCAATTTCCTATCACACTACAGTTAGTGAGACATAGAGCTTGCATAGGAGTGAGGGTTACAAAGGCATCATGTGACTTATTGGCTGAAGGTGTGTAGTAGTGACATTTCTTCATCTCTTGATCATTATGAAGCTATTCGGCATATGCTAGCTACATCTGGTTGGGGTGCCCTTGTGTCAGATGAGCATGGTGATAATAGTCTTTCCTTAGCAGAGTTTCATGCACTTCGAGAGGTTATTAAGATCTTGAAGCATAGTTACTCTTAGCTGATGACAAAGATTACCTTCTGGAGTGGGGTAGCACCTGCTATGAGGCGATGCTAAGGAAAGAGGAGGAGGTGGTTGAGCTCACCTAGGAGCTTGAGGTGACGGTGGACTCTCTTTAGTATACTCAGTTGGCTCTTCATGAGTCACATTCACAGTTGGATGAGATTACCGGGGAGTTAGAACAAGTACAGTCAACACTAGCCCCAGACCTTGTTCAGCTACATATTGTGGTTGGTGGTGATTTTGCTTCTACGGTTAAGGATGAGGGACATGATGATGTGGAAAACATATTCATCCAGGGTATGAGTGTAGTATGTAAAGAGGATGTGAGAGCATCAATGGTGACGGGCTCTCATGGTGATTTGCTTCCTTCTACTGAAAGTGAATCTATTTCTTCTTTTTGTACAATTGGTAGCATTGGACAGTTATTATTGTCACATTTTCAGAGAGGTTAGCTATGGATTGCGGGGGAGCAGATTGATGCTTCCACATATAATTTCTACTGTAATGAGTCTTTCATGGAGTATTTGCTTGAGAGCTTGGATTTGCGGGAGGTTTCATACAGTATATCTGAGGGTGCTCTCATTCGGGGCTCTCATGCTATTTGACAATTGGTGAGGAAAATTGTGAAGACCTTGGCTACAATGCTTTCCAATAAGGATTTTGTGGTTGGGTTTGCTGAGAGGGTTGCCCAGGATCTTGCCTGACCAATAGTTTAGGGTCATAGATTGGAGCCATCTTCTGATTTCCAGTTTGATGATGATGAGTGCTTGATAGAGATTGGGAGTTTTTATTGGCATTACACTATGAGGAGTGCGCATCACTTTTCTTTTGGCCCACAGGTAGAGGACTTGGTCTTCAACGTTATGGATGGTGATAGAATGTTTGGTATTCATTTACCCTGTGGAGGGTGTACTTCTCCGCCAATGGAGAGAGATTCTGAGATACAGGGTATTGTAAAACAATTGGATGTGCTAGTGAATGAGATGAATTAAAATCACAAATGGATGACCCAACTGATTTCGAATCTGAGATTTGAGTAGAGCATGATATTGTTTTTCGAAGAGCAAAATGTGATGATACAATTGCGGCTTTAGATTTGTGGGACATTTCTTATGAGACACTGCATGAGTTGGGCACAATTGAAGCATGGTTTTTTGGCATGAAAAGGGCCTCTTGCAAATTTCTGAAGGGAGGATCTAGGGCATGCAAAAATGCGGTGTATTGATGAGGCTGAGGTTGGATATTCAGAAGTAGAAGATGGGCCTACTGTTGTTTGCATTTGATTTTCCCAGTCACTACTCTCATGGCTGTCACTACTGTTGGAGCCGCTCATTTTCTTATTTTTTTAATGATTCAATGACTAAAAGTAAAGAAATAATTATTTTTAATCTATAAACTAAAATACTAAACAACAAATAAATGTAAGATGCCAAAAAAAGAGGAAATAAATAAGTTTAAAATAAGAAATAGTTTGGCTGTAGTTCTTTCAGACTTATGAAATTTTAATTTGCAGCGAAAAGCAGAGAATGTGCTCTGCCATGGTCGAACCCTTGGTCAGGACTGGCCATTATGTTTTTAGGTGAGAAGTTGTGAACACTGGCGTGCTCCAATGCTTGCTGTAAAAATATCTATTAATGCCCTGGTTGTCTGTGAAGTTGTGAACCCTGGTGTCTTACACTATAAGCTGTAGATTACCCTATTTTTTTTTTCCATATATGATTGAGACTATGTTGATTTTACTGTGTGGTTTATGCTGTAATTAAAAATAAATTAATAAATTGATGCATGGGTTCAACATAGTATTAGAAGTTAGAACATTATAATGTTTCTTTAATGGCCATCTTACTTGGTCCTCAATTTATTTATATTCAGTTATTTCTATATTTGTCTTTAGTTTAGTATTGTTTTTTAGAAACATTTTCTTTGTAAATCTATACAAGGAGCTTTCATCTTCTTTGTTTAATACAACTACGACAACATTGATTTACTGAACATGGTATCACTAGGTTGATGGGATTTCATAAAACTTAACGATTATTTAGAAACAGTTTAGCCTTTTTTGATATGGAATTTTTTCAGGGATAATAATAAAACATTTTCAAAATAATTATTATACTCCAAGTAACGCTTCATATACAAGTGTGTATATTCAAGACCATCTTTAGCACTAAGAAAGACATTATATCAGTTTGATTTATAGCGGAATTTGCAGAAACTTTACATGTATTTGCATGTGAGTTGCATGTGCATTTTGTCACATGCATGTACTTGCATGTGCTGTTTTACCATGCAAATTTTCGTGTTTTGCAGCATAAAGATTTTTTGATGGGTTTTCATAATTTTTTACCTTAAAAACATTTTGATGTGTTTTTATAATTTTGTCCCTTAAATCTGTTTTGATGGGTTTCAATAATTTTTTCCTTCGAAAAATTTCTGATGGGTTTTTTAAAAAAATTTTCCTCGAAATTTATCTATGGGGTTTAAATTTTTTTCTCTTTTGGGTTAACAATTTTTTTGTCGAAATTTACCTATTGGGTTTATAATTTTTTCCTCAAAAAATATATGTTGGGTTTTACCGCTTCTCCTAAAAAATGAAGCTTTGTATTCCTTGACCCGTATCTCGGATTCTATTTTTTGGTTTTGATCGATTATTGTGCCTAAAAAATTGTGACTGGTTTTTCTCTTTAAAAATTGTGCCTTTTTGTTGTCTGTTTTGGGGCATCATGCTCATTTTGCAAAGTTTGGAGAATTTGCTGATTTTCCTCAAAATCGTGCTAGTGGCACTTTATGTTTGTCTCTGTCTCCAGGGAAGAGCTACTTCATTATCCAACATTAGGTTCGATGTTTTGTGATGATTTCTAGTTAGATGTTTTACTGATCTTGGGAGGGTTAGTGGTAGACACATCTCAGTGGTAAAGTAAGTGGCAGACTCTTTTGTCTTTTTGTAGAGCATTTTAAAGAAGGGGACGCTCTTTTCTGTTGCATTTTTTGGGATGGCTTCTTGGTAATTAACATTTTGTAGATTCAAGGAGGGTCTCAAAAGTAGCAAAATGTTTTGCATAATTTGTGACCAAAAGACAATAGTCAGATGATGACCATCAAGGGAGGGTATTAGAATATTATAATGTTTCTTTAGTGGTCATCTTACTTTGTCTTTAGTTTATGAGGTGGTTTCTATTTGTCTCATTAGTTCATGATAGTTTCTTTTAGAAACATTATCTTTGTAAATATATATAAGGAGCTTTCATCTCCTTGTTTAATATAACAACAACATTGATTTACCATAACACGTAGTTTAAAACTTCAAAAAAATTGAACTTTTCTTATTATGAAATGTACACACTTTTGGCTTTTATCATTTTCTATAAAATTTAATATTTAATAATTTTAGATTTTAAGTTTCATTATTTATTTAAATTTTGGTTTTTAGTATTTTATTTTTAACTTATATTTATTTTTAATCATATATAATTTAAATTTTTAAAATGTAATACTCTTAATGTTTATTATATTATATAGATAAATTTAAACAATATATTGATTTTATATAAATTTATTTTTAAATATCATATTAATAGCCCTAAATTTATTATATTGAATATAAATATAAACAATATTATTTTTAATATTTTTGATTTAATATATAAAATTGAAACATTTAGTCAAACATTTAGTCACAAATTTCATTGTTGAATATTTAATTATGAATTTTATTATTGCCGACACGAATTCAAGCCTTTTGGGCCCCCTACATTTTCAATTTGACAATTAAAAAAAGAAGTGTTTTATTGAATTGTAATGCCAAAAACCATTTGAATATTTTGGCGATAATGTCTTTTTTCGAGGATGGATTAGGGATGTTTCACCTCCCCCTAGGTGTTTTAGAGATGGATCAACATTCCCAAATGTTAGGGGACATTTCCTACTGTTTATTGTTTTTTTCGGAATCAGAGATGGTGTGGAAACACCCTCTTTTTGTCCAGCTGTCCTAGAAAATGAGTCCCCTAGGGATAGGAAACACGTCTCCACGTAACATACATTTAATGTGTTTCAAACTAGAGATAGGGAATCCACCTTTGATTTTAGAGCATGGTTTTTGTTCATCTGTCCTTTGATCAAATATTGACGATTTCTTGACATTATTCTTGTTCCCTTTTAGTAATAAGTTTATATCTTTAATTTAAAGTTATTTAACAATTTATTGCTTAGTTATCGATTGGATGCGTGAATTTGTTTTTTATATACATATATATACACAAAATTAAAATATTTTGATTTGAGAAGAGAGACTAGCTGCAAACAAAATGACTTGAACAATGGTTGAATGGTATCTTATAGGGCCGTTTTAGGGTTTCAAAGCAAACAGGGGAATTTAAAATGCATATTTGCACATGTCAAATTTATTTCTAAGTGGCAAAGTTACTTTTTCGCATTCTGGGTGCAGAGGCTTTTGGAAGCACTCAAATGCCTATGGGTGTTGTACGGATGTTGCCTCTAGGCATCCAGATGACACCCATGAGTGTCTGTCTTGGGATGCATCTGGATCCGCTTCCAGAGGCAAGAAGCTGGCACTGGTATTTAAGATTTATTGTTTTAGCTATTTTCACTTTCAGAAAGGGGGCATCACATCCTTCCCTGCCAAATTGCTTGTCCTCAAGCAAAGCCAATTTCATATGAATCTTTCAATGTGAGTGGCTTCTACTGTATGACTGATATCATCCCATCTTAGAGCTTTGATTTCATTCAAGAGGAACACTCAAGGAAGTAATTTTAGTAACATTGTAACAGTATGACTGAAGGTGGTTGGGTAAAAATTAAGTACTATCAAATCTTGCAAACTAATTATTAAACTACTACACTAAATTATCTGCTGTGTGATAACAAGTATTCAGTCCTTGGGTTAATGATTTTTGATTATTTTGGAAATGCATTACAGATGGTTTGATTGCATTAATTGAGGTTTCCATTAATTTAAAGGATAGCTAACTTGTGTTAATGTTTATCAGATTTATCTATATTTAAGATAGAAGAATTTCTCCCTCTTATATACTTTAAACTGTGATTGCACACAGGAGCTTTGTATATTTATCAGAATTTTCTGATATTATTATAGTTTAATATTGATAAGAATACCTGAAATATTACAATGAAAACAGTTTAGAGATATCCCTAAAGAATCTGTAGCAGGTGGATCGAATCTATCTGCAATATATTACTGATAAAGACGTTATGTATTTTGTATTCATTCTGATTTACATCATAGATTTTCCACTCAATATAAGGGGTGACGACTAGTCACACCTGATGGAAGTGACTCAGCGTATAGTCACAACCATAGGGTCATGACTTTCTTGTCATTCGATACACAATACATGCCGACCTTTATACAAGTAATCCGTTCGATGAGAAATGTGAATTAATTGATCAACATACCAATTGATGGTCTAAGTCGATATTATTATTATTAATATGCAATCAGTTTTAGATATATATATATATATATATATATATATATATATATATATATATATATATATATAATTTGAATTGTATAATCATAATAATAATAATAATATATATATTATATTATATACAGATACCTTCCATTTATTTTATCCAACTTACCATAAAACCTTAACAACTTGTTTTGTCACTTGAGCTCGGTCCAATATGTAATCCAAAACACTCAACGTGATAATTGGCCATAAATAATGTGCATGTAAATCCTGTAGTGAGAACAATGAATGCTACTATGATGTGATATCTGTATTCTAGCACTCTTCATAGTTACTATTCAAAAACTGCATTTACTCTCTCTGTTTTTCAATCTTCAACTTTGAATTGTGCTGTTGATGTGCAACAAAATATTCCTTTTGCCTCGTTGAAACATATTATTTTATATTTTATGATTTTGCAATCTTGTAGATGCTCTTGTTTGTGAATTAATCTAATTTGTTTGTTGATGAACTAGTCTCTTTTGACTGAATATTTATCAAACCGATGTTTTCATTCAACCAGTTCATATTGAACTCATGTAGTTTTTTAATCTTTTGTCTATAGTAGAAAAATTAAAAAAATGATGGGTTCTATTGACATAATCTTTAATATGCAGGAAAATAGATGAACTTAGAAAGGAAGCTGTTGATTGTATTTGTGTATTAGCCCAAGCGCTGGGAGATGACTTCACTATTTTTGTTCCGTCTATTCGCAAACAGCTACAGCGGCATCGCTTGCAGGTTTGTTTTATATTTTTCATTGAATTACCTCATTATAACTTCTGCGATGATTTGTCGAATGATTTTCAGTTTGATCATTGAGCTGAAATTTATCTGTTTCAATTGCTTTGGAGCCAGCACAAAGATTTTGATGAAATTGATACACGGCTTCGTAAGCGAGACCCAATTTTTTTGGAGAATAACAGCCCTTATAAAGTAACTCGTTCAGTGCCTGCTGATGTTATTAGTGATCCGTTGAATGATATGGAAAATGACCATAATGATGAGGGTGCTGAGATTCAAAGGCAGGCAAGAAACTACAAGGTAAGTGTGTTCTCTTTCTGAATGTTATTGTTTGTTGATCAGATTTAGGATATTTATCTATTAAGCAAGAGAATTGGATTATGCTTCCAGAGATCCCAACCTCATTATTAACAATCCTAGGATTAGGTTCTTTGACACGTTTCTTGACACTTGTTCCTTGAACAAAAGAAGGATTTGGTTATATAGCTTCTTGAAGAGTCCACACTATTGTAACTGTTGGAGCTCGCAATAAACTCACCTTTTTTTTGTTTTTCTTGATTGCTAACAGTATCTTTATGTCTTTTACTTCTCTGATACAGGTTTCTGCATCATTTGTCAGTAATTTAAAATTCTGCATTTCTCTCGTTCATGTTATACAAATGCAGTTTTTTTTTTTTCTTTTTTTTTTTGTGTTTGTAATTCTTGGGTGGTAAGTTGCTAGAATTCGCTAAATGAACCTCTTCCTGGTTAGCATGATTTTGTACATTGAGATTTCCCTTTGTGGCAGAGCCCTCATGCTAAGAATTCACAAACCACCTTTGGTTTTGAAGTGGGAACCACCATTTTTATTTTGCCTTATCTTGTTGTTAACCTGTGTTAAGTTTCTAACAGGAATTTAATATCTAATTTAAAACTGTTGTTATTAACTTGTTTGATTTAATATGGTTTAAAAATATGGCCCTTGATATCTTAGAGGGAAATTTCTGCATTAAGATTGGTTTTTGTTGTTTAAAAATAAGGTCACTTCAAGTAACAAATACATATTGACTACTTCTAGGTGAATGATGGTCGATTGCGAACAGCCTGGGAGGCTTCTCAGCGAAGTACTAAGGAAGATTGGGCTGAGTGGATGCGCCATTTTAGTATTGAACTTCTTAAGGAATCTCCATCTCCAGCTTTACGTACATGTGCTCGTTTAGCGCAGTTGCAGGTTGAATCAATTAATAATATGTATGGTTCTGGTACATTCTGTGAGTTGCTATCTGACTCTGTTCCTTTTGCAGCCATCTGTTTGTAGAGAATTATTTGCAGCAGGTTTTGTGAGTTGTTGGGCGCAATTAAATGAAGCCCATCAACAACAACTTGTTCGAAGCCTTGAGATGGCATTTTCATCTCCAAATATTCCTCCTGAGATCCTTGCTACACTCCTTAACCTGGTACTCTAGATTTTGTGATTTATGATATCCTTCTTAACCATTTCTTATGACTGTGCTGCCAGCAGGGTCCCATGTATATATGCAGTATCTTATCTCAGACACCTTTATACATTGAATACAGGCAGAATTTATGGAACATGATGAGAAGCGTCTTCCCATAGATATTCGGCTTCTTGGTGCACTTGCTGAGAAGGTACATTCTTTCGTAGTTTATTAGTTTCAGCATTCACATTTTTGTATCTGTAATGTTAGCTACTGCAATTTTAGATTACAGTAATTATTTTATAGTTTTAAATGTTAATAACTGAAATATTTCTGATGCTGATTATCACTTCAATTCCCATATCTGTTTACAGTGTCGGGCATTTGCAAAAGCCTTGCATTATAAAGAACTGGAATTTGAAGGTGCCCAAAGCAAAAAGATGGAGGCTAATCCTGTAGGGGTTGTTGAGGCCTTAATACACATTAACAATCAGTTACACCAGCACGAGGTACCCTGAGAATAATTTTGCAATGCAAAAATCATTTTGCTAACATTATATTTCAATGTGGAAAGAGCTGCTGGAAAATGATGCATGATTTTGATCAAAGTTTAGTATCACACTTAATGATTCTTCCCCAAGATGAAAAAATGAGAATATAATGCATGCAAACTTTAAGCTTCTTTCAGGTATGACGCTAGTGAAGTATAAATATTAAACATACTATCATATGAAGGTCACACACACACACACACACACACACACACACATAAATATATAAAAGCTCTTTATCTGGTTACAATCACTAGTTTGAAATAATAAAATGGACTATTCTATACAGCATCTAAATTTGAACTGGCTAAACTGCTAGTGTTCTGAAATGTATTATATCTTTAAGTTTAGAATTTGATACACTTTTGAAATAATCGGGTGTGATTTATGAATGGAGATGAGTTATTATTATGATTGGAAACAAATGTTGCACAGGGACGAGGGTACTTGGGTACACCATTTTTTTAAATATAATTTAATATGTTATAGAAAATCTGAAAAAATGAGTCATGACAATGAGTTTTCAAAAGAATAACTGTGATAAAGTTTGCAGATATAATTTATTGTTTTCAGTTTAAGATTTGCAATACGTATGCAGTAATAATAAATGCTAAATGTTTAGATGCATAATGGAGAAGGCAAACTTTAAACATGAAGAAGATCATAAATCATATAACAATGACATATTGCAAATGATAAACTTCTGACTTGAACAGTGATAAAGTTTACGCTTAATCAGTATGGTATCAAAGTTTCGAACTGATTATGTATGGAATTTCAGTTAAGCTTGTTGAACAGCAACTGATATGCAATTAAAAAACTGAAACAAAAATCAGAAATCTTAGTCAAGGTCTTTATTAGAATAATCTTTATGTTTCTTTTTAACACTCACTATTGTATCTTATTGTACCTCTGTAAATATTAGAATGTTTCTAATATTTAGGTGTAGTCTAGAATAGAATGTTTCTATTCTATTCGACTCTCCTCTTTGTATATATAGATCATTTGATCTTTAATTAATAAGTCAAGTATTCTGCCATTTACGTTTGTAACATGGTATCAGAGCTAAATACTTCGGAAAAATTTATAAGTTCTTCTTGAAATTATTTGTTTAAATTTTTCCAAAATTATTTCAGCTAATTTCTCCAAAAGCCCGCCTAGGGTTTTCTGCCTGGAGACATTCTGAACTCGGGTCTGCAAATCGTGTGAAAAATGTGGTCGTTTTTTTACCATTCTCAACTGGTATCTGAAAATTGTGATTTCTTGTGCCCGAAATCCTCTGCAAATTGCAATTTACTAGCTCGTTTTTTAGCGTTGTTTTTGGGCAAACGTCTTTCAACCTGCAATCTCAGCCACCACCGTTTGGAGAAAGGTATGTGTTTTTGGAGATTCGCGGTCCGCATTTTTTACCCACTTTTTTTGCTGTTTTCTGCCTAAACTGAGTTTGGTTTACCACACAACCTCATTCTCTCTACCGTTAAAGCCCTAACAGGGGTATTCTGATCAAACTCGGACTGTTTTTTGGACTGAAAACACCTTTTTTTGCCTTTTTTTACCTCCATGTCCACCAACTAGATTTTTTGCTCGAAACCCAAATTTTTGGGGTCGGGAATTTTTTTTGATTGCATATTCTTGGTGATTTTTTCAAGATCTCAAATGGGTTGTCATCAGATTTTTTTGGTTGCCTTGATTTTCGAGCGAGCGGATCTAGATTCCGACAACATATTATTTTTGGGTTTCTCGAGCTCTCTTCTGGGTACTTCTCCGATTTTTCTGAGTCTTTCATTTTCTCACCTTGAATTTTTCGCCATTTGAGATATTCACGTATTGTGAGCATTTGTATTAGTAGCATTAGAAGTCAGACTCAATTAAAAAGCAAGCAAATGCTGCCCAACACTCAGAGCAGAAAGAATCTATCTACCATGCCTTTATGGCCAGCATACCTGCAGATCATGTGAAATCTTCTGCCTGGTACATAGATTCCGGTGCCTCCTGATATTTCACTTACAAGCGTGATTGGTTTGTTGAATTCACTACCTATTTTGACTCAGTAATCTTTGGAGGTGACAAAGAATACAATATTGTCTGCAAGGGCAATGTTCAGATTCAGTGCGGATGAAGAAGACTCATGTTCTTGGCATGAAACATAATCTTCTGTTTGTTAGTCAGATTATGAAGCACTCCCCTCAGTTGGATGTCGTTCTCAGTGGAAATAAGTGTTCGATTATTGATCGTGCTTCTCGCACTACACTTGCTGTCGGTCTTGAGGATCATCATATTTATAGGCTTGTAGATTCAAGCGATTCCCTTGAGTGTGCCTTCATCGCCAAATCATTCGCTCTCAGCAGCCTCTAGCATCAACGTTACGGTCACCTGAACATTCAATATCTGGCACAACTTGCTCGGGATAATTTATTCCATGGCCTACTTGATATGCAGACCCAGAACCATTGCGTTTGCGGAGCTTGCCAAGCAGGGAAGCAACATAGGACACCATTTAAGAATGGTGAATCATGGTGGGCATCTAAAGTACTCCAGGTGGTCCACGCTGATGTATGTGGTCCTATGAATACTCCTCTTGTTATTGGGAAGGTACTTCTTACTCTTTGTGGATGATTTCAGTCGCAAAATGTGGGTATATTTTCTTAAGCAAAAATCAGATGCTTTTCCTGTATTTCAGCAGTTTAAAGCCGTAGTAGAAAAAGAGTCTAGTTCCCTCATCTGTACTCTTAGGACCGATAATGGGGGGGAATTTTGTTCTTCTGCTTTCTCTGCCTTCTGTACTACTCATGGCATTATATGTCAGTTCACCACACCTCACACCCCTTAGCAGAACGGTGTTGTAGAGTGTCGAAACCATACCATCACAGAAATGGCTAGGGCTATGCTAGAACATAGAAGTGTTCCCAAAAAATATTGGGCAGAAGCAGTATCCACAACTATCTTCCTTCTTAACCGGTCACCCACCCTTGTAGTTAACCATAACACTCCCGAGGAAGCCTGGTTTGGTCGCAAACCTAGGATCAACCATTTGAAAGTTTTTGGCTCTCTAGCATATGTATGGATTCCTGATGCCAAAAGCACTAAGTTGGATTCCAAAAGCTAGAAACTCATGTTTATAGGATACGGTCACACACATAAGGCCAAAATGGTAGGCTCAAACGATTAGTGATCTTCCTCCAGATGAACTCATTGAGGGTAGAACCTCTAGAAATAATATCAATCAGTACAACACAGTTAATGTTGCTCTTATGGCCAACATCCATAGTATCCTTGAGCCCTAGACGTATGCAAAGGCCAAAGGAATTCTAGAATGGGAACAGGCAATGGATGCTGAGCTTCAAAGTCTTCAAAAGAATCACACTTGGGTTCTTTCAGATTTCCCTCGTGGGAAGAAACCCATTAGCTGTAAATGGGTCTATAAGGTCAAGTACCATGCAGATGGTACCTTGGACAAATCCAAAGCCAAACTTGTTGCTCGAGGATTCACCCAGCGCGAAGGCATTGACTATGAGGAGACTTTTGCCCCGACAGCCAAGATGAGCACTATTCACCTTCTTCTTGCCATTACAGCTCAATATGGTTGGAAAGTTCATCAGATGGATGCGAAGAGTGGTTTTCTCAATGGTGAATTATAGGGAGAAGTCTACATGACGTAGCCCCCAGGTTTCAAGGTTGCCGATTCAGAACCAAAAGTATGTAGACTCCAGAAGGCCCTCTATGGTCTTAAATAGGCCCCTCGGGCTTGGTACATAAAGATTGATCAGTACTTCGTTGCTTAGGGATTTCAGCGTAGCCCGTTAGACAATGATTTGTATATTAAACACTCTAGTAATGATATTCTTTTTCTTGTTGTCTATGTGGATGATTTGATCATTACTAGGAGTTTAGAACATTTGATTTCAAAAATCAAACAGGATCTATGCAGAACTTTTGATGTGACAGATCTCGGATTGCTTCATTTTTGTTTAAGTATTGAGGTTTGGTAGACTGACAACAGTATTTTTTTGTCTCAGTCCAAGTATACCAGAAATTTGCTTGACAGGTTTCTAATGCAGGATTGCAAACCTGCCTCCACTCCTATGGAGACTAGTCTGAAATTGTCCGCACAATTTGATTCTCCTTCTGTAGATGAAACACTCTTGAGGTAACTAGTAGGTAGTCTCATCTACCTTACTACTACTAGACCTGATCTCAGTTTTGTAGTCAGCTACATCTCATGGTTCATGATGAACCCCAAGACTGATCATTGGATTGCAGGGAAACGTGTGTTACGCTATGTACAGGGTACTTCAGATTATGGTCTTCTTTACACAAGGAGTGCTACTCCTTAGCTCAGTGGATTCACCGATTTCAATTGGGCCGGC
The DNA here is from genome assembly GCA_028749045.1 of Cupressus sempervirens. Taxonomy (NCBI): domain Eukaryota; kingdom Viridiplantae; phylum Streptophyta; class Pinopsida; order Cupressales; family Cupressaceae; genus Cupressus; species Cupressus sempervirens. The sequence continues at coordinate 767,395,116 of CM053784.1, read as the reverse complement.
TCAGTTGATGACAGGGAATCTACTTTTGGCTATGTGATCAGTATAGAATTTGCAGCAGTTACCTGGACCAGTAAGAAGCAACAGGTACACGCACTCTCCTCTATAGAAGCAGAATATACAGGAGCTATCAAGGCAGTTTGTGAAGCCGTTTGGCTCCATCAGATGCTTGCAAATATGCATATTCCTCAAGCAGGTCCGACTTCTTTATTTTCAGACAATCAAGGAGTACTCAAACTTGCCAAGAGCCCAATGTTTCATGAACGAACCAAGCACATAGAGCTTCATTGCCATTACATCTGACAATTAGTAGAAGATGGATCTATTCAATTACTCCATGCCCCTACCTCAGAGAAACCAACAGATATTTTCACAAAACCCCTTGGTCCTGCCAAGTTTGTTAAATTCAGGGGATCTATTGGTGTAGTAAATAGATTGAGCATTAAGGGGGGGTATTTAAATAATCTTTATGTTTCTTTTTAATGCTCACTATTGTATCTTATCGTATCTCTGTATATATTAGGATGTTTCTAATATCTGGGTGTAGTCTAGAATAGAATGTTTCTATTCTATTCGACTCTCCTCTTTGTATATATAGATCGTTTGATCTTTGATTAATAAGTCAAGTATTCTACCATTTACGTTTGTAACAGTCTTTAGCTATGATGCTTTCCATTGATTACCCACTGATTACTCGGTATGTGTCCTAGGGGTATGGGTATGAGTACCCATGCAACATAGTAAAAAACTCTCCAAGGATACAATAAGATGCATTTAGAGTCATATAGATTTAGCTTATTCAACATTGTAAGTTGTGTTTACTTGATTTTATAGAACCAGCAGTGAACGTTTAATGAATTAATGTTTAAAAAGTAAACTATTTAAAATATTCAGATGATGTCAACTTTGTACTTTAACATGAGTGATTTCTAAAAGCAGCTCTAGTATGGATTTTGTTCTCCTACATCTTGATGAAGGATAATGGAGTGTAACCTGAAATGTTGATCAAAATATTTGTCACAATGTTTATTGAGAATTTCTCCTTTAATTATGATATGGATTGTGAAAATTAAGACCTTAAGCAATATGTATCAATGTACTATCTTTCTTTGAAATTCATGTCTCTTTTTGTAAGTATTTATTTTCAGTATTGAATTTATTCATCCAATAATTGATTTATTTATTTTCTTGTTTTGTTTCAGGCTGCTGTTGGGATATTAACCTATGCACAACTACATTTGGCCGTTCAATTAAAAGAATCATGGTGATTATGTGGCCTCTAACTTTTTGTTTAATAGCAAATTTTGTTTAGTTTTTATGATAGACCTATCACGACTATTTAAGATGGTTTGTTTATTTGTTTACAATAGGGAAACACAGATGCAAATGGTTTTATATTATTGTCATTGAGGCTGCTCATGGAATTTGTTCATAAAAGTTTGTATGGTTTGTACTTGTAATGAGTATGTATGAATACAACAAATTTGTAATGTAAGACCAGGGGTTTGTTTGCAGGTATGAGAAGCTACAACGATGGGATGAAGCGCTTTCTGCATACACTACAAAGGCATTGCAAGCAACAAGTCCCCATCTTGTACTGGAGGCAACTTTAGGTTGGTTAGCTTATTTAAATTCTGGGGTCTTTTCTATCTGTATACTGTTTTGAAGGTATATATATTGCCAAAGTTACTGATCTTGGTATTGGATGGATGATTGAGTTTGGATATGCAGGCTGGGCAATTTTTTTTCCTTGGGTTTGTGTTCGACATACATATGTACATTTTTATTAAATATATATGTATATGTACAGACATGCACATATACCAATGTTACATAGGGGTGTGTCCCCTCCCGCAAATCCAGGCTTTCTTGGGACTTGGGGACATGTTCCCAAGTTCTTGTGGTGCTGTCTACTAGCCGTTGTGATTTGGGGACATCTCGGTGTCCCCAAAATGTCAAGGGGGACGCTAAGGAGTCCCTTGACTGTTGTATGGATGACTAGGTGTCTCCTGACAGCAACCTTTTCTGGAATGTGTTTTTTGAATAAATATGTTTTAAAATTCTTTTTGGGTTCTAGTTAAACTCTAAGGAGATGTGGATCCATCTAAGGCCTTTTAATGTAATCATTTGTATGATATTTTTGATATAATAGAAATCTTCCATTTGCTGATTTGACAATTAATTAATTAGTTTATTATCGAGTATTCTAATTTCTAATTAATAAGTCATACCAAGTAAGTCGATATTCAAATCTTCAATGTTCATTATTGAATGTTCAAGTATTTACTGTTTAGTATTTGGCATTTGACGTTTTGCCATTTTACTTCTTAATAGTCTTCTACATCTTTTCATAACTAGAACTTGAAATACCATGTGTAGTATATGGTATAAATTTATAATATATCGATATTTGTATATATACATAAATGTCATATACATATACTATAAATTTTAATATACATCATGCATGTTCCAACTTCAAACGTATAATAATAATAAGCTAGCAAGTGTGATACTCATAAATCCATATTGCCAGTAAAAGCATAAATAAAATACCTCTAATATCATGTTCATAATTTGTAGAAGTCTCAAAATGTCATAATTTTTTATTTAACATTTGCATTCATCTTCATTGTGATCATAGGCATCAAGGTCAGCATTTGCTTTAACTTCACTTGAACCACACTCCATGTTGGGTAGCATTACGGATGGAGTGTGGTCATACCAATGTTACCTCAATAATAGGTTAGAAGCATGATACTCATAAAACCGTAAGTGCCAATAATATTTCAAATAAAATGGCTCATGTATGATATTCATAATTTGCAAAAGTTTCAAAATGTATTTGCAAATGGGTTGTTTAGGTTGTAAATTAGCTTTTTAAGGCATATGGAGCCCATTTTTTGGCATTCGTAGGTGCATGTGTGCTTAAGTGTCTCCCAAGAACCCAGGTCGAACTAAACTGTAATCAGTAACTGTTTGAAATTAGAAGCGAAACTTGATTCAACCTCAAACACTGGAACCCAATAACTTATTATAGTACTCTTTAGAAATTCCTGATTTATTTTAGTCTCATTGGTTAGTAGATTTTGTGCGTCTCCTTCTTTTTTCATACCAGTTTGGTGGGTTTTATGGCCATGATCTATTCACTTTAGGAATACTCCTATTTATTGACTTTAGATTTCTTTTAATTTTTGTTATTTAATTATTATTTTTAGGTGTGTTACTTGTCATATTGTAGGGCCTATTCCCCTTCTATATTTTAACTAGATTAATGTCCTGAAATTGTGAAGTTAGTGTGAACAATTAGGGTTGCGGTTGCACCAAAAGATCAACCTACTAATGCCCATTACAACAACTAGACCTATAGAAGGCACAAGAGGCGGTAAAGGCATGCCATGAATCCAACAAGGGACACTGGCCCACTACCAACAGTCCTGCTCTTAGCATTACTCACCGCGGCCTGCAGGGATTTGTACCAGTGACTTAGCTTTGATACCACTTGTTAACCTATAGGGTTTCCTTTGCACCAAAAGATTTACTTGTTAATAGACTTTTAGAAGACATAGGAGGCAATTAAGCCATGGCACGAATCTAGCAAGGGATGCTGCCCACCACCAACTGTTAGTGCAAGCATCTTCTGTACATTCTTGTTGAACAACTCGTCAAAATTAATCTCGTGCCTCGTGAATCTTGTGAATTTTTAGAATATGGTACCAAACATTACTTTCAAAGATTAACATTTTAGACAAGTTATTGCTTATAACTTTATACGGATTTCAAATGATGTTCAATTGTAAGCATGCACTCCATCTTCCACTATATATGTGAAATTAATCTTGTCTTCTTTGGTAATGGTTATTTGCTAAGTTGCTGGTTTGGATTCTGGTTCGTATGCGGGTTCCGTATTCAGGTTCGATATTTGCTCGAAATTTTGTTAGGCCGGGTTCGGTTCTTTTTGGGCTTGTTCATGTATATATATATATATATATATATATCTCTGTTGGGTGATAGTTGAGATTAGTTTCAACTTCTTTATATCAGACATAATGAAATAAATTACAAACATAAAGTCAAGTCAATAATATCTATGGTCAACTTAGGTAACCTAGGGACTCAAAAAATCGTCAGTCAATATGAGTAATACATATTCAAATAAAGGGCTAGCCATAACTTTTGAGCAAGTTTTGCGACTTTTCATATTTTGATCTTGTAGTTAACCCGTTGACTCCAAATGGTGACATTACGTGTTTTTACATCAAACATGGCTTAAAACACCCAATTCCACTCATGATCTTCCATTTTTGACCATTTAACCCAGTATGAAAACTTTATGCAACTGTGACAACATTTGAGACTATAAGACCTTATGACCCTACCATCATACTAATTGGCTCTTGTTGGTCTTATTACATCACATTTGGTCTTTAAAAGACTTATTTACCTATGTAGTCATTCAAAACACAATCATTTCATATTTGTCCTGTATGCCTTTGGAGCAATGAAGTGCTCCTGTAGCATATAGTTATGTGGATTAAGAGGTTCTATTGTAGGCAAATCCATGATACAAATGGATGCAGCAAATGTTTCTCTTATAATGCAATAATCAAGTCCTTTGAGAAAAATCTGTAGCTTCAACAGAAAAATGGAGTAGCAAATGGAAACATTAAAAAATAAAAACCTCAACCATGGTGAAGTTGGTGGAAAAAGCTTTCAAATGATTTACAATTTGTCAAAAACAGGTTCCATTTGCAAAAGTTTTGCAAAAAAGACCTATTCCAGGTACTTTGAGGGACCAACAAGTTGGCTGGGGTTTAACAGAGGTTGTCCATGTGACCACAACCAACACAGCAGTGAAAAAAAGGGCTGGTCCAAGAAAGTACGGATTGCTCGAGAGTGTGTGGGTGACCCTTGCCACATAAAATCTCTTCTTTTCACAAGACACACAAGATCTAAACTTCACAAACAACCTCTTAATGAAGATCACTTACCACAACTTATGGAACACTGAACTGTCCAATGCTGGAACGATATGGGATACATCACAAGATGGATGTTTAAATGCTGTGCATGGAGGGGCCCACTGTGAACTTTTTATTGACAAAATAGAAAAGAAATAACCTTGAAAAATTTAAAGAACTGACAATTATTTGCTAGGAATATTAGTAAATGACAAATATATGTCAAAGAGAAGAAGTCTGCCATTAAATAAAAACCATCTACTTTGCAAATCACCCACTGGTATGATCCGCTGTAGGAGGAACATGATCATTGTTAATTTCAAAAACAGCCTACAATGCTAATGGAAAGCCCCAAGCAGAGATTAAATTGCTCCAAGGAATACAACATCTGAACAAATGGTGAATTCAGCTCACCAAAAGAATGTAGGCTGATCAGTTGATCAAAGGAATTGTTATCTTAATTAAGCAGATCAGTCCAATTGCAAATGAAGTAGTCCAGATGCTGCGTGAAAGTTTGATCGAAATGATTTTTCCGAGTCACGGAGAGGGGTTTTGTCCATCACCAACTGCTCATACAATAACGCAGGTAAGGCTCCAAATAGACTTGACTACATGAAACGAAATCCATAGCTCGTCAATAGGTCAAAACACACCTTCGGGCAAAGATGTCAATCAAATGGCTTGCCAGACCAGACAAAGGGCAGCATTAGGCATGGGAATGTGACAAATGATGAAAGGCTATAGATTGATTCGATCCACAATGAGAAGATTTATATGCAGTTGATTGCAATAAACTCACAGGCAAACCAAAATAGTGAAGCAATGCTCTTCTAAGAGGCTGGAAACAAAGGGGATGCTCTGAAAAATAGAGATCAACATCAGACAGTGTCATGTGCTATTTGTTTAATATGAACTTCAAAACAGGTTCAATAATCTCTTCATTTACAACCTGCATAATAACCTTCATGGAGAGAGAATGACAGTTCAACATCTAGAAAAAGAGTTGAGATGCAAATTAATATACAAATCGTCACCAGAAAATAAAAACAACCAAGTAACTAAATACTAAATGCAAACGTAATATTGCCTAAGTAGACTTAAGCATGTTAAATGGGCGAAACCCATTTTGCTGGAATACTTATGTCTTCTTTTATGGTAACCTTTCTTTGAGCATCTTATTAGTTTCTTTGTAGACCGTGGCTGAATATTTCTAGTTTATTGTATATGGTCTTCTTCACGTTGGCTCTACCCTTGTTACCAAAGGTGTCGTATGGACACGTAATTTGAGTGGTACAGCTTTCAGGTCTTAGTAGAGCCATGCAAAAATGTTCTAGTCCATTAATATCTCGAATGCTGGTGCTTTTAGCATGGCTTTACGATTAGCGGATGCTAAGATTGCCATTGAGATTCTGTTTGGATTAAGATTCACCTTTATATTAGTTGGTTCTTGGTAATTAATATTTTTTTTAAGTTCAAAGCAGTGTGATGGTATATAATCTAGCTGTGTGTCCTCTATCCTGTTTTCCTTAAGAGGATATGCTAAGGTTAATGATATGAAGGAGTCCAATTTTGTACTTTTCTGCTTGTTATCTTCTACTTGCTTGTTGTTCCATTATTTCATCTTCAAAGTACAAATCCATCTCCAAGATTCCTTTTGTGTTCAGACCCATGGGTTTGATTTGATGCACTTGATGGGAGTTGCTTCTTCACTTATTGCTTAATTCCTCAGATCAAGTATATTTCTTTCTGAACTATGGTCAAGTTTGGCTGCTACCGTCCAAACCTATTTCATTAATGCATTTTATGCAATGAGATGCGTACAAAATGCATTTAAAATGATTGGTATGAAATATTACCTTTTGTGCCATTCGAAATCCAAGAATTTTATGTCGTGTTGGTCTATTCTTAACCACTAAAATCTTGGGGCCAAATAGTAGGTTTACGCAAGGTTTGCCAAGTGTCTTCTAGAATCACATTAATGTAGGACCTACCATTGATACTACCATTGGTAGTTGTATTTGTTAGGTTCTTTGTGAGAATCTCCATATTTGTTATTGCTAGGCTCTTAGCTAACTTCACAATAAGGAGCATGGATTCAATCACTTGATCAATTGACAATTTAAATTACTTTGTTATTTATTTTTTAACAAATTTCAGGGTAGATTGTGTAGGAGTTTTTTCATCAATGTTTCGGATGACACTCTGTGATCCATCATCATTTTTTAATCTCCTTATGCACTCTTACACAATTTGCGCATAAATTTGTTAAATATCTCTATGTAAGTGGAAATCTGATTACTTTATTTGGATAGAGTCATTCTTGATTCGAAGTGCTCAGTGGGTCATATATTGCTTTGTGTGATCTTTACCACTGGTTGAGTTGGCTATAACTTACTTGAGTTTGGTGACACTTCCTAATAAATCTGCTACTTTGGCTAGTAAGGTTGTTTGTAGTAGTTTCCTTAGTAATAGTTTTTTTTTGATTCTAGTTGGTCTATTACTGTACTATAGCATGTTCATTAGAGTGGTGATGTTCATTCAACAATGTTCATGGTTTGAGTGTAGTGATTGTAACCTTCTGAAGATGTTGTGATCTATACGTTTCTCTTTTTTCTTAAGAGCAGTTGACATATTTGAATTCTTAACCCTTTCTAAAACATTGGTGATCCTTACATTACTATTATCACCTTCAAGCTATCTTTATTTCCATGCAATCCTTGACTAGATGCCTTTGTCCCAATTTCCTTAAGTTTAAATTCTTTGATGCCTTCATTGTTGCTCTCATCTGCCTCTCGTTTTGCATTTGTGAAGAAGTCATTTGACTCCTCTCTCAGAATGAATAATTCCCTCAGATGGAGGTGTCATGTCCCCTCTCTAGTTTGACTAGCAGAGTCATGAGAGTTGGCCTATTATCGGGGTCTCGTAGGATAGTACTGGTGGATAGAGACTCATATTGGATACTCAGTGACCAAAGTTGGTTCTACAGTCAGTTTGAGAGCCAGTCGGGGCAGTTCCTTAATTTTAGGGATTTTCCTAAAATTTAGAAGGTTGTAGCAGTGATCTGATTTGAGGCTCCTCGGGACTAGTATACGGTTTCAGTTTTAGGGTGATAGGGTATATTCCCTAGTTTCTAGGAGCATCCCTAGTTTTAAGGGATGGGATTGCCATTTGGCCCACATTGCTTGGCATTAGTCATAGGCAGGTGATAGGACTCATTCATTGATTACTTGGTTGGTTTGGCTTTCCAATTGAATAAAAGGAAATATTTTTTAATATTTCCTAAGTTTGCGTTGAAATAAATTATTATAACTTATTTTCATCATCCAGAGACCTTTGGGCACGTAGAGTTATGTTATTTGAGGAAATGAGTGCCTTTCCTATACATAAAGGCCTTTTAATTGAGAAGATGCCATTTTATAAAAAAGGGAAACACATATTCTCCCTTTAGGGTTCGATTGGCTTTGAGAGGGAGATAAAAGGAGATGTTGGCTCATTCTTTCGTTATCTTTTTACATCTTCACTCTTGGTATTTGCAATTTTTCTTTGAGGAGCAATTCTAGAGGACTAGGACGCAAACCCTAGAGCTTGGCTATTGGGACTCAAACCCCAATAGATGGTTTCAGCAGCATTCTATTGTATTTGTTTTAGTAGTTGACAAAGATTGCTAAGTTCAATGTTTTGGGATGCTTGTGCATTGCACGTTGAGGGCCTTGTTTGGCACGTTGGGAGCTTCTTGCTGCCTTAGTGTGACTATAGCAGCTGTACGACTGCCTTTCAGCTGGCACGCGATTTGTTGGTTGGCTTATGTCAGCCATCTCTACCCTTTTGGTGCATGGCTGGTCCATTCTTTCAGCCGGCGTCTTCATTCCTTGTTTGTAAACACCTTTGCTAGCATACTGATTACATATCTTGCTTGGTACAATTTGTAGCTATTTTGGTTGATTGAATATTATATTATTTGCTGCTGTTGTTAGTTATTGTTTTACTTATATTTGGAAAATACAAAAAAAGAAGAAACAAGCTTAATGCAACTTCTGTCTAATTCTCTAAGACCACAAGGAAAGCACAGGAAAATCTATTATTTTAATTAAAATTTATAGAATTTAGTGAAAAGATCCTTTTGGGATCTTTCAATGGTATCACAGCTTGAATCCTTGCCAGCTTGTAGGGTTTCAGTGAAATTATCACAACAGGTTACAGAAAAGGGTTTGATATTTCATTTCAGCCTTTGGCATCAATTTTTATCTATCTTTTATGTATCGTGGTGGAGAAATACACAAGTTTTATGAGTGCAGGAAAACCTAGTCGCGAGCAAAGGCCGCCAGACACGCAGAGGCACCAACTATGAGTGAGGCATAGGGTGCTGCTGGTGATGGCATGCCTATAGAGGCAGGTGAGAGAGAGTTCATGAGAACTTTGATTGTTTCGCAGCCCAGGATAGTCCAGACACTGGACAAATTACAGAATACCCTGGAGTAGATGGAATTGGATAGGCATGGAGGTAGATAGGAAAAACAGGGAAGGAGTAGGTCGGTTTCCGTTGTGAGAAGCCAATGCAATCATCGATCCCATATCTTAGCAGAGAGGTCCCTTCATTCCCATGGGTGGGAACATCCACGTATGCGTGCTCTGGATAGACCATTAATGCCTCAGTTTGGGCAAGATAAGCGGCCTACATAGGTGGAGCCACCTGAGGTTGGATTCCAAGATTCAGTCATGGCAACTACAACTGAGTGGAGAGCCCTACCATGGATTGGTCACCCAGGATCACGCCTTGGTTCACTCCTATGCTGAATTCACTAAGCAACTCATTTCTAGGGTTGATCGCAAAGACACAGAGCTTTACAACTAGGAGTTGGTACATATTAGGCAGATAGGGAACTTGGAGCCTTTTGTGGAACCAGGGAACTTGAAGCCTTTTGTGAATGGGTTCCAGCGAATTGCAGTCACGGTTCTAGACATGTCTCATAGTCATTGTGTGATGCTGTTCATAGAGGGTTTGCAGGGCAGGCTGAAGGGACTGGTACGAGCATTCAAGACATCCCTCCTATTCCTAATTAGGCAGATAAGAAACCTTTTAGGGGTTCTCGGCCTCCCCAGAAGGCCAACACTTACTAGGGCAGAGGGGGACCTCCTTCTAGACCACCCAGGATGGATCAGGATATGAGGAATGAGCTGAGGAGGAAGAAACTGTGCTTCTCTTGTAAGGAGCTTGGACATTGTTGCCTTGGTAAATGCAAGGTTCATTTGATAGAGGTGGCATCTGAGATAGGAGATGAGGAGATACCTGATACTAATATTGAGGATTGTCTAAAGGAGGTTGAGTAGGAACACCCATAGTTGGAGCTAGACATTCCAGAGCCTTTTGCATCAACTAAAGTGGCTATGGCTACTCTGTCCAGTTATCCTAGATTTCATGCCTTTCATTTGAAAGGTACATTGAGAGGCCAGTGGGTTATGAGCTTAGCAGACACAGGTGCCACGCACAACTTTATTGACAAGAAGCTAGTTGACATGCATAGGTTCTCGTCGGAGGAGTTTGTTGGTTTTGGAGTGAAGGTTGTAGATGGTGCTGTTTTCAGTTGTACTCAGAGGATTCCTTAGCTTAGCATCCAGATGGGGGACTATACTTTGGCAGATGATTTTTATGTGCTACCACTAGAGGATTATGATGTAGTTTTGGGCATGTAGTGGTTACAGGGTATTGGGCGATACATCATTCGCCACCACCGCATGCATATGGAGTTTCTTTTTGGAAGGAAGAAGACTATCTTGAGGGCGGCTTTAGACGGTGATCTTAAGGAGGTGACTTCATGCAAGATGGAGGCTATCATTCGTCATGATGACATACTTTGGGCTACACGTTGTTTTGTGAAGTCCAAAATACCTACACTTCAAGATGGTAGGGCCTTTCATGTAGACATACAATCAGTGATGGACCAGTATGGTCGTGTCTTTGGTGACATACCTTTTGGTGTACCTCCTGATAGAGATTTTGAGCATATTACTTGCCTGTGATTATTTCCCCATGTTGTCATCCTAGAGCATACAAGGATGAGATTGAGAGGACCATCCATGAGTTACTAGATATGGGATTCATTCGCCCTAGCTCTAGCCCTTTTGCTTCTTTTGTGGTGCTTGTTAAGAAGAAGGATGGAACTTTGCAGATGTGTATTGATTATAGAGGCTTGAACAAGAAGACAATCAAGAATAGATACTCCATTTCACGCATTGATGAGTTGTTAGATGAGCTACATGGAGCTATCTACTTCTTGAAGATTGATCTCCGTTTACGCTATCATCTGGTTTGTGTGCGGGATGAGGACGTGCACACGACTGCTTTCCGTTGTTACTATGGGCACTACGAGGAAATCGGTTTTGGTATTTATTGATGACATATTGATTTACAACCGGACATTGGATGATCATCTTAGACACATTGAGGAGGTGCTTATCATCATGGAGAGTTTGTCTCTATTTGCTAAGTTGTCCAAATGTGAATTTGGACTTAGAGAGATTGTATAGTTGGATCACGTGATCAATGCATAGGGAGTGAAAGTGCATGAGGAGAAGATTCAGGTGATTCACGATTTGCCCTCTCCCAGGAACATTATTGAGTTGCGTGGGTTCCTTGGTTTATGTGCCTCTTATAGGAGGTTCATAAGAGGATTCTTTCAGTTAGCAACACCTTTGACAGATCTCACGAAGAAGGGAGCCTTCAGATGGATAGAGCTGACACAGGGAGTCTTTGAGAGACTCAAGGAGCTTATGAGCACTTGTCCAGTTTTGGCACTCCCTGATTTTTCGCAGCCATTTGTACTTGAGTGTGATGCATTAGGTGAAGGCATAGGGGCAGTGTTGATGTAGAACAAATGCCCGATTGCCTACGAGAGTAGGAAGTTGCGGGATAATGAGAGGTATTCCACATATGACAAGGAAATGTTGGCTATCATGCATGCATTAGCCAAAATCAGACAGTATCATGTTGGCTGCAAATTTGTGGTGAGGACGGACCATAATAGTTTGAAATATTTCCTTGATTAGAGAGAGCTTAATGATAGGCAACAAAAGTGGGTTACCATGGCGTAGGCTTATGATTTTGACATAGAGTACATCAAGGGGAAGAACAATACTGTTGTTGATGCACTTTCTAGGAAACCATCACTTGCTGCCCTATGTTCATTGAGCGAGATTTCAACAGATTGGAAGGCTCAACTTTTAGTTGAGTATTCCGAAAATCAGCATGCTTGTGAGATTATGGATGGGTTAACGCAGGATGACGGATGTAGTCTAGTGGATGATGTCATCTACTATAAGGGCAAGGTCTACCTTGTTCTTGAATCACAGTTGAAGGAGCACATTTTGCATGCTTACCACGATACTCCTACAGTAGGACATCCGGGTTATGGTAAGACCTATAGGGTGGTATGGGAGAGATTCCCTTGGAAGGGTCTCAAGGATGATGTCTTACGCCATGTTCGTGAATTGTGTGACTTGTCAGCAGAACGAGTCAGAGCATACTTTTCCAGTTGGATTATTGCAGCTTCTGCCTATACTGGAGCAGAAGTGGACAACGATATCTATGGACTTCATTACAGGTCTTCCTCAAGTTCAAGGGAAGGACTGTATTTATGTTGTGGTGGACAGATTGACTAAGTATGCCCACTTCTTTCCTATTGCAGTGGACGTCACACCTACACAGGGCGCTGAGTTGTTTTTCAAAGAGATATTTAGATTCCATGGTCTCCCCAAGACCAGAGTGAGTGACAGGGACAATAGGTTCATGAGTTCCTTCTCACAAGAACTTTTTAGGCTAGCAGGCACTGAGTTGACCCCCAACACTGGCTACCATTCTCAAACGGATGGACAGACTAAGGTAGTTAATAAGTGGGTGGAGGGGTATCTGCACAATTATATGTTAGGGCAGCAGAAGACATGGGTGCATTGGTTGTATTTGGGTGAATATTGTTATAATACTATGCACCACATGTTCATTGACATGACTCCCTTCAAAGTTCTTTATGGCTACGAGGCATTATCTTTTGTTGATTTGGCTTTCAGTGACAACAGAGTTCCCTTGGCACAAGATTGGTTGCAGGAGAACCAAGATATCATGAGATCTCTTAGGGAGAACTTGCAACATGCTTAGAATCAACAAAAGATGTACTTTGATCGACACAGGACGGAGAGAGCATTTGAGGTGGGTGACATGATATTCCTTCGTCTACAACCTTACAGACAGAGTACCCATAAATGGGGAGGAGCTAAAAAGCTCAAGCCTCATTTTTATGGACCTTACAGAGTACTCAGGCGAGTTGGAGAGGTGGCCTATGAGATTGAGTTACCACCAGATGGTAGGGTTCATAATGTGTTCCACGTGTCATGCCTGAAGAAGGCATTGGGGCAGCATATTACAACATCATGTGATTTACCTCCTTTGGATGAAGAGGGTAAATTGACTTTGGTCCTTGAGGAGATTTTGAAGGTTAGGGAGAGACGATTGAGGAGTAGGGTGATTCGGGAGTTCTTAGTGAGCTGGAGAAGTCTACCCACAAAGGACTCCACATAGGAGGGTGAGTCCATTATGCAGCATCTAGCGTTGTAGTTGCTTGTGGGCAAGCATCTCCAAGAGGGGAGGACTATCATGTCCCCTCTCTAGTCTTAGTAGCAAAGTCATGAGCATAGGCTAGCAGTGGTGGATAGAGACTCGTACTGAATACTTATGACCAAAGTTAGTTCTACAGTCAACTTGAGAGCTAGTCAGGGCAATTCCTTAATTTTAGGGATTTTCCTAAAATTTAGGAGGTTGTGGCAATGATTAGATTTGAGGCTCTTTGAGACTAGTATACAGTTTTAGTTTTAGGGTGATAGGGTATATTCTCTAGTTTCTAGGAGCATCCCTAGTTTTTAGTGATGGGACTACCAGTTGGTCCACATTGCCCATCATCAATCACAGGTAGGTGACAAGACCCATTCACTTATTATTTGGTTGGTTTGGCTTTCCAATTGAATAAAATTATTTCCCAAGTTTGCGTTTAAATAAATTAAAATATAGCTATTTATATAGCTAATTGGAGTAATAAGGGGATTTTGGCTTCATCTAGTTAGGCAGGCCTATGTGTTATAATTTTTTGGAAAGGTCTTGAATTATCATAACTTATTTTCATCATCCAGAGACCTTCAGGCATCTAGAGCTGTGTTATTTGAAGAAAGGGGTGTTTTTCCTATACATAAAGGCCTTTTAATTGAGAAGAGACAATTTTATAATAAAAGAAAAGGCAAATTGTCCCTTTAGAGTTCAATTGGCTTTGAGAGGGAGATAAAAGGAGATGTTGGCTCATTCCTTCATTATCCTTTTACTTCTTCATTCTTGGTATTTGCGATTTTGCTCTGAGGAGCGATTTTAGAGGATTTGGACACAAACGCTAGAGCTTGGCTATTGGGATGCAAACCCCAATAGATGGTTTCAACAACATTCTACAGTATTGTTTCAGCAGTTGACAAAGATTGTTAAGTTAAACGTTTGGGGGTGCTTGTGCATTGCACATTGGGGGTCTTGTTTGGTACGTTGGTAGCTTCTTGTTGCCTTGGCGTGACTATAGCAGCCGTACGGATGCCTTTCAGTAGTGACGTGATTTGTTGATTGGCTTATGAGAGCCATCTCTACTCTTTTGGTGCGTGGCTGGGTCATTCTTGCAGTTGGTGTCTTCATTCCTTGCTTTTAAACACCTTTGTTGGTATACTGATTACATAACATGCTTGGTACGATTTGTAGCTATTTTGGTTCACTGAATATTATATTATTTGTTGTTATTGTTTATTATTGTTTTACTTATATTTGGAAAAATACAAGAAGAGAAGAAACAATCTTTGTGCAACTCCTGTCCAATTCTCTCAGCCCACAAGGAAAGCACATGAAAATCTATTATTTTAATTAAAATCTGTTATCCACCAATGTATCAATTCTTCAGTCATAAATAAGTTAACCTAAACGGAATCTGTATATATTTGGTTTTTGTTTGATTCATCTCTGTTGTGCGTTGAATATAAAATTTATTTATGTTCTTGAGATCTTGGGTAAGGCAATGTTTTATGTTCAAAGTGTTGATCAAAGTTTGGTAATTTCCTTCAGTGTGTGTGGGTATAGCTGAAAACGTATGTGGTATGATATTTTTCATGGAAGGCTTACGTGAAGGGAATGTTGAGAGCATTTATATCCCTCTAAAACAATGTCTATGTTTGTAAATTGTTTATCAAGCAAATGCATGGTCTGGATTTGTATTAGGCTAGGATATCGATTCATAGGTCAAATAGTTGGAGGCAGAGGTGGAGTAGGACAAGGACGCAAAGGTGAGGCAAAGATTTGTGGATGCCACTTGGATGTCATCCACATACATCCAGATGCAACCCGAAGCCTATTATAGTCTTCCAAACACATTTGTATGCTTGTGGATGGCATCCAGGTGGCACTAGCAGGGGTATTCAAGTTCTTCTGGACGCCTCAGCGGAAATTTGGGAAGAAAACAAGAAAACAATGTTTGTTTCACTTAAAGTCCCTTTAAAACATGTGCCTTTTAGGCTGATAACAACATAATTTTTTTGCCAAACCTTAAAACAACCCTAATGAAGGCCTTTTAATCATTCCAGCATCATTTTGTTTGCAGGTGGGTTTGCTTTTCTCATTTGGCTTCCATTTTGGCATTTTGAAGGCAACTTGATTATTTTCGAGGAGGAACCATTGTAGTGCGAGAGTTGGCTTCCACAAGTTCATTAAAACACTAAGAGGTAAGCATTTTATCCCATTCTTGAGTATTTTAATGAAATTTTCAAGTTTTTTTCAATTGAGAAACAAGTTTAGGTATCTATTTGAATGGTTTTTTATCCTTGTTTTTTTACTTGTATGCTTAATATTTATAGTTTTTAAATTGATATAAATTGATTTAATTTCTTACTATAGAAAGAAACTACATTGTATTGTGCAAGAATGGCTGCCACCAGTAGTTAGAGTTGAGTGGGAGGACAAGGTCAGAGTTCAGTGGTAGGGGAAGGAGGGGATAATTTAAAAATTGATTTAGGGTCTCCTCTATGGAGACATATAGCAAGAATATCATAGGTTGCAGGTGGTGGCTCCTATTTTTGGAGTTGTAGTTATTGTTAAAGTAACAAGGGAAAGCCTTTCAATAGCTCCTATTCTTAGGTAAAACTTCATTTCATGGGCCTTGCTCGTAAAGGTTTTGGAATGTGCAAAGGTACAGATGGGAAGGGGTTGTTTGATGCATGGATAACTTTGTTTCTTTAAGAACAAGAGCCTGCTGATCATTTGGTTAAAAGATTAAAAAAAGTTATTATCAACCTCCTTCCTTAGAAAAGAACAAAATGCAACCACCAGCTAAAATGGAACCAATTTTATCTTCCAAACATTCATTCATTCAAGTCCCTATATAGGGAGAGGAGGATGAAGTAGAAAATTTTGCAGCAGCCTAGAAGCCCATTGCATTCTACATATAAAATGGATGCAAGAGACTATGCTGATGAAGGCATTGCACATTGCCTTTATGCTAATGGCCTTCCTTTCAACCTGGTAAGATTACCATATTGGGTATGAAAAGGTGCATACTATACTCTTGCAAAAGGAGAGAGTTTATGTAGAGAAAGCACTTCAACCCATTAGAAATTCTTGGAAAACTTTGTGTGTGACAATTGTGTCTAATTGTTGGAAAGATACAAGAAACATGCCATTAATTTATGTAATTGTAGTGTCCTCCAAAGGGGCAATGTTACTAAAGGCAATTGATTGTCAAGGGAGGGGTGAAGGATTCACAATTCATCTCTAATATTCTCATTGAGGCCATAGATATGGTGGGTAGTGAGAATGTGGTCCAAGTTGTTACATCAATCCCAAAATTGCAAGGGAGTTGGTGCTTTGGTTGAGGGTCGGTATGACCATAATTTTTTGGACACCATGCACTATACACTCCTTAGCTTGATGATGCAATAGATTGGCATTGAAATAGATTGGGTGAAGCAAGTATACGAAGAGAGAGAGGACATACAAATGTTTGTGACTAACCACAACATTTCACAATTCATTTTTAGAACATACAATTGGAGTTGCTGAAGGAAAGTTAATTTTTTGCAATTATTAAATTTCATGGATTTGGAATTTAGTTGATATTTATAATTTTATTGTCAATTAACATATTGTTAACTCGCTTAGGTTGGTGAGACCTGTTTTGCATCTCATACTATTGTTATGAGACGACTTCTAAAGGTAAAAGATGCATTGAGGCAAATGGTCATTTGTGCCTAAGGGGGTGCGTGGAAGACTTCAAATACAAAAGAGCCCTAATGATTGGGGGTATGATCTTGGATGAACGTTGGTGGGTCTGTGTACAATATGTATTGGCTATCACTGAGCCCATAATGACTATGCTTCGCTTTGTCGATATAGATACACCTTTCCAGGGAGATGTGTATGATGGCATGGAGACCATGGGTGAGAAGGTAAAACATTCTATACAAGCACATGAGAGTGATCCTACAAAATGTCAAGCCTTATGCAGTAAAGTGGAAGCAATAGTTATACATCGTTGGGAGCAGATGACTACCCTATTGCACCTCCTTGTGTATGGTTTATCTCTGAGGTATTATAGCGAGGTGACACTTTCTATGCCAAATAGAACTGCATCATATGCTGATGAAGAGGTTGCTAATGGGTGCTCCAAAGTTTTTGCAAGAATCTTTGAAGATGATGAGATGCATGAAAAGGTAAGGATAGAGTTTGGCTTATTTGCTTCCGGAGCAAGGCTTACTCCATTTGCAATTAGGGTCTAAAATAAAATGGGAGCAATCACATGGTGGTACATGTATGGTCAGCCATACAAGCATCTATGATGTTGTGCTACTAAAATCTTCTCACAAGTAAGTTTTGATTTTTGTTTTTAGATTACAACTTATATTCTACAATCTAGTTTTGAACATTTGTCATATTGTTAGTTACTTTTCGTTTGTATGTTTAATTTTTAAAAATTAATTTTGTGAACACAATGCAGATTGCAAGTTCTTTTGCAGCTGAAAGGAATTGGAGTGCATACTCCTATATCCATTTAGTGAAGTGCAACCGGTTGGTGACAAAGAAAGATGAGGACTTGTTCTACATTCATACCAACTTGCATCTATTGTCATGTAAGGATGATGAATACATGGATGGTGCAGCCAAACTTTGGGATGTACTCCCTAAGTGTGCAAACTTGGATGTAACTCTTCATGATCTTACTATGATGATGGATGGTGGTGATGATAGGTCAATGACACATGGTGTGATACTTGTTTCAAATGATATAGACCTTTCAGCGGTTGGAGATGAGGAGGATCCAATTTTTTTTTAGAATCCTTATGATTCTGATTAGTGAACATTGAATCATGAACCGTGTTTTTGATTTTGATTTTGAATCAATGGTGAAGTATCATATGATACTATCAAATGATGTATGTTTGTATATTTCTAAGTTTCTAACTCTAACTAAAAAAAGATGTTACATACCATTGCAAGTGTCTAGATACTTATTTTTCTTTGAGTATATTGCAACCGAAAGTACTGTAATTTTTTTTTCATTGTACAGGAACTGAAAATATGGGAAATTTTGATCGCTGTCATCATTGTTGTTTCGTTCTTTCTCTAAATGTTTTATGCAGAACCAAGGATTGCATTAAATAGAGAGCATATAAACAAGGTGTTTATAAATTTCAACTTGATTAAATTGCATTTCTAATGCACTTCAAGATATGCACAAATTGCAATTTCTCTTTAATATGCAAGTTTGACTGCACACTGGATATGCTAACCTTTGAGTTAAATGTTCAAGTCACGACTTTCAGAAAAACAGAAATTTTAAAGTGTTGAAAAACATAATATCAAGGGCCTCTGCTGCATCACTTGGCTGTTGAAATATGTTATGTCATCTCACAAGAATCTAGTTTGTGAATGGCATAAGAATTTATTAGTCAATGCTACTCACTATATATATAACGTTAATAGATTCTTAAAAATTTCCCGTGGCCTCGTACAGATAGCCAAGGGAGAGTGGGAAGTGATTGGGAAATAAGCAGTTGTAATGTCAACCAATCTAGCAAACTTCAAGAAAGTTCCAATAATGACACTTACTGTACTGTATTGTATTATACGAGGATTGTTGCAAATAGTTGTGGCATTAAGAATCGCTTTCATTTGTTGGCTGAATAGCCTTGCTTCTCAAGAAAACACTTATGTTTATTATACTATTTTCAGTCAATTGAAGTGAAATGTGGTTTGTAAATAGAAGATATTGACTATCTGTTGTTTGTTAATGTCCCTATGAGCTGTATGATTGAAGGATGAGTTGCTTCATGGTTGAATAATTTTTTAATGAATAAATGCTCATTGTAACTCTATGGGCGATTGTTTCCTCACCCATACACAGGGAACTTATTAATTTTGCATATATGTATCTGTTTTCAGGACAAATGCGATGCCTCGCTGCATTGGCCCGATGGGAAGAACTGAGCAACCTCTGTAAAGAGTTTTGGACTCCCGCAGAACCAGCTGCTAGATTGGAAATGGCTCCAATGGTATATAATCGTATTTTAATTTTCAAGAACTTGTGTAATTTCAGACCCACTTATGATGCCTGTAGAGATTCCATAGAGCCACAAGGAATTATAAACTATTCTTTTTTCTTTGTCACGATATTATTATTTTCTTGTTTGATTGATGTGATTGTTGTAGGCTGCTAGTGCTGCATGGAACATGGGAGAATGGGACCAGATGGCAGAGTATGTTTCTCGTCTAGATGACGGGGATGAGACAAAACTTCGAATGCTAGGAAATACTGGTGGCAGTGGTGATGGTAGTAGTAATGGAGCATTCTTTAGAGCAGTTCTCTTTGTTCGTCGTGGAAAGGTTTTTTAGCTTTTGTTTTAATATCATTTGGAGTGTCAAACAACATTATCAATGTTTAACATTTCATTTGTTGTAATGCACTAATATGGTGACATTTACAGTATGGTGAAGCACAGGAATATGTGGAGCGTGCAAGGAAGTGTTTAGCTACAGAACTTGCTGCTTTGGTATTTCACAATATCTTTGTGTTCCAATTGAACTTTTGTGGTCATATATAACAATGAAATAATCATGACTGATATCTCAAAAACGTCGTTGTCACTAGGAAAATCACAGGGTGTATTTTCTTGAGATTAATGAGCATAGCTAATATCTATATATATAGTGAAGTAATAGTAGATATAATCCAGTAAATAGGCTCGCTGGAACACATGTATTTGTTTTCATGAGCAATAGAAATTATAAAGTTTGTCAAAGTCGAGGTATGCTGCGATAGTAAATATCTATGTTGTATGGATACTTGTACCCATACCCTTGGGAAGCATACCAGATATTGGTACATGTCCCATGTACTAGGTGCTTAGTGGAGAGCATCATAGCTAGGGACCTTGATTAAGATTTCTGATTTTTGTTTGCATATCAGCTTGCTGTTTATCAAGCTTAATTCAATATGTAATCAGTTTGAAACTTTGATATAAATATGGATTAATGATAAATTTTATCACTGTTCAAGTCAGAAGTTTATCATTTGCAATGTCATTGTTATATGATTTATGATCTTCTTGTTCATGTTTAAGTTTGCCTTCTGTGTTATGCATCTAAACATTGAGCATATATTATTATCAGGTGGAGAGCATCATAGCTAGGGACCTTGATTAAGATTTCTCTTTTTTGTTTGCATATCAGCTTGCTGTTTATCAAGCTTAATTCAATATGTAATCAGTTTGAAACTTTGATATAAATATGGATTAATGATAAATTTTATCACTGTTCAAGTCAGAAGTTTATCATTTGCAATGTCATTGTTATGTGATTTATGATCTTCTTGTTCATGTTTAAGTTTGCCTTCTCTGTTATGCATCTAAACATTGAGCATATATTATTATCAGTGTTACCCCTTTATTCCTGGACAGGGCGACGGGTCTCTACCATGGCAATTGTTTTTGCCAAAATTAAGGATGGGTGGAGGGGATAAAGCATGACTCGATCTAAGGAAATTTGCAAATATACATTACATTCATATGAAATTATGGATGAAGCATGTCATTTAAACTTCATAGAACCTTAGCATGCAAGATTACAACATTTCTTTGTTTCAAAGCACAATATGCATTAAAAATTCAGAAGTTGGAATTCATTGTCAAAAAATATAGGCACGTGATAGCAAAAAATATGTAAATGAGTTTAATATACAAAACCAAAATGCCCAAAGGCTTAGTACTGCTGTATAGGTTCATGTTGAATATAAAAATCAAAATACATAAAAAGTAAACAAAGCAGGCTTAGTATTGCAAAACAGCAGGAGGGGTTGGGGTGGGGTAGGCAGAATGTGCCTTGGCCATCCCCAAGTCCTTGAAATGGGCTTGGTACGGGGACTGGGGAACTAAGATGAGGGACGTGTCTTTGGTAACCCTGATTATTATTATATAGTGTAAATCTGAAACTGAAAACACTATGTAGTCGGAATAAAGTAACTATTATGTTTAGTACTTGTTTAAGCTAGTCGGGCTGGGTAGTTAGGAGGTGAGAGAATGCAAAACCAACCAACCCTTCTATAAGTACTTGGAATATTGTCAATGAACGTATGTTGATTTTGGGTATTAATAAAAGAAACCATTTCCTCACCTACTAGTATTGTGGTATGAATGGTACGTTTTGTGTTTTACTTCATATGTACCTCAATTGGACTATCCTGTATGGTTAGCATATTATATCTTTGTTTATTTAAGTGATATTTCCATTCTACATTTTTGGCGTCGTTGCCTAAGTCCGAACTTGGAGGTCAGTAGGATGGAGTAATGGGAAGGGCCTTTGTACTGCTCATCCAAGTAATAAATAGTGACGGGAAGAGGAGGAAATAATTGGGGAAGATCATTTGACATGTGATCTAGTGACGAGTTGGGAAGTTGCGGTCGATCAGTAAGTACGAAGGGAAGCCCGTGAGAGAATGGTCCCTGAAGGTACGGTACATGACTAACTTCCAGTGTCACCAGTGGTGTACGATATCTTCGGAGAGATTCCTCGCCTGTTAGCAAGCAATTTGTTACGAGTAAAAGAGAAAGACATTAAAATTGATTCATGCCCTTGATTCCAAACATATATCCCAGGCGGGTACAAGGAGAAGAAACTGAGGAAGAAGTCGCCTTGAGGACATTACGTCTCCAACACTAGCATGAGAGACATCGTAAGTTAAGGGGAGGACAAGGGGATTTCACTAGAATCCAAGAAGGGTTGATTAAGCATATAATCGAAGGTATAGCAAATTTGGCCATCTCGGAGACACCAGCAAGGAAGTTGGGATACGGAAATCCAGAGACACCTGGAGGGAGAGATCTTCGACAGGAGCAAAGTCAAGAAGAAGAGGATACTTCAATAGTTCATCCTCGACAACGAACTTCCAGATGGGAGGTGGTGTTCCATCGGGAGGAAGTGTTCCATCGGGAGGAAGTGTGTTCCATTGGGAGGAAGTGTTTCATCAGGAAGAGGAAGAGTTCCATCGGGAGGAAGTGTTCCCTCAGGAGCAAATGTTCCATCGGGAGGGAGTGCTCTGTCAGGAGGTAGAGTTCCACCAAGAGTAAGAGTTCCATTGGGAGGAAGAGTTCCATCGGGAGGGAGTGTTCCATAAGGAGGCAGCGTTCCATCGGGAGGAAGTGTTCCACCGGGAGCATGAGTTCCATCGGGAGGAAGAGTGTCATCGGGAAGAAGTGTTCCACCAGGAGGGAAAAAGACTCACATAATGGCAATAGACACACAAAAATTACCGAGATTCACAAGGGATGGTTTGGAGGATCCCGCTCGCCATTGTAAAACATGTCTAACAACATGGCAAGAAAATGGAGAAAATGACGCCGCATAGTGGCTAAAAGCTTTCCCGACCACACTAAGGGGTATTGCCATTAATTGGTATACCGATTTAGAGGCAACAAAGAAAAACACATAGGATAATATCGACACAGCCTTTGAGGAAGAATTTAGACTCCTAAGGAATGATGGTGAAATAGTAATAGTGATTTATAACACACGGCAAAGGAAGAGTGAATCCGTCAAAGCCTATAGTAGAAGAATGAAAGAGTTGATAGTGAAACTAGACAACAAGCCGACAGATGGACTAAAGAAACGATGGTTCATCGAAGGATTAACATCATCCCTCAGGAAAAAGACGAAGATAGTCCCACCATCGACCTTTGGGGATGCATGTACCCGTGCAATGGACATAGAAAGCAAGAGTAAAACTTCCAAGGCAAAAATACATGGAAGCGCGAGTGGAAGTTCCGAGGAGAGTGAAGAAGAATAAAAAACAATTCAAGCCCTGAGAAAAGACCTAAGGCGATTGATGAAGTAAGTGGTAGGGGGTAAAGAAGAAAAGAAAGAAAGGAGAGAACTTTGGTGTACAAAGTGTGAAAAGAGTTATACAAAAGGAGCATGCCCGAAGAAAGCATTTTGTGAGATTTGTCAGGTATTGGGGCACGCAATTAAAGATTGCCCCTACAATTTAAAAACAAGGAGCACTCAAGTATTTTTGACCCAAGGAGGGTAATCCACATCTGCCTCCACTCAATCGAAGAACAGAAATACAGAAGCCTCACCGGGAGGGTACATAAATAACAGGAGAGGAAGTAATAATAATAGCAACAGTAGCAGCAATAACAACAGACCACGGCGTCCATTCTAGTTTGATTCGAAGGGGAGGCCGATGATCCAATGGAGGAGATGCAATGAATGGGGACATTTTGCACGAGACTGTCAAAGTGATGGCGGACAAAATGGAGAAATGCTCTGTAAATGGTGTGGGCCAAGCAATCATGAAGATGCAAATTGCACAAGATGGAAGGGGTTAAATATGCTAGACATTGAAGATCAAGAAGACGAAATTTTTGCAGTTAACATGATGCAAGTCGGAAAATTAGCCTATCAGATGCCACTACGGAGACCAAAAGATTTCAGGAAGCAAAGAAAGACACTCAAGATAGCACGGGAGAAGAAGGCAAGGCAAAGCCGAAAAGGCTTACTTCTAGTAGGGATGTAACGAATATTGTGTGACAAGTATTGGAAACTACTATAGTAGTAAAAATAGGTGATTTATTAGAAACATTACCCCAATTGTAGGTAGCACCAACTCAGGCGGCAAACTTAAAATGGACAACTTCAAAGGAAGAGAAGGAAGGAGAAGTACGGACAAAAGATAATACCTTATTCACTATAGGAATGGGGAGAACACCAGCGGTAGTAGAGATGGAGATATTAGGGTGTAAGCTTTCAAATGCCATTGTTAATGGAGGTTCCAGCGTAAATGTTTTATCAGAAGAAGCATGAAAGGAAATAGGGAAACCTACACTTTGGCCATCAACATTTCAACTAGTGGGAGCCGACCAACATGGAATCAAGAATATAGGAACATTGATGCGACAAAAAGTCATAGTTGGTATGCAACAATTTTTTCCTGATTTTGTGGTTATCACTTTAGACAAGAAAAGGTATGATGCCTTATTAGGTAGTGGATGGTTGGTTGCAGCAAAAGCTACCCATATCTAGAAACAAAACACGCTATCTATTGAGACCGAAGGAAGAAAGTACATCATAGATCTCAGGAACTAGTCAGTAAGTCAGGACTTGGCATTAGACTCCAAAGGAGAAAATATTGAAGGGATGGAACCAAATGTGGAAGGGGTACTTAGACTAGGGGAATGCTCAAACGACAACATAAGTTCCCTTAATGGATTATTCCACTGGCAAACGGGAGATTATGAAGTTTTCCACGGAGAATGTAATATGTTGCAAATACAAGAATCTCAGTCGAAAGGAAGGTACCCGGAGGAGTACACAAAGTGTACAAAGCATGGGGCAATAACATTATCTACTCTTGATAATAAATTGGTAAAAGGCCTTGTCAGTGCGTCTAAATTAAACACATATGAAGAAAGCAAAGAACGGGTCCCTAGTTATTTCATAAGTACAGAAGGAGAAAGTAACGGAGAGGAAATAAATCTCCACCCTAAGTCTTATAAAGCTATATCAACACATACTGGAATCATAGCCGTACGAAGGGAGACCAACAACCGTAGGAGGGGAATAAGTACGGAGGGAGCCAATAGGAGGAGGATACTAAAGGCTGTACGAGGAGCCGTACGAGACAAGTAGAGGCCGTACGTAAGGAGACAACTGTACGAGTGGTCATACCAGAGGAAGCACCAACCATACATCTTGAAGAAGAGGGAACAGTTGTATGAACATCCGCATAGCAGTAGGAAAGCGTGGGAACTTCTCAGAAGGGCACCGTACGGAGATAGAAGATAGTACAGACGAAGGTATAGAAGACACCCATACAGAAGGCATCCATATAGCAACAACTAGTACTGCAGACACTCGAATGATAGACATTCATATGGTAGGCACTAGTATGTCAGGCATCCATATGATAGAGGCTAGTACATGGGACTTTCGTACAACAACCAATAGAGGGAGCACGGGAGGCATCCGTACCAGAGGTAAGGGAAGAAATGCTTAAGCCATCATCGGTACGAAAGGAAGAAGCATCCATACGGGAGGAGGAAACGACATTTGTATAGGAGGCAGAAATGACATCTGTAAGAAAGGAGGCGGCAAAAAGGACATCCGTATGGGAAAGGTCATCTGTACGAGAGGTAAGGTTGGAAGTGTCCATACGATAGGCAACAATACGACAATCAACAGTATATGAAGCATTTGTACGAGAGGTACATGAAGCATCCGTACGAGTCGCACAACAGGGAGTAAGTACGGTGTCCGTACGAGAGGTAGAGAAGGAAGGACGTATGACATTTGTACAAGGAACACAAAAGGAAGTACGTACGGTTTTCATATGAGAGGCAAAGGAGGAAAGGTTAGTACAAGAAGGAGAAGGATCCGTACGCGTACTACAGTAGAAACCGTCCATACAGGAGGCATTGAAAAGAACAACCATACTTATCAGTTACCACATTACCACACATGGAAGTTTGTTACAAGCAGTCACGTCATAGGAATTGTTGGTACAGGTAGCATATACAAACAGTTATAGAAATTATGGAATCGACTCACCAAAACACAATGGTGAAATTAAGCATAGGAAACCCGAGCAGAGGAAACATTATTGATTCCAAAAAGAAGTAACCTAGGGTACTGCAAGCAAAGAAGGAGATAAGGAAGAAGGAGAAGATGACAAAAAGCAAAGGGAAAATGGCACAGAAAAAATAAAAATTGGCTAAAGCATGGGGGTTGGAAAGGCAGAATCTTCAATATTAATGGGAAGCCAAGAAAGATGCAATGCAGGAAGCCTGGAAAACAGAGAAAGCTGAATTGGAAAGCAAGATTGTCACATCAGAAGCCAGGAAGATGGACACTTTCAGGATACTGCAGGGTGTTCTGGCAAAACAAAAGATAGCTGAAAGGGATCTGCAACGACTATGGGGAGCTCTGAGCACAGGGATGTCCTCCCATCCTTCTTCTTCCTGAAGTCAAAGTTCATTTTGTTTTCTTGTTCAGCATTCCATATGACTTCTATTTTGGGGGGGATAGATGTATAGTTGGAATAAATTAACTCTTATGTTTAGTACTTGTTTAAGCTAGTCGGGTGGTTAGTTAGGAGGTGAGGGAATGTGTCGGTTGGTTTCCAACCAACCGACCTTTCTATAAGTACTTGGAATATTGTCAATGTACACATGTTGATTTTGGGTGTTAATAAAATAAACCATTTCCTCGCCTACTGGTATTGTGGTATGAATGATACATTTTGTGTTTTACTCATATTTACCTCAATTTGACTATCCTGTATGGTTAGCATATTATATCTCTGTGAATTTGAGTGATATTTCCATTCTACACACTACATTACATCTGCAAACTTTATCAGTGTTCTTGCTTTGAAAACCCATTGTCATGATTTAATATTATCAGATTTTCTATAAATTTTTAAATTATATTAATTGTTTTTTGATGTACCCTAGCACCCCGTCCCTTATTTTAATAAATATGAGACGTTGCTGACAATGAAAGAGCTTGTGTATGGGATTGAGAGGAATCCTGAAATTCAGACTTCTTTGGAGCTAATTTAGAGCCTTACTTTCAGCATCTTGCTCTTTTCTGCGTTGGTATATTCTCCACCCTCATGAAGATCCACAAGAGGAGTGAGCTTGACGGGTTTGAGTTTATGCCCAAGTATCTTCCTAGTTATGGGGTTTGAGTTTATGCCCAAGCTTATCAATTGATTAGCTTAAGGGGCTTTCTAATGAATGGTTTCATAAGGCACAACACTTGGTGAAGGTTTTGCAAATGGGGTTGTAAGCAGAGTGGGTATAACCATGGAGGAAACTCTGTTGTTAAGCGTGCTCAAGCTGGTGTAGTACTAGGATGGGTGACCTCTCGAGAAGTCCCAGTGCTTCACCTCTATGAGCATCACCACCTCTATGAGCATCACCTAGATCCAATGAGTGCTAAGTGTTCTATTTATTCACATGAGAGATGGATTTGTGTTGAATCACTACTCAATAAACATGGGTCAATGAGTTTGACCTTAAAAACTACATAGTTACATCCTGATATAAATATCACCTGTGGAAATTATCTCCTACTTATCAATTGATGAGCTTAAGGGGATTTCTAGTGAATGGTTCATAAGGCCCAACACTTGGTGAAGGTTTTGCAAACGGGGTTGCAAGCAGAGTGGGTTTAACCATGGAGGAAACTTTGTAGTTAAGCATGCTCAAGCTGGAGTAGTACTGGGATGGGTGACTTCTTGGGTTACATTTAAGCATGCTTCCAAGAAGTCTCGGTGCTTCACCTCTTTGAGCATCACCTAGGTCCAACGAGTGATAAGTAGTTCATTTATTCTCATGAGAGATGGATTTGTGTTGAATCGCTACTCATGAAACATGCGTCAATGAGTTCTACTCAAAAACTACACAGTTAAATCTTGATAGCAATATCACAATTTGAATTGTTGTGGAAAGTTTCTCCTACTTGTCAATTAATGGGCTTAAGGGGATTTCTAATGAATGCTTCATAAGGCACAACACATGGTGAAGGTTTTGCAAACAAGGTTGCAAGAAGAGCGAGTTTAACCATTGGAGGAAACTTGGTAGTCAAGCATGCTCAAGCTAGAGTAGTACTGGGATGGTTGATCTCCCATAAAGTCACAATGCCTCAGCTCTATGAGAATCACCTAAATCCAATGAGTGCTAAGTGTTCCATTTATTCTCATGAGAGATGGATTTGTGTTGAATCACTACTCATGAAACATGGGTCAATGAGTTTGACTAAATAAAACATAGCTACATCTTGATAGCAATATCACAATCTTCCTACTTCTTATAAGAATTTGCAGTTCAGGGCTTTTAATGTGCTATGAAGATTGTTGTCCTTGCTGAGAGGGAGTCTCAGCATCACTGATCCTTGCTACTTGCTAAAATGAATATTTTTGTGAGATGGAGAAATATGAGGTGAAAGGCCTATGAGAGATGCTGCTCTTTCCACTCATGGGAGTAGTCATTGTGGACGTCATGTTGAGAGACTCAACTATGACATCATGTTGACTGACTTTGTGATGAGCACTTGTGGACATG
This sequence comes from Cupressus sempervirens, assembly GCA_028749045.1. Taxonomy (NCBI): domain Eukaryota; kingdom Viridiplantae; phylum Streptophyta; class Pinopsida; order Cupressales; family Cupressaceae; genus Cupressus; species Cupressus sempervirens. The sequence continues at coordinate 767,366,485 of CM053784.1, read as the reverse complement.
TTTCTTTCCACACATGGGAGTAGCCATAGTGGATGTCTAGTGTCCATTCATTGAAGAGACATGACTCTGCTATAAAGGGAAAGGTGTAAGTATTGAGGATGAAAACTAAAGGGAGTATTGAAGGAATTTTAGATCTGACTCACAGCAATCTTACACAGACATATAGAATCTTTTTTCTGTAACTTGGTATGAGTGACTAGTACTTTGTGCAATTGATCTGCCTATGTGCATTTATAGATATTGATTTCTAAGTACTTAATACTGTGGCAGGAAAAATCATTTGGGTAAAATATTGACAAGCAAAAGTATGAGATTTTTCGAAAAACCAGTAAAAAAGGTGTAAAAAAAATTGGAATTTAAAAAATAAAGAATATAAGAAATTGTAGAAAAAGAGAAAAACTACATACTTGAATCTTGATAGGATAAGATAAATTTATTAATATCACAATTTGACTTGCTATGGTAAATATCTCCTACTTATCAGAGATTTAAGAAAAAACAAAAACTAAATGGTGTTTCCATAGTATAGGGATATAGAGAGAAAATACAATAACGTTTAACCCATGAATTGTAGATAATAGATTTTTGTTTAATGTCAGTGTTTTGGGATTGAACTTTGCGTATATGTTTAACTTGACTTTTCAATCATACCCACGGATTCTTCCTCAGAAGTTTTCACTGGGTGTGATTTGAAACACTGAGTTAAAAATATACACAGTTTAATCCCAGGAGACTTACATTCAATTTCATGGACTGTGGAAAACTGATTCCTTTTAGTTTTTTGTTTATTATATTCCTGTTGTTGACTACGTAGGTAAATATTCAGTTAACTTTCTAAGAGGGCAATGACCAAATGGTTTTCTAAGTCGGATATGAAATATTCACATTTATTGTATTTTTTAAAAGGACAGTCAAGAAATAGTTATCTAAGTCTGAGAACGAAATTTATCTGACAGCGATCTAGCTACTGTTAGGGATTTAGTAAAAGTGGAAGTTCTCTTGAAGTGAGACTTTTATTGCAAAAGGAGTTTCCTTGGGATAGTTTAATATTTGACAGAGCTTGTCAAATCATATTCTACAATTGGAACAAGGATTTAATTTGAAGCACACAATTATTCCAATTAAGGGTATAGTAAAGCTATGAGAGACATGATGGAGTGCGTTGTGAGACTTATGCAGACCCAGACCACCTATGCTCCTCTTTGGGATAGACTATCAAACAAAATAGTTAGTTGGTAAGCCACGCAAATCAAGAAATAAAAACACTTATAGAAAAAACAAATGATAAGTTAATTCTAATCAAATCTAAACTACTAATTTGCAATGATCAAGAAAATGCAAAACCAGATTTTTAAAATAAGATTACAAACCATAGTGCTAGTTATATGAATGACCATTTTAGGCCTTTGAGAAGGCAGTTAAGAAAAAATAGTTAATCAAATTTTTGAAAAAAATGTTTTTTTGCCTATGTGTCTGACTACCACGGCAATCCTCGAGACTAGGCGAGTCAGCAGAGTTTGGCTTACTCGTTTCGTTCACGCAGAATCTGCCGGATTCGGCTGAGTCCAAGTCTAGAGGCAAAAGACTCTGGAGGCTTGGCTGGGCTCAGGACTCACAGAGTCCTGTCTATGGGTATAATAAGATAATTATTGTTATCTTAAGATTGTCACTCGAGGCTATTAACATTGTGACTCTTTCCTTTAGGAACCCATTACTTTGAGATTTTGTGGAGCACTAAAACTAGCAAGTGTATGATGAGCAATGATTGGTTGTGAATCATGTGATCCTCAATTGATGCCCTGTTACTTTCCAGTATTGGTTCTTCCTCTTCTTGGTCACCTAAGCCGTCAACATAGCGAATCTTATTTTCATTACATTGAGGTCCTTCATTATATTTGCTATCATGACTGAAATATAAACCTTTTTTTTGTTCTCCTCAATTTGTTGTGGTAATCATAGTTGGAAAACTGGGAGTCACTTCAGACTCGGTAGACTAAAAAATTGGACTTGGACTTGGCCTTGGCAAAAGAAAAAAACCATACTTCAAAATAAAATAAAATAATTTCATGTAGAAAACATAAGAGCCATAATTGAAACATTATACACGTCATATGATCTCCAAACCCTCAATATTTGAAAGTTCACCAGTCATGCTCATAGCTTCAAACTTTAAAATGTATAACAGCAGCATAAGTCTATAAATGTCCAAAAGTGAAAAACAACAAAGCAAAGACCAATCTTCCTTTTTCCTAGATCCTTTGATCTTATTTCCTCATCTTCTTCAGACCCTATAGACTTCTTTTGGGCAATAGTAAATAAGAAATGTGAGGAAAAGTGAAAAAACACATGTTTCATGGTTGACTGTGTTTGAAGATATTGCTGAGAGTTATTTGTAAAGTCTCAGGAGTCCTGCTATAGGATTCCGACCGAGTCCACATCAAAAACTCGAGTGTCCAAGGTAATGACACTAAGGCTTGGTTTGTGAGCCTGTGGTGTGTTGATATGGCTCGCTCATGAATTCGTATGTCTTTCTGAGTCTGAGGCAAGTCGAAAGAGTCCTCGAACTATGTTGGTATTAATCTAGTTGGCTGAGGATAAGAATTTTTTATCCCGCTAATCCCTGCTATCTAGAAATTCATTGTTTCTTCTCTACCCTACATGCTAGACAAAAGCCTCCTCTTATGGTATTGGAATTATAGATAGGATTAGAATTGAAGTGGATACAACATGTTATATATCCATAATACTAAAATCGTTATTGGTTGTAAAAGAAGCCATGCATATTGCTTATAATACTTGATGTATATTTTTTGATACACACATAGATCAATAAAATAAATATGCCATGGACATCCAACATTCAGTATATTATTATCCAAACTGTGTATCATTAATATGCCACAGGAGCATAACATAACTAAGCTTTTCCTTATCAAATCTTATGAATGACTTAAGGGCCAGGGATGGATATCTCTAGGTAGAATTCGCTTATGAGTGGACAGTAATTCACTAGTGTTCATTATGAAAAATTATCCTAGAATACGACTTGGCTGTACAAAGCCTAACGACCATAATGCTTTGAGTTGTTTCCAGAAGACCCGCCTGGTGCAATCGAGTTGGTATCCTTTTTGAGGTTGTTAGGAGCAGCATAACTTAATTTAAACCTCATTAATGAAAATGAAAAGATGGGAGAAACATGTAACTTTTCACAGGCTCATGATAATGTCCTAATGACCACTCATTTCTAACAGAGTGGTTACGGTGAATATGTTCAACATTTAGCTTGGGTTAATCGATACCATCTACTTTATGTTAAGGTAATTGAAATAAAGGAACTCTAAAGTGAGGAAATCTTTATTTGTTTTGAGGACCAAATTAGGGTATCCTGCACTTTTAAGGAGCATCTGCTAATATATAATGTCATTTCAATTGAGCACATTGCTTTCCAACGTGAGTTACTAAGCCTTTAGACTTAAGGGTTTTGATTCGAGAAAATAATTGTACAATAGTTGTGGGATGTTATTTCATTACTTTTCATCTAAGTTGGGGATTATGTCAAGAAAACTAACATCGTTTAGTTTCAATTTGCTCTTTGGATACGCTGACCTTTATCTCATTTTTGGTACATATAATTGTTATCTAAATGCATTCAACCGGAATTTGTTGATAAATATAATTACATATTAGTTTTAAGTCTCAATTTTTGGATGCAACGTTCAAAATTTTAAAGTGGTTCAATTGTATCAGGTACTTGAAAGCTATGATCGTGCTTACAGTACAATGGTTCGTATACAACAACTAGCAGAGCTGGAAGAGGTGCTTGTTTGTTCTAATGTATTATGTAATTTAATCATCTTCAATTAATAGATTCTGGGGAATCTTGCAAAATATGAATATAAATTGGAAGGGTAACGACTAGGTTCTCTACATGCTCCTGTTCTAAAGTTTCTTGTTTTATATATGGTAGGTGATAGATTACTGCACACTACCAGTGGGAAATGCTGCAACAGAAGGGCGTAAAGCCTTGATCCGTAAAATGTGGATTGATCGGATACAGGGAGCTAAACGAAATGTTGAGGTAGATTCTGATTTGAAATATAGCTGTTTAATATAACTACTGATTGTGTGGTCACAAGTTTTATTCTGGGAATGTGTTTTCAGGTTTGGCAGGAATTACTTGTTGTGCGTGCTTTAGTTTTACCACCAACAGAGGATGCAGACACATGGTTGAAATTCGCTTCCCTGTGCCGTACAAGTGGTCGAATTAGTCAGGCTCGTTCCACTTTGGTAAAACTGTTGCAGGTAAATCCCTTACAAGTAGTGCATTCTCCAGAATCTTTAATAACAGTCTGACTGAGCTCTAGTCAAATTGTGCAGTACGATCCAGAATTAAATCCTGGAAGGTCTATGCTATCTGGTCCACCCCAAGTCAGATTAGCATATTTAAAGTATCTGTGGTCTCTTGGAGAAGATGGTAGAAGGAAGGAAGCATTTCATCGATTGCAGGTGTGTAAAGGCCTCTTTGAAGTGAAATAACGTTTTAAGTTGCAATCATTGAGGTATTGATAATGAGCAGGGACAGTGATAGGCCAGTGTGCTGAGACTTGGTGTTCGGGTGAGGACTCATGGACCTGAGTCTAGAGCCTTAACATGCAGACTGGGTCAAGTCTGAAAGCTAAGATTCCCAAGTTTTCATGGCTTTCAGGCAAAATAAAATCAACTTTAAATTTTCAATATAACCACTTAAATTTTTTTCCCATATATATATAATTGGCACATTACCAATTTGGGTTAGCTTTGTCTGAGATCTAAAACCAACTGTGAGTCCTAAAACAGCTTGCTGAGTTTTGATTGCGTGTTGAGTGTTAGCACAAGTTATACTCATAAATTCTATTTTTTCTTCTAGGATTTAACGGTTGAGCTTGCTGGCCACACACAATCATCCGGGACCACATATTTCTATCCTGTAACAATGGTGGGGTCAATTAGTTCTTCAAATGCAAATGTTCCTCTTCTTGCTCGAACATATTTAAAACTTGGGGTATGGCGATGGGCTCTATACCCTGGATTGGATGAGGACTCCATGCACGGTGCTGTTAAATACATCAAACTTCCTGTCGTATTTTAAGGCATTGACTATGTATTTTGAGGCAGTTATTGGTAGAAATAGTTCATGTTGCTGACATCTTGTTTATTCATGGTTGTTTCAGATATTCTTGTTGCGTTCAAGAATGCCACAGAATGTGCCAAAAATTGGTCAAAGGCATGGCATAAATGGGCATTGTTTAATACTGCTGTGATGTCTCATTTTACACTTCGAGGCATTCCTGCTGTGGCCAGTCAATATGTCGTTGCCGCTGTAACGGGGTATTTTCGTTCAATAGCATATGCTGCAAATACAAAAGGGGGAGATGATAGTTTGCAGGTATTAAACAAAATACAATAACTGTAGAGCTTGTGTTTAGCTATAGCATATCATTTTTCATTCAGTCATAATTTCTAAGATCTGTGCAAATATCATAGTAACATGGGGACACGTCCCCCCCCCTTTTTGCCCCATGTCCCGGAGACTTCAATGCACCGGGGACTTGGGGACTCCGTCCCCCCATCCCCAGTGGTGCCACAAGTTTCCGCCACCTCCACTGAGGATTGGGGACATCCCGGTGTTGACTATTTGCAGATTCAACTATTTATGTTTGTTATTTAATGTTCGATGTTACAATTCAAGCAATGTTCAAGTATTTTCTCTCTCTCTCTCTCTCTCTCTCTATATATATATATATATATATATATATATGGATATATGTATGTATATATGTATATATATAGACACACATATACGTACCCCCTCTCCTGTCCCCCGCCGCCGTCCTCCCGCTGTCCCCCCACCATCCCCAAATTAAGGCCCCTCTGTCCCCTTGTCTCGGAAACTTGTCCCACCGTTCCATCATCCCCCCATACCCCAAGGCGGTGTAACTATGGCAAATATAAGCATTTGGTTTAGGTAAAATAAAAAGAATGAGAAAAACTTGAAAAACTGAAATGTAGGGAAATGCTTTGGAAAAGAAATTGATATGGAGAATGATTCTGGGTATAGTTGGGGGCACATTAATGATTAGTGTTAACTGCATTGGAACCTCTAGAACTAAAGATTAAATGTCTGTTTATTTCATGCAAATGATGGAAACATTTCATAAAATTGGGTAGTTCCTTGCCAGGTGAAGTGAGGAACCTGTTGTGCAACTGTCTCAGAGTGCATGGATTTTGACCTGGATGTATGTTAGGCATTTAGTTGGCTTGTGTTTCTTTAAGTTCATTGTTTCTCAAAAGCTGTTCCGTGTTTGTTAGGTCCTTACAGTTGGATGAAACATAGCTTTCTGCTTGGACTTTATATCCACTTGCATCTTCTATGGTTTATATCATTTGTTTGAATGTCATACAGAAGATTGAGATTCAGGTTTAACCTAATGGAAAGTACTATGTCTAGATACGGTTATGCACTGCCAATATCAGTTTTATATTCATTTCTTGATTGTTTTTATTTATGGATACAATTATATTTGTAGATATATTTTATAAGGTCTATTAGCAATTTTCGTTTTTATTTATGTCAATATTGTCTCATTAATTCTGGTCCACCAACAGGATATTCTTCGGCTACTTACTTTATGGTTCAACCATGGAGCTACCACTGAAGTGCAGGAAGCATTAGATGATGGATTTAACTATGTGAATATTGATACCTGGTTGGTAGTGTTGCCTCAAATAATTGCAAGAATCCATTCAAACATACCTGCAGTGAGAAAACTAATTCAGTCACTTTTGGTGCGAATTGGGAGAGGGCATCCACAGGTTGGCTCATGAACCCATTGTTCATGCTTTACAGTATGGTTTGTTTTTGCTTATAGTCTGAGTGTTTAACCAGAAACTTGAGTTGGGGTGAATTTTTTTTATTAGTTTTAATCATGTTTTAGTTGATTGGTTGTTACACTCCTATCTGATAAAAATTAAGATTTGAAATACTCAATAGAATTAATAATGCACACCAGTAGAGGGGTAAAAGTATATCTTTTATCCCACGTTAAGTTATTATAAAAGTTGCTAATGATTGTAAGCCTCGCATCAGAGTTGATTTGGCTAGATTTTATTGCTTTCCTTGAGGATAAAGTTTTAAAAAAGGTCCAGATAGTTATCAAGAGGAACACAATTGTCAATTGACCAACCTCTTTTAACCATCGAAAACTGAAGATCAATTAATAGACAGAAGGATAAATCATATTCCCTTATATTCTAAGGCCCTCTAGAACTCCATGGTCACATTAATGAACTGATTAATGAATTCTGTACGTCATGTGGTTTTTAGATCGTCCCACAAACCCTTTCAAGATCCGTGAACTAACTTACCCTAGTGCTTTTGTTCACTACTATGCTTGTACATTAGGGAAGTTATAAAGAAATCAACATACATAAGAACACAATGTTCTTAATTTTAGTCACTGTCATTGGTCACTGACACTCAATCCCAAACACCATAGACAACTGCCACTGGAAATTGTTCTTGACTATAGTCATTTTGGCACAAAAGGGGACTGGAACATTTATTATTACCCCCCCCCCCCCCCCCACACACACACACACACACAGAATGTGTAATTCCACTTATTCACATAGCCAGGAACTCTGGAAAAAAAAAATCATATCATGCTGCATACTAGAAATTAAAATGCCATCAAAGCTGATGAAGGACCTGTCATTGGTGACTGACGAGAGGACGCTGATTGCCCTTCTTCCTCTTCTACCACCTGCCTCTAATAAGTCTTCTTCCCTAGGTGTGAACTTCTCACAAGGAGTGTTGGGTACCACCAATCATGCATATATTCATGCAAATTTCTTTACAATCACATTTGTCAACTGATGTAAATGACTCAATTCTTTCACTTTAGGCTTACCAGCAGAAAAGCAAAGTAATGTTACAATACTTGCAACAATTTCTTTTTGTCTTGCAATAACATGTTTTTTTTGGTCTATGAGTTGAGAAGAATAAAAGAGTGCTTTATATCCTTGATTTCTGTAACATCAACATCAGCGAAACAAATGAATACTAGCTTAGTTTAGCTTCTATGATGTTTGCACAGTTGTATGTGCTATGCATTCATTTTGAGCACATCACAGACAGCAAAAATGACATTCAATTGCCTTTGCCAAAAACATCGCAAACCAAACTTCAATCCTTCGCAATATATTTTTATTTTCTGATAGCAACCGTTAATAATTAGCACAAATAATTGGAGATCCTTGTCGTTTTTCTTCAAAATGGAGGATGCAACTCTTTCGTTGACACATTGCCATCATCAATCAAAACTACGAATAAGAATATCACTGGCTTCCAGCAGTGATCTTTTTCAGTACTGGGGACTCTCGAGGTATGTGATAACAGATTTAGTGGAGCAATCAAATTGGAATTATTTGGTGATGGGAAAGAGATGCTTAAGGGCCTTCATCCAATTCCCAATCTTGTTCACCAACATCGTACAAGGGCCGCTGCCAATGAAGATTGCACCTGCATAAAACACTGGGTATCTTTTCTCAGCATGAACAGTGAATGGCACAAGTGGGGCTGGTTCTTTGTGATCCACAGCTCTATGGTTGTGGATGAATGCAAAACTACTTCAACAACCACAACAAAACTTATAATTGCAGTTGGAGAAAATAACCACAGACCCATATAAGTGCGCCTTTGCCAACTCACTATATTGAGCCAGCTAATGATATGTTGTGTTTTGGTATGTGTCTTTCACTACCATCCTGATGCTCAAGAGTCTGATGAAGGATTAGTGCATCCAATGGCACACAATTTAGCAATTGACACTCTGTCAAGCCACCACTCATAGAGGTTGATGTAGCCATTGACATTCAGCCAAGCCCTCCAAAGCATTCACAATTGGTTCAGCCTCTACTTGAGGTTGCCATGGAGAGCGTTCAATCATTTGCTCAAGTTGTCATGGATTCAATACTTACTACAATCCCACAACACATCTAGAGGCCCGATAGTTACAAACTACACCCATCGGAGAAGACTTGTCATTCAGTAAAGCTGAAGCAGAAAGGATTGTTATAGAGATTGGTTGACAAATCCATATGAGCCTATTTATACAGTGGAGCATTACTTTGGAAAACTCCAATCTATGATTAAGTTTATAGATGTTCTTGTGGATGTTGCTCGCCACCTTGATTTTGGGCATGACCCATTGGTAGCATCCAATGTAGATGGAGATAAATGAGTTGTTGGTTGCCTAGCACCCATGTAGATGCACAGTTGGGAGACATGGTTGAGTAAATGTTTATTGCTATGCCTGATAAACTACGTACATGAAATAATACAAAATAATGGCATTGCATACGAGACATATGAATAAAGGATTCAATGGTTGTAAAAGGGAACACGTGTCAACCGATTGACACATATAATTAACCAAGAGTGACATCCAACCTAATATAGATAGTTAATACATTGTCTAATAACCAAATACATTAAATATAACACTAGGCATTATATATTTGCACGTAGAGGAGCTACGAAGACAACATCCTCTATTTACACATACATATGGCTTTGATTGAGGAGGCCACATGGTCAAGAGACTAAGTCCTTTACTAGGTCAAGACTTTTTGTGTAGAGTTGTTCGATCATATCATGTACTTACAAGAGCATTTAGCTCAAAAACATGTACTTGCGGAAACCCTTGAGGACACCATCATTGAGCGAAATAGGCAACTAGCCGAGATGAAGAAACAACGGGGAATGAGATCGACTTCTAGCAGAGAGGGAAGACGAGTTACTAGAAAAGGAGAAAGAGTTGGAGAAAATGAATAGTAAATTCCATGAGGAGCAGGAGCTAGAGAAGACAAGGAGCCATTTGATGGAGGTTCCTTACAAGGTGAAGGCAACTCAAGAGCATGAGTTTGTGGCTAACCAACATCTTTAGCAACGCCAACAACAACTCTTTGACTCCACACCTATTTTCTTGATACATCTAGGGACTTCATTTCATATTCCCTTTCTCAGAAAATACTCGAGTTTTGTTGTTTAGATCTCCTTATTTGTTTGTGTTGTTTGGAAAATGATTTTCTTTTTGGGAATGCTGATGTAGTCAACAAAGAATAAATTCCATTGTTGTAGTCGGCTAAATACAAATAATTCTTATGTTTTATATATGAGGTTTTCATGATCAGTTGTTAGTTATCGATTGTTTGTGACCAATGGTTGGAAGCCCTAACCAAGACTGTTCTATTTATCTAAATATACTTATTCTTTACAGTTGCAGACCACTCTGATGTCATTTTGTGCTTTTCGCATATTTAAAATTTATAACAAAGGCATATTTTTTTGGAAATGTTGCAAGTTATTTCTATTCTATGCACTATATCTTTATAATTTTGTTTACTATGTAATCATTTAAAGTGGATTGAGTGAGTAAACTCTTGTTCAGACTTGACAGTCGAGTGTCTTTATTCGAATTGAAAGTGCTACATTTTGTGAACCTTGTACTACATCCAACATTGCTTCAATAAAATTAGAATACCAAAGAAATACCACACAGTTCTCTATTTGCTAGTAAAATGGGCTATGGGGAGAATTCACTTCATCTTCTACATAACTATAATTACAAAATTTCTTGGTTGTTTGGTTCCATTGGACTTTGATTTTGCTTCCTTGTCTATTCTTTTGAGTTGTCTAATGAATATGAGGAAGGCGATTACTCACTAGTTGCTTGGTTTCTCAAGTCGATTTATATAATTTTAACTTTGTTTCTTCATGAGATTGTACTTTCTTTTTCTCAACTGTGATTTTCTTTGGCTGCTATTAGTCAATTCTAATTGGATAATGTGTTATGGTTTCTTATGTTACCAAGGGACGCATCTTTGGGTTTTTCACAACCCCGTTGTGGAGACGTCTTACATTTACATAAGAGGGTGCCTAAGGGACTTTGAATGCCAATTCTTGAGAGGCTTTGAGTTTGATTCTCAAAATAATACAAATTTGGCATTAGGATTCTGCCAATCGTTAATTTTAAGATTCTATAATGTATAAATGCATGCTTTATAGACGTTCCATATGAATATTTTAAATGTACCTATATTTTTATTTTATTTTTATGTCAATGATAATTAAAAAAAGAGTACATCAAGTAAGCTTTATCAACATATAAGTGACTTCACTATCATCCTATACCATTTTAAACTATCAGTATATCCTATGCATATTAATCACCTATAAGTTACTGAAAATTTTACAATGAGAGTTTATTACTAGTTACAACTTGAAGATTGAAATCAAGATAAGAGGACTTGGGTCATCGTGAACCCTATGACCCTACTACATTGTTATTGGAAGCAACCTCATCATAATCATACCTTCCCAAGGGGGCTAGATATATATCTAGAACAATATTAGAAACAACTTCCTAACCTGGGGCATCTATTTCCCTGGATCTCTTATTTGCTTCTTCAACTTACTCATTTGAAATACCTTTGTGTTTCGTGAATTGATTCAATGCTTCTTATTTCTTTCTGTCTAGCATATCTTTGTAGGTGTTGAAATAGTGCATAAACCTAATATCATTCTTATAAATAAGGAAAGCACCTTTGTGGGCAAGGATCACAAACTTTCTTTCACGATCTCAAGGGTAATTGACACTTGCAAAATGATAGTGAGTTTGGTGAGTTTAAAACTAAACTCAGTAAGGCTTTTCCTATTGTTCTGAAAGATTTCTGCGTTCCTTTGCTTCCACACAAACCACAAAACTTTAGTAGACAAAATGGACTCGAATTTGTTTAAATACTCAACATAACTAACCTGAATTTCAATCCAGGAAAGACTAGGACAGGAATACCAACAAATAGGTGGACCCAAGAAAATGGACCAGACCATTCTAGCATATTGACATTCAAAAAAGATATGTTCTATAGATTTAGGCTCATTACATATTAAATATGACATATGATTGATACCGATAGAGGACAAAACATCATTTGCAACAATTGTTTTTACGAAATAAAAAGGCAACAAAAATAAATTTACTTAGGTTTAACAGGTCAGTGTTTAGTGAGGTTAATTATTGAAGGCCATTTGTAATTTGGCTAGGTGATGCCCTAAGACTGATTAATCCATAGCAAAGTAGTGGATCCTCTCATATCATATTATAAATTTGTTTAGACATATCCAGGAAAAAAGATCCAGCCCACCACTTAAGTTGATTGAGAAAGGAATTTGTCTGCATGATCTTGCATGAGAAAACATTCCCTACGGCTTTCTGAATCAGAGAAAAAGCTTTTTTATGTGATGGAGGAGCCTAAACTTACTCTAGGGTTCCTTCCATGAAGCCGTGTAGTTGTTAAGGAGAATGTCCTTAATATAGGATATGCCCAGAAAAACCCATAATTTAGCATAGCAATTTTCAGTCAGTGCAAGGGGCTTATTATTAAGCTGAACACCGCACCAAAGAGATCTTTCTACAACAACATAAGAATGCGGCCCCCCAATAATACCTCTACAACACGATAAGCTCGTAACCTGTGTCCGTGCCTTCCATATGGAAGATAAGATGGGAGAACCAAATACTTCTAGATCAAACTCACCCATCAACTTGACACATAAACTCACATTCTTCCATCTGTTACCTTTTTCAATGTTTGACCTCGTGATGTTATTTTAGATTAAAGTTGTCCATGGCTCATTGCCTTCTACAACCTTGAAGTTCCATTTAGTAGCAAGGGCATCTCTATGGGATTTAAGATCATGGATCCCAAGTCTTGCCCATCTCTTGTGTAAACAAAACTAGTTCCAGAGAATGGAATGTATCTTATTAGAACCTTTCCTATCAGACTAGATAAAATCTCTCATAATTTTGTCCAATATGTTAATTTAGTAATTGGAAAATAACCACATGGAAGTATAGTAAATGGCGTGGGAAGCCAACACCTTTTGATCCACATTTTCATATGATTATTTTAAATTTTTCTACTTTCACATAGTGAACTCCTAGCCGTGTCCCCAAAATTGGTAAATAAATTCTGCATTGAAAACTGCTCCTGCCTTGTGTCATACTCATCCTAGAAACTTGATCATAAAATTTAAGAAAAATAATTTGTTTCCAATAATTGCCTTTTGGTCTATTAAAAATCCTGAGTACCTTCATTGCTCCCTGATCCCACCCATTATTTAAAAAGTTGGGTGTAATGTCCCCTTTCTAGCATTCATAGCATGATGTTGTCGTTAGCCTATTTCCCCGCGGTCCCGTAGGCTAACCAGGACATTGAAGGGGCTTAGAGGCCATTTGGCCTAGATAGTTTCAGTTGCAGGTCTTTCTGAGGGGTTTTGAGGTAACTTTGGGCATACTTACTATTTATAGTAAGTCATCTTGGATATGGTCGGACATCCGGTGGCAGCGGTATGTTGATGGTAATTGTTTAAAATCGACAAGAAGATTTGTTTATCATTGATAAGATTTCTTATGCATTGATAAAGCTATTTTTTAAAGTTAAATTTAAATATTTAATTTTATTAATGCATAGACTATAGTTGTGGGAAATATTTAAATTAAAAGAGTCCCCTTTATTTTATAACACATTGGAGACATAAGTTACATAAAGAGAGTTATCTTTTATCCCACATTGAGAAAACGAAAGATGGAACTCTTGTGAGAACACTATAAAAGAAATGGAAGAGCTTCTATTTTAGCATGGTTGGAAATATCAAAGAAATTGGAGAATTTTCTGGAGGTTATGTCTCAATAGTTTGAATGACGAAATCCCTTCAAGCTGAAAATCTTGATGCCATCGAAAGATATGGTCTTGAGATTCAACAGGGTAGCAATCCGAAAAAGCAGAAACGAAAAAGCAGTCTGAAAAAGCGGAACCGAAAAAGCAGGCGGAAAAAGCGAAATCGAAAAAGCAAGCAGAAAAAGCGAAACTGAAAAAGTAGGCGGAAAAAGCAGAATCGAAAAAGCAAGCGGAAAAAGCGGAACCGAAAAAGCAGGCCGAAAAAGAAGTTCGAAAAAGTAAAGCAGAAGGGGCAGCATTGGAGGAAAATTATTACAACCATCTACAACCAGGTTCCCTTGTTAGTATTGTTTTTTTTAGGGTATTATAAGTTTCAGCTGTAAGTGTGCATTAGACCAGCATTGTCATTTTGGTAATCCATGTAAATGCCAAAGTCTTGGCCATATTTCATGAGCATTGTATTAGAAATTTGATTGCAATCAAAAAGATAATAGTTGCTGGTGTCATTTAAGCAATTCAATCTCATTATTTATCAGCTAGATAGTTTGCATACCAACTGTTTGCAAAAATGCCAGTTGGCTGTAGGTGTTCTTTTCTCATGCTTAGATCATAATATATGCACTGAATATTGTCAAAATTAAGAGCACACTCATGTTAGGTCATTGTGTAGTTCATTGTAATCTTCTATCACTAGATTCTCATTGATGCAAATTGGAAAAAAGTCATTTAAAGCAAGCTGAAATACTATATCAGTCATATGTCTCTTGCATGTGAATTGTTTGACAAAATTCTTTGAGCCTTCAATCAGCATCTTTGAGAGCAGATTTGAGGAGGGTTATTACAGTGGTATCAGAGCTTGCTTGCAAAGTGTTTTACGAAATGTCAAACAACTGAAGTATAAAGATTTTTGGTGTTTAAAGAAGTTATAACCTGTTGGGGTCATTACATTGGGGCCTAGCTGTTGATAAAACATGCACAATAACACAATTATTTGTTGACTAGGGAAAACCTTGATCCTAGGGAAAACCTCGGTGGGGATGGCACCCACAAAATGATGTACTTATATGCACAATAACACAATTATTTGTTGACTAGGGAAAACCTTGATCCTAGGGAAAACCTCGGTGGGGATGGCACCCACAAAATGATGTACTTATATAAAAGTTCTTTGTGAAAGGATGTGACTCTGCTAGGAGCCAAATGCAATACATTAAATACAACAGTCATTGTTAGAGGACAAATCCCTCTTAGGGGATGTTGAACCCTTGTTAGAAGTTTCCAACCCTATTAGAGGTTGATATGAAGACAACTGAACTCGCTGTCTAAATTGCTTCAGCAATTGTGAAGAATGAATCTTTAGGATAACAAATCCAACAAGTAAGATGACTGATACTACAACTTAATTGCCAATACAATTCTTTTGAAGTTCAACACCATCGACCAACTCGATCTCTGCTTTGCTCTGATGATTTGCCTTAAAGTTAACATCAACTGATTGCATACCTAACATACATAAGGTTAGTATATTTTATCCAACCAAAACATCTTCCTAAATACCATATCCAAAAGATTAAGTAGGTTAGCCTTTTGAGCTTTCTTAATGTACAATTAGTTACATAGGACCTTATTAGGTTATTTTTTAAGGTTCCCACATGCTACAATGCAATTTACAACTTCCAAAATAATTCCCAACATAAATCCAATTGCTAGTGAACATATTGACACTTCAACGATCTTCCCATCATGATCTCCAAGATATGCTAACTCAGAGCTAGCATCACGAACATGTCTTCAACCACGATTCAAGCTAGCTCACCTTAATTGCATCTCGCTAATAAGATGCATCCAAAATACCTGCAACATGTTTTCTGCACATTGGTTTGCTATTGGCCTTCACCAAATGAACTATAACTCATCCAACACATACGGGAACATAGATGTAGCATCTGAACACATTCCTGAACATTATCAGCTCGCATAGCTTAACCTTAATATCCCAACTCCAGTGACTCAATAAACCTCTGCAATGTACAAAATCCCTGCTTGTCATGAACGCAAATATATATATTGACATCAATGACAAACTTGTCACCAATACAACACATAAATGGCATATCCAAGTGCCAACCAGACTTGTAATCCTAACAGGTCTTGCCCAAACTTCTCCAAGTATCTTTCAGTTGTATGTACACACCATAATCGCCATCAACAATTATATTGCCGAGACTCCTTACCATTATTCTCTTATTCGTGTTAATTTTGTTAGTAGCATTGAATGAATCACTTGGTTTCTTGACAATGGATGTTTCGTTATTGGGCATTCATTACACCAAATTCTAGATTTGTTGTGTATAGATTGTCTCATTATTTCTTAATACAATGCCTTCTGTAGTTGAAGAATACTTTCTAGCAAATCCACTACTTTAATTGGTAGGATAACTTGAGTTACTTGCATTGTAATATTCAAACTAAGTTGTAATTGATTTTTTGGCGTTCTTTAATTTACATTTGAATGGTGTCATTGATTAGCCATAGTATTCTCCACTTTGGCCCTTGTACTGAGGAGTTCTTTGCTCTTCTTAGTATACCCCTTTTTTCCTCTTTTAATTCTTTCATCATTTGGAACATGCCTTTTCACAATTATTTTATTGTGTTATTCACTCTTACGATTGCTATCATCTTCCGTTTTACTTTTTCTACATAACAACACATTTTCTTTACTCAATACATACGTTACCTGAGTTTATGCTTCAATATAGGAAGATGCTGGTGCTACTTTCATTTTCTTCAATAGCAAGGAAATAAGGCGTTAAAACGCTCATCTTTTCTTTATGCCATCTGTTGGTTACCTTTCTAATTTCACCAAGAGTTCTTTAACTCTTTAGTTTTAAGCCCTAAATTTCTCATGCTTTCCTTGTTTTGTTTTATACTCCTTTGCTTTGTTTTCATAGTCATATCATGTAATTTGAATGTCACCTCAAATAATTTCTATAATATTTTTGAAGTTGTTTTGAAGGTTAAGTCGACTTCTGTATGCTAGTCAACAGCTAAATATATTGTGGTTGTTGGAAAAGAGATTTGTAAAAAGGTTCTATCTTCTTATTCACTATCCAAATGGTTTGATAGGTGTTGCAATCTTAATTTGGATGCTTCGGCCCATTGTTTGTGAATTTAGGGAACTTATCAATTTCAATAGATTAGGACTTGATGGGGGAGTTGGCATTTAGTTTTGGTGCAATGTTAATGCTTAGAACCAAGATAAGTGGCAGTTTAGATTCAAACACCCTATTGCTTCACCCGTAATCTTGGCCACATGAGAAATTTTGAATCCTCCAAGCTCAGTGTTCTGTATAGAGTTTCCTTCAATTTCTTTGGCCTAATAATTTTAGGTTTGCATCCTTCAACCTCTTTTGTGACCAAGAACTATTTATTGGAGGTTATTTTCATAGATTTCAGATTTTGAGTCTAGATCGGTTTGCGTTTTGTTTCATAAGGGTAAATGTCTTGCTATTTTTTACCACTCTTCACTTGTATGGTTTCTTGTTGGGGAACTGTCTTTTATGTTTTTGATTAAGGCTCCAACTTTGATTTACACTGCAACAAACATGTTCTTAGAGAGCGCTCCAACTTCACATTTGCAGCGTTATATTTTTGTTAAGTGCCTCTTGTAATATTTTACTTTGTTTACTCTCCCATCAGATAAAATGAGTACTTGAAATAGTGACCAAATTAAAAAATGCATACAAAAGTAGAGGGATAAAAGAATGTATTTTTCATACATTAAGTTATTACAAAAGTAAACCAGAGAAGGTGAGGAGTTGATTCAATTAGAGAATAGTGCTTTCCTTTACAATAAAATATCTATTTAATGGACCCAACTGTTGCTGAGGGAAACTCAATTATCAACTACCACATATAACCAACCAAAGTTGATGAACGATTAATACATGAGGTTAACCGTATAATCGAAACACAGCAATAGGCACTGCACGTAAGTACAACTAGGAATGTGTTATTTATGGATTTTAAGAAAAGTCATTTTTTTTCTTATTTAGACTTCATTATGAATCTTGTTACTGTAAAATTCACTACTTTTTAACATTCTGTGCTTGTGAGGTAAAGGAGGGCAATCATATTTCCTTAATAAACATATGGAAGTGCCATTTTATAGTCCCATAGCTCACGTTTGTTTGTTTTTCTTCCTGGTCTTGACAAACATGAATGTGTAAAAGCAAAAGTTGTATTAGATTACAATTTTATGGCTGTGTGTTTTTACTTTGTCATGTGCTGATGTGATTGATATATATCTAAATATAAACTGTTCTATTAATTTCAATAGAATGATGTTACATGCAAGCAATCCATTAGTATTTCCTATTGATGTAACGGGATTTGGTTTTATTTCATGGCTGGCCAGGCATGCGATGAGGATGAGTGCTTTGTTTTTCGTCATTGTTTTACTCTTTACTAATTAAAGGATACAGATGTCAAATCTCTAGTAGATTACCAAATTTCCTTGGGATGGTAGGTTGGATTTTGTGATCACTTATTTGCAGTTTTATTCTTGCAGGCTCTTATGTATCCATTATTGGTTGCTTGCAAATCTATAAGTACATTGCGTAGAGAGGCTGCTCAAGAAGTTGTTGATAAAGTGCGACAACATAGTGGTGTTTTGGTTGACCAGGTTGAAGATTCTTTAGTTCTTAATTTTGAGCAGAGAATAAGCTAAATTTTTTAATATTTCAGGATTTCTTTTTACCCTTTCATTTCAATGGCTCATGAGTTTCTTACCAATCTTGCTTTACTTTAGTTTTTAACTTGTCAAAGATCTTGGTACAAAGGTACATGAGCTTATATATTTTACTATGTATGCTACAGGCTGAGTTAGTTTCAAAAGAACTGATTAGGGTAGCGATATTATGGCATGAAATGTGGCATGAAGCACTGGAAGAGGCTAGTCGTTTGTATTTTGGCGAGCATAATATTGAAGGAATGCTAAATGTGCTTGAGCCCCTACATGCAATGCTAGAACAGGGACCAGATACATTGAAGGAGATATCATTTGTTCAGGTTATATCTACTATCGTAACATTCCCAAATCAATCAATATGAAACAAGTTTTACTAGATATTGTACTAAGCTTCCTGAAATTCTATGCATGACTATTTTTCAATAACAGTAGATACTAGATAATATATAACTTAGAATTGAAGTGCCTTGAGTGGACTTCAGGTTACAATAGAAATTAACGTTTAAACCTTGTTTAGAAAGCATGTAAAGTATATTGACTTTTTTTTTATAGTGTAAATACCTGTTTCTCGAATCTGAAACAAAGTACCGTATCACCTTTGTTTGTCTTAGTCACTGAGAACAATAATACCGGCTCTACTTCGCTGTTAAGATGATTTTCCACTTAATAGAGGTTTCCACAGTGAAGATGCTACAATTATTTTCACCAGCCACTTACGAAAGAAAATGAATTGTAGTGTTTAAAAAACTCCAGTGCATTAAGTTTCTTCACGCCAATGCCTCACACTCACACTTTATCATTCCACACACTCATGGCAGTAGTATAACTCTGTATTTTTTCACCTAAGTTATTGGTTTGGATTGATGCAGGTACAGGAACCCGGTGCATTGATTTTGTGAAAATTATTTTTAGAGGGTTTGGATGCATTTGGTACATGTGTGTGTATATATATATTAAAAGTTTTTATATATAGAAAACAATTAAAGAAATATACAAAACTATAACATTTGATAGTATGTTACTGCATCGTTGATTAGTGCCAAATGCCAATGATAAATATTAATTGCTAGTTGATAATTCAAAACATTCAAATAAGCCATATCATATATGTCTATTCTAGATTCCAACGAAAATCAATACAATTACGAAATGTGCTTAATGATTCATCAAAAGGATTATAAAAATATCATCTATTGGGTATTTATTTCCAGCTGCTGCAAGTTCAATAGACCATTTGAACCAAAAGTGGTTCCACTCACACTAAACACACCATGCGTAGGGATGTCTCATCATCATAAGCCATAGTGAGTCAGATAAGATCCTCGTAAAGTGTTTTTTTCGGGTTTTATGGAAAAAAACACTTTAAAATCTGTTTTAAAGTGAAAAAGGGTTTATGGGGTTCAACTGCACCTGGATGCTTTTCAAATGCGGTTGATGTGCATCCACAGACTGTGGATGCACATCCAGACTGAATCTTGCTACACATTTGCATCGGACATAGGGGTTGCCGATGTAAAGTTTCTGCTTATTCTGATGTAAGAAGGAATAATCAATCTTCAAACTGCTCTGAAAGTGGTTTTAATTCTGCAATAAATTGACTGGAAAATATTGCTTGAAGGAGCAGACTAAAAATGTATTATGTGTCCTTCAAACTGCAATACTATCCTACATAAATAACTTGACTAAAGGGCATGTCCCTCAAAGGAACATGTCCCTTTCCTAAGTCAGCCCATATGCCCTTTCTAGAAATTGGCAATTTCAAGGTTTGAGTAAAACATTAACCACTAACACACACAAGTGCGTTAGGTTAGTGTTTGAATATTAAATACCGTTCTAGGAAGTCGCCGCCTCACGAAGGGAATATAGGAAAATATATAATGCCATACTTAGGATATTTATGATGTGAAGACCAAGTGCGGTCTGCACATTCAGACCTGTAGATTATTAGGTTATATTCTTAACACTCCCTCATAACCTCATAATCATATAGAGAGATATCATATCTAGCAACATCAATACAGATGAATAAGCAAGAATTAATACTCTATATTTGTTTGTATCTTCTTAGTATGGGGTATCTTCTTAGTATGTGGTATCATAGAACACATGATACGAAGTCGTATTACTAAAACTATGATATTACAAATCATTGCTTCTAGTTATAATATACAGCATAAATCTGAAGAGTAATTTAATTTCTTCATTTATCCAAGTTGTGACTCATAGATATTGGTATTTCTATATCAGAACATGATCCTGAGTTTAAGACCTACCAGAATACAGGATAAACCTGGAGAATAATAAAATTCTTCCTTTATCCAAACTGTGACTTATTGACATAGCAATGTCAACATCACAATATAATCTTAAACTCACCTAGATCTTACAGTAGAACTCTATTGTTTAGCACATTATCTAAGAGATCGTCACCTCTTATAATGTCTTTTATACAAGTGTTCATTATTTCAGAGATCGTCACCTCTTAAATAATGAATACAAATGGTGGAGCCCATAACAATCAATAGCCTGACAAAATGAAATTATTTTATTAATAATCAAAAGAGTACAAATGGATTACAACTCAACCATACCAAGTCTCCTCTTGAAGTGTTCTATCTTCACACTAAATAGAGGTTTGGTGAGTATATCTATTGTCTGCTCTACAGTGCAAATGTATTCCAGTTTTACAGAATTCCTGTCTACCATATCTCTTACATAATGGTAAGGAATTTCAATATGCTTGGACCTGTCATGGAAAATTGGATTCACTGAGAGCTTGATGGAATTTTGAATATCACAATGAATGATCGTAGGATCTATGGCTTGCCCAAATAATCCCACAAGTAACTTCCTTAGCCAGACTGCTTCTCGAGAGGCCATTGCTGTCGCAATGTATTCGGCTTCTGTGGAGCTCTAAGCTACTGAAGACTGCTTTCTGCATATCCGAGATATCATCGCTAATCCTAAACTGAAACAACATCCTGAAGTTTTTTTCCTGTCTTTAACACTTCCACCCCAATTTGAATCAGTGAACCCGTGTAAGTCTAAAGAAACTTTCTCATATTTGAGTCCAAAATTTGGAGTTCTTTTTAAGTTTCTCATAATGTGCTTAACTGCAACTAGGTGAATCTCCTTTGGCTCACACATAAGATGACTTAAGGCATTAACTGCATAGCAAATATATGGTCTTGTATTTACTAAGTACATAAGGGACCCAATCATCTCTCTGTAAAGAATAGAATCTATGGAAGATGATTCTGCTACTGCTTGCTTAAGTTTATGTAGATTAGTCTCCATTGGAGAAGACATAGGTTTGCAATTCCACATTCCAAATATCTTGAAAATGACTGATGTATACTTCCCTTGGTTAAGTATGATACTGTCAGAATTTTGCCGTACTTTCAGTCCCAGGAAGTAATGAAAGAGTCCCAAATCTTTCATCTCGAATTCTCTAGTTAGATCTTTCTTGCATTGATCTATGAGATGATTGTCACCTGTTATTAGTAAATAATCGACATATAGTATCAAAATTACTATATCATTTTTATCTCTTTTATAATATAAATTTGGATCGGCTTCATTCTTGGAGTATCCTAAGCCGGTGAGATACTTCTCAATTCTTTCATACCAGGCCCCGAGAACCTGTTTAAGTCCATTGAGAGCTTTCTTGAGCCTGCAAACAAAAGTGTTAGGATCATGAATTTCAAATTCTTTAGGTTGCTCCAGATAAACTTCTTCTGAAATCTTTCCATTTAGAATGTTGTTTTTACATCTATTTGATGTACCTTCCATCCCTTTGATGCGGCAATTGCTAAGACTGCTCTTATGGAGGTATATCTGGAAACAAGAGCAAAGGTTTCTTCATAACCAATCCCTTCTTTCTAAGAAAATCCTCTGACCACAAATCTGACTTTATACTTCTCAATGCTACCCTCAGCAGCATGCTATATTTTAAATATCCTCTTGGAAGAAATGATAGATTTTCCTTTAGGTCTTTGAACAATTTCCCAAACATCATTTTCAATAATAGATTGGTATTCTTTTGCCATAGCCTCTTTCCAAATTGTATGTTTAATAGCATGAGAAGGATTGGTTGGTTCTGTTTTGGATAAATCACTCATGTTTGTTGTATAACTAGAGAATCTTTTAGGTCTTTTGCTTTCTCTGACAATTTTGAAAGGTGCAGCGAAGTCATGAGCTGTTTCAACTATTTTAATGGCCCAAAGTGGTCTTTTATTTGAATTTTCTTCAAGATTCATATTTTGAATTTCATCTTCAATTTCTTCCAAGTTGTCCCTCTTGGACCCAGATTCACTATTTCTTTCGGAACTAGAGAAAGGAGAAAGTTCATCAAAACTTATGGCTCTTTTGAATGCAAGATCTTCTTCAAAGATTACATCTCTACTAAGTTCAATATTTTTATGTCCAGGTATGAAAATCCTATATGCTTTAGATGTTTCACTATACTCTACAAAATAACCTTTCCTCCCAGAGGATTCTAACTTGGTTCTTTTTTTCTTTTGGAACATTAATGTGTACAGGACACCCAAAAATTCTAAGATAACTTATATTGGGATTTTACTTTAATAAATACTTCTTCGGGAGTTTTAATTTTAAGATAGGAGTGAGGGCTTCTGTTTTGAATATATACAGTAGTACAAAAGGCTTCTGCCCAAAGATGATATTTTAGATTTTGATCAAAAATCATAGCTCTAGGAGCTTCTATAATTGTCCTATTCTTTCTTTCAGCTACCGCATTTTGTTCTGGATTATAAGGAAGAGTGTACTCCCTCTTAGACCCTGATTCTTTACAAAACTTTTTAAACAAGTTTGAGGTATATTCTCCTCCATTATGAGTTCTAAGGGTTTTAATTTTATGCACTGAAAAGTTTTTAGTTACTGTATTGAATTCTTTAAATGTCTGAAGGATTTCTTCTGATTCTTTGCATTTTAAAAAGTAAATCCATGTTTTGCTAGAGAAGTCATCTATGAACAAGATATAATACCAGAATCCTCCAAGAGAAGGAACAAACATAGGTCGACATAAATCTGAATGCACTAATTCTAGTGCATTGTTTGTTTTTCTAGTACTATCATGAAAGGGACTTCTGGTGTTCTTACTCAGAGCACACCCTTTGCAAATTCTTGGGTGGTCTTAATTTAGTTTAGGTAATCCAGTAACCATCTTCTCCATAGTTGATAAAGTTTTGAAATTTAGATGCCCTAATCTTTTGTGCCATATTTCATTTGTATCTGTAGCTTAATGAACTAGGGCTTGAATAGATCGACTAGATTCTGTATTCAATTCATACAAATATTCTTTTTTTTGACCTATTAACTTTGCTTTCTTGATGGAGGAGTTCTTAGCCCAATTTAATACTTTGCCATCCACGAATGCAACATTGTGCCCATCATCTTCAAGTGCTGTAATTGAGATTAGGTTTCTTTTAATTCCTGGTAAATAGAGTACAGCTTTAACAAGAAGAGTATTTCTTGATTTTAGTTTACAATTTTCAATTCCTTCAACAGAGTGTGCTTAATTATCACCAATGGTATCTTCACCGTTAACCTTCTCTAATAAAGAATCTAGTGTTTCTTTGTATCTTGTTATATGTCTAGAAGATCCACTATCAATTACCCATGCTTTATTCGAAATTTCATTTGATAGTGAGGAATACAAAAGACAGTTCTCAGGATCATAAGTATCTTCTTCTATAATAACATTTGTACAGTTTGCTTATTGTTTGAAATTTTCAGGACAATTAGATTTGTAGTGTCCAGATTTTTCACATTCGAAACATTTAATTTTAGATAGATCTTTCTTGGGTTTTCCATTCGTTTGATTTCTCTTTTTCTTCTTGACATGCTTCTTCTTGCCCTTATAGGAGTTTGTATCAAGAACATGAAGTTCTTTATCTTCTGCTTTTGGTTTCTCTCCTTTCTTTAGTTTTATGGATTCCTCTCGAAGACAATCGTTCTTGAGTCTATTAAAGTCTGGAAGATTATCTATGACACTTATTCCTTGTGCAAATGTCTGCCATGAATCTGGCAATCCATCTATAGCCGTAAGTGTTAATTCTGTGTCACTAATGGTGGTTCCTATACTTAATAGTTCATCTCTAATGCCGGCAACTCTTAGGAAGTAAGAATTTATCGATTCCCCTTTCTTTATCTGAATGTGATTCAGTTGCCTTTTTAGTGCGAGAACCCTAGTTGCATTGTTTACTTCATATGCATTTCATAATGCATTCATCATATCAAAGGCAGTTTGATGTATTGTAAGCATAGGTACGATATCATTTTTTAACTCCATCTAAGATGATTTGAATAGCTTTTCTATTTCCTTTGTTGCATATGGATTTGTGGGGTTCAACTGGAGGTTGTTTGGATGCTCCACCAACAAATTGTTTTACATTGTTCTCTTCAAGAATCATCATGATTCTTAATTTGCAGGCTGAAATCAAACTGCTCTTTTCCATCAAATGTGTCCTCGGGTCTGTTTGTGTATGCCATTGGAGATAGAAGATAGTTGCTAGATATATATGAAGTCTGATAATTGAATTTTGCAGAGCGAGGTTCGACTACCAGAGCTTTGATACCATGTAAAGTTTCTGCTTATTCTGTGCTTTATAATCAGACTTGTCAATATTCCTATGTTGGAGAGAAATGACCACCTTATATGCTGATGTAAGAAGGAATAATCAATCTTCAAACTGATCTGAAAGTTGTTTTAATTCTGCAATAAATCGACTGGAAAATATTGCTTGAAGGAGCAGACTAAAAATGTATTGTGTGTCCCTCAAACTGCAATACTACCCTACAAAAATATCTTGACTAAAGGGCATGTCCCTCAAAGGGACATTTCCCTTTCCTAAGTCGGCCCATATGCCCTGTCCAGAAATCGGCAATTTCAAGGTTTTAGTAAAACATTAATTACTAACTAACACAAGTGTGTTATATTAGTGATTGAATATTAAATACCCTTCTAGGAAGTCGCCGCCTCACAAGAGGAAGATAGGAAATTATATAATGCCATACTTAAGATATTTATGATGTGAAGATCAAGTGCGATCTGCACATTCAGACCTGTAGATTATTACGTTATATACTCAACAGCCGATACACATCTGATAACAGAGAGTTTTACACAAAAACAACAATATTAATTGATACATGTGTTCCTTTTCTTGCTTAGCTTGTTCACACACACCTATTTTCACATTCACCTTTTTCCTTGTATTTGTAGCCAGATGTTCAGCCTCAACCACTTACTTAATGATATGCATGGCTCCTATTTAAACTACATGTTCATCCACATGCCCAATTAATTAATAATTATCAACACAAACCACGAAAAATGAATCCAGCAACTATTAAAAGAGAACCACTACGTGTGGTTGAACTGTTCTGTTTTATCAGAAAGTGCTTATTAATGAATTAGAAATGGCTAAGGCAATGGGTGGGTGGGACTCAAAAGCCATAGAAATGTCTAAGCCATAGGGTTCCTGTTTGTCCATCAATCTCAGATTTGTGGAGGCAATTAGCACAGGCATAGACATTGGACTGCTTTGGGGGTGCCCGTGGTGTCAACTTCATCAAACAACAGAAGTGGGGGTTTGGTTACTGTAGGAAATTTATTGCCAGAAAGTAGTAATTAGCAAAGAAAGGCTTTCAGCAGGTTACAACGGGCATATGCATTTGATAACAGCAATTGATTGTAGAAAAACTTGTCAAATTCAATAATCATACCTGCAGACCAGGCAAAATATTTAGCAGTTCAGTCTATTCCTGTAATAATTGTGGAGGTGCCTTTATTGTGAGTTTTATTAGATCCATCAGTAAAACACTTACTTGCAGGCTTAGCATTGGAGTCTTGGTATGCTACTTGCCATTTCAGTGGAATAAATCTCTCAAATTTGAAATTATTGCTTTTCTTTCACATAATTTTGTATTCTGAAATTGTCTCCGTCTTGGGAAACTGCCGTAGAAATAATCTGGGGAGAAACCACACTGAATAAATCTCCGAGTCTGATTAGGCTCCACATCACAACACTATTTAGATTAACATTTTAGAATTTCCTTGATCAAGAACTATGAGTGCCTTTTTAATGATCAGCATACAAGGAGTCTACCATACATGTTTTTACCATCTTGTAGAGAGCTATTAGTACCAGAAGTTACAGAATATCATACAACTATTACTGTCAGACTCACCAATATACCACAATGTTGTCCTAATGGAGGCAAGGAACAGTTTTATTTTATTAATATTACCAAAAACATGAATGTACAATGTCCAAGTATCAATCTGCTTATAAAGGGGTCGGTTGGTTAGAAACCAACCGACACACTCCCTCCTTCCTAACTACTCACTAACACAAGTATTAAATACTTAAATCACTGAATGCCGTCTACAAACCAATTGCCGACTACATATATCCCCCCCCAAAAAAAAGAATCGTCTTCCAGATGATGACTAAAACAATTGAGAAATGTTTCAAGAAGGAGGATTGGAGGACATCCCTGGACTCGGAGTTCCTCGCAAGCGTTGCAGCTCCTGTTCCGCCATTTTCTGTTTAGTACGAATGCCCTGAAGTACCTGCAAAGTATCCATCTTTTTAGCTTCGGCCACTGCCAACTTGCCTTCCAACTCAGATCGCTCCAACTGCCAACCTGCTATCAGAGCAGTCTTTTTTGCCTGCGATTGCTTATGAAGATGTTTGTTCCGCTGGGCTTCCAAAAAAGCACCTCGGAAAGCAGTCTCCATAGTAGTCAGAGAGGCCATGAGAGGAGAGGAAGCAACCTGGGTCTGAGAAATGATAGAATGGCTGGTCCAAGTAGTGGCAATATCTTCTTGACTGTATTTACTCTGTTCTAAGAGACCCCAGTCTATGTAGCAGTCAGCTCGCATGAACTGGGCTAATGTTGCAGCTGCGGCGAGTACACCCTCCAAGTTATAGGACTGCGCATGCTGAAGGAGTTCCCGGGTAGAATGCTCCATAGCTCGTAACTCCGTAAGAAATCTTTTTGCTTGAGCTGCAAAAGAAGCCAGAACCAAAGTTTCCTCATGCCTAGTCCGTATCTCCACTGGTTCCTCAAGCCGGGAGGGCACAGGGGATGACACCAACCCCTCTTCTTCTAGCAACCTCTTCTAAAACAGTATCTTCTTTTGCCATTGTCACCTGAGTATCGGAAGAGGAAGGGTCCTTTGATTGCTCCCCCACAACCGACTTAACAACGAGAGCCATAGGCTGGACCACCTTTGGCCCAAGAGGTGTCAGTATTTATACCTTGTGTCTATAGTGAACTTGTCCTCTTAAATCAATCACCTTGGTGCAAGTATGCAGGTTTGGCGAGAGAAAGGGGCTTGATTCTTGGAATAGACAGCGTAGAAGCCCCCCATGTTGGAAAGTGTCCTGAGCCACTTGCTGCTTTTAAGCTGGTGTCTTTGGTAGAAGAAACTGGTGGTACCACAACGTCACCAGGTGGAGAAGCTGGCTGAGGAACCTCAGTGACCCCCGTAGGAAGGCGCCTTGTTGTAGGTGGAAAAAACACTACTTCACTTGGGGTGCCCTGTAAGTGATTTTGGCGAATCTCAGCTGCTTAGAAATCAAAAGAGGAGGAATCTGTATCACCCGCTGTGTCCTCAGAATTGACTTGGTCCTCATCCTTTTCTGCTACTACGGCTTGTCGTGCTTTCTTTTTGGTGGGTTCCTCACAACCCTGGGAGCCCACACCTAAGGTGTTTAGATGTAGCCAATAAGTCATCGCTGGTTGGTATAGTTCCACTCTACTTGCTGGTACCAATGTCCCACGATGTTCACTACTATCTTGAAGCTGAACTGCCTCCAAGAACAAAGCCATTGCATTATGGGGCATGTAGAAAGCCTTATGCCGCAACTCCAAAAATTCCTATAGTCTACCAGAAAGGAGTTGAGCCCAGTTGTAAATCTGTCCTTGGGATAGGCCATCCACCACTGGCAACAGCCAAAGAGCAATTTAAGAGGTGCGACTGATAGTCGTGAGCTTACTTTTTACCAAATCCACCACGCAATGCCATTCCTCATTCGCAATGAAAACCTTTCTTAGCCCCCGACTATTCTATAGAATACCGTCCCATTCCTCATTGGTAATATTTTGGTGGCACAGGAGTTTTAGCCATTTCTGCTTGTCTTCTCCTATCATAGGGGCTTTGCTCAACTCCTATCCTCGATTAGGGATTCCAAAAACCCTACTAAGTACTTTGGAAGAATAAGAAACTACCACTTGGTGCTAAGCATACTGTATGATAGATTGATGACTTGCTCGATCATACCCCGTAATCAAATCTCGAAGGATAGGTTCAAATTCTTGTAAATCAAAGATCAGCATAAAGATAATCTTGTCCACCTCTGTTGCCACCAACGCCTTCCGGAGAGGATGATCTGCGTCTGATTTTTCCCACCATGCCCTACACTCATTGTCGTGCACACTTTCAAAAGTGATACTAGAAGTAGTGATCTTTTGTGACAGTTTAGTCTTGCCATGTGCCATGACTGACTTCTAAGTTCTTGCCCGTAAGGGAACAACTTTAGTACCTTTGGAATCAACAATGTGATTTCGACTGGGATTCCCCATACTTAACTTCACCATGTTAGAAGAATATGTCCAATCTACAATCTGCTAGTGTGTGCTAAGATATCTCCAATAACCACCCCAAAGAACTGTTGGCCACGTGCTGAAATAGTAACCATATAATTCAAGTAGAATGGTAATTTGTAAAGAATATGTTTAATCGGACCATACACTGATATGTTGTCGTACGACAGCCATATGCAGCTTAACCTTGTGCAAGTTTGTACATAAATCTCTCATACAGCCAATCCTCCGTACACTATCCCTCGTATGACCAATCCATCTTAGATGCCAATCCTCCGTATGCTAGGTTCGGTACGATACACCAAGTCTACCAAGTCCACCTTTCCTACGCTGGGTTCTGTACATTGCCAAAACCTTGTCCTTCGTACATTGGATTTTGTATGGGTATGTTAGAAATTTGTTCATACGAGGATAAGTTGAGTGAGGATTCCGCATGCTGCGCTCCGTAAAGCTAATCCCACGTACGGCTATAACCTTGCCCCTTCCGTACGGTCTGATAGGCCGTACGTTGCCTTGCTCCACTATCCAGACACGACGTACATCCACAATCCTCTGCACTGTACTTGCAGTCACCTTCCTCTGCTCGCCTGGTCAAGAAGAAATGACTTTGGCTGAAGTCTTTGGGGTATAAAGTAGGCAGGAACTTTTCGCTATTTATATATTTTCAATTTGGACCCATTCACGAGATCTTTAATTGGCTGATTATCAAGAGTAGCTAACTTTATCGCTTCATTTGCTTTTAGTTCCATTATTCTGTAAGGCCCTAGCCAACAAATTTTAAACTTACCTGGCTTAATTTCATTCTTCCTGTTGTGTCAAAGTACAAGTTGCCCTGGGTGAAAATTCATCATTTTCAGAGGTTTATCGTGCCAAAATTTTCGTTGCTTTTGAGGCACCTCTGTACACCATTGGGCGAATATTCTTTTTTCTTCCAACTAGAGTAAGTGATATAGACGCTCCTTGAGACTTTCCTCATCACTTAATCTGCTCTGAATGGCTATCCTTAAGCTCGGAACCACATACTCTATTGGCATCATTGCTTCCTACTTATACATGAGTTGAAATGAGGTATGTCCTGTAGTACCTTTATAAGCTGTCCTCTAGGCCCATACTATTGCTGGAAGTTGCTCTTCCCAGTCTTGCCCTTCAACACCACAAGTTTTGTACAGAATAGCAACCAATATTTTGTTTGTGGCTTCTGCTTGACCATTCGCCCTTGGATAGTAGGGACTGCAGAAAGAATGAAATATTTTATATTCAATGGTCATTATTCGAATAATGTGATTCACGAAATGCACTCCTCGATCACTGGTGAGCTGCAGAGGGATCCCGAATCAAGTGACTATTTGTCATAGAGGAATCTGGCGGTACTAAGGGCGGTATTGATTGGCAAGGCACGTACCTCTATCCATTTAGTCAGGTATTCCGTGGTCACCACTATGTATTTGCACCGATGAGTTTTACTGGATAGTAGAGGACCCACAAAGTCCAGTCCCCACCTTTCAAATAATTCCTGTGGTTGAGATCGAAACAGTGGCATGAAGTCCCTTTTGAGCGGCTTGCCTGCTCACTGGCATGTGTCACAGCTCACTACCCATTTCTTGGCATCAACATATAATGTAGGCCACCATAGTCCTGCCAAGAGCACTTTTCGTGCAGTGGTGTCTGGTACCATATGGCCTCATGCCACTCCTTCATGAGATTCTTTGAGAACCCTTGGGATCTCTTCCTCCATTACAAATCGTTTCAGGATTCCAGCTGGTCCAAGTTTGTACAACAACCCTTCAATTAACTGAAATTTACAGCTTTTTAAGGCAATTTTTCTTCGTTCTGTTGGGGGCATGTTGTGAGGAAATGTAGCTATGGACAAGTATTGGCCAATCTGTTTGTACTATGCAGGTAATATTGCAATCTGAAAAAGGTGAGTATCTGAAAAATCCTCATTTATCCCACCACTAGCGGCTTCTCCTGACTTGATGCGAGACAATTGATCAGCTATTACATGATTTTTTTCGGGCTTTACTATAATTTTGAATGTAAGTTCTTGTAACAAAATTAGCCACCGACTTACTCTCCCTTGAATTACTGGCTTGTTCACCGAATACATTAATGCTTGGTGGTCAACAAAAAATGTAAAAGGTGTAGCAAGTAGATAGTGCCTAAATTTTTGAACTGCATAGACCATACCAAGTGCTTCCCTCTCCGTGGTATTGTAGTTCCGTTCCGTTGTTGACAAAAGCTTGCTAGCGAAATATACAGGGTGATCCAACCCTTCTTTCCCTGTTTGGGCCAAGGTGGCACCTATAGCATAGTTGGATGCATCTACATGAACTCGAAATTCCTTGTCCCAATCAGGATCGATAAGGATAGGTGCTTCCACGAGTCTTTTTTTAAGTTCTTGAAAGGCGTCTTCTTGTTTCTCCTTCCATTCAAATCATTGGCCTACCTAGTTAACTTTTCAAGCGGAAGTGATACTTCAGTGAATCCTTTGATGAATCGCCGATAATATCCAACATGCCCTAGAAAAGATTTGATACTTGTCACATTCTCGGGAGCCTCCGTTCCCAAAATTACCTTTATTTTGTTTGGATCCGTCTTTAAGCCTTCTTTACATACTATATGTCCTAGAAGTCTGTCGTGTCGGACCATGAACCGGCATTTCTTAGGATTGAGCGCCAGTCTCGCTCTTTGACATTTCTCCAGGCATTCTCCAATAATTTTAAGGTGGTGTTCCTTTCCGCTGTAAACTGACCAATCATCAAGGAATGCTTTAAAATTTCCTACTGATATACCATGAAAAATGTGTAGTATAATCTGCTGGAAGGTCGTCGGTGCATTGCATAGTCCGAAGGGCATCCCATTATAAGCATATAACCCATCTGCCAGTACAAATGTAGTTTTCAGCTTATCCTCCTTTGCAATACTAATTTGGTTATATCCGGAAAATTTGTCCATGAAAGAGTACATCTCATGGCCAGCTACTTCTTCCAAAATGCTATCTATAAATGGAATGGGAAATGGGTCTTTTATGGTCACCGCATTTAAACTTCTGAAATCTACACATCCGAATTTGAGTACCATCCTTCTTGAGTGATATTACAATAGGAGAAACGCAGTCGCTTTCTGAACTTCAAATATTATCCCTGTGTCTAACATCTTTGTGATTTCTTCTCCTACTCGCTCTGCATAGTTTCTATTCATTCTATAAGGTTGTTTCCGCACTAGTCTTGCTCTAGGTATGAGTGGAATCCAGTGGACACACACCTCAGGTGGTACTCCTTTCAAGTCCTTGTACGTCCATGCAAAAACGTCTTTGTATTCCGTAAAGATTCTGAGGGCTGCCGCTTTCAGCACTAGATCCCAATCATCACCTATAAAAATTTCTTTGGTTTGCCCTACTTCTCTTAGGTTTAGGGCCTAGAGACTAGCCTCTTTGTATTCCACTTTTTGGTCAAAAATGTGGGCCGGTGTCATGTTCAAGGTAGTTACACCTTTCTTGTACTTTGTATACCCATCTGGGTATCGTTCCTCCGATTCTTGTATTTGTAACATGTTGCAATCTGTTTGGAAGACTTCATAATCTCCCATCTTCCAGTGAAATAAACCCTTAAGGGAGTCTGTGTCATCCTCCAAGTATTCTCCTAACTTGAGTACTCCCTCCTCGTCAGGTTCCATCTCTTCATATTCTTCTTCTTCAGAGTCAGATGCCAAGTCATGACTTACTGACTGGTTTTTGAGATCTATAGTGTACTTCCTACCCTCCGATTCAATAGAGAGGGTGTTTCGTATCCAGTTGTGATTGGCCTTTGCTACTACTAGCCATCCCCTCCCTAATAAACTATCATATCCTTTCTTCACCAAGGTAATAACCACAAAATCTAAAACAACTTGTTGGGTTCCTATTATTACCTTTTGCCCTAGCAAGGTGCCAATTGGTTTGATGCCATGCTGATCTACTCCTACGAGCTGAAATTTGGGTGGCCACAAGGTAGGTTTCCCGATTGCCTTCCAAGTATCTTTTGATAGAACATTCACCTCGGATCCTCCATCAATTATTGTGTTTGAGAGTTTGTACCCAATGATTTCCATCTCTACCACTACTGGCGCTCTCCCTAGACCTGTTGTAAATAAAATATTTTCTTCCTCTTCCACTAGAGTTTCTTCTTTTTCTATCCGCTCTACTGCTTTTGGTTCCACTTGTTCTTCCTTGTTTCAATGCGACTTGTAACTGTGGTAGTGTATCTAGTAATTCCCCAGTGGAGACCAGAATGGTAGTTTCTGATGCTTTCCTTATGATGTTAGGTACCCCCTTGCCCTTAGGGGTCTTGGCTGGCTTAGCTGTTGTTTCCCCTTTCAACTCATTTTGGATATTTTGCTTTGCCTCCTCAAATCTTGCTTTTTCCACAGTCACCTTTGGGTATATGGCTTTCTTGGCTTGCATCCTTGTTATAGCAAGTACCTCCTTTTTTGATCCTTCAATATCCAGCATGTTCACACCTTTTTTCCTTGGGCAATTGGCATCCTCATGGTTGCCCGACCTGCACCATTTGCAGAGCATTCCTCCATTTTGTCCCCCTCCATTTTGACATTCTCGAGCAAAATGGTCCCATTCGTTGCATCTTCGGCATTGGATCATGGGTCATCCTTGAAAATCATTGTGGATTGACCGTCGGGGTGTGTTCGTGTTGCTCTTGTTATTACTACTATTGGCACTGCCTCTTCGGTTATTTCTGTATCCCCCTAGTGAAGTTTCAGTATTATTGTTCTTTGGGGGAGTTGCTAGTGGTGTAGACTGTTCTCCAGTAAACAGTATTTGGGCGTTCCTTGTTTTTAGGTTATAAGAGCAGTCTTTGATTGCATGACCCCCTATATGGCAAATCTCGCAAAACATCTTTCTCAGGCATGCTCCTTTTTTATGACCCTCTTTTTCGTAGTCTGTATACCATAGGTCTTTACCTTCCTTCTTCTCATCCTTAGTTTCGACTACTTCCTTCATTAGCCATTTGAGGTCCTTCCTCAAGGCTTGGATCGTTTTTGACTCTTCCTCACTTTCCTTTGAACTCTCACTAGAGCTTCCATGCCGTCTCCTCTTCGAGGTTTTATTTTCACTTTCAATGTCCATGGCACGCGTACAAGCATCTCTAAAAGTGGATGGTGGGACTATCTTCATTTTTTTTCTTAAGGACGGGGTGAGTCCTTGAATAAACCATCTTTTCTTTAACCTGTCCGCAGGCTTATTGTCCAATTTGCTGATGAGTTCCTTCAGTCACCTGGTATAAGCCTTCACTAATTCCTTCTTGTCTTGCCTAGTGTTATAGATTTCTGTGACAATTTCATCATCATCTCTTAACAATTTGAATTCTTCCTCAAATGCTCCACGCAGGTTATCCCAAGTGTTCTTCTTGCCAGCATCCAAGTCTGCATACCAATCTATGGCAAGCCCTCTTAATGTGGCAGGAAATGCCTTCAACCATTCATTACTATCATTCTCCCCATTTGCTTGCGATATAGTTATACAGGTTTTGCAATGGCGAGCAGGATTCTTTGATCCGTCCCTCGTAAATTTAGGCAATTTTTGTTTATCGACTGCCATTTTCTTTCCTTGTTGCAGCCTTCCCAATGGAACCCATCCTCCCAAGGGAACACCACCACCGGGTGGAACCGTACTTCCAGATGGAATACCTCTTCTCGGTGGAATGCCACTTCCTAATGAAACACCACTTCCTAAGGGAACACCCTCGTCGGATGGAACCCTACTTCCCGTTAGAACTCCACTTCCTGATGGGCTAGACTCCTAACTCCTTATCTCCTCTTGACGGAGTTCTTGCTGTTTAGGGGTTTCTAGTTTCTGGCACCCGAACTGCCTTTTCGGTGTTTCCGAAATAACCAAATTGGCTAGTTCCTCAATAGTATGTTCAATTCAACCTTCTTGACTTTGACAGGAATCCCCTTGTGTTCTCCAGTTACGACATCTCTCTTCTTGTTGCTGGAGACGTAAGGTTCTTAGGGCAACTTCCTCCTTAGTTTTGTCCTCCGGTGCTATTCTCCGATATTTATTTGGAATTAGGGGCATGAAGTAATTCAGTGCCTATGTCCCTATCTTGGCTTATTGGGTTCCTCTCCTTTGGGATTCCACACCCTCTTAGTAAACCGTTGAAGAACTTGTTGCCGCCTTCTTTCCCTCTCGATTTGTGGTCTTTCGTCGTCAACATGTACGAGGTTCCTTGCCAAAAGCCGAGGAATCTTTCCTAGGAGATCATGCACCGTCGGCGGTACGGAGAGTTCGTCACGTACTGTGCTCTCAGGAACCATCCTCTCATGGGCTTTCCTTTGCACGTACTGCTCGACCTCAACTTCCCATGCTATCACCAGGTCGCGTGTTAACTGATCCTCCTTAGTTATTTCCTCCTCCTCTTTGTCGCTATTAGTAATTTGGATGCAAGGTATAAATGGTCTTCCCATTAGTCCATCCTGTCTAGCACAAAACCTCCAGATCCGAACTTAGGCAACGATGCCAAAAATGTAGAGAGCAATTACTACCAAAAGTTACAGAATATCATACAACTATTACTGTCAGACTGACCAATATACCATACCACAATCTTGTCCTAATGGAGGCGAGGAACAGTTTTATTTTATTAATATTACCAAAAACATGAATGCACAATGTCCAAGTATCAATTTGCTTATAAAGGGGTTGGTTGGTTAGAAACCAACCGACACACTCCCTGCTTCCTAACTACCCACTAACATAGTATTAAATACTTAAATCACTGAATGCCGACTACAAACCAATTGCCGACTACACATCTTTCCTATTGCTGTGAACACATAACCATGTGTCACAACTTGCACCTTTTTCTTAGGGCTAAACTTCTCAATAGCATGTTTGAGGATGTGAAATTGATGAGTTTCCTTGAACATACTCGTGGTGCCTTGAATGGTCAACAAATCTAAGTGATGGCTCTCAATCCAGGCCACCATGATATCGATGAAATCACAGTACCTAATGCATCTCTACCTATCCACGATAAAATTGAATCCCCTTGTGATCCATATTATTTTTGGAATTGTCCTATTCAAGTATGTGGCTGTAAGTTTTTTCACGTCTAATCTCACATAATAACATCATACTATTAAACCTTAGTTGTAGCCTCCTTATACTAAAGAGATAATGTGGAATGAAATGCTGATAATCTACCTTATCTATCATCTGAATACTAAACATCTTTAGTATTGACTTGGGGGAAATTGTCATGCAACATTTCTGCATAGGCTCCCTTGCATGAGATATAAAAATATGAACCTGTGGGTGTTGGAAGCTGCCAGTAGTCTTTATTTGCATAATAGTAAGTGTTGCATATTGCTCTTCACAAGTACCAAAAAATCTATGTATTACTGCATATCCTTAAGTAACAACACAACACATGGCCCACCACTTTTTACTAGGATGTGAAGGAGATGCACATTGACCCTGGTAATGCTGACTTGGACTTTAAGGCCGTTTTAATGATATTTCTATAACTCAATATGACTGAATTTGTTAGATTTTATTTTATTTTGGTCACAAATTGCCTCAAAAGGGCCTTCTTATGAAAGGGACCTTTGGCCCTCTTTGACTCCTTAGGACTTTCCTTTGGCAGGGAACATGGGAAAGTAAAAAAATTCCTTGTTAGCTTAGGACAAGGTATGCAAACCAAAAGGCGAGAGAGGTGTAAGAACCGGGGGCATCAAAATCCAAGGTAAAGCTTTAAGAGTGAAACTAGTATGTGGAGAATGTACAAGAATCCACATCTCAAGTTGGCAAAGATACTAATAAAGTAATATCTGAGCAATACTGATCTGATCAACATATTTAGGGAGAAACCACCGCCTAGAGGATCGAGAATCTGAAACTTCATGGTGGATTGTAGCTCCTCCATCCAGGATAGATTAACATGGAACCTAGGGATGTGGGAAGAAGCTTTCTTCTGGGAATACCCTTGGGGAGGATATGGTGCTTTGGAAAAGAATGGTAAACTAGCCCAAGCAAGGTGGACACTTGAAGCTAGATGGGGAAAAGAGTTATAGATTATACAACCTTTGAGGATGGAGGAAAAGGTTGGAAATGGAAGGATTTTAAGGACATGAACATCCTACCTAAGGATCTGGAAGATCTAAAAAGAACCTTATCAAATAGAGAACTTTTAACTTTGGCAAGGACAAATTGATGTGGGATGGTAGCAAGAGCGGG
Organism: Cupressus sempervirens; assembly: GCA_028749045.1. Classification (NCBI taxonomy): domain Eukaryota; kingdom Viridiplantae; phylum Streptophyta; class Pinopsida; order Cupressales; family Cupressaceae; genus Cupressus; species Cupressus sempervirens. The sequence continues at coordinate 767,329,082 of CM053784.1, read as the reverse complement.
GTTAGGTTGCATGAGACGGATTTTTTTTCGTACTTCAGGTCACAAAGTGTAGAAGCGAAGTATACACAAATTGTATGAGGTGTAGACAAAGGAAACTCGAAAAATCAACTGAAAATCGGCTATAGAATCGGTCAGATTTGTAAATAAAATTTTCAAAGAATTTATTTTTTCCTAGAATATTTCAATTAATAAACACCTTAAAATAGCTCTTATAAAACCTTAAATAGTTAAAGTATCAGTAAATAATGCTAAAATTAAATGTAATAATAATAATTAGAAATATCCGTCTACGAGTAATGTATAGTATATTTAAAATTCATACTGAAAACAAAAGAAATTAACATCATATTTCTGATTTAGAAATGAGAGTGCAAATGTCAATTGTTTTTTATAAATTTCAAAATTTGCCGAGTCTCACATTGAAGGTTTGAGGATTTCTTTGAATGCTGGATTGTAGTCTCTGTCTTCCCCCTCCTCTCGTTCAATGTAGTGAGAAAGTGTTGGTGGTAATTCCAGTGGAATGTCAGCACATACACACGCACACACATACGCACACACGTGCACACACACACAATTTTAGAGGTAATGATACTCGTGGCAAATTAGTTTTCACAATTTTTGGGTCATGTATCAATAGCAGAGACTTCTTGGAGTTCTTTAAGATGGTTGATAGGCTTCTACTACAGACTTTCTAGGATCCTCAGCATTGCCAGTAATAGGGATTTTTCGGAAACATTCCCTCCATGGCTTGAGCAGTAGAGGGTGTTTGTTATGATCATCTATATGCCCTGTGGTTCTCCCCATTTCAGAAATATGCCACTTTTGAAGGGGAACATGTCCACATTGAAACCTCCAGTTCTATTGTTTAATACTGGTTTCCAGTTGCATGTAATTTTGGTCCAAAACATCTAGCTTTTTAGGTTTGCTTAGGACTAAAAGATCCTAGCATGCTTAAGGCAGTAGTCTGTTCGTATTATTTGTGGTACCATGAATTGCTCCTTACTTGTGTAAAGATGCATATAAACTTCTGTAATCTCTCACTCTCTGTCTGCTTAATTATCTTTGTTGTTCTTCGTTACTAATATGTATATTTTCTATATACCTGATGGCTAATAACCAATAATATCTCATTTAAACAGGCATATGGACGGGAATTGCTGGAGGCTCACGAGTGTTGTTTGAAATATCGAAAAACTGGAAAAGAAGCTGAACTCACTCAGGTATTTGAAACTAAAGTTGTTCAGAGAGAATATAAGATGCTTTAATATATCTAATTTTTTATTCCCTTTACAGGCTTGGGATCTATATTATCATGTTTTTAAACGTATAAATAAGCAGCTTGGCAGTCTTTCTACGTTAGAATTGCAGGTGATGCGTTTCTTTGGTTTCATTCAATAAGGAGTATTCTCTAGATTTCTAAATGCTTGTCCCTTTACTCACTAGCATGGATGTTGCAGTATGTTTCCCCGGAATTACTCTCTGCTCGTAATCTGGAACTAGCAGTACCTGGAACATATCGTGCAGGTAATTTTTATCGGCAAGATATGTTGCCGTATTCCTTATAGGATATGGATCATGGGTTTCATCTTGCAAGTTAATGGTTATTTTTTTCAAACTATGCAGGATTTCCAGTGGTGACTATAGCAGGTTTTGCTCCCCAGCTTGTTGTGATAACATCAAAGCAACGACCACGGAGGTTGACTATTCATGGAAGTGATGGTAAGGATTATGCTTTTTTGCTTAAGGGTCATGAAGATTTGCGGCAAGATGAGCGTGTCATGCAGGTTTGTAATCAGTTATCTACCTTATTCTAAAAGTGATGACATTGATTGGAATCAAGGTTTCTTTTTTTCCAAGGAATTTGCAATTGGATCAGACTTCTGGCTTTTTGGATATTTAGATTCTACAAGATAGCATATAGATGTTGGTATTTGGGTCTGAGAAGGATATAAATTCTGTCAGCATTGCTGTCAAATGTTCTTCAGATGGAAGATTAGAAGTGATATGTTATGTCTGTAGTTTTTAATCTTTTAAAATCTTGCTGCAGCAACAGCTGTAACTTTAAGCAATTTCATTCATTAACAAATAAACCGTTCTCCTTGAAACAGTTATTCGGTCTTGTCAACACCTTGTTGGCAAATTCAAGGCAAACTACGGAGAAAGATCTCTCTATTGAACGTTATGATGTAATACCATTGTCTCCAAATAGTGGACTAATAGGCTGGGTTTCCAATTGTGACACCCTCCATTATCTTATTCGTGAATATAGAGAAGCAAGGAAGGTATCTAAGTTATTTGTCCTCACAAATTATTTTTTCAGAAGCTATTAAAAGTTCAAACATTTTCTGTTTTGATTTGAAATACCAAATACGTTTAGTGTAAGGAGATTATTGGTTATGCCAATGTAAATTTTGACATTCCTGTTCTTAATATTTCATTCTATTTATAACCAGATATTTGTGAATTTGGAACATCGCTTGATGCTAGCCTTTGCTCCGGATTATGAGCATCTGCCGTTAATAGCAAAGATTGAAGTCTTTGAGCATGCGCTTGAGAACACAGAAGGCAATGATTTGGCTAAGGTTGGTCTATATGTGGACAATCACTCTTAATGAAATGTAAACATTTAAGTTGAATTTGAAATTCATGAAGTGACTTGGATAAACATGCATACATTATAAATTTAAGGACAATATTGTTTTAAGATAGATGATGCACATTAGAAAGATAGTAACCTGGAATTCTCAACATTTCAAACTCTATAATCAGGGCAATATTATACAGTTCTTATAAGGTACTATGGAGCTTACGTTAAGGTAACCCGATTTTACTTTTAAAATCACACCTTGTCATTCCTGAAATTTTTCAAGAGCAATCAGTCCTCTTTCCTTACAAAGAGGAAAGTTGGAAGAGTCAGTTTGTGGACAGGTAAGGGTGTGTGCTGGAAGGTTTTTTCATGTTTTGTGGTTTCCTTAGTGTTTATTCTAGTGTAAGGGATGTGGGATATGTGGATGAGTTTGGGGGACTGCAAATTTTTTCCTGAATTTTGGGGACAGTGAATGATGAGCAATAACATCGTTATTGAATTGAATTTTGTTGTTTTCAAAATTACAAATAAAAAGAGGTTCTAAGAAATAACATAAACCAAAAAACATACTGAAAATATAAAGGGAAAGAACAATAACAATTCATTGCTTCCATTGTCCATCTGATACACTGATAATTTGACATAGATGAAACATGTGACTTATATTGGGTGATTCTGAAAACACAAATTCTGGATCATGTACATAAGAGCAACAAATTTTAGAAATTGAAGTCACCATGCTATTGATATCTTGGTGTTGCATAATTTATTATTCTTTTCAGCGCTTGTGGTTCATTGGGCCACTATTGTTGTTTAACATAATATTGATTTCCTATAGATAGCAGAACCAACGTTTGACAAAATATAAGGCTTCAAGTTTTTCCCATTGGAGCTAGTAAAAGAGGATGGTAACTGTACTGGAATCCAGTTATATTTCATTTCAACATATGTTACCACAAGTTTCTGGGATGGAGGACAAGGAAATGGGATTTTAGAGCGATTTTTTTCTCCCTTGGACCGCAGGGAACAATTATATGTATGTATGTATATAAATTTGACATTTCAGATGTATGCATGAATTATATGATATTGTAACATTCATCATAGCAACGTAATAACATTTAAACATCTAAAATCAAAGATCATTCATTGAGCCATCATAGAACATAGCATCAAATGAATCGAATGAGAGTTCAAATTTCAATTTCATAAATTCATAGATATAATTCATTGAAACAATGAAAAGTACCATATCATATATCAAAATGTGCAAAGGTTGCGAGTATCAACAAAATGAGAAGTTAAAGAGTTAAAAGCATCATATCATATATCAAGATTCAATTATCATTGCATCAATGTGTTATATAATATCAGAAGACTCAAAGTTTCAATCTGCATAGTCAATGAAAACAAGGATAGTATTTTGCTGCCCGTAATTTTGATCAATATCAGTGTCACCATCGCTGTCAGCCTGAGCCTCAAAGGTTGTGTTATCAAACAAAATGACAAGCTATCCCTGCTAGGTGTCGTTCTCATCAATCTGAGTTGTGTCTTCAGTATCAGTATCCCGCCATAAAGCTGGAGTCTGTCAATGCTCTCAAGTCTTAATATTTATGAGTGGCAGAGCACTGTGCACAACCATTAACTTCTCCGCTTGTTTAGAGGTAATCTTCTTCCTCTGTATGGAGTGGATAAAGCTATACATAGACCAGTTCCTGTCTGCAATGGAGGAACTAGCAGCCCATGGGAGGAGACAAATTGAAAGTGTCCTCAATTCTCGTGCATCTGATCCATGCCATTGCCACCATTGAAGGGGGTTTTCTGTGCCATTATTGCTCTGTCCATTTTTGCCTCTGGTATGCTTAATTGTGGATCATCGAGGTTTGTGAAGGCAGCCTATTGCTCACAAAGTCTACTAAAATTCTCAGCTAACTACGCCTTCTGAAGGGCCCTCACAACCTCACATCTCACCTTAGCATCCTCACTAGGAGCACGACTTCCAGGCCCAGGCTCATACCATTTTGGCTTCATTGCAAAGGCTGCTAGATGAAGTGGTGTGTTCATGGTGTTCCACCCCTGCATGAAACTTGGGTGATCTATGTCATGTATGTCTGATTTTCTGTACCCTCACCAACTCCCTTGGTTGTAGAAGGGGAAGACAAAACAAAGATACAAAGTGAGAGCCTGAGACCCTTGGAAATGTTCTCATTAAAAGACAGAGCAGAAAGAATCCTTAAAGAATTGCAGGATATGGAACATACCACTAAGGAGATTATAAAGCAGGCTAAGAATCAGAATCCGGGCATCATAGCTAGAGCTGTGAAATCCCTGGTAACATTCATGAAGAAGGATTGCCCTACAAATTGGGAGTTGCTTCAGCAGAGTTGGTACAAGCAGGAGGACATAGCTGCCGAGTGGATAAACCGATTCACGATACCTCAAACTAAAGAACAGTCACCTCTTCCACAGGTACTTGCAGATACGGAAGTTGCATTTAGAAAGCTATACTTAGAACTTCAGCAAGAAAAGGACTTGACGGGACGGTTGGATAAGAAATGGGAGGTAGAAAAAGCGGCCCTAGAAGAAAAATGGAAGGTAGAAAAAGCTGTCCTGAAGGAAAATTAGAGGGTAGAGAAAACTGCCCTGGAAAACACCTGGAGGATAGAAAAGACTGCCCTGGAAGAGAAATTCACAACAGCAGAGGCAGAAAAGATGGATGCATTGCGTGTTCTACAAGAGTTGATGCCAAACAAAAGGCTGCCGAATGTGATCTTCTACGCCTCCGTGGAGCCCCGAGTCTAGGGATGTCTTCCCAAACCTCTTCATGCAGTCTGCTTTTTCTTTTTGTCTTTGATGGGTTGTCGTCTAGAAGATGACTTCTTTTTTTTGAGGGGATAAGTTTAGTATGTAATAAAGTAATATTGTAATTAAGCATTAGTTTGCTTTGTTGGGATGGGTAGTTAGGAAGCGACAGGTTGCTTTCATTGGTTTTCCCAACCGACTTTTATATAAGAACCTTGGAATATGGATGATGTACTCATGGTTTTTGTATCAATAAAGAAATAACATTTCCTCGTCATTCTGGTATTTTGCTACAATTTAATCTCTGTTATATTATTCTTATTAGATTTCCACAATCCATTAGATTATACTCTGTTATATTGTTTGAATTTATGTAATATTGTTCTATGCATTGTGCATTTATAACTATTCTACAGAGCATTAGTAATTTATCTGAAGGGAACAATTAATTGTTGAAGGCAAAAGGAAAGGAACAATTAATCTTTATTTTTGCTTATTTAATGGTGAATATTGTAGATTCTATATATATTAGAAACTTTCTAATTCTACGATTGTTTCATAATAGAAACATCATTCGTTTGTTACATGTAAATTATCGCTTTATTAGTCATTAAATTTATTCAATATTTTACCAATTACTTTCATAATAATTCATTGAGGGGCTGATTCCCATATTACACAAAAAAGTTGAAATTATTATCTCCATCCTCATACCTTCAAGCCTACAATTGAGTGATGGACATTGAGAGTGGAAACGAGACATATTCCCAAGGGAAGAAGAAGGTGAATGGTGACAAGAGCACTGAGAGTAGTAGCGATGATGAATTGACAACAGTCAAGGCCCCATAAAGGGATATGATGAGAACACTGAGAGAAATGAAGGTAGAGAAAGGAACCAATAAAGAAAGCAATGAAAAATGGTGCACTGAGTACAAAACAGAGGGCCACGCGAAAGGTTATTGTCCTAAAATGACATCCTATGAGATTTGTTAATTGATGGGTCATTTAATAATGAAGTGTCTATATAATTTGAAGAGTAGTACACAATTACTCTTCACAGAGGGAGAGCCAACTCCATCAAAACCAAAAAATCTATTGCCAAGTGGTTACAAAAATCTACGAGGAGGCTGAAATCAATTGTAGTATGACTACAGAGGACATCCTATCAATATGGTGTTGATATTGTAGTGAATGAGAACACTTTGTAAGAGACTACCAAGATAAGAAAGACAATGTGCAATCATTTTGCAAATGGTGTGGACTAGGAAACCATGAAGACACCAATTTCCCAAAGAAAAAGGGTATTAATATGCTAGAGTTGGAGGATCAAGTTGAGACAACTCAATGATAGTGTATAAAGTTAATGTGTGATACATCAAACGGTACGAACAGAGAAATATGTAACATGGAGTGATGGAAAATGAAAAGCAAAAAGAAAATGAAGACTATGCAGAGGGCATTGTTTAATTACACTCTTGATGAGGGCACATTTGTTTTTTGAAGAAGTGGAAGGCATCCTTGGTAGGAATTTGCCTCGCTAGCAACTTTGTAGTACAAATTGAGGACGAAGTTAATCTTTCACTGGTCTATGCAAAAAGAAAATGAAGAAAATGAAGACTATGCAGAGGGCATTGTTTAATTACACTCTTGATGAGGGCACATTTTTTTTTTTGAAGAAGTGGAAGGCATCCTTGGTAGGAATTTGCCTCACTAGCAACTTTGTAGTACAAATTGAGGACGAAGTTAATCTTTCACTGGTCTATACAAAATAGAGGCGGAGCTAGTACTTGTGACCTCATGTGTGGCACTCATATGACACCTCTCTATGGCATCAACATCATTTACGACTCCTATCACAATACTAATATGGCACCTCCATATAACTAATCCATCACCATGTTTGAGAACACAACACCATATGATTGGTTATCACTCTCTGGTAGTTGTACGTATCAACTGGTTGATGGTTGTGTTCCTCTTGGCAACCGTTGTTTACTTTAAATATGTTATGTATTGTCAAGGAAAGTAGTATGGTCCACTCGGGTGAATTGTAATCCTTGGCTAACCATCTCTGGTCTTCTTCTCTGCAATAAACTCATGAACGAATAAAGATATATATTACCCACATCTATGATATGCGTTGCCATCTTTGTTATTATTGAATGTATGTAATTTACGATGTATAGCAATAAATAGAGGGAACATTGGATTATCAATACTTGCTCTTGTAAATATGATTTTGTTTGGAAACTTCTTTAGACATTTCTTTTTGGTGTGTACAATGTGTGACACCTTGAGTATTGCCTTACCTTGTTGATTGCACTTTAAAGGGTGTTTTGGCTTTATTTCTTTTTCTTTTTCTTTTTCTTGATATAGGTCCAGTCATATTTTCTGCCTTTCCTTCCACCATGTGCATATTCGAAAATTTCCAGCTAAATATAGAGGGAAACTTGAATCATAGTTTGTCTTAGGCTAAAACTTACATCTTGTCAAGGATGACAGCTCTGCATACATGGCATCTAGAAACAGTGGAATGGTTTGTTGTGTCATCTAAACTCCTTAATGATTTAAAGAGATGAAATCTTAAATTCTAACTAAACACAGATTTGTGCAGTTAAAAATCTCCTTTGGTAAGTCCAATCGTGTACAATTCAAAAGCTCTTGCAGCTCCCATCAATTTGCTTTTCATAAGATTGAGGATACAATGCCATTGAGCATTTACTACATATTCTTTTGGGAGTTTTCTATTTGGTTTGTTGAGTAATTCACTTTTTATTTGCTTGTCAACTTATCTTCTTATAATGTTTGAATTGCAATATTTCTAATATAACATTTATGATAGGTTTTGATATTGAAAGTCTTGAACAGGGAGCTCTAAATGATCATGAAAAATCACTAGGAGTACAAGTGACAGTGATTGCTTAGTCCATGTACTATAGTATAATTTTTTTATATTTAATTAGCAGTTGGATTCATGCTTGCTAAATAAAGTTCAGTTTTGGAAATTATATTTCGAAACTTGGATCATTTTATCTATATGTGCTTTAGCCAATAAAATTTTTCATCAATGATCTGAGAAACTATCTACCCACATCAATCAACATTCTGTAATAGCGAGGCTTCCTTAGAAAAGAGTTTTTATAGTATTGGTACACATCAGTTGTATCTCTCATTTCTCTCTTTTCCGTTTGTTTGTGATTGTCTGTGTATATTTCACTCTCTTTTTGCAAGGTCTTATTGATTGCTATTTTGAAAATGTTCTATTTTTAAAATTTTCAATGAATCTTATTAAATATCTATAAAATTTTAAAAAAAATCTACTTGAATTATCTTTTGCTGATCTATAGTGAAATCTGCAATTTTTTAAAAACCACTCAATGTATCAAATATGCTGAGAACTTCATACAGTAGTGGCTGAATGTAATTCCCTGTTAGTTACAATAATGAACTTGGGTCTTGTTTTGACTATTTCACACTGCTTAGATGAGACATGAAGCTAAACTCCCTACAAAGTATGGTATGAACATGCTATAACACAAACTTAAATGAACTTTTTCAGTGTATTTGAATGGTTCTCCAGATTGTCTGATTGAGTCATCTTCAAATTATTTTGTAACATATGAGTGCCATACAACACACTTTTGGAGACATGCAACTTTGATTGTACAAGCACTTGTAGGGTTGTGTGTGTGCCAGTGGTGACTTTATATGGTATACAAAATCTGGTCACATAATAATAAGAAAATCTAGTCGCATGGTGGGGGCATTAAAATAGACCATATGTCAGTAAAGCATAGAAGAAATTGTGTTGTACAATGGTAACAATGAAAGTAGATAATGCAATGGTACTAGGACATATGATAGGCGAGTTTGTGCAATTTGCTGGTCATACAACAATAGAGATTAATTGTTTCACAGGTCGTACAATTATAAACCTCTTCCATACAAATTATACAGCTACAGGTTGTAGAACTAGAGCATAATATAACAATATGATCTACTAATGGCATAGTTGCTCACAGTATGGTGGTTAGAACTTAGAAAAGCAGGATTCTAATGTTTTTCCATTTGTTTCTGTGATGATACTTTAGTATCTTAACATTGTTGTAACACTTCAATTTATTATGCTAATTGTGATACAGGTCCTGTGGTTAAAAAGCAGAACTTCTGAAGTTTGGCTTGATCGTCGAACAAATTATACTCGCAGCTTGGCTGTTATGAGTATGGTGTGTTATCCTGTCATCTGTATATCCAAGTTGTTTCAAACTCACAAGTTAATAGTTTCCTTAAAAAAATAGTAAAATACTATTGGTTTTCAGGTGGGCTATCTCTTGGGTTTAGGCGATCGACATCCTAGCAATCTTATGTTGCATCGCCTCAGGTTTCTTTCTTGCTGTGTTATAAAACATATGATATTTTATTTCTGCAGTAAACTTGTTCATACTTCCATATTTGTTCATGAATATATGTAATGTTTTTTAATAATTTGTTTCAGTGGAAAAATTATACATATTGATTTTGGGGATTGCTTTGAAGCTTCCATGAATCGAGAAAAATATCCAGAAAAGGTATTTTGGGTCCTTGGACCTCTTTTTAAAGATACTTCTTCTGATATTTGCTTCTAGTCAGCCTTATAGATTTCATAGCATCTTTGAATGTTTTCAATCAGGTGCCATTCAGGTTAACTAGAATGCTTGTCAAAGCTATGGGGGTCAGTGGCATTGAAGGAAATTTTATATCAACTTGCGAAAATGTCATGCAGGTCCTTAGGTCAAATAAGGACAGTGTTATGGCAATGATGGAGGTAGTTTAACATCCAGATTGATGTAAACAATACCAGTCCTTTTTTTCCATGTACTAAGACACTCATTTCTGGCTGCAGGCATTTGTTCATGATCCTTTGATAAACTGGCGTCTGTTTAACATCAATGAAGTTCCTCATATGTCAAATCTTGCCGGTACACATGCTCAACCAGTAGTGAATGGTGACGAGTCAATGGCAGCGCCACCTCATGTGCATCAGCGAGGAGCTCGTGAAAGGGAACTTTTGGAGGCATGCATCTTCGCTTTTATAATCAAGTGTATTTGTAGGTTCTTTCCTACACATAATTGACTTTAAGCAATTTGATTTGGTTATTTGCAGGCAGTAAACCACTTAGGTGATGCAAATGAGGTTCTGAATGAACGAGCTGTGGTTGTGATGGCCCGTATGAGCAACAAGCTTACTGGACGGGATTTCCCATCTGGTACTGCTGGGTCTGTCCCTCTCAGTTCAGTCTTGTATTCAGTTGATCGGAGTGGTCTTGGTATTGGAGATACACATGAAGTGGAGCCTGGATTGACAGTTAAATTCCAAGTTCAGAAGCTAATTGCTCAAGCAACATTGCATGAAAATTTGTGTCAGAGCTATGTTGGGTAAGATTTTCACTATGAACGTCTAAGTAAAAAAAATTAGCAGCTATATTTTTGAACAGTTAAATCTGATGAAGACTGGCTATTGTTATATCCACTTCATTTTATTTCTAAATATTTGCTCTTTATTAGAGTTCACAAGTAGGTTGCTAACAACTTAAGGTGCCATCTTTGTTCAGTGTTCTACAGCATGAAACAGACTGTTATTTGTACAATTACTTTTGTATAAAGTAGGCCCACCTATCTTGTTCCACTTTTGAAAAAGCTATGTCTATAGGATTTTCTTCTTATAAATTCTCTTGGTTCTGTAATATGTGGGTTATGTAGGACACTAGGCCATAAAAGAGAGAAGACCAAGGTATTTGTGGCCCAAAATAGCAGAAATATATTTGGTGAAGATTCAGGAGTACAATTTTATCAACTCCAGCACCTTACATATATGAATACAGAAGATAGTAGAGAGCTCACTATAGGCCAACCTGGCACATATGATTCTAATTATAATAAGCAGATAGACCTTCAAAAAAACCTCTATGCTGGCAATTATATACAAAAGATATCTAGACTTCTGTGTGAAAAAGGAGAGAAAAATTGACCTTTGCCTGCTTAGTTCAAACCCTTGATCATAAGAGCCTTTTATCCACTTTTGTCGAAGTCCCCTTCCACAAGTGGGTCTTCATTTTCTTCCCAAGTGGGTATTCATTTTCTTCCCTTGTTGCCTGTTCTGTCCTACCATCGTTCTTTCTTATCTAAATGTCTTTATAATTCTCATGTCCCTTCTTATTTTTCTCATTGCATATATCTCTTATTTTAAATGCTTCCTCTATCTTAGTGCACTTTTTTTCTGCTGCTTTTGGCTGTAATACTTTTCTTCCCACAAGCCATGTTACTGGTGCCCAATGTACTCTAACCACATTTGTACATCAATTACTTTCAATTTGGTCAAAGAAAAGAGAGACTGCCAATATCTTGTCCATTTCTTTTCTCAGAGGATGCAGCCATACTTAATCTCCTTAGAGAGAGCAGAGCTATTGCAAATTATGTATATATCTATGTTGCATGGGTACTTGTACCCAGAATGCCAGGACCCATACCAGGTACTGGTACATGTTCCCGTACCAGGTACTCAGTAGGTACTTAGTGTGAGGCATCATAGCTAAGGACATTGATTAAAATTTCTGAATTTTGGATCAATTTTTTGTTTGTACATCAGCTTGTTGTTTATCAGGCTTCTTTTAATATGTAATTACTAATCAGTTGAAACTTGGATCTAGTGATTGTTTGACATTTCAATTTGTGTACTTAATCTTCAAAGTTAAGTTTTGACAGTAAACTTTAGCACTATTCTTGTTTTGAAATCTCAATGTCAAGTTTGAAGTAACACATTGTGATTTGAGGTCCAGACACAGTTTAGAAAATCTATTTAAGGAGTTTCCTTCCCTCTCCAAGGATGATGATATATTGATTTGATACTTTATAATTTCTCCTTGTTTTTGGTTTCACAATAGTAACCATATCTGAGGATCAGAATACTTGTGTACTTATAGGTTGGACAGAAACCCAACACTACTTGAGAGGTGGGCTAACTCATGGTTCAACATTGAGCAGATCTTGCATTGTTCTAAACAGGTTTTGGAGGAAAAAGTATGCATGTTCTAACATTGTAACAACAATATATATGATTTAACCACCATGCATGTTTTATATCAGAATCATTCAATAGATTTGTGTTTATAATCGCTTATTTCCTTGGAAATCTGTGTCGTTTCCTTTGGATGTTTAGTACGCATGTTGTTATTTGCAATGGGAACCTACATCAGATTTGATACAATAGCCTAGTTCGGGTTATTTCAATATATATTTACTTAAAAGAACAGGCGGGCTAGGAAGTAGTGGCTCAGCAAGTTGATCACCAGGTGGTTGCTAAGCAAGGGTGTGAATGAGAGAGTAGGCCTGCTCCAATACCAAGTTGGTTCTGGAGCTTGGCAGGGTTAAGTTGCTTTCATCTGCTGAATTCGAGAGTCTGTGATATGTTGAACCAACTTTATGTAACACAATCAAAGAGCTTCAACCATAATATTCAGGTATATTAGGACTGCTTTGAGGGCTGTCAGTTCTTTGTTCGGGATATTTCAGTATATCTTTACTTGGAACAATAGGCGGGCTAGGAATTGGTGGCTCAGCAACTTGATCACCAGGTGATTGTTAAGCAGGGGTGTTAGTGAGAGAGTGAGCCTGCTCCAATACCAAGTTGGATCTGGAGCTTGGCAGGGTTAAGTTGCTTCCATATCAGATTTGATACAATATCCTAGCATGGGATATTTCAGTATATCTTTACTTGGAACAATAGGCAGCTTGATCGCCAGGTGATTGCTAAGGAGGTTTGTGAATGAGAGAGTGGGTTGGTTCTGGAGCTTGGCAGGGTTAAGTTGCTTCCATATCAGATTTGATACAATATCCTAGTTCAGGATATTTCAATATATCTTTACTTGGAAGTTGGAACAATGGGTGAGCTAGGAAGCAGTGGCTCAGCAACTTTATCACCAGGTGATTGCTAAGCAGGGGTGTTAGTGAGAGTGGTCCTGCTCCAATACCAAGTTGGATCTGGAGCTTGGCAGGGTTAAGTTGCTTCCATGTCAGATTTGATGCAATATCTTAGTTCAGGATATTTCAGTATATCTTTAATTGGAAAAATAGGCAGGCAAGGAAGTAGTGGCTCAACAACTTGATCATCAGGTGATTGCTAAGCAGGGGTGTGAATGAGAGAGTGCGTTGGTTCTGGAGCTTGGCAGGGTTAAGTTGCTTCCAGATCAGATTTGATACAATATCCTAGTTCTGGATATTTCAACATATCTTTACTTTGAACAATAGGTGGGCTAGGAAGTAGTGGCTCAGCAACTTGATCACCAGGTGATTGCAAAGCAGGGGTCTGAATGAGAGAGTGAGTTGGTTCTGGAGCTTAGCTGGGTTTAGTTGCTTCCACCTGTTGGAAAGTCTGTGATATGTTGAACCAATTTTATGTAACACAATCAAAGAACTTCAACCATTTCATTCAAGGGACTGCTTTGAGGGCAGTCAATTCTTTGTTTTCTGCTATGGCATGACCTTGTGGCTGTAAGGCAGCTAAACTAGCTGTTAGGCCACCATAGATCCTTGTTGTGTAATGTCCCCACTTTAGCAATCGACCAAGTGTGTGTGTGTTTGCCTAGTTTTACATGGTTTCGAGGGCTAACGAAGGGTTTAAAGGGATCTTAGAGTGTTTTGGCCTAGTCATCTCCAGTTTGGGCCAAAATGGAGTTGATTTACTCAGTTTCAGGTATACTTACTATTTTTAGTAAGTTTGCAAGACACAGGGGAGGCTAGTTTTGGTGATTGAAATTGATACTCCTTAGCGAGAGCTTTTTGACGAGCTATCACTCGTGTTGTTTGGAGTTCGATAGCTAATATATTTTTATGCTTGAAGTATTATTAAAGTAACATTTAATTTAGTTGTAAAATATTAAAATGTTACTTTAATATTAAATTTTATGAGAATGTGTGCAAATCAAAGCGAGCGCCTAAGGGAGACATAAGTGATTATTTTAATATGTTTTATATTGCACATCTTTTATCCCACATTGCTCATGTGAGTTGAGCCGACCCTTGGAGAAAGAATAAAAGGAAGCATTAGTGGCTTCATTCGGCAGGTGGAATATGAGAAGAAAATTGATGTGCGAGTTGCAAATCCATTCTTAGCATTAGAGGATGTCTATCCTCTCTTGTGACACTCTAGACATCATTCCCTTGGGGTTTGGTCTTTGAAATTTATTGCTATCAACTTCATTAACAAGCTTATTGGGCGCATTTCCAGCTACAGGCGGATTGGGTGTTTGCTCATATCATTCTCACTTCTTGTCCGACGCTTATGCCATTGTGAATGGATAATTTTATGAGGATCTTGGACTGATTGAAGGCAGATTTTACTGTAGCAGCACAGTAGCGCGACACTATTCATATTACTGTAGCAGCAAGATGGAAAGTCATTACTAGAATATTATGTTATAATGTTGGAGTAATTAGTGAGTTGGAAAGTCTGCTATGTATTTGATTTTATTAGTTTGAAAATTAATATTATTTCAGCAGTAGTTTAATCTTCAGTTTGCATATTATTATAAATTCCTTCTTGTTCATGTTATGTGGTTTCAAATCTATGCAAAGGCATAAAAACAAACTAACATTTTATTTCCGGAGCCATAAAGGGATTTAAACATTTAACGGAGAAATTAAGAGTTGGATGCAAATTATTTGACTAAATTCCTATCAGCAATTGTGTAATAACCCCAATAGGTTATAACTTCTTCAAACACACAAAAAATCTTTATACTTCAGTTGTTTGCCATTTCGTCTAACACTTTGCAAGCAAACTCTAATACCATTGTAATAACTCTCCTCAAATCTGCCCCCATAAAATGCTGATGAAAGCTCAAGGAATTTCATCAAACAATTCACATGCAAGGGACGTATGACTGATATAGTATTTCAACTAGCTTCAATTGACTTTTTCTTAATTGCAATGAAAAAATACAATGCTCATGAAATATGGCCAAGACTTTGGCATTTACATGGATCACAAAATGATAATGCTGGTACAATGCACACTTACAGCTGAAAGCTTATAACACCCTAAAAAGCAATACTACCGAAAGAACCTGGTTGTAGATGGCTGTAATAATTTCCTTCAATGCTGCCCCTTCTACTTTGCTTTTTTTCGAACTGCTTTTTCGGCCTGCTTTTTTGGTTTCGCTTTTTCGGACTGCTTTTTCGTACCCGCTTTTTCAGCCTGTTTTTTCGATTCCGCTTTTTCGGACTGCTTTTTCGGATTGCTACTATGTTGAATCTGAAGACCATATCTTTCAATGGCGTCAAGATTTCCAGCTTGAAGGGATTTCGTCCTTCTAACTATTGAGACTTATTCTCCAGAAAATTCCCCAATTTTTTTGATATTTCCAAGCCTGCCTAAAAGAAGCTCTTCCATTTTTTTTATAGTGTTCTCACAAGGGCTCCATCCTTCATTTTCTCAATGTGGGATAAAACATCACTCCCTTTTATGTAACTTATGTCTCCAATGTGTTATAAAATAAAGGGGACTCTTTTAATTTAAATATTTCCCACAAACTATAGTCGATGCAATAATAAAGTTAAATATTTGAATTTAACTTTATAAAATAGCTTTATGAATGCATAACAAATCTTATCAATGATAAACAAGTCTTCTTGCCGATTTTAAACAATTACCATCGACATACCGCTGCCATTGGATGTCCGACCATATCCAAGATGACTTACTATAAATAGTAAGTATGCCCAAAGTTGCCTCAAAACCCCTCAGAAAGACTTGCAACTGAAACTATCTAGGCCAAATGGCCTCTAAGTCCCTTTAATGTCCTAGTTAGCCTACGGGACCGTGGGAAAATAGGCTAACGACAACATCATGCTATGAATGCTAAAAAGAGGACATTACAGTCCGCCCTTCCCAAAATTGCTTGTCCCCAAGCAATGGTCGAACAACAACCCAATCAATCCACCTGGATCCCAAATGTAGTCATGAACTATACTGTTGTTAGTCAACATAGGCTCCCGCAACAACCTTTGAAAATTAACCAAGAGGAATCCATAATCAAATTGACAATTACAGCTCAACCAAACTCCAAAATCACAACTACCACAGTCAGAAACCCACAAGACAAGAACTCTTAGAACATCAGAACCCAAGTAAAGTGGACAAATCAAGCTGCCAACACAGTAAATACCATCAATGCATCCCACTGGCCTATACGGAATGTATAATCCAACTATGCAACAATGGTGAACGCTCCTGAATGAAACTGCATCAAGTATGGAGAATCCACACACTGCACAACTCCTGCAGTCAACACAACTCTGCAGATCACCGGCTACTGTCTCATAACCATAACTCCCATGCACCATTGATGGTGAAAAGACATCACAAGATAAACAACAAGAAATGGAACCCAAACCAAATTTGCCTGCCATCAACTCCTCAACACAAGGATCAAATGCTAACTGATGTACATACCCTGCAGTATAATACTGATAAAAAGAACCAACCTCATTCAACAACTCACCATGAACAAGTGATACAACCCACTGTGACTGATCACCAGTTAAGTCAGGAGATGTCATAGCCAAAGGCGTAGAATCAATAACAACGACCGCTGAAGCATCACTCCCAAACTCCTGCTCTAAGTCATGTATTATCAAGTTGTCAACCGCAAAACCTATCGCCATGTCATGCCCATCACAACTCTCATCCCGAGGCATCAAACTGTCCCATAACTGATGACAAGCACTAGGAACCAAAGTACATCTCTGTATCATCATCTCATCAACATGGTCATCAAAGGTAAATTGATGAGCATACCTCACAGTGTATTGCCGATAGAATGTGCCAATCTTAGTCAGTGGCTCAAACTGCAATCGATCATTAACCATGTTGGAATGGACTACTACCGCCGAAGACATCACCAAGGGAGTAGTATTACTAGCAAGAACCATGCCAACTGCCGGCTCACCAATATCACACATGATCTTTGATACATCTCTAGTCTCTGTGCCATCAGTACTAGAGGCCACCACCATGTTAGGCATGCCACAACAATCTGCTGGAACACCCAACTCAACTGATCCTGAATCTAGTGGGAACGAACCTGATATGCCAATGTTAGTATCAAGGATGGATGCATTCCCATCTCCATTGTCTTTGACAATCTCGACCATGGACATCCTCGGATCACTAGACACCACAGCTTGTGACTGTACAGAATCTGGTAAAGACTGCAGTCGCTCTAACTCCACAGTCACCTTAGCCAAATAAAATTATGACTCCTCGAAAGCCAACTGTGTATTCTCAAGAATCTCAGAAGTTACCTCGAGCTGCTAAGTAAGCTCACTCACCTCATCTTCCTTGGCCAATAATGCTTCGTATGCTGTACTCCCCCACTCCATAAGATAATCTCTGTTGGCTACCAACTGCATATAATTCTGTCTCAGAATCCGAATAGCCTTCCATAAAGAGTGGATCTCTATCAAGGAAAGATAACTGCCTCCCTTCTCATCACTAGTAGGAGAACCCCATCCATAAACTGCTAACAACTAGCGAGCAGCATCAAAATGTTCGCACGCAATAACAATGTCTCGCTTGCCAACTCTCAACTGACTAGACACATGATTGTGCCGATTGGTCGAACTCCTATACTCTATCCCTGGTACACTGTCCAAAGGAGTAACCTCAGAATAGCTATCATCTGTAATACTTAGATCTTGGGACTCTCCTGTAAACTCTATCATCTCTGAGAAATCATCATGTGACCTGACTGTAAAAGAAAACTAAGTCCCTGCTATATGCGCTAACTCTCGAACTGAGCTCACCTCAAGTCAAAGCTTGTCCACATGTCTCTCAGAATCCTGGAGAGCCAACTGAATACACACCAAGGAATTTCGTGTATCCTCAAGCTCATGAGAAAACCGGTCAACCTCCTCCTCCTTCTTCTTCAATGCATCTAAATAGATCCCTGCAAGATTAAGGAGATGATCGCAATCTGAAAGTAGGTGTATGTGACTTACCTTCATTGCCTCCATGCCTTCCTTGATCTGCTGTAAGTCGTCACAAGAAGAACCTGTTGTGACTCCTTTCTGTCTCTCCTACAGTTGAATCATCCAAATGTGATTCTCAATCAATCCATGCATCTTGTCATGATGAGATAAAGCCGCGACAATATCCTTGTCCCCTGTCTTCAGTTGGCTTGCCAAACCAAGTGAAGAGCTACTAGCCTCTATCTCATGTGAAGAAGCATCCAACTGTGCTTGATACTCATTTTCTGCAAAGTCCTGAATGCTCACTTTCTGATCAACTATACTATCCTCAAACATGACAGTATCCTCAATTGCTGTAACTTCAGCCAACCCAACTGTACTGGAATCACTATCTGTGTCAATCACACAATCTGGCGTGCCTGTGATATCACCTTCTGATGCAACTGGCTCAACATGCACAACATCTGAAACCCCTTCTACCTGTGAAGATGATGCAGATAAACCATTACCTGAAGATGTGCTAATGTCTCCCTGTATTGAATCAGCATGTCTGTTAAACTCCTCATACAAGTTTTTTCCTGTCATAGGGAAGGTACAATCCTTAGGCCTATCAAAACGTTCAGTCAGTCTCTTCGTAAACTCCACATATGAGGTAATGTGTGCATGACCCATAGTGACCATACCATGATGCCACCACTCGTGTGCTAACCCATCCAGGTGAATTGCTGCATATTTAATAGCTTCTTCCTCAGGCATAGGGTTCATTTGAAAGTATGTGTCAAGCTTTTGAACCCAAGCTCTTGCTGTAGACTTCCCCAAGCCATCATAATATGGTAACTGAAGTTTCCCTACTTTCTTCTGTAGATCATAACTCTGGTTCCTGTCATGTCCACGTGGCATATGCTTCATCCGCACATCTATATACTCCCTAAAGGTGATTGCAACAATAAAATCTGGACTTTCGGCTTCCCAATCTCTCCTCAGCTGGTCCTGTATATCAGTGATCTGGGCCTCTGGTACGGGCTGCTCTGGAGCTCTAGGAGGAAATATGGGAATCATGGGCCGCGAACTCACTGTCCTAGTTTGCTGGGGTGCATGACCGAAATTGTTCCCAACTTGTTCGCCTCCATTATGTGCCCCATCCTGATTATTACCATTTTGATTATTTCCTCCACCCACATTAGCATTCAACCCCATTTGACAAGCCATCATCTGCATCATAAGCTCAAATCTATGACTTTGTTCCTATCCTCTTTGCTCTGTTGATCGCTGGCCCTGTGCTAAGGTGTCTAATAATTGTAAGAATCTTTCCTTTCCCTGATCTGGACCGGCATTCATTTTGTCAAACATTTTTCTCTCTATTTGGCTATCCAAATTCCCTATAAGACCTCCACAGGATGGCAGGACTTATAGCTCTGATACCACTGTAATAACCCCAATAGGTTATAACTTCTTCAAACACAAAAAAAATTTATACTTCAGTTGTTTGACATTTCGTCAAACACTTTGCAAGCAAGTTTTGATACCACTGTAATAACCTTCCTCAAATCTGCCCCCAAAAAATGCTGATGAAAGCTCAAGGAATTTCATCAAACAATTCACATGCAAGGGACGTATGACTAATATAGTATTTCAGCTAGCTTCAATTGACTTTTTCTTCAATTTGCATCAATGAGAATCTTGTGCTACAAGACTACAATGGACTACGCAATGACCTAACATGAGTGTGCTACTAATTTTGACAATATTCAGTGCATATATATGATCTAAGCATGAGAAATGAACACCTACAGCCAACTGGCATTTTTACAAATAGTTGGTATGCAAACTAACTAGCTGATAAATAATGATATTAAATTGCTTAAATGACACCAGCAACTATTATCTTCTTAATTGCAATGAAAAAATACAATGCTCATGAAATATGGCCAAGACTTTGGCATTTACATGGATTACAAAATGATAATGTTGGTACAATGCACACTTACAACTGAAAGCTTATAACACCCTAAAAAGCAATACTACCGAAAGAACCTAGTTGTAGATGGCTGTAATAATTTCCTTCAATGCTGCCCCTTTTGCTTTGCTTTTTCCGAATTGCTTTTTCGGCCTGCTTTTTCGGTTTCGCTTTTTCGGATTGCTTTTTCATACTCGCTTTTTTAGCCTGTTTTCTCGATTTCGCTTTTTCGGACTGCTTTTTCGTATCTGCTTTTTCGGATTGCTACTATGTTGAATCTCAAGACCATATCTTTCAATGGCGTCAAGATTTCCAGCATGAAGGGATTTCGTCCTTCAAACTATTGAGACATAATCTCCAAAAAATTTTCCAATTTTTTTGATATTTCCAAGCCTGCCTAAAGGAAGCTCTTCCATTTTTTTATAGTGTTCTCACAAGGGCTCCATCTTTCGTTTTCTCAATGTGGGATAAAACATCACTCCTTTTTATGTAACTTATGTCTCCAATGTGTTATAAAATAAAGGGGACTCTTTTAATTTAAATATTTCCCACAAACTATAGTCTATGCATTAATAAAGTTAAATATTTAAATTTAACTTTATAAAATAGCTTTATCAATGCATAACAAATCTTATCAATGATAAACAAGTCTTCTTGCCAATTTTAAACAATTACCATCGACATACCACTGCCACTGGATGTCCGACCATATCCAAGATGACTTACTATAAATAGTAAGTATGCCCAAAGTTGCCTCAAAACCCCTCAGAAAGATCTGCAATTGAAACTATCTAGGCCAAATGGCCTCTAAGTCCCTTTAATGTCTTGGTTAGCCTACGGGACCGTGGGGAAATTGGCTAACGACAACATCATGCTATGAATGCTAAAAAGGGGACATTACAAATTGGTTCAGTTTTTTGGTATTTTTAGGGTGTCCATTACAATGGTGTTAGAGCTTTAAGTCCTGCCATCCTATTTAGGCCTTATAGAGAATTTAGAACAGCCAGATAGAGGGAAAAGTGTTTGACGAAATGTTAAAACACTAAAATCAGAAATAAAACAGGTTAAGAATGTATATTTGAGCATGCGACAGAGGCCATTTACTTCTACTATACCAAAGCAATACAACAAAGATTCGGACTCACAGAGCAGGCAGTCTAGTTCATCCGTGCACGTGGAGATAGAATCCAGTCATTTGATCACACAAGTTAAGACTTACCAATTAGTTGGCACTAGTGGTTTGGTCTAATATCGAGCCAAGCAAGGATGCATAAAAAGTTGCTTTTATCCAACTTATATAAAGAAAATTCTAACTAAATACCTACAATCAAATCGATTCGAAGTGAGAAATCTGGATCTCCATGAATTACTCCGGAAAAATCACAAAAAAATATAACATGTACAACACAATAGTAGTAGAGAAAATTTGGCAGTACATTAGCAACAGTACACTAATAATTTCTTTTGTGAAATAATAGTAGAGGTTTATAGAGGAGCCTCAATTACAATGAAAGGCCAAGATTAAAACAGAATCAATGGCCCAAATTAATCCATAGAAAATCCTAATTAGGGGAACCCACAAATAGCCATTAGGAAGAAGCACCACAAAATGAGCCAATGCATAAACTCAATGGCTTGAGGACCAATAAGAAACAAGAAAGTTGCCAAGTCATTGTACAACTCATCATCCAAGAATGCACTGCCTTTTCTCTCTGTTTTAGCAAACTCAGTGAACTTAACCGAAATTGCACTAAGTTCATCCATGTTAATACTTAGAAGGTTTTTATTCTACAACTCAATGACCTCCATTTTCTCCATGCATGTGCCCAATATGTTATCCCAATCTGAAGTATGCCTCTGTAGATCACTATTAGAAATCATAAGTCAGAAAAATTCATGAAGTGAACTCTTATCAAGAGATTCCATGTCTTTGAAGTAGGTTGACTCCATCTTTTCTTTCAACTCATCCAAATCCAACTCCTTGGAAGTATCAATGTCAAGACCAAGTAATTCCTTGATTGCAACAAGGACTTTCGAATGTTTTTCTAGGAAAGAATTGTCAGCAACAAGATAATCAGTCTATGTGCTCATATGTGGACCTCATTTGCACTTCCTCTACCAATTAATCCTCCTTGAATCAGAACTGATGTAATGACATTCTGCGATGCCTCGAAACGAGGAACATCTTGTCTTCAGTGGGCTGAAATTCCTTCTATGTCATTTCCAATCCTTGCACCTTATTCATGTTGTGTTCTTCTTATATGCTTAAATCGGCCTAGTAAGAAAGTTCTCCACTTGGTTCTTGATATCTCTTGCCCATTTCTTTACCTCCTGATAGGTGTTCCTCATCACATCACAAGTATCCCGAGAAGTGGGGACATATTGAACAAGTGCAACACTCTCATTTCATGATGGATTCATGATTTTGTTTATTTATTATTTCAGCATCTTATCTTCTCGTTTGTTTATGTATTATTTCAGCATTATTTTCCCATTTGTTTATCTATTATTTAAGCATCATATTTTCCAATTTTAGTTTATCTTTCTTCCTTTTTAGCTTAGCCAACTTTTCTTCAATTGTACTTATAGTACCCCTTAATTCCTAGAATTCTTGTGACTTAGTTGTTGGCCCAATGGGAATGAGCAAATGTGCTAGTCATTGGAAGTGATCTCAGCTCTAGTCTTGTCACCAGTAAAGACAACCATAAGCAAAGTGCGAGATATTGATGCATCTCTAATTCTCTATAGACGTTATGAATTTTCTTTGCTTGTTTAGGTTCTTTCACCTTGCCTATCTTGTTCGATAATGTATCAATATTGTGCATAGAGAGTACTTCCTCTACTCGTTCTTCATTTTCTCCCTTAGTCAATCACAAATTGCTCATCCTCATTAGATACCTTTATCGTTGAAATGATCTCATCATCCATCTCCTTAATGTTGAGACTAATCCGTTTCATATCATCTCCCAAATCAACTACCAATCAAATAGTTTGAGATGTTCACAATATCTCCATCACCTGTTGCACTGACTTTGTGGATGAAGTTGCATACGGATTCTAATGAGGTAGCATCTTTGTATCTTCAACTTACTTTAAATAATGTTCCATATTTTGTGCTTCTACTTTACTGATGAAGAAATGGTGGTGGGAGTAAGTGTGGTAGACTATGTGTACACCAAGTAAACTTAATTAACAAGTGTAAAAAGAAGAAAAAGACAAAACCTAGTGGGATGAAACTCCTTGAAAGAGAAATAATCCAAAATGCTCTCAAAAAAGAATAAGGACAAATCCCCATGTGAGCAAATTGTTCTCTATAAATGTAGATCAAATTTATGAATCAAATTAGAGCAATCAATGCCTTTTATATCAGAATTTAGTGATTACTAATCTTTGTATAATTCTTTGCAGATTCTGATCAAACCATGGTAGTCTTGATAAATTTCAATTGTATGTGAATTGGATTCAATATTTACAAATATTGAATGTTAACGTATAACTACAGAACTCAAGGTAAGGCAAAGCATTAATGAATTTCAATGCTCTCTTGCCTGGCCGAGTATAAGCATATATATCATAGTCACACCACCTTGGGGGATGGGGGTACAAGTTTCTAGGACAGGAGGACAAAGGGGCCTAAATTTGGGGACGGTGGGGGGATGGCAGCGAGGGGACTGGGGGGGGGGGGGGGGGGGGTTGTATATATTATACATATGGTACTTAGAGTGCTAGATATGAAAAGATTTATTGCAATATAAGTTATAAAGATGTAAAAGAGTAAATACTTGAACATTGCATTGAATTGGAACATCAAACATTGAACATAAATAGTCAAATCAGCGAATAGTTAACACAAGGACATCCTCCCATCCTCGACAGAAGTGGTGGAATGTGGTGGTATGGCTGGGGATGGGGGAAGGGAGTCCCCAAGTCCTTGGTGCGTCCAAGTCCCTGGTGCGTGGGGCAAACGGGGAGGGGGGGGGACGCATCCCCATGTTACTATGATATATATGGATGTGAAAAGACTATTTCTTGAGTGGACGTGTCTCCACATGTCCACTCAAGACATGTGTCTTCCCTAACATTGATTTGTTATTCAAATGAACTGATTATCAATCGATGTTTATTGTTATTAGTTTGAACTTAATCAAACCTCTACAAAGTCTCTGATCTCTGAAAGGAATTAATCAAACTTTGATCTGACTATATATATGCATATAAGTAGATCATGATCATGGCTCGATCAATATATAAACTTGAAATATCATGGAATGATTTATATAATCAAATCAATGATATGCTTGGATAAGAATCATAGATTTAGTGGATGACAATATAACGATCTGTATTCTAATATATGTGTATGTATTAATATAGGCTAAGTATGTTGGTATGTATGTATGTTATGTGCAGATCAAGATGGATTATATTGTCATCCAATTTATTTGAACAGAGCTATTTCTTCAACACTCCCTCTTAGCTAGAGAAGATAAAGAATCTAACCAAATATATGTCGCAATAGGCTCATCTATTGTAAAAGAAGATATCACCTAACTCATGATATCAGAGTATATAATATGCTCAAGAACATTAAGTCACATGAAATTCTTCATATATATATCCAAGTTATGGTATGCACATTGACATCAAGTCTCATGATGTCTACCATAATGATTATCTCATAAGGAACATAATGATCTTCAACTACTATCAAGTCTCATGATATCCATCAAAATGTTCAAGTGATACTATCTATCATGACATGTCCACAAATATCAAGTCACATGATATTCATCGTGATAGTGAACATTGTAAAGTCGTCACCTTACAATGTTAGATACTAGTCTATATTATCTAAAAGATTGCACCTTTCAATAATGTACACGGGGGGCCATAAAGTCATAGTCACATATATGACAAAAGGAATTTACATATTAAACATCTTCTAAATATATATATTAGTACAAATAAACAATTTTGAGACTTGATCCCAATTACTTACATTTCAACCATACCAATCTTCTTCCTGAAGTGTTCAACTTCAACTCTGGAGAGAGACTTAGTGAGAATATTTGTTGCTTGATCACTTGTACTAATATACATTCCTTTCTACTATGTCTCTCACATAGTGGTAAGGAACCTCTATATGCTTTGATCGATCGTGGAATATTGGATTCACTAAAAGCTTAATACAATTATGATTATCACAGTGGATAGTAGTAGGTTTTAAGGGCTCACCAAATAGCCCCACAATCAACTTTTCAAACCATAGTGGTTCTCTTGCTCCCATAGAAGTTGCAATGTATTCGGCTTTTGTTTAACTTTGTGCCACTAAAGATTGTTTCCTGCTTATCCAAAAAATGATAACTGATCCGAAATTGAAGCAACATCTTGATGTGCTTTTCCGATCAGCTACACTTCCAACCCAATCTGTATCAATGTATGCATGTAGATCTAGGTCAACATTTCCATATTTAAGACCATATCCAATAGTACCCTGAAGGTACTTCAATATATTCTTTGCAGCAACAAGGTGTATCTCTTATGGTTCGTACATAAACTAGCTGAAAGCATTCACTACATAACAAATATTCAGTTGTGTGTCAACCAAGCGCATCAATGATCCAATTATTTGTTTATAAAGAGTAGGATCTGCGAATCTAGATTCGATTGCTGCCTCTTTCAACTTATGTAAGTTGGTTTCTATGGGTGTAGAGATCAGTCTACAATATAACATGGAAAATCTCTTCAGAATATTAATAGTATATTTTTCTTGATTCAAAAGAAAACAATTGGATTTCTGCCAAATTTCTAATCGAAGGGAATAGTATAAAATGCCGAACTGCTTCATATCGAATTTTGAGGGTTGTTACATTGGGCAATAAGGCGATCTTCTCTTGTAATTAGCAGGTCATCAATATATAGAATTAGTAATAACATATGACCTTTAAAAATTTTTAACTAGAGATTTGGGTCTGCATTATTCTTTGTAAACCCTAGTCCCATAAGGTAGTTGTCAATCCTTTCATACCAAGCTTAGGGAGCCTATTTAAGTCCGTATAGGGCTTTCTTCAATCTGCATACATGTGAGGCTACATTATGAACTACAAGACCTTCAAGTTGTTCTAGGTAGACTTCTTCAATAGTCCCATTCAAGAATGTAGTTTTCACATCCTTTTGGTGGATCTTCTAGCCTTTAGTTATTGCAAAAGCTATGACTTCTCTAACAGAAGTATATTGGGCAACAAGGGCAAACTTCTCTTTGTAATCAATGCCTTCCTTTTGGGAGAACTCTCTAGCAACAAAACGTGCTTTGTGTTTCTCTATACTGCCACCTACAACATGTTTGATTTTGAAGAGCCATTTGGAAGAGATAGCATATTTCTCTTTAGGTCTAGGTACTATTTTTCATACAAAATTTTATCAAAATGGATTGACATTCCTCTGTCAAAGCATCTTTCCATATTGAATGCTTGAGAGCTTCTGTAACACTAGTAGGTTTTGAGTTAATGATTTCACTAATTAAGGCAACCTAAGTGGAGAATTTATTGTGTCTCATACTTTCTTTGTAGGTTCCTTTGGGTGCTGCATAATTTTCAGCTTCCTCAATCATTGTTTTGGCCCAAAGTGGTCTTTTTTATTATTGTTATTTTGATTTTCTATATGATTCTCCCTCTGAATCTCAAGAGCAGTTTGGTTTTCATTTGTGGTTTGTTCTGGATACTCCGTCTAAAGCTCAGGAATATGATCCTTCTTCGTATTTTTAGGCGAATCCTGAATTTCTAACCCATTAGAGCTCTTTTACTCCTCTGTTATAGCATCTTTCCATACTTGATGCTTGAGCGCTTCTGTAAGACTAGTAGCTTTTGAGTTAATGATTTCACTCATTAAGGCAATATAACTTGAAAATCTATTGGGTCTCTTACTTACTTTGAAGGTTCCTTTGGGTGTTCCATAATTTTCAGCTTCCTCAAACATTTTTTTGGCCCAAAGTGATCTCTTTTTATTTTTGTTATTTAGATTTTCTACTTGATACTCCCTCTAAATCTCTAGAGCAATTTGGTTTTCATTTGCGGTTTTTTCTAGGATACTCCCTCTGAAATTTAGGAGTGGGATCCTTCTCCATATTTCTAGGTGAATCCTGAATTTCTAACTTATTAGAGATCTTTTCCCTTTTGAAGGCAATGTTCTTCAAAAATGACATCTCTACTTAGCTCTATTTGTCTCTGTCTAGGGATGTATATTCTGTAGACCTTTGAGGTTTTACCATAGCCTAGAAAAATTCCTTTCTTTGCAGAAGGCTCTAGTTTTGGCCTCTTCTCTTGAGGTACATGGATATAGACACAGGAAGCAAATTTTCTTAGATGACTTATGTCTTGTTTTACACCAGTAAAAGCCTCTATAGGAGTTTTTTTATCAAGGTGTGAATGAGAACATCTGTTTTGAATGTAAACAATTGTTCTAGATGCTTCTACCCAAAATGAGGTTTCTATGTTTTGATCATATAACATTGCTTTGGCATCCTCTACAATAGTTGTATTTTTCCTCTCAACAACACCACTTTGTTGTGGATTATAGGGTATGTGAAATTCCCTCTTAATTCGAACATTAACACAAAATTCCTTAAAAACTTTTGAGGTGTATTCCTTCCCATTGTTTGTTCTCAGCATTTTAATTTTCTTTTTGGAAGAGTATTCGGTCAGGGCTTTAAACTCCTTGAACCTTTTAATGATTTCTTCTAACACTTTACATTTAAGAAAATATATCCAAGGCTTTCTAGAGAAGTCATCCACAAAATTACATAATATAGGAATCCTCCGATGGAGGGTACAAACATGGGTCTACATAAGTTAGAGTGGACAAATTCTAATATGTTTTGGTTCTACTCAAACTATTTTGGAAAGTTCCCTTGGTGTTTTTCCTTAAGGCACACCCTTTGCATGCTCCATTATGAGATTGACTTAGTTTGGACAATCTTGCTACCAATTTTTCCATTGAGGTTAGGTTACAAAAATGAACATGTGTTGGTCTTCGATGCCAGATTTCATTTGAGTCAATCGTCTCATGAAAAAGAGCTTGATTTGTCTCAGTACAAAATTTGTATAGGTATCCTTGTCTCATGCCTATAGTATGAGCATTCTTTATGGTGGAGTTCTTTGGCCATGCTATTACTTTCCCATCCATAAAGGTGACCCTATACCCATTATCTTCAAGGGGAGATGTGGATACTTACATTTCTCTTAATTCTTGGTAGTTATAATACTTAAGTGAGTTGAATAGAGAGGTTGTATTTCAATTTGATGTTGCAAGTTCCAATCCCTTTTATTGGATTATAGGAATCTTTCCCAATTGTTACTTCATCATTTTTTTCTACCATAGTATCTAAGTGTTCTTTGAATCCTGTGATGTGTCTTGATGAGCTACTATCAATCACCCAAGTGTTGAGTTTGTTTGATACGTGGCTTGATAATGCTGACTAGAAAACATATTTCTCATAATCATTTTCTTTACTCGTTTTCCAACCTTAGCAAACGATGCTTGTTTCTTTGCTCTATCAAGGCACTTGATTGCATAGTGTTTATACTGATCACATCTAGAACATTCGGTTTGGGAAACATCTTTCCTCTGCTTGGATGAACGCTTTCCATGAAAATTTCTCTTTCTTTTGAAATTCTTCTTCTTAGTTTTCTTATGAGAATTTGTGTTTAACTCCTGAATGTCCTCATCTATAGGTTTTTGTTTGTTTCCTTTTATCCTCTGTCTCATTTCTTCTTGTAGACAGTCACATCTTAACCATCAAATTTTGGGAGTTTTGATCTTGCACTTATTCCTTGAACAAATGACTCCCATGAATTTGGTAGACCACCTAAAGCACCAAGTATTAACTCTTTGCTATCAATTTCATATCCAACAACTGATAGTTGATACCTTAGTTTAGTGATTCTCATGAAATATGCATTGGGTGATTCTCCTTTGCGTATACTTATATGATTCATTTGCCTCTTTAGTGCAAGGGTTCTAGCACTGTTATTTATTTCAAATGTGCTTTCAAGGGTTTTGAACATAAGTTATGTAGTCTCCTATTTTACCAATATAGGTATTATATGATCCCTAACTACATCTATTAGTTTTATGGCTTTTTCATTAATCTCAACCCATCAAGATTTCTTTGGTTCGTTCTTAGGTTGTCTTCTTTTCTTTCACAAATAATCCGAACTTATTGCCTTTTAGTATCATCATAATTCTTAGCTTCTATGATGTAAAGTTGTTTGCACCTTCAAGACGATCCTCAAATCTGATCACGGTTGACATTATGAAGAATGAGACATGACTGCAATATCAAGAGAGTGTAATCTGATATCCCAAATTTAATTGGATCTTCCTTAGCAAAGCTCTTATACTATGTAAATGTAGATCAAATTTATGAATAAGATTAGAGTAATGAATGTCTTTTATATCAGAATTGAGTGATAACTAATCTCTGTATTATTGTTTGCAGATTCTGATCAGAACATGGTAGTCTTGATATATTTCAATTGTATGTGAATTAGATTCATTATTTACGAATACTGAATGTTAAGGTATAACCATAGTTATGCCGCCTTGGGAGACGGTGAGACAGCGGGATGAGGGGACAAGTTTCCAAGACGGAGGGACAGAGGGGCCTTGATTTGGGAAAGCGGTGGGGATGGCAGAGGGAGCAAGGGTGTACATACTATACAAATGGTACTTAAAATGCTAGTTATGAAAAGATGTACTACAATTATACAATATAAGATACAAAGATTTAAAAAATTTAAACATTAAACATTGCATTGAAGTTTTCAACTAGAGCATCATGATTCATGATCAAATGACAAACAAACAATGAACATTG
The DNA here is from genome assembly GCA_028749045.1 of Cupressus sempervirens. Lineage (NCBI taxonomy): Eukaryota > Viridiplantae > Streptophyta > Pinopsida > Cupressales > Cupressaceae > Cupressus > Cupressus sempervirens. The sequence continues at coordinate 767,298,857 of CM053784.1, read as the reverse complement.
AAGATTGAACATCAGCAAATAATAAATATTAGTCCATATATCAGTCTTCAGATCAATAGTATGAGTATCTATATTCTACTATCTTATAGTAATCAATGATCATATGAGTCATGACATAAAGATGATTACAATAAGTATCACGTGCCATGAATCATGATATCAAAATAAGTATATAATGCAAACAAAAACTACAAGTCTCCAAGAGTCCAAATCAATGATCAATGATCATCCCATGGAGGCTGGAAGTTGAAACTTATCGCCACTGGAACTATCAGTTTCTCCAAGATCAAAAGCTGAAAAGGGAACACCAACTAGCCTTGTGCATGGATCTAAAGCATCCTCCTCCTCATCAATCTGTGATGGCTCCTCAGGCTCTACATCCCATATGTGTTTGGCTTTCCTTGTACACACTTGTATTACGGTCATCGATACACAACACATTGTGTACAACCACTAGCTTCTCTGCTCTTTGAGAGGTAAGTCTATTCCTCTTAAGAGAGTGGATGAAGCTATATGTAGACCAATTCCTCTCAGAAGCTGAGGAAGTAGAAGTTGAAAAATGATTATTGAACAATGAACAATGAAAAGTTAAAAGTTAAGGAACTAAGTACCTAGGACAGCAAACAAATAGCTAGTTTGGTGGTTGTAGATTTCACTCCATAAGCTGACCACCACAAAATGTGATCCTCTTGTGCCATAGTCTTGATATCCGCATTTGCCGCTTGATTGTAACCCCAAAGAGTAGCAAATTTGGTCCACTCAATGCAAACCTTAGCTGCTGTCTCAAGGTCATACATCCTATCTATGCACTTGAAGAACCCTTCCTTTACCTAAAAAAGTTTAAAAAGTACAAATTATTAGCAAATAGAAGAATCAAGATGCTAGTAATGTAAATGATTTTAATTTATAAAATTATAAGTATCTAAGTCTCAAGACAAAGTCTTAAAGTGTTATATAATATAAATTACCTCGTCATCGTGAAGTGGTGCAACTCTACCAGGCCTAGTCATGTACCACCTCGGATTCAATGCATATGCAACCATGTGTAAGGGTGTGATAAGTTTGTCCCATCTATGCAGAATAATAGTTTGAATGTGATCATTGTAGAAAGGCTAATGTGGGGTGCTTCTCTCGCACAACTACCCTCATTTGCCCAAGCATAGAATCAATGCACTCATACACCTCTCCAAGTGTAGGCATATCCCCATCTCCATACATGATCGCCTCGAGGACTGACCTAATAATAGAGACAATCTATTTTGCATCACTCCAAAATACATCACTCTTAACTATATCCTTCACCCTCATCCCCTGCTCTGACCTGGAACCATCCCACCTATTCCATTCATTCGTCATAACTATTAGTTGCAGTGGCTCTTGCAACTCAAGCATTCTCTCCAAGAGAATGAAATAGTGTGATGTCCCCACTCTAGCTCAGTCTAGCAGAGACATGTGAGTCAACTTATTATGGGGTCTTGTAGGCTGACAGGGTTGGATAGAGACCCAGTATGGTTATTCAGTGTTGGGGACTTGGTGTTCTAGCGGTTATTGATCAATTGGGAGACGTTCCTTGTTTTTAGGAGACGATTCCTACATTTATGGGGTTCATTCTTACTTTTTAGGAGGTATGATCATGCACAAGGTTGGGTTTCCATGTGTTTGCTCTTTGGGTTCAGCTTTAGAGGGATAGAGCTTGTTTCCTTAATTTTAGGAGCATCCCTAGATTTTAGGGATGAGACTGCTAGTGGATCCTTGATTTCCAACTTCAGTCACAGACAGGTGACAGGATGATTTTATGGTTTGTGATGTCAGTTGGGCATTTTGTAGCTATTTGGGTTATATTTTTAGTATTTCCTAAGTTAGCGTTTAATAATTAAATAAGGCTAAGTTAATAGCCATTTTGGAGTAATAAGGGTTTTTTGACCTCATCTGGATGCGTACCCCTTGGTGTGATAGCTCGTTGGAAAGGTCTTGAACTTTTCTAAATCTTTCTCTTTGGTCTCAGGGCGATTCAATGAACGGATTTATTTCTATGGAGAAAAAGGTCATTTTCTAGTAACATGGCCACTTTAAAATAAGACTTAAATCACTTTTGTAACCCAACGCCTTTTGGAGTCACTTTAGGGTTCGGTTTGCTTTGGAAGGGGTTATAAGGAGATGGAGGCGCCATTCCTCAAGATATCTTATGCATTTTAAAACTTGTTTACAAATTTTCTCTGCTTGGGCAATTTTATTCTAGGACGCAAACCCCAGGGTATTTACTGGCTAGGATGTAACCCTCGGTAGTATATGGTCTTGGAATTTTCAGTGGTATCAGCTGTTATCTGGGAAGGAGGACGACATTTCAGCTTGGGCCTGCAGTATTGTTTGGCTAGGCGCGATTATTGGTACATGGGAAAGTGAGTCTTGCAGCAGTAGCCGCCATTTGCAGCACTTTGAAATATAGAGTCAGATAATCAGCAGCAGACGTATGCATGTTCACAGCCCTTTTTCATCAGCTAGTTTTGGCGTCATTGTTAGGGGAAATGTACTGGATCCTTTATTTGGCTCTATAATTCAGAGATCTACCTGGTACGATTTGTATCAACTTTGATTTTACTGCATATTGTTATTTATTTTCAGACTCTTTTCATATCATTTGCTCCTCATTTCTATGTTGAATAATCATCAAAAACGCAAAAACAAACAAACTCTTCTGTATTTCTGTCTAGTTCTGCAAGAAAACTTTAATAAACAGGAAAAACAAAATTAAAATATATATATATATATAAAATAAAGCTACAACAGATTAGCAGCAGAGATCCATCAGGGATCTTTCAGTGGTATCAGAGCCTACATCCTGCCAACCTGTAGGGTTTGTGAGAAATTGTCACAACAAATTTTGGCATCTGGGTATTGGATAAAAAAATTTGATAAATCATTTCGGCATCTGGGTAGTTACTAGTTGTTGGATTGAATACAAACCTATGCATCCTGGTGGAGAAATACACAGGTTCTACAAGTGCAGGAGAAACTAATGGCAAGCAGAGGCCACCAGAGACACACAGATACCAACTATGGGTGAAGCGCAGGGTGCTATTGGCGACGGCATGCCTACAAAGGCAGAAGAAAGAGAGATGGTGCGGACCACTACTCAGCCCAGGATCGCTCAGGCTTTAGACAAATTACAAGATACCTTGGAGCGTTTGGAGATGGGTGGACACAGAGGCAGGCAAAGCAGATCAGTTTCAGTGGCTGGTAGTCAGCGCAACCATCAGTCCCATTCTTCAATTGGGAGCTCCCTTCATTCCAGTAGGAGGCATCGCCATCGTACACCTACTACGAATAGGCCATTGCTTCCCCAATTCATACTAGGTGAACGGCCAGCGCAGGTGGAACCACCAAAAGTGGGGTTTCAGGAGTCAGTTTTGGCGGCCACAGCTGAGTGGAGAGCTCTACCTCCTGAGGTTAGGGACGTCTTCCCTCTTCCCCAGTATTGTGCACAGCGTAGAGATACAACCAGGTTCAGGGGAGATCGTGGTAATAGACTACCACAGCAGCAGCAGAATTATGACCTCAATAGAGCTACTGGAAAGATTACTTTGGCCCCATATAATAGCTCAGGAGACACTAGTGCACGAGCTTGGGTCCACAAGCTGGACATATACCTTTCATTGAGGCCCATGCCTGAGCATGAGGCTATTCAGTTTGTTGTGTTGCATTTAGAGGGGGTTGCCTATGATTGGTGGCACCATGGATTGGTCACCCAGGATCATGCCTTAGTTCACTCCTATGCTGAGTTCACCAAGTGACACATTGCACGGTTTGATCGTAAGGATACATAACTTTATTACAGGGAGTTGGCTCACCTTAAACAAACTGGTCATGCAGAAGCCTATATTAATGAGTTCCAGCATATTACAGTAATGGTACTTGATATGCCCCAGAAACGTAGTGTGATGTTGTTCATGGAGGGTTTGCATAATAGGCTAAAAGGGTTGGTACGTGCTTTCCAACCATCTACTCTTAAGGAGGCTATTGATGTGACAATGAGACTGGATACTGTTCCCACTTTTTATCAGGCAGATAAGAAACCATTTAGAGATTCACGGCTTGCACAGAAGGCCAATACGTCACAGAACAAAGGAGGGTCCTCATCTAAAACTCCTTGAATGAATCAGGAGACAAGGAATGAATTGAGGAGGAAAAAGTTGTGTTTTCCCTGCAAAGAACCATGGGAACTAGGACACCGTTGTATGGGTAAAGGAAAGGTTCATTTGATTGAGGTGACTTCTGAGTTCGGGAATGAGGAGGTTCCTGATACTGATATTGAGGATAATACAGAGGATGTTGAGCAGTTTCAGACACGGTTGGAGTTAGACACCCCTGAGCCTGTGGCATCAGCTAAAGTAGCTATGGCTACCCTCTCCAGTTATCCTAAGTTTCATGCCTTCTGGTTGAAAGGTACACTTAAGGGTAAGCAGATCACCAGTTTGGTAGACACAGGTGCTACGCATAACTTTATTGATCAGAAATTAGTTGAGAGGCGTGGCTTACAGTACGAGGAGTTTGGTGGTTTTGGAGTGAAGGTGGTTAATGGTGTCATCTTGGGTTGTACCAAGCGGATTCCACAACTTAGTACTTAGATGGGAGATTATACTTTGACTGATGATTTCTATGTGCTTCCCATAGAAGATTATGATGTGGTTTTGGGCATGTAGTGGTTACAACGTATTGGGCGTTACATTATTGATCACCACCGTATGCAGTTAGAGTTTCTTTCTGGTGGGCAGAGGTTGATTTTGAGGGCAGTGTTAGATGGTGGACCTAGAGAGGTGACTTCTCGCAGGATGGAGACCATCCTTAGGCATAATGATGTGCTTTGGGCTACACACTGTTTGGTTAAATCCAAAACACCCATATCTCAAGATGACCATGTATTTCATGTGGACATTCAATCAGTGATGGATCGTCACGGTAGAGTGTTTGGTTATATACCTCCTGGAGTACCACCAGATAGAGGGTTCGAGCATGGTATAGAGTTGGAGGATGGAGCGAAGCCAATGATTACCGCCCCATACCGTCATCCTAGAGCCTACAAGGATGAAATTGAGAAGACTACTCATGAGCTATTGGACATGGGTTTCATTCGGCCTAGTTCCAGCCCCTTTGCTTCTTGTATAGTGCTGGTTAAGAAGAAGGATGGGACTCTACGGATGTGTGTAGACTATAGAGCTTTGAACAAGAAGACAATAAAAAACAGATATCCCATTCCGCGCATTGATGAGTTGTTAGATGAGTTACTTGGGGCTGTCTACTTCTCTAAGATTGATCTTCGTTTAGGCTATCATTAGATACGTGTACGGGTAGAGCATGTACACAAGATTGCCTTCCGTTGTCACTACGGGCACTATGAGTTTCTGGTAATGCCTTTTGGCCTTACCAATGCACCAGCTACTTTGCAGTCCTGTATGAATCATTTCTTCAACAAGCAGTTGAGGAAATCGGTTCTAGTGTTTTTTGACGACATATTGATTTACACCAGTACTTGGGAGGACCACCTTAGACATCTCGAGGAGGTACTTAGCATAATGGAGAGTCAATCTCTATTTGCTAAGCTCTCCAAATGTGAGTTTGGATTGAGGGAGGTGTTATATTTGGGTCATGTGATCAGTGCTGAGGGGGTGAAGGTGCATGAAGAGAAGATTTAGACAATTCAAAATTGGCCTATTCCTCGGAATATTACTGAGTTATGAGGATTCCTTGGATTATGTGCTTATTATAGAAGATTTGTGAAGGGTTTCTCGCAGTTGGCAGCACCTTTGACAGATCTCACTAAGAAAGGGGCTTTCAGATGGACAGAACAAGCACAGGGGCTCTTTGATAGACTCAAGGAGGTTATGAGTACTTGCCCCGTTTTGGCACTACCTGATTTCTCGCAGCCATTTGTCCTGGAGTGTGATGCTTCGGGTTTGGGTATAGGAGCAGTGTTGATGCAGAATAGACACCCCATTGCCTATGAGAGCAGGAAGCTGCAAAACAATGAAAAGTTGTCCTCTACCTATGATAAGGAAATGTTGGCTATTATGCATGCATTAGCCAAGTTCAGACAGTATCTTGTTGGCAGCAAATTTGTGGTGAGAACAGAATATAACAATCTGAAGTATTTCCTAAATCAAACAGAACTCAATGATCGACAACAAAAATGGGTTAGCAAAATTCAGGCTTATGACTTTGATATCGAATTCATAAAGGGGAAGAATAATACTGTGGCTGATGCACTCTCTAGGAAACCTTCATTGGCTGCCCTATGTTCATTGAGCGAGATTTCAGTGGATTGGAAGGCTCAACTTTTAGTTGAGTACTCCAAGGATCAGTATGCTTGGCGGTTCATGAGAGATTCTCTTGGAAGGGTCTCAAAGATGATGTTTTACGCCATGTCTGTGAGTGTATGACTTGTTAGCAGAACAAGTCGGAGCATAGCTACCCAGCGGGATTATTGCAGCCATTACCTATACCGGAACAAAAGTGGACGGGGATCTCAATGGATTTCATTACAGGTCTTCCTAAGGTTCAGGGGAAAGATTGCATTTATGTTGTTGTGGATAGGCTAACAAAGTATGCCCACTTCTTTCTGATTGCGTTAGATTTTACAGCATCTCAGGTGGCTGAGTTATTCTTCAAAGAGGTGTTTAGACTTCATGGTCTTTTGAAGACAATTGTGAGTGATAGGGACAACAGATTCGTGAGTTCCTTTTGGCCGGAACTTTTTAGGCTAGCAGGTACTTTGTTGACACCTAGTACTAGTTACCACCCTCAAACTGATGGGCAGACAGAAATAGTCAACAAGTGGGTTGGGGGATATTTGCGTAACTATGTGTTAGGACAGCAAAAAACATGGGTGCGTTGGTTGCATTTGGGCGAGTATTGTTACAATACTACGCATCATATGTCCATTGGCATGACGCCTTTCAAAGCTCTCTATGGATATGAGGCATTATCTTTCACTGATTTGGCATTTAGTGACAGTAGAGTTCCCTTGGCTCAGGATTGGTTACAGGAAAACCAGGATGTCATGAGATCTCTTAGGGAGAATTTACAGCAGTCCCAGAACCAACAAAAGATGTACGCTGACAGGCACAGGATTGAGAGAGCATTTGAGGTGGATGATATGGTCCTTCTATGCTTACAACCATATCGGCAGAGCACCCTAAAAAGGGGGGGAGCTGAGAAGCTCAAACCACGTTTTTATGGTCCATACAGGATACTCAGGCGAGTGGGAGAGGTTGCATATGAGGTTGAGTTACCACCTGGTAGCAAAGTTCATAATGTATTTCATGTATCTTGCTTGAAAAAGGCCCTTGGACAGAATATTACAGTTTCACCCAAGTTACCTCCTATGGATAAGGAAGGTAAATTGATTTTGGTCCCTGATGAGATTCTTGAGGTGAGGGAATGACGGCTGAGAAGCCGGGTGATTCGAGAGTATTTGGTTCGATGGAGAGATCTTCCCACAGAGGATGCCACCTGGGAGGGTGAGAGCATTTTACACCATCCAGCATTACAGTTGCTTGTGGGCAAGCATCTCCGAGAGGGGAGGACTGTCATGTCCCCACTCTAGCTCAGTCTAGCAGAGACATGTGAGTCAACTTATTATGGGTTCTTGTAGGCTGATAGGGTTCGATAGAGATCCAGTATGGTTATTCAGTGTTGGGGACTTGGTGTTTTGGTGGTTATTGATCAGTTGGGAGACGTTCCTTGTTTTTAGGAGATAGTTCCTACATTTATTGGGTTCATTCCTACTTTTTAGGAGGTATGATCATGCACAGGGCTGGGTTTCCATGAGTTTGCTCTTTGGGTTCAGTTTCAGAGGGATAGAGCTTGTTTCCTAAATTTTAGGAGCATCCCTAGATTTTAGGGATGAGACTGCCAGTGGATCCTTGATTTCCGACTTCAATCACAGACAGGTGACAGGATGATTTTATGGTTTGTGATGTCAGTTGGGCATTTTGTAGCTATTTGGGTTATATTTTTAATATTTCCTAAGTTAGCATTTAATAATTAAATAAGGCTAAGTTAATAGCCATTTTGGAGTAATAAGAGGTTTTTGACCTCATCTGGATGCGTACCCCTTGGTGTGATAGCTCGTTGGAAAGGTCTTGAACTTTTTTAAATCTCTCTTTGGTCTCAGGGCGATTCAGTGAACGGATTTATTTCTATGGAGGAAAAGGTCATTTTTTAGTAACATGGCCACTTTAAAATAAGACTTAAATCACTTTTGTAACCCAACGCTTTTTGGAGTCACTTTAGGGTTCGGTTTGCTTTGGAAGGGGTTATAAGGAGATGGAGGCGCCATTCCTCAAGATATCTTATGCATTTTATAACTTCTTTACAAATTTGCTCTGCTTGGGCGATTTTATTCTGGGACGCAAACCCCAGGGTATTTACTAGCTGGGACGTAACCCTCAGCAATATTTGGTCTTGTAATTTTCAGTGGTATCAGCTGTTATCAGGGAAGGAGGATGCCATTTCAGCTTGGGCCTGCAGTATTGTTTAGTTGGGCACGATTATTGGTACATGGGAAAGTGAGCCTTACAGCAGTAGCCGTCATTTGCAGCACTTTGAAATATAGAGAGTCGGTTAATCAGCAGCAGACTTATGCATATTCACAGCCGTTTTTCATCATAGGGGAAATGTACTGGATCCTGTATTTGGCTCTATAATTCAGAGATTTGCCTGGTACGATTTGTTATTTATTTTCAGACTCTTTTCATATCATTTGTTCCTTCTCATTTCTATGTTGAATAATCATCAAAAACACAAAAACAAACAAACTCTTCTGCATTTTCGTCTAGTTCTGCAAGAAAACTTTAATAAACAGGAAAAACAAAATTAAAAGAAAAAAAATATAATAAAGCTACAACAGATTAGCAGCAAAGATCCATCAGGGATCTTTCAAATAGGATGCATATCGTGTCTCAACTGGCTTCAAGAACTTCTTCTTGGCGAAGCTCCTAAATAGTGCATGTGAAGTGTGGTGGTTGCAGATATACATCTACACATCTCTACCATCAATCACCACTCCCTTTATCCAGCTAATCTTCCCCATGTCCTTTAGAGCATTGTTCATAGCATGCACACAACAAGGAGTCCACCAAATATGCCGATATGTGGCCTCAATAAGTCTTCTTGCAGCTCTGCACACATGCACTGCATCTGTCACTACTTGGACCACATTTTGTGGCCCAATCTCCTCAATGGCTTCCCAAAGAATCTGAAATTGAAAATTAGCATCTTTTCGATGCCCTGAACAATCAACCACCCTGAGAAAGAATGGACCCTCTATTCATTTGACTATGACATTGATGAGTGGACGGTATCTAATGTCCGTCCACCTATCCATGATAATGTTGCACCCCAATTCCTCCCAAACAACCCTCATAGTCTCCATGGACTCACTAATCTTGGCATACACATCATCCAAGATTTTATTCCTCAATTTGTGCTCAGCTGGTGGCACATATGATGGTAATCCCGCCTTAGCTACTTTATGAAATGCCTCCTTAAAATAAGGAGACCAAGCAATATGAAGTGGAATGCCATTGGCAAATAACATTCTCTCAATGTGTGCATCTAACTTCTCTTTCGTCTGGGCTGCAAACAATTATTCTATAGGGTTGTTGTCACTAGATTGTGCCCTGCATTTCCCCTTGCTTGTCTAGGTTGCTACTATACCTATAGAGCTATAAGTAGAGGAAGGTGCGAAGGCTGCCCCTAGCAATGTAGAGCAATGTAGTAGATGAAGCTCTATGTTGCAGTCTACAAGAAGACATCCGTCAGCGTTGTTGCCCCTGTATTTGTTGATCATGCACCTCCTATATGGTCTGAATCTGTTGCCTACCAGCCAAGGTAGTAGGCACTGGAAGGCCCAACTCCTCTTGAACTCCCCAAAGCTTGTTGAATTCAATTCTAAACTTCAACTTTTTGGATTCGGTCAAAAACTTACATGGTAAGACACCTTTACCTATCCAAAAGAGGAAGTGTACATTCACTTGAGTGATGCTACCATACCATACATCACCACAAATATTGCATCTCCACTTTCTTGTGCCACTTGTTCCTAATCCACTTGTTATTCTAGTGTCAAATTGTTTTAAAGGAGATTTTGGATCAAACTTTCCCCTAGCCCACTTTGCCAAAGATGGGGAGTGGCAATCAATAGATGGAGTACCAAATACTACAAAATCAGTATCAATGGAAGTGGAACTAGTTTGGGTCCCTTGCTGATTTGGCCCAGCCCTAATGTCACTCTCATGCTCATCCCTCTCAACAATGTCATCATCATCCTTAGCCCCAACCTCAAGCTTAGGTTCATATTTTGATTCACTAGCACTATCTGAATGAAGTTCCATCTCATCATCACCATGAGTATCAATGTGGGAGCTCATTTTGACACTGCATTTAACAAAATGAAAAATAAAATTAATAAAGTTAACAATTTGAATTTACAAACTTTCAGCCTATGCCCTTCTTTAAATTTTCTAAAATTTAAAACTAAATAACAAGAATTTGCAAAATGAAACATCAAGAATCTTAATCTACTATTTAATAATTATAAATGATTTAATGAATGAATGATAATCATAACTAAAACAAAATGAAACAACACACATTTAGAACTAAAAACATTGAGCAATAATTTATAAACATACATTTGAAAATCAATAAAACAAGTTAAAAACCGTACCTTTCGCTTGAAAAACTCCTTCAACAAGATGGTAAACCCTCCTCTTCTTCTTGCTCCTACGCTCTCCTTTTTCACTTGCAAACACTTTCTTCACTCTTGCACAAACCCTTACCTCAGCTCTTCACTCTTCTTCTTCTTGTTGTTGCAAACAATGAGAAATGCAAATGTGAATAAAAATGAAGAATAGAAGGCTTCTCAACGAAGGAGGAGGAAGGAATGGGCCCCACAACCCAATAGCATAAAAATAGAAACATTAAAACATTATAAAAATGCCTTAAACTTTTTAACTTTTATTGTCCCTCTTTTTCTTGTCGCAAGAGACGTCCAGGCATCCCCTCGAACCGTCACACTCGGAGACATCTCACCATCTCCGGCGATGGTGGCGTTCTAAGTGGCGCCGCTCGAAATGCCAAGATGTCGTCCCCCTGTCCCGAGGACGTCCCCATCTCCGAGACGGCTCGGGTTTTTTATTTTGGGGGTAGCGCGTCCCTGTGTTACACTGGGTATAACTGTAGAACTCAAGGTAAGTCAGATCTTTAATAAATTTCGATGCTCTCTTTCCTGGCCGAGTATAAGCATATATATGGATGTGAAAAGACTATGCCTTGGGTGAAGGTATCTCCACATGTACACTCAAGACATGTCTCTTCCCTAACAGGAATTTGTTATTCAAATGAACCAATTACCAATCGATGGTTATTGTTATTAGTTTGAGCTTAATCAAACCTCTACAAAGTCATCAATTTCCACAAGGAATTAATCAGACTTCGATCTGATTATATTTATGCATATAAGCCGATCATGATCATGGATCGATCAATATATGAACATGAAATATAAAGGAAAAGATCTATATGAAAAATCGATGATATAGCTGGATAAGAATTGTGGATTTAGCAGGTGACAATATAATGATCTTTATTCTAATACATGTGTGTGTGTGTGTGTGTGTGTGTAGGCTAAGTATGTTGGTATGTATGCATGTATGTTATGTACAGATCAAGATAGATTATATTGTCATCCAGTTTATTCGAACGAAGATATTTCTTCACCACTCTCCTCCCCCTAAATAGAGAAGAAGAATAGAGACCATGCAGCCCTCCATTAAAGTGAAGTCTCTCTCAAAGATGGTTCTAATGTCCCCACTAAAGGTTGGTCCCTTGAAGCCCTCCAAATTTGGGAAGTTAGGAATGATTAAAATGAAAAAATCCATGTGTGACTAATATTGATCAATAATCATGTATCAAAGTGGCACAATAATAATGGATATTAGTAAGGAAGACAGAATTAATATGAAGAAGAACAAATATCAATGACTACAAAGACTCTTATTATTGGCTTGTTTTTTGTTAAGAAAAAGAATTAGTAAACAAGGATTTGATGAGATGATAGGAGTAATCATGAATACACAGACCAATATTATGAAATAGGCTAGCATCAGAGATTAAGATAATCAGCATTGTAACATGGGGACTCACACCCCACTCCCAAACCTCGAAGTACCAGTCCCCAAGACGTCCCCGCACCGGATACTTGAGTACCCAAGTACCCCCACCTCCACCATTCCCCAACCATGCTACCCCTGGGATGGGTACGTGAATTTCCTTTTAATTTTGATTTTTGAAAGTCACTATTGGGTATGTGATACATTACTATGTTGAATGTTCAATGATTCTAGTTCATGCTATGTTCAAGTATTTTAATTTGGTATGTTCTACTGAAACATCATTTCATAACTAGCTTTTCATGTTCTATACGTATACTATATAGCAACCCTCCCTACCTTGTTCTCCCCTTGCCGCTGTCCCCTAGCTGTCCCCCTGTTGTCCCCGAAAATGAGGCCCATTTTCCCTTGTCCCGAAAACTCATTTTGTCGTCCCGCTGTACTGGTGTAACACTGATAATCAACAACATGAAAGAGTCATGAACAGATCAACTTATAAGATCAATTCTATTAATCATAAAGCAATTGATCTTTATCGGTCGAGTATCCATAATAGAGACTGATTTGATCAATGTTAAGTTTATTTGGAATTCAACACATCGACTTAGCATGGACAGGCATATTCGATGGTAACAACATAATAATGTTGATCTATTAAGAGAGATGGATCATAACTGATATACCTCCTCCCAGTGGCATATCAACTCCATTATAAGAGAATTACGAGACCAATTAGTAAGTAACAAACCAAGTGTAAAGTTGACTTAACAAACAATAATTGTCATTCTACAAGGAATATGTTAAGTGTTAACAAGCATTTATGGGATAACAAGTCATAATTGAAGAGGCATCATTAAATAATGATTTTAATCAAGAGATAATATTTAATGTCTCCTCTACTAGAGTTAGCTTGGGATGAGTAGTAGCTGCAAAAATAATGTTAGAACTAAACAAAAATAAGCTTAACTGTAATATTCTCGGTGCAAATGCTAAACAAATTCTAACACCAAACCTTAAGGACATCTCCAAATCAAGTTTCCTAACCCTTAGTTATTCCACCATCTTCTCTAGAGTGCACCCCCTAAGGTTTCTTCTTGGAAGGAACGTCCCCTCTCTAAGGTTCATCACATATGCATATGTTGACTCATCACAATATTTTGGCACTTGGAGATTATATCAATCTCAGTTGTATCAGCCAAATGAGGATTATGCCCACCTCTAGTACCAACGCTATTATATCAATCTCAAGCATGTTAGATGGAGATTATTAATCTCACATATTGACATTATAGAGATTATATCAATCTCAGACATGTCGATCAGATGGAAATTATCTCCCAGGTTGACACTATAGAGATTCATCAATCTTCAACAAGATGGTCAGGTGGAGATTATACTAATCTCACATACCGACATTAGAGAAATCAATCTCATCTAGCCATTTATACGAAGGTTATACTAACCTTTGGTAGTGGCACTGTGAGATTTCATTAAACCAAATTTAGCCATTTACTATCTTGTAAAAACCCAATCTTGGTTGTAACATGAACAATTTCTGATTTCGCCAATTTCTTACATCATTTGGATGGTTGGACATTTTATTAAGTCTTGCCGAGTATACACCCAATTCTAAAGTAACTAACACAATTTGACTCTATGCTGATTATAATGATTTATAATTCCAGCCAGACTATTGTTTGTCATTCTTCATAATCCACAACTTGCAATACCAAATAAAGTATTGCTGATAGGTGACATATAAGTATATTTTTGTATTGTCTTCTTTCTTTCCTTGAATTTTGGAATCAAAAAATTGAATCACCACTTATTTAATTTATAATCAAAAGAGAAAATTAATAATCTGATCACAATTCTCAGGATTGCACATTGCTGAGACTGTATTATTAAATTGCAAATTCAAAACATATAATTCAGAACCTGACGTGAAAAGCAACTTGCAATGCTGAATTAAGTGCTCACACCAAGGTCAATGCCAGTTTGAAATGCCATGAGATGCAAATCGAAACTCCTTCAGTATACCGCAGGCAGCCTCCAATCTCTATCACATGCCCAAGCCGTTGATTAAGTTGCAGGTCCAGCACAATCATAACTAATGCCTCCACACACGTGAATATCAAAATGCAGCCCAATGAAAACTAAAGCTGCTGGAGGTAGAGCTTCATGTGGCTGGTGGCAGATGCAGGCCCAACTACTGTTGTCCAACTCCAATCTCAGCCAATACCCTTTCAACAATTGTCTCCTTAACCACAATTACCACAATTGGAGATTATCTAGCAAATATCAGATCCACTATACTGCAGCAGTGGAATTAAAACACTTCTCAAATACAGTGATGAACAATAGAGAAGTTGGGCAATCTTAGCTATATCTCAGCAACTAAATTGCAAGTGCAATTCACAGAATTTCCAACCCTTATACATCAACAAGGGCATACAGTTAAGAACCCAGGAAAAAGCCACAACGGCACAAAATTAAATATATAATTAAGCGTGCCTTTCCCAATGAATGAGCTCTTACTCATAAGCTTTTGTTGGCAAAAGTTTTCATAAAACTCCACTTCTGAAATTGTGGAAGTTTCCCAAAAGAACTCAACACTAGAAACTTTCCAACTTGCTTTTTAGAAATATCACTTAAAGTTATTACTCAATGAATAATAAATAAATAAGAGCTAACGCAATTATTAATCTGATTAACTACAGGCGACGACCAACTGCCAAGCCATTTACTGCGCTACCAAAAATAGCAACTACTAAAAATAGTAAATCCACAACTGAGACCCCCAAAATGCCCTATCAGCTCACAAGGGTCGCTATGATGAACTTACTTGGCCAATTGCAGGATCCTGCTATAAATGGGGACATTACATATCCATACACTGGCACTTAGCCATTCATATAGATATGCTCGCAATGCCTACACTATCACTATGGGAGCTTGATCAATTACATATCTCATTAGGAAATTATATTGGTCTCTTATAACATGTTGATAAAGTCTTTAACTTAATGAACACATTATCAAATCTTCTAATATCATTCTTTTGGATTAATGTAAACTTCCAATATTAATAATATTAAAACTTTAAATATCATTATTGTAAATTTCCATATACATGTATATTAATATAGCCAATCATGTATTAATTTGCATATCATATAATAATCTAAAGAAAATTTTGAAAATATAACATACCTTACACACATACCTTAATGATGCGTTTACCACCTTTTCAAGCTGCCTTGCTTCTCGCGTTAAATATATGTTAAGAGGTATGCAATTATATCTCTTTTGTTATTTTATTTTATTTTCTCCTTTTGATACAATTCTCCTCCTATTTTCTTATTCAGTGGTGATTTATAAATCTTGTTTTATTTGTCATCTATGTCCTTCTAAAAAGTCAAAACCCTTCATAATCACAATCGTTTCATAACGTCATAACCCTTCGTAATTACAACAGTTTGAAAAAGTATAGAAAGACAATCGACTTGTGTAGTCAAGGCATCATCAGAAAATTGTATCTTACTTATTTATTGATATTGGATCTGCTCATATCGAACTCTTGCCATATTGGCTATTTTTGGTTGAAGCATGAGATCAGAGAGGACCATTTGTAAGTATTAAGTGCATAGAAAACAGATTGCATGTTCAGAAGGGTTGTATCTGAAAGAGAAATTTGATTGTTGAAGGTGATCATGATACAAATCATAGCATTCAATCACTGTAAGTGATTTATAGAGATCATCGTGTAAGTTTAGATTGTTATATCAGATACCACTGGGATCCTAATTGCATATTTATACTGTCATATCAGACAGCAAGGGTTGTGTTGTAAATTTAAAATACTTCATTTCACTACCATGTTGAATACAGCAAAGATCGTCCCATAAATACTTTGCATTATCTTGCATATTCAAATTGCTGTGTTGAACACCACAGGGATCAGTCTCTATGTATGCAGTGCTGACATTATGAAGTCATTAATTTCCCAAAATGCATTCATTATCAGTGATACCAGAAGTTACGATCATAAAGATTCTAGTAAATTGTCCCGTAATCGCAAATAACCAAGAAGGGAACATCACAATGGTAGATAGCCAAATACAAATGCTGAGGCTGATCTGATCACATTCAGCAACATTCTTTCCCTTGGGAAGGAACAAAGCTAAAATTGTATGCAGGATTTCTTCTCATTCATGGAAGGAAGACGAGGGATGATAGATGTGTGTGATGTCTTGGAATTTTGCTTGAGTGTCCTCATATTGATGCTGAAACTTGTCACAATTAAATTCAGAGTCCCAAGCCACACTAATGAAGATGACAATTTAGAGCCTTGTAGAGACTTATGTAAAACACAATCCAATGATAAAGGTGCGTTCTTTGAAGATATATATGCCTTTTCCAATTGATGCTCAAAAGAATCCACACTCATGTCAAATTGTGATGGATTATCATGTGGAGAAAAATAAAAGGGTGTAAATGTTCCCCTACAGCAATCGAAGAAGAATCAACCCCATGAAAGCCAAGATGAATGCACTCAAAAGTGTCTCCCAAATCTGAAATATGGTCTGTACAAAGAAACTTGCAATGTCTCTCAAGTATTTATTTCAAGTAGTATTGAGAAGGTGTAGAATAACCTATTGCATTGAATTCCAATAAGCCAAGGATGTAGCAGCACAAGTCTCATCAGAAGTAATAATAGATTAAGGGGATGGAGCATCAACATGTCTCTACAACCTTAGTGGATGAGAGAATACCAAGATTCAAATGACATAATGAATCTCCTCAAAAGTGTCCATAAGAGATGCCATAGTGTCTATATCTGTTGGAGGAGCAATAGGAGAAAAATGTGAGAAGGTATAGGCAACTATATCCTGATTTCTGATACATCTAGTGTGAACTGAACACTATTTATTGATCCATGTTTTATTTGATAGATAGAAAGGATATTGGTTGGTAATGAAGGCACACAATGAAATGTTTAACAATCCATCATCCACGTCAATAGGTCCTTTCCAACAGGTATGCATATATGTAGTGTTAGCCATCAAAATGTGTAATGAACAGTAGATACCTTGAGATGAAACCATATGATGAAACTCCAGAATCAAGTATCCACCTGTATCTTAGAATTTGTAACTGCATCAAGTGCTTTACGGCTTTTTTGATATTGATGATGCAGCAGCTGGACATGAACCCCTTGACATCTTTGAAGGAAAATTTATGTCTTTTCTTAAGAAGATGCTTAAACTTATCAAGTTGTTCCAAATAGCATTGGTGTTCATCATGCCTTGTTTCTTGAACACTCAGGGTTCTCCGTTAGGATGATTCCTCATGTGAGGGAGAGGATTTAGATGAGTTGCATTTGATGACATTCACAATACTCTTCTAATAGTATATAGCAGAAAAACAATCGAATTTGTTATAACTCATTTCTGTCAGTACTTAATCTTCTAATAGGATATAGCAATCAAGCAACCCAATTTACAAATTCATCTTTAACATAGCAGTCAAAAATTTGGAAACACACCTTTAATATAGCAGTCAGAGAATATAACATGGAAATGATAATTATTCACCACCTACGGTCAAAATTGTAATGGTCTGGGGGAGCTTAAGACTTCCTACATTAGGGTTGATTCCATATTTAATTGATCTTGCTCTGATATCTCGGTTTCCTAATCTTTATGCCCTACATTAAATGAGAGTGCAGAGAAGAGTGCTCAATCAAGGGACCATTCAAATCAGCATCATGCTACCCAACATTTCTTGCATAATTATTGATATGAAAACCTTTATTTCCCAACAACTGAACCCTTGGAAACTCCTCCAGCCACAGCATGTGATGATTAGACAACAAGATCTTAAATGACTCCATTGATATGAGATAAATAACTATAACCCAATGGTAGAGACCTTGATAGAAAGAACCTGGGAATGGGCATTGAAAAACATAATGAGTTGTGGTCAGTCATATTTTCAATCCCTTGATAAAGTTATTGAGAACAATTGCCACCCACTGTTTGAATTGAAAGCCTTTTGAAACAGTTTCAGTGTGGCAAACCATTTGTTGAAGCTCAGATTGGCTTATGGATAACACTTGATCTGCATAGCCCATTCAGACACCCATAAGACAATCTTCAACAAGTCTGGGCTCTATGCTTTGTTGGTCATGAGGCCTCTTGTAAGGACCCTCCTCGTGCGTACTTATTAATTATGAATCCTCTGTTAAAACTGTTATGGGAGATTGTATCAGTAATGAAGTAATGTGTTATGTTGCGAATGTCTTAAAAGAAACTAAGATTAGCTGATTCATTCATGTTTTAGATATTTAGTGATTCAAGAACTACTACATTATCGCAACTGTTAAAACATTAAAATTTCACTAACGATGGTATGAGGCATTTTCACTTGATGATAAGGGTGTTGATTTTTGGTATTCTGATGATTAAGTTTTATGCTTCAGATAGTTCAATATTCTTTAATTAGGTGTTGTTATGATGATTAGGTGCATACATGCCTAACAATGATTATTCTAGTACTTTAATCTGAATTAACGAATGAGTTATGTTGTATTGTTTATGTGATTCAGATGATTAAATGTGGATAGAAATGAATTAAATAGTTAATTTTATGAAAGATTCATGTTTTGAATTATGTAACTATACAAATAAGTTTTGCATATGAGCTACTGATGTGTGCAATGAGTGTCCAGGGTATTTTAGTCGGGAGCTCTAGCAGAGAAATGAAACTGAACCCTATGTATCAATTGTGAAAATCAGGGTTAAATTTGATGAAAGATGCAAACCCTGTTGTTTGAAATGTATGAATGTATCATTTTGTAATCTTTAAATGTTAATGTTCGTAACAGTGTTTTTATAGTGTCGCTTGACACTCGTGAATTGTGTATGCATTCTAGCTTGGAGTTAAGGTCAACTGAATAACCTTAAGATCTAAGTCAGACTAGGTTAGTTACCATTTTGCTAATCAGTTTATAATGGAGATTAATTACACCTAATTAGGATTAGCGAGTTACCTCCATTTTGAGGGTTGTTAGTAAATCCTAAAATATTCCTAGCTTTTGATAGGGTCTCTAATTAATCCTAAAAACCTTAAATCATTAAATCTAATTACTTAAGGGGTATGGGCATGGGTTGGGGACATTTTCCACCCACTTAGCCCCTCTGGTTGACTTTTATGGTCACCGAAAAAGTCCATTCTTGCTTTAGTTCGAAAATTGATTTGCTTCCTTCTTGAGATGGTAACCTTGACTCCACTTTGAGGTTTACCTAATGTCTAGTTGAGGTAGGATCATATTTAGAGGCATCTTTGAGAAGTTTTGGTTGTTACCCAATCTCTAGTTTTAGAGAGGAGTTTCAAGATTGAAGGAAAGGAAAGAAAAGCTCTTCTCAACTTGTTCATTTTACCATAACCATATTTTGAAGGTAGGGGTTCTTCATCTCTTTTGTTCATGTTGTTCATGCTTGGTTCATGCTTATGTTATTATGGTTTTCATTGGAATGCTTGTATGTATGTTCGGTATGCTTGGGAGGGTTTGAATCATGTTTCCTTGAATGGTTCCCTTCATGTTTTGCTTGTTTTTCGAAGGGATTTTTGTGAGTTGTGTTGGCATTACTCACCCTTGGATAGGGAAGAAGTAGCCATGTACGGGGGAAGGGCTTTAGTTAGACCCTGATAGTGTAGAGTCTCTTCTCATGACGAGAAGAGCGAAAGAGGGTAGGGTGTTATGGGCCCCTACTAGTCATCACATACCATGTTTTGAAATTGTGAAATTTGAAGAAGTGAAGGAATGAAAATCCTTGTATTATTGGCCCCGAAAGGGCATTTGTGGAAGAACGGAAGTTCTTGCGATTTTAACCTCGAAAGGGCTATGTTATGGTATTGTGGATTGACATCTCCTATTGGGAAAATCCACCTCCTCCCTAGTCTGGTTCTATTTTGAACCTATTGTGCAAACTAGGATGGGAATGCATGCTTGATTTGTTCTTCATGTTATGTTTCATTTGTCTTCAAATCAGTCCTCATCTTCTCTATGATTCCCTCGGTGCATTGAAGATATTGAGAAGGATCCCTTGTTAAGGGCCAAGAAGAGAATTCAAATGTATTGTATTACTTTGTAAAAATTGTATTTTGGGCATGACACCTCTATCTTTACCCAGGTGTGTGGCATGTTCACTTGCATTATCAATGATTTTGAGACCTCGTCATGGCAACTGCATTCTCATTTAGTTGATGACATTTTTGTTATGAAAGGACCTAGAAAAATCGAATAGTTGATTCTGAATCTTTTTTCTGCAACATCTGCCAGAAGCAAAGGTAAATTACATTGGACAAACAGAAAATCAATAAAAAAGTTTAGTACAATGTAAGTTCAAACCTCTTCAAGGGAAATCAACAAGCACATGAATTTTGTATTAAGAAACCACATTATGAGATGCCTCTTAGAGATGTAAATTTATACTGCAATGCGAATGGTGTGAATTGTATTTAGTATATACAAACAAATATTGAATTCAACTGTCCATTTCCTCGTCCTTTTTGGACCTCTATAGAAAGGATAAGATGGAATATAAGCCACACAAATAGAATATTTGACAACAAAAATCTTGCTGCAGAAAATCATTATTTTTTGCTTTAGTGGAAGAAAATTCTCAATTTTCAAGTCTCAACAGTAGAGAAGTGGCTGATATGACTTTTTTGTGTGATTTTCAGTTGGTGTCCTTTCTGGTGATCCCTTTGGAAAAACATTGAATCAGCTTGTCCATATTTCTTCTAATTTAGTGCGATGAAATCGTCAAAGTTTCAGTGGTCTTCATGCCAGTAAAGGTGAAATTTTTATTATTGCTATGAGATAACCAATAATGTTTCTGTTAATTATTTTATTTTCTTGTCAAACAGAAAGCATTGAGATTTTTAACACGTCTTTGGATGGACATATGGCCTATAAAAAGATTGCACTCTTTGTAGGTACGACACATGGCTCGCCATGACACGGAATTCAGATCTAGAGTCTGAAATACATATCCAGGCGTGCTCTTCAAAGTTCTAACTGTATCTTGCCTTTATTTTCTTAGTGCATTTAAAAGGGATCGTGTACAAAATCTGCCCTTGTATTTTAAAGAGTGGGTTGTATATTATGTAAAGCCCGTGTACTTTTTCCACGCAAGATGCCAACTGGGCATGGCCTCTTTCTGTTAAGAGTATGTAACATATCTTCTCTTTTTGTATACAAGGTTGTTGAAAAATAAATAATGATATTTGGTTTGTGCATTTGATACTTCCAATGTTCATATCTTACCAATGCTCTATGGAGATACATCTCATGTGCTGTAACTTGTACTGCAGATGGTATGCGGACAAGGGGATGGTGTTTAAAAATACCCCACCTGTCCTCAATTCATTCAGAATTAACTGAGACATTTCCAAGATGACTCTGAGAGTGGCCAGGGACATAGGGGATTGTCCACAGGTCCAGCCATTAGCTGTCGTGCAGACTTCCGGCTAACCCCTACAGCCCAGGCCACTTTTGGATGTCCAGGTTAGAAAAACACATGTTCTAATTTTGAAAACTGGGCCAAGGACACCCAAACCACATTAAGCAATACAAAAGCCTAAACTATGCATAAGGTAACCAAAAAAAGGGAAAATAAATTCAATTTCACATGACTGAGAAGAGCAGCAAGAGGGTTAGCTGAGCAAGGAGTGAACATTTGTTGAAAGAGGAGGTTAGGGCATAAATCTACTTGATTTAGACTCTCAGAACTACTGTCCACTGATTATGGACGGTGATATCTTACTATTATCTCTTAGTTCTATGTGTACTGGTTACAGTTTATGATAGTTCAAACTTGGAGCCTCTGGGCATTTTTGTTATAATTCGAATGTAATATTATCTTATTAGCCGATAGGCTATTATAGGTGAGCATTTGAGGAAAACCTGTCCGTTCAAACCAATACCATTGATTGTTTTAGTATAAGCTGAAACTACTTAACAAACAATAAATGAAGATCCTTTTGCAATCTCATATAAAATTGACCACATTAAAGCTAAAGATCTCGACGAATCTATGGATTGCCTTTTAGAAAGATATTTCTAATAGATTAAATTTTTATCAACAACGTTAAATAGATTTTTGGCCGCAACATATCTCGAAGGAATTTGCACTTTCACTTCCACTGCCCTGATTTTGATTATATGGAGTCGGTGGTTCCAATCTATCTAGATAGGGCTATTGAACTTACACGAACAAAGCTATAGTTGCAGAGTGCATATGGGATGGAGAAACCTGACTTTAGGATAAATGTTTGATGTCATTTAATTCAATGTCTTGTTGTGGGATCGATTTTAGTCGAAGCTTTAGGGCTAAAGCAACAGAGGGAAGGCCATCTGCAACTGAGGAGGCTAGACACGACATAATTTTCTCACTCTTACCGTTTGCTATTACTATGTGTGTTTTGCATCACCATATTTATATTAGGACATTTTTCCATTTGAATCCTGTTAACATGCAAAACAACCATGGTGGATTGCCAGTCGACTTGCATTGAGGCCACGAAACTCCTTGGTATAAGCAACCAGTGTTTGTTGGTTGAATTCGCTTGATCTGTTTGCTTTCTTTGTTATCTACAATTTGATCTTCAAAAATGATTAAATTATGCCTTTCGTATTTGCAAATAGTTTTAATTACTTTGAAATATTATTCGTTGTGGTTCGCTTCTATTTTCAAAATGTCTTTGTTGTAATTTGTTTTCAAAAGTATTCGTAGCTTTTTTCAAATGTCTCTGATGTAGTTCATTTCCACACTGAGCTGGCCAAGGAGATTTATTGTCAATTGAAAAACCTCAGAATTGTTAGCTGGGCTAAGTTCAAATCCCCGACGCATCTCTAATTCATTTTTCGAAGGGAAATTGTCTTAGTCCCTTCGCTTTCCTTCGACGAGCAAAGGTTTGTGATGAGCAGCATGTTTTTAGAATCTTCATGATACCTTATAATATTCTGTTGCTTTAGCATGTCATATTCAACAACATTTCATTACGTCTACATTCTCTTCTTAGTCAAACTTTCTATCCCCTCTAAATTCTAAGGTTGTGAATTCTAACGTGCAAAATTTTGAACATCATTTTATTTCAGCTTTAGCAATTCTAAGTCTTCTTTAATTTTTTGAGCCCATATAATCTCACCAACACTTTTTCCCCTAAGATCTTCATCTTCATCTCTTTTGATTTCCAACACATAACTACTTCTTGCTAAATGTAATAATTTCCTAAAGAAAGACATGTGATAACAAACATATTAAATAGTGATAGCTAACTCTGTATACCATTCTAGTTATAGTCTCTTATTTAAGCCTACCCATTAAACCAAATATCAGTTACAAAAATAATTTTCCAATCAGAATAAAGAGGTCTATAGCAAGACTGCAGAAGCAATCACTAAATAAACGTAAAGTAATTGCCCTAAATTTTGTAAGACTAAACTACTCTGAGTCCAATGTAATCAAATCTAACCTCAAATTTCTTTGATTCCAATGTAACCAAATCTTACCTCAAATTTCTTTGATTCCAATGTAACCAAATCTTACCTCAAATTTCTTTGATTCCACTGTAACCAAATCTTACCTCAAATTGTGAACACTGAAAATTAGAGATAAGATATTTGTAAAACATGGATTAAAAGAAGTAATATAGCAAATATACTATCATAGGTATTTGATTTGAAAAGACAAAGATAAGTATTGTAACATATAATATTAATAAGTATGATTGTAGGCATTCAAACTTATTTTTTTAAAACTTAATCTTGAAGAATTCAGATGTTTGTATGTAGGTTTTAATCAAATTTACTATAACAAGATCATTTGAACAATTCAATTTATTTGTATTATATTTGAATGTACTAATAATATTGTATTTCTACTACAATCAATTGAAATTGTTAGTAAATGAAATTAGATCAAATCAAATCTTCCCTTAATCAAATCAGATAAAATATAATCTTGGGCAAATTAAATATGATATCTTGCAATCAATTAATATTTTACCATCAAATTGGACAAAAATGATCAGATCGTGCATGGCAAAAGAAGTAGAGAGGAGTAGAGGGAGAATGTTTGCGATCTGCACAACTTGCCAAACCTGTAAGAGTAGGCTACAAACTCATTTTTTGTTGCCCCTGTGTGAATATAAATCTACTTATTCTCACCTTTCTAAGAACCCCTTGTGCTATTACCAAAAAATGTTTTGAGATATAGTTAGTGGGAACATTGGTCTTTTTCCAAAAATAGGATTGACTAAAATCATTAATAGAAATAAAATCTTTCTGTCTGAAAATTGAATATTTGCAAAATCAAATCTACCAACGATCTTTGCAAAATCAATCTTCGAGTGTTTTAGGCAAAAATGAAAAATTGATTTGTATACTAGTAAATCAAGAATTAGAAACATATTATAAATAAAAAGGTTGATTTGTATATCAATTAATTAATCAATTTTTCTAATTGCTGAATATTTGCAATTAGATTAAGTATTGTTATGCAATTCATTAAAAATGATACATTGTTAATATAAATATACTAATTATTTTAATTGCAAAATAGTTTTCTATTTTCTATTAGTGTTGTTAAATAAGACATTAATATAAAGTTTTCTAAAATTAGAACAAATAATATATTAGAAAGGAATATACAATATTACACTTGTTATTATTATAAGTGGAGTGTTTTTAAAAAAATCATAAATACTAAATACTTTAGATTGTTTTTTTAAAATCATAAATACTAAATATATGAAAGCCTCTTGATCAAATAGTTGATACATGGTATGTAAAGACCATTTTTTGTTGTTGAATATTTCTTAAGCTCGAGAGTGTGGCCACTAAGATTTTTTAGGAATATTTAATGGTGATTAGTTCCATGAAAATTTAATGGAAAGAAGAATCCTATGTTCCATTAGACCATACTAAAATGGTTATAACATTCTTGTTGTTCAACAAAAAATACAATATTCACAGTATATTATATAAAAAAAACTACCTCCTTCAAATTGAAATTGAAATTTGAATGACGAGTCATTTAAATGATGCTACCATTGATTGAAAGAAAGTAGCATTGATTTGTAATTTTTCTTTTGTTGAACAAATTTAAAAAGCCCATGATCGCAGTAAGTCATCAAACTTTGAGGAATGAGAAGAGCCATGTTCCAGTCATACTTTAAACAATTATCAGATTATCAAATATTTGGATTATAAAATTGTTGGTGAATATATTTGTGATATTTGCAAGAGTATAAATTGCATCATACACATTATCTTTTGTTTTAAAGGATATAAAAATGAGTACATAATCTTTTTTATGGTAAAGTTCAAAAACAACTTCACCCTCAATTGCTATCCACTTAGGTGAAATAGAGATAAAATAAAATTAACTTGGATTTTAAAAAATCAACCACATGTAATTATTTTTAAGGATATGGTGATGATCTATATTAAGGTTCAATTATCTAGCCACTAAAGACCTATATCATGCATATATCATTTCAAGAAAATGAAAACCACACTATGTTGATAATAATGAGCCAAACCAACATTGAAAAAATTTATTCTAAAATTATTTGTAAATTTATGGATACAATTTTATAAATATTTTATTTTATTCAACATAAACAATCGTTGCCTTTGTTCTATTACCTTGGTTTACATCTTTATCAATATCTTTTAAATTTTACATCAAGTTTTACTTCTTATGCATCTTTAATAAATATAAATAACAAGTGGCACAACCTTATATGATGAGGAAGTAAATGTTCCTTAACTTTAACTATAGTGTAAGTTTTTACTATAAAAGAGTACTCGATATACCTAATCTTGTAAAATAATCAATTATAACATGACCTTTCACTTGCATAACACTATATGTCTCTCATAAAATAGACAAAAGATACAAAATTTAAGTTTTTTATTGAGTAACACATAATATGATTCTTTCAAATGTTATCTTTTCTCCAAATTAGTTTTAAGACAAAGTATGAACCAAATATCTATTTAAAATGTAAATAGTACAACACAATTGTAATTATCATTTGATTTCACTATAACTAGTGAAAATAATGTAAGATTTTATTTAAAGATAAAGATTACGGTTACTAGATTATCCAATGGATACTACACAATTTTATCATGCAATGCTAGTTAATTACTTGTTTGTATAGTTCAATTGGTAGGGTATATCCTATAAAGAGGATGACTATAGAAATTTTTTGCCTAAGTACCATGACAAGTAATTGTTATAATTTCTATTTCTATTTTATGAGTTATCCATGTCATGATAATTGGAACTATAAATGCTCATTAACAAGACTATATGTGCTTCATATAGCAAAAGATGTTTTAAATACTACCTTGTGTTAAAATGTTTATGCAATGGATTTATCTATGCATATTCTTGTAATTATGGTAAAGTGAATAGTTTGTGGGCAAATTAAGCTTAGCTTGAAATCTTTAAAGTTTTGATGAACTCAAGAATAATAAGTGATATGAATTAATTTTAGTTTGAAATTTTATATTGACTTTTTTTGTAACTTGTCTTTATTAAATCTTCCATGGAGATATTTTGTAACTAGTTTTTTTTTCTGAGTGTACAACAAGTTAGTTGTAGAGACTTATGTGCTTGTAGCCTATGAGTATTAATGATGTGTAACAAAGATTTTTGGAAACCTAAACAAATTAGAGCACTTGTATGATGTGGGGACATCTTTTTTTAGGTCAGAAAGTTCTTTAAGGTCTCATTTTGGACAAGACACCATTCTAATGGTTCATAGGATTAGTGTCTTTTGGAGAAACAAGACCTAACTCTTTTGGACTTTTCTTCATTTGGTTTCATTTGATCGTATTGATGTTTTATATTCTTATCGTTTTAAATTTCTTACTTATAGTCATTGCTTCTTTACATATTCCATATTCATGATAACTCTCAAATAATTCATGTGAGAACTTGCATTCATTTTTCTTGTTACAAGAGAAAGAATCTAGGGAAGTGATTGATTTAGGAAGCATGTGATCTATTTTAATGAATTAAGTTATGGATTCTCCACACTAATTTATGGACAAAATTTATATCAAACCAAGAACTTTTTGTATAAGTGAGAGTCCTAGCACATGGTAATGCAACACCTTGAAGAAAGATTTCTTAAGCTAAAATAAGAAACAACAAGCATTTCACGGTATATAAAGTCTATAATGTCCCCCTTTTTAAAATAGGATTTAATGATAAATAACAATAAAATTAAAATATTAAAAAAATAATTATATAATCTAATTACAAGAAGGGAAGAGAAAAAGGGAGAAGACAATGCACAATGATAGAATAACATCAATGTACAATGATCAAATGTAATAAATGACAACTTCACCATTGAGTGTCTATCGACGTAACTCTTGCATCTTCTTTGGATGTAAGTGCTAGTTACAAGGTAATTTCATATTAAAGGTCTAAGCAGCAAAGTATGGATAATACTAATTGCATATTGATTGCCAGAAACAAAGCAGCCATAGAAGTAAAGTGGTTTTAGATTTGCAGGAATTCCCTATGATGAGATAACCATGGAAAAACAAAACAGGTCTGCAATTTTGTATAAAATGCATTGGTATATAATAAAAATCACATGTTAAATATCTTTCATATATGATGTTGCAGTATATCACAAAACCTTATATCATCACTTATCACTCACTACCCACTACTGAGGCACCATTTTGTTCTCATGGTCTCCTATTCAAATATTATTCTAGTTCAAATGAAATAGGCCATTTAGTTTGTTGAAAATTGTGCAAATGGGATAGTAAGTTGAGTAGGTTCTCTTGTGGAGTAAACTTTATGGTGTAGTCGGCTTGAGCCAGAGGAGTATTAGAATGAGTGAAATATATATCTTATAGTTATGTTTGTTAGGCTCATGAAAATGTAATGAATGTTCAAGTAGATCATTCATGAGTAATGTTTGAAGCAACCACTACTCGTGAAATTTGAGATTTAGATTCACTTAATAAATCATAGCATAATTAATGAAATAATCTAGTAGTATGGCTAAACATCAACTGATAGTAACATTTGTACATGAATTAAAATTTAAGAAACAAAATACATTGGACATGTAGTCAAGACTATTGGAGATGTGCAACCAATGAAATTTTCTTCTTGGAACCCTTGGTTGATCTTGAACTACGACTTCTTTAACACCGGATCACCTTATTTGGAAGTTGGCTCTAATAGTTATTAGGCTACTTTGATATTTGTGCATCCAGATTTTACTACTAGTTTGTTACCTACATCATAATGATAATGAAATTTAAAAATAATGTTATAACAAATGTTTATTATTTCTTGGTAAATAATCACAAAAAATAGCACATAGAAACTGATAAGCTTATCTAATGTTGAAATTCTCATATCTAACCTCTACTGAAATTATGCTTGCTTAAAAAAAATGTCTATAAGCTTTTGTCCTCTCATAAGTTGCGGATGTAAGCTAAAGATTTGAGCTATGTGCTCTAAACAAATTATTGAATTTGTATATTATAAGTAGATTATTAAATTTGATTATTAAATGCAGTAAAACAAGGGTGATGTCCCTTACAAAACCATAGTTCAAAGGCAAGAAAACAAAAGATATATGCATCAAAGTCAAGAGAAGATTACTGACAACAAACTAGTAGCACAAAGGACAACAACTATGTGTTATAAATAAATTATTAAAAGTAGTAAAACAAGGGTTGTGTCCCTTACAAAATCAAAGGCATAAAAACCAGAAGATTTATGCAACAAAGTCAAGAAAAAACTATTGACAACGAACTAGGAGTAGGAAGGATGAGACCTTTGTTTTGCTTTGTTAACAATAAAAAAATGCTTATTATTATTTAAAAGACTATTGACAACAAACTAGCAGTACAAGGGATGAGACCTTTGTTTTGGTATTGTTAACAAAAAATGTTTGTTATTTCTTTGTACATAATATTAGTTACCAAAATTAGCCCACAAAAACTGGTGACGTTATCCAATGTTGAAATTTTTGTTTCTAGGCTCCATTAAAAATATTCTTGAGTTATAAAACTCACCTTTAAGCTTTCATCATCTTATTGGATGCCAGTTTGATCCAAAGTTTTGAATTATGTGCTATAATCAAATAATTAAATTTTTGTACCTATCAAATGGTTTTATATTGTTAAATCCTGTGATAACAATATCACATAGAGAAATTAAACAAGTGCAATTACAAGTTACAACAATAATTAGTTTATACATGCATTGAAATTTATAACATGGTATCAAAGCGAGTAACAATCATGGAAGAATTATTAGTTCCTGCCTTATATAAGGCAGGGTACTAATGTTTTCATTAGACCCCCCATTCTAATTGCTATTAATTTTTCAATCCTAGAAATATATTGAAAACTAAGGTTGTGAGTATGATATATTTTTTAATTAATTTACACTGGTCTAATTTCTTAATTCTCATTGGCCTGTGGCCATTTTCCTGGGGAAATAACAGTATTTTCTGAAATGAAAAAAGGGTAAGAAAAGAAGCGATAAGAATGAAATAAATATGTTTGTCAGGACCTGCCATTCTCCTCAATTAAATTCAGTGTAACGTGGATATGTGTGCTTAATATTTCACCATTACATGTGTTCCACGCACTTTAAGAAAGGATAATATATAACAATTTCGTGGAGGGTTTATTGAAACAAAACTAAATTTGTGTCATGCAATCACCCAACAACTATGGATTCACTACCACGCGTCAGTTTAAAGGTGGTCATTGTGCAAGCCCACAACACACATCACACATGAGCTCTATTTTTGACATTTCAAGAGATGAGCTGGAGCACACACAAAAAGTGATGAGTCCCCAGACTCCTCATCAGTCGGTAGGTGAGGAAACGCCCAAAAAGAAAAAATTAGATATTCCAACGCCAGCTGGCGTGTGAGTTGACGTGTCAATGATAAGCCCCATACCCTCATCAACCCCCATCTTCTTCCATTCCTATAATTCCTTAATTTGAATTAGAGCCAGTGGCCATTTCTCTCTCTTGAAAATGACATTGAATGATCCCCTCTAATTAGAATTCAAATTAATAACACTACAAAGTAAGACGTCATGATGTGAAAATATAAAAAGGTAGTGAAAACATTTTTAAATTTTCAAAAAAAATCTATTCTTATTTGTTTAGGAATAAAAAATAATTTATTATCTCAATTTTAGATTAAAAAATTAACTTTATAGAATTTTTAAATTTTTTATTTGTTATATTTAAATTATATTTTTATGAAATTAGAGAGTATATAATTCATAATTCTAAAAATATATATATGTTTTTAAAAAAAACTATTTTTATTTTTATTATTAAAATTTTCATATAATTAAGTTATTCAAGTTCTTCATTATTTAAATTTTAAAATTGTAAAATAGTATTAAATTATTAACAATATAATTATTTTTATCTATATATTTAAATATTTAAATAATATATTATTTAAATATGTGTTCTAATATACTTATTATAAAGCATCACATACAATCTAGAAAAACAATAATCTAATTTGAATATATAACTTTTTTAACTTTTAAGAATACATAAGAAAATTAAACTATTAAAAATTTCATAT
This sequence comes from Cupressus sempervirens, assembly GCA_028749045.1. Lineage (NCBI taxonomy): Eukaryota > Viridiplantae > Streptophyta > Pinopsida > Cupressales > Cupressaceae > Cupressus > Cupressus sempervirens. Next base: position 767,267,994 of record CM053784.1, on the reverse strand, counting down.
TATATGTCTTAATATCACTTAACTAAATATTATATATCATATATATAAATTATTAATATAATAAGAATTCTTTTCTAAAAAATTATATATTTCTAAAAATAATAAAATTGTACATTATATATTACAATTATTATTAAAAAATTAATACATGATTAGTTTAATGAGCACAAACTTAAGGCAAAAAAATAAGATATTTTGTCTGGCTTACAACTACTCTGCTCAAATCATGTCATCTAGTTCTCATCTTGATATCTTCGACTATTAGGCTTTCACATAAACAATATAAGATTATTTCTACTATAACCCCAAAAGGGAGGGACTCTAGCTCGCAAAGAGCTCTTGTTTTCACAAGAAGCTTCACAGTAATAGAGTTATTGTGCATTTCATTGTAGAATCTACGTTTGATGTTTTGGCAAAATGAACTCAAATAATATTTGTAATGGTTGACAATATATTATAGTTCAAAAGGGCATTACAGATATACATCCTCTACCATATTGTGCAATGATTATATTTGAGTAATCTGAGGAGAGGCAATCACCATCTTAGAGATACTAGCCAAACCTCCTACGTATCCAAGAATCACTACATTATAAATGATATAGAGGCTAATAGAAATGTTTTGTTTCAATAAAGTTTTGTACCAATATTTAATGTGTCTGGAAAATGAATTAGCACACATACATAGTAGTGTCACAATCTTAAGATATTATTTATTGATTGAGGGATGCACGAGGGGATATATATACAAGCAATATCAATTCAATGGCTTACAAATACCTGCCAAACTATCGATTTCACATGAACTATTTGATACTCCACAATAAGAGATTTATCTCTTAAGACCTAGTTTTTTAATTTTATGGGCTAGTGTGATAATACCCACACTCAACCAATTACATTACTGATAATCAGAAGACAATTAGGTTTGAAGTCATTGAGCATACTGGAAGACAATGATTTGAAGAACGTGATACTTTCCAAAGCTGTTTGAAATCATTTCTTATGAGAAGAATATCAGTGATGGTAAATGATGAAAAATAATGAGAACAACAAACTAATAAATGATTATGAGGATATCATTGCAATTTAGATTAAGCATTGCTAAGTATAAAGACTGTGAGCTTTAGAAACAATAACTAATAGAAGTTAAATGGATATGTCCAAAAGAATTTGAAGTATAATCATTGGCTCTTGCAGATTCTGTCATTACAAATTCTTCATTTCTTTTGTTGCATTAAACAAAAAGACAATATGCATAAGAATGTAATATGGTTAATGTGTCATGTAAGTTTAAAGGTTGTTGGAAGTTGTAAGAAAACATAAATTATGAGTGATAGAGAATCCCTTGCTTGAAGAGTGGATGTGGTCCAGTTTCTTGGATGAACCACTATAAAATTGATCTGTCTTGTGCCTAGCAATTTTAGAAAATATTTTCATTTTTTTCGTTTTTTCTTTTAAGCTCAACAACTGATATCAGAGTTGGTTAAGCTTGGTTTGATTTTCTAGAAATCAGTGAAGATTTACAGGTGTCATGGATGAGGCGGATAAGTGGAAAAATTTAAAAAAATCTAGGCAAAATTTTGGACTATGGAAAGTACAGTTGAGTCATTTCTTATCGAGCAGGATTTGCAACTTGCATTGCTTGGTAAGGCAAAAGGCAAAGGTTCTAAGTCAGATGGGAACTTGGATGAAATGAATTTGAAATCAAGGGCATTGATTTTTCTGGTACTCAAGCAATGTGTTATTTAATGTTTCAAGAGAGAGACAACAAGGGAGCTTATTGAGAAATCATCTTTGTTATATGAGATACCTTCAACTCAAATAAAGTGTTTATAACAAAGAAGTTATACAATATGAAAATGAAAGAAGGGGAAGTGGTATCAAATCATCTAAATGAGTTCAATACATTAGTCACTCAACTGATTTTAGTTGGTATACCTTTAGATGATGAAATAAAAGCCACTTTACTATTATGTTCACTTCTGAACAGTTGAGAAGGGTTAGTTATGGTTGTGAGTACTTCAATAGCAACCAAGAATAAGTTGAAATTCGATGAAGTTGCAGCCACACTTATCAACAAAGACATGCGAAGGAAGAACCAAGAATCTTCCTTTGATGATTCTTGCATAGTTGTGAGCACAAGAAATAGAGGTGGAAGTCACAAAAGAGGCAAGCATAACAATATGGAAGAGGTAGATCGAATCATCTAGTCTACAAGAAGAAATGGCACTTGTTGGTTTTGTGGTAAACCAGGGCACATATAGAAGCAATGTTGGAATTACAAAAGGGCTCAAAATAAAGTAACGATTGATGGTGTACATACAAAATTAATTAAAGATGATGGATTTTTGGTACTTGCAACTAGTGACATGAATGCAAGTTCATAGATTATCATTTTTAGTGCATCCTTTCATGCTACTCAATGTCGGAGTACATTCACAAATTACCATGAAGGTTTGTTTTGTAAAGTTTTTCTTGGGGATAACAAAGAATGTGACAATGTCAGCAAAGTGGATATTTCATTGTGACTAAAAAAGGGGAGTAAATGTGTTTTGAGAGATGTAAGGCATGTTCCTACACTTAAGTATGATTTGATTTTTGCAACTCACTTGTATAGAGAAGCCTACAATGTTAATTTTGATCTTGATTCTTAGAAAGTATCGAAAGGGCGGTTAGTTTTGGCTAAAGGAAAGAAATATGAAAGTATGTATTTTGGAGAGCAATGGTAAAGTGGGAGTAGCCATGGCGGTTGCAGATAGTAATGTTGAACTTTGGCATAAGAGGCTCAATCATATGAGCAAAAAGGGGCTTGAAGTAAAGTTTGAAAGAGATCAACTTCCAGGTCTTAAATCAATCAATTTGAAGTTATGCGAACATTTGTCTTTATGAAAAAAAATTGAACCAACTTCATAAGGATGGGTCATGAGAAGAAATCTTCTTCTTTAGAGCTTGTGCATTCTGATGTTTTCGGTCCTACAGAGGTAACTTCAACTAGTTATGCTAACTACTTTGTCATGTTTCTTGACGATTGCACTCATATGTATGGATTTATATGTTGAATAAGAAATTAGAGGTATTTTCAAATTTTAAATGCTTCAAGACATTGAATGAGAATCAAATTGGGAAGACAATTAAATGCCTATTAGCTGATAATGGTGACGAGTTTTTCTCTTTAGAGTTTGATAGTTTATGTGCAGATCATGGCATTCGACATATTAAAATGGTCTCATCCTCAAGAAAATGGTGCAACTGACAGGTCGAATCAGACAATTTTAGAAAGAATTCAGTAATGGTATCAAATGTTAATTTGGGAAGGAATTTTGGGTAGAGGTGTGCAATACAGTAGTGTATTTGATTAATCAAACTCCTTCATCTCGCCTTGACTTTGATATTTTGCAAGAGAGTTGGACTGGAAAAAGAATTTCATTTTCTCATTTGTGTGTTTTTAGTTGTAATGCTTAAGTTCACATTCGTAAGGAGTAGAGAAGGAAATTGGATTTTAAATCCAAAAGGTATGTGTTTTTAGGGTATGTTGAGTATCATTTCGACTTTTAATTGTGGGATTTGATTACTCATAAAGTCATTTGAGTCAGAATGGGTTCCTCAACGAGAAATCTTTCTTAGGTTTGAATACTAAGAATATTTTCATTTATTGATTATATAAAGTTTTATTTATTTGATAATGGCTCCCACCCATAGAAAACTCCTCGGGTCACATTTCATCCCACTAGTGTTATAGCTTTCCAAACTATTAATCTTCTAAGCAATTCACAAACTATGAATAAACTCATTGTAGTACCACCAAGTATTTGTCTTGATTCACTGTAGTCTTCAAATAGGTGTGAAACTTCCACTCAGTCATCCCATGGAGTTACCACAAAGCACTATACTCTATTCCAAACACCACTTTGATTAGATGCTTGTGGTACTGCTATACTGGACAGTGATTCAATACCTGGCGGTGACCACCAAGTTGAGCATAACACTTTGTTTCTATCGCAGAAAACCTACCCATCTTTGAATGAATGAATGAAAGATTTTTAATGATGTCTACAAACCCGTGATCCTAAGGGACTCACATAAAACTCCTAGTCAATCTAATGTGATTTCTCCAACCTGTCTCTTTTGTTGTGAATTTGTATAAGTAAAATGGCCCCCTTGAAGAGTCTTGGTCCTTCGAAAAGGTATCTTATGTTGTTCACTTTTAATGTTTCTTTGTGTTGGCTACGAATGGCTTTGTATGTTGTACAATCCTTCAGATAGTGCCACTCTGTTTCCACCACACCCTCATTACAAAATCTACAAATTTTGTCCTCCCACTCTTCCTTAAGGACCTTCCATATACCAGTTTCACATCTCAAATAGTGGGAGCCAAATCTCAATTGAGCGATTATGATTTTTGCCTTTCCTTTGATCTTGGCTCCTAAATATTCTTTGTCGTCATGTTCACATGTGGGATTAAATTCTTTGACATAATAGGCATTTTTCCTACCTAGCTAGTTTGCCCACATGACACATCTGAATTTTCTTGCCACCCATTTTTTTATTTCAAAATTGTTTTATGGGAATTCTAGGTAGTCAATGTTCCACTTATTGAACCCTTTATCATTTTGTTTCTTACATGTCTTCTTTCGACAAGAAAATTCTCTATCAACCACTCTACTAGGCCAGTGATGTGCATCTATTTTACTCACCTTTTTTAGATAGCTCAATAATCTAACAATTGTTGAGGCCTCCACCGAGAACATGTCTGCCTCCGCTAAAATAATCTCGTATGGGACTGTGGATTTTATTTTGGGATTAGTAGTGATGAATTGTTTCTGAATTCTTTCAATTTGTCGCCATTTATGGTTTGATATGTTGCTCCCCCATACCTCGTTGCCATATAAAATAACTGGTATCACCAGCAACCCAAAGAGGGTTTTCTTAGTCTTCCAATCCCATAACTATGTTGTTCTGCACCTGTTTTGAAGAAGATAAAATACCTTCCATCTCCCTTGTATCCTTTTTGATCTGCATGTTTTCCAACTGAGTCGATAATGGAAATCTATCCCCAAATACTTGTATTCTTCTACAATTTCTAGCACTTTGAAACTTGCAAAGAGAAGATACACAACCACCCATTCCACCCATCCACACACTCCCACATGGCTTGACCTCTTCCTCACAACACCACACATGATGGAGAAAAACCCTCAATGTTGCCACTTCAACCTAATCGTTCACATTTTGGATAACTGGAGTTTGAGAAACATGGACAACACATACCCACTCCACATGGTAATACATAGGGCACTGCTAATAATGATTTTGCAGTTGGAGGCAATATTTAGAATTTTGGTGATCAAAGTGTACCATTTTAATAGGGCACTAGCAATAATCAAATTGGTTCTCAAATTCAAACTAACAGTATTGAACAAGGTTTGCAACTATGAAAGTCTACCAGAGAGAGAAAACGTCCATGAAAATTTGATGACTGAGCTATTACTTTCTTTATGTTATCATCAGGTGGAGTCAAAAACCTTTAAAGAAGCCATAAACGATGTTAATTTGATATAGTGGATGGATGCCATATAAGAAGAATTGAATTCGTTAAATGCTAATCAGACATGGGATTTGATACCAATCTCACCAAATCGAAAAACTCTAAAACATAAGTGGCTATACCAGATAAAAGAGTAAGATGAAGGACATAATAGATATAGGGCCAAATTGGCAGTGAAATATTTTTCTCAACAAAAAGGTGTTGATTTTAATGAAATTGTTTGTCCAGTTGTAAAAATGCAGACAACTTATTTGGTTTTGGGCATAGTAGCAACTTGAGATTTTGAGCTTAAACAACTTGATGTAAAAACATCTCTTCTACATGGTGACATTGAAGAAGAATTATACATGGAGCAGGTAGAAGGATTCATTAAATAGGGACAAGAACATTAATACTATAGGTTAAAGAGGAGTTTGTAGAAGCTGAAGGAAAATTTGAAATTCAATACCTTCATGACTCAACAAAATTTTACTTGATGCAAATCAAACCCGTGTGTTTATTACAAGATGCTTCAAATTAGTGAGTTTTTTATTCTTTTACTTTATGTTGATGATATGTTGGATGCTGGGAATAGTATGTGAGTTGTTAATGAGTTGAAAACTCTTTTGGCTCTTCATTTTGCCATGAAAAATTTAGGGGTAGTGAAGAGAATTATTGGGATGAATATAATCCAAGCTAGAGAAAAAGGTAAAATTAGCTTATCTCAAGAAAAATACATTTTAAATATTTTAGAGAAGTTCAACATGTCAAATGCAACTCCATTTGCTAATCACTTTTTCTTATCTTCTAAGATTTGTCCTTCCACTCTAGAAGAAAAATATGAGATGAATGGTGTTCCTTTTTCTTCAATGGTTGGGAGTTTGATGTATGCAATGGTTAGCACACCTCCTATAGTAGAGTCGGTAGCTTGCCTAGTTTATCCAGAGCCATGAGTAGTACCAAAGCTCATGTAGTGGGAGTTGTGAGTGGTTTTAAGAGTAATTCAAGAAAATCTCATTGGCAAGCATTTCAATGGATTCTTCAGTATTTGAGAGGAGCCTCCTCTCATGTTTTATATTTTACTAGTAAGGATCCTCATAGTTGTGGCTATGTTGATTCTGGTATGGTTAGAGATTTAGATAAAAGGAGATCTACTATAGGCTATGTGTGTACATTTGTCGAGGCAACCACTAATTGGACTTCTTGTAAGAAACAAGTTATTACTCTTTCCTCTATTGAGGTTGAGTACATTTCTCTCATTAAGGGAGTTAAAGAGCTAATATGGTTACAATGACCGTTTGGATATAAGATATCCTGCTTCACTCTATTTTGTGATAGTAGGAGTGCCATTCATTTTTCTAAAACTTCAGCTTTCCACAATAGCATAATGCTTATAAAAACTTAATTTCACTTCATTCATCATGCTCTTGAAAAGGGCAGGTTACAGTTAGATAGGATTGATACTATGGTTAATTCGACTGACATGTTAACAAAGGTTGTATTCTAGGAGAAGTCCAAGTTCTCTAGAGATTCTCTCGGCATGGTCATGACATATCCATAAGCATTCTAAGTAGGGAATAGCTCTTTCCTTCTCTTTTTGCAACGTTTATATTGAACTTCAAGTGGGAGATTTTAATAGTTCTGTCAATAGCCTGAAGTCCAATCATTGGCTCTAGCAGATTCTGTTGTTACAAAGTCTTCCTTTCTTTAGTTGTGTTAAACAAAAAGATGATATGCATAAGAATGTTATACAATTAATGTTTCATGTAACCTAAAAGGTTGTTGGAAGTTGTAAGAAAACATATATTATGATTAATAGAGAATCCCCTGCTTGAAGGTTGCATTTAGTCCATTTCCTAGATGAACCACTATAAAATATAATTTCCTTATGTCTTGCAATTTTAGATATTGTTTTTGTTTTTCAATATTTTATTTGAAGCTCAACAAAAGAGCATTAATCCAAACAAGTCAATGGTTAAATATTGAAAACATGTGCAAACTGACAAACTTAGTTAAACGTTGAAAATGGTTAGTGAAAACATTGATGATAAGTCATATGTATCAAAGGTATATAGGATAGTTGTTAACTATTTAATAGTTAATACTAAAACTACCTAGAATCTTGAATTACATATATGTCTCTTCTCTCATCGAGAATTCAAAGTGAAGATAGTCGTTTAAGACATAGTTACTTGTTCATCCTAGAAAGAGTCTAATGTCTACAGTGATAACATCATAACATCATCCCTATGTCGAGCTACAAAAAGGTTCAATCCATGACCAAGAGTATTCCTTAGAGTGTGGATTTCACTATTACAAATATTGGTGTACATAAAATAAAATGGGATGTCAATATTGGAGATGGACTCAGGTTGAGCTCAGAGATTGCAACAATCACATTTTTTTATAGTATGAATATTGTTGAATTTTGTACTACACAAGGATAATAGAATAGTTCTTATCAAATATGAAGTTTGTTGCAAGTTATTGTAGATCTTAGGCATTGGTAATTATGTTGGGTGGAACATTTGAAATTTCAAATGGATTAATTCTATAGAAGAATTTGAATGTGTTTTTAATCCAGAATTTGAATGGATTAATTATGTGTTTTCTTAGCACTCTCATCCTAATGATGGATCATTGAGTATGATCCGAAACGTTGATGCAAAAAAATCTCACACAATCTTACCTAGAAGCAGGAATCTCAGCAACATAGAGTTATCACTCAATTACATTGAAGGTGGAAGACTTTATCAACTTCTCGTTACAAGAATGAGATTCACATGTAAGACATCCCCCATGGGAGAAGGTCATGCTTCCATGTCAGAGGGAGTAGTCAAAGGATTTACTTCGGTCTGACAATCCATCAAAGGCAACCTTTTTGAGAAGGTTAGATAGTTGACATCAGATTCAGAGGGAGATTGACATTTCATCTAAAGAATATAAAGGATGAACATCTACATAATGGATAAGATAAAAGTATTAAAATTGTAGGCTTGTGTATCCTTGTGTGCTCAACAATCTGTCATGAGTTTTTTTGTAATTTTCTAAGGAGTGTATATGTATATAGAGGATGGAACTCATTTTCGAGAAAAGAACTTCATGCCTTTTGTCATGGGAGTAAGTCAATGATTCAAAAATATTTCTTTGAAGAGGTGGGAATAACATTCATAGGGATTCTAACACTAAGTTAGAAGTAAACTTGGAATTCAAGAGGTTGACACATGTACTTGGAGATTTAGAAGGGAGCCACATTATCTTAATATCCAGTGTTTCCAAGCCTAAGGATAAATCCACGATCTATTACATTCACTCATATCACTATTGTATGCCAAAAAAAGGGCACACTTCTATAAACCATTATACTTGAGAATACCCATGATGAAGAGTATCTCAAGAGGTTGCTTATAGCATCCTATCTATGACATGCAAGAGCTGTGAGGATGTGACTCTCAAATGAACCTAGTTATGCAACCCTTGCAAAGTACACCATAGAATGGAAGATTCAAAGAGTAGAGGCAAGAACTCCAATATACAAGAATCAATAATGGATGCAATGCAAATGCAAGCTATTCTAAATGAAATACAAGAGCTAACAAAGACAGTTACACGATCCTCCTAGTCAAACTATGTAAGTTAATCTAGAGCATAAAGGAAACTAAGCTATGAAGTATGTCATAATGCAAGTAGAATGAAGCCTAGCTAAGAATACAAGAAGGCTCCAAGTGCTCCAAAAGCTATAAGAAAGCCTACATCATAACCTTAGCATAAACTAGAATGATATGAGAGTGTGAGGAGAGAGCCTCTTTTTAAAGAGAAATGGATTGTAGAGATTAAAAGGAAAAGTCTTGATCCATCTGCACAAGAATCTTACCTAAGCAAAATCAACGGTTAGCTTTAAGAGGGAAAAAAAATTCTAGAAGAGAATAAATATTCCACCCACCTTGGAAAGTGAGCAACTCATATGAGACAAAAATGTCTTTTTCTTTGATTTTTTTAAATAGGAATAATGCTTTTCATATACACACCAAGGATAAGTGGGACTTGGAGAATTTTATTTAATTAAAAGGGAGAAAGTTCTTTCAATTAAATGAAAGACTCAGGATAAAGTGGTCAAACCATAGGTTATAATCAAATAAATAACAAAATGATGATTTGATTAAAGATAGGTGATAATTAAATTAGGCAAAAATGTTAGAAAGGGGGCTCATAGTCTAGATGACCATTTTTGGGTGATTACAACTGTGAATCAAGGTATGTGTATATGAAAAAGGGAGAAAATAGAGGATATGGCTCAATTGACTTTTGAGGATCTTGGTCATATTGACTCAGATGGAGTTAACCATGTTTAGATGGATCTCTAGTAATCAAGAAACTGTAGCAATCAAAGGACTATGATTCATGAGATGAAGTTTCATAAGTGCAAAACTAAAAGTCCTTTATGTGAATGCCTAATGGTAAATGAATATGTGGAATTCTATTCATTCAAAGTACATTAAACCTAAAGATATGCCAACCGATATTTTCATCAAGCCTTCTACCAAAGTGAAGTTTATACATTATTGAAGACAAGTTTTGAGTTATTGAGTTAAATCGTTATTAAGAGGGAGACTCGACATCTATTATTACTTGAGATGTACTTTAAATGAGAGAGAGAAGTTTGAGGTGAAATTTCTTGTCATATTTTCTCCTCTATGAGAGGGAAGTTTGAGGTGAACTCCCTTGTTCCACCCTCTGGGAGTGTTCATTGTGGATGTCATGTGAGTTACTACATGACTATGTTGAAAAATAATGGAAGGTGGCAATCTTTCATTGATGTTTTTTTGTGGTTACTATTGTAAAGTGATGATCTTACCATAGTCTAACTTGCTATCATGATGGATGTTATAATTATGTCCTTGGAGATCATGATAATTCATATCTCTCATGTAACTAAGTTAGTAGTTACAAAGATATGACATGGTGTGCACTATGAGACTTAGTATATGAAGATACCATGTGTAGATATATTCTTTGGTATGCATCATGAGACATGATGCTACTGCATGTACGAAAGAAAATATAAGTATGGTGAATATCTTATGGATGATATTCTTGTATATATATACTTTGATCATATAAGAAGGTAACATCTAAATAATGGGCAGGTTGTTGGAAATTTGGTTAGTGCTCCCCTTAGGATTTGTGACAAGGGCTTGATTGCCTCCTATGTACTATAAGTTGGGTGGTTGTATCAAGAATTGACAGATCTATCTTTTGGTGCAATGGTAACCCCACTCTAATAAGTGGTATCAGAGCTTGGTCACAAGTTCGAATCCTCAGACCCTCGAGTAATGTTGATGGGGAGATTGTTGGAAATTTGGTTAACGCTCCTTGTTTTACTTAAGTTTACTTAAGTTTACTTAGGTCAATGCATTATTTTATTATTTCTCTAGTGAGACACTTAGGAGTTTGCGTACTCTTATGAGTTGTCATGTTGACAACACTAGAGTAAGCAACTCGAGTTCAGCACATGGTGTCTACAACATTGGAGTTTGCATAATTAACTGAGTTGTCATGTAGACAACACAGTTATTTGCACTCCTATTTTAGCACATGGTGTCTACAAAATAATTTTACGTGCTACACCTTTGTAAGATTATCCTCTCATCATCGCACTTACTCTTGTGCTCAATGGAGGATAACCGACACCTGGTGGACATGTGCTTGGTTGTATGACTTATCATGATGCTAATTTTTAGGCATTTTAGAAGCATTCTAGAGGCCTTTATATACATGCACTCCTAGTGTACTTTTACATTGAATTGAATGCTAATAAATCAATTGTGGATATTGTTATTTTGATAATACTCTTTTTGGTCTACTGTTAAGCTTTTGTTTGAGTTCCTTGATCTTGGGTGAATTTTTTCCCAAGGCAAATTCTTACATGTTATCAGAGTTTGAAGAATTTCTCTTCACATAGTCATTCGAGACCATCTTGTTGCCTCAACACCTCGACTCAAATCCAAAGTATCACAGTCATTGGGAGTGTCTAGAGCCAAAGCAGACCTCGCTATTATGTCCAGAACATTGATTTGGTGAAAATCGACTATAAATTTGGCTACCCGAGGCCATAGTTGAATTTGAGGCAATTTTTTTTGCAAATCGAAATTCGAAGGCCTGATTTTAAAACCTGGTATGATCATTCTTTAGATCTGCAATTTCTTTATTTAGATCAGTATATATTTTTCTCTACATTTCATTAGAATATTTCTACAAATTTTTGGTTTATCTCTCGACCAATTGGCCCTACAGAGAAATTTTTTTTGTAGGAACTGACCAATGACACCCTAGCCCTCGTAAGGAATATTCATTGTGCACTCAAAATATTCCTATCCTTTTTCGAGGGTTTAATATATTTTTTCGGTCGATCATATTTCTCAAGACACCGGCAATGGGCATCATAATCTAACATCGGCAAGCAAGCCCTTACCTTTTGGCAGGCTCCTTTGACTTCCATGTCGTAGGCTATTGTTTAAAAACAATGTCATTGTCTTCTATTTTCTTGATGTGGGACTAAATATCGGTCCCTGCCAAATTTTACCCCCAATACTGCCTTCTTTCTCCAGCTCGAAAACAAAAACTTTCAATCGTTGTTCAACATTCCCGGTGCAGGCAATTTTCAGCATCAGTGTTCACACTGATGACTGCAAATTTTGTTTCTCGGTGACTGAATAACATAGCCGATGACACTGCTACGTTTATCGCGGACCCTTCTCCCAACCCCTACACTTGTGAACTCACTGACAGCAGGTCTCCTTTCTGGCATCGACAGTTTTACTGGCTCTAATGAAGACTTTCTTGACGCAGCATTAAAAATCTCGTCACTCTCGCCCACTTCATTCTTGGCGACTACATTTTGTTCTGGCATAGTAGACTACCGGTGCCTGATTTCTAGTCAAACTATGCCTTGTCCACATGGAGCCAACTCGGACCTATACTCCAAGCCACGTAGACTCTGCCTGCTATACACTCTCTTGCCATGTGTCACTACAGCAAGTTGACACGTCGCTCCTAATCAACCCATAGTCAATAGACACTTTTATTTTGTTGTATAGTGTCATACTGCCACCTCAAATTTCATACTTTTTGTACTCTGACACCTGTTCATCATACGCCCAATCAACTTGCCACGTCAGCAAGGGAGGTTATTTTTTCTTACGTCAGCATTTCACGGCATTAAATTTGATGACCGTATGATCATCATTTCCAAGCAAAATTGAACTACTATGATGGTCATTTGACCATCAAATTTAACCTCACAGTTTTTTGCCTAGACCCCCCTCCGGATGTAGTTTTGACTTGACAGTCTAACTTTGGGAGGCCATAACTCAATCATCCAGACTCTAAATCAGGTGCAATTTTTTTGATTTTGGTAAGAATTTCCTAAACTTTTCAATGGCGCTATTCTTTTTTGGTTTTTCTAAAGGATTTGTCAGAAATTGCATCTTTTGGTGACTGTACTTGTCTAATCTTGCTTTTTGCAACTTTAAACGCTCCGTACGAGCTCATCTTGACACATTTTTAGGTTCTATTTTTTTTGAAAGTGCTTAATTTTTCATCTACTTTCTAGATCTGCATTCATATTATAGGGTTGTGTGGACAAAAATATCACTTTCAAACTTAGGGCCTTTTTTGCATTGTATTGCTTTGATTACTTTTCAAAATTGTTATATATATGAGCTACAGTGCTTAGTGACAAATTTGAACCTCAATAGGTAGTTGTAACCAGCAAAATTAGAAGTCCACTTTGTACATTTTCACAAGTGGCCTCTTGTACATGCGCTACCTATAAAGTACCAAATCATACATTGGGGGGTGATTATTTTTTTGGAATTTTGGAGGGTATATTGATTAGTACATCATGGATGAGGAAGATTTAATTACCTTGACAACACAAAACTATCATCAGTGGAGTCAATTGGTTATCCCTTATCTTAGTCAGCATAATGCATTCCCATATGCGAAAGGACTTTCATACAATGAGGACACTAGTTCCATCTTTTATCGTACACTCTTTCTAAATATGGATATAGAGGTTATGGATTCACTTGATGACATGAAGTCAACTGATCCATATGATATTTGGATCTATCTTTGGGAGCTTTATGGAGATTCACACATTCCTCCATTCCCCAAAGATCTTTTACCTCGAATTATAGTTGCATCCTCTCTAGATGAGATCTCACCTCCTGATGCTCTTGTTGCTACTATTGATCCAGTTCCAGCCATAGATGCTTCTAATTTAGTGCAGCGGGACACTCCATGTCTTCCTACTTCAGCTTCATGGGATGACTTCTTAGCAACGTTATTTGTAGAGTCTCACATTGAAGATGTGGGAGACATCATCGTTCATATTCATCTTCTCTTTGTTGAGGCAAATACTTCATCCATTACCACAATGATCGGTTCATGTACTTCAGCATAGGAGGGTACACTTTGTCTTCTAGCTCCAACATCTGTAGATGACTTCTTGACAAACATTAAAGGTTTGTTTATGGAGTCCCACATAGCAGATTTGGGATGTCTTTGATGATTTATATCTTCTCTTTGTTGAAGACAATCCTTCTCTAGTTGTTACGAGCGCTCACTTTGACCCTCCTGTCCATTATCTACATTATTAGTCTTCACAGGTTGATATGATTGTGGATCCTTATGTACAACAATTGTAGGAAGTCTCTTTATCATTTGAGGAGACACTTTGTTCTTTGGGACATGTTCTACATACATCATTGTTAGATTTGCACTTCTTCTCAGTAGTATTTGAAGGAGCCACTATCAATATTGACACAAGGACAGTTGAGCAGGTTTTAGGGACACCTTTCATCATCGAGATTCTTTCTACACATAGGGAAAGCATCTCATTTGTACCTTTGCCATTGTTTCTTCCAAAGGGGGGGAACATTATTCAGCATTCATGGATCAGCTTCTACATTGGAGCAGCTCTCAATGATTGACACTCTACATTTAGGGGGGAAGGGGGGCCTACCTCGTATCCTTCTTCTTCTCTTTATGGGGGGGACTTTTTCCTCTTATTGGGTTTTTCCCTTCTCATCTTTCTCTATTATATATACTTGATGTATGTCATAATGGGGGGGTCTTGATTACTCCATCCATCCATGCATCTTGTTTTTTTTTTCATCTCTCTTTCTGGGGGAGGGTTCTTCCCATGAGATTTTCCCTCTTTCTCCGCTTTATGAGAGATTACATTGCTTTTGTACATGGATACCTAACATGGCCTAGTACCCGGGACCCATTATGCATTTCATCCTAGCTTTTGTAAGCTTAAGTGCATTCCCCTAAGTTGCACTTAAGGGGGGGTGTTGGCATAAATAAGTATTTACTTATTACACTTTACTTAAGTTTACTTAGGTCAATGCATTATTTTATTATTATGCATTAATTTATTATTTCTTTGGTGAGACACTTAAGAGTTTGAGTACTCTTATGGGTTGTCATGTTGACAACACAAGACCAAGGAACTCAAAAAAAAGAGAGATGAAAAAACAAGATGCATGGATGGATGGAGTAATCAAGACCCCCCCATTACGAAATACATCAAGTATATACAAAAGAGAAGTACAAGGACAAAACCCCATAAGAGAAAATGTTCCCCCCATAAAAGAGAAGGAGGAGACAAGGTAGTCGCCTCCCCTAAATGTAGTGCACCGCACAATGATAGTTACTCCAATGTAGAAGTTGATCCATGACTGTTGAATAATGTTCCTCCCCATTGGAAGAAACAATGGTAGAGATAGAAGTGAGATGCTTTCCCTATGTGTAGAAAGAATCTCGATTATGAAAGGTGACACTAAAACCTACTCAACTATCCCTGTGTCGATACTGATGGTTGCTCCTACTACTGAGAAGAAGTGTAGATATAGGAAGGATGTAGTTAGAACATGTTCTAAAGAACAAAGTGTCTCCTCAAATGATAAAGAGTCCTCCTATAACTATTGTACATAAGGATCCACAATCACATCAATTTGTGAAGATTGATCATGTAGAGAATGGATAGGTCAAAGTGAGCCCTCGCAACAACTGAAGAAGATTCTACTTCATCAAAAAGAAGATGTAGATCATCAAAGATGTCTCCCAAATCTATTACGTGAGACTCCACAAACAAACCTTCAATGTCTACAAAGAAGTCATCTATAGATGTTGGAATTGGAAGACAAGGTGTACCTTGTTGTGCTGAAGTACATGAATCTATCACTGTGGCAATGGATGAAGTATTCACCTCAACAAGGAGAAGACAAATATCATCGATGATGTCTCTGACATCTTCAATGTGAGACTCCACGAACATCTTTGTAATGTCTGGAAGGAAGTTGCCCCATGAAGCTGAAGTAGAAAGACATGGTAAATCCTACTGCATTGAATTAAGAGCATTTGTGGCTGGAACTAGATCACTAGTAGCAATAGGGGCATCAGGAGGTGAGATCTCATCTAGAGACGATGCAGCTAAAACTAGAGGTAAAAGATCTTTGGGGAATGGAGGAATGTGTGAATCTCCATATAGCTCCCAAAGATAGATCCAAATATCATAAGGATCAGTTGACTTCATATCATCAAGTGAATCGATAACCCCCATATCCATAAATAGAAAGAGGGTATGACAAAAGATGGAACCAGTGTCCTCAATGTATGAAAGTCCTTTCACATATGGCAATGCATTATGTTGACTAAGACAAGGGATAACCAATTGACTCCACTGATTATAGTTTTGTGTTGTCAAGGTAATTAAATCTTCCTCATCCATGATGAACTAATCAATGAAACCCCTAAAAATGCAAAAAAACAATCAACCCTCCTTTAATATATGATTTGGTACATTATAGGTAGTGCACGTATCAAAGGCCACTTGTCAAAATGTACAAGGTGGCCTTCTAATTTTACTTGTTACAATTGCCTTTTGAGGATAAAATTGGACACTAAGCACTGTAGCTCAGATGTACAACAATTTTAGAAACTAAGCAAAGCAATACAATGCAGAAAAGGCCCTAAGTATGAAAGTGATACTTTTGTCCACACAAACCTATAATTTGAATGCAGATCTGGAAAGTAGATGAAAAATTACTCACTTTCAAAAAATAATGAAACCTAAAAATGTGCCCAGATGAGCCCGTACGAAGTGTTTCAAGTTGAAAAATGCAAGATTGGACATGTACAGTCACCAAAAGACATAATTTCTGACAAATCTATGAATCAAAACTAGAAAAGAATAGCACCACTGAAGAGTTCAAGAAATTCTACCCAAAATCAAAAAAAATTGCACCTAATTTGGAGTTCGAATGACTAAGTTATGACCTCCTGAATTTGAATTTTCTAATCAAAATTGAATCTAGAGAGGGGTTTGGGTAGTAAATTGTGAGGTTAAATTTGATGGTCAACTGGTCTTTGTAGCAATTGAAAAGTGCCTGAAAATGATGGTCATACGGCCGTCAAATTTAGTGTCATGAAATGCTAACGTAAGCAAAAATAGCCTACCTTGCTAATGTGGTAGGCTGACTGGGCATATGGATGACATGTGTCAAAGTACAAAATTTGAGGTAGCGATATGACACTGTATGACACAATCTGATATGTCTTATTGATTGTGCAGCTAGTTAGCAATCTATAGTCGTGGATGCTAACAGGGTTGTCCAAGTTGGTGTAGACCAATAGTGGCAAGGTCCACATGGCACAGGCTTGGTTGAGTTGTCCACTAGGAAGGTGGCTGGAAAAATGAGCTGGTAAGTTGCCAGAGACTACTTGGCATTGCCAAAAAGCCTTGACGCGATCCCAGGAAACTATGCACAATGACTGTGAAAGTGTGACCACCTATGGTCAAAGTAATGGGAGCCAAAGACTTGTGAAGCACCAGAATCTTCAATGCCGGTGATCGGAGGTCTTTTCGACAGAGCCGACGAAGGGTTTATAGTAGCGGGGGCCAAAGTTTAATCCCACATGCATTAACCAACAACAAACAAATATGTATAAACCAAGGAACTCAAACACAAGCACAAAATAGACCAGAGTATGATCAGAATAACAATATAGTATTCAATTCAATTTACAAGTACACTAGGAGTGTCTATATATAAAGACCTCTAAGATGCATCTAGAATGCCTAGGAGTTAGCAACATGATAAGTCTTACAACTGGGCACATGCCCACTAGATGTGGGTTATCCTCCATTAAATACAGAAGTAAGTGCGATGATGAGAGGATAAGCCTACAAAGGTGTAGCATGAAAAATAATGTTGTAGAGACCAATTGCTTAATTAAGAGTGCAAATAACTATGTTGTCTACATGACAACTTAGTTAATTATGCAAACTCTAGTGTTGTAGACACCATGTGTTGAATTAGAGTTGCTTACTTCTGTGTTGTCAACATGACAACTCATAAAAGTACACAAACTCCTAAGTGTCAACCTAATAAATAATAAAATAATGCATTGACCTAAGTGAACTTAAGTAAAGTGTAAATAGTGAATACTTATTTACACCAAAACCCCCCCTTAAGTGCAACTTGGGGAAATACACTTAAGCTGGCAAATGCATGATGGGTCCCAGCAATGAGGCCATGTTAGGTACCCATGTACAAAAGTAGTGGTCTACATACAATGTGATGCAATGCACTCTCTCATAAAGCGGAGAAAGAGGGAAAACCTCATGAGAAAAACCCTCCTCCAAAAAGAGAGATAAGTACAATAAAGAAGATGAGAGAGAAGTAGACCTCAAATGAGGAAAACATCCCTCCCAGAAGAAAGAAGAGAGAAGTCAAGGGACTCCCCTTTCTACAACATCCCACACCCCTAAGAGATCTCGCAAATGAATATACTTGACCTCAGTGAAGGGTTTGGTGAAGATATCTGTGACCTGCTCTGTTGTAGGACAATATTGTAATGCAATGATCTACTCATGTATCAACTCTCAGATGTAGTGTATATGAACCTCAATGTGTTTGGTCCGCTAATTCTAAACTGGATGTTTAGAGATCTCAATAGCACTCTGATTGTCACAATGTATGACTGTAGGTTTAGGTAGATCAAATCCAAACTCCTCTAGGATGTGCTATAACCAAAGAGCCTCTATAACTGCGTTGACAACTCCTCGATACTCAGCCTCAATTGAAGAAAGAACAATATTATTTTGCTTCTTACTTTGCCAACAAATGGGGCCAGAACCAAGTTGAAACATATAACCTAAAGTAGACTTGCGAGATTCAAGGTCCCCTGCATAGTCTGAGTCTATATATCCAACCAGCTAAAGTCATGTACCTACTATATAGTGTATCCCATGTGGAGGTGTACTCTATATCTAGTGCAAGATGCATTTGATAGCCTTCCAATGAAGCTCATGTGGCTTTTACATGAAGCGAGAAACCATGCAAATTGCAAAAGTTATATCAAGGTGTGTATGTGTCAAGTAGATGAGACTCCCAACTAACTATTTGTATAATGTAGCATCAACAAGTGGAGTGGTACACTTGGCCTCTAACTTGACACCTAAAAGAAAGGGAATAGGAGCAAGCTTGCAGTCACTCATGTGAAATCAAGAAAGCAAGTCGAGCATACTTGGGTTGAGAAAGTGTGATCCCTACTAAAGATTGTGTGATCTCAATACCAAGGAAAGAATGTAGTAAACCCAAGTCTATCATAGCAAATTTGTCCTGCAAAGAGGTCTTGACACTGACAATGATGGATGAAGTACTTCCTGTAATGATCAAATCATCTACATAAAGTACAAGTATCAAGTGTGAGTCATCCTTCTGACGAATGTAGACATTCAAATCAGGATGACACCTAGTGAATCCTGCTGAGAGAAAGAAGGAATCCATTTTGGCCTACCAAGCCCGAGGAGCCTACTTAAGACCATAGATAGACTTCTTCAATTTTCAAAGCATAGTAGAATCCTATATGAAACCCTATGGCTACTCCATATAAATCTCCTTGTGAAGATCGCCATTCAAAAAGACACGCTTTACATCCATCTAATGTATAACCCAAACATGAATTGCAATAATAGCTAGTGTCAAGAAAATGGAGTTCATCTTGGCGATTGGTGCAAAAGTCTCTGTATAGTCAATACCTAGAACATGTGAGAAACCTTTGGCAACTAGTCTGGCATTATGCTTATCCACACTTCTATCCGCTGCAAATTTGGTTTGATAGATCCACTTACATTGAACCAAATTTCTTCCCTTAGGAAGGGGAACTAAGTCCCAAGTGTTGTTTTTCATCAAAGATTTATATTCTTCCTCCGTAGCCTTGTCCCATTTTAGAATCCTTTATGCTTCCTTTTATGACTATGGCTTTGAAGCAATGGCAATATAAGCATGTGGAAATGATTTTTGTTATGACCTAGTCCTCCGAGTGTCTGAAGGATTCCCCACCAGTGAACTTGCTGAATCAAGGGTTTGTTGTGCCCAACGAGGTTTAGTGGAAGAAGACAAAATGTCCTCAACTGTTGGTGGACCCACAAAGGTGGTGTCCTGCGAGTCAAAGTTGTAGGAATCTCATCTTTTGAGTCACTATCATCACTATTATCACTTTCCACCAAGGAGGAAGGAGGAGTTCAAGAAGCCAAACTTGGACAAGTTTCTTCAAAGTGAACACTCCTCTCAAAAAAGATTTCATGCACCTCTAGATCCATGAGTTTGTATGCTTTAAGATGGTCAAATATCCAGCAAATATACAAGGTTTTCTTTGAGGTTGTAATGCCTTTCACTTTTGTGGAGGTATCCTTGCCCATGCTGGACAACCAAAAAATTTAAAGTGCTTTACACTTGGTTTTCTACCACAACATGCCTCAAAAGGTTTAATTCCATCTAAGGCCTTATGGAGACTTCTATTTTGGATGTAATTGGCACAACAGATGGCTTCTGCCTAAAACAGTTGGTCTAGAGACTTATGTTGAAGCATACAAGTGGTCATCTCATTAAGGGTTCTATTCTTCCTTTTAGCAACATTGTTCTGTTGTGGCGTGTATGCAACTGAATGTTGAAGATCAATACCCTCGTGAGTGCAAAAGTCTATAAGCCTAGAGTTGACATATTCCCTGCCATTATCTATTTGTAGAATCTTGATGGCTTTCCTTGATTTTTTCTCAACTTGAGCTTTGAAGGTGATAAACTTATCAAATACTTCACTCTTATGAGCAAGAAAGAAGACCCAAGTGTAGTGGGAAAAGTCAACAATAAAGGTGAGAACATAGCGAACCTTACCAAAAGATGGTACTGAAAATGGGCTAGCTACATTACTATGAACAAATTCTAGAACAACAATTGCCTTCCAAGACTTCCCCTTGTCATATTTCTCTTCGGGATGCTTTCCTTCTTCACAACCTGGACATACACCCTCTGAATACTTGACTTGAGGTAGACCAATGACCATATCCTTGTTGTTGAGTTGTTGAAGGTAGTGACAATTGAGATGTTCAAATCTCTCATGACATAGTTTACTTTGTGAATTTGAATGACTCAACAAGGCAAGGGAAGTAGACTTAGGTACAAAATGTGAAAAGGAATAGAGTCTTGTCTCATGATTAGCCTTTCCAACTGCCACCATAGAATCATCCTTGAGATTTTTCACCACAATTGTATCAAGAAGGAACTCCACTTTGTTGACACATCCATAGTGAGTTGTCTGGTAGATGAAGAGAAGGTTGGTGCTAAGGTTAGGAACATGAAGAACATCCTTGAAGATGCCATTGTCTAACTCAACATTTCCTTTCCCTTCTACTTTTTCTTGAGTGTAATTTCCCACATAGATGTAAGGTACATTTGATGGCTTCAAAGAGGAAAAATGCTCCCTTGAAGCACCCATATGATGTGTTGCTCTTGAATCAAGAACCCATTCCTTATCATTGTTTGTACCTACTACCAAAGCTTGTTCCTTACCTTTTGAAGTGGTTGAAGATCCCTTATCCTTATAGGAATTTGGTACATCAATTTTGTCTTTCCTCATTAGGTTTACCAATTCATCAATATGTTTATTTTTACACTCATGTTTATCATGACCATTCTTCTTATAATAGGAACAAGTTTCCTTCTCCCTTTTGTTGGAATTGTTTGCCTTCTAATTATTTTCGGAAAAATACTTGCCTTGTTGTGAGGAAGATTGTTGAGTGGAAGAAGATTGGTGCAAGGAAGATTGTTGTTTGGAGGAGGATTGTTGTGTGTCAGCTTGTGGCTTACGCTTCCACTGCTTCTGCTTCTTGTTGGAGTTTTTACCACTTGAATTCCCTTCATTAGCTACCAAGGTTTTGGGCTTGGAGGACTGGAGAATTCCCATACTCACTAAATTTTCATGTTCTAAGATCAACATTTTTGAAAATTTCTTGAATGAAGGGTTAGTGTAGGCACTACCCATCGTTAATTTGTGAGTATTATAACTAGAAACAAAAGGAGCATATTCAAGTGAAAGATGAGTCATAATATGTTTGATCAACTTTCCATTCTTGATGGGTTCAACACAATCCTTAAGTTCTGCCCTATACATGTCTACTTGGGTAAGATAGTCTTTGATGGTATCGAAATTCCTAGGATTTAATTTGAGAAGTTTGTCCTCTATGGTGTAGGCCATGTCTTCATCTACGGTCCCATACGATGCTTCAAGTTTAGCCTAGACCTCTATTGGATTGGTAAGTTTCCTAACATGATATTTGACAGGATCTGAGACATTATTTAGCAAGGTTCCTAGGGCCATTTCTTGTTTGGATTCCCAATCTTCTTTTCGAGCCTCATCAACATCAACAGGAGGTTATTGTTGCACCAGTTACATAACATAGTGAACCTTTTTCTACCAATGATTCTTTTATATTTTCTTTCCAAGTAGCATAATAATGTGGAGTTAAATTTGAAAAAGAACCCATAATGCAAGAGCACAATATCAAGGAGACACAAAACACAATACACACACCCCCTTTTCACTCAATCAAAAAATCTCCCCAAATGAAAGATTTTGGCACTTTATATGTAGTGCGTTTACAATAGGCTACTTGTCAAAATGGATAAAGTGGGCTTCTAATTTTACTGTTTACAACCTCCTCTTGGAATTCAAATCTAGAACTTTACAATGTAGTTCATAAATACAACAATTTTGAAGCAATACAATGCAAAAGAGGACCTATTTTTGAAAGTGATATTTTTGTCCACATAGGCCTACAATATGATTGTAGATCTAGAAAGTAGACAAAAAAATATGCACTTTCAAAACAAATGGAACCTGTTTTGGAGTCTAGATGAGCCCATACGGAGCGTTTGAAGTTGAAAAATGCAAGATTGGACATGTATAGTCGCCAAAAAATGTTATTTCTACAAATTAATCCACCAAAACTAGAAAATAACTACACCACCAAAAATTTCAAGAAATTCTACCCAAAATCAAAAAAAATTGCACCTAATTTGGAGTCCAGATGACCAAGTTATGGCCTCTCAAAGTCAAACTGTCAAATCAAAACTAAACCTAGAGAGGGGTCTGCAGAGGAAAAAATGATGTTAAATTTGATGGTCACACAAGCGTCATAGGTATTAAAATTTTCTTAAGAATGACGATCAGACAACCATCAAATTTAGGCTCATAAAAATGATGATGTCAACGAGAACTCTGCCCTTGGATGATGTCATGCTGACATCAGCATTGTACAACTATATGGATTTGGTGACATGGCAGTACAATTGTTGTACGAAAGGTTGACTCAGTCTATTGATGTGTACTCCTGCGTGGCATCTTTGCTAACATGGCATTGATGACTCTACGGCTTCACTGTCATTTTCTACAATTGATGTGTGGGATGGCACCTAAGTTTTTAATTTGTCGAGGGCCGGGAGAAGCTCATTGGTGGCAGGAGTTCACGAAATTAGTGTTTGAAGTGTAGCAGGGTAGAGAAATGAATCTACCAGGAAATCTTCAGCACCAGGTGCCGTGCTGGACAAGGTATTCGGCATGCCAGAGATACGACGGGTTGGTGGTCGAGTTGTGTAAGCTTCCAGGGTCTGTTGTTTACACCAAGAGAGGGTCCATCAAAGTTTTAAGATCTATTCATCATCAGGAGATGAGTTTAACATCCTTGGTAGTGGGTATTATCCTACATTGACACGGGATTTGACTTCATGGGTGTTTAAAAAGACCAAATGCTGATTGTAAAAGAAATTGAAACTGTCGGTATCTAGGTCAAAATGTGGTGTGTCGTGACCAAATTTCTTGATGACCGTTGTATATTGATGTGAAAGCCAGATTTTTTGTGTTTCCCACCAGAATATATATGGAATATTCTCTACAGGGGTCGGGGTTTGATCGCTCGGTTCTTGCAAAAAAAAAATTCTCTGCAGGCCGAACTAGCCTAAAATATTTTTTGAAAAAATACTCAAAAAATGCAAAAATTGCAGAGAAAATAAAAAATGACAGATATGAAACTTAATGAACAGATCGATAATGACCATACCGAATTTGCAAATCAGGCCTTCGAGTTTCAGTTTGCAAAAAGAAATTGTCTCAAAATTTACTATGGCCAAAAATAGGCAAATTTATAGTCAATTTTCACCGAATCGATGCTCTGAACGCAATGGCAAGGTCCACTTCGACTTTAGACTCTCCCAATGACTGCATATGCTCCAAATCTGAATAGGTTCCCTTTGAGAGATGAAGCAACAAGGTCTCCAATGGCTATGTGACGAGAATCTCCCTTAGCTCTGATACCATGTAAAAAGAGAGATGAAAAAACTAGATGCATGGATGGATGGAGTAATCAAAACCCCCCCATTACGACACACATCAAGTATATACAATAGAGAAATATGAGAAGAACACAATCCCAAGAGAGGAAAAGGTCCCCCCCCACAAAAGAGAGAAGAAGAAAGGAGACAATGTAGTCTCCCCCCCCCCCCCCCCCCTTACCAAATGTAAAGTGTTAATCAGTGATAGCTGCTTAGATGTAGAAGTTGATCCATGACTGCTGAATAATGTTCCTCCCCTTTAGAAGAAACAATAACATAGGTACATATGAGAGGCTTCCCCTATGTGTAGAAAGAATCCCGATAATCAATGATGCCTCTGAAACCTGCTCAACTGTCCCTGTGTCGATACTGACTGTCGCCCCTTCCAATGCTGCTAAAAAGAACAATGTTGGATCTAGCAAGGGTGGATGTAGAACCTGTCCCAAAGAACCTGTTGTCTCCTCAAATGATAAAGAGACTTCCTGCAACTTTTGTTCATAAGGATTCACAATCATATCAACTTGTGAAGACTAATAATGTAGAGAATGGACATGAGGGTCAAAGTGAGCCCTCATGACAACTGAAGAAGGATCTACTTGACCAAAGAGAATTTGTAGATCATCAAAGATGTCTCCCAAATTTGTCATGTGTGACTCCACGAACAAATCTAAAATATCTATCAAGAAGTCATCCACTGATGTTGGAGCTAGAAGACAAGGTGTACTTTACTATTCTAGACTTATCACTGTGGCTATGGATGAAGTATTCACCTCAACAAAGAGAAGATGAATATCATCGATGATGTCACCCACATCTTCAATGTGAGACTCTACGAACAGACCTGCAATATCTGGAAGAAAGTCATCCCATGAAGTTGAAGTAGGAAGACATGGTATTTATTGCTAGACTAACTCAAAAGCATTTGTGGCTGGAACTGGATCAGTAGAGTCAAAAGGAACTTTAGGAGGTGGGATCTCATCTGGAGTTGAAGGAACCATAGCTGAAGTGACTAAAGATAGAATGTCCTCTGGAAATGGAGGAATTTTTGAATCTCCAAATGTTTCCCAAAGACACATCCAAATGTCATAAGGATACCATGACTTATCAATGACTTTATGGAAATCAAAAGAAGACATACTAAAATAAATGATATCCAAAAGTCTTTTAACAGGTGGTAGATTAGTTATGTGACCAATGGAAGAGATCAGTTCGTTGCAACATAAGTAAGGAAATACTTTCGAATGTTTGTTCCTTAGATGATCAATGAGTAAGGCACTCCATTTCTGATAGTTCTTCTTTGTCAATCTTGGTCTAAGACCACCCCAACATGGGGAACAAAACTCCTCCATGAGATCAATGAATGTATGCACCCCCCAAAATACATAAATAATCAATCAACCCCACCTAATGTATGATTTAGGCACTTTATATTTAGTGCAATTACAATAGCCAATTTAGGGCCTATTTCTGAAAGTAGTATTTATGTCCACAGAACCTATAATCTAATTGAAAATCTAGAAAGTAGACCAAAAAAATTATGCACTTTCAAAAAAAATGGAACCTAAATATGTGTCTAGATGAGCCCGTAATAAGCATTTGAAGTGGCAAAAATTAGGATTTGTGAGTTGCAGAAATATTCAAGAACAAAGATCTCAAACCACCTACACCAATGTGTAGATCACAAAATTCTACCCCAAAACAAAAAACATTGCTCGAAAAAATGAGTCTGTATGAGGGAGATATCGTTGTTTGAAAATCACCTCTATTGTTATTTTTTCTGAATCGTTGTCGTCATGCCTCCAAAAATCAAATGGCTCTAGATTTGGCCTTAGATGTCTGATTTGGACGAAAAAAAATTAGATTTGGGAGTTTTTTGACCTTCTGAATGTGATGCAAATATCTGATTTGCACTAGCAAGCTTCAATCCTCACCTGCAAAAATCTCTCCAACTGGCTTGATGGCCAAAACAATTCTGGAAAATAATGCAGATTTGAAAAAAATTGTAGAGATGCAGATCTAAAAATTAAATGTATAGATCTGAAATGATCAATACCAATTTCACAAATCGAGCCTTTGGGTTACTGGTTTGCGAAAAAAATGTTGCCTCAATTTTGACTATGGCCCAGCATAGGCGAATTTATAGTCAATTTTCACCAAATCGACTTTCTAGATGCAATGGTGAGGTCTGCTTTGGCTCTAGCTGCTCCAAATATCTATGGATTCTTTGGATCTAGGTTGAGGTGCTGAAGCAAAAATGGTCTCGAATGGCTATGTGAAGAGAAATTCCCCAAGCTTTGATACAATGTAAGAATTTGGTATAGCTCTGGTACTCTTTTGGTCTATTGTTGTGCTTGTAACACAATAGTAGACCAAAATAATTCTTGGTCTCAATTCTTAAATTCTTATTTGGTCTCATAGCTATATCAAATTCTTACATGGTATCAGAGCTGATGGAGATTCTCTTCACATAGTTGTTCGAGACTGTTCTTCCTTCGGCACCTCGACCCAGACTCAGAGAATCTGCAGAAATTGGAAGTGTCTAGAGCTAAAGTGGACCTTGCCATTGCATCTAGAACATCAATTCGGTGAAAATAGACTATAAATTTGCCTATATTGGGACAAAGTCAATTTTGAGGCAAATTTTTTTTGTAAACCGGCACCTGAAGGCCCTAATTTGCAAATTCGGTATGATCTATTAAATCCATGCAATTATTTTGTTTAGATCTGCAATTATTTTTTCTCTGCAAATATTTTCAAATTTATGGAAATTTTTGAAAAAAAATTCGCCCAATAGGGCTTGCAAAGATTTTTTTTTTGTAAAAATCGGGCAGTAACATCCCAGCCCCTACAAGATGAATATTTCATTGGCATCTTCAATATTCGATGGCACTGCTCACTTTCTTGCTGCATTAACTATAGTGTATATTCCTCACAAGTTCTGGCAACTACGCCATTGGCCAACAATATTTTCAGCGACAGCCAAGTCAAACCAGCCAACATTGACACCACCCACACCATACCTCTAGTGGACTTCGTTATGTTACATCCGCCTGGCTTTACATTTAAAGCTTTTGGTATATGTCGCAGGGTGAATGTGGGATAAAATGCACACCACCTCGTCGACTTTATAAATGCCGGCCACCGTGCTAGCTACTACAACACCCATCTACTTTTCATGGTGTCACCTTTCCCTTCGGTCGTGCCTTGCTTTTCGGCAACGCGTTTTAAACCCCGGCCACCATGAACTGCAGTAGAACACATGGTAGTTGGAGATCCAACCACCTAGAAAGCTTGACCAACCATGCCACATGACAGGTGCCGCCACGCGGCACAACAACCTTGCTAGCTCCTTTGCCATGTGGACTGATAGCATTTCCATGCAGTGCTAGCCAGACAAACAACTCATTCACCACATCACATCGTAGTGGTATAGTCAGCAGCACAGTCAACACCACCATGACCCTACATTAGCATGCAGACCCCGACAAGTAGGAGCCTAGTCACACCACATGGCTTAATGTCCAAGCTCCACATCACTTGTCATATGTCAGTACATGGTAGTGCCACCTCACCTGATCGTACATGATCATACAATACGACTCTGCCATGCCACAAGAGGGTTATTTTTTCGCTGACATCAACTAGACACTGTCTTAAATTTGATAGTCGTCTGACCATCATTCTAGGCACTTTTGAACTGCTACGATGGCCATTTGACCATCAAATTTAACCTCATAGTTTGCTGCCAAGACCCCTCTCCAGATTTAGTTTTGATTGAACAGTCCAACTTTGGGAGGCCATAACTCAATCATCCAGACTCCAAATTAGGTACGATTTTTTTTATGTTGGGTAGAATTTTCTAAAAATTTTAGTGGTGCTATTCTTTTCTAGTTTTGGTGCATGGATTTGTCAGAAATTGCATCTTTTGGTGACTGTACCTATCCAATCCTGCATTTTGCAACTTGAAACGCTCCTTATGGGCTCATCTAAACACATTTTCAAGTTCTTTTTTTTTCAAGTGCTTAATTTTGCATCTACTTTCTAGATTTGCAATTAGATTATAGGGTTGTATGGACAAAAATATCACTTTCAAACTTAGGGTCTTTTTTGCATTGTATTGCTTTGATTACTTTTCAAAATTGTTGTATATCTGAGATACAATGCTTAGTGTCCAATTTCAGCCTCAAAAGGTAGTTGTAACTAGAAAAATCAGAAGTCCACCTTGTACATTTTGACAAGTGGCCTATTGTACACACACTACCTATAAAGCACTGAATCATATATTAGGGGGGGTTCTTTGATTTGTTTTGCATTTTGGGGGGTACATTGATTAGTTAATCATGGATGAGGAAGATTTAATTACCTTGACAACACAAAACTATAATCGGTGGAGTCAATTGGTTATCCCTTATCTTAGTCAGCATAATGCATTACCATATGCGAAAGGACTTTCATACAATGAGGACATTGGTTCCATCTTTTGTAGTACACTCTTTCTATTTATGGATATGGAGGTTATGGATTCACTTGATGACATGAAGTCAACTGATCTATATGATATTTGGATCTATCTTTGGGAGCTGTATGGAGATCCACACATTCCTCCATTCCCCAAAGATCTTTTACCTCCAGTTGCAGTTGCATCCTCTCCAGATGATATCTCTCCTCATGATGCTTCGATTGCTTCTCTGATCCAGTTCCAGCCACAGATGCTTCAAATTCAGTGTAACAAGAACCGCCATTTCTTCCTACTTTAGCTTCATGGGACAACTTCCTTCCAAACATTGTAGGTCTATTCATGGAGTCTCACCTTGAAGATGTTAGAGACATCATCAATGATATTTGTCTTCTCTTTGTTAAGGTGAATAGTTCATCCATTTTCATAGTGATAGATTCGTGTACTTCAACACAACAAGGTACACCTTGTCTTCTAGTTCCAGCATCTACAGATGACTTCTTGACAGATATTTCAGGTTTGTTCGTGGAGTCACACATAGAAGATTTGGGAGACATTCTTGATGATCTACTTCTTCTCTTTGATAAAGAAGATCCTTCTCCAATTGTTGTGAGGACTCACTCTGACCCCCATGTCCATTCTACATGATCAGTCTTCAAAGGTTTATATGATTCTGGATCCTTATGTATAGCAGTTGCAGGAGGTCTCTTTATCATTTGAGGAGATAGTTGGTTCTTTGGGACAAGTTTTACATCCATCCTTGCTAGATCCGACATTATTCTTTTCAATAGCATTGGAAGGGGTGATAGTCAATATCGACACAGGGATAGTTGAATAGGTTTTAGAGGCATCATTGATAATTGGGATTCTTTCTACACATAGGGGAAACATCTCATTTGTAACTATGATATTGTTTCTTCCAAAGGGGAGGAACATTATTCAATAGTCCTGGATCAGCTTCTACATTGAAGCGGTTATCATTGATTGACATTCTTCATTTTGGGGGGGCAGGGGGGACTACCTTGTCTCCTTCCTTCTTCTTCTCTTTTATTGGGGTGGGGGGGACTTTTTCCTCTTAGGGGTTTTTTCCTTCTCATATTTCTCTCTTGTATATACTTGATGTATGTCGTAATGGGGGGGTCTTGATTACTCCATCCATCCATATTACATCTTTTTTTTCATCTCTCTTTTTGGAGGAGGGTTTTTCCCATGAGGTTTTCCCTCTTTCTCCGCTTTATGAGAGTTTGAATTGCATTTTGTACAAACCTAACATGGCCTAGTAGCTGGGACCCATGATGCATTTCATCCTAGCTTTCGTAAGCTTAAGTACATTCTCCTAAGTTGCACTTAAGGGGGGGTGTTGGTGTAAATAAGTATTTACATATTACACTTTACTTAAGTTTACTTAGGTTAATTCATTATTTTATTATTTCTTAGGTGAGACACTTAGGAGTTTGCGTACTCTTATGAGTTGTCATGTTAACAAAACTGGAGTAAGCAACTCTAATTCAACACATGGTGTCTACAATACTGGAGTTTGCATAATTAACTGAGTTGTCATGTAGACAACACAATTATTAGTTCTCTTATTTTAGCACTCTTAATGGAAGATAATCCACTCCGGGTAGACATGTGCCTTGTTGTAAGACTTATTAGTATGCTAACTTCTAGACATTCTAGAAGCATTCCAAAGGCCTTTATATAGGCACTCCTAGTGTGTATGGACATGTTTTTTGAGATATTCATTCTTATATTGATCATACTCTTTTGGTCTACAGTTGTGCTTGTGACACAATAGTAGACCAAAACAAGAAAAGACCTCAATTCTTACACTCCCCTTAGGATTCATGACAAGGGCTTAACCACCTCCTTTGTACTATAAGTTGAGTGGTTGTATCAAGCATTGATAGGTTAGTCTTTTGGTGTAATGATAACCCCACTCTAACACAAGTATCTTCTCTGGTAGACATCATGAGACATAATGTCAATGTGCATACCAAGAAAATATATGAGTGTGGTGAATATCATATGGTTGATATCTTGGGCATACCATACTTCTTATGTTATTGTGAGGTAACAGTTATACGTTGTGTTGTTTATATGGATAGATATCATCCTCCCTAGCTAAAAGTGAGTGTTAATGATTGTAGCTTTAATCAAATGAATCCAATCGATGAAATCAAATGTTTGAATGATGTATACCATCCTTAAATATTTGATGTTGATCCTTCATTGTTATCATGGAGCATTAGTATTATTGATAGTAAATTATTGAGTGAGTGAGTGAGTGTGTGTGTGTGTACATCATAATCAAGATAATACCTTGAGAAAATATTATTTGTGATAACTATGTAAGTTAAGATATTAAAAAGAGGCATGTGTCTTAATATCATATACATATTCATTAAGAAGGTAACTTGAAACACACAAAAATTAGAGAAATGCTATTACAAGTTAGAGCATTTGATTAATTTATACATACATTGAGATATTTAACATGGAGCTATTGTTTTTGTAGTGTTATTTACAAGCTAAATGATGCATGAACATGAGTATCTATGCTTCCATTTAGAAAATAACATTTTTTCTTAGAGAATCTCAAACACCAAACAAACTATGGTGGACATAGATTTTTGGCTTGCTCAATGAAATATAGACCAATAATTCCATCTTGGTGTGCAATGAACATAGGTAACTAACATTTTTATAGGTCAACAGA
Organism: Cupressus sempervirens; assembly: GCA_028749045.1. NCBI lineage: Eukaryota > Viridiplantae > Streptophyta > Pinopsida > Cupressales > Cupressaceae > Cupressus > Cupressus sempervirens. Next base: position 767,236,549 of record CM053784.1, on the reverse strand, counting down.
TAAGGTCTTAAGAAAGTGAAGTTGTGTCTACAGTAAAGTTCTTAACAAATTTACTTTTAGTTTGATTTTCATCCATGTGTATTAATTTTATATATTGTTTGATGTTAAAAATTTAGTCTTTTAAGTCGGTCATTTAAAAAAAATTGAGTCTCTCATTTACTATGTGAAAACCTCCTCTATGTTGCTTTTTGCTAGTCTTCTTGTTCGTGCAAATGGTTTGGGGGTTTATTTTGTACCCTTTTGTTTGATCCAACCAACTTTCTTGTTGAGATTCACCAATTTTCTATCTTGGGGTTGAGCTTAGATTAGGGGTGTTTACTTTTACACACATTCTCACAAAGTGTTATTTTTGGGTTTTTTGGTGTTGTGGTTCCCTTCCTAAAAAGCCTCTTACTAATCATTGACAAAATGTTTTTCATGCTGTTGAATTTTTTGTTGCTCTTACTCCCGAGGAGAAATTTTGTCCTATTTCTTGTGTCAAGACCTCCATTATTGAATTTTGTGTTAATGAATGTGGTGGATGATGTTCCTCTAAAATTTGTATGTTGGTGTGGATTTATTGGTATATGCCCTTCTTAATGGATCTTTTTCAATGGGTGATTAATTCTTGAATGGCCTTAGTTTCCAGTAACATTGAGAATCTCCCTTGTACTAAGGATTTTATTATTATTTCTTTTGTTTATTTTGTTGACCATGATTTGATACTGAAAAATCTACAGGCTTGGTGTACTTGCTCTCTCAATTAAACCTTGAATAGTCTCCTTCAACTCTCTAACGGAACCACTCAGTGTGTGCCCAATGTAGGTTTTTTTTGCAATCTTATCCATTTTTTAGAGAATTTTTGTTTTGAGGTCATTGATAACTCTATTGGCCACTTTTTGAAAGTTCACGATACTAATTCCTTCATGGGCCTTTTGAAGAAAGAGAGATTCAAAATTTGGAAGAAATGATTGCAAAAATGATACCAAAATACTAGTACACTTACACTCATTTTTCGAGCAAAATTGGTTGAATTTTTGAGTCATATTGGTCGAATTTTTTACCAATAGCTTTGTTGCTAATTTTTTCATCAAAATTTTCACCAAGTATTCTGAGCGTCAAAATATTGATGCACAATTTGGTCAAAAATGTCATTGTTGTCAATGAGAAATAGTGTCAATACATTGGTCAAAATTTTAACCAATCGTCATCCTTGATAAACCAGGATGCCAAACCCATGACGACATCCTGGTTGATGAGTTGGTGGAAAAGTCGATCGAGTTTGGTCAAAATTTTGACAAACTCATGCCAACATTGGTCCAATTTTCAACCAACCTACTTTGTTTAAAAAAATGAAAATTGGATTGAAGATGATTCTAGAAAAAGTGAGATTTATCCTTGATATGGAACCCCCTATGGATGTCACTGGACTTAACTCTTTCTTGGACACATTGGGTACTTATAGAAGTTCATTAAGAACTTTTCATAAAAATCTAATTGGTTGGATAAGTTGACTCGAAATGACAAGCCATACGCATGGGAGATTGCACAAGGAGAGACCTTCGAGGAGCTCAAACAAGGCTATTATATACTCCCATTTTGACATATCTAAATTGGGACAAGGATTTCTATGTTCATGTGGATGCCACTAACTTAGAAATCCTTGTCCCAATTCAGATATGCCAAAATCTGTGTACACAATAGCCTTGTTTGAGCTCCTCAAAGGCCTCTCCTTGTGCAATCTCCCATGTGCATGGCTTCCCATTTCGAGTAAACTTATCCAACCAATAGGATTTTTATGCAAAGTTCTTAATGAACTTCTAGAAGTACCCAATATTTCCAAGAAAGAGTTAAGTCCAATGACATCTGTAGGGGGTTCCATATCAAGGATAAATCTCACCTTTTATGGAGTCATCTTCAATCCAATAATTAGAGTAGGTACCAATCACCATGTCATCTTTCCTTATTTCCTCAAACTTAAGGTGCATGCATTCAATCCATTTCCAACATTCATTTGTGTCAGGGGATAAGTATTAGTAGATTATTGGGCTTAATAATGACAAATGGCTGCCCAATAGTTAACCTCTAATTCTAACTACTAACTTCATTACTAGATTATATCACTTAAGAAGCATAAGCATAGCAGCTATTCGACAATTTTTTTTTAAAAAATCATTACTTAATTAAATGAATCAACTACAAGAGAATTGCATTGCCTTAAGTAGTCATTGCTTGAGAAGATGTAACCTCAGACTCATGAGTAACTTAACACATCATCAAGTCATTCACTTTATTCCTCTGAAATAGTACACAATAGATAGTTGTAGTAGCAACTTAGCGAATAACAAATCAAGGAAAATTTTAAGTATATCACATGTGCATTGGTTGATCCACCAACTATTGGTGAAACTGGACTTTATAGACAGTCTAAGATACGTCTTGTGTCATACATAAACCATTTTGCCTTATAATCTCCTTTTGTTGTTCTCTTTCCTTGGCCATATCCACTAACTTTTGTATTGATCAGTGTGGAACTGGACATAGGATTGAGGATGAAACATGAGTGGAAGCCAACTAACCTAATTGCCCAATGAAGCCTTAATGTAAATGGTTACTCAAGACTCTAATACAATACAACTATAGATTTAGTGAGGCTTCTCCCTTTTGAGTTATTGGGTAAGTTCATGCCATCAGTTCTGACAATGTTCTTTTATCTCCCTACTTTTCATAGCCACCAATTCTTTGACCCTGTGATAGTAATCTTCTCTGTATTGGACAAATCCTTTAGCCTCTTTCATTTCATAAATCAAATCAACCCATTCATCTGCAAACTTCTTCCTTTCTTGGTATGTGTAAAGCGACTTTCCCCCTTCTTGCTCATTCCTTAGGTAAGATGCAAGAGCCTTGAGTTGCACATCTCCTACGTGAATTAAGGAATTCCAGTTAAATTAGCAAGGGACTACCAAATTGTGAAGATAAAACTCACACATTTGGTCTTGCAGTTCTTGTGTGGCCCTAGAATAAGCAATTAAGAATACATGAGTAGTAATTATAGAGAAAGGTATAGGCTCTTGTACTCAAAAAAATTATAAACAAAATTGAAAGCTTAGCATCTCAATTTATTTGTATCTCCTAGCCATAGATTAAAGCTACCGTGTTTGCCAGCTCCAAGGGTAATCTCAAAATCATTGAGATGAGAAACTTTGTAATGTCTCACCCTATAATTTGTTGTGCTTTCATTTATGAAATTATTCTGATTTTCTAATGGATTCAAGGGTCATCCATTATCATAAGTTATGAACCTTCATATGAATCTACACATAATTAATGAAATTTTTTATCATTTAAGTTGACAGGAGGCCTAACACTTCATATCTATGAGCATGCCAAGATTGAATGTTCACTATAGATTATTAACTTAAATGACCACAAATAATTAATGAAAACAATGATCATCTAGGTTTTTGGGACTCATTTCATATCTAAAAGCATGCCAAGTAGTTAAATGATTTTAGCATTCAATCTTGGCATAAAACAATGGTTCTTTCATCCTTTTCAATGTATTCTCAACTTCAAGTGCTCTCTGCCTATGCACCTGTGTTTGACTAAAATGTGGCTTATTTTTCCAAAATGATTAGTGACAATATAGGAGCTCAAAATAGTCTTTAATATTTTTAACACCTCAACCCACAAATTTGTGTATAATAATATCCTTGGGTATTTAGGGATAGGCCCTCATTATATGAGCAAGAAACTACACTCTTTTCCACCTGCACCTCAACAGGACCACTTAATAAAATTAGGCCATTATTGGCCTCTACCATGTATTCACTTAAAATATTCACCTAGGAGAAGTGGCAAATATGAGACCTAAATATCCCAAATCCTTACTCAAAGCACCATTGAAAAGGGAGAATGGTCAATATCATATGATTGCAGTGAACTACCATTAAATTTGCACACTACTCATCACTTGGGGTCATATTTGGACTTTAATGCATGCTTGAGGGATACATGAGCCCTCATTGCAAGCAAAAGAAATTTTAAGAGGGCAGAGTCTTCACAAAGATATTATAAAATTATCTTTCTTTTATAGAGAAAGGTTGCTTGATGGTTTGTTCTTTTTCGGGGGTAATTTTGCAATGTATAGCCGCTTATCTCCATGGAAAAATGATTGTTGGAGAGTTAAACGTTGTTTCACACTTTCAAGTAGAGCACAACACACAGATAATGTGTTTGTTCCTCTCTCTTTTTGGTCAAGAAATATAACATTCCACTTGGCCAAATGTGATGAAGAAAAGTGTTGAAATATGAAGCCCCATATGAACTATAAGTTTAAAAACATTCAAAATATCTTGACATGGTGATAAAACTTCCATTTTTTCTGTAAGAATATAATTATTCCTCTGATTTACAATAATAGATTCTACCATTTCAGTTTGACTACATGCTCTAACATAAAATACTGAAAGCAGATATAAAGAGAAACTTCATCAATCATGAAAATGAGATACAAAGTGTAGTTTTTCAGATGAATAGTCTTCATTAGGTATCTACCAAAAAATCATAAATATAAAGTTCAAAATAGAAAAAAAAATAAAAAATAAAAATAAAAAAATTAATACCAAAAGATGCATAATCTATTACAATTTTGTGGAAACTTGACCAACAACATATATGATGCCATAAAACTATACATACCAATCATGATGACAAGCTTTAGGCCCAACTATAGAACATGTATGTAATATCAACTACAAAAAATAATCATCGAATAATGCGCATGGACTAAGTATAACTAACTATTATTGGCTGTCAAGTGCGAACATCAAGCAATGCACATGAGCTAGTTAATGTTGTGGCGTTAGTGACAAAACAAGGTCATCAACAAAAAATTATTGCTAAATATGTAAAATTGTTTAATCATTCAATTACTCTTAGGAATACTATTAAGTATATATAAAGTGACAAATGAAATTGTCTAAGTACTTATTATGCATGATCAAATTGGCAATGATTCTGAATTCATATAAAAGTAATTAACACATTACTACAATAGCTAATTATGTTCATGAAAAAGGAAATATATGTACCTTGCAATATCCTTCCTCTTTTGTTGTAATTTTTTCACAATTGATTGGATAAAAAAAAAATAGTATGATAAATTTACTAAAAAAATTAGTAAATGTGCTACTAAACTATTTGATGACAAAATTCAAATAAATGCATATAATTTTATATTTTCCTCCATCCAAATCAGTTATATATTTATTGAATAAGATGTACGATAGTAATTTCCATGTTTAATGATCAACATGCTTCACTTTGGTTTGTTGATAATGCACAAGTTTCCATTTATTATATTTATTTTATTTTTCTTGGTCTTATTTTTTAAAACAATAGTTTTTGTTATAGCTCCTCTACTAGATATCCCTTGACTTGAATTGACTTTTCTACATTTAAAATAAATGATAAAAGATGAGGAAACTCAAAATTTGTAATTGGTTGAAGCATTTTTGTAACTTTGATGACATATTTTTGTGTTTGACTAGATAAAAATAATGCGATAGGCTCAAAAACTTATTTGGATGGGGTACAAATATTTGTTATTAATGTTTGTTTTTATTCTTCATTGTAGACTAAAGGGAGCATTTATTTCTTCTATTGGAAAAGATAGACATAAAATAGGAGCATAAGAAAACACTTCCTAGTGTGGTTAGTGCTCTCCCATCTTGACAAATACATGTGACCATGAATTTAATGAATGAATCTGAGAGAGAAAGAGAGAGAGAGAGAGAGAGAGAGAGAGAGAGAGAGAGAGAGAGAGAGAGAGAGAGAGAGAGAGAGAGAGAGAGAGAGAGAGATTATTTATTTCTTCTATTGGAAAAGATAGACATAAAATAGGAGCATAAGAAAACACTTCCCAGTGTGGTTAGTGCTCTCCCATCTTGAAAAATACATGTGACCATGAATTTAATGAATGAATCCGAGAGAGAGAGAGAGAGAGAGAGAGAGAGAGAGAGAGAGAGAGAGAGAGAGAGAGAGAGAGAGTCTACAATCACCATCAACTAATAGAGTTCCTGTTGACATCTATTTTATTTATTTTAATAAATAAAAAAAGAACAACTGCAATTATAATTTTTAATATTCAAGATATATATCAATAATTGTTTCAATTTATATCGCTTATGCTCGATTTAATTAATTGAAATTGATAGGTATAAAAGAAATAAAGTTAAAATTATACATCTCTTAAATGACAATGGGACTTACATTTCCTTGTAACACAAGTCTCTTTAATTGGTGTGAATTCCATATACCATAAGAACTTCCTCAACTTTGTTGCAACATCGATGCATCCCTTTGTAATTTTATGTACACACTAGAACTATATTGATGACTACACTTTTAATAGGACACTTGTGCTCACTCATGGACCTTTTTGGGCCAGATAAGAGTTTGAAACCATAGATTTACACTGCTTCAAAAAAGTTTACATATTACAAACATAGGGAGTAGAGCCTAGCTCCAGACCCACTTTGACTCTAACTAAAACTACTACCCATGCCAAAATAGAGTAGCATGATATTATATACCAAACATCTAAAAACCATCACCACATTTCTTGCCAAAATTAGGCTCAAGCCCTCTAACCTACTACCTATGATGCTTTAGAGACTATCCCCATAGAAGGTTGAAACATACACACAAATGCTTGCTATCTCATAGACTTTATTCATATTATTATCTCCTCATTTATTTGAATAAATTATTAGTCCCTGCTTTTTGTTTACCCCCCCCTCTATTTCTTTTTTTGAAAAAGCAATCATATATCTAAAGTTTTTCCTAAAGTTTTGGTCAGTATATTTATAAATTTATTTATAACAACATAAATATTTTTTTCTGATTGGTCAGATACCATTTTCCTGGCCTTAAATCTTATTTTTCGAATTGGAAAATGTTGAAAAAAATTAAAAAGATAAGAATTTATTTAATGTTCTGAGCTTGTCAGCAATTGTCAGTAACACGTGGCTTTAATTGAAACCAAACCAGAGGAGTTTGACGGCTTGTGATTGACAGTATGTTCAGACATGCTTATGGCATGTCTACGTTCAGTCAATGCAAAGAGATTCTGAATACCAGTTAACAAAAAACGTCCATTAGCAGTTTGAAATTTTCAAACTGTTAAATCAATTTCCATAGCTGTGAGCTGGGGGGTTTGGGCATTTAAAACATATTACGAGCTCTTACTTTGGTCGGCAGCTACATTGGATATTAGATTTTTCTCTCATTCCTCAAAATGCTTCCAGCACTCGGATGAGACAATATTCCTCTAGATATTATGTGAAATAGTTCATGTGCCTTGTCTAAGCTTTTATTTATGCATACCCATGACAAAACTTGCACATTGGAGGGTGGAAAATGGTTTTCAAACTATTTTTCAAGCTTCATAGCCGCTATCTAGATTTCCACGTAATGTACAAATTAACATTTGTATATGCTTGCAAACAAAAATTCTGGAAATCACGAATGATTAATGGTCACCAACTTGCCACCCATTGATTTCATCTTTGAAATTGTGGAATCGTATAAGCCAGGAAAGCAATTTTTTTAATATACATTTTAATTGTTTCGAGGATAAATCCTCTACGCCACACAGTCATGTGCATTATATTTAAACTAAAAAAGCATCAGCGCGGTCATGGGGGTCCTAGCTTGCGAGGCTATCTTATTATTTTTCCCACAAAAAATATATTTCAAAGTCTTCTCAAATATATTGGAGGAAAATAAGATTATCTTGATAGTAAGTTTTATTATTAGTTCATGTTGTAGGCAGGATACTATAGCATCCGGTGGGTGTCTTTTTTGTCTTTTTCTAATGTCCAATGAAATCAATTTATTTTTTCCAAAACAATGATCTAATATAATGCATGTATACTATTTTTGGAATTTTTTATTTTATCAATTTGATTTGATCAATTTTTACATAGATTTGTACCATGAACAGTCAGTGTTGAGAAATTTTTTAAAACTTTTCATTTGGCAATTGTGTTTTTTTGTTTGCTTTATGGAAGTCATCAATAAAAATGAAGATGTAAAGTTAGTGCTTAGAAAAGACACATCTCTACTCTACTTAATGTTATGTGACAATTGCATTTACTAGGAGTGATCTTAGTGGAAAATAGGTTGAAAGGTACAATCTTGAAAGCATCTAATTCATGCCTCTTAGAAATGTGTGTGGCAGCTCGCCCTTAAATTCTGTGAATTTATCATCACATTTTGTGATGATTGTATAGACTTGGGAAAAGTAGGATGTGAAACTTGAGTGTCGAGCATTGATAATTTTTGAAAATAGTAGATTAGGTCTGTCCAAATTCATATCTATTTAATACTTGTGTCAGAGGAACATATTTTAATATTAACTTTGGACTGTCTGAACATGGGTATCTCTGTACATGCATAAGTGTCGACTGCATAAATAGTGGATCAATTAAATTTTGAAATCTTTTGTACATTGCAAGATTCTTAAGGAATGGTGCGGTCATCATGGCTGCATGGTTATCAGATTGAAAAAGAAGAATTTGCAGAGTGAGAGTGGTCTTCCTTCTTGTGAGGTAAGCAAGTTTTCTTTTTTCGCATGCCGGGTGCCATGGTTGTTTTTTCTTGGCTTTTCTAAGTGTTGTGGTCTTTCTGTGATATGGGTCTTTTTTGGATTTTGGTGTGATGGGGGATTTTATATTTGTATATGGAATTACGTACTCTACTATAACTTTGTAGTTCTTATTATATATGCACATACATATGGTGTTTATTGGTTTATTTGTTAGTTCTTGTTCAGTATTGATTTATATATGATTTCCTTGGCTGGGAATTGATTCAGATTTGTATGGAATTTGTGAGACTATATGTGTTTTATATAGTATAGATTAGATTTGCTTATGATTATTTCAGACTCACAATCGATTAATTAGATGATGATGATAGTTATATATGTACTCCCCTCGGTAATTTCTCTGTTGTGTCTTATCGTAATGGATTCAATGTTGTTCCCTGTTGAACTGATTTCATGGGAGCTATCGTAAATATGGATCAGTTGTGAATACGATAATTGTTGATGGTGGTTTAATGCATGACTGGTTTCATTCCTTCTAGACTTTGGGGTTCTGTTCTGCTTTATCATCCTATTGTAGCTTTACATATTTTGAGGTGGACCTCATGTGACAATAGGTTATTTGCCTTAAGCTTAGATCACTTGGGCTTAAAGGAGGTATCAAGTGACTTTTTTCATTAATATACAGAACAAATGGGATGTTTGTATTTTGATTATTTAGTCTTTGAAGGTTAGCTTGATGAATATGTTGTCATAAGGCTAAGGTTAGATTATATATCTATATGGTGATGGTTCTTGGATATTTTTAAGGATTGTCTTGCTTTACAGTTTGCTTTCTCCATCCTAAGATATCGCAGAGAAGCCAAGTGGATGCTAAGATCTGCATCACTAAAAGCTTTTAAGATCTAGTTCTTCTGATGAAAAAGTGTAGTTCATTTACCGCACATCCTTATGGATGGACCTCTCGCTAGTAGTAGGTGGTGCCTTTCCGACGGAACTTAGATAATCTAAGTTGCAATGTTTAATGTTTAATGTTTTCATTTTGCCATATTCTCAGTGTTCGGTGTATATCCATCTCGTCTGTTGAAAGAGTATGGTATCTCGCTAGCCTCAGAATATTTTGGTCTTTTTCTGTCTTTCTGCTCCCCCACTACAGAGAACTAGCAAGATTTAGACGGAGAAAGAGCACTTAAGGCACCCAATTATGACTAGATAATATGTCTAGAAAGCTTCGATCAATTTGTATGGTGGCTGAACGAGTTGCAGGCATCGTTGCAGACTAAATATCTTTTAAATGTCATTTTTACAATAGCAAAGGAAAGAATATTACTATATATTTTGATTTTGCTTATGTGTAAAGTTTAAATTATATATGAAATATTTAGATATTAATTTTGTTTTCATCATCTACTAAATTGCTTGTGCAGTTGTTCATATGAACATTTAATTCTTGGTGTAAAGAGCCAGGAGACAGATGCATGCTTCTTAGCAGAGGTAGATATCTAGAAAATAAATACATCTTACTGTTTTAGCTAACTCTATGTTGTAGAAAAGATGAGTGTAGATATCCAGTCATTGTTTACTATTTGCAGAGATGAAAGATAAGGCCCACTTTGAATTCAACTTGAGTTTTGGACAGCTGGCAAAAGAACATTGCTGTGTCTTTCTATCATTTATTAAATGGTTTCAGAATATATTACAAATCTTTCCTACCACCATTTACATTTAAAGATGTTTACAGGTGGTTTAATAGTAAAAAGGATAAGATATTTTCCTCTCAGAAGTAATGAGAAGCTTCAGTAGAACTTCTATCTTATCCGCTATACAAGAAATTATTTTCATGGAAGTGTCGACTCTCAGCGGCATATGTTTTATATATTCGATGGTTTTGGTACTCACGTTTTTTATTAGATTTGTTTAACAAGCATAATTCTAAGTTGGGGTATCGTGATTATGTGGATCAGTTGTATTGTCATCCATTATTGGATATGATTAGGCGTGTTCTCCTCATGGTAAGTAAATAAGAAATTTCTATTAATGCCTTGCTACCACTTAGGAAGATCGGAAGATTCAACTCAAGCCTTGCAAGAGAATTACATATAATTTCTTTCACTCTGCCAGATCTAGTGTGCAGGAATGGCACCCAATCTTTTCCTAATAGGGATTGCATTCTACTTAAAGGTAAGGATTGTGTTCTCAGTTCTAGCACATGCCCAACATATGTAGGCATCTACTCATATTTTCTTTGGATAAATAGGGAAAATAAAATTCTTATTGTTAGGCAACTCTACGCATTTTGATAATCTAAAGGCTGAGACTCAAGGCCTGAATTTAAAGTTTGACCTCATGTTTCATGAATCTTGCAAAGCCATATAGCAACGGCTTCCTATTTGTCCATTATTTTGGCTTTAATTGCTTTATTGGTAAGATTTGGAGCCAAGTTACCTATCAATTTTTATAATTTCAATGCAAATGATCACACTTCCACTATAGTTGACTTGTAGTAATCAATCTATTGATTGTTGCTCTTTAACAAAAATTTTTCATTATCTCCTCCATCTATTTAAGATGTACAAATAACAATTTATTCAAAACAAAAATATCAGTACTTAGAATAAATATCCCAGTAGTTTGGTCATACACAAATTTTCTCCAATTACGGTACTCAGATAGACCCAACTAAAAAGGTCAAATAATGATTAACAATGCACTATCATGTTTGAAAATAGTTAAAAGACCAAATATACAATTATGAGTATGTGTTCGCTTACTATTACTTTCTTCATAAAACACCCAAAAAGTCAAAAATGACAAGAAATAAATTGAATCGATGAGTTGGGAATTAGTTTCCTTGGAAGAGAATTGAATTGTTGCTGCCAATCGTGTGTGAAAGTTTCCCCTCAATGGCATGCAAGTCTTCATTTTAAAGCTGAGTAACTAATCTGATCCAAGTTAATAAATGTCGTTGAAAGTTTACAGTTGACATTTAAGTGTATGGGATACCCCATGATGCAGGCCACCATAGTTTTCAGAGAGATAATGGAGCATCACATAAATCAAATATGCTCTCGTAATGAAAGTGTCGTAGAGATAGGCATGACACATAAGTATCTTGAATATTGTTTGATATGTGCTCTTTATTCTCATAGTGTAAATATCTTGTTTAATTTTTTGTGCAGAGTCCAGCTTTTAGCAACAGGCCGTATTGAAGCATTTAAAGGATCAATTACTCTTACTATTATTACCATTACTTTTACTATTATTCAATTCCCCTAGGTTCAGTTTGTCAATATAAATATAATAACATAACCGCTTTGATAAATTAATGCTTTGTGGGATTCTTTTATTGTTTATAGTTATCCCACTTTAATTTGTCTATTGGTATAATTCTGAGTATATTATTAATTTATTTCTTTTGTATAGTATTCTTATTTAAATTATCTAATAATTTATCAATGGTCTGTTCACAACATTAATTGTGTTCTGTGCGGTTTCCTTTGATCTTTTACTATTTTACCATTTCTAGTGAATTTACAAGTTGTGTTCTATCAAAGCCTCTGATGCAACCATTGATGTAGTCTATCTAGTAATCTCTTTAACGAGTGTTTCAAGTCACTGCTGCAAGCATAGATATTTCATTTATGTGTTCATTGTGTGTCTTTCTTGGCACAATATTGATACTGTTTTCCACAACACTTACCTTCTAATTGTTTATTTCAAAATATATAGGAAACTCTTTCCATCTAATATTTTCCACAATCATGGTAAATGGTGTAAATCCAAAAAGGCAACAAAATAATTTAAATATATTTTGTTCTTCATATAAGAAAAATTAAATCGATTGGAAATATTTTAGGAAATTACTTTTACATTTACAACATTACAATTAGACAACTTAATTCACATGTCCATTGCGTCATAAATTTAATGTAGTACACTTGTAATATAGGCATTTCTTTTAGATATTGAAATTTTAATGTAATTGAGTCCAGTATGATTAATTATACTCCTTTTACCACATGTGCTAGGCTTATCAGGAGTGTTCAATATCTTCAAGTGCACGTACAAAGTAGATCGATCAGGTATGTATCCATGTAAAATGGTCACTTTTAAACTCTCATTATTTTCTTTTATGTGAGTAAGCACAGATCAAATTGATATGTTCTATAAAAAACTATTAACAATATATAGAAATTTTAAATTACACTTACATTAGATGCCAAGGGTGGTTGACATTCATATATAGTTATTGCCATTGGACGAATGGTAGATATGAATCATTTCTTTTGTTAAATAACAATTCCTAGTGGATATAGTAAAATTTAGTTTTAACTAAATGTGTGTCCATATATTTCTATATTCATTTGCCTTACATTAATAGATTTCATGAATAACATTGCTCTTGTCTAATTTTTTAACAAATTGTGGCAGATTTGACCTTGTCAAAATGTGTGACCGAATTTGTATTCCAAGCCCAGGTCCCCAATGGGATTTTCCAATTAGTAATCCAATTGAAACTATACATTTGGAAAATGTGTTTGTAATTGAGTGTTCAAATGTTGAGAAATCTTTGCGCAATGTTCTTAGTGAAGAATTCTTGCAGAATAGGTCAGGGTCAATACATTATGCAGACATTGTTTCAAAATTCCTCACCAATTGCATGGACCTTTTGGAAGATACAAAAGTTGTGAAGCAATTGGCAAATGCATATGTCAAGCCTTACTTCAAGCCTGTTGAAGACTATGATCCATACATTGAGGCATATGTTATAGAGATGAGCTATGCCCTTATAGGTGGCTTGTTCTTGCTTGAATCTTTAAGTGCATGTCCTGTGACAACTTTTGTGTATAATTTTGTAAAAATTGCAATCAAATCTAAATTCAAAGCTATTGTAGATCATGCATTGCATGCTCACTGCAACAAGTTCTCAGAACATGATGCTATGAGAATATCAGATGTCTGTAATGCAATAATATTCTTGCAAGTGCATGTGTCTTCGAGTCCAATTAGATATTTTGGACAAAGCACTTGCTCATCGCCAATAACCAGTACTACTTAGTTTTATAGAATTTAACAAAGTTTGGAAACAATGATCGCCACACACATGTTATCATCATGCTTATATGTATGTATTACATAGGATATGAAATTGAATAACAATTATATCTATATACAATTGACAATGTTCAAATAATGAATTACACCATTCTCCTTCCAATTTCAAAATATATAGTAAATTCTTTCTGTCTAATATTTTGCACAATCATGGTAAATGGTGAATATTGAAATAACCAACAAAAGAATTGAATTTTATTTTGTTTTTCATAGAAGAAAAATTAAATTGATCAAAAATATTTTAGGAAACTTCTTTTACATATAGAACATTATGATTAGACAACTAAATTGACATGTCCATTGTGTCATAAATGTAATGTACTACACTTGTAATATAGGCATTTCTTTTACATCTTTCACAAATTGAAATTTTTTTGTAATTGAATCCAGTATGATTAATTATATGTTTCTTTTACCAAACATGCTAGGCCTATTAGAACCGTTCAATATCTTCAAGTGCATGTACAAATCAGATCGATCAAGTATGTTTCCATCTGAAATGGTCACTTTTAAACTCTCATTCTTGTATTTACTTTAATCGTTAAATATTATTTCTCAAAATCTATTCTTCTAAATGTGTAATGTTTACATTTGATATAAATGCAAAAGTCATTGATTTTATACCTATTGCTTCTATAAAGTAATGCATAGAATGCATGAAATGGATTAATTGAAAAAGAACAGTATATGTGATTGAGAATGTTGGTTGTACTTTGTAAATTGTATAATTATTGTGATACGATATTAAATGCAAACAATTATCGCCAACTAATTGTTCAAATCATTTTTAGGGAACTTACAATATTTCTCTAATAGGAAACCTATTCTTATTTTTGTTTGTCAAAATCTTATATGAATCCTTCTCTATAGTGACAATGCACTCTTCTATTTGTTATATTGGGTATGAGCATTGAATGGAGAAACATTTAACAAGTTTCGAATCACACAATGCCAAAAACTTGCAACTATTACTACATACAATGGTTGCGGAAAAATTGCAAGTTGAATTTGAACTATGCATTCGATCCAAGTCCCTTTTCATGTCGACAAAGGATTTTGTTGACTCACATCATGGTTTCCTTGGGCCTTTATTATTACATTGTTTCTAGTTATAATTAAAATTTCTAATTCCAGTTAAATAACTAATAGAATATTTCAACTTTTACTTCTCCACACGGTCAAAATCTAAGATACTTGTCATCACATAGCAAATTGATAAGTTAAATTTGAAGATTCTTTTATTTTAAATAAATCTACCCTACTATCATTTATTTGTTCACTTCTATTCTAATGTCACAACTATGATTACTATTTTCTAACAAATGTTCTTTAATTCACTAAATGAAAAGAAAAATCAGTGTCAAATCCCTTCTGTTCTTCTCACTCTATAACCTTCCTCTTCTTAATATCTATGCCTTCAGTTCTTCACTATCTTGACTATCATAGTTTTTATTTGCAATTGCTTGGATTAGTTAAGACATGTTTGACTTGTTGAAGTTGCTTCTCGAATCTTCTCACCTATCTTACTTGCATTTTCTACCTATTGCAATTAGCTCATTTGTTAAGAAAACTCATCATTAATTATGTGTCTTTGATTACATTGATTGTACTGATCATTTGATCATGTTTTTGTTATTCTGTAACAAATTTTGTCTTCTACATCATATTTGGATTGTCTTTCAATTGATTAAATTCTAGCAATTCTTCCTCTGCCCTTGTTGATGAGGATGAAATGTGTATCGAAGTGATACAAATCTAGGGCTCCCATGGTATTATCCTCTTCAACTCTTCTCTAAAGTATTGGTTCTAAGTCCCCTTACCTTTATAGTAGAGAAAACATAGCATTTTTCAATACATGCCACCATGTCTTTTCGAACATTATACAGTGGGTGCTGGATTTCTAAAGTAGTCAATATGTGTACCATGGTTATATTTTACAAGCCTTGTGGAAATACAATAAATAATCATTGGTTCACTAAAATTGACATCGAAATGCATATCTCTTATTGTACACTTTTTCATCAGAAGAACTAGATTGCCCACCTTTTGCAAACATCATCCTCCCCATGTCCATGCATACCATATTCTACAATCATCACACTAGATGAAATCACATTTCTTTCGAACATTGTATCAAAAATGTGTCTTGCTATTTTCAGCCTTCCACATTTACAATACATGTCAACTAGTGACATTCCTACAAGAACACTCGAATTAAATCCACTTGTAATCATATAATGATGAAATTAAACACACATGTCAATGAGAGCAACACCTATAAATACATGTGGACAGAATCTCAATCTACCAATTTTATCATGAATCCCCTTACCTTCACTAAGAGCTAATACACTGGGACATCCTTCACCTTCTTCAAGGGCCTATAATTTTGCATAAGCCTTGATCACAAAGGGAAAAGTAAATTCATTTGGCCTTACTCTGTGTTGTTCCATTTGTTGATAAACTTCAAGGATTTCTCTACAAAGCCTATTATTAGCACAAGCCCTCATAACTACTTTCCATAAGTATATATCTCTATTGGGTAGTTTGTCCAAAACTTGACATGCATTATCCACTTTGCCATATAGGCCATAGAAACTAACGAGTTTACTACCAAAAAAGTGATCATGTTTAAGGCCAGCTATAAGTATTTTGGCATGGAGTTGGAAAAGTGTAATGAGGTCACTGCAAGCTTGCAAAAGGGCAACATAGTTGATTGGATTGTTATTGTTTGTTTGTAATTGCTTTGGTGCCTTGCAAAAATTTGAAAAAGATGTTGTTACAAAGATTGTTTTGAGCTTCAAAAAAATTCTACCAAATGAGCTTTTTTGCATAATGTCAAATAGTTAGTACAATGGTGGTTTTACATTGGAAGTATACGACAAGAAACTTTGAATGTCCATGAAGTTCATTTAGGCTTCCTTTGTTTGTACCTGACAACTACTACTCGAATCTCAATTTCTATGCCTTTTAAACCTCTACATACTACAATATTTTGAGATCATGATTACCAAATTATACTGCTATGGTCAAATATACATAAAGTGAGTGACATTGTGTAACATATGGTTCATATATTCTTGTCGTAGGGTGTGCCTACTGTAAAGACATAACCGTGCTATACAAAGGTGACAGTTGCATATACATAGAATTCTCTAACTGAGGGTGTTTGTCATGGTCTATAAGTGAAACATGTCTTTACCAGAAATATTCATGCTCATAGAAATGTTAATTCTGTTGGTGCTCTATTTAACAGTTAAAGAAACACCTCTTTTCCTTCTTCTATTGGCATCAAACGTAATAATATTCTATGTGTCTCTTTACATAATGGAGAAGTATATGTAGAGTATGCAATGTCAAATAGAATAATCTAGAAGGAGGTATAGAATTTCAGCCTCCTATTTTGTTTGAATGATATTATAAACAATGGGTCAAGTAATTAACCATATAAACACTTTATTTAGTAGCTACAATATTTCATAATTCTGATTCCTAATATTCACATTTTGCATACTATCTATGTCTATTGTATGTTGTGGGAAATTGTTTTAGTATAATACATCATGCCTCATGTGTTGTTAATCCAATCATATGAGATCATATACTAATTTTTTCAAAAGTACAGTAATTTAATATATATACAAATTGTATAGTTTATGAATAAAACATTGTCTATTATGATACCCATATTTGATGACCATATGGAAATCATGAATCCATTAAAAAGGAAAATTGTTATAGTTAGTTGTTCATTTAGGCAACATTAGTCAAGTAGAGTGTACTTAGGAATAACAATGAGCCTAAGCTATAGCTTACAATTCAATCATTGTTATCAAAATCTAAGATCCACTGTTCGTTGTCAACAGGTTTCATCTCTCCACATTGTACAAGTATGAATACCATGAATGCATTTCCTATAGTAAATCGGCCAAAAAATGATCTTTTCCAAAGTCCACGATGTACTGTCCTCGAAAGAATCCTACAACTTCCAAGTGAATGCCAAAGGAAAATATTGGAAAGATATTTTTACAACAACCATATTGTCATGTTTCCATACAATGGATGGGGAAACATTCAATCGATACCAGACACCAATCAAATTCGTGTTCTATCTCCATTCATGACGAAAGGAGAATTGATTTACCTTAAATATTTGGTAAGGTTATACAAGGAGGCTCATATAATTTTTCATTGTCAAGATATTATAATACATTTCCCTCATAGAAATTACACCATAGAAGATTTGACTACCATTTTCAATCCAACATGCAAGACATTGTTTTGTCAGTTATCACCATTTAGAGCTAGCGTTGAAGGTGAGACACTGTTGTGCATAGTAAACCTCATCATATCATATCCAACTCTTACACTTGAATGGATTATAAGACATGATAATGTAGAGCTTGTTGGAAAATGGTATGATGAAGAGACAGGAGCCCTATCAAGTAAAACCATAGAGCACCATTACTCTTACTATTATTTGTTTCCATTTGCAAACAGTAACATGTCACCTGACATTCACCTTATAGTAGATATTGGAAGATGGCGCATTTTCAATGGATGAATTAACTATTACCACATGCAAATTAGCAAATGTAATAGTAATGACATATAAGGTTGGGCTCCATTTGTATGGATTGGAAAAATCTACTACAATATGTATCTTGGTCATTTGCATCTAAATAATTTGTGCATATCTAAGTTTTAAAGGTTGTGATCTCTTTTTGATATAAAAATTCATTAAATACATTAATGTCATACTTTACAAATATTTCACTATCTATTGCATAACCGAGTTGTAATGATCATATGAAAAATGGGTGAAGTAATTTAATTTTCAAGATGAACATGATGTTAAAGTTCTTCAACTTATTGATAGTAGCCATAGAAACAATTTCTTTAGTAGTTGCAATATCTGAGAATTTTGATTCCTAATATACATCTCAAATGAACAATGTCCCAAGTTTCCTAGTATTATTAGGTTGAATTGTTTAAGCTCTTTGTCCACCATGACTGAATTGTTCTATTCACTATTTTTTTTGAATATTTTTGCATGATAAACCATAGTTAGCCTTAATGTCAATACAGGAAACAATATTTGAATATGATTTAAAGTTAATGTAAAGCCAAAATAACAACATTATAGATGTTCCTTGCTTCCTCTTTATACAATTCTGATATAAAGGTTTCAATCTACTAATTTTTTCCTTTCTCATGTATTGCATTTTTGTTTTCTTTCGACATTGTTCACACGATCTACATAGGCAACTATAACAATGGCTACTTTCACACGAAAAACAATGATTGATTTGGAGAATGAAGACATGTGCAATTTTGATCAAATTAAATTGATCTCCACCAAATGTGGAAAATGTTTGAAGCATAAGAGATACAAAGGTGTCAGAAAACGTCCATGGGGTCGCTATGCTGCAGAGATAAGGAACCCAGAAACTAAACGTCGTCAATGGCTTGGAACATTTGAGACTGCAGGGGAGGCTGCAAATGCATATAACATTGTAGCGCTTTCCATGAAGCGCAATACAGAGTGTGTCAACTGTTATACTGAACTTCCAATATTGAACAATGAGGCATTAATTACAACAAGACCACTTTGTCAAACCTTCATGGCTGAAGAAAAAAAGGCAAGTACTGGATATGCAACATTGGCTAATATTCCTAATGCTTTAGTCTCAGAAATGTCGTCCCTAGAGAATATCCCATTTGATAATACAATTCAGAATTGCTCTCTAGGCCAAGTTGGTAAACCTTCTGAATCCTCAACAATTCTACCCAACCAATGTGAAACTACCCCTATGCCACCATTTATGTGTACAACATCAGGATTACTGGAGAACATAGTTATGCAATACTCACTTGCAAATGATACCAAAGAACCCCTAGAAAAGTTCTATAATACTTCAAATATCCATTCAAATGTTGAAAGGAAACCAAACTTGGCTGAAAATGGCAATGGTGAACATTCAAATTTGTTGCAAAGGCCAGTGGGAATATTGAAAGTTGAAGACTTCCAATATACAAAAATACAAGGACAAAGTGGTATGTTCTTTTACCATTTTAACTATCTTTTGTAACTATAGTAGATAGATAACTTATCTAATTATAGTTCTTGAAATTGTATTGTAGGGAATGAGATCATGCACAAGTCCAATGAAAAAGCTACCGTCTCTTCAAAACCAACTAGCTTGCCAATATATTTTGATCCAACCAACTCTGACATTAGTTTGTGCAATACAGATGAAATAGTCAACTACAAACACAATTTTCTAAACTCAATGGAAATAAAAGCAAGATGCCCGACATATGGAAATCTCCATCAACCAAATGATGTTCACAAGACACAACTTTCACTTCATGAAAAGATATCTGTAGAGATTGGTATTTTAAAGTGCAAGTTATCTGAAATTGAGGATATCATAATTAATATTGATAAAACACTCTTAAAAGATGAATGTGGATGTACACTTGCACTCTGAAATGCCTATGCAAATTCAAAGATATGTGCACATACCTGCCAATCTTCAAGCATCCTTCTAACCCTCTTTAAATTCTACATACAATTTACCTTTAACAAGGCATAATTTGAATTATACTGTCAAAATTTTTTAGTTGTGCTAATTAAAATGTGCAACAAATAAATTTTGATGTTAACTAATTCAAATGAATACATGCTTCATGCAGGATGAAACAGATATATAAAAGCTAAAGAATTGGGTACAAATCTGAACATTGTTCTCATTTGCATGTAGTACATTTTCATAAATAGAAGGAAAATTCTTCAATTAAAAATTAAATATCATAGAATGAGTATTGAAAATCAAACTTCCAATATTGATGTTCAGTTGGCAAAGCAAGGATTACATAGATTGAAAATTTCAAATACAATGTTGGCAATTGCTTATTTGACACTCTTGAATTTTTACTCAATTTTACAATATCTTCGAGTCAATTACGACGTGGTACAATTGACTACTTTTCAATGTGCTTTGAAAGAGGAGATCCCGAAGCAATAGATGCATACAATCATGAGCTCCACCCTACGATCATAAAAGATCTCCACAATGTCAACGACAAAACCACTTACTTGCGAAGAATGCGTTTTTCTGCAATAGGACAAAACAAAAATAACAAAATTGGTTTATGGGGAGACATATTTTGCAATCACTGGCTTTCTAAGTGGTTAAATATTTGTATTTGTATTTTCTCGCTAAGAACAGGAAAACAGTACCTAGACTTCAATAATTCATTGAACATGAAACCATATCGTATACTATTTTATGACACAAATCCTCTTAGTGGCCACTTTGAACCTCTACTAGAATTAGATCACATGGAATGCATGAACCAAATTTTTAATTTAGATGAACAAGAGGAGAAGCCTTTAACAGATATGGTGATCATAGAAAATTTGTATGTAGTCCAACATCAACACCAAACAAAGATTGACAACTGTCAAGAAGGAGAAGATACAAATATTGTTTGGGAAAGGCTTCCTGCATCTCTTAGAAAAATTAAGAAAATAATTCAAACTAAAACGGTAACCAATAAAATAACATATGTAAATTTTAGCAAAGTTGCTCTAGACAATAGTAAAAAAAAATGCAATACTAATGCACTATCGATGTCAAGAACAAATCGCAGTATAAAAAGAAAGAAAACAAGAACAAAAAAGACAACAATCGAAAAATATGAACTTGAAATACAAGACACCCCAAAATACAACTGTCCAATTTGTCAAACTCTACAATTTAGAAAACATATCAAGCATGTGAGAACAAAGGAAATAGACACATACAAAGTGTTAACAAAACATAATTACCCAAATGTAGTGCCAACATCTGCAAAACTTGTGACAAATCATTGAAGAAGTCAACTCTACCGAAGTTTGCAACACCAGACAATATTCAAATGAATAGTCCTCTTGAGCACGTCAAAGTGTTAAGTCAATTAGAAGAAAGATTGGTGTCTCTGAGAATTGCTTTTGCACAAATATGGGAATTGGGACACAAAAGATCACAATTGGGCCTAACTGGATCTATAATAAATGTGCCTGTCAATTTGAACATTGTGCAAAAAGCTTTACCTGTATCATTGAATAACACATCAACAATTGCAGTCTCTCTTAAGCGACGACTTGAATATAAGAGTGCCTTTCAAAAAGGAATGGTAAGACCTAATATTATAATGCAAGCTCTTTTTGAATTAGCACAAACAACATTGTATCAGAGTTCTGGTTTCTGGGTTAGATTGTGTGCAGTTTTTTGATGATTAAAAAACTGCACACAATCTAACCCAGAAACCAGAACTCTTATGCATGGATTGTGGAAATCTCATTGATCTAACATTGTATCAGTCAGAAAATGTCAGCAAATGATACATGGTTGAAATTAGTACAAGAAGAAGAAAAAAATGAAACTTTAACAAAACCATGTCATCTGATTCAGATGAAGATAGTGATGGTGACAATTTGTGCCCATCAGAAACATTGATACATGGATTTACAGATTCAAGAAGCATTCGAAACATGGAGGAAAAAATTATTGAAATAGCACCTGCACAAGAATATTTTCCAATAGGAATATTCAGAGATAAATATGCAGAGGAAATGAATTTTCCTACACTATTTTTTGGGGAGCCACGAAGTAGTCATATCTTAGAAAAATTAAGCTATCAGAAAGTGGCACAATGGGAACTTCTAAATTCTAATCGTAATTTTGCACTCCATATAACAAATCTTTTTTTCAAAGCAATTAAGATACTCATACACCAAGTGCTATCAACAATGTGGGTAAGAATTAGAAAAGGTCAACTGAAAGGTAGAAAACTATTTGCAAAAGATGTCAAGACAAAGCCTAACTTGGAAAAGATTTTGAAATCAGACACTGGTTACATTGATTTCAAAAAAATAAGAATATCTCCAGACTATTGCCAACAACTAAAAAAGAATGTATTTGCTATGATACGACAATTAGGACCTCCTACTTTTTTCCTTATGTTTACAAGTGCAGAACAAAATTGGGAACCATTAACTAACACTCTACTCACCCTACACAAAGCACATGCAACAAAGATAGGCAACTTTGTACCAAATTTGCAATGTAATGATGACATAACCACCCTCATTCGAAAAGATCCGATTACATGTTCCTGTTACTATCGACAACAAATTAGTTCAATGAGACAGCTAATAACCAATGACATTTCATTTTTTGGAAAAATAATTGATTTCTTCTCGGTAACTGAATTTCAAAATAGGGTACTAAACATGATCATCTGTTAGTTTGGATAGAAAATGCACCAATCTATGGGAGAGAAAGCAATATTGAGATAGTAACCTTTGTCAATAGGTACTTAACATGTTGTACAAAGCACTTAGAACCTTCTCTTGCAAAATTACAAAAACATAATCATACAAAACAATGCAGAAAATCTTAAAAAAAATGTCGATATAACTTCCCCATTCCTCCCTTTCAAAAAATAGTAATACTAGAGCCTTTATTGGAAACTACTGAGTTGCATTGTGCAAATGCAAAACATATATTCACAACACTAGAAAAAGAAAATTACGATTATTCATGGACATATGAGATGTTTCTCAATGAGTTGCACTTAACAGAATATGAGTGCATAAATGCAATAAGATCTACATTACATAGGCCTACTCTATTTTTAAGACGAGCACCATTTGAAATATGGAACAATAGCTTTGCAAAGAAAATACCGCCATTGTGGAAAGCAAATACAGATGCACAATTTGTACTTAATGCATATGCTGCAGTGCCAATAGTGGCATGTTGTGATGGTTAAGTTCTGGAGTTGTTATCCTTGCCATCAAGGTTCAAATCTAATGGGGATGAGGTCCCCTATTTGTGGCCTCACTGGTTCATAGCTCCAAGTCAAAGCGTTTACCCCTCTTTAAAAAAAAATGCATATGCTGCAGCTATGTATTATAGTTCATATATGGAAAAAGTTGACAAATCAATGACAAATTCGTTCAAACGAATAAGAGATGACCATAAGAGAAATAATATAGATGCACTTCACATGATAAGCAAACTTGAAAACACTCTACTTAATTTACAACAAATGTCGGCACAAGCGACACATTTAGTCCTATCAATGCCACTAAATCAAAGTTCTCGAAGTTGCATATTCATTGATACAAGAACTGACAACGATTGCATTTTTGTGTTGAAATCTACAAAAGAACTGAGTGATGAGCCCGATGAATCAGAAGATGTAATGGGAAAGTCCCTGCTACAGTACTATGTTGAGTGGTCTACAATGCTATGGAACATATGCTTTGCTGAATACGTTTCACAATATAGAAAAAATAATCATTCTAAAAGGAAAAATAAAAATGCAATTATTCGTTTTATGAATTACAATATGCATACTGATCCAAACAACTATTACCGAGAACAAATCCTCCTATACGTTCCATTTCAGACAAATGTTCAAACAATATTACATAAATTCAACACATGGCAACTAACATATGCACATCATGAACAAGTTATTGAAAAAAATCGTGCTAAATTCTGTTACAAAATGAACACTTCATGGGGAGACATTGAAATAGAGGATAATGAACTATGTTCAAAAGATTGGATCACTGAGAAATCAAATTTAGAAGAAAATGAAAAAAACCCTAAGAATACGATATATCTAAAGACATTCCGATACAATCATGTAAAAACATACGTACATTGTCACATGTTGGATTTGAGATAGGCAAACAACCTCAGATCATGAATAACCTTGAATACTTCAAAATACGTCGAATGCTTAATCATGAACAACAAACAATAGTTAAAGACATCATAATGAAAAAACAAAAAAATATAACAACACCAGTGCATCTCTTCCTAATAGGAGGTGCTGGCACGGGAAAAACATTTACTGCAAAGGCAATATACCATGCACTCATCCGTCTCTATAGTAATGACATCAACAATGACCCTGAAAAACCAAAGGGACTGATTGCAACATATACAGGAAAAGCAGCCTATAACATCGGAGGTGTCACGCTACATTTAGCATTACACATACCATTCAACAAGTCTGAATTCATCCCTTTAAACAGTGATGTAGTAGACAAAATGTCCAAGCATTACTGCCAATTATGAGTTTTTCTCATAGATGAGATATCCTTGGTAGGATCGACTTTCTTACGATACATTGACTTACGTCTACGTGACATCATGTTAAAACCTACTGTTCACTTTGGAGGCTTAGACACAATCTTCTGTGGTGATCTATATCAAGCTTCACTGGTTCTAGATTCCAATGTTTTTGAAACTAGACTAACTTCTTAAGAATTAATGCCCTACAATTTCTGGAAAGACTACATAAAGTGTTACTCTTTGACAACCACAATGCGACAAAAAGATACCACATTCATTCTTATTCTAAATAGAATCCGTATAGGTAAACATACAACTGAAGACATCCAATACCTTAATGAGCATTGTCTACAAGCCATACCAAATGATCCAACCCTTCCGTTCCTATTCTTTAGGAAGTTAGATGTAGATAGACATAATAGCAAAATGTTAGCAACCATGCCTGGTGAAACCATCACATTGAAAGCTATAGATGAATACGAAGAATAGTACAACACAATACGACTATATTTTCACACCACAACACTTACAACTGAAATACACATGAAGGAAGGAGTCCTTGTAGAAATATACTTTGGCAATTACAACACACAATATGGTATTGTCAATGGGTCTGATGGCATTTTTAAATTATATAGTACAACTAATGATAATGACATTGTATGGATCAAATTCAATGACAAAAACATAGGCCAACAACAAAAAACAAAGTATATTACATATTACAATCACAAAATTGAACAATATTGGGTACCAATTCTACGCATTGCAAGACCAATCCTTAAAATGACTGCAAATAAAAAAATAACGATACGAAAACAATTTCCAATTCAACTTGCATGTGCTTGTACTATCCATCGATCTCAAGGACTAACAATGGGGGCACTTGCCTTTGATCCAACAGGGGTAAAAAATTACGGTCTCGCATATACAACACTTTCACAAACTAGAACAATTGATCAACTATACTTGCTCAAGCCACTTACAATGAAAAATTTCAAAGTAAAGCAAAAAATAATTAAAGAGATGGAACGACTAACTACAATTGCACAGTGGAAACTTGAACATGATGACATATGCTTCAAATCATCACAACATTTGACCATATGCTCATTAAACACTCACAGATACCATGCACATTTACTTGACCTCACAAATGACTATGACATCATCTCTTCTGACATTTTATGCCTAGAGGAAGTCAATGGCAAAATTGATGGCTCCATATCTTTTACTGACAAATACAGTGACTTTTCTGTTCATGGTATTCATGGTTTACTAACTTTAACAAAAAAAGAATTATTAGCAACCAAGGTCCAAGAACACATTACAAAAAATGTAGAAATAATAACAATCAAAATAACAAGTTTCAACAATCAAATTAATATTACCAACTCATATGCAAGGCCAAACACCAATATAGATGAGAGAAAGACAGCTCTAAACTATGTATTGAACAACATAGACCAAAATAACATATTGTACATAGTAGGAGATTTCAATATAAATATGCAAACAAACAACATTCAAGCTAAAACTCTTAACAATTACATGCAACACCACAAACTGAAATTTCTCTTACAACATATAGACAACATTAACATCTCACTTATTGACCATATTTGGTCCATACAACTACAAATATATGCAATATTTACAAATCAGAAGCATACTGGACTGATCACCTAACAACAGTACTAAAAATCCATCCAACAAATGACAATTTCAACCAACATTACTAAAATTACTAACAATCCATCCAATTCAAATAAGCAAATAAGATAACAACTCCTTTTGCCACTTCTTGACATTGACAAAATTACATACTATAACAAACAAAATGTGCAATATTACAATGTTCAAAATAAAAAAAGATTCAGAATAATCCATGGCAAACAATAATATTAACAATATTGTACTAATTATTGTATAAACATCAAAGTTTAAAACTCAATAACCGCATTAAACAAATTACAAAATATTTGCATACTAACAAACAATATAATGCACTAAGCCAATTTCTCCTACCCACAATTTATGTACATGAATCAATGGATGCAAACAAAAGAGCAGGAAAGACTACACAAATGAGGCAAGAACTATCTACAAAAAGGTAATCTTTGTTTTTTCTCAAAAAAATTTCAATTTCATATGCACATGGAAAATGCACTAACATATATGCTAATGCAGGACAAAAGTCAAAACTGCTGACTGCATTTCTATAGAAGACATAAATGCAAGAAAACGAGGCCACACATTTCAAGGAGATGTCTTAGTTGTGTACAAAGTCAACCTTGATAAAGTCAACAAAACACGAGAAGTTCTACGAGCAGACTTGACATATATCAAAGCAGAGATGACAATAACAGTGAGTGTCAATGAAAACTTAATTCCCCAATATGAGGACAAAATAATCCCAGGCATGGGTGTTTCCATAAGTGGATTTGAAATTCAGTCAAAATCAGACTATGATAGAGGTGATTGTGATTGCATTCTTGTACTAAAGGAAACAAGCACTGTTGAAACAATCAATCGCATATGCAACGAGTACAATTTCATCCCCAACACTACAATAAGGAACTTGTTGAATAGCACAAGCAATTACCCCATTGGAACAGTAGGCGCACTAGTCATTGCAGCTCAAAAAAAAGGCAACGTCAACATCCTAGAAATAAAGGATGGTCATTCTGATGAAGATAGAGCACAGGTAACAATTACTAGCAATCAACTCTTCAATCACACTTTGCCAAATTACTAGAGCATTTATTATACAAATACTCAACTTAATATCTGAAACTCTATCTATATATTTTATATAGTTGGAAATCCATCCAAATTTTATTCGGCACTACATCTCAGCAGAAGAACATCTTGCTCAAAATGAAACAGCAGCATTGCTTTTTAGAAACATTATAACAAGGATAGACAGACAACAAACACTTCGTACAGGCCTATCGACATTTATTTGCAAGTTAAATGACAAAATGACATTGCAAATATTACATGACATAATGCAGAAAACTACAGAGGTAATAGAAAACCGTTAAATTGTAAACAATTGCTAATATTAAATGTAATTAACACCTAGAAACGATACTTTGCAACAAGTCAATGGGAAATTGAATATTGCAAATCCATTCTCCAATCCATATGGAGCATTTTGCCCACACTGCCAACACAAATTTGAAGGATATGGAATCCTTGAAGAAGAAACTGCACACTGTATTCAATGCAAGAAAGATGTCAACTATGTCCACAAGTTACAGCTAAAGACATTGCTTTTCAGTCAAAATAAACAACCAATCCCATGCTTCATTGACAACACAATGGTTGAACAATTAATCCTAGCACTTCGCAACATCAAGTATGAGGAATATATGCAGCAGAAATCCAGAATTGTATTCATCCTTAGAGAGCTTTGCATTGAAGGAACTTTTACATTGACGCAAGCCAATGCAATTATGCATGTCAATCTGCTTCATAACAATCAAGCAATTGAAAAGGTAAGCCTACAAATACTTTAAGGAAAGCACTGAAAACATAAATTAGTACACAATTTTTTTATATGCCAATAACCAATATGTAACTGGATTATTTTGTTGACATTGCAGGACAAAGAACAATAAAAAGACTACAGATATTTTAGAAGAAGCTTTGTTACAAAGTGCAGCAAACTATAATGAACCAGATTGCTATATTGTAAATATGCTTACAGACAATATTCCACTGATAGCTTAGGTTGAGTACTATACCAAATATGACTATAACTATGTACCTTATTTTCAGACATATTTGTAAATTGTTAATCAGGGATCATTTCTTTATGACCCTCTATAGCATTGTATCTATAAAATTAGTCTACATGGCATGAAGTAAAAAAAAAAAAATGAAACAACTAATTGTTACTATCATATGTGATATATATGCATAAATTTTACTATTCTCATGCATATGAAAAAATATGATATATCAATACAAATTCTATTGTTATAATGCATGTGAATGGATATGATGCAAATGCTTCTTTGTTAACTTTGCACAATGCTTTTATGACTGTTTCGATATAAATTATGTAATTTGAAATAGAATTAATGTTGAGTTTCATTTTCAGATAATGCACAAAGGATTACATGTCTAAATTATGGAAACAAGATTCTATCTTCTTAGTGCTTTATTTACTTACTCAAATAAAACAAATACAAGAAAATCAAATAGCAATAATTAACAAATTTAGCAAGTTCTCTCACCTCAACACTATAAGCTACAATTCAAAATACATGACGATAGGAACTAGACGCTTTGCGTCCTTGTTAATTTGAGAGTTGAGTTTTGACCTTTTAATGTTTTTTTATGTAATCGATTTTGATTATTTTTGTAGAGAGCAAAAGAATTGTGCAGTAAGCTAATTTAATGTAGGTTTTTTTTTATTAGTCGGGAACTAATGTTTCCAAAAAAATAGAAAAATATAATATATTCTTTATTTTTAGTTTTAAATAGTAATTTTCAAAATTTTAAATACAAATTTCTCGTATATCTTTAAATTAAAAAAAAAATCTTAATCTTTTATAACATACTAGAAGCTTAACACATAATAATTAATCTCACAAAATATTCAAATTCTACTTGTCTTTATCTTTTTCAATTTTCACTTGTTTAGATATCATTATATGATAACTAAACTAATAATCTTATATTAAAAATTATTATTATTTATTGAACAAATTTAATAATTCTTTAATCTTCTTTCCTTATTCTATATCTCACATCACTATGGTTAAATATGGTCATAAATATAATTTCTTATTATTATGTATTTACAATTTCTATTTCATTTGATTAATTTTTAGGCAACATTAATACAATTCTTATAATCTATAGTACTTTACTTTTTAAACATAAATGGATATAATTTAAATGTAACCCATGTGTAGACATAAATATTCCAATTTTTAGTAAACATTATCATAAATTAGCACCTCAAATATAATATTAATATAAAGATATTATAATATATTATACATTAAATTTAAAATATTTTGTAAAAAATCATATAACTATAGAATAGTCTCAAATAAAAATTTACACTAAACAATAATTTTTTTTTTTCATTTGTTAACTTAATGTCATATAAATTATCATTTGCATTCTTTAACCTTCCCTTCATAAGGCAGGGACTCAAGCTCTCAAAGAGCTCTTGTTGTTAAGGAAATCATTTACTTGCTTATTTCTAATTCAAATTCATTGAATTTTCTAAATATAATACTAAATAATATTAATATCATTTTAGACATCAAACATTATTATAATGTACCAAATATCATTATAATTTAACTATTTGAAATGAAAAAGTGAATTCATAATTCAATTGTATAATAGTTTCTAAATTTTTATGTATCTTCAACATTTTCCATTTTCCCATTAAATATTATAAAATTTTGAGTGGAACTCATTAACTCAACATTGACTTATAAGAAATTTTCTATGCTGAAAATAGATGCACCTTTTATTAATATTGATTATAAACAAATCAAACTTATAAAATATAAAATGAATGCAAAATATTCCACAACGTGACAAATATACTTCATCGGATTTTTCGCACACTCGCTGCATTTTACAATCCAGACGAGGAATAATATGTAGCTCTGCTCTTGCAAAGAGAAGGAAGTGTGGTTTCCTCGTAATTCATCTATGGCTGGTTGTGAGAAAGTTACGGTGTGAGACTTTAGGTACATCCTCTTTTCGTGCTGGTTCGATACAATTTCATTTTATTTTTAAAGACCTGGATACAACACGGACGATCCAGTTGCGGACGTGTAGAGTTTGCCCTAATTCTGAGTACGGGTTGGTGAAGATGTGTGGCCGAGCCGTATTCAGGCCGTATCGTATCCGTAATTGAACTGGGACACCCGTGGCAGGGCGTATATCTTCCTTACAAATTGGCTAAATTGGCTAGTTGACCAATTTTCAAAAAATCGAAAATATCATGAATTTTTAAAAAATCGAAAATATCATGAATTTTTTTAAAATTTTATCATTTGATCTTTACGATGCATAATTTGTAATCGAACATATCAAATTTTTTTGAAAAAAATCACTAAGTAGTGAATTTGGAAAAAAGTTTGACTTTATTTTGTCTTTAGTACATTTTTGATCTGAAGATTAACATGTCCTTGATCTGAAGATTAGCATGTCCCCGGACTTATCCAGTGACTACCCTAGAACAACGGGGAGAAGAACAATATCAACTTTTAACATCTGTTACGACAATCATGTATAATAAGATGTAAAATAATTCCTACACAGTTTAATCCAGAAAAGTATCACAAATCAATATAGTAGACTGTGGAAATCTGAGAAGCTTAAAAGTCAAATAGCTTCTAAATCACAATGTTTGGCTGCAGTACAAACTGGGAGCATCATGGATTTTGCTTGCTAACG
This sequence comes from Cupressus sempervirens, assembly GCA_028749045.1. Taxonomy (NCBI): domain Eukaryota; kingdom Viridiplantae; phylum Streptophyta; class Pinopsida; order Cupressales; family Cupressaceae; genus Cupressus; species Cupressus sempervirens. Next base: position 767,205,259 of record CM053784.1, on the reverse strand, counting down.
CGGGAACTAACAAAGCAAATGATAAATTGTCACGAGTCACCATGGGGTTCATAACAGGGATAAAAATAGTCAATTGGGGATAAAGTATTTTCTTAAACATCTATTTTTTACGTCTCCATGGGTGGCGAGGTTTCCAACAGTGGTCTTAAAATTTAATGTTCTTTTAATGTTGTAGATTTTTATTTTAGTTGGATATTGACAACTCACTCGGGAATGGTTTTTTGGACGCCCTTGTTGTTGTTCCAGGAGAGTTCTGTAATGGTCCTCAGAAGACATGTTTTAGAGGAAGCCCGAGATCTTAGTGGAGAGGCCTTTACTAGCTATATGGATCAGCTATATGATAAAATTTCTCTACAAATGGAAAGTAATGATGTTAGTGAAAATTTGGCGGCCCTAAGAGACATTGATGAGTTGATAGACGTGAAATTGGGAGAGAGTGCATCAAAGGTCTCCAAGTTTTCAAATCACATTCGTTACATATTCGAAGAAAAACAGGACCCTGAGGTTTTAATACTCGGAAGTAAGGTATTGGGTCATCTTGCCAGAGCAGGGGGAGCTATGACCGCAGATGAAGTTGAACATCATGTGAGTTTTCTTGAAAGGTGCAGCTTCAAAATTATTTCATAGATTAAGCAATGGTAGTGAAATCTTGAGTCTGCAGGTTAGGAATGCATTGGAATGGCTCAGAGGTGAAAGAATAGAGCATCGCCGTCTGGCAGCTGTCCTGATTTTGAAAGTGAGCATAATTTTAATTGAACTATTGGTTCTGTGTTGGTGTTTGTTAGGAATTGTTTGTTGTAGAAACAGTTCTTTTCTTTTTCCCTTCGGTTTAAGCTTGCTTCAGTATCCACTCTTAATTGTATCCTTTTTTGACATTTTCTTTTCTTTGTGAACACGTATGTATGGGATTATCGCCCAGTCAACATCTTTGTTATGGTAATATTTTCATGGCAGGAAATGGCGGAGAACGCACCAGCAGTCTTTTATGTACATGTGGCCGGATTTGTGGATGCTGTGTGGGTTGCACTTCAAGATCCATCATTAGCTGTTCGTGAACGGGCTGTAGAGGCCTTGCGTGCTTGTCTTTGTGTAATGGAGAAGCGCGAGACACGTTGGCGTGTACAATGGTTTTTATATTTTTATTCCACCCCTGAATTTAATCAACAAATTCCTCACTTAGAAGCATAATTATTGAAGAAACTTGATTTTTAATTTTAAACAAGTTATCCTTCTTCCGATATATGTTTTAACTTTTAAGGGTTCTTCATTAGGCTTTATTTACATGCATGTGTGCTGGACTTGTCTTATCTATTGAACAAGTTTCAGGCGCTTCTAGAATGTTATTCTTAAAATTTTGAAGAGCATTCTACAAAAAATCTCAAAGGTACCATATTGCAAACTGTGTCTAAAAGCGATTATTGTGAAAAAAAGAACTGGAATTACATCATAGTAGACAGAAGCAGAGGCGAATTGCTCTTGAAGAACACTCTGATTAGGCACAAGATGCAAAATTACTGCATAGGTTTTTCAAAATCTAATTGTATGGTACCTAGATATTAATGGGATATGGTTCGTGAAGTCTTGGAGCTCTAATATAACTAAATTTAGAAAATACCTTCGAAAGTTGGCTTGGTTGAATGCTACAATTTTTTTTTGACTTAAATACACAAGTATATCCTTTGAGCACACCTTTCATTGTTTGTGCATGACAGCGAATTCTAGTTTCATTCTTTCTCTGGGAAAAGTGGGGAACTGGTGTTGGATAACCATTCACTCGTATTGCACTTATAAATCCTCTGGCTAGATAATTACCTTTTAGCTTAAAAATGCAACTAACTGTTTATGAGACGGATTCAATTATAATATGATGCAACCCTTTTTGGTGTCTGTCTATACCTTGGTCTTGCATACATGTAAGACCAATTCACTTGCATTACTTCTCTTCCATTATATAGATGCTTTTACCCTAGAAATGCAGCTAACAGTTATTAAAGTGAATTTATTATCATGCAGTACTTTTTGATGTCTGTCTTAACTTTGGTGTTGCATATGTAAAAGAATATTCTACCACCAGGTATGCTGTGGTGTTTCAAAATTATAACTCGTTGCAAGAAGTGTTCAATACTAGCTATATTACTCATGATTAATAAGCAATTTTCAGGACAATTTTTTGACAAGAAATAACAGTTTATTTGAATTTTTATGGCGCCAAATGCTGGTTCTTTTTATCTTATGTACAGTCAAGCCTGATATACATATTATGGTATACCATTTTTTGTTTCTAGTCCGATCTACAGATTTTCTTTTACATTCTATAGGTTTTCACATCTTTTGTTAATGATAGGTACTATAAGATGTTTGAGGCAACACAGGATGGCCTTGGAAAGAATGCTAGTGTCCACAGTATACATGGGTCACTGCTTTCAGTGGGTGAACTTTTGAGGTAGAAAATAATGTGAACCTTTTGTGGACTATGCAGTATTCATTGATGCTTCACTTTTTTGTTATAGTTATATATCTTGGTTCCTGTGAAAACTGAGATGCAGGCCGACCAGTTGAAGCAGAAGATTGCAAAACTTTTGAAAACTTTTTTTTTTGAGGACTCATGTCAATTATGGGATGATTTCATTACAATTATTTGAAGTAAAAGTGATAACGTTGTTTAGAAAATTTTGCTTTTGATATTATAATATTTCATGTTAATAATTTTTGAACCATTTTCTTTAATGTTCATGCTACATTGATATCTGGTTTCATCAGGAATACTGGAGAGTTTATGATGTCAAGGTACAAGGAAGTTGCAGATATTGTTTTTAAATATCATGAGCACAAGCACAGGCTTGTACGGCACAGTATTACATCATTGCTACCTAGAATAGCTCATTTTCTCAGTGATCGCTTTGTCACTTCTTATCTTAAGGTAATTTCACTATATAAGTCTTGCAATAGCATTTAGAGGAAGCTACATGTGGTTCTGTTCAGGACAATGAATCCTCTAAACTATATTTATCATATGCATGTCATGTAGGATTCAAGCATTGTTATAGTTTCGTTAGAAATTTATTTTGCTGGAATATTGGGAATAATTCATCACATGTATTCTAATATTCATTAGTTTGGTATATCTGGACCTGGATGTGACAGATATGCATGGATCATGTCCTTGCAGTTTTGCGTATTCCAGCAGAACGTGCAAGCGGATTTGTTGCTCTTGGTGAAATGGCCGAAGCCTTGGATGGAGAATTGATCCACTATTTGCCGACAATAACCTCTCTTATACGTGATGCTGTAATATGTTGTCATTGCTTCTTTTTGCTTCTACAACTGTAGCAAGTTGAGTAGAACTTAATTTTTTCCCTTCTATTGTAAAACTTTGCAGATTGCTCCACGCAGAGGTAAGCCCTCAATGGAGGCCCTGGCATGTATAGGGAGCCTTGCAAAAGCTATGGGGCCTGCTATGGAAACTCATGTACGAAGCTTATTGGATACCATGTTTTCTTCTGGTCTGTCACCTACTCTGGTTGAATCACTAGATCAGATAGCTTCTAGGTAATTTACCTGGGAGTAAATCAAAGTACCTTTTGTCTCTTCTGAATCTTCAAATTTTACAAGGACTGCACATTACTTAAGACTGGTGCTTTTAAAAAACATAATATACTTTATCATTTCATATGTTTGTCTGTCTATTTTTGTTTATATTATATATTTTTAGATCCCTTACATCTGTAAAATGTTTGACATCAAATTATTGAAAATTTCCAGTTTACCTTCATTGCTGCCAACAATACAAGATCGGTTACTTGATTGCATATCCGTCGTGTTGTCAAAAACATCATATCACACTGTGAGGTCCACTGAAGCGGTACTTCGTACCAGCACTGTTCTTAGTCCTCAACAAGTTTTGGATGTTAATGGCCCTACTCTGATACAGCTTGCATTGAGAACATTAGCGAACTTCAATTTTAAGGTTGGCTATTCACGTGTCTTTCAGTTGAAAGAGAACAGTGTGATATAATTCCACATGTTTGTGTCTTTATGAAGATTGTAATTCTTCATTACCAATACAGGGTCACGGACTTCTTGAATTTGCAAGAGATGCTGTTGTTATTTACTTGGAGGACGAAGATGGCTCAACACGACGAGATGCTGCAATATGTTGTTGTAAACTAGTAGAAAATTCTTTTCCCTCTATATCTATGCTGTCACAACTCACTGCAAACCGAGTGGGCCGCCCTGGTGGAGCAAGGCGACGCATTCTTGTTGAAGAAGTAAGTTTAGAAAATGGGATTTATTTTCTCTTTATGCGCATTGTCACCGGTGAAATTTTTATTAATATGTATGGTTCCTTTGCTAATTGAATGAAATTTGTTTTACATATTATATAACTTAAAATTACATTATACTTGCTATTGAATTTTCATTCTTTATAGAATGAAAATTCTTGCCTGCTAATATCTGAGAAAACTACTGTGTTAGTGTGCTCAATGTGTATTGTTAATATCTCTGTGCCTGTTTTAGCCGAATTTTCTTGCAACAAATGGATGAGAGAGAATTAATTACTATCATAAAAATTTAGAACATGTGGCAAATTCATTGGATGTATCAGGCCAAAAGAAACGATGGGTTACATTAAAGTTATAATTGTTGAAACTACAGCTTTGAAAGAGATCTAAGCATCAAATATAGCATGCTTATTATAGATGAAACCCACCATATGATGATAGTGGGCATCTATCATAATGGGCAACTACCATAGTGGTAGTGAGTGGACAACATTGAAGATAAGTCTTAGTGCTGATAGTGGGCAACTATGATGTACTTCCTCCTACGCTTCCCTCCTGTGGTATGAACGTCCGTATGGGTGTTCCTTTCTTTGCTTGGAGAGGAGATACAGCTGGTGTTTCCTCCACTGCTATGGCAAGTATGGTTTGTAACTCACTCCCTTTATATTGACTGGGTTTAAGTTTTTCTCCTTCATTACTCTTACTTTTTGTTTTGCGTACTTGTTCTTTTTCTGTACTTGTAAAATAGGTTCTTCCTAATTTATTTCCGTTCTCATATGTTTTTAACTTAGATCCATTTGCTAAATCTCTGATAGGTTTATTATCTAAAGTAGATAACTTTATTGCTCCATTCTCCTTTATCTCTGATATTCTAAATGGTCCTAGTCATCGAACTTTAAAGTTACTTAGCTTTATTTCATTTTTCCCATTATACCTTAGTACCAGTTGTCCTTGTTTAAAATTCGTTTTCTTCAAATGCTTATCATGCCAAAAATTTTGCCTTTGCTGGGCCACCTCTGTACTCTATTGAGCAAATGTTCTTCTTTTATCCAATTTGAGTAAAGTACATAGTCTTTCCTTGAGGCTTTTGTCATCACTCAATTTGTTTTGAATTGCCACCTGTAAACTTTGCACTATATGTTCCATTGGCACCACCGCCTCCTGTCCATACATAAGATAAAAGGGAGTGTGTCTAGTAGTGGCCTTGTGCGCAATCCTGTATGCCCAAAATACCGCGGGAATTCGTTCTTCCCAGTCTTGCCCTTCTAGTTCACAAGTTTTATATAGGATTGCCACTATTACTTTGTTAGTGGCTTTTGCTTGGCCATTTGCCCTTGGATAATAAAGACTCGAGAAGGAATGAAATTTTTATACTCATGTGTCATCATGCTGATGGCATGATTCACAAAATGTACTCCTTTGTCACTTGTCAGTTGGAGCGGAATCCCGAATCTTGTGACTATTTGCTCATACAAAAATCTGGCGGTGCTGAGAGCAGTGTTGTCTAGAAGAGCCCGTACTTCAGCCCATTTGGTTAAGTATTCTGTTGCCACTACTATGTACTGACATCGATGACTTTAGGGTCCTACAAAATCTAGTCCCCACCGTTCAAATAGTTCCTGTGGTTGGGATGGAAATAGTGGCATGAAGTCTCTTTTGAGTGGTTTGCCTACTCTCTGACAAGTGTCACAACTCAATATCCATTCCCTCGCATCTGTGTACAATGTCGGCCACCATAGTCCTGCCAAGAGTACCTTCCTCGCTATAGTATCTGGTCCCATGTGACCTCCTGCGAGTCCTTATGGGAATGTGCTGCTTTTTAAGGCAATTTTTCTCCTCTCCGCTGGAGGCATTTCTTTTGGGAAGGTTGTCGTTGATAAATACTGTCCAATTTTTTCATACCATTGAGTTAACACAGTGATCCAAAACAGGTGCACATCTGGAAAGTCTTCGCATGCCCCATTACCAGAGGCTTCTCCTAACTTGATTTTGGACAATTGATCAGCAATTACATGAGTTTTTCCAGGGTAGACTATGATTTTGAATGTAAATTCTTGTAGCAGAATTAGCCACCTACTTACTCTCCCATGGATCACTGGTTTGTTCACTAAGTACATTAGTGCTTGGTGGTTAACAAAAAATGTAAAGGGTGTAGCTAATAGGTAATTTCTGAATTTTTGCATTGCATACACCATACGTAATGCTTCCCTCTCTCTAGTACTATAGTTACGCTTAGCTTTGGACAGGAGCTTGCTTGCAAAATATACAGGATTGTCAAGCCCTTCCTTTCCTATTTGTGCCAAAGTAGCACCAATTGCATAATTGGAGGCATCTACATGGACACAAAATTCTTTGTCCCAGTTGGGGTATATGAGAATAGGGGCCTCCACTAATCTTTTCTTCAATTCTTGGAAGGCGACTTCTTGCTCTTCCTTCCAGCCAAACGACTCTCTTTTCTTGGTTAATTTCTCTAGTGGCATTGACACTTCGGCAAATCCTTTTATAAACCTTCTGTAGTATCCACATGGCCCAGAAATGATTTGATACTTGTTACATTAGACGGAACTTCCATTTCCAAGATCACCTTGATCTTATCAGGATTTGTCTTCAATCCTTCTTTGCACACAATATGCCCAAGAAGCCTGCCATGTGAAACCATAAACCTTCATTTTTTTAGATTGAGGGCTAGTCTCGTTCTTCGACATTTCTCCATGCATTCTCCAAGGATTTTGAGGTGTTGCTCCTGCCCACTGTAAATCGACAAGTCATCCAAGAAGGCTTTGTGTTACATCCCAAATTTTGCCCTAAAATTTTAAATTGATTATAGACGTTGAATCAAATTATTTCTTCATGTTCGTACAAAATTGAATTAGTTAATTATAGCCATTGTTTATTCCTTCATGATCATGTGAAATTGAGTTAATTATAGCCGTTGTATCAATCTAATTCATGATCATGTGAAATTGAGTTAATTATAGCCGTTGTATCAATCTAATTTGTGATCATGTGAAATTGAGTTAGTTATTTATAGCCGTTGTACATATATGATGAGCATGTAAAGTTAGTTGTTCTGACATTGATGAAATCCCTAACGATTACTTGATTATTTCGAATTACCAATTTATAAATCTTGAATTGATGTCTTAGTGAGAATGTTGTTTTGAATGATTACAGGATGAAGTGTAATGCCCCACCAAGGGATCCAAAGAATTAACCTAGAATTTCACTAAGTTTGGTAACATTTTTTAAAAAAAAACATGAAAGTAAATACCACATATAACTTAAGCACCATAATGGAAGCAATAGCAATGTCCATCTAAAAGTAAACATAGCATACATAACAGATTACATTCTTTAAGGATCCCTTAACGTTGAATTACATCTAAATCAATTAACATTATTGAATCCATCTAATACAACATCCACATGAAATAATAATGATAAGTCCAATGTTTATACATTACATTACAAATGCTCAATCATCCACTGTACATGTCATAGGGTATGAAAAGCTTAAAAGAATATACATATGTGAAATATGGTACATCATCCTATTCTAATCCATGATACATCAAAGTAAAGATAATCACATGTCATACATGATACATCATCATAGAAGATATAACATCCATCATAAAAGATCAAACATAATAAACTAAGTGCACGGTTCCTCCCAACCGTAAATAGCATCATTAGACCATCGTGGGCCCTAGCCATCCCTCCGTGCGTAACATTCCAAATCACCGAAGAGATCATCGGTATTAACATAGTAGGAATGTCACTCCTATCATATACTACATCATATGCAAAAAGTAATCTAACATGCAAATATAAGCATAAGATAACATCATCTAACATATGCTAATCATCAATGAAAGGATACATATCCACCATCATGAAGGACGCATCAGCCACGATGTCTCAATGAATCTCAAATGATAAGAGTGGAAAAACACTACCACTCGACCGCGTGGTACCTAAGTGGTCCACTCCCACCGTGCTGAGGAGATAATCTCAACTCCCAAATAGGCTATCCAAAACACATAGCATAAATCTCTATAAATCCAGGAATCCTAAAAGTATACTAACTCAAAGGTTCCAATCACAAAACCGACATCTAATCCCAGAGGCACACAAAGACATGTAGGAACCTACTATGCAAGTGGGAAAGTGTCATCGCATATATCATGCACAAGTTACCCTGACAGTTAGCTAAACTCCACGGGTCCATACTGATCCTCATGCGGCCACTAGTATCCTCTCATACTGACGAGGCATACTATGGAATGCAAGGTCGTAACCATGCGTTCTCTCTACTTCCATCCTAGTCTGTACAAGCACTCGAAGCATGGGCGAGAACAAAACAATTATCTTTTTAGGTTCATTTAGTTAGTATTAGGTGTGAATGTTTTCACTTTCTTAACCAACTTACAATGAGTTACCCTGGTAGCCTCTTAGGGCCCCGGCCCCCATTGCAAGCCACTTGCCGACACTACATGCAGATATCCTACCCTAAGCTCATGGAATCATAAATCTCAAAATCACAAAAGATAATCTATAATAAAATTATCAAATATGTATAAAAGCATCAAATCTTCATGAGCAAGCATCCATAGAAAATCATGACCACAACAACTCTCTATTGGCAATTGAAGCGTCACTGATAATCAAAAGTATCCATTGGTTCTCAATAACCAAAATATATCTCAATCATACTGATCGAAGACTCCAAAATGGTTGAGTCAAAACATGACATCATAAAATAACATTTCAGCCCCATCATGGTGACTGGAAAAATAACCAAGGATAATTGATCGATGAACCAAAAATGGTTAAGTCAAGTGTCTCATACATAAGAATCTCAACTATAACAATCAGCAATTACAAACATTACATAGAGCATTCCATCACATAACCATGGTTGGGTTTATAAAGATCGAGATTAAAACATCATCATGACATTACAATAACATAACCCCCAAGCCTCTGGTAGACGTCCTATAACTGGTCAACACTAGTCAACCCAAAATCCAAAACAATAGCATAAAGAATACACAATGTAAACACATGTTTTGGTTTTGCTAAATTTACATACTTGAATTTAAATGTGGAGGTTTCAGTTTACATTTTCCAATTTAGATATCAAGTGGAGTAATTTCACGTTTTACCTAACCCACGTATTTGTTTGATAGATAAAAGTTTCTCCCTAAAACCATTAGACTCAATTTTCTAATTGATCTAATAATATTTGGTTTATAAAAACTTTGTTGAAAAATGACATTTTCAATGAATCAATATTATCAACAAAATTTGCATAATTCAAAACTTTGACTTATAACTCGTTCTAATAATTAACCTTAATTAAACTAAATTTAATTAAGTTAATTATTAATATCTGTTCATTTTAATAATAATTGTTAAATTATTACTCATATTTTTAAATCATTTATCTTTTACAGATTGATCCATCTATACAAATCATTTTAAATAAAATATTTATCTATAACTAATATATATACATATATATATATACATATATATATACATATATATATATATATATATATATATATATATACATATATATATACATATATATATATATATATATATATATCAAATATGCATATATTATAATATACAATAATATCATTTTATAAAAATGAAATATAAAAATCGAATTAACCATATCGATTGCCATCCCCAACGTCCATTTAAAACAAAACATATATAAATATAATCCCCCCCCCCCGGCCGCGGTACGCAGTGCTTGCAGCCGCAGGCACTGCACCGACAGCGGGTACAGTGTACCCCTGTCGTCGCAGTCCTGCAACGGCAGGCCTCTGCGACCCGTGGGGGTATGGTACCATACGTACCCAAAATAATTCGCAGTGTATACTAATTTTTAAATAACGTTTTTAATAAAACGTTTCCCCATTGATGCGATTTGCAATTCTAAATTGAAATAAAGTTTCATCACTGCGATTTATAAAATACGATTATTCAATATATATATATATGTGTGTGTGTGTGTATTTATATTTATGTATTCGCAGAATTTAATTATCACAGCATGTATATATATATATGTGTGTGTGTGTGTGTGTGCGTGTGTGTGTGTATGCAGATACGAAAATATTAACATGTATATTTTACAATGAGCATATACACAATCTATTTAAAGATTCCAATTTTCAGAATTTTTTTATAAGCTATTTGATGTCTAAATTTACCCAATGGTTTTCTAATGGATTTGGTTACAATTTAAACCCTAGCTTCGTGTTCTTTTCAGATCTATGCATATAAAGATTCTTAAATAAATTTTAACTACCCATATTGAGAATGCATACAATTAAAATAGGAAAAACCTCAGAAGACATATGGAAGACACGAAGAAGACAGAGAATGCAAGATGCGGAAATAGCATAAGTAAAATCACAAGAATCTACCCGGATTTTGATGCTAATTCGCTCTTCCTCAAAAAACCCGCAAAACAAGCTCCTCCCTTCTTCAAAATTCCCGAGTCCTCCAACGCTCCAAATGCTCTCCAAATGTTATGTCTAAGCTTCTAGGAATACTTGAATATAAAGAGCTCTCAGGAAACACCTAGAATGTCTCTAGAAATAGCTAGAAGGTGTCACCAACTAAGCATGTGTCTTTTCCAACCTTCTAGATGAATCATAAGGTTGTAGACACCATGTGCTTAATTGATGCACTAACCCCTGTGTTGTTGACATATGAGAAATGAAAAGGTGCGTTAACTCCTAGGCAAGCTTATAACTCTAATTTACTTTTTATATAATTTCTATTTAAATTTTTATAACTTTCATTTTAATTTTTATAACTTTTATTATTATTATTTATTTATTGCTTTTTTATTATTTTATAATTATAATTATTTTTAATTTTTAATTTTCTTTTATTTAATTTTCAATTGATCCTTATTTAATTAATTATAATCAAAATATCAAAGATCATGATATTTTATATTAATTTTCTCAAATAATTAATTTATTAATTAAATCTATTTATTAAGACTTAATTAATAGAAAATTCACCATAGACCTCTAAGATAAAATATGAAAACCCATCATAGAGCAATTCACACAAAATCAGTCTGAAGGGTTAAAAATCATGAAATATGTCCTTCGACACATTTGGTGGGTAAAATATCCAGATACTTGTCTTACCTCACTAGGACCAACGGTTTAAGGGTTTGGGATTTGGATTTGAGAATTTATCTCCCTTCTCTTATTATTGAGATAATGTAATAGGGTACGCTCATCCTGGCAATTTAGGGAAGTCGATACTCGGTACCTGCAACCTGTAGAAAAAATCATGCATGTACATACAATATATAATGCTAAGCTAAACAGGCAATGGCAGGAAGTGGTGCATTGTGTAGATCCCGACTAGCAGGTGACTACGACTCCCTTCCTTAACCATATCAGAAACGCCATACAATAAAAAAACACGCACACCATACACATGCAAATATGGGGTAAGTATCCATAATAAAACACATGAGATAATAAACATCTAACTAATCATCAACAATAACTGAAAGCAATGTAATGATCATCACGCATACATGAAATGTAAAGTCTGAATGATCTCATCATATAACCACTGAATCCATAACATAATGTCTGATAGTCTCAAAACAATACTACTAGCCTATCAACATAAAACTAGTCTAACATAGTCTGATAATAATAACAACAATATGTCCAGAAAAGATGTGAACGAGGGCAGGCACTACATCAAGACTGAAGAGAGAGCGGAAGCATTGCGAAATGGGGTCATCAGAAAGGGATGGTCGAATAGTTCAGTCATTAGAATTGACAGGTTTGACCTAAAACCATCTTGACAAGGTTACTAGGACTTGACAACATATTTCATGGTGGAACCACATGAGCTATAAGTGGAACATTATAATAAATAATATAAAATAAACATAAATTCTTACCTTCAAAGAATTATCAAATATAAATATTATTTAATTATTATTTTACTTTCTCAAATATGATCATATGTAAATAATAATAAGATGATACCATTACGTTATAAATTAATAATCCAATGATGCCACCTTATCATTACGTACACATAAGCATAGATGAGAAAATAAAATAATATTAATTTTTAAAAACCTTTCATCTTCTTTCTTTCTCACTCTTCCCTCTTTTCTTTTTTTTTCTCTTAAGTCAATTTGATGACTTTTGATTTGAATCTTGTAACTGAAGATAGCCGTAGAGACAGGCTTAATCTTTATTATGGTCTATCAGCATTCTTTTATCCATTCTTCATCGGCTTCCCTAATTCCTTAGCAGTCGAGTTCCCTATTAGCTATCATTGTAGTGACTAAACTTTGTTCAGATAATATTTTGTCTTGATTCAAATCAATACCATCTACCGCGGGTCTTTGAGCAAGATAGGCGGGTTTATACAAGCGCAGGCTCTTCCTAGAAATTGGTGATAGAGGGTCACGTAAGATATCTGAATTTAACTTGTGTAATCATTTATACTTTCTTTTTGATATTATGAATACAGAGTTTAATCCTTAAGCCAGCAGTTCATAGTTTCATTTAGTATTAGTATGTGAAAGTAAGACCCAAACTACATATAAGTCTACCGTTTTTCATTGCAAAGTTTGTTGTTTCCTTTTTGTGGTATATGACAATGATAAATGCTTGAAGCCTGTCGTATTCTTTTTTAAAGTTTGTCATGTTCTTTGAAAAGTCTGCTGATTGCCTTATACAATATCACCGCAATGATTTATACTCAAATTTGATGTCTTCTTTTATATATCCAAATAAGTAATTTCTTTGAATTTCTTTTTAAGAAAGTTATCATCTAAAATAAAATCAATTACATCTTATATAAATTTAAATAACTGAGATTGAGATATTGAACCCAGAACACCAAGGAATTCATTAGGCAAAATGCTAGAATATGGTGAAAAAGGTGTAAAGTATCTATGTGAAGTTAATTTGAAGGCACCAAGGAATCACCGGCTTGATGACTTGAAAATGGTGAGGAGGTGTAGAGACATCTGCAAAACAAGAATGATATCAAAACTAAATAATAATAAAATAAATAATGTCGTAGCTCATGCATGTTCCACTCATGAAGTTGTCAAGCTGAGTGGTGGAGATTGTGTTTGACGACTCACATTTTGAAATCCTTGGCCAGGGTGGAATTAGGCAGATTTGCCGGAACAAGTGATCTTTGTTGATTGTCCAGAGGCTTCAGTTATTTTGTTGAATAACTGTTGGGGCTTCAACTCACCTGGATACTCTGATGGTTGGATTTATGAACATCCCAAGCCCGACTCGGGGTAGGGAGGGTCGTTCTATTAAATTATAATAAGTGGGGATAAGTAATGGTTCACGTTTGGGAGGTTAAGCCTATGTCAATGTTTCTCCTTTCACCAATGCTAGGGCTTGGACAACAAGTAAAAGAAGTTTCACAATATTCACTGTATGTTCATTTCACCTCTGAATGTTTAGTTATTTCAATTCAAGATGAAAGTTATTTACTTTTCTATTAGCTTTTACAGATAGCTTTACTTTAATTAGATATTTCATTTCAAGAATATTTGTTACTTAATTTCAGTTGAATGATTAGAAGTAGTTAAATGATTACATCTGATATTTACTTTCAGCTGATTAGGAAGTTAACTATTAACATCTCATTTTGTATTCTTGGAATTTCAGTAACGTAAATAGATTTCATTTCAGTTTAAATAGATGTTGGAATTCTTAATCATGTGAATAGGGTTAGAAAACAGTTTAGATTAAGACTAAAACTTGTTAAGGAAAAACCGTATGTTACACTATGAAATTCCGAACCGACATGCCGTCGAAGATATGCAGTATAATTCTCTGGAACGTGGCTTGTGCATTGCATAGCCCAAAGGGCATCCTATTATAGGCATATTCCCCGTTCTCAACCACAAATGTTGTTTTTAGCTTATCTTCCTCCGCAATGCTAATCTGATTGTAGCTTGAAAATTCGTCCATGAAAGAATACATCTCATGTCTAGCTACCTCCTCCAGAATGCTATCAGTAAATAGGATTGGGAATGGATCTTTTATTGTCACTGCATTCAAACATCTGAAATCAACACATATCCGAATCTGAGCACCATCCTTCTTAAGTGATATGACTATAGGAGATACCCATTCACTTGTTTGCACTTTAAATATTATTCTTGCTTCTAACATCTTTGTGATTTCTTCCCCGACCATTTCTGCATAGTTTTTATTCATTCTATAAGGCCTTTTTTATACTAGTTTTGCTCTGGGTACCAATGAAATCTGATGGACACACAGTTCTGGGGGTACTCCCTTCAAGTCTTTGTATGTCCAAGCAAAGACGTCCTTATACTCCAAGAAGATTCTAAGCGTTATTGCTTTCAATACTGGGTCCCAATCATCTCCTATCCATATTTCCTTAGGTTGATCTCCTTCTCCGAGGTTTAATGCCTAGAGCTTGGCCTCTTCGTATTCCACCTTTTGTTCAAAAAATTGTGTAGGTGTCTTGTTGAGAGTTGTCATCCCTTCCTTATACTCTGTGTACCCTTTTGGGTATTGTTTCTTCGACTCAAATTCTTGCACTTCTAGTATATTACATTCTGCATGGAAAACTTCATAGTCTCCCATCTACCAGTGAAGTAATCCATTAAGGGAACTTGTGTTGTCTTCTGAGCATTCCCCTAATCTAAGTACTCCTTCCTCATTTGGTTCCATCCCTCCATAGTCTTCTCCTTTTGAGTTTGATGCCAAGTCCTAACTTACCGACTGGTTCTTGAGGTCTATGATGTACTTTCTTCCTTCCGACTCAATAGATAGTGTTTCACTTCCAGTTATTGGTAGCTTTTGCCCCAACCAACCATCCTCTTCCTAATAGAGCATCGTATCCTTTCTTCTCTAAGGTGATAACCACAAAATTGAGAAAAAATTGTTGCGTACCAACTATGACTTTTTGTCCCATTAGCGTTCCTATACTCTTGATTCCATGTTGGTCCGCTCCCACTAGTTGAAATGTCGGTGGCCATAGTGCATGTTTCCCTATTTCCTTCCATGTTTCTTCTGATAAGACATTTACGTTGGAACCTCCATCCACAACAGTATTTGAGAGTTTGTACCCTAGTATCTCCATCTTTACTACCACTGGTGTTCTCCCCATCCCTATGGTGAACAGGGTATTGTCTTCTATCCGTACTTCTCCCTCCTCTTTCTTTGAGGTTATCCCTTTCGGGTTTGCCTCCTATGTTAGTACTACCGGTAGTTGGGGTAATGTTTCTAATAAATCACCTATTTTCATTGGGATAGCAGTTTGCAATACTTGCCACACAATATTCATTGCACCTTTATTTGAGGTAGGCTTTTCTAGCTTTGTCTTTCTGAAATATCCCCTGAAGGTTATATCTTCTTCCAGTACCAAAATCATACTAATTCAATGGCTAGACATTCCGTCAAACAGTTAGCAATCAAGTTCTAAAGCTACTGTAATAATCTTGTCTGAAAGAGCTACTTAATTATACCAAACTGAGCTACGACAATTTGTCAAACACTCTTGATGCCAACTCTTTTTGCTAAATAAAACTTGCAAAGATTTACAATTTGCAAATGTACTATGCTATAATCTTATTAATTAGTTGAACCTGGCAAAGAGGAGAATCAATATTAATCTTCAAGTGCTAAGACTGATCTCTGGACACAAGCTTGCATTTCTTTTGGAACACTGGTCGGACTTTAAACTCTGCTTCAACTCCTAGGTCCCTAACGTCTAATCAAGAACTGATGAAATCCTACATCCCTCAAAAGCCCGTGCTGTGGCCAATGTAATACAATATGACTACCAAATATGGTGCGCCATTTCTCCAATGTGGATGCCGAACTAGCTGATTCCAAATCGGGTCGGGCTCTGTTCAAGCAACACAACCTGCAGTTTATACTCCGCTAGGCCTCCAATGTGTGCTTATTTTTTTTGGGTGATTCGTCCTGTGATCTGCGATTTATTGATTTCGTATCCAAATTCTGGCGACTGCTATGCAATCTTAGACAGAGATCTTCTCCTTTGGACCCATGTATGAATCATGTGATAACTCTCATCTTCGTTCCGCCCAGTCACCTTACCTCTGTCTGCTCTTACCCATGTAGACGGCAGATTATGCGATATATTTCCTTGAGGACAATCATCTTAGTTGCTAGACAGCTCACAGTATTAATCACTATGGAGATCGCCGGCACAGGGTATAAGATGTCACAACTCGCAATGAGATTGCCGCCTGTCAGGTCTGGTGAGATCTAATATAAAACAACACCCTATGAATTCATTCTGGCCTACGGCTTGACCTTGAAAAAATGTCTGTCACTCCCGATACGTGGATACTAAGTGCGTCTTCAATAATTAATGTAAATTGACCATTATATATACTTGAGTGCTGCAGATTCTGATGTGCTATCTGGAGCTCGTCTACCAAACTTTCAATGCTAGGTCATCCTAGCCTGACTTGAGACTCGCATACCAAACCTGATCCGGCCACTCGAATTTGCTTGCAAAGTGAAATAAATCGATGCCTATAATGTCTTTGTGCAAATTGCACCTTCTTGTCCCGTTGTTCTGGATCGAATCCCTGACTTGTAATTAATTCCTTCCGAGTTCTCTCCAATCTCTGCAATAATTTGTGAAACGGTGACTAACTCTATCCTTGCTGCTCCTTAAATGAATAGTGATGCAAAAACCCTAAAGTTGGCCTTAAGCCACCGATAATCGTCCTGATGAAATGACTGAATGTCACCTCCAATCTGCAATAATTCAGATGATATTTCACACCCTCAAAATTGCGTACCGATTGAGAGTTTTCGTTCTCAATGGCCCATTGTGCCAATTGCAGAAACCCTAGGTTCTACAATGCACCTGTGATTGAATCACAATCTGAAATCAAAGAGAGATAACAACTGCCTCCCTCGAATGGAGCCCTGGGGTGCCTATTTATTCTTTTCTCTCCATCTTCTCCAGAAACTTCTAGACCATTTTTGATTTTATCTCTTAAGTGACTTTATTAAATATTTTATAATCCAAGTCACTTTATTAAATTAATTAAATATAAAGTTATCTTTTAATATTTATTTATTTGATAACTTTATAAATAATTAACTTAATATTACTTATTTATTTAATTAAAATAATTAATTAGTCGTCCTTATAAAATATTCATTATTTTGGACAACCAGATTAATTAAATTAATTAAATCGAACTGTCACCAAAAATGGGGACATGACAGTCCGCCCTTCCTGAAATTGCTTGTCCCCAAGCAATGACTGAACCATAAACCAATCAGTATGCCTGGATCCCAAATGTAAATCTGTATATCATCCCAATCCTCATCATACTCTCGTGGAGAAATCATCAATACCAGTGGCTGAGAAACTGTACTCAATATCCAAACAACTGACAACTCTGATGAAATCATATGAAAACCAACAGTAGATGATGGTGGAAGAAACCGTTATGTAGAGCTCAAGCCAACTGAAACATCAACTCTATCAAGACTCAAGCCCCTGTCTAATTGATACCTACACCCAGCTGCACTGTGGATATGACAACAACAATAGGTACCTGAGTAACTGCCAACAAAACCAATCTCCGATAAACTGCTCCGGGTGTGTCGATACTGCAGGCTGTGTGACTTGCAACTACTAATTCCATTTTTGAAAGACGGTGCCAATCCATCCCATAATGGATGGTAAGAAACTGGAGCTGATCTACACCTGTGTGAAATCAAATCTTCTATCTCTAGATCAAAAGAAAAATGATGAGCGTACCCCACCGTATAATGCCGATAAGAACCCCCAAACTCTGCTGCTAGCTCATCACTGAACGGAAAATCAATAGATGGCTCCAATCTCAAACTCCGAGTAGCTATAGGCTGGTTAGGATCCCGTGCCCTCCGCTCAACAAACCTCTCCTCACGATCCCTGTGAGGTAGCATAGTTGAGAGGACCATTATAATCTTCTCAACCAATCTGCGAATAACACCAATACCTTGGATGAGAACACCTTCTGTTACTTTATGCGAGTCCAAATGAACACATGCACTATCCAGCAAATACTCCATGAACGGTTCAGTGCAGTAAAAATTATACGAGGAAGCATCAATATACTTCCCTGTACACCACAATTGGTCCTTCTGTAAGGGTGGCATACTCAACTGTACCACACTATCATCTATCTGAGAAGAATCAATCTGGAGACTTGACTCTACCAGTATCCCGAACTCATTAGAACCAGCTACTACCAAATCCTGAACATGTGTGTCAGTCCCAACAACCTGCTCCTTAGTAGCAACTGCAGGAGTGTACTCACCACCAACCACCTCAATAGACAAATGAACTTGGTCTAGGGCTGGTTTTGACCGCAAATGCTCCAACTCCACGGTCACCTCCTTTAACTGAAACTGCGACTCTTGTAGATCTCGCCGTGTGTCCTCTAAAGCCTCAGTAGTCATTATGAGCTCCTGGGAAAGCTCACTCACCTCCTCCTCACGGTCCAAGAGTGCCTCATAGGCTGTACTCCCCCACTCAACCAGGTGATCACGGTCGGCTACCAATCGTAAGTAATCCTGCTTCAAAATCCGGACAGCTTCATGCAAGGCATGAATCTTTGCCAAAGAAAAGTAACCACCGCTGGACTCATCTGTCATAGAAGTACCCCAACCAGTGACGGCCAACAACTGACGAGTAGTATCAAAATGCTCGCAAGCGATAGCAATGTCGCTCACTAACTTTCAACTGGCTAGTCACATGATGGCACTGGCTAGACTGTCTTCTATAAACCTCCTCTGACGCCTTGTCTAAAGGAGTATCTTCAAAGTTACTGGTCTTTGGAATATTACCACCCATACTCTGCGAATCAACTCCAAAACTCATATCAACACTCAGAGTGTCAAAAACTGTAGTACTGCTGTCTAACTCCTCTGTACCCAAAGAAACTGTCAAGGAAGCTAAATCTTCAAAACTGTCCCCTTCATCCTCCTGGATGCCATCATGGCCAATATGATCCTAGGACTCATCTGTACACACTTCCAAATATGAAAAATCTTCAACACCTTCCAGCAAGAATGGTCGACTGGATATATGAACCAGGCCCAAAATCGGTGTATAAAAACTAATACCAACATCGGATAAGCTGCTGGCACAAGGAAAGACAACACCGTGTATTTTGTTGATTAAATCCATGATAGCACCCAAACAATCATTGCTACCATAAAGTGTTCTCCAGTCAACTGAATTCCAAACACTGATGAAACATTTTCGAGTCCATATTCGTAAACAAGAATCAGCTGGTAACTCAAGCAAACTCCTTACCTGAGTAATGTGACCAATACCAACTATCTCCACATATCTGTCTGACATTGTCCTTGTATCCTGGATGTGAATGCAAGATGAATGCGCAACATTATCAGCAACCACATATGATCCGTCTATTGCAGGAAGTTGAATGTCAGGCGTGCAAGATGAAACTAAACTTAGCTCCATGCCATGCTTATTCCCATGTCTCTCCCAGTCCTGTAATGCCAATGGAGCATTCACCAAAATTGCTCGAATGTCCTCAAGCTCGCGAGAAAGCCTGTCAACTTCCTCCTTCCTCCTCAAGGCATCTGAATAGTCTCTGACAAGTCTAAGAAGATGGTCACGATCTGATAGAAGATGTAAATAGCTCAACTTCATCATTCCCAATCCTTCTCTAATCGTCTGTAAGTCAACACAAGAGGACTTTGCCTGAACTCCCTTATGGCTATCTTGTAACTGAATCATCCGAATGTGATCCTCTAACATGTCCCGCATCTTGTCATGATGAGATAAAGAAGCCACAATACTATCTTCGCTTACCTTCAGCTGGCTGGACAAATCATGTGAAGTACTACCAGCTTCTACCTCATGTGACGAAGCATCTATCTGTGCCTGGTACTCTCTGTCAGCAAAATCATAAATGCTCAATGTCTGCTCATTTCCATCAGGTATCTCATCATCATGCACAATGACATCTTCATCATCATCTGAACTCACTTCACTGTAATCATTGCCTGTCGGAACCAAGCCACCCTGGTTTACTGAGATGTTTCCCTTGGGTAACTCGTATACAACTGTCTCAACTTGAGTATCAAGTTGACAGTTACTATCCATTGGTGTAATATCTTTTACCACTTGTGGCTGAACTGAAATCTCTGACTGGTTGCACACTTGTTTCTCGAATTCCTCATTAAGGTTCTTAGTAACATCTCCCACTGTATCAGTCAGTGCTTTGCGAGAAGATTTACCGAATCGAAATCTAGTTGACTTATTCACCTTAGCTGGGTCGGACAGCTTGTCATTTATACGGTGGTGCTTAACCAGCAGTTCAGATATGTTATGCCTTATTTTCCTGAGTTCATCCTGAATGTCTGAATAGCCCTCCTTTCCACAATTCCGACTTTGGATACTGTGTCTATCAAATGTCCAGGATTGTGTCCTTGAAGATTTTGTGCTGTACCTGTCCATCTTGGTTGAAGTAGAGTGCTGATCACTCATGTAATTCGGTTCTCACCCCACAGGATGGCAAGAAAACCGCTTTGATACCACTGAAATATCCCCTGCAGGTTATATCTTCTTCCAGTACCAAAATCATACTAATTCAACGGCTAGACATTCCATCAAACAGTTAGCAATCAAGTTCTGAAGCTACTGTAATAATCTTGTCTGAAAGCGCTACTTAATTATACCAAACTGAGCTACGACAATTTGTCAAACACTCTTGATGCCAACTTTTTTTGCAAAATAAAACTTGCAAAGATTTACAATTTGCAAATGTACTATGCTATAATCTTATTAATTAGTTGAACCTGGCAAAGAGGAGAATCAATATTAATCTTCAAGTGCTAAGACTGATCTCTGGACACAAGCTTGCATTTCTTTTGGAACACTGGTCGGACTTTAAACTCTGCTTCAACTCCTAGGTCCCCAGCGTCTAATCAAGAACTGATGAAATCCTACATCCCTCAAAAGCTCGTGCTGCGGCCAATGTAATACAATATGACTACCAAATATGGTGCGCCATTTCTCCAATGTGGATGCCGAACTAGCTGATTCCAAATCGGGTCGGGCTCTGTTCAAGCAACACAACCTGCAGTTTATACTCCGCTAGGCCTCTAATGTGTGCTTATTCCTTTTGGGTGATTCGTCCTGTGATCTGCGGTTTATTGATTTCGTATCCAAACTCTGGCGACTGCTAGGCAATCTTAGACAGAGATCTTCTCCTTTGGACCCATGTATGAATCATGTGATAACTCTCATCTTCGTTCCGCCCAGTCACCTTACCTCTGTTTGCTCTTACCCATGTAGACGGCAGATTATGCGATATATTTCCTTGAGGACAATCGTCTTAGTTGCTAGATAGCTCACAGTATTAATCACTATGGAGATCGCCGGCACAGGGTATAAGATGTCACAACTCGCAATGAGATCGCCGCCTGTCAGGTCTGGTGAGATCTAATATAAAACAGCACCCTATGAATTCATTCTGGCCTACGGCTTGACCTTGGAAAAATGTCTGTCACTCCCGATACGTGGATACTAAGTGCGTCTTCAATAATTAATGTAAATTGACCATTATATATACTTGAGTGCTGCAGATTCTGATGTGCTATCTGGAGCTCGTTTACCAAACTTTCAATGCTAGGTCATCCTAGCCTGACCTGAGACTCGCATACCAAACCTGATCCGGCCACTCGAATTTGCTTGCAAAGTGAAATAAATCGATGCCTATAATGTCTTTGTGCAAATGCACCTTCTTGTCCCGTTGTTCTGGATCGAATCCCTGACTTGTAATTAATTCCTTCCGAGTTCTCTCCAATCTCTGCAATAATTTGTGAAACGGTGACTAACTCTATCCTTGCTGCTCCTTAAATGAATAGTGATGCAAAAACCCTAAAGTTGGCCTTAAGCCATCGATAATCGTCCTGATGAAATGACTGAATGTCACCTCCAATCTGCAATAATTCAGATGATATTTCACACCCTCAAAATTGCGTACCGATTGAGAGTTTTCGTTCTCAATGGCCCATTGTGCCAATTGCAGAAACCCTAGGTTCTACAATGCACCTGTGATTGAATCACAATCTGAAATCAAAGAGAGATAACAACTGCCTCCCTCGAATGGAGCCTCGGGGTGCCTATTTATTCTTTTCTCTCCATCTTCTCCAGAAACTTCTAGACCATTTTTGATTTTATCTCTTAAGTGACTTTATTAAATATTTTATAATCCAAGTCACTTTATTAAATTAATTAAATATAAAGTTATCTTTTAATATTTATTTATTTGATAACTTTATAAATAATTAACTTAATATTACTTATTTATTTAATTAAAATAATTAATTAGTCGTCCTTATAAAATATTCATTATTTTGGACAACCAGATTAATTAAATTAATTAAATCGAACTGTCACCAAAAATGGGGACATGACACTTTCCTTCCTCTCTCATGCTATCTTGAATGTGTTTCTTTGTTTCTTGAAATCTTTCGGTCTCCGTAGTAGCATCTGGATATGCTAATTTTCTGGCTTGCATCCTGGTGATTGCAAGAATATTGCCTTCTGGGTCTTCAATGTCTAGCATATTTAACCCCTTTTGTCTCAAGTAGTTTGCATCCTCATGATTGCCTATCCCACACCATTTGCAGAGCATCCCTCCATTTTGTCCTCCTTCGCTTTGACAATCTCGTGCAAAATGTCCCTATTCATTACATCTCCTACATTAAATCATTGGCCTCCCCTTGGAATCATACTGGAGTGGCTGTTGCGGTGTGTTGTTATTGCTATTATTGTTACTTCCTCTCTTGTTATTTTTGTATCCTCCTAATGGTGCTTTTGTATTTGTGTTCTTCGGCGGGATGGAGGGAGGTGTAGATTGCCCCCCTTGGGTCAAGAATACTTGAGTGCTCGTTGTTTTTAAATTATAGGGGCAATCTTTACTTGCGTGGCCCAGTACTTGACAAATCTCACAAAATGCTTTCTTCGGGCATGCTCCTTTTGTATGGCCTTCTTTTTCACACTTAGTACACCAAAGTTCTCTCCCTTCTTTCTTTTCTTCTTTACTCCCTGCCACTTCCTTCATCAAACGCCTCAAGTCTTTTCTCAGGGCTTGAATGATTTTGGATTCTTCTTTGCTCTCCTTCGAGCTTTCACTTGAGCTTCCATGCCTTCTTGCCTTGGAAGTTTTACTCTCTCACTTTCTATGTCCATGGCATAGGTACATGCATCTCCAAAGGTCGATGGTGGGACTATCTTCATCTTTTTCCTAAGAGACGGTGTTAATCCTTTGATGAACCATAGTTTCTTAGTCCATCTACCGGCTTGTTATCTAGTTTCCCTATTAGCTCTTTCATTCTTCTGCTGTACGCTTTGATGGATTCACTCTTCTCTTGTCTTGTGTTATAAATCTCCGTTACTATTTCATCATCATCTCTCAAGAGTCTGAATTCTTCCTTGAAGGTTGTGCAGATATTATTCCATGTGTTTTTCTTTGCTGCCTCCAAATTCGTATACCAATCAATGGCAATACTCCTTAATGTGGTTGGAAAGGCTTTTAACCATTCCGTTGCATCACTTTGTCCATTTGCTTGCCATATGGTTACACATGTTCTACAGTGGCGAGCGGGGTCCTCTGAGCTGTCCCCTGTGAACACTTGGTAATTTTTGTTTGTCATTGCCATTATGTGAACACCTCCTGATGGAATACCTCTTGATGGAACACCTCTAGATGGAACTACTCCCGATGGAACACCTCCTGATGGAACACTCCCTCTCGACTGGAAGTTCATTCTCAAGAAGGAACTACTGAAAGTATCCCCTTCTTCTTGACTTTGCTCTTGTCGAAAGTCTCTCCCTGTCGGTGTCATTGGATTCTTGTATCCCAACTTCCTTGCCGGTGTCTCTGAGATGACCAAATTTGCTATACCTTCAATTGTATGCTCAATCAACCCCTCTTGGGTTCTCATGGAATCCCCTTGTCCTCCTTTCCAGTTACAACGTCTCTCCTCTTGCTGTTGGAGACATAGTATCCTCAAAGTGACTTCTTCCTCAGTGTGTTCTCCTTGTACCCGCCTGGGATATATGTTTGAATCAGGGGAATGAATCGTTTTATTGTTTGTTTCCCTTTTTGGAATCTTCACGTTCTTCGCGCTCCCTGGTTCTCCTTTCTACAAATTGTTGTAGTACTTCTTGTCTCCTCCATTCCCTTTGTCTTAGCTCTTTCCTTTTCCACTCGTAACCGTGCTAGCAGGCGAGGGATCTCTCCCAGGAGATCGTACATTGCTAGTGGCATCGAAAGTTCATCGCGTACCGTACCTTCAGGAATTGTTCTCTCATGGACTTCCCTTTGTATGTACTGATCGACTGCAACTTCCTAGGCGGTTACCAGATCACGTGTCAATTGATCTTCCCTGGTTATTTCCTCCTCTTCCCTGTCACTATTTGTTACTTGGATGAGCGGTACAAAGGGCCTTCTCATTACTCCATCCTGCCAACCTCCAAGTTCGGACTTTGGCAACGACGCCATAAATGTAGAGTGGAAATATCACTCAAATTCATAGAGATATAATATGCTAACTATACAGAATAGTCCTAGTTGAGATACATATGAAGTAAAACACAGAACATATCATTCATACCACAATACTAGTAGGTGAGGAAATGATTTCTTTATTAATACCAAAAATCAACATGAGTACATTGACAACATTCCAAGTACTTATAGAAGGGTCGGTTGGTTGGAAACCAACCGACACATTCCCTCACCCTCTAACTATCCCACCCAACTAACTATAACAAGTACTAAACACAATTATTCCAACTACAAAGACTTAGTGCTGATAGTGGGCAACTATGATGACTATGAAGATGGGCAACTATCATAGTGGGCAACTATGATATATTGTATTCAAATAATTAAAGTTTCCAATCTATATATTGGAGCTTCTCATATCATGTAAAGAATGAAGTTGTAAGAATGGAGTTGTACACAAGAAGTTGTACATGTGATATTGGACTTATTTTTAGACATTAATAAAGGAACTATCTTTGTTGTGTGGCTGGGTTTTTCCCTTCAAGAGGAAGGGTTTTCCCAGGGTAAATACATGTGTCTTTTCTTCATATGCTGTTCTGATTTTCCTATATACTGCTGCTATGTGATTCTGGTTCTAAATTCAACAATAATGATTTGCAGGCTATGTCCTTTCCAGGATCCTACAATCTGATGAAGTATCAGTCACATTCTGAGTCATCATAGTCTTTCAGCACCTTTTGTCCACTAAATATTACTAACTCTTTGCTGCATAAATATTAAAACTATATAATAAACCATTACAAACTATATTAAACTGTATAAGGAAGAATAGTTAAGAGATGGTATTTAATCCTGTCTAATATTTTGCTTGATAAATTACATTCATAAACTACAATGAACTAAATTATAGGGTTTTATGTTTCTTTAGGGTAATTTGGAACATTATTGGATCTTGATGGGTTAAGGATAATTTTGTAATAAAGGCCAATAGTAGTTTTACACAAGCTATTTTTTAATCTTATTTTCAACATTTTGGTCAATAGAAGTATACAATCTACTTTAGATTTATAAACTATATCAAACTATATTATGAAGTTTTTAGTTTGTTTAGCTTACCATAGGAGATTACCATAGTCTAAATTTCTGAATCACTGGGGGACAAATAGGGCAGGGAAATTGAATGTCGCAGGTTGTCTTAGTTATTATTGTTAATGAAACATAGGAAACTGTAAAATCCCCTATTTGGCTAATATCCTTAACAAACATCAATTTGCTTTTGCTAATCAACAGTTTGATATTTTGTCAAACATTTGGCAGGCAAATTATTATCACTGAATAAATAATGCTTTAAATTCACATCAAGTTGCTCACAATTTTAATTCACATCAAGTTGCTCACAATTTTAATTGATTAAGTCTTTATCAATTTCGACAAATGAATACCACTAAACAATTTAGAAGTAATTCTATAATTGATGGCAATGCTACTAATATCCAATTTAAGAATTTGACTTAAGGAAATTTACAAGGATGCAATAACGATTTTGGAAGTTGACTTCTAACAGATGAAATATGGATCGTAGCTCTCAAGAAATAATCCAATTTACTCATAGGTTCAAAAATACATGCTCCTTGCTTATAATTGCAAGTGCTCTAAAACCTAATCGCTGCCCTCCAATAATTGATTGCAACCTTCCACATAGTCTGAAATCACTCAGCTGTGAATTACCAGGCACTTCTTAATTCCAAACCCTTATACTTCAGCAAGGGCAAAGAAATTGACAAACTCCAGAAACTCTTTGCAGGCAACAAAAGAAATAATTAATCAGATGTTTTACTTATCAAATGGGCTCATATTTATAATCTCCTAATGGCACAAAGTTTCTCAAATGAACTTCACTTAATAAGCTTCCCACACACAACATTAAAACATAATAAAGTGCCATTATACACTAATTTATTAATTGCTTTTGGCTCCGAAAATGACCTTTTCTCCCATAAATTTAAATTCTAACATGTAAGGCCACTGTTTCTTGTTCCCATGATTTAAAACTTTTCCTCCCGGTTCCAATGAGCTATGATACTAAGGTGACCAACCAACAACACCAACAAAAATAGCAACCTCAGCATATTTATATCAAGAATAATAATAATTCACTCATCTTGCGAAAACAACTGAAGAAGCATCGGAATCAAAATCTGACAACACCAAAGTGATTCTGATAATGAAAGACGATGAATGAACCTGACAAGTTGACTTACTACGAATAGACGCGAATCTTGGAACCCAAACTAGAAGCCCGAAATAAAAATTGAAAGCATCCTCCAACTCCTCTGACTCAACTGAGTTCATTGGAACCAACAGATTGACTTACTATAAATAGTAAGACCCTCAAACGGAGTCAAAACACACTATAGGCTGTTGGAAAGCCTATAACCACACAACTAAGACCCTCAAATCCTACTGTCAGCTCACGATGGTGAACTGACTTGGCCAACTTTAGGAACCTCCTAAAAATGGGAACATTACAGTCCTCCCTCCCTAAGATAGGTTGTCCCAAAGCAATCCTATAGCAAAATGAACATCACAATCCATTTGTATCCCAAAGGTAGAACTGTGTAATATCCCTGCTGTGTACAAACATCTCTTGTAGCACTGACACCCAAATAACAAATGTCGACATTAGAATCATCTGAAAACTGACCCGAGGTGTTGATGAAGGCAACAACTCATCGGTACTCAATCCAATTGAAATACCAACTCTGTCCACACCTGAGTCCCCATCAAATTGATACTCACACACAATTGCACTGTGGAGATGGTAACAACCATAGGTACTTGAAACACTACCACCAACTCCAACCTTTGCCAAACTGTCCTGGGTGTGTAGATACTACAAGGGATCTAATTTGCAGTAATCAATCCCATCTGCAAAAGATGGTGCTAACCCATCCCATAATGGATGGCATGAAACTCGAGCCAACCTACACCGACGTGAAAACAAATCCTTTACTTGTGGGTCAAAATAAAAGTGATGAGCACTCCTTACAGTGTAATGTCGATAAAAACTCCCAATCTCTGTCAAGGGCTCATTAGTATCAGTCTGCAAATCAAAAGATGACTCCAATTTTTGACTCTGAACTACTAGTCGGCTAGGATCTTGGGCAATCCTCTCAGCAAACCCAACCTCAAAATCCTTGTGGGGAAGCATAGTAGACAATCTCTACAATCTTTCCCAGTAATCTTTGAATGGCACGAGAGCCTCGGATGTGAGTACCCTCAAACATTGTATGAATCCTCTTGCACATCCATAGTCTCCAAAAGATACTTCATGAAAGACTCTATGCAATAGAAATTATATGTGGAAGCATCAACTTGCTCCCCTGCAACTCACAATTGATCCCTCTGAAAAAGTGACATTGCCAACTGCCCAATGCTATTAGCTGTATGAGATGAATTAGATTCACTTCTGGCAGAATGAAGCAAATCAACACGAGGGCTCGATTCCATTGATACTCTTACTTCATCCGTACCTACTGCACCTATATCCGAAATGGATGTGTCTGCTACATCATCACGTCCATCATCCCAACCATAGAAGCAAACTCACCACCAACCACAATATGCAAATGAACTGGATCTGGGGCTGGCAGGAAACCGCTCTGATACCATTGTAAAAACCCCTATCCGGCTATGTCCTTAACAAACATCAATTTGCTTTTGCTAATCAACAATTTGATATTTTGTCGAACATTTGGCAGGCAAATTATTATCACTCAATAAATACTGCTTTAAATTCACAGCCAGTTGCTCACAATTTTAATTGATTAAGTCTTTATCAATTTGGACAAATGAATACCACTAAACAATTCAGAAGTAATTCTATAATTGATGGCAATGCTACCAATAGCCAATTTAAAAATTTGACTTCTGGAAATCTACAAGCATGCAATAATGAACCTAGAAGTTGACTTTTAACAGATGAAATATGGATTGTAGCTCTCAGAAAATAATCCAATTTACTTGTAGGTTCATAAATACATGCTTCTTGCTTATAATCATAGGTGCTCTAAAACCTAATCGTTGCCCTCCAATAATTGATTGCAGCCTTCCACAAAGTCTAAAATCGCTCAGCTATGAATTACCAAGCACTTCTTAATTCCAAACCCTTATACTTTAGCAAGAGCAAAGAAATCGACAAACTCAGAAACTCTTCGCAGGCAATAAAAGAAAATAATCAATTGGATGTTTTACTCATCAAATGGGCTCATATTTATAATCTCCTAATGGCACAAAGTTTCCCAAATGAACTTCACTTAAGAAACTTCCCACACACAACATTAAAACATAGTAAAGTGCCATTATAAACTAATTTATTAATTGCTTTTGGCTCTGAAAATGACCTTTTCCACCATAAATTCAAATTCTGACATGTAAGGCCACTATTTCTTGTTCCCATGATTTAAACTTTTCCTTCTAGTTCTAGTGAGCTATGATACTGAGGTGACCAACCAACAACACCAACAAAAATAACAACCTCAATGTATTTATATGAATAATAATAAGAATAATTCATCGGTCTTGTGAAAACAACTGAAGAAGCATCAGAATTGAAATTTGACAACAACAAAGTGATCCTGATGATGAAAGACGACGAATGAACCTGACGGGGTGACTTACTATAAATAGTCACTCCCTCCAAGATTCTTGGAGCCCAAACCGGAAGCCCGAAATAAAAACTGAGAGCATCCTCCAACTCCTCTGACTCAATTGAGCTCATTGAAACCAACAAATTGACTTACTATAAATAGTAAGTCCCTCAAACAGAGCCAAAACACACCATAGGCTGCTGGAAAGCCTATAACCACACAACTAAGACCCTCAAATCCTAGTGTCAGCTCACGAGAGTCATGATGGTAAACTGACCTGGCCAACTGCAAAAACTTGCTAAAAATGGGGACATTACAGAAACAAAATAAGTGTTTGAGTTTTAACAAAGAAAAGATATAGAAATACTACTGTTAGGGTTCCACAGAGACACGAAATCTTATCCATGAATGGGGTCAAACACCAAGTGTATAATGAAGCTATAAATCATAATAAACTAAGAATCTGCAGTAGTTATACCTAATAAGTAATATGATCTAAATCATTCAACCACAACAACTGGGAAATGAAGAATGCAATAGAGAACAAGAAATACAATAGGGAATTGAAGCAGAAACATAGGAACAGGAAGCATGTACCTGGTAAAAATGAGTTTGAGATTGGATCTGTGGGCTGAAGGATACCATAATTGCCTATAGTGAAATGGGATCATAGAGATGCATTCTAGAAAAGGTACAGGGCTGGCGACCTTGGGGTGGCTGATTTTCAAGGTGAGCATATGTGGCTTTGTTATAGAAACTCCTGAAATCTTTATTCAAACTCTTCCTTCACTTTGTAATTCTCTCTCTAGGGATATTCCTATTTTTGTTTCTAAATCACAATTTCAATGGAGAATAAGAAATGTAATGTAGTTAACAGTATAAATTTATCACTTGAAATGTCTTTCAACAAGATTAATTCTGCTTTAGGTCTGGCACACAACTATTAGCCACTTGGACATGGACATTGCATGATAAATGAAGATAACATCTGCTTGTCTAATCATTAGCATACTTTATAAAATCATATAACATTTCATATGAAGACCTAATTGAGACATTAGCCATTCGAAGTGGATTCCCACAGTAACCTCATTAGGAATTTGTTGAGATGTTTGCAAACAGCATCAAAGGTTGGTTGCCCTTGTAGTGTGAAAGCATGGAAGTTGGGGCTCCCTTCCATCCCACGATTCACCTTGGGGGCTGGCTGTCCGTGTTCAAGCCCAATGGCACAGAAGCATTTGTCTTGGGGTGCCGTGCTTGATGGGATCTGAAGCTCAAGGGTACACTAAGCCCCTTGGCCAACGAGCATAGCATTTATCTTAGGGTGGCCTACTTGATGGGATCTAAAGTCCAAGGCACACTAAGCATTCTACCTATTTGCAATCCATATCTCTAGATTCCAAATGCATTATTAAATGAATCACTTATCATATATTAAATGGAAGCGTGTAGGTTACTTACACAAATCATTAATTGTTAGCAATATTACTTTAGCATGGATATATAAATACACCTATAGTGCTATCATATTCAGATTTACCTTTGATCTAATTGCTGCTATATAATAATTATTTTTCTGCACTTAATTCTTTTCTTATTTTCTTGATCATTCAATCTTGATCATTCGTGATTGAAGTATTCTTTCTTTTATCTCTCCCATTTGGAGGGAGTCACACCTCTTCATGAAACCCCGTGCCTTTGGCTTGAGTCACACCTTTGCAAGGCTGGGCACTGTCTTAAAAATGTCTTAGTCGGCTCTTAGAGAATTTTTTTGTTTAAATATTTTTAAATATTTTATAATTTAATCTATTCAGCCTCCTCAATCATGGTTCAGTTAATCTTAGTTGGTCCGCTTTTAAATATTTAATTTCTCTCTAATACCAGTTGGCCCTTCATTTGTTTGCTGCTGCTCAGATTTAATTGTCATTTAAGGCTGTGTTTTAGGTGCAACATGATAGTCCGCCTGTCCCAAGATTTATTGTCCTCAAGCAATTTACAATTGAGGGGAATCATGGAGGGAGTGTGCAAGACAACCCTCCAAATAGGAAAAAGGCTTGGTCGATGCAACTTTAAATGCTGCCTTTATGAGGATCTATAGCTGAATTTACTTCCTTTGCGCTACTCTGATATCCTATCAGGTTGCTTATTTGGACCAATATATGTTTTGACCTTTAATTTAAAGTGAGTTATCCTAATAATCAAGAATTGGGAATTTACAAGGTCCATAATTAGATTTAAGTTTTCCCTCATCCTTCAATAGGAGTTCAATAAGTCATCAATCTGAAATTCGATTTCTCCTTTGGTACCACTTGTATTTACAAAGAACTGATTGACCCATGGTTTGCACAATATCATGGATAGCCCTTTGTGTGAAAGCAAGGGTGGACTTAACTTATATTAAGATGATAATTAGAAGCGTAACATACATGTATAGTCTTAAATGCAATGAATTTATTTCTCATTTGATTCATTTTCATTACTTTCACATTCAGTAACTATTTCAATCAGAAAGTTACGAAAATTCTTCTCTTTCATTTTTTATGGTTTTAGATTTTGTCCTTGAAAAAGCAGAGGAAAGATTGTATTCATGTTTGTTTGAGACCATGACTTTGGAGTTAATGTTGTATTTGTTTCTATCATAAGTGAAGGCATCACGTTTTAAATTCTAAAAGTATAATATTTGCTTTGAGATCTGTCTTATATTCATTATCCTGTAAGCACCAATAAGTTGTGAGGATCCATGCAAGAGACTTAAGGGAGCATCAATTTATTAGAACCTAAATAATCTACATATTTCGGTAGTTTGCAGTTTGGAAATGTTATATTACTTAGCTTTTATTTTGATTCCACACATGTTGCGATACCATCTGAGGTGCAAATTTTCCCATGGGAAATCATTCATGGTAGCATGTATATGTGTTAAGACTAGATATTAATTTTCAAATGGAGCCAGCCTTTCAAAAAACTGAAATCTTGGTAGGCTCATCATGAAAAGCAATACGTACCAAGGACAGCAGAATTGGGTTGCAGCAGGTCAGTCGTCTAAAAGCACATTCATTGTGAGGAGCCTTTGTCTGCACGTTAGTAAACATAAAGAGGAGATTCATGTGACCATATTTTGATGCCAATTAAAAAACTGCATTATTTAAGATTAGACTATCAATAAGGATGAAGACATTAGTAGCTTTGGCCAACCCTTTTATTTTGGGAACCTTTTGAATAAGGGAAGGTTATGCCTATGTCTAGATCCTTTGATTTCACCTCAAATTGGATTAACCAAAAAGTGACCATTTCATAGGAAATAAGTTATGCAGGTGTGTATAGTCAAGGGTTAAGCATGCTATTATGCTAGATGGCAATGGTAGGAGAAGGCTTTCATCAAAATTTTATCTTCCAAAAGTATATTAGTACATACAGCGATGATAAATGCTTGTTTAAAATTAGTGCCTGATATTTCCCTTGATGGATAAAACAAGCGGAACAATATCATTGCAGAGGCTGATTAACGATGGAGATAAGACCTTTCAGTGGTATTACTGAGAGGAATATTAAGTATTTACATCTTGATTCTTATCATGAAAAGAACAAATAGAAAGTCTTGTCAACTATAGCAGGCTGGAGCTTAATGAAGTGTTAAAGAAGGGGTTCTAACTTTGGTGCAAGATCTTTGTGCATCTTTCAATTCAGGATTCTATCTGAGACCATAGAACATACACTTTTTTTTATCATCATAGACTTATTGTATTAAGTTATTAGCAATGAGGATTGCGCCTGATTTGATACCTTTTATTGAGCTAGATTTTAGCCTATATGTTTGTTGGAGTTTATATGACTCCTAGTATAGCAGTACCTTCTGATGGAATTGTTTTTCCATATGGATCGAGATAAGCCAGTTGTGTTAATAGAAGATTTGTAACTTTAGATGGCTTGGTCTTTGGCATTGAGTATTTAATTTCTTGTTGGCTCTTAACTGTTATAGTAATTTTGATATCATGGAAGTGCAAGCTTTGAAGTTTATTGTCTGTAGCAATGCTGCTGCGAAACAAATAATTTCTTTTGAAGTTATCTAGACACCTTTGGTATCATAACAATGGTCTCTGTTATAGATTGATACTTGACATGAAGAAACTGAAATTGTGGTCTTAAATTGCTTTTATGAATTTGATTTTTATAGCAGCATATGGCTTTTGGCTTTATCAGAGTTTTTATCCAAAACGTCTTATATATATATATTTGACGATTCAAGGCAGTCTGGGGGGGATCTAGAGTCCCTCCCAAGTTGACAGAATAAGTAGAGATGAGAAAAATTGGAAATCTAATTTTTAGGTGTTTTTAGGTTCTAGTAATTTACATTTTTGGAGGCCTTTGAAGCATAATTTGGGGTAGAAGCTGTCTTTGGTCCCTTACATCTAATAGCTAAAGGCATAAATTTTTAGGACATGACATTTCTTTGTATTGGAGTAATGAAAGAAAGAGGAAACAGGAAAGACGACTAACCAGCCAGAATGGTGAAAGATGGTTTTGATAGCTTCAAATATGGTATTGTTTTAGCCTTCAACCTTTACAAAAGTATGTGTAATTTTCCTTTGATGGACAGCTAAACAATACTAAGTATGAAAAATAAGGTCAAGTATAGGTTTGCACGTCTTTAAGGCTCATTCATGTGAGGATATTATTGCTTCCTTAATTCTCATCGTATGAGAAATAAACTTTCATTTTTGACAAGCATGCCAGTTGTTCCTTGAGACCTACCTCCGAGTATCCTACATCATCAATTTTGTTTACATTGTTCAAGGTCTTTATTTTGAATCAGGCTAGTGTCTCAGTCGCTTTCCATTGTATAACATTTAAGGAAATCTCTACAAATCGTGTGGCAGAACATGTAAATGAGGAATGTTATCATCGTATGAGCTAAGCATTAGCTCCTTGTCCAGTGAACACAATCCCACACATATGTGATATGATATCAGTAAACTTTACTACTTCGTACAATCCTCTACACAGTAGGCAGTGATTGTAACCATTTTGTGAAGAGGTATGGGCTATTAAAAAATTCAGTCATGCATTTCAGTGGACATATTGCAAAGAAGCTATGGAGAACAATATAGGCAAATCAGCAATAGACTAGTATAGACCAAAATTTTTATTGTACAAAAATGGCAGAGGGAAAGATAAAATAATACACTGGATTCTTAACATTGGGGAGACTAATAGGTTGTGGTGTTGGATATGGTGGTTAAATAATATAGATGAGCATCCATTGAAATTGGCACTTTCACACGTATAGGTGGATAAAACTGCTCAAATTTCTCCCTTCAACTATAGGGAGTTCTAAAGCTATGTGGCTAACTATAATTTTCATACATTCCAATCGTTGACTGATTATAGATGCTTCTCAATCACAATTTCCTTCCAGCCAGTTGATTTCATCAGAGTATATGGGTTACTCTTTAATCTGTGTTTGCAAATTGCAAATTATTTGTTCAAGTAATTTACCATGTGATAACTTGAATTGGCAATTCTTTGGATTTAGGGACAATTGTGCAGATCTTCATTGTTCTAGACCTTGTCTGAGAGCATTTAGGTGTGTTTCTGGCTCGCTATAAATCAATCAATCATCAAGAAATTTTGACAATTTTTTTGACATCTTGTTGAAAGTGTGAAGCATAATTCTTTGGAGTGTGCCCGAAAGCCTGAAACATTACATGCTTCTAATGACATTTGATTATATGCATACAGCTAGTCTTTAATCTCAAATGTACTCTTTAGCTTGTTATATTCAGAGAATCCATCTGTAAAAGAGTCGATTTCATGATATGCCACACATGATATGCCACAAATGTAGTCTAGGATCAGATCACTGAAGAAAATTCAAAATGGTTCTTTAATAGTGTTTGCCCTGTGCCTTTTAAAATGTACACATGTTCAGATCTGTGCAATTGGTTTTTAGAAGAAAAGAAGTATTAGAGAGACACAAGCACTCGTCTCTACCTCAAAGATTATGCCAGCCTTCAACATCTTTTGTATCTCTTCCTACATTTTCACAGCCTAGTTTTTGTTCCTCTTGGTATTGGAGGGATCTGATGTATATGGATTGTGCTCTTGGTATTGGAGGGATTTGATGTATACAAAGATTTGGGCGTGTCTCCTTCAGGCTTCAGGTTGTTGAATGCCTAGGCTAAGGTGTCTTTGTAATCCATGAAGATTTTAAATGCAACCACAATCAATATTGGGTCCCAATCATCTCCTACGATGATTATTTAGGGAATATTTTCTTTTCCTATATTTAATTTCGTGACTATTGGTTCCTTGTACTCTACCATTTTATCCTATTTTAAGATATGTGCTGGCATACCATCTGCTTCAGCAACTCGTTCTATGTACTCATCATGCTTGAAGGGTTGTTTTACTTCTTGCCTGATCATTTTTTGTCTTCTACAATTTTTTTAAGATCTATAACATTTTACGATGAAGTTGGAATGTTGCACGGTCTTCCAATTGCCAATGGAAGGGTGCATTCGAGAGCTTGTTTCATCGTGGACACAATGTTGGAGGTCAAGTATTCCACATCATTAGGTTGCATGAACCCTCTTTCTTCCTTTTCCCTTGTTTCTCCTCCCTTTGACTTTGAAATAGAGTAGGCAATCTCCTTGCTCACTCCTTGGTCTCTCAAGTTGGTGGTGTACTTCCTTCCCTTTTTTTTTATGAAAATGGTTTTCCTTTTCCAGTTATGACACGTCTTGGCTACTATTAGCTACCCTCTCTCGAACAATGCATTGTATGCTTTCTTCTATAACGAAATTTTATAGTGATCAGCTAGAATTCTTGGGTTTTGAGCATTACATTCTATACCATTAGTCTCTACAATATTTGATTCCATTTTTGTAAAGTTTCTTACCAGATTTCAAATTTGTGGCAGATAGATGCACAATTTTATTGCAGGTATGAACACTGTTGACAAAGGATGAACTTGCTCCAGAATTCTGTATAAGTTAGTACAGAAATAACAGAAATAATATAATGTTCTTGAACTTGGAATGTCCTTCGATCCTTTGATGTGCTTGCATTAATTGATTTTGATGCCTTGTTTATTTGGGCAGATCAAGTGTACATATCATGTGGAAGGGTGTGGGAGTGAATGTTCATGTCTCTAAATGGAGACATGAACATTCATCCTCACACCTGTTCGGTGTTAACTCATCATTCCCGATTTGTTACAATCTTAACACAATTCTAACAATGTATTACCAAACATTATGATTTACGACCTGATATAAAGTATAGATCGATAGTGATCTAAATATCAAAGGAATCAGAATAAATTTCGATCATGCCTTAAATGATCTCAAACAATATATATGTGTGTGTGTGTGTGTGAGAGAGAGAGAGAGAGAGAGAGAGAGAGAGAGAGAGAGAGATCATCTGTTTCAACTGTGCACATCACAGTTATTGTCAGACCAAAGCTACATGCTTTAACACTCCGTCTTAGCTAGGGAAGACAATGTGCATATATATAAGTTCTCCTTATTTGAAAAATGATATCATCTAGATATATTTAAGGAAATCGAGTCTCATAATATTCTTTCCGGTTATGGTGTGTATACAGATACCAAGTCTCATGATATCCACCATAAGGGATCATGGTATATCCATATTACATATCTTGTGATCACATAACACATGATATGAAGTATCATCTAACATATAATACCTAGTTTTACATATCCCCTAACACCGTGATATGAGGAGTCACCTAACATGTGATACTTAGTTTCACATATCACCTAACACGTGATATGAGGAATCACCTAACATGTGATACCTAGTTTTACATATCACCTAACACTGTGATATGAGGAATCACCTAACACGTGATACTTGGTTTTACATATCACCTAACACGTGATAGAGGAATCACCTAACATGTGATACCAAGTTTTACATATCACCTAACACGTGATATGAGGAATCACCCAACATGTGATACCTAGTTTTACATATCACCTGATACATGATACCTAGTTTTACATATCACCTAACATGTGATATGAGGAATCACCTAACACGTGGTACCTAGTTTTACATATCACCTAACACGTGATATGAGGTATCACCTAACACGTGATACCCAGCTTTACATATCACCTAACACGTGATATGAGCAATCACCTAACATGTGATACCTAGTTTTACATATCACCTAACACGTGATATGAGGTATCACCTAACATGTGATACCCAATTTTAAATATCATCTCAATATGATATTAGAGATATGGTTTGACCAAAAATATCAAGTCTCATGATATTCACCATAACTCAAAATTGTTCAAAGGTAATGTGTACTTACCCTAGGAACATTCATAATCTATTGTGATCGGTTTCAGCCATCACACGATGTCTACCATGATAGAAGATTAAGTTATTGTAAGATTGTCATCTTCCAATAACATCAACAAATACAAGTGACAATGTTTACCGCATAAGTTAATTAATGCACACAAA
Organism: Cupressus sempervirens; assembly: GCA_028749045.1. NCBI lineage: Eukaryota > Viridiplantae > Streptophyta > Pinopsida > Cupressales > Cupressaceae > Cupressus > Cupressus sempervirens. The sequence goes on along the minus strand of CM053784.1, from coordinate 767,167,205 downwards.
TAATGAACACGAACATCATAACTCTTAGATTATTCGCATATGCCAGAACATTACATTATGCTTGATAAGATAAGATGAATTACAATGATCCCAGACGGGGTATAAATACTATCCGCTGAACCTTCCGGAAGGAGTCCGTCGGCCACAAACATTATGTCCGCTACAAACTATTTACCCGTCGGCTACAAAATCTTTACCGACGGCGTGGGCTACAGAATACAAAAACATCGACGACAATCAAGTCGGCTAACATAGTTTCTACCGATGACATCAACCTGTTGGCTACACAATATTTACCGACATCATCCCCCCCAAAAGAAAAAGTCGTCTCCGAACGACAATTACAAAATATTCGAGACAAAATATATTAACAGACTGATTACAATAAGATAAATCTGCTTCTGACACATCACTTTCACCTTCGTCCCGTGCTTGTAGCCTCTGCTAACACAATACTGCCTCCTTAATGAAGCTGACCTTGATAGCCACCTGTGCTGCTTTTTCTGTTTTCAACTCCTCGGTACCTTGAGCCAAGTGTCGCTGGACTGCCTCCAACAGAATGATCAACTCCTCCTGAGCTCTCTACGCATCCACCAAGACAGCCTCTCGACCAACACCTACTCCCATTGCCTTTGGTACACAAACACTCCATGCTTGCAACAGCTTCAAGTCTTCTCAACTGGTCACACTTCATAACTGATATTTGCAATGACTAGGAGTCTGGGGGGCAACGCCCTTGGCAGGGTTGAGGGGCAGCGCCCCTCGCTGCCAAGACCAATTCAGCACTCCGAAATCCACAGAAAAATGCATGGAACACACCACTTTTGTCATTTTCTGCCGATTCCACACTCTTTCTGGCAACCACTGATGCTTCCCCTTCCCTTTGACATCATATGCTACTCATTCCGAACAATTTGAATCTGTTGTCGTTTTTGTTTTTTGCTCTTTCATCTACTGTGCCTCTTTCATTTGTTTTGGTCACTACATCACCATTAAAACTTCATACAAAACACCCCACAGAGATTAAATCATAGCCCACGGAAGACTAAAACACCGTCCGCAGAGATCTAACCCAGTCCGCGGAAATCTTCTCGTGGGGCACAGTGTCTGTGGGGGCACAAGTGTCTGCGGACATGCGTTCGCGAGACACCCAGCGTCCATGGACACTGGGTTTGCGGGACACTCAGTGTCCGTGGCCAAACGTCCATGGACACTGGACACTTAGTGTCAGCGGCCAAACACCTGCAGGGCACCTAGTGTTTACGGCCATGCGTCCGCGGGACACCTAGTGGTCGCAGCCACGCATCTGTGGGGCACCCGGTGTTTGCAACCACGCATCCGTGGGATACCTAGTGTTCGTTGCCATGTGTCCGCGGCCAAACACCCGTAGGGCACCTAGTGTCTGCGGCCATGCGTCCGCGGGACACCCAGTGGCCGTGGCCAAATGTCCGCGGGGCACCCAATGTCCGCGGCCGCGCATCCGCCATGTGTCTGCGGAACACCCAGTGGCCACGACCAAACGTTCGCGGGGCACCTAGTGCCCGTGGCCGCGCATCTGTGGGATACCCAGTGTTCGCGACCATGCGTCCGTAGGACCCTCAGTGTTTGTGGAACAGTCTGTGGAACACCTCGTCCGTGGAACTTCTCTGTGAAACTAGAGTAACTGTATTGCTTGCCACCGACACCTTCCCCAAGAACTCTTGCCTCCAACTTGGTTTGCACTTCTTAGAAAAGGAGTCTTTCGCCTGTTTTGTGTAACTTTCGTGGTCCATTATGCTTGCGGTCGTCACTCATCTAGATTATTTCCTTGCTGTCGGCACCCTTTTACTAATTTTGTGGTGTGGTGCATTCTTTTTTTTCTGCGTGGTCCGCTCACCATGTACCAGACGGTGAGACCTTTCGTTTCTCTAGGTTCGTACTGTATCTCAGTCCCTTCAGCGTCAGCCATAACCTCCTTTCCTTCCGCTTCTCTGTATTTCTTCGGACATTCATTTTCCTCTGTTTTCTCACCTTCATCGACCTTTAACATATTACAACTTGGAAACAATTCGTAGTCTTCTATTTGCCAGTGGAGAAGGCCATTCACCTAGTCTAGGTCGTCGTCATTCGATCCTCCTTCTAGTGTCAATACTCCTTCATCCGGTTCCATTCTCCTCTTTCCTTCGTTGTCACTTTCGCCTTCACCTTCTGAATCTGATGATGATACCTCCTCACCTACCATTTGTGTGTGCAGGTCAATTATGAATCTTTTGCCTCCGCGCTCCATTGATAGGGTATTTCGTTTCCAATCATGTTTTACTTTTGCTTGCACCAACCAAGTCCCTCCCAGAATAGCATCATATCCTTTTCTTTTCAATGGAATGACCACGAAGTCCAATACAAATGGCTGTGTTCCAATAGTTACCGGTTGCGCCCTTAAGATTCCCGAGGGTTTGATCGCGTGCTGGTTTGCCATGAGCAATTGGAATGTAGGTGGCCACAACGTCGGTTTTTCCAACTTCTTCCAAGTATCTTCCAGCAACACATTCACGCCGGACCCTCCGTCGACAATTGTGTCTGTCAGAACATTTCCCAAAATCCCCATCTCGATGACCGCCGGATGCCTTCTCGTTGTGAGTGCCAGAAGCATTGGGTCTATTGCCGTCACTTCACTACTGTCCCTTCCCGTGTCCTCCGTTGCTTTCGAAAATGGTGTATGATTCAGAATGGCCGTCCGTAATTGGGGCATTGTGAGAAGGTCACTTATCTTGACTGGCACCTCCGTTTGTAAGATCTGCTGTACGATGTTTTGTTCTGCAGAGTTCCTTGCCAAGGTGTCGGTGATGTCTTTCAACTGAGATGTCTCTGCGGACGATGCCTTTTCAATTTCCGCCCGTGCTTCCCCAAATTTTCTCTTTTCTTCCGCTGAGTCTGGGTACACCTTCGCTTGCCTCCGTGTAATTGCCAGAACCTCCTCTTCATTCGTGCCGACAGTGATCAAATTTACTCCAGACTTTGGGCACTTGGCATCTTCATGGTCGCCGGTTCCGCACCATCTGCATAATAATTTTGGTGTGTTCGCCGTTGTACAATCCCATGTAAAATGACCCCACAAATTACATGCTCGGCATTGAACAATCGACCGTCCATTTGCATCATACTGGATTCGACTTCGGATGCCATTATTATTGTTATTGTTTGCATTGTTGTTGTTATTTTGCCCTTTGCTATTATTCCCGTACCCACCGAAGTGGCACCATCAATGTTTTCATTTCCGTTCCCTCTTGACGTGGAAGCTGCCTGTGTAAGAAGCACTTGTGAAGATCCTCTGGTTTTCATGTTAAAGGGGCATTCCTTTGTCGAATGTCCCATGATCTGACAAATGCCATAGAATTGGTTCTTTGGATAGGATCCTTTAGTATGACCATCGGTTTTACACTCTGTGCACCACAGCTCATTGCTCTTTGTCTTCTTCTGCATATTTTAAAACTCCATCATGTGGATCATGTCCTTCTGTAGGGCACGGACCTTCTTGCTACTACCTTCATCGTCGCTACTATCTTCTCTGGCAGGCTCGTCGTCATCAGAATCAGATGAGCTAGTGTTCTTCTTCTTTGTTTTCTGCTCACTTTCGAGGTCCAATGCTCTCTTGTAGGCTTCCGTGTATGACGACGGCAGCACAATTTTCATTTTCTTTCGTAGCTTCGAGTGTAGGCCTTCCACGAACCATCTTTTCTGAAGTCCTTCTGCTGGCTTACTTTCCATTTTATTTATCAAATCTTTTAATTTCTTGGCGTAAATGCGGACGGTTTCATTCTTCCCTTGCTTAGTAATGAAGATCTCTGCTACAATTTCATTATCATCCTGCAACAGTTTAAATTTTGCCAGAAACTCCTTTTTAATGTTATCCCAATTGTTTAGCTTTTGTGGATCTGCATTAGTAAACTAATCAATTGCTACGCCTTGTAGGGTGGCTGGAAATTGCCTCATCCAGTCGTCTTCATCAGTTATCCCATTTGCCTTCCAGATCGTTTCACATGTTTTGCAATGTCGAATGGGATCGGCCATACCATCGCCATTGAACTTCGGCAGTTTCTCTTTTGGTCCCGCCATCATGATTGGTTTTTGTAAACGGGCGTTGCTTGGTCCTGCAACATTGGCGCTCTTCACTCCCACATCGTCGGTCTGTACTCCCACAACGGCGGATTGGTCTCCCACACCGATGGATTGCACTCCCATACCAGTGGATTGCACTCCCACACCGACGATTTGCACTCCCACATCGACGGACTTGTCTCCCACACCAGCGGACTGCACTCACACACTGGCGGACTGCACTCCCACACTGGGGGATTGTTTCCCACACCGTCAGACTCAATAGCTGCAAACCTTGGTGAAGAAGGGTGTTCTGAAGTTGTCCCCTACGGAAGTATATCCCGGACGAAGAGTTCACACTCTTGCTTCGTCGACACTCCGAGCCGTGCGAGTCGATGCTCTTCCATTTGGATTCTCTTCCCTCGGCGAACACAAATTCAAAAACTCCTCCCGTGCTTCTTCCACCAATTCCACCCGCTGCCGAGTTTCCTCCAACAAGTCTTCTGTGCTCTGGTTTCTATCGGCAATCTTCTGGAATCTCCTTTGGCGTTCAGCTTGTTGTGTCAGAATTAATTTTTCTTGCGCAGTACGGATTCCATCTTTTCCCTTGACCTTATTTCGATCCTTGTTAAGCTGATTTGGCATTAATCTTCATTCCTCCCACCTTCCAGGTTCATAGGGCAACGACGCCAAATGTTTACCGCATAAGTTAATTAATGCACACAGATAATGAACACGAACAACAGAACTCCTTAGATTATTCGCATATGCCAGAACATTACATTATGCTTGATAAGATAAGATGAATTACAATGATCCCAGACGGGGTATAAATACTATCTGTCGAACCTTCTCGAAGGAGTCCGTCGGCCACAAACATTATGTTTGCTACAAACTATTTACCCGTTGGCTATAAAATTTTTACCGACGACGTCGGCTATAGAATACAAAAACACCGACAACAATTAAGTCGGCTGACACAGTTTCTACCGACGACATCAACCTGTTGGCTACACAATATTTACCGATGACAGACAATCATTTGAAAGTCATCACTTATGATTTACACAGGGCCCATAAGGCATTTAAATGATCTCATTAGTATAATAATCAATCAAGTTTAACTTAAGTGTTTCACCTTTAACAGTAAAATTCCCTCTCAATCACTGTGATCGAGATTGTCACAAGTTGACCGAACCCATCTGCTCCCTTTGAAGCTCAAGTTCATCGACATTGATATTTTGACCTCTTAGAAGATGCCAGACTCCCTCTGAATCTGAATTCCATGTGCTTTTGTCCTTGTGTTTCAAATATTTCTTTTCATAAGGTGAGCCCATATAGGAAATATAACGCATGAATCAATTTTCATCCTTCATGAATATTTAGCACTTTGACTTGATGTTGAATATGGAGATGATTTCCTCTCAGATTACATCTCACTTTGGAAACAACAAGAGATATCTTGATTTTACAACCTTGCTTATTTTGTTCCAATGCAACTAAATCCTTGTCGCATAGTGCATGAGGATTTCAATCAGCACACATAAAGCATCTTACACAATCAGATTTGATTTCTACAATCATACTGCCACAACTGAGATTTTTAGTGAGGCTCTCTCCCAATCACCCTTTCCGGCATACATATAACAGTGCTCCCAGCAAGTGGTGTGCATAGGGCCCATAGATCTTGAACTCCTACTCATATGGGGCAGCCCACTTAGTTTATGTAGGTTGTCATAGATTTGAACATGGTGTAACTTCACAGTGAAGACACTTCCTTCCATTCCCACCAACAAGAGTTATGACTCATGAAGATCCCGTTTATTTTAGATAGCAAGCGAACCAACATAGCTTCATGAGGTACTATTGACCTTATCTTCTGTGACATCAATGCCCACTAGAGCTTGTTGACTTTCATGGTAATTGCTTCAGTATCCTCTAATATCGGTGAGCTACTCTTCAATTATGGATCAAAATACGACAAATCTTGGCCTTTTCATGACGTGGTTAAACATCAGTTTGCGGAAGTAGCAAATTTAGACATATAATATGTGTTAATTAATCAACACAATGGTTGTGGGGTGTTCAAACTACTTCACATGGCTTCCTCTTGATCCATGCACATACAATACTTATCTTTCGCATCTTGTATTGATACTTAATCCAATCAAGATAATTATAGGATCTGGGGACCGTGTTTTAAACCTTCATTTGTTATTGCCAACATTACCAAGTTCCTCGGAAGTCAATTGAACCAAGCCGTCTAGCTGCTCCCTCTGTCAAAGAAACATGGATCACTCACACAATAGACTTCTAAGACCAGTATTACAACTGCGACATGCATATATCATAGATTAGCTTTTCTTTCCTGAATATTAGATTTCTTCTAAGTCCTTTCATTCAATGAAGGATCCCAAAACCACAAGCATGACAACAGTCACAAATGCATGTGGGGTAGCAAGGTCAGGTGCTAGGGACAACACAGTCATAACCCCAAAATGTAATGAATCAACCATTACAATGGTCTCAACACATTCCTTTACATTCTTTGATGTAAGTAAGCCAACACTTTCATCCTCACATGCCACTTCCACCAAATGGCAACTAGTGAAGCAACCACCTCAGGGTCATGATATGTCGATACATCTACCTATACATTTTGCTCCACAATCTTTTGGTTCTTTACCATTCTTTCCAAAAGCTCAACAAATTACCTATGAGACTCAAGTAGCATCAATGACGAATCCATATGCAGTATATTCAACCTATACACTACGTCCACACAGTGTCATTGATTCCTCCCGATCAAACGTTTCAGCGATTTAAGGAGGGCTGAGATCTGAAACTTGCAGATTGTTTTGCCAACATTCAATCACATAACCAGTGACTTTGGTGATACAAAGTCAATTCCACCGTCAACAACATAATGTGAAATTTGATTTCTTTAACTTAATGAGATATCTCCTTAACAAGGCTCTGATACCATGTAAAGTTTCTTATCAGATTTCAAATTTGTGGCAGACAGATGCACAATTTTATTGCAGGTATGAACACTGTTGACAAAGGATGAACTTGCTCTAGAATCTGTATTAGTACAAAAATAACAGAGATAATATAATGTTCTTGAACTTGGAATGTCCTTCGATCCTTTGATGTGCTTGCATTAATTGATTTTGATACCTTGTTTATTCAGGCAGATCAAGTGTTCGGTGTTAACTAATCATTCCCAATTTGTTATAGACTTAACACAAGTCTAACAATGTATTACCAAACATTATGACCTGCGGCCCGATATAAAGTATAAATCGATAGTGATCTAAATATCAAAGGAATCAGAATAAGTTTCGATCATGCCTTAAATGATCTTAGACAATATATATGATCATTGGTTTCAATTGTGTATATCACAGTTATTGTCAGACCGAAGCTACATGCTTTAACAATTTTGATCTATGCATACTAGTTGCGAACTTGACAGGCAGAGGGTTGGGCTCTTTAGATATTTCCATACACTCTTTGATAGTACGCTTACAATACTCCATTGACAATTGCATTTGTCAGATTTTTTGCATGATCTACATTTTTGCAATGATTGATTTCTTTCCCATGTTCACCATCAGCAGCATCAGATCAATATCTTGTTTTCCATTTGGTGGTGGTGCTATTGAACTTGTACCCTTGTCTTGGACCATCACCTAGTGTATTGGTAATTGCCACTCTCAATTGTGGCATACTTTGTAAGAGATATGCCACTCTTACAAGTATCGTAGTTTGTAAAATCTATCATACTATATTCCTTTCATAATTCAATTAGGTGGAGGCAGTGGTTATCTTGTTTGAACTCTACCATTTGTTCCCATCACTTTCTCCACTTTTACCTTCTCATCTCCATACATGCGTTTAGGAAGTAGCTTTCTTTGTTTGAGCTTGGATTGACATCTAGTCTTGCCTTGTTTTTACCTTCTACATTTATTATATTGATATTGTCTTTCTACTTTAGTTAGTCCACGTCTTCATGATTATTGCATCCATAACACTTGGATAACATTCTTGCCTTTTTGTATCATATTGGACATTCCTATTCATGCCACTACTATTAAGCTAGTAGTTGTTTCACCATCTATACTCATACTCACTAGGGGGTACATTGTTTTTATTATGTTAAGGTTTTGGTGGTCTATTTAACCAAATGTTTTTCCCCTTGTAGGAAGCACTTGTGTACTTATTTTTAAATTGTATAGGCATTCCTTTACAATGCCCCATCACTTGGCAGATGTCAAAAAATAGCTTTTTTTGAGACCATTTGTTTTAATCGTCCTTCCATTTTGTGTTCAATGCACCATAATGCTTCATTTCCTTTGGTGTTTTCCTTTTTTCAATTTTTATTCCTATACCATTGTCATCGTGTCCCTTCACAAGGATTGGATAGTCTTTCATTCATTATCAATGTTGTCCTTGGTGCTATTATCTTCTTTTATTTTTTGTTTCTCTTGACTTGCAAAGCCCATGCCCTGATTATATGCTCCAACATAAGAAGACTGTGTCAACAATTAGTTCTTTTGCATTAATGGAATCAATCCATTTGTAATTTGTTGTGTAATTGCTCTAGTCTATGATTACAAGCTCTTACACTTACATTTGTTTTCATTGCCATCTCAAAACAATTTGATTTTCACTTAAACGCCTGATGGCCATTATAGTTATCAGGAATGGTCTCAGGCAGTAGTCCTTGTATCCTTGGCTATTCACAATCCATATTGTTTTGCATGTGTTGCAATGCCTAATGGGATCCTCAGATCCATTTCTTGTAAGCTTTGGGAGTTCTTGCTTCTCCATACTTGGACTTGTTGTAGAAGTCACCATCCTTCTTATCTAACGTGTCCCTTATGCCTTGAATTTGATTGGACAATTTCAATCTCTGTGTTTTGATTGCTCACTTTCAGACCCTCTACATGTCTTCCTTCTCGCTATTTATCATCTACATGTCCTCTTCGTACTATTTTTTCTGTTGGGATAACCTCAGGGTCATTTCTATACTCCCTCCACGTAGGGATCTTCGGCTCAGTTCCTCCAATTCCTGGATCTTTTGAAATTAGCAGTTCTATAATGTGACATACATTCCTTTTAGATGTTCTAGTTAGTTCATCTCTAGGTTCTCCTTCCCCTTCGTGTGATGTTGGCGGTACATATGATTTTTACACATGGTTGATGATGTCTTCATATTGTATGTTGGAGAGTGGTTGATACCTTGCTATCTCCTCCCACTATCCCTTTATATGTTCTTCAATTATGAAGGTTTTCCTTTCCTCATGACTATTGCTTTGGCTGATGCTTCAGATTTTATTTATTGGTGGGCTTGGACTTTACCTCAAGGATCCTTAACTATCTTTGGTAATTCTTTGTGATCTCCTTTCTTGTTTCTTTGTTCTCTTGTTGTTAGGGACTTTCTCACTATTCCCTTTATTGATTTGTGACTGCTTGAAAATTGTTTTGCATCTTTATTAGGTGGTAAGGGCACTAATTTCCGATAGCGTGTGCGTAATTGGTATCTGGTTTTTGTTCCTTACTTTGATTCCTCTCCTTGTCCTGTTGTTGTATCTATTGTCTTAGATCTTGTAGGACATGAAGTGGTGTGCTATATATCTTTGTAAGGGCATTAATTTCCGAGAGTGTGTGTAATTGTTATCGGGTTTCTTTTCCTTGCTTTGATTCATCTCCTTGTCATGTTGTTGTATCTATTGTCGAAGATCTTGTAGGACAATGAAGTGGTGTGCTATGTGTCTTTGTAGTCTATGCAAAAGATGATGAACATGTTCAATGACAGATAAGTTGTTCTGGATGGCATCCTAGGGACCTCTCTCCCAAGGGCCTCCATTTGAATATATTCTTTAACAAAAATGTCCCACTAATTCACCAATTCTTGTGCAAACTCATTTTCCATTTCTTTGTTGGTTTGCATAGGTCTGTCTTCGAGCTGCCCCATTATATTCCTATTTTTTACCATCCTTACATTTATTTTTACCAAGATTTGTAGAGGCAATGATGCTAGATGTTTGTTGTCTAATGCTATTATAATGGTTATGTAGAGTAAACAGTAAGATTAAGGAGAAACAAATACTAAGAATAGTAATTCCAGAAAGATTTTTCAATTCATTTATTCAGGAGATATTTCAATATTATTCAGGAACCTCACAATTGTGGTCTACGATCATGTTTCCAACAAAAGTATATACAAGACGGTCAGTGATTGTTGAGAACTACCAACCGTCAGTATTTGTCAACTGTTTTATTATTTGAATTAACTTTGCTGATTACAATTAAACTAATATAATTGTTACATGCTACAGTTATTAGGGTTAGGGCAAAGATGTTTGAGGAAACTTTGTTGAGAGAGATGAGGGAAACAAGAGGAAACAAAAAAGACAATTAAGACCAGTAGGATAAATGAGAAGTCTCAATGGCAAAAGACAGTTCTTATCTTCAAATGTGATATTCTCTTACCTGCAATTTCCTGTTTATGGAGCACAAAGTTTGCACAAAAGAATTTTGAATGTTGACTAACTAAAGGTTTTCTGATTTGGACACCAATTTCAAGGAAAGAAATTGTGGGCTGACCTAGGTAGAGTCATATCCTTTGTAAGGACATGCCTCTTGGTTACAATATAAGGATGAGGTAAGTATGAGGATAGAGAACACACGAAATACATTTTAAGTCTGCTTCTCTTCATTACTGCCTTATGCGATTTATTGTAGAGATCAAAACATTTGCAGAATAGTTATCATACTTCAAGTTATACTTCATATACAGGTCGGTATGTTAAGGACCATCTTTAGCAACTATAAAGGCATTATTTAAGTTTGATTTATAACAAATTGGCAGAAACTTTACATGGTATCAGAGCTTTGGTAGTCGAACCTAGGCTCTGCAAATTGACAATTAGACTTTAAATATTTAGCAATATCCTTCTATGATCTATCTTCAATGGCAAGCACAGTCAGACCCAAGGACAGGTTTGATGGAAAAGAACACTTCGATGCTTGGAAATTCGGAATTATGATGATTCTTGAAGACAATGATGTGAAACAATTTGTTAATATAGCATCCAAGCAACCCAATGTTGAACCCAATAAAACTATCTGGAGTAAAGGAAACAAGAAAGCCATGCAAATCATATTAGATGGAGTGAAAAATGAAATAGTGTCTATGCTAATGAAACATCAAACAACATTTAATGTGATGAATGCATTATTAAATGCATGAGGTTAACAATGTAACTAGAACCCTTGCACTAAAAACGCAACTAAATCATATACAAATAAAGAAGGGAGCTATGAATTCTTACTTACTAAGGGTGGCTAGTCTAAGAGATGAACTTGCAAGTATAGGGACCATAATTGAAAACAAAGAGCCAACACTTATGGTTATAGATGGGTTACCTGATTCATGGGAAACATTCTCATGAGGATTAAGTGCCAGAGACAATCTTCCCGACTTCAATAGACTTAAAGGAAATTGCCTTCAAGAAGAATCTAGAAAACTTAAGAAAGTGGGAAAATTGAAAATTGAAGATGAAGAACTTCGTGTTCTCAACACAAATTCCTATAAAGGTAAGAAGAAGCACTTCAAGAAGAAGAAGGGTAATCAAAGAAATGACAAACCTAAGAAATATCTATCCAAAATAAATTGCTTTAAATGTGAAAAATTTGGACACTATAAATCTAATTGCCCTGAGAATACAAAGCAACAAGTAAATTGTACAAACATTACTAGGAAAGAAGAAAACTATGATCCTGAGAATCGTGTATTGTGTTCTGCTCTATCAAATGAAGTATCAAGCAAAGAATGGGTAATTGATAGTGGATCATCTCGACACATTACAGGATACAAAGAAGCAAGTTGATGGCGAAGTTACCATCTGTGATAATTCCTCTCATTCAGTCAAAGGAATTGGGAATTGCACCTTGAAACTGAAGTTGGGTAGTCCTCTACATCTCAAAGGAGTACTCTATGTATCAGGAATAAAAATGAATCTAATCTCTGTTACAACACTTGAAAATGATGGACATAATGTTGCATTCATGGACGGTAAAGTATTGACCTGGTCTAAGAACTCTTCAATTAAGAAATCAAAGTTGATTGGTCAAAGAAAGGGATACTTGTATGAATTAAATACAAAACCTAGTCAACCTATTCAAGCCTTAATTCATGAAGCTGCTGATATAAACGAAATATGACAGAACAGGTTAGGACACTAAATTTTAAAACCTTATCGATTATGGAGAAGATGGTTACTGGTTTACCTAAGTTGAATAAAGATCATTCAAGCATATGTAAAGGATGCGCTTTGGGTAAGAACACCAAAAGTCCATTTCATGATAGCATTAGAAAAACTAGCAATGTTTTGGAATTAGTTCACTCAGGTTTATGATGGGGACACAACCCAACAACCAGAATAGACACAATAGAAAGGGGAAATTATATTAACTGAGAAAATAAGCTGGTACAAACAGTGCAGAGAAAATAAACTCAAAACATGCCCTGCGGGCTTACAATAGCATAAATCTGGAGAATATTTTTCCTTTTAGCACCTCCTCTCAAGCTCCAATCCGAACTGCCTTTAACAATGCCAAAAATCTCCTTAAATAGACCCCGGAGGGTTAAGGACTAGGAGTACATTCTAGAAAGTGCTAGTAGGCATCCACCGACAAAATAGAAGGTTCCGGAAGCTGCGTTAGAAGTCGGTGCAATTCTAGAAGAATCCAAAAACGGTAGCCGAACTTCCGGGAGTCATAACTTTTGAACCGTAACTCCGATTGACGAACCGTTTACATTTTCGGAAAGCTCTCGAAGCGCTCTATAGCCCTATGGACAAGCTTCGCTCGTCCCCCATTTTTCGACCCTTTTCAAGGTCATTTAATGCCCCAAACCTGACTTTGAAGCATTCTTAGGGGGTCTCCAAAATCCGAAAAACTGCAATAACTTTCAAACCGTGGGGCCTTTTGACCTGATTCTTTTTTTGGAATGCTCTAAATCTTGATTACATTCATCTGGCCAAGTCACACCTTCTAGGTCACCAAAATGATGGTCAAATTGCATGCTCCTATTTTTTCGGGATTTTTAAATGCACTGCTAGTTGAACTATGAGAGTTGGAACCTTTATTTGAGCCAAATGGGTATCCAAAAATGCAAAGACATAAAATAGAAACTAAGTCTAAGTACATTTTTTTGGGTGACACAGGATTGCCTTTATACCTCTGGATGCTCCTGCATCAGACACCCAGGGTAGATTGAAAAGTGACCCTGTCACTTTATGGATGGTAGAGGAAATCCCAAATGGGAAACCTCAGCTGCTGAAATCCAAAGTGAGTCTTCGATCGGTCGTCCTTTCCATTTGACCAAATACTCTTCATACTGCCTGTTTCTGGTACTCCTACCCACACGATGATCTAGAATGTCTTCTATCTCCTCCTTCTTAGAAGCAGGAATTGGACATGGCTCTAAAACCAACTCCTCATCAGTACCATCATCATGATACTCTGTCAAATCTGCAATGTTGAAAATGGGAGAAATGTGAATACCATTTGGTAGCTCAACCTCATATGCATTTCCTGAGTTATGTTTCTTCAAAATTTTGCAGGGACCAAATTTCTTCATTTTCAGCTTGTTGTAAGTACCAACTGGAAATCTTTCTTTTCGTAAGTGCACCATGACTAGATCCCCTACTTGGAATTCCTTATGTCTTCTCCTTGCATCAGCCCTAGCTTTATACTCTTGATTCATCTTGATAATGTGTGCTTGAACCTCCTTATGTAGACGCTTGATGTGTTCAGCAAATTCCTCAGCTTCAGCACTTGTTCTCTCCCCTTGTTCTATCTTCCTCAATTCTGGTGCAGTCCTTGGGCTATTTCCATATACAATTTGAAATGGTGATTTTCCAGTACTCCTATTTACAGAGTTATTATAAGCAAACTCTGCCTGTGGTAGAATCAAATCCCATCCCTTGGGCTTATCTCCAACTAAACATCTCAGCAAATTGCCCAGACTTCTATTTACCACTTCTGTTTGGCCATCAGTCTGTGGGTGATGCGTGGAACTGAATTTCAAGTCTGTTCTCAACTTCTTCCACAATGTCCTCCAGAAATACCCCACAAATTTAGTATCTCGGTCAGAAACTATACTTCTTGGAAGACCATGTAGTCTTACCACCTCTTTGAAAAACAAGTCTGCAATATGGACAGCATCATGAGTTTTGTGGCATGGAATGAAATGTGCCATTTTGGAGAACCTATCAACCACCACGAATACTGAGTCATTACCCCTTTGGGTCCTTGGCAATCCAAGAACAAAATCCATACTTATGTCCTCCCATGGCCTTGATGGAACAGGCAATGGCTGATATAGGCCAGTATTTTGACTAAACCCCTTGGCCACTTGACAAACCTGGCAACTCTGTACAAACTTCTTCACATCCTGTGTAATTTGAGGCCAAAAATAATGTTCTCTAAGAATGGCAATGGTCTTATCCCGACCAAAATGTCCTGCCATCCCTCCACTGTGTTTCTCCTTAATCAGATTTTCCCTCATGGAACTCCTTGGAATGCACAATTGACTACCTTTGAACAACATGCCATCCTGAATCAAATAGTCTAACCACTTGGTTCTATCTACAGCAACAGGTTCTTTACAAGCTTTCCATGCTTCAGCAAAATCAGGATCCTCAGGGTACAAATTCTTGAGTTCATCAAACCCAACTACTTCAACCTGCATTGTTGTAAGCAACAATTGTCTCCTACTTAATGCATCTGCAGCCCTGTTAGATTTTCCACTTCTATGCTTTAACACAAATGTATAACTCTGCAAGAATTCTACCCACTTCATATGCCTCTGATTCAATTTACCTTGGCTATTTAGGTACTGTAATGCCTGATGATCAGTATACAAAACAAATTCCTTTGGCAATAAATAATGCCTCCATTTCTTTAAGGCCTGAACTATCACATAGAACTCTTGATCATAAACAGAATACTTCTTCTTTGCATCATTCAATTTTTCACTAAAATATGCAATAGGCTTACCTTCTTGGCTTAATACAGCCCCAATAGCGCTACCACTAGCATCACAATCCACCTGGAATACTTTTCTAAAATCTGGAAGTGCCAACACAGGCTGTTCAGTCACCTTCTTCTTTAGCAATTCAAAACTTCTCGTGGCTGCTGCAGTCCATTTGAACTCTTTTCTATCCCCTCTTATTGTATCAGTTAGAGGTGCACATATGCCACTGAAATTCTTAATAAACTTCCTGTAAAAACTAACCAGACCATGAAATGATCTTACCTCAGTAGCAGACCTTGGAGTAGGCCATTCCAAGATGGCTTTTACCTTCTCTGGATCCATTTTGAGACCTTCAGGTGATATAACAAATCCCAAATAGACTAACTCCCTTTTTGCAAAGACACACTTCTTTAGATTAATTAACAGTTTCTCTTCCCTTAGCCTTTCAAGGACACTACGAATATGCAGTAAATGTTCTTCCAAAGTCTTGCTGAAAATTAAAATATCATCCAAATAGACAATAACAAATTTTCCCAAGAACTTCTTAAGTACCTCATTCATGAGCCGCATGAAGGTGCTTGGGGCGTTCGTCAATCCAAAGGGCATGACTAACCACTCATAAAGACCCTCCTTGGTCTTGAAGGCTGTTTTCCACTCATCTCCTTCTCGAATCCGTATCTGATGATAGCCACTCTTCAGATCTATCTTTGTGAAGTACTCAGCTCCACTCAAGCAGTCCATAAGATCATCCATCCTTGGCAAAGGAAATCGGTACTTGATGGTTATCCTATTTATAGCTCGGGAATCTGTACACATCCTCCACTCTCCATCCTTTTTTGGTGCGAGTACTGCAGGTACTGCACATGGACTCAGGCTCTCTCGAATCAAGCCCTTCCTCAACAGCTCCTGAACCTGTCTATTTAGCTCCTCTGTTTCAGTAGTAGTCATCCTGTGAGCAGCCTTGTTAGGCAAACTAGCTCCTGGAATCAGATCTATTTGATGACTGATTTGCCTTACTGGTGGCAATCCATCTGGAACATTATCAGAGATAATATCTCCAAATTCTCCTAGTAAATCTGAAACTTCAAATGGTATTTCACTACTACCTTCTTTATCTTTTCTAGGAATCAAAGCATAGCACATGCGCTGATGTTTCATGCCATCTAAAAACTTCCTTCCATCAACAAGACAAATCCTAGCACTGCTACATACCTTTTCACCTTCCTTTTTCATGGGCTTCAATTTGTGGCGAACTCCATCCTTTGTCAGAGAGTATGTGTTTGCATGTCCATCATGTATTGCATGTCTATCAAACTGCCATGGTCTACCCAACAATAGATGGCAAACATCCATCGAAATAACATCACAAAGAACTTCATCATGGTAACTCCCAATTTTGAATTTTACTAAACATTGTTCACTTACCAGGACCTTATGATCATCTTTTACCCAAGAAATCCGATAGGGCTGGGGATGTTTCTCCCTCTTGAGCTTCAGCTTAGAGACCATCTCTTCGGATACCAAGTTATCAGTGCTACCACCATCAATGATCACATCACAACATTTATCCTCACACTTGCATCTGGTACGGAACAAGCTCCTCCGTTGTCCTGGTTCATTTTCACCATTTAGTAGGACTCTTTCATTTACCAAGGTCTCTCCTCTTTCTGCATCCTCTGAATGTGATGATTGTGCATCCTCATCCACATGAGCAACCCTAGCTTGGCCCTCAGCTCTCCTATCTGTCCTTCCTTGTCGTTGAGGGCATTCAAAGGCACGATGACCTTCTTCATTGCAATGGAAACAGGTACCACGGAAGCCTCCTCTTCCTTGCCCACGTCCTCTACCTCTTCCTCTTTGATTTCCAAAGTCTTGATCACGGGAGCGGTTGAAACCCTCATTCCTCTGGTTCCTGCTAGTACCCTCATCTTCATTTTTCTTTTGAGTTTCATTGCGGCCTCCAGATGATCTACTGCTTCCCCTTCCTCCTTGACCGCGCCCTCTTTGTCTTCCTTCAAACCTTTTACTCAGCTTCTCTTCAACTCGTAGGGCAAACTGGTATGCTTCTTCAACGCTGGTCATTCTTACCAGACTTAGTTCTTCCTGGATGCTAGGTCGTAACCCACTGATATAACGAGCAACCTTCTCCTTATTTGCTTTTGCATGCCCCGCTCTAATCAGGAGTCGATAAAACTCCTCTGTATATTCTTGGACTGATCTTCCTGCTTGCTTTAACCCATGCATCTTCTTAAACAGATCAAGCTCGTAGTCCACAGGAATGAACTGCTTCTTCAATTTGTCCACCATGCGATCCCATCTTGTGATCTTCTCCTTTCCTCTTCTAAGTCTTTCCAGTTGAATCTCTTGCCACCAGATTTTGGCATGGCCTTTTAGTTTGGCCTTTGCAAACTTAACCCTATCTGGGTCCCTTATATCCTCATACTCAAAGTATTCGTCCAGTTCATTGATCCAATCGATCAACTCATCTGGTTTCAAATTTCCCGAAAATATACCCACTTCAATTGTAGGTCTTTTCCCAAACCTAGAAATGGCCCTAAAAAGCCTTTCCTCTACAGGATTCAGAACTTCCCCGTCAACTTCCATTACTTCCTCTTCATTGTCATCCTCACTATTGTCATCTGCGGCAATATTTGCTCCTCTACGAAGCTCCTCTTGCAATGCTTGTACCTGTCTCTGGAGGGCTCTAACCTCCTCAGGATCAACAGCTCCGGCCCTTCCACCACGCTCTCTTCGCGGAGGCATCTTCTAACTCGAACCCACAACCACACAGTCCTGGTGCAAACTGCCTCACAGTCGGCGCTCTGTCTACACACTCAGGAAAACCCGCTCTGATACCACTTGATGGGAACACAACCCAACAACTAGAATAGACACAATAGAAAGGGGAAATTATATTAACTGAGAAAATAAGCTGGTACAAACAGTGCAGAGAAAATAAACTCAAAACATGCCCTGCGGGCTTACAATAGCATAAATCTGGAGAATATTTCTCTTTTTAGCACCTCCTCTCAAGCTCCAATCCGAACTGCCTTTAACAATGCCAAAAATCTCCTTAAATAGACCCCGGAGGGTTAAGGACTAAGAGTACATTCTAGAAAGTGCTAGTAGGCATCCACCGACAAAATAGAAGGTTCCGGAAGCTGCGTTAGAAGTCGGTGCAATTCTAGAAGAATCCAGAAACGGTAGCCGAACTTCCGGGAGTCATAACTTTTGAACCGTAACTCCGATTGACGAACTGTTTACATTTTCTTAAAGCTCTCGAAGCGCTCTATAGCCCTATGGACAAGCTTCGCTTGTCACCCATTTTTCGACCCTTTTCGAGGTCATTTAATGCCCCAAACCTGACTTTGAAGCATTCTTAGGGGGTCTCCAAAACCCGAAAAACTGCAATAACTTTCAAACCGTGGGGCCTTTTGACCTGATTCTTTTTCTGGAATGCTCTAAATCTCGATTACATTCATCTGGCCAAGTCACACCTTCTAGGTCACCAAAATGATGGTCAAATTGCATGCTCCTATTTTTTCGGGATTTTTAAATGCACTGATAGTTGAACTATGAGAGTTGGAACCTTTATTTGAGCCAAATGGGTATCCAAAAATGCAAAGACATAAAATAGAAACTAAGTCTAAGTACATTTTTTTGGGTGACACAGGATTGCCCTTATACCTCTGGATGCTCCTGCATCAGTTTATGTGGGCCTATGTCTGTTCCTTCTCTTGGAGGATTCTAGTACTATATATAGATGACTTCTCTAAGAAAAGTTGGATTTACTTCTTAAAATGTAAAGAATCAGAAGAAATCCTTAAGAGATTAAAATAATTCAAAACTTTAACTGAAAACTTATGAGGACACAAAATTGAAATTCTTAGGACTAATAATGGAGGGGAATATACTTCAGATTTGTTTAAAGAGTTTTGTAAAGAAGTAGGAATTAAGAGGGAGTATACTGTTCCTTATAACCCATAGCAAAATGAGGTAGTAGAAAGGAAGAATAGAACAAGTATAGAAGTAGTAAGAGCGATGATATTTGATCAAAATTTAGAGTATTATCTTTGGGCAAAGCCTCTTGTGTTGCTGTCTATATTCAAAACAAAAGGCGTCATTCCCACCTTAGAGATAAAACTCTTGAAGATGTCTTTACTAAGGTTAAACCTAATATAAGCCATCTTAGAATATTTGGGTGTCCAGTATATATACATGTTCCAAAAGAAAATAGAACTAATTTAGAACCCTTTGGGAGGAAAGGTATTTTTGTCGGGTATAGTAAAACATCTAAAGCATATAGGATTTTCATACCTGGTCAGAAAAACATTAAACTTAGTAGGGATGTAATATTTGAAGAAGATTTAGCATTCGAAAGGGCCCTTAGTTCTAAAGATCCCACATATTTACCTAGTTTTGAAGAAAAAAATGAATTTGAGTTTCATAAGGAGAACGTTAAAGAGATTGAAGATGAAATTCAAAATCTTAATATTGAGGAAACTCAAAATTCTAAGAAAAGACCACTTTGGGCTATTAAGACTGTAGAAGAAGCACAAGACTTTGCTGCACCGTCTAGAACCTTCAGAGAAAGCAAAAGACCCAAAAGATTTTCTTGTTATGCAACAAACACGAGTGATTTATCCAATCCAGAGCCAACCAATGTTTCAGATGCTATTAAACATACAACATGGAAGGATGCTATGACAGAAAGATACCAATCCATTATTAAGAATGATGTTTGGGAAATTGTTCCAAGACCTGAAGGAAAATTTGTTGTTTCTTCTAGGTGGATATTTAAAATCAAGCATGCTGCCGAAGATAGCATTGAAAAATATAAAGCCAGATTCGTAGCCAGAGGTTTCTCTCAGAAAGAGGGAATTGATTATGAAGAAACCTTTGCTCCAGTTGCTAGATACACCTCTGTAGGAGAGTCCTAGCTATTGCAGCATCAAAGTGATGGAAAGTACATCAGATGGATGTAAAAACAACATTTCTGAATGGAAAGATTACAAAAGAGGTATATTCCTGAAGGATTTGAAACTCATAACCCTAAAGTTTTTGTTTGCAGGCTCAATGTCATAACCCCATAATGACATATAATTAATGTAAATATAAATATTATTTTTGTAAACCATTGTGTCTGATTAATTGTTATAATGTTGACCATTTACATTATATAAGATATTATTATTAAAATATAAAATAGGAAAATATTTATAAGTGATCATATTTGATAAATGATTATAATAATCATATTTAATATATTTAAATGATAGACAAAATAATATAATAATAAATGATTATATTGATAATCATATTTAATTTATAGTATTCTTATTTAAAAATGATAATCTTCCTATGTAAATAATAATATAATTGTAAATCGAAGGGTCACAACCCTCGACCATAAAAGAGACATATAATCAAAGAGAGATATGCAAACCAAAGAAAATAAAGAAAAATTGGAAAAGCAATTGGATTAAATCCCTCCAACGAATCATGACGAATATAAGAAATCTCGTGGATATTAAAGAAAGCATCACTAAATGCAAGTTAGTTCCATCACCAGTTAATTTCACCGCCAATACAGGATATCATCCCAAAGCAAAGACAACCAAAAAGGACATGGATGATATAGATTTCAAAGTTGGAAAAGGTAGTTATAAAGGGATTTCAAGTAAATAAGTTAAAAAAAATGAAAACCAACTCATATAGCATATATCCTTAAAAAGGGGCAATCACATGTCATAAACCCGAAATAATAGGGGGGGTTGGAATATTACGATGAGAAGAAACAATTAAAAGATAAGAGGATAAACATTAAAGGTAATTAAGTATTAAAAATATAAAAGGAAGAAAGGGGGTCTTGGGAAAGTATTAAAGGGTCAAGATAAAGAGCAAACAATACCAACATTCGATATTGATAATAAAGAATAAGAACATGCTATTTTAAATTGAAATGTTTTTATGGAAGAAGATATTATTAAATATATTTTGTTTATATATAAAGTTATTATCTCTTTATTCAAAGGATAAGAGTGAACAAAAAATTGTGTTGGAGAATAAATTTGTATATTTATAATAGTAATATATAATTGAAGTTATCTTCAATTATTCACAATATCTAGGTAATATAAGTAAGATCAATTTCAAGCTTGAAGTTGAAAATTAGAAGTGAATTAGAGACCAATCTCAAGTGGGGACATTACAGTGGTATCAGAGCATGATATTGTCATCCAGTAGGGTGAAGATTATAAACATTTCAATCAATAAAAAAAGATAAAACTCTTGAATACAATTGTTAAAGAAACTTGGAAATATGTTTAAATAAATGATGGATCTAAGTTCACACAAGTGATTTATTGTCAAGATGGGAGAGGTAGAGTAAATCCACTCGAGATAGGTAGATTCCAAGATAGGCAAGGACATAGGTTCCAATGCCTTGAGGAAAGGTCCAAGATGGGTGAGGACATGATTTCGAATGCCTTGAGGAAAGAGTCCAAGATAGGTAAGAACATGATTCTAAAAAATCCTTGAAGAAAGAATCCAAGATGGATATGAACATGTGGTCCCAATGCCTTCAGGGAGCCTACTTGTAGATAGGTATCTAACGCCCTGCAACATTGAGATTTTCATCCTCTTAAGGAGGTAATGTATAAAACAAAAAATGACTTGAGCTCAATATGCTAGCCTATTAAATCTATTTCATTAAATGAACCCTCAAGGAAAATATATTGAAAAAATAAAGATCTATCATACTATATCTCTTGACCCATCACACATTCACCCTTTAAACATAAATTCATCCATCAAATTATGTTCAGAACAAATTGAGGCAACTCAAAATTATGAAAGTTATAATTTGTCATTATATAAAATTTATCATCAAGCACAAGTCATGTGCAATATACAAATCTCGAACTCCTTATTTTATCATCAAAATTAGATTCAGAATTCAAACAAGAGTCAACAAATGATTATGAATTGCTCGAGGACAAGCAATTTTGAGAGGATAGGACTGTCATAACCCCATAATGACATATAACTAATGTAAATATAAACATTATTTTTGTAAACCACTGTGTCCGATTAATTGTTATAATGTTGACCATTTACATTATATAAGATATTATTATTAAAATATAAAATAGGAAAATATTTATAAGTGATCATAGTTGATAAATGATTATAATAATCATATTTAATATATTTAAATGATAAACAAAATAATATAATAATAAATGATTATATTGATAATCATATTTAATATATAGTATTCTTATTTAAAAATGATAATCTTCCTATATAAATAATAATATAATTGTAAATCGAAGGGTCATGACCCTCGACCATAAAAGAGGCATATAAATCAAAGAGAGATATGCAAACCAAAGAAAATAAAGAAAAATTGGAAAAACAATTGGATTAAATCCCCCCAATGAATCATGACGAATATAAGGAATCCCATGGATATTAAAGAAAGCATCACTGAGTACAAGTTAGTTTCTTCACTAGTTAATTTAACTGCCAATATAGGATATAATCCCAAAGCAAAGACAACCAAAAAGGATGTGGATGATATAGATTTCAAAGTTGGAAAAGGTAGTTATAAAGGGATTTCAAGTAAATAAGTTAAAAAAATGAAAATCAACTCATATAACATATATCCTTAAAAAGGGCAATCACATTTCATAAACCCGAAATAATAGGGGGTTTGGAATATTACGGTGAGAAGAAACAATTAAAAGATAAGAGGATAAACATAAAACGTAATTAAGTATTAAAAATATAAAAGGAAGAAAGGGGGTCTTGGGAAAGTATTAAAGGGTCAAGATAAAGAGCAAACAATACCAACATTCAATATTGATAATAAAGAATAAGAACATGCTATTTTAAATTGAAATGTTTTTATGGAAGAAGATATTATTAAATATATTTTGTTTATATATAAAGTTATTATCTCTTTATTCAAAGGATAAGAGTGAACAAAAATTTTTGTTGGAGAATAAACTTGTATATTTATAATAGTAATATATAATTGAAGTTATCTTCAATTATTCTCAATATTTACGTAATATAAGTAAGATCAATTTTGAGCTTGAAGTTGAAAATTAGAAGTGAATTAGAGACCAATCTCAAGTGGGGACATTACACTCAAGAAAGCCCTCTATGGGCTTAAATAGGCTCCAAGGGCATGTTATTAAAGAATTGATAAGTATCTCACTAGTTTAGGATTCTCAAAGAATGAAGCTGATCCAAATCTCTATTATAAAAAGGAAAAAGATGATATGATAATTTTGATACTATATGTTGATGATTTACTAATGACAGGTGATGAGCATCTTATTGATCAATGCAAGAAAGATCTAATCAGAGAATTTGAAATGAAAGATTTAGGACTCCTTCATTACTTCCTAGGATTGAAAGTATGGCAGAACTCTGACAACATCATACTTAATCAAGGACAGTATACACTAAACATCTTGAACAGATTTGGAATGTGGAATTGTAGACCTATGTCTTCTCCTATGGAGACTAATCTACATAAACTTAAGGAAGCAACAACAAAATCACCCTCCATAGATTCTACTCTTTACAAATAGATGATTGGGTCCCTTATGTACTTGGTAAATACAAGACCTGATATTTGCAATGCTATTAATGCCTTAAGTTAGTTTATGTGTGAGCCAAAAGAGATTCACCTAGTTGCAGTCAAACACATTATGAGATACTTACAAGGCACTCTTAATCTTGGGCTCAAATATGAGAAATTTGATTTGGACTTACATGGATTCACAAACTTAGATTGGGGTGGAAGTGTTAAGGATAGAAAAAGCACTTCAGGATGCTGTTTCAGTTTAGGCTCAGCAATGATATCATGGATATGCAGAAAGCAGTCATCTCTAGCACAGAGTTCCACAGAAGCTAAATACGTTGCAGCAACAATGACATCTCGGGAAGTAGTTTGGCTTAGAAAGTTGCTAGTGGGATTATTTGGTCAACCCATGAATCCCACTATTATTCATTTTGATCATCAGAGTTCCATCAAGCTTTCTGTGAATCCAATTTTCCATGACATGCCCAAGCATATTGAAATTCCTTACCATTGTGTAAGAGATATGGTAGACAGGAATATTGTAAAATTACAATACATTTGCACTGCAGATCAGACTATCAATATTCTTACCAAACCTCTCTCACGAGTGAAGATAGATCACTTCAGGAAAAGACTTGGTATGGTTGAATTATAATACATTTGTATTCTTTAAATTATTAATAAAATATTTTTTATTGTCAGGCTATTGACTATTATGGGCTCCACCATTTGTATTCATTATTTAAGAGGTGACGATCTCTAAGATAATGAACACTTGTATAAAGACATTATGAGAGATGATGATCTCTTAGATAATGTGCCGAACAATAGAGATCTACTATAAGATCTAGATGAGTTCAAGATCACATTGTGATGTAAACATTTCTATGCCTATGAGTCACAACTTGGATAAAGGAAGAATTTAATCGTTTTCCGGAGTTTATCCTGCGAATTGGTAGAACTACTCAAGATCATATTGTGATATAGGACTGCTAGTACCTATGAGTCACAACTTGGATAAAGGAAGAATTTAATCATTCTTCAGATTTTATCTTGTATATTGCATTCTATGCAATATTGTATCACAAGTATGAGTGATAAATCATATTACAGGCATAGTAATATGACATAGTATCATGTGTTCAATGATACTGCATGCTTACAAGATTCAGATAGATATAGAGTATCAATCTATTCTTATCCATCGTAATTGATGTTGCTAGTTATGTTATCTCTCAGTACGATTATCAATTTAAGAGGGATTGTTAAATCTGTAACTCTGATATATCATACTGGTCTGATTACAGATTGTACGGGTTTGTTCTTGCATGTAATTCCTTCTATATAAGCCTATAAAGAATTGTCTCATCTTAGCTGTGATTGGCGTCTCCCTTGGATAATTTTGTTTAAGTTTAAACTTAATCAAATTAGTTAGGTTAAACACTAACTAAAGGTTTTCTGATTTGGATGCCGATTTCAAGGAAAGAAATTATGGGCCGACCTAGGTAGAGTCACGTCCTTTGTAAGGACATGCCTCTTGGTTACAATATAAGGATGAGGTAAGTATGAGTATAGAGAACACACATAATACATTTTAAGTCTGCTTCTCTTCATTACTGCCTTATGCGATTTATTGCAGAGATCAAAACATTTGCAGAATAGTTATCATATTTCATAGACAGGTTGGTATATTAAGGACCATCTTCAGCAACTATAAAGGCATCATTGCAGTCTGATTTATAACAGATTTGCAGAAACTTTACACTCCATGACTCCTCACATATGGGAAAGGTCTGCGGGGTCTGGTAAGGGCTTGCAAACCTGAATTGTGATTTTGTGATCAATAGGAGGGGCTATAAATAGGTGTTAAGTAGCTTAAAACACACTAACAAATTTGTTACCAAAACAAGTGCAAAAATGTGTAAAGGACTTCCTAGGTATGCAATTTATGTAATTATAGCTATATGGACATTTGAACTTGAATCGCTCTTTTTGCAAAATGAAGTCAATTAAAATTTATTTGGAACTATATTTTTTTATTAAATTTAGGAATCTAAAATGAAAACTAATTCTTTATTTGATCTCAAGTCATATATTTTTACCAATGTTGATGCAGGCAATTTTTTTATTGAATTTTATTATTGTCAAAACATATATTCAAATGAGGCAAGTTATCTTATAATTTTGTATACTAGTGTGTTAACAGAAGCATGTTAAGAAGGAAAGTGCCTTGCTCTTTTATTATTGATGCATCTGATTTCTTGATATATAACCATTGCAGGTTATAGAGAAGCTCTTGATTACAGCTGTTGCAGATGCAGATGTTGGTGTACGCAAGTCAGTTTTTGCTTCTTTGCATGCTAATGGTGGCTTTGATGAGTTTCTGGCACAAGCTGATAGTTTGCGTGCAATATTTATTGCACTTAATGATGAGGTAATGACTTATGTTTTAACTGCTTCATTTCAACTTAAATTTATCTGAATGATTTTCAAATAGTATTTTTTCAGCTAATGTTGGTTCACACAGCTTGAGAAAGTTTCTCTATTGCTTTTGAGATTTGAAACACAGCTTTTTGGTTCATTGTTGGTTAAAATTTGGTAATCAATAGCCATTCTGCAGTCCAGAAGTTCTCCCATTTAATTTTTTTTTAAAAAACTATCTATACAAAGTCATATGTCATCTATTAAACTAATTAAAAGCTGTACATATTTTTGTTAACTATAAAAAAAACATATAAATGTAAGAATGTTAAGTTCATGCATTTAATATGATTAGAAATTTCGAGTGCTACACATAGTTCTCAACAATTTTAATTAAATAATGGTCATCTAGATTTGTAATATGAAATTATAAATATTTCAAAAAATACATTGTTTAATTTAAATCATAAAAAAACGATTAATAATAAATGTTTGTTTCAAGTACTTGTGAAATATAATGAATAAGAGATAATAGAAGGTAGTAAAATAATAAGAATGTCATATAGCAAACTATTTAAAATGTCAATATTACAATCTTAATGATAAAAATGTTTTCAATATTTAGATTAGTTTCTGGTTGTAAATGTTTTATTTAAGCAATTTTATTTCATTTTTTGTTACAAGTATTTTATTTCATTTTTCTGGTGCAAATTTTTTATTTTATTAAAAAGGTTGATTGGTTGAACATACTAATTAGCACTCATGAAAACATGAGAACCCATCTTCAACGAGAATTAATAATGGAATGTCACAAGGCTTCCAGGAGGTCTGTAGGTTAAATCATGCATTGCTCATTATTCCAACTCAAACACATTCAACAAAAAACTTTCGAAATAACCGTAAATTTTGGAATCCAGGAAAGAATAAATAAGTGTACAAATCCTAAATACTTAGAAAATGGTATTTACGTTGTTTAAATTGTAGTAGTTGTAAATAACATGCCCAACTAAAAATAAGGAGCATATTTTATGTAATAAATTACTTATGTAAATCATTTTTTTGCACATCATAAACCAAAAAAAGAATTTTAACATCTGTTTCTTCCAATATAATATTTACTAGCAATTGCACCCAAAAGAGGTGCAATGTTTTAGAGCCACAGTAGACGTTTATCTTGTTTCATACATTGGATGGCCTGTTTATTATACAAGGACTGCCACAGACAAAGTTGGCATGCTACAGTCTTTATACTGCTGAATATGAGTTATGTAATAGTTGGTAGGAAGTTCCATTTTCTGATTTTTTTGATTAATGGTCTAAACTTTTAAATTTTATATTTTCTCTATGTCCCTGTACTATGTAAATGTCTTTAAATTTGGAAAAAAATGAGTGTTTTTCTCTTCTTTTACATTTTCTTCTATTTTTTGTTGTCAATCCAAATTTTCTCCATTTTCTTGTTTAAATCCAATGTTATCAAGAAGTTTCATACTTTTAGTTTGCCTAGTTTTTTCCCAAAAGATTGTTGCTGCTATGGTTTTAACTGTCTTATAAAGTTGTTCAAGGCACGAAATCACTATGCAAATGATTTCAAGTATGTGTTAGCAATTTAAGTTTTAAAATTTTAATCAAGTGTTTTGATATTTTAATGGTGTTATTACTGCATTTTTTGTAGTGCAGTTTAATCTAATTTCATGTTCTTCTGTGTCCTTCAAGAAACTTTTAAGATCTGATTCTGCGCGTTGTTAATTTTTAACAAGATACATGGGATGAATAATGACGATTTTGTCAATTTGCCTCAATATTTTTCTATCATGGTATTAGTTACTTAGGTGAGATTTTTTTGCTTCTACAAGTCCTTGGGGTTTGGTTATTCGGTGTGTGTATGTGATTAATAATTATATAATATGTGAATTTGTAGCATTTCTTCATACAGTCATATTGACGTTTCCGATTGAATTTTGTTAGGCATTTGACATTCGGGAGCTTGCTATATCGATGGCTGGGGGACTGTCTGAAAAAAATCCAGCTTATGTGCTACCCGCACTTAGACAACATCTTGTACAATTATTGACTGACTTGCAACAAAGGTTTGAATTCAATCTTGGGATTGTAATAAAACTATGGTAGAGTTCATTGGGCAGATGATTGAGAATCATAAGTTGTTGATTTTGGGTGGAAATGATGTATTAACAGTGCAGACAGAAAAAGATGTGAGGAGAGTGCCAAATTATTAGGCTGCTTGATCAGGGCTTGTGAGAGATTACTGCTGCCATACATTGCACCTGTCCACAAGGTGAAAATCTGCCATCTTAAGCTATTTAACCAGATTTTAATTTAGTTTTGCGTAAATTGGTTACATAGATTTATGTTATGCAGTCTTTGATTGCAGAAATTTGTGGAGCCACAAAATGGATGTTTTAAGTTTGCTTTGCTCAACTTCTTATTTAGATACCTGTTTGCAGGCTTTGATAGCAAAACTCTGTGAAAGCCCTGGAGTGAGTGCCAATAATGGAGTTGTGATTGGGGTGCTTGCAACTGTAGGGGAGCTTGCGAGGGTGGTAAGAACAGTTTTTGTTCTTAGTATAATTGTGTTTTGTTTCCATACTCATTTGATGTAATGCAATGGATGTTTAAATATTTCTGTGCTGTCTGTCTAAATTAATAGCGTATGATCAATTTGCAGACTGTCTGGTGGTATAAACTTGTTTTTTGTCTATTTATCCAATCATTGCTGTGTAGATTAAAAGTTTGCATGCTGTCAATCTTAGCGAACAGAAAGCATGATCATTTTGTTACTTGTTGAATGCATTCAAGTCTTTTGTAAAATAATGTCTTTTTTTGATAAATTTTCTTACAATCCATGAAGAATTTCATTAACTTTACTGTTTTCTTTAGGACTATCTACTTTTATGTTGGCTTGTTTTAAAAAAAACTGTTTTTGGGAACACAGTTCTTTTTAGATAGTTTCAGTTTTTGGTCATGTAGGGTGGCTGTGCAATGAGGCCTTACCTCCGAGAGTTGATGCCTTTGATTTTGGAGGCACTGGTAGATGGAGCTGTTGCAGTTAAACGTGAAGTAGCAGTGGCTACACTTGGTCAGGTTGTTCAGAGTACAGGGTAGGCTAATAAGTTACCATCAGCTTTATTATGTTTTCTTTTGTGAACATCTGTCTTATGGAGTTGCAAACATGTTTCTATTTGTATCTTTCTTAGAGTTAAATTGGTGAAACTTTTGCTGCTTGATCTTCATGTCAAATTGTTCAGATAGGACTTTCAGATAATAATTTGCTACATCTTGTGTTCTATTTTCATTATGGTTTATGCTTATGTCTCTCATGGAGCCGGATCACTAAATCTTTGCATATTTTTTCAATCTGTTACTTCAGTGAACTGCAGATCTGAATTGCTAATGGTATCAATTTGATGTTATTAACGTGCAGCCACGTTATTATCCTTTTATAGATTCCAATTTTAAGACACCTGACATTCAGAATTAGCACATAGATCCTCATTGGTTTCCATATGTGAGTCTACCATAGTGACCAGCCTTGAACTCAACATGAATTTGATAGACTAATTGAGGGCTTGGGCTTGGGTTCAACATTCAGACTTGTCACAACTTCGCGAATTGCAAAAACCATGGAATAAGGAATTGTTTAAGGATATTAAAGCATTTTCTGTGATGTTGTCACTAAATCAACTTTAATGACAAAAGCGAATCAAGTACATGCTATTTTGATCACATATTGATCCAAATTATTTTGTGAATGCGTGGAGCAATACTTGGTGAGGTGCTAGAAGTATTGTAAAACACATAGCAAGCAATATGAAAGCTTTTTTATAAAATTCAGAATATCCAAAGTGCATACAATATTGGCAAAATTGGGAGAGAGAGGTGTGCCCCTAAATCCATCCAATTTGGCAAACTCGTGGTAGAGATGTATGCAGGAGTCCATACCAGTTGGGAAAACTTGTGAGAGAGATGTGTGCCTGTGGATTCTATTTATGAGAGTTCATACAAATTGGTAAACTCATCAAACGAAATGTATGCCCCAACTTGATGAACTCGTTCTAACTTCTCATTTCTAAGAGATGTATGCCTATCACTCTGCTGGATTTGAATTGTGCTTATTTTATAAACTTTGACAGAAGCTGAAAGGTTACCACATTCATGTAATCTTTTGAAGTTGAATGGACAATCCTATATTGAAAGGTCATTACAATTGAGTTGATTGAATATGAAATTGATTAAAATATCTCATTTAATTGGATACGCTTATTTATAATTATTGGCATAAGAGCAAATAAGTACAAAAGTTGGTTTGAGGAGAGGGAAACAAGATAAATAAAAAAAATCTTCACCTGCTTTTGGCGTACAAAACTCATGTAATTGAGGTCAATGGCATAAAAAACAAAAAACAAAAAACAGTATTATGGTAGAGAAGAGCTTGCACCATTTGGCCCAATGTTATTAGCTCTATAATGGGTCCTGTGCTTATGTCTTGGATAGGTCCTTGATGCAGCTGCATTTATGATATTTGCACATTCATACAAGGGATCCACTTATGCACCCTCCTCCTCTGCCATGCCTGTTGCCTCCACCTCTATATCAATCTGATCAACTTGTTTGTGATTATTGCGTAGAAAGACATGATCCTTAACCTTGTTGATATTGTGAAACAATTTAATTAATGTAATGGAAGATGAATTAGCCATCAAGATTTGCTTGTGACAAATTCAATGGTTGTAATGAGCATTTAAGTACATAATTTCGAAAGTGATTGGAATCAAGTAAAGGATAACATGTAAGTTAGAATATTATGAAGATTACTGGATGTGAATGGCTTAGAAATATTTGTCAAAAAATTAAAATACAAAATAATAAAATAGTAAATTGGTATCTATGCTAAACTTGCAGAGTACATGCAAGATATGCGAGTTCTCAAGTAAAAAATGATGATGGGTAACTACCAGAAAACTTTGTGTTGGTTTCTTTATGAAGGCTAAAGTTATATTTCCAGAAAAACTCTTTATAACTCTGCAATTTTTTCATATAAACTCGCCAAATTGGTTTAAAATGATTTTTCCACCCAAAAGTTAAACAATTATTGTGATTTTAGCATTTTCAGTTTGCAATTGGGGCCAATTGTGGCGATTTAGGGCACACGACTGAAAGGCACTGAGAGAACACAAATACAAAGATTCTGTTTGCCTTTTCTCTACGCAGCCTTTGCATATGGGTGTGAAAGGAAAATCCAGAAATTTTATAATTTAAAAATTAAAGCTACATCCAATCTGGAGCTCAACGAATGATTGAAATTAGTCTGACAGAATCACAGAGAATAGATTATTAGAGTGAATGCCAAAGAAAAATGAATCATTTTATTACATAGGCTACTAATTTCTATCAAGCTAACAGTGACAATTGTGTTTAAAAGTTATAGTACAACTTAATTTTATGCATAAATTTCTAATTTCCATCTATATATGGTGGAAATCATTAATATGTTCTGCAGTAATTTGTGTGTTTTTCAAGAATATATTTTCTTTATGTATTTTCACATATTTAACATGCTTGGCAAGTTTCTGTTGAGTTTTTAAGGAGTTCCAGTTTTAAATGTTTTTGGGCGTGTAGAGTAATTGTCCAGTCTGAGTTTTTCAACAATGACCATGGTAAAAAGGATGTACACTTTCTCTTACTTGGGACACAGATTGTGTATGTGGTGTATCTCTGAGACACAAGATGCAGACATATATGCTACCCAAATCTATTCAACTTCGTTTGGAGCTTCTCATGTCCATTAGGAAAGACCCTATCACCAACACCCCCGAAAAATGGAAAATACATGAAACACAAACATTATATAAAAGAAACATGCTCTTGACCCTTGCTAATGAACTCAAAACATTAATGCTGAAATGATTTCTAGTTTTCAGCATCTCATTTAGCGTGCTAAAAATTTTAGTTGGTCTTATGCCTTTTGGATGTTAGTCACATTTTGTTAGAATTTGATATATTTAATTTTCATAAATTCAAAAGATATTATTTAATAACTTATTATGTTTGGTATCTGCATTTGAAAAATGGCGTTGATCAATATGTACTGCGAAGAAATTTCAATGTTTGTGTGTATAAGGTCCAGAAACACATATGATATGTAAATAAAAGGATGCATAATATGCATAGGATTATATATTAGAATTTTTATGTTCTATCTCATATCATAGACGAGAAACCAACTATTGATTGGACCCTGTTGGTGTAAATAAGTATTTACTTATTACACTTACTTAAGTTTACTTAGGTTAATGCATTATTTAATTATTTTGCATTATTTTATTTGTGAGACACCTAGGAGTATGTGCACTCTTGTGAGTTGTCATGATGACATCATAGGGGTCCACACCTCATTTAAGCACATGTTGTCTACAACACAGGAATCTTCTACACACATATGACACTTTGTCATTCTTATCCATTCATCTAGAATGTTGGATAAGGTGCTTAGTTGTCTTATCTTCTGGTTGTTTCTATAGACATTCTGGGTGCTTCCTGAGAGGCCTTTATATACAAGCACTCCTAGTGTACTCTTAATTATGGCATATTGAATACATTGTCATTCTGATCATACTCTCTCTCTCTTTGGTCTACTGTGTGCTTGTGTTTGAGTTCTTAGTTCTTGGGTGAATTTTGCCCTCAGGCAGATTCTTACATGGTATCAGAGCATAGAGACTTTCTCATCACATAGTCGTTCGAGACCACGCTTGCTTCATCGCCTCAGCTTGAATCTGGAGTACTGCAGAAATTGGGAGCGTTTTGAGCCAGATCTGACCTGGCCATTGCGTCCAGAACGCTGAACCGGTGAAAATCGACTATAAACTCGGCTACCTTGGCCCAAAGTCGACCGTGAGGCAAATTTTTTTTGCAAATCGGAACCCGGAGGCCCTGATTTGTAGTTCGGGTATGGTCTTTTTTAGATCTGTAATTTAATTATTCAGATCTGCATTTTCTATTTTTCTTTGCAATTTTATTTTTTGTCAAAGTATTTGCGAAAATTCGGAGAAATTTTTTTTAGCAGACCCGGGTAGTGACACCCCAGATCTGCCCTTTTTTCGGAGGGTTTATTTGGTCGTAGGAGAAATTATTTTTTATTTGCAATGGGCTTAGAAAAAATCCGGCCTCTGCAAATTTTGAGGACGTAACATTAATATTTCGCAAGGGTCATACAAATATTTTCTAGCGAGATATCCCAAACTCGTTGGCCCACCCAACGACCACCGACTTGGCAACATTTTTCACCGGCGGTAGAGCCTGCGGCTCTTTGTTTGGACATTTGCATGGGCTTAGTTTTAAAAAGCGCTAACAACGCTCCCACCATACATGTGGGATTTTATAGTAAACCCACCAAAAAACTCGGCGGAACCTTTGAACTCCCGGTGCCAAACTACAGATTCTGGCCCGTAGTACAAACTTCTCCTGGCGACCTGCATAGTATCCCGGCGGTCGCAAACTTTTATCCAGCACATCTTCCATTCTCCGGCGGTCGGCGTTTGAAGATCCGAGCACGGGAAGAGTTTAAATATTCGGTGTTCGCTGCTACTCTTTTCCGACCATTTGAAATTTTTTGGAAAGTTCATTTCCCGCCCGCGGCCAATTAATAAAAAGGAGCCACACATACCAAGCATCCTGCCACATGGACAAATCCGCAGACGACACGTGGCAACTTTATACAAGGTACAAGTCACCTGCCAACTGCGCAGCGACACGTCACCGTCTAGTATTGCCACGTCAGCGACGTGGACAGCCGATCTTTTGACACGTCATCGTATGACACATGACACGTGCCAACCGTACAGTACAGACACATACAATCAGTTGACACGTCACTAGGTGGACTGCCTTTTTCGCTGACGTCAACAGAGCATGGAGTTAAAATTGATGGCCGTTTGACCGTCATTTCCAGGCATTTTATAATTGTAGTGACGGCCGTTTGACCATCAAATTTAGACATGCAGTTTTTCTTCCAGACCCCTCTTCAGATTGCATTTTAGTTTGGCAGCTTGACCTTGTGAGCCCATAACTTGGACATCCGGACTCCGATTCAGGTGCAATATTTTTTGAAATTGGGTAAAATTTTCTAAATTTTGCAGTGGTGGTGCTATTTTCTAATTTTGGTGCACAAATTTTGTAGAAATTGCATTTTTTGGCGGCTGTACTTGCATAATCCTGCGTTTTGCAACTTCAGAAGCTCCGTACGAGCACATCTGGTTACTTTTTCAGGTTCCATTTTTTTTGAAAGTGCATATTTTTTCATCTACTTTCTAGATCTGAAGTTAGATTCTAGGGTTGTGTGGATCAAAATCTCACTTTCAGAATTAGGCCTTTTTTGGCATTGTAAAGCTTTGATTCTTTTTCAGAATTGTTGTAAATCTAAGCTACAGTGCTTAAGTGACAGATTTCAGCCTCATAAGGCAGTTGTAAAAGCAAAATCAGAAAGTCTACTTTGTTCAATTTGACAAGTGGCCCATTGTAGACGCACTACTTATAAAGTGCCAACAACATCTCTTTTGGGGGGGTCTTTTGATTGAGTGAAAAGGGGGGGTGTGTACTGTGTTTTTTTAGTTTATCTTTTGTGCTCTTTTCATTTCTGCATCATGGGTTTTAAACGTCCTCTAACTTCATGCAACTATTCTATATGGAAAGATATTGCATGGAGTAGATTAATGGAAAAAGGATATAGTCTGTATGTTGATGGTACAATTTCCAAACCTACTGATGCTACAGAACTCATTGATTGGCAAATTCAAGACCAATAGGCTTTAGGAGTAATCAGGAGTTGTGTACATGGGGATCTTCTCTTTCACATTAAAAATTGTTCAAACTCTAAAGAAGCTTGGGACAAACTTGAACAATTGTATGGTAAAGTTGATGAAGAAAAGGGATTTCAGATTGAGGATGATCTACTTATCTTGGATCCTAAGAATTATGACACAATTCAGGATTACATCATCAAAGTCAATGAGTATAGGGCACTTCTTAAAGATTGTGGAAATCCCATGAAGGATGACAGGTTGATTCATCACATCCTGAAGAGGCTACCTTTTGAGTACGCCAACTTTGTTTCGAGTTTTAATACTCACAGGTTGACCATGGGGTCTGCTTATTAGAAGCCTTCCTTTGGTGGATTTGCAAACATGTTGATTGTTGAACAATCTCACTTGGTGGATTTTAGACTTATCAAGTCATCAAAGACCAAAGCCTTGGTGGCTAGTGATGATCACAAATCAAGTCAATGGGGGAAAAGAAACAAGAAGAAGAAGCAGTGGAAGTAGAAATCACAATCTGAGACACAACAATCCTCCTCTCAACAAGGCGGTTCTTCTTCAAACAAAAAGGGAAGTAATGAAAAGAAGGACAAACTTTTTTGTGCATACTGCAAAAAGCCAAATCATGACGAGCATCATTGCAAGACAAAAATAATCGATGAGTTAGAAAATCTACTCAAGAAGAACAAGATTCAAGTGCCAGGTACTTCTAAGGATTCAACTCCAACCTCTTCGAAGGGTAAAGGTCAAGCACTTATGGCAAACACAAGTTCTTTTTCGGAATGGATACTTGACTCAGGTGCCTCCTATCATATGGGTTCTTAAAAGGAAGACTTCTCTTCATTGAAGCAGTCAAAGGTACCACACATCTTCGTGGGAGATGATACTAAAATGGAAGTTGAAGGGAAAGGACATGTGGAAATAAAAAATGGGGAATTTAAAGATGTTCTCTATGTTCCAAATCTTAGCTCCCATCTCCTATCAGTTTACCAAATCACTCACCTTGGATATGGTCATATGGTTGAGTTCCTTCCAGATTCAGTGATGGTGCGAAGTCTCAGAGATGATTCATTGGTTGCAGTGGGGAAAGTCAATGATGACAAGAGGCTTTATTCCTTCTCCCACTTTGTGCCTAAGAATCCTTCCCAGGCCTTGTTAACTCACTCTACTTCACACATCAATTTATGGCTTGAGCGGTTTGGTCACCTTGACTTCTGCTCTATTCAGCAACTTTGCTCAATGCACATGGTCAAAGGTCTACCTAATATCAGCTTTTCTAAGGGAGAATGTTCATCTTGTTCAATGGATATGAATCTCAAGGAGAAGTATGATAAAGGGAAGTCTTCTCAAGCTCCAGTTGTTCTTCAGCTAGTTCACATGGTTTTAGCAGGACCCTTTGCCGTGACTTCAGTCAGCCAAGGGCGCTACATACTCACATTTGTTGATGACTTTTCAAGATTCACTTGGGTCTTCTTCCTTCATCACAAGAATGAAGTGGTTCATAAGCTTCAAGACTTCAAGACTCATGTTGAACACAAGTCAAGGAAAACCATCAAGGTACTAAGTGTGGACAATGAGAACAAATATTTAGACAGAAGACTTAAGAACTTTTGTAGAATTGAGGGGATTGATGTTTAGAACTCACTAGCATTCAGTCCGTACAAGACAGATGTTGCAGCGATGATGATTAGGACTTTCAAGACCATGGCAAGTTGCATGATAAAGGTCAAGTCTCTTGATCCTACATTAGAAGTTGAAGCCATTAGTAGTGCTACTCACATACTTAACAGATCTCCTCAACCAACCTTAGATGGCAAGACTCCTTTTGAGGCATGGTGCGGCAGAAAACCGGTTGTGAGTCACCTTAGGGTCTTTGGTTGTTCAGCATGGGCAAACCTTTCTTCCAAGAGCTGCAAGGCATCGACACCTAGGCCTTGTATTTTCATCGGCTATGAAGACAATGCGAAGGCTTACATATTGATGGATCTAGAGACTCATGAGATCTTTGTGGAGAAGGATGTACATTTTGAGGAAAGTTCACCAAGCTTATCCTCTACTCCTCTTCGCACATCATACACAGTGGAAACTGATAGTGACACCAGTGATAGTGCTTCAACAAGTTCAGACACTTGGGGTTCTATCGACAGTTGTAGTGAGAGGTCACATTAGTCCAGTCCACATGCTTACATTGCCACAGTGAAAGGTCCAACACAACATGGTTCATCTTGTCTTCCAGCTCCAGCTTCAGTTGACTTGGGAGACAGACTTGAGGACTTACATCTTCTCATTGATGAAGGTGATCCTTCTACAGTTGTTGTGAGGGCTCACTCTGACCCTCATGTCCATTCTCTACATGATCAATCTATACAGGTTGGCATGATTGTGGATCCTTATGAACAACAATTAGTGGAGGTCTCTTTGTCAGTTGAGGAGACAGATGGTTCAGTGGAACAGGTTCAATAGACATCCTTCACCGATCTGCATTCGTTCTTTTTAGCACAATTGGAAGGGGTGAACTTCAGCATCAGTACAGGGATACTTGAGCAGGTTTCAGAGCCACCATACATCTTCAGGAGTGTACCTTTGCCTTTATTTCTTCCTATGGGGAGGAACACGATTCTGCATTCATGGACCAGCTTCTTCATTGGAGCGGCTTTCACTTGTTGGCATTCTTCTTTTGGGGGGGGAGCCTATTCTGTCTCTTTTCCTTCTTTCCTTCTCTTATGTACATACTGGATGTATGTCGTAATGGGGGGGTCTTGATTACTCCATCCATCGATGCATCCTTATTTATCTCTTTTTTTGGGGGAGGGTTTTTTCCATGAGGTTTTCCCTCTTTCACCACTTTATGAGAGATTTGCATTTTCATTATGTACATGGGTACCTACTATGGCCTAGTAGCTGGGACCCATTATGCATCTTCATCCTAGATTTCGTAAGCTTAAGGGCATTCCCCTAAGTTGCACTTAAGGGGGGGGATGTTGGTGTAAATAAGTATTTACTTATTACACTTACTTAAGTTTACTTAGGTTAATGCATTATTTAATTATTTTGCATTATTTTATTTGTGAGACACCAAGGAGTATGTGCACTCTTGTGAGTTGTCATGATGACATCACAGGGGTCTACACCTATTTTAAGCACATGTTGTCTACAACACAGGAATCTTCTACACACATATGACACTTTGTTATTCTTATCCATTCATTTAGAATGTTGGATAAAGTGCTTAGTTGTCTTATCTTCTGGTTGTTTCTAGAGACATTCCGGGTGATTCCTGAGAGGCCTTTATACACAAGCACTCCTAGTGTACTCTTAATTATGGCATATTGAATACATTGTCATTCTGATCATACTCTCTCTCTCTCTTTGGTCTACTGTGTGCTTGTGTTTGAGTTTGTTCCTGGGTGAATTTTGCCCTTAGGCAGATTCTTACACCTTTAATTTTTCAGACTGCAACTCTCTCCTTATCACAACCAAAGATTGCTTTGAGTGGGCACTTGTTGGTAGTGGTAACAGAAAACTTTCAATTAGTTGCAACAGAAGTCGCACCAACAATATTTCAGCGGAGAGTGTTGTGTTTGTGTTTTTTTGGGTTTGTGCTGACTATTCTGGGGATGTTGTATATGCTACAGTGTTAGATATTTTGTACCTAGAAATGCCAATTTTTATTATTGTTCTTACAGTTCACCATGGGTACAGTCAAACTAAATCTAGGTTGTTAAAATGGCTAGATAATCTGTAAGGATAAATGGGACTTTAGAACTTAGCCTATATAGAGAGAATTTATTCTTGTTGTTGTTTATTTTTGTCACATGAAACTTGTAGATGCAAATCATCTAATGCTGTTAGCACGGACTACTCATTTTGGTCAAGTCATAAAAGTCCTGTAGACATAGATGACCTATTTTTTTCAATCTTCTACTCAAAACTTATTTGTGCTTCGATTAGAAATTCCTCTTCTGAACATCACCTTCTAAGTTTTCATTAAAAGTAATCAATACAAATGCCTATTTTTCTTTTTGTAGAACAGTTTTAAAAATCCAATCCAGTTATTTTTCGTAAAGAAGGGGTAAATGCTTATAACCCGGAGCTATGAACTACTGAAGCCATGAATGGGGGACCTCATTCCGATATAAACATTCAACAGTATCACCCCAGTGGGGTTTGAATTTGAACCTTGAAGGGAAGAATGACAACACCACAACTTAATCATCATACCATGCCACAGTTGGCTAAAAAATTCAATCCATTTCTCAGGACAAGAATGCCAAATTAATAAATATGATGTATGTAAATATGGGGTTTGAAAGAAGTTTAGGGGGATATCTGGAAATTAGGCTCAGGATCCAGTTTCAGGATCCTGCATCTGCAATGTGAGCACTGAGTAATCTTGACAAAGTGTGTTGCATGTCTTTGTTGCTAAGGCCCTTATGAGCTGGAATAATCATGACAAAGTGAGCGTAGTTGCATCTTGGATGTAGAATGCCCTTTACAGTTGATCGTCCAAGACTGCATCACATTGAGGACAGTCCCTGGAGGAAGCAACACAAACAATTTACTACGCTTGGACTTTGTTTATCAGATTGATTTGCCAACATCGCTAAGCGAAATACACAACAAACAAACTGTAAATGCTAATGGAATGGTAGCTGGAAGGCAGGTTGCATCCATACATCACTGGGAGCTTTCACTAAATGGCGTAGTTTTATAATGCATGTTGCATCTTTAAGTTGGATAGTGGGTGATGCAGTCAAGAATAGGGAACTGAATGAATGGCACAATTGTCCTTGCAGCGAACATCAAATCAGCAAGCGCACAAAATTTTCAGTTGATATGGTAATTTAACCAGTCAAAGATTTCAACAACTTAGTTTAACTAAGTTTAAATACATGATTCACAGATCTGAGCATGTACAATGATTTGAATTTATTCAAGATATAAGGGACTTCACACATGCTTTGAAAATATACATAAATTTGACAAAGTTTCCCCTGTTGAATGAATCTTAAATCTTTTGTGACAACAGAAACATCTCCTGAGCTTCTGCAAAACAAACAACTGCTAAACTTTCTCTACACATTCTAACAACTCCAAATCTCTGCAAAGCAATCCACCTCCTCTCCCTACAATGTAAACAGAAAAGCAATCAAGGTTTCCTCCCCAAGGCCTTCTTGCATCCTGCCAACAGACTGGAAGGCCTCCCCCAATGACCAAGATCCCTTTTTGAAGATAAAAATTTCCACTTGTAGCATCCCACTCGGATACATTAAATGGAGGCAAAATGTAATGCCCCTGTAGGAGAATTTTTAGGATTGGCTAAAATTTCCTATTTGTGATTTGCACTTGTTCAGCAATCATTAGGCTAAATCTAAGATGCTCTTGCAACTCAATAAATTATGTGTTGTAATTGCTTTAATCATTTATTGTCTATAGATGCTATTATAATTAACCACAGTACTGAATGAGACATCATAACTTGTTATATATTCTCTTCAAAGGCAGTCTAGTGGCATAAAGTCCAAAATTCATTTTTAAAAGGACCAGTTAGTGTGCCCAACTTAATGAATGGAGCTTACACAATAAAAAAATGTACAGGCCTAGTGGGATGTCCTTTCTTTGTTTCTATGGGGTATAATGTTCAATTATTCAATAACTAAAATAGGAAATACAAAAGCATGAATGGAAACTACCTTTGGTTGATTTTGATTACCTCAGTCATCACATGTTCTTGCTT
The DNA here is from genome assembly GCA_028749045.1 of Cupressus sempervirens. Taxonomy (NCBI): domain Eukaryota; kingdom Viridiplantae; phylum Streptophyta; class Pinopsida; order Cupressales; family Cupressaceae; genus Cupressus; species Cupressus sempervirens. The sequence continues at coordinate 767,126,496 of CM053784.1, read as the reverse complement.
TGGACACCCAAAGTATGAGTTTTGTGTGTATGGTTGTCCAAGATCACAACGTGCCCCAATACTTGATATAGTTGTCTTAGAAGAAATACGCTTGTTTTACTTCACCTCCTCTAGTATTTGGCTGGATCACATTTTGTCGTCTTTTGCAAATTGTTGGCCTTCATTCCCACTTTTATAATTTTTGTAGAATGTTATTTGCCACGGTTGAACTCCCTCATGTCTTTATCTAAAACCGCTCTAGTTTGTATTGTCTGATCTCTTTCAATTTCTCTTCTCTTTTGGTGCGAACCATTGCACCAAAACCCTGGGTGCTAGTGAAAGCCACCCACCAGGATCTTAACATCCCACCACGCTCCACAGTCTAGACTCTGGGCTGGATGTGCGCCCATACGGTGGGCCCTCCCTTGGCCGTATGAGCCTCGGACGAACATTGCAATGCCGGCGTTGCCACCCGCTCTGAGACTCAAACTTGGGTGGAGACTCTGATACCACATGGTACAAACCATTGCACCAAAACCCCGAGGTGCTAGTGAAGGCCGCCCACCAGGATCATAACATCTTTCCTTACATACTAATTGCTGCTTCATGGTTGATCTTCTTTTTCTACGGTCCTTGCTATCTTTGTATCTTTTTTCTCTTTGACTAAATTTTCCTTTTAGTCAGCCCTATTCATGATTCCATTGAACTATTCCTCTTTTTCAGGTGCAAGAACCTTGTTTGGTTGCAACAATTTCTCTATCAACTCTGCTTTACAGTTCTGCTTAGCGTTAACTTATTTCTTCAGGACTTGGGCTTTTAGTTTTGATTTCTACTACTTCTCCCACCTTTCAACAATTTTAACCCTCTGAATTTCTTCTTTTGTCTTCATTCTTCGTGTGCTTTTTCTTATTTTGGAAATTGTAAAAAGTCTTTGTTGCTGCCTCTACTTGCTTATCAATGTGCACATATTATAGTTTTTACCCTGTAAAGGACATTCAACTGCTTTTGTCACCCTTGCAGCTTCTCTGATTATCTGATCATTGAGAACTCAAATTTGAAGTTCATTCTCATGGGCCTTTTCACACTATTGTTTAACTAGATCATGCTTGTTGAAACACATAACAAAACAATTTTTGCATATATGATTATCCTCCTTTTTTGTTCACATAAGCAACACATGCCTTGTCCAATACTCATGGCTACAACTTCAAATACGCTCTAATATTGAATTGCTTATACATTTATCTCACTGCTCCCATATTGACTATTGTCAACTCATGACCCTCTATTGACTATGACAGTTTGTTGTGTTTTAAATGTGACTGAAATATCCCCCTACAGACATCTGCTCCAGATTTTTCCAAATGTTCCACAGACTTTATACAAAAATTTACATGCAAACTGATTTCACTTTATCCAACAGATTATATCAAATCATATAATCATACTGAAATTAATTATGAAGATGAATCATTAGAACCTTATTTGTCAAACAGATATGAGACGTCTCTATTACAAATTTGCTCAACTGTGAACTCTGTCACAAAAATTACGAAGGAATGGTTTGGGTTTCCGTCCAATCCACCAAGAAATCTTGAATGTTTCCATCCCCAGGTTGAAGAATTGAAGCTAGAAGCTCCCAAACTCTCCAAGAGAAAATAATAAACCAAGGTTGCCAAGAATAAGCCTCACAATGTTCTTTAATAGTATATCCCCATGACTCTTCGTTTTCCCTCTGCCCATTTCTAGTTATGCCTTTTCTTTGTCTCTTATTTATCCCCCTTTAAATTAAAATGATTTTATTAATTTTCACTAGGCTCCATTAAACTCATTTTGAAACTTTATTAAATATTTAAGTTGTCATTAAATTTGATACCTTAATTATTTAATTGACTTCAAATGTCCCAAAAGGGGAGCATTACAGTGACACACATTGCAGATCTAGTTTATAAATGCCCTTGGTTGATGCTGAACTTTTGCTCTGCTACCATCGACAATAATCTTGCAACAATTGCTTTTAACTTGTTTTTAGTACTAATAAATGTTGTCTGAGGAATGGATCCTCTTGCTTCTTAGTAGTCTTCAAGGTACTTTTATACATGAATATGTTTCTCTTTTGTACTTTGGTTGCAACTGATCCTTTTGAACTAACTATCTTTTGCTTCATATAGTGCAGTTTGATAACACGGCTGTCGTGTTCTGGAACTTATAGCTGTCTGGACTCTGTTTTCCCTCGAAGATAGCTAAAGGCTTTGTGGTTCATTGAACTATAAAAATCTTCATCTTTATCCAAACATGTCTTTTCATGTGTTCACAACATTTTACCTTTTGTTTTTGATGTACAACTTCCTTTTTCATGCCTTTCTTTATGTAACTTACACATAGCTTTTTCTTTGCCTTGAAGTCGAACTAATGTTCGTCATCCAAAAAATATACCATTGACACATTTAACTCTCTTGAATATTCAAACTGAAACCATTAATATAATTTGCTATTCTTCACTTGATCAACTTCACTATAAGCAGATTTGACAGTAAGTGAAATTCTTTAGTACACTTTTTATCTAACATCTTCCTCTGTCTCATGCTCGACTTTGTCAATAATGGCATGTAGTTATTAATGGGAAATTATTTTCCCTTTTATCTTAGACACTACCTTGTCCAAATTAATGATATGTCCTATTCCATTCCATTCTTGTTGTACCTACACCCCCTTCCACCATATCATGCCAATAGCCTTATTTTCAGTATACACCAATATCATCATCTTTGGATCTTTAATTTTGTCAAAGAAAAAATGTTCCCCGATTCATTTATCCAAGCTACTTGTTCTTCTGGGTTCAATTACCAGTTAAATTTAGATCTTCCATCTTTATGATTATTGCTTTTCCGTTGTTCATACACTGGGAGGTTACACCAATCTCAACTTTCGCATACTGTGCAAGACACATTGTTCTCTTGCCATTAAGGGGATAATCTCATGACACAGACAGAACCTTAGATATCTTAATTCCATTCAACTGACTGAAAACAGCTTCGCTTTACGCCTTCTCTGAGAAGATGCTTCACTCCTCTTTTTGGAGGACAAACAAATTTTAATCTACACTTCAACTATGCTTACACACGCATTTAAGTCAGAGAATTATATTACTTCCACTTTGACAATTTCTCCGATGGTTCTCCTTATTGTGTTGATCAATACAAACATATTTGCTTAGTCCAATCCTTGTCGGTTCTTCTGCAAATAGTTTGGCAGTATGGATTTTGCTAAACCTTGCATGGTGGTTATGTCAAGGTGAATCCAACTTGATCAGCTGCTTTGTTGGTAATTTATTCATGAATCCATATACACATGAAAATAACAATAAAGTACTGAAATCAGATTTGAAAATAGATTGGTAATAAAAATATAATTCAAAACCCCATTGTGCTTACAAATTAGGAGATGAGAGGGGAGACCTAGGGAATTTTGGGAGAAAGCGATTCATATCCCTTTTTACTCCATTAATTTGGCGATGATGGGGTGATGATGCTGGAGTGATGTTGGGGGATGGGCAGGGGTGGCAGCAGGATGGAACACTAATTTACGAATTGAGGTAAATAGAAAATATAACATCTTTGCGAGGGCTCCATGAAAGAAAACTACTTTTTAGAAAGTTAAAGGTCATGAAAACATCACTGTATAGGGGACACATGGTATTTTTGGGAGGACCCACGCGAATCGTGGCATTTCCAGGGGATATATGTGAAATACGGTTCTATGAATAGTATGATATTGTGGAGTAGGATTTGTAATCATAATTGCATATTTAGTTGCATGAAAAACCTGTACTGGTTTGTTTTGCGAAGGGAGTTTTAGGTTGGCATGGCCAGTAAGCTAGTGTAATAGATGCCTAATGAGAATTTTTGGGACATCAGCACACAAATGGTGTGGCTAAGTTGTGTGACCTTTTTCCCTTTCATCTCTCCTTAATTGTCTTGTTAAAGATCTGTAATTGTCTAGGGATTGGCATATGTGACGATGGAAGCGGTGCTGCTGCATCTCACTATCAAACATTACACATTGATTTCATATATGATTGCTGATGGAATTTGGACAAATAATAATTAATTAATTTAATCTTAGATTTCTTGATGGATTGATTATTTAATTAATTATGTAAACTTAAACTTCCTTACAGATTTATAAACAAATAAATATTGTACAAATCACTTTCATAAGTATTACATTATACACTTTCCAATTTATACTCCAAATCAGACCCGATCATTTTTATTCTAGTTTCTTAATACTTTCAATTTCTTATCCATTTCTATTTGCAATTGGTATCATGGATACCCCCTTCTCAAAAGACTCGATCTGCATTTTGTATCCTCCATTGCGGGAGGAGAAGTGTTAACGTTTGATATCATTACATCCTTCACAAAGGTTACACTCCCTTAACTAGCTTGCTGCTTTTGGTAGCAACTGCCATAGCTTTTATTTAAGGATTTGCTGCCTAATAAATGGCCATCAATCTCCTTAGGAGATCTGGCTCTTTTATGTTCTGAATTCATTAAGGTTTTGAGGCAGCATCCTATTAAATGATCCTACAATTTTGCTTATCTTGAGGATGGATTACATTATCTCTAGGTATCTACTGTGGTTCTGCACGACCAAAAAAGTAGAATAGTTTCCCATTTTGTCAATTGGCTCATAATTGGCTGCAGTCTGACCATGTGAGTTGAAACACTATCCTACACTGGTCTTTATCTCTTAGCTTATGTCTGAAATGCATTCTTTAGGATTGTGGGGAGCAAATTGGGTCACCAACATGTCCATTTAAACAAATAATGTTAGTTCAGATTAAAAAGATCCTTTATGTTTAGCAAGTAACATCAAAATTATGCTAAATACCATTGCTATTAAATGCATGCTTCTAGTCCTTGATAGTGTTCAATCTCTATTTTTAATTAGGTTTTAGTTAGATATCTATGTGGTATATATTCACAATTGTGTTTGTTCTTGCTTCACAACATTGCTTGCTTGTATCATGTGTTCATCATCTAAAAAATTTATATATAGTGGCTAAGTAAAGTACTGTGTAACTTGCACTGTCAAGTTTATGATACTGAAGTTTCAATCTATACAGCTATGTGATATAGGAAACTAATATGATCCTGCTCCCGTCTGCAGTTATGTTGTTTCTCCTTATGTTGACTACCCATCTCTACTAGTTTTGCTTCTGGGGTTGTTGAACGGTGAACTAGCATGGTCAACACGAAGGGAGGTTTTAAAGGTTTGCTTCAGGAAAAGGACTTGTGTTTTAAAACTTTGATGCTTATCAACTGAAATTACATCAATAACAGGTTCTTGGGATTATGGGGGCATTGGATCCACACACTCACAAGCGCAATCAACAGTCGTTGCAAGGGAGCCATGGTGATGGCACACGTGCAATGGTAGATGGTGGTCAGCATATGTGGTACATGGAGGATTTGCCAATGGATCTCTGGCAATCATTTGCTACATCAGAAGACTATTTCTCCACAGTAAGCTGTTTACTTGTTTGTGAAACTATGCAACCTTCCAATCCATTTGTTTTGTTGTACTTACTGTGTTATCTAATTCAGGTAGCTATTAACTCACTAATGAGGATATTGCGAGATCCATCTCTCTCTAGTTACCACCAAAAGGTTGTGGGTTCGCTTATGTTCATTTTTAAGGTATGCGTTATAAAGAGATTTATTGATCTTATAGGGCCTTTTCCTTTGTAACTTTGTATTATGATTTCAAATTTAATTGACAGAATATGCTAGCATGGGTCTAAACATCATTCTTATACTTTTGAATGCAGTCGATGGGACTTGCATCTGTTCCTTATCTACCCAAGGTTAGTCTATGTTCTGACACTGAAGCTTATGTATATCCTAGTTTTTGTTACACCCAATTATTACGTTTTTACAGAATGTGTAGATTTGGTTTCATTCATTGTTTGACATCTGTCAGCGGGAAAGATAAATTATTTTTAGCAACATTTGGTGGCCCCTATGAGATTTTAATGACTTAAAACTTAGAATGCCAGATATAAAAACACAATGGGCATTTTAAAAATTTGTTAGTTTGAAATTTTAAAGCATAAAGAAAATTTCAAAAGTAGGAAGGCTTGATCGTTAGGCTTTGATAACGAATTGTAATGGCACTATTATCTCAGAGTCAATTAATTATATGCAGCAGAATTAATACAATGATTAATATTAGAGCTAATAAAATTTGCATATATAATGTTAAGCAAAATAGACATCAATAACAAGGTATACCCGTATGTGATAATTGATAAAAACTCTAAAGGAGTTATGCAACATGATAAATTGAATAACATAGCCACATAATCAATCATATTATCACCAAACTCATATATTATGTTCTCAATATCTTTTATCATCAAATCGGATCTCACTCAGAACCCGTGGTTCTTACATAGAACTTTGCATGCCTTCACAACATGAAAAAATACAGCCTTGGCCAGGGCACTATTAGGTGTATTTTGTACCCTGAGTTGGACACGCATGGTGCCCCTTCTGACATAAATAACCTATATAACTAATGCAGGGACTTCTGAAGGTAATAACTTTTGACTCAGATTTGGGTTTATTCAAAATTTTACAAGTGGCTTCATTAGGAGGAGTTATGTGGATTTCCAACTCAACCAGCTCTGTTGGTGGCCATTTTGATATTTTTTCGGGAGCCAAAAAGCTCATCTAGACCTTCAAAGTTATCATTTAGTTTTCTTTTGCTTATTTTAGAAACTAGTGTTTGTAATAAATTCAAAATTATGTTTCTAATTCCAAATTTTAGTTGACAATTCTACTTATATTGATCAAGGGTAGCTGCAGGGAAAAATCTAGCTTTTTAGGATTTATTTTGAAAATTACCCAAAATGGCAAAATTCAAAATTTTTGAAAATCTTTCTAAATTTAAAGGGAATTTTTGGGTTCTTTGAGTTTTAGGGTTTTGGGTTATTTAAGAATTTGTGGAGGATTGTAGAAGTAGTGATGGATGAATGGAAAATCATTAAGTTTTGAAAATTTGTGTATTTCATTTGATTCCATTTTGAATAATGTATTAGTGTGAAGCTATACTTGTGTGCTGCATCATTTGGTATCAGAGTAGGATGAAGGTTGGGAGAGGAAGAGGATGTGTTACCCAAATGCAAAGAATGATGCAAAATCTACAAAGGCAAGACTAAGAACTTACAAAACAATTACACAATTAAGGATTGCAAGGAGGGAATGAATCTGATGAAGGGGCAAGCCAAAGATGTGCTGATCAAAATAAAGAAAATGAACAAGAGCAATTGGAAGAAATGAGCTTTAAAGAGAGAATGCTTAGGGCCTTAGAAAGGAGAAATGAAGGTATAAAGATTGATGTTTAAGACTATGCTGGTAGTCTTAAGCCAAAACAATTGATAGATTGGTTGAATGAGATGGAAAAACTTTTCGAATGGAAGCCTATTATAGAGGAAAAGAAGATGAAGTTTGTATGCACAAAATTAAAAGGACATGCAATGAAATGGTGGGATTATTTCCAAAAGGAATTGATGAGAAAAGGAAAGGAAAAGACCAAGGCATGAAGCAAGATGGAGAAAAAGCTAAGGGAAAAATTCTTACCCATAGATTATTCACAAACCCTCTTTTGAAGGTTCTAGAATCTGGAGCAAAACTTATCTTCTATGCAAGATTACACTAATGAATTCTACAAGTTATCCTTGTGTATAAAGCATCAAGGAAATGATGAGTAGATGGCTGCTAGATATATGAATGACCTGAAATTTTCCATTCTAGATGAGTTGAGCATGCATTGTGTTAGCAGTATGGAGGAGGCCTATTAGTTGGCTCTAAAGGCTGTAGAAAAATAGAATAGGTAATACATTCAGAGGAATTGAGGAGGTAGAAGGGGTACCTCAACTCCATTTCAAGGAGTTTCAAATCATGGTTGGGGAGAACCCTCCTAAAGATTTGAAAAAAATGTAGACACTAGACAAGATCCTTTGAATCAATAAAGAGGAAGGGGGTTTCAGAGAGGACAAGGCTATGGTAGTGGAAGAGGTTGGGAAAACCGAAGAAGGCCTTTCACTTGTTTCAAATGTGGAGGAGGTGGACATAAAGCCTTTGAATGCTAAAATTATAACATACCAGAAAAAAATCAAGGAGGACAACCTAGAGTGAACCTGTTCTAGGTAGAAATCACAATAGAAGGGGCAGATCAAGAAGTTTTACCAGATGTTGGAGAAACTCTCATGATGAGGAGATCGATAAATATCCTAGAGAAGGACAAAGTTCAAACAAAGAACTTTGATGATTCATGGTTTTGAACCAATATCTTTAGAACTAAATGCACTTCAGGTGGAAATGTATGTCTAGTTATTATTGATGTGGATAGTTGTGAGAATATGGTGTCTAGAGAAATGGTAGAGAAATTGAATGTACAATGTGAGAAGCATCCCCGTCCTTACCATATTGCATGGACTAAGAAAGGAAATGTAAGTCACTATTAATAAAAGATGCTTACTTAGGTTTACCATAGGAAAATTCTTCAAGGATGAGATATGGGGTGATGTTATTCCTATGGATGCTTTGTCATATATTTGGGAAGGCCATGGTAGTATAATAGGAAAATCATACATGATGGAGAGAAAAACACATACATTTTGGAAGGATGATTCTAAAGTGACTCTTTTGCCACGTAAGGATGAAAAGAAGAGTGAGACCATGTTGTCTAGAAACAAAGTTGTCAAAGAAATGAAGGTAACAGGCTGCTGTTACACATTGGAGTAAAAAGAGAAGAACAAGAAAACTCAGAACCACCTGATGCAATTAAGACATTAGAGGAGTTTGATGATGTTGTGCTTGATGAGCTACCTAATGGTCTACCACCAAAAAGGGATATTGAACAACATATTGATTTGATTCCTAGAGTGACTCTACCTAATCAAGCAGCTTATTGGATGAATCCAACACAACATGCAGAGTTGAACAAACAAGTAACAAAACTAATGAAAAAGGGTTTGGTTAGAGAAAGCACCACCCCATGTGCAATACCTAGATTGGTGACTCCAAAGAAGGATGACACATGGAGGATGTGCAGTGATAGGAGAGCAATTAATGAGATTACCATTAAGTACCGGTTTCCTATTCCTTGTATAGAGGACATGTTGGATGAACTATTAGGGGTGAAGTACTTTAGTAAGATTGATTTGTGAAGTGGATATCACTAGATTTGTATTTGTGAAGGGGATGAGTGAAAGACAACTTTTACGTCTAGGGATGGTTTGTATGAATGGATGGTTATGCCATTTGGGCTTTCTAATTCACCTAGTATAGTCATGCAGTTGATGAATGTTGTACTACGACCTTACATTGGTGAAGTTTGTTGTAGTTTATTTTGATGAAATCTTGGTTTCTACTAGAAGCAAAGAATACTTACAACACTTGAGGATCATCTTCGGTGTACTAAGGAAAGAGAAATCTAGGCAAATTTGAAGATGTGTAGATTAATGCAAAATAGTTTAAACTTTTTGGGCTTTGTCATTTTTGAAGATGGTGGTCAAAATGAATCAAAAAAAGGTCAAGGCAATCCTAGAATGGCCTAGCCCTACTAGCATAATAGAGGTAAGAAGTTTTCATGGGTTGGAAACTTTCTATCGAAAGTTCATTCAAAATTTTCATAGTATATTAGCACCCATAACAAATTGCACCAAAACAGGGGAATTCACATGGACAACAAATGGTGAGGAGAGTTTCAAATTCTCGAGCCAAAAGGTAACTTAAGCTCCTATATTGGCACTTCCAAATTTTGATAAGGTATTTGAAGCAAAGTGTGATGCTTCCCATGTTGGAATAGGTGTTGTTCTTAGCCAAGCAGGTAAACCAATAGCTTTCTTTAGTGAAAAATCAGATGAAGCGAGTGTTGACCTCAGTCGTTATTGAGAGGGGGGGGGGGGGGGGGGGGGTTGTGAATCAATACCAATTCCAAAACTGGCTACTCTCTTAACCGTCTAAAATAGTCTCATCAACAACCACTTGAATATTAACATAACTAAGAATGTAGTGAAATAAAAATACGTCAACTCACACAAAAAAATATTCATTAATGGACACAAATTTTATATGTGGAAACCCTCGATGACAATCCAGGGGGGGGGGGTAAATATACCCATGAACCTTTTACTGCAGATAAAGGTTGCCCAGTTAAGAGCTACAACTTATTCCTTCTGAGAACACATTTAGTTAAGAATGTTTGCCGACCGATTAAGATGTTTGCCAGTACGCATGAGATGGTGTGCACTTCTTGATTGGTTACCAATCAATGACAACACTTGTGTAGTGTATAGTATTTACGACACCAACTACCCTTTTTTATGCTAATGAGTCTGGTTGGGTCAACAGGACAAAAGAATTATTCCACCTATGATTTGAAGTTTTATGCAATTGTTCAAGCGTTAAGGCATTGGAGGCATTATTTGGTTCCACAAGAGTTTGTATTGTTTATGGATAATACTGCCTTGAAATACCTGAACACACAAAATAAAATGAATATTAGGCATGCCAAGTGTCTTTTCTTGTAGGGGTATACTATTTTTTTGAAGCATAAGTCTAGGAAACAAAATCCGGTTCTTGATGACCTTGAGCACAATGGAAACTAAAGTCGTAGGTTTTGATGCCATTAAAGTTTTGTATGAGAATGATTATGATTTCTGGGAGACTGTAGAGAAGCTCAGTTGCCACCATCTAGTATTTCAGATCATATAAGAGGTGAGTATTTTTCTGTAGGATGGTTACCTATTTAAAGGGAAACAACTTTGTATACTAGTGTTTACCGCATAGGTTAATTAAGAAATGTACACAGATAATGAACACGAACAACAGTACTCCTTTATTCGCATATGCCAACAGATTACATAACTGGTGATAAGATGCTTTACAATGACCCAAGAGTATGTATAAATACTTTGCGCCGAACCTTTCAGAAGGGTCCGTCGGCTACAAAACAATCCTAATCTACCCGTCGGCTGCAAAATCTTTACCGACGACAACACCCTGTCGGCTACAGTTTCTACCGACGACAACTAACTGCCTCCATGAGAGAGAATATTGTTAGAGAATTTAATAGTGGTGGTTTGGCTTGTCACTTTGGGAAGGACAAGGCAATAGACTTAGTGGAAAATAAGTACTACTGGCCGAAGATAAGAAGCAACATCACTAAGAATATGGCATGGTGTAGAATTTGTCAAGTGGTTAAAGGACACTCTTAGAACACATGCTTGTATACAATATTACCTGTAACCACTAAACCATTGACAAATTTGAGTATGCATTTTTTTCTTAGGGCTTCCACCTAGCAAGGTATTGATTCTATTTTTGTAGTTGATAGATTCTCCAAGATGCCTTATTTTATTGCTTGTTAAAAAACTAATGATGCAACAAGAATAGTAGACTTATTTTTCTCAAGGGTTGTTCAACTACATGACATTCCAAAGACTATCACATCTGATAGGGATACTAAATTTTTGAGTCATTTATGGAGGACCTTATGGAAGAAGATAGCAACAAAGTTACAATTTAACAGTTCCTATCATCCCCAAATAGATGTGCAAACTAAGGTAGTTAATCGGAGTTTGGGTAATTTGTTAAGGTGCGTTGTTGGTGAAAAGCCCAAATAGCGGAACTTGGCATTACCAAACCAGAGTTTGCTTACAACAGTTTTGTTAATAGATCAATTGGCAAATCTCTTTTTCAGATTGTAAAAATCCTCAAGGTGTTCTAGACCTCGTACCACTTCCTGTGCAAGATAGAGTTAGTGATGATGAGGAAGCATTTGCTGAACACCTTCAACAACTCCAATAAGATGTAAGAAGAAAGTTGCAGGATAGTAATGGGAGATGCAAAGCTGTTGTAGATGCTAGTAGATGACAATAGATATTTAATGAAGGTGATTTGGTGATGGTATGTACTTGAGACGTGAGAGATTTTCCATTGGAACATATCATAAGCTAAAGTACAAAAAGATAGGTCCTTACAAAATTGTCAAGAAGATAAATGATAATGCTTATGAGGTTTGTTTACTAGATGATTTAGATATTTCTCTTGTGTTTAATGTTTCTGATTTGTATGCATTCTACGGAGAGTTTGATGAGGCAGATAGCAGAAAGGAAGTGAATTGGCAACGCTAAATTCCAAGTAAGAAGAAGGAAAAGATTGCCCAAATTCTGGACAAACAGTTTATAGTCATACAGATTGGTCACTACAATAGGTGTTTGATTTAATGGGATGGATTACCAACAATAGATAGCACCTTGATATCAGAGTGGGAGGTGATGAAGTTGGACCCCATAAAAATGCAATAGTTTATAGACAACCACTTGTTGGAGTTGTGTTTTAACTTTTTTTCAACAAGGGGAGAATGATGCAGGGTCTTTCGACGGTCATAACTTTTGACTCGGATTTGGGTTTTCTACAACATTTTAAAGGAGGCTTCGTTAGGAGGAGTTACGTGGAAATCCAACTCAACCAACTTTGTTGGTGGTTGTTTCGATTTTTTTTTTCAAGAGCTAAAAAGCTCATCTAGACCTTTAGAATTAGCATTTAATTTTCTTTCTCCATTTTTTAGAAACTTGTGTTTGTAATGAATTCAAAATTATATTTCTAATTTCAAATATTAGTTGGCAATTCTTCTTATCTTGACAGAGGGTAGCTGTCAAGAAAAATCTAGCTCTCTAGGATTTATTTTGAAAATTACCCAAAATGGCAAAATTCAAAAATTGTGAAAATCTGCCAAAAAAGGGAGTTTTTCGGGTATTTTGAGTATTAGAGCTTTTGGTTATGTAAGGATTTGTAGAGGATTGTAGAAGCATGATGGACGAATGAAAAATCCTTAAGTTTAAAAAAATTGTGTATTTCATCAGATTCTATTTTGAATAATGTATTAGTATGAAGCTATACTTGTGTGCTGCATCATTAATTAACCTTTTAAAGGATGGTTTGAAACCCATCACACATTTTTAAAAATATAACTATTCCTCTCTTTTAAGAGAGCTTTTGTAAAATTCTTTAATTATCTTTCTTTAAATGATAGCATTATAATAGCTTTTATATTCACCTCCCTTTTTAAATTCTAAAAGATTTATTTCATAACTTGATCTATTCTTGGAGAAAAAGTCACATAACATATCCCCCCTCGTAATTTGCCACTGGCCTCAGTAGCACGAGATGTATCTACGTCACAGCTTGAAGGATTAGTTAATAATTGAATATTGCAATATTGAATACCCATACTTCATCTAATAGAATGCTTTCTTCTTTTGATGCATATATCTCTTTTACCTGTATTTATTAATATTAAATTAATATACAATTCAAAGAAAATTATTTTGCAAATTAAAATTATGATGGGAACTATATATATACATTTCTTATATTTGAACTCTACAATTGTAAAAATTAATAATGCTTAATCTCATATATTTCAACTTCATCAAGTTGTCTTTTTATGTAATCTATTTTCTTTAGTACAAATATTTAGTCTTGTAACTTCAATATTACTTATAAAAGTCTCATCCTATGTTGACATAACATTTACCCAGTGAATGACATGCATATCTCATACTATGTAGCTAGTGATCATTATATATTTAACATATATTCCAAGATGATAATCATGCATTCAAGATTTTGGACTGCACAGTTATCCTCATTTGCTATATACAAGGTTATTGGGTTGTACAAGAATAATAAAATAAAATATTCTTGTTAAGCATCTTAGCAATAATAGAACGATAGTAAACTATACATAGAGTGATTCATACAAAAGCACTAGGTATAAATTTAAATGTGGAAGGGTTGGAAGACGATGGTCAAAATATGTACAGTAATACATATTTGACAAAATTGAGGAATACTCCCATTAGCTCTGAACCATATGTTGACATAGAAGAAGATTTTGATGTCATGATGGCAAGAATTATCAAAAGGACTGGGAAGTGGGTTGAGTGGACAGCTAAGAAAGGCCGGAGCAAGAGCAAAACTACTCAAGATTCTCCAGCTGCAGCTACTCTTGCTTCATCTCAAAGTGCCACACCCAGTGCTACTACTACACCTGCTCAAGGTCCAGCTCAATCTATAGGAGGAGGTGATCAACCCCCGGAGAAGAATGTTCAAATAGCCCCAACCTGTCAAGGTGGATCACTACCAGCCATTGGAGCTCAAGCCAAAGCTGAAAAAGAAATGGAAGAACAGAAAGATGGATCTCCTGCCCCAGTCTCACCTCCACATGCCACTCTACCCCCATCTCTTCAAGCTTCTCCAGTCTCATCTCCTCATGTTGCCCCTGTCTTATCCCCTCATCATAGCCCTACACCATCTGTAAGTGCTCCTTTTCTAAAGCCCACTGGTTCTCCTATTCAAATAATAGAGATTGGAGATAATAAAAGTAGTAGTAGTGAATCCACTGAGTTTGATGAAGTTGCAAAGAAAACTCAAGAAGAAGAGAAAGCTCCAGGTTCATCTAGGCTTCTTTCTCGAGATCCAAAGACCCCCTTTTCTGCAACTACAGCGACGAGTCCAATGAAGAAGAAAATGTTCAGCATTGAATCACTTGGAACAGCCTCCAAAGTGATTAATACAGAGTCTTGGCTCGAGGATACTTTGGAGAAGAATCGAAAAAGAAAAGATGAAAGTGTTCCTTCAAAAGATGTATCTCAAGCGGTTCGCTCAGGATCTGCCATAGTAAAAGCTAAAAAGAAGAAGACCTTGTCAATATTGGGACAAGATCTAGAAATAGGGCACTTAACTATGGAGGTAGCAAAACCAAACGAGGCAGGGAGAATTGAAGATACGACGCCAGAGGACTTCACTCTGCATTCAATTGATCTGGGAGAGGCGAGACATGATACAAAGGTAGGCCTATGGAAATCGAGTAATGAGGTGATAGAAGAGCAATTGGAGAACCTCAAGTCATCGAAGATCAGAATGAAAGCTGAAATAGAAGAGTTAAGAAGGTTCATCAGGCAATTAGTTGTTCCATTGGCAACTATTACTGTTGTGCCTGCCACTGAAAATCCTTCAGCAGAAGAGGTACAAGCCTTCATATCACAACTCCAAAAAGATAGGTATTTTGGTCAGATTGGAAAGGAATGGATCGAGAAACTCAATGTAGATGGAGTTTCCCTAATCGATCAAATTGGGAATATTATCCTCCGACTAGAAATTGAAAAGGATAATATCACGTCTAATAGTAATACCTTGGTTGGAGAAAGAGTGAGGTGTATAGAATGTATTTCTTTCCTGATGATGGTTATTCAGATGAAAGCAAAGGATGCAATTGAAGCAAAGATTCTTAAGGAGGGAAATGAACCTCTGAATGAATGGCTCCAGAGTATGCAGTTCAAGATGGAAATGATTCAAGAGGCTGAGAAAGGACTCAGAGAAACAGGGGACAAAGTGAAGAAGACCCAGGATAGAGCATTTGAGCTTATGCGAGGATTGCACACTGAGTCACAAACCAGTGGACAAGGGAAATCCTTTATCAATATAGAAGTGATGAAGAATAATTTTTCTACATATTTAAGTAACCTGTCCGGGATAGCTTCAAGCAGTCAAAACAGGGTAACAGAACTGCAAACACTTGGTGGATGCGTGCACGTGGCTGCTGAAGAAGTGGCAAGTCAGTTGAATGAAGTAAAAGAACTAGCTCTAGAGCATTCAAGGTGGCTTTTGAGATTCACCAACATGCAAGTACCCAATCATGAAGAGTTGATTCCCATAACGGTGGTTGCTAAAACATATAGGACAAAAACTGAAAAGGGGAAGAAGTCCAAGTGATTCAGATTACCTCCTTTTCATTTTTTGTTGTAATTTTTGAAATCTTTGTTAATATTTTGATATGATAAATTGGCATCTTGCCATTTGTCATCAGGAGAAGATGAACCGATTAACATTCCCATTGTAACGGTCATCTCTCAAATCCTATATGTATGAAATTCAATGATTAATCAAAGGTCGGCAAAATTTTGGTGTGAAGTACTATTTTGTTGCAGAGACAATTGAATGGTATTTTGTTTCAATCATTTTCCATTCCAGTAGATTTTGCGATTAGTGAGTATTTCCTTTCTATATTCCAGAGAACTAAGGAAGAACAGAGTTTCATATCCCCTGTTTTCTAGAATACAAATGAATGTAATAAGTATTGTTATAATTCATTTGACGAAAGGATTCCTTTAGTTTTCCTGATTTATCAATCTTAGTTTAGATTTGAATTTCAAATTATTCTAGTCATATGTGAATAGATTTATGGATTCATAAGAAGTGTGGATACGTGAATCTGTTTCAGTATTTAGAAGTCCTTCACGCCTGAATCAAGTTCTAGTTAGGCTTAATTTGGTTTGCCTCTTCTGCTCTTGGCTTAAGAGCATACCCCATATTAGCTGTAGGAATAAAACACAATTCCTTGAACATCATTCACACAGGGAGCTGTACCTACCAATTTAGAGAGAAGCCAGTAATCAGAGAATGGCTTTTCAACTCTTGTAAATAGATATTGTTAATTATTTAGGCATTAAGAGTCGTATCTTCATAAGAAACAAGAGAGGACAAATCTGTTTAGCAACAGATTTTTGGCGACTTTGCTGGGGAGAGGAACAGTCGCTTGATCAAAAAGCCTATGTCATGAGGAAAAATGGTACTACCTCATGAAAACATAATCGCAGTGCTCCAACCTAACCTCGGTTTTCAAGACGACCAAGAGGACATAATTTCATCTCTTAACACATTTGTTTGGAGGCATAGAAGGAACACTGAACATTATCGGAATGCTAGCCAGATATTAGAGGAAGAAGAAAGAAGAGCTGAAGCTTTAGAAAGAGCTGTTCAAAGGAGAGATATCCGGAGAGTAGAAAGACAATTAAGACAGTAAGCTTAGAGTTAAAATACACCTAGCATCCTGGAACAATTTAGGTTCCTCAGAAGTACCAAGGAACAGGGTGGGCAAGATTCCACCTTTGATAAACTAACAAAGCTCGGCTTTCCTATTTTAGAAGTTCCAAAGCGGAAAGGTGAAGGAAAAAGTTGGAGTAGATCCCCTTCCCCTGTTAGAAATCAAGACGCCAACACTTCACATTCCCCTTGTTAGGTGTTAGCACTTCACAGAGTTACTGCACCTCTAGTTGTTAATTTTCCGCCATATACTGCTAGAACAATCATGGCTGCTCCATGGGCTGCAACAACAGGGCCATTAGCACTAAATGCCTATCATCCACTCCCAGCTGGTTCAAGGAAGAATTTTCCTAAATTCTCAGGGGGTGGGAAGGTTACTACAGATGAGCACATTAAAGCCTTCTTTGCGGCTACCCATATATTAGGGGTGGGACATGAAGATGTTGTTGTACGGTTGTTTGTAGAGACCCTTACAGATAGTGCAGAAGACTGGTTTTATCATTTAGCTGATGGTTCAATAACGGATTGGGACACGATGAGAACTGAATTTGAAGCCAGATTTAAAACTGCGAAAGATGAACACGCCTTGCTAACACAGTTGACTTCAATTAAGAAGCAACCAACTATGAGCATGAGGGATTTCGTTGCCAACTTCAATAAGATTAATAGCAGAAATCCTACTGCTGATAGACCCACACCTGGCAATTTAAAAACTTTCTTTATTAGTGCTATGCCTTCAAATATCAATTATGATCTGAGAAGAGCACGCCCTACTGATCTAGCTGACGCACAAAAGAAAGCTATTGAATGTGAAGATGACCTAATTTCCGCGGGAAAATGGAAATGAGAACTTCAAACTAAAGGGAGTTCTAGTAATACCACATCATCAGAAGAGATGATTCAGAAGTTGTCTAATGAGTTAGTAGCAATGAAAAAGCAATTACCTGGATTCAATAACTCTCATCAACGGAATTACCAAAACTCACCAGGAAGAAGTAATGAAAGTAGATTTCCGCAGCTTAAGGTTCACAACCTAGGTTGCAAATTGAAGCAACACCGAAAAAGGGAAATATGTGCATCTTTCATTTAACCACAGATCATGACAGTGAGAATTGTCCGGAGACTGTTCGTATGATGCAATTGCTATCTACTAATGAATTAAATATTGCAGCTCCATGTTCAGAACCTAATTCCTGTTCAAATGGCGATTCTGTAAATTTATTTTTAGAAAATGAATCGGAGTCTGAATCAAAAGGTGAGTGTTACGCAACTATTGATGGAACCTCATACATAGTACTTACCCGTGGACAAAGGTTGAAGAATCAAACCTCTAGTCATACTCACAAAGATGGCTCCAGTCCCTCTATGAGTAAAGTACATACTGATCAAGAAACATCCACTTCGCAAATGGGTAAGGACCATACATCTTTTGATTTCATTCAATTTTGTGAAGAGTCAAAGTTTCAAATTTCCACTATTGATTATTTAAAGTCACATCCTTCTGAGCTAAAGAGATTAGTGGATAAATGTAAAGGAGGTACCTCAGACTTGAATCATAATGTGACTATTGAAATTGAAGATGAAACCTTAACATCTGGCTTGTTTAATCAAGAAGATTCTACTGTTTTAGCAACCTTCCCTGGACAGAAGCCTGAACCTTTTTATATTTCATTGTATATTAATGGATGTAAACTTAGTAATTGCATAATAGATTCAGGTGCATCAGATAATGTTATGCCATATTCCGTAGCTAAAGCCTTGGGGTTGAATCTTACTAAAGTGCATGGGAGATGTTATTCTATGGATGCCAAACAAGTCCCTTTGCTTGGACAAATTAAAGATGCACAAGTAGCTCTAGCCTCATATCGAGAAAAGAAACTCCTGTTAACCATTCTGCTAGCTGATATTCCTGCAAGTTATGGACTCCTTTTAAGTAGAAGTTTCTGCCAAGACTTAGGAGGAGAAATTAAGCTAGACTGGTCCCAAGCTGTGATTACCCATTGGTAATAAGAAGGTCAAGTTAGAACCTGAAGAAAAAGAAAAATTCATAGTCTTGAAATCGGATGATCCCAAAGCTCAAATTTTATATCAAGAATTGGAATTCGGTAATTATATGTTATTTACTGAAGAAGATTCAGGTAAACAAATGAACGAGAATCAGGTCAAGAAGGTTCCTGATGAAAACAAAGAGGTTTCTGAGATCTGGACATTCGAATTTGATGGAAGTTGTGCTTCCTCAGGCTTGGGAGCTGGCGTAGTATTGATATCCCCAGAAGGAGAAGCTGAGCCCTTAGCTTTCAAATTAGAGTTTGGTAACACAAACAATACAGCAGAATATGAAGCTTTAAGATTGGGGATAGTTACTGCAAAAGAAAGAGGGATAAAAGTCATAAAGGCACAAGGTGATGCAGAGCTTATTGTGAGACAAATCAAAGGAAAGTTCTCAGTAAAGAATCATAAACTGAAGAATTACAGGAACAGGGTGTGGGATGAGATAGAAGGTTTAGATGCCTTCTCCATTAGAGCTGTGCCAAGAGAAATGAATACAAAGGCTGACTCACTTGTAGTCTCTGCTTCCTTGTTACTCCCACATCCAGATTTTAAGGATAAAAAATATCAAATTGAAATTATATATCGATCTGCTGTCCCAGATAATATAGAATCCTGGCAAGTCTTTAATGATGATAAGAGTTTGTAGCTGTTTCTTGAAAATGACAAAGCCAGTTTTGAACCTGAGTCTCGCGAGGACGATGAACATAACAAAAGTGGTGAGGTTCAACTAAAAGGAAATATTATTCCCCCTTATTTTGTAGCTCTGGAAAAGTTGTTTAACAGACATGATGCCTATGTTAAGCGGAAAAGAACAGGAAAGGGACCTACCACAGGTGAATATGAAGGATTGAACATTGGAGATGTCCATGGTTCCAAAATGATTAATATTGGAAAATGTTGTACTCCCGAAGAGAGAGAAACTGCAAAGAAATTATTCGAAGAATATAGAGATGTCTTTTCTTGGAGCTATGAAGACCTGAAGAGCTACAGAGGAGGAGAGGTGAAACATCAGATTCCTCTCAAACCAGATGCAGTACCTTTCCGGCAAAAGCAAAGAAACTATAATCCAAAGGTTGCAGATGCCATTTTCCAAGAAGTTGATAAAATGTTAAAAGCAAGGATCATTTATCCTATCCATCACTCTACCTGGATAGCCAACATAGTACCTGTCAGGAAGAAGAACAGAGAGATAAGTATTTGTGTAGATTTCCGTAATTTGAATCAAGCATCTCTCAAAGATAATTTTGCTCCCTCAAACATGGACCATTTGTTACAAACAGTTGCTGGATCTGAGATGATGTCTATGCTCGATGGCTTTTCAGGTTATAACTAGGTCGAAGTAGAAAAGAAAGATCAACATAAAACAGCGTTCACAACTCCTTGGGGTACATTTGAATATCACAGGATGCCTTTGGGACCGATCAACGCTGGGGCTACGTTCCAAAGATGTATGAGTAAGACCTTCGTTGATATGAAAGATCGAATAATAGTCATATACCTGGATGATCTCATTGTGTTCTCCAAAAAATGGAAAGACCATATGGAGGATCTGAGAAGAGTGTTACAAAGATGCAGAGAGCATGGGATTTCTCTCAACCCGAAAAAGTCAGTTTTTTGTGTAACTGAAGGAAAACTACTTGGACATATAGTGTCATAGGAAGGCATTAAAATTGATCCTGACAGAGTAGAGGCCGTCCAGAGACTAAGCCTGCCTATAAACAAAACAGGAGTTAAATCTCCAGAGACTAAGCCTGCCTATAAACAAAACAGGAGTTAAATCTTTCTTTGGCCAGGTGAATTTCCTTAGAAGGTTTGTTCCCGATTTCGCAGAAACTACTAAGCATATAGTAGATATGATGAAGGGAAATTCAAGTTTCAAATGGAGTGAGGAAGGAAAGCAAGCTTTTCAAGATATAAAAACTGCTGTTGCTAATGCCCCTGTGCTATGTCATCCAAATTACAAGCAAGACTTTATTATTTATGGTTATGCTTCAGAACATACATTATCAGCTATTCTTGTGCAGGAGAATGATGAAGGAATACAAGCTCCCATTGCTTTTATGAGCATACCTTTGAAAAATCACGAACTGAAATATTCACAAATTGAAAAGCATGCTTATGCAGTAGTCAGAGCACTTAAGAATTTTCGTTTCTATATCTTACATTCACACTCTATTGTCTTTGTCCTAGACACAGCAGTAAAAAGTGTACTAATGCAATAGGAAGTAGGTTGCAATGTCAGAGGAGCGTGGGTGGCGAAGATACAGGAATATGATATTGAGATTAAACCTACTGAGCTGATAAGAGGAAATGCTCTATGCAGAGCAATTGCAGAAAACAAAACCACTGGAGAATTAGAAGAATCGGATGAGAAGCAACTGGTGCTAGCAGTAGGTCTCTATGATTCATGGTTCGAAAACATTTCATACCTTTTAACATATGGTGAATGTCTAGAAGGTTTGAATGCAAAACAAAGAAGAAATCTTAAATTAAAAGCGGCCAAGTATGTGATTTGGGATGGCAAGCTTTTCAAAAAGGCTATTGATGGTACATTCCTGAGGTGCGTAGATAAACCACAGCAAGAAAAGTTGTTGAAAGCATTTCATGATGAGGCCTGTGGAGGACACTTCTCTTCTTCAGTTACAACTTTTAAAATACTAAGGCAATGCTATTACTGGCCTGGGATGTTCAAAGATGCATATGCATGGGTAGCAAACTGTGAAAAGTGTAAAATGTTCTCTGGTCGCCCTCAATTAGTTGCCCTACCATTAAGACCTGTTATCATTGAAGGACCTTTTCAACAATGGGGCCTTGATTTTATTGGTCCTATCAATCCCACATCCACTGCTGGTCATCCATACATCATAACTGCAACTGATTACTTCACTAAGTGGGTAGAAGCCAAAGCCACGAAGAAGACTACTACAGAAGTAGTGTGCGAATTTATAAAAGAAAACATTCTGGTCAGATTTGGTGTTTCTATTAAGTTAGTAATGGATAATGCATCCTATTTTTCTTCAATTGAAATTACTGACTTATGTTTTGAGTATGGGATCACCGTTAGTCATTCATCTGATTATTTCCCTCAAGGGAATGGACAGGCAGAGTCTAGCAATAAGAATTTAATTAATATTGTTAAGAAGCTGGTCTCAGATAATCAGAAAAATTGGCACAAAAAGATTCATGAGGCACTTTGGGCAGACAGAGTGACACCCAAGAGGGCAATTGGTATATCCCCTTTTGAATTGGTTTATGGAATTGAAGCTAATCTACCTTTACCATTGGAATTGGCCAGAAGCAAACTTAGAACAGTAATTGAAGATGATGTCTATAAGGATGGTCTAGAAAAGAGAATCCTGTATCTAAGTAAACTGGAAGAAGAAAGGATGGAAATTGTTGATCATATCACACAGCACCAAATGTGAGCAAAAGAACTATTTTATAAGAGAACAAGACCGAGGAAATTCATGGTAGGAGACAGTGTGCTACTTTGGGACAAAAGAAAGGCCTCGAAAGGAATGCATAAAAAGTTTGATCCTCTATGGAAGGGTCCGTTCAAAATTCAACTGGCATTCGAGAACAATTCTTTCAAACTGGCGTATGAAGATGGTGAAGTACTACCCCTGACTTATAATGGTTAGGATCTCAAGCTCTACCAAGTTACAAATTGAAAACAGGTAACCCCTGTAATGTACCATAGTTAGACTTAGTGTTGTGTGTGTCTTAGTTAGCCTTCCCTTTCCGGTGTCTTTTCCTTGCTTTCTTGTTTTGTTTTGTTTTTGTTGTGTTGCCGCCTTTTATTTTCTTCTGCGAAACCAGAGATTCTAAGTCCCTTTGCTTGGGCATACTCTACCCAAGTCCCCAGTCAGAGCCAGCTGTTGCCCCACTTTTCACCATATACAAATTTTGCAAAGTGGAAAGTGAACTAATGTCATGTTTTGACAAAGTCTGGTCAATAGGTCTTTCCTCTTTAGATGCTGAGTTTCTCCATTGGTTTTCATCTTTTCCCTTCTCCCTTGTCACATATAGCCCGGGTGGGTATTTCTTGATTATCATGAGTCTTAGGGGTAATTTAGAGCCATACTCGATGGAGATTCTCGAATTGTGCTAGATCATTTGAATTTATTGCAGCTCATTTAGTTTGGAGATAGAGAAAATTGAATTGGCGGAAAATCAGGTTCCGACTTCTCCTTAGCAGGATTTCGCACCCCAAAGGTGAATTTCCGCAAAGGCTGGCAAATGCTATTTGTAAGCCTTATTGAAGCAAAGCAAATCATGTTATGAAAAGATCATTCAACTGATGTCATGATTTCACAGCGAGAATCATTTTAAAGTCCGAAAAATAACCAGAATAGTGATCGGCGGAAAATCAGGAAAGAGCTTCTCCATGGTGGATTCCGAAGTCAGAAATCAGTTTTCCAAAGAGGTGTATGTAAAGGAATTAAGAGAGCCAATGGGTCCCGCCTCTCACTTGCGAAGTTAGTTTTGTGTTTTCCGGAGGCTTAAAATAAAGTGAATAGGGCAGAAGAAGTAAAACAATGGGCATTGGCGAAAAACAAAGTTTCTTCTTCTCCATAGCGGGTTTTCGCACCCAGAAGGTGAAACTCCGTAGTGATCCATAAATGCTATCTGTAGGCTGAAACAAGGAAAGGTAAGCCATATTATGGTCAAGACATTCAAAATTATCATGTTTTCATAGCGGAAATTACTTATAACTCATTAAGATGGTCAGGATAAGCATTGTCAGAAAACTTAGAAGTAGCTGCTCCTCTGGCGGACTTCGAACCAAGAGGTAAATTTTCATGAGAGATGGATTCGTGTGAATCACTACTCATGAAACATGAGTCAATGAGGTTGACTCAAAAACTACACAGTTAAATCTTGATAGCAATATCATGAAGGTCATTGAGTTTTACTTTACACTCCCCAATTGCATTTTTGAATGTTTCTAAAACCATTTCCAAAATAAAATTTCATTCTGTGACACTAGTTGTTGTAAACGACAAGCGCTATTGGCACAAGCTATGAATGTAAAGAAAAACCTCCCAAGTCTTGAGAAATTTAAAAGATGTTCTCCTAAGTCTTGTGAAGGAAAACGTCCCAAGTCATGTTGCTTCATCTCTTGCTTGTTGCTTCCGTTCTGGCTTCATCGCTTTTGTTGGTTGTGTTACCAGCTGTTGTTAATGTTTGGTAGCTTTAGTCAGATAAACCTATTGTATATATATATATATATATAAAGTATTATTATGTGAGAAATTAATATAATAATAATTCATGAAAATCTTATATATATAAAACTATAATCAGAATTTATTATTATATCAATTATCTACTAAACATTGAGACATGTCCCATTAAGGGACATGTCTTTTCTTGGCTCATGCTGTTTATAAATCCAAGAGGTTGCTGCCTTTGGAAAACACATACCTAACATGGATGTGCAAATATATTTGCAGCAATCTGAAAGCTCAACATGGTATCAGAGCAACGCTCATTTTCTGTGCCTTCTCTTTAGTGAAAGAGCAATTTCTTTTTATTATTACAATATTTCCTTTCATAAAATTGAACAAACCCACAATTGCATTGATTCAAGATCATTGTGAGTATTGGGTATTGATTCTTGAATTAGAAGTGATGACTATATTGGTGGATAGGAAGTATAACCATTGCATGAGAAACTCAAATAGACAAAAGTATAATTATCCTTTCTTACTCTACTAGATAGAAAAATCGAGTAGCAGAAATAGAGACAACTAGAAAAAATAAGGAAGGATAATACAGTAAGCAAGGGGTATTCGTAAGTAGTTAGTGACATGATAGTACAATCTGCAAAACCAAAGACTAGGGAAGTCAATAGTATGATTTCCCATATAGCACTGGGGAACCATAAATGCAGCCGCCATCCAAAATTGTGACTCATAGCCATATGACGTACAAGACAAGACAACACAATCGACAATAAACACAACAAGAGGACAAGTGTGTGGATTGACCATTAGCGAACCTGAGAATTATACCAGACAAGCGTAAGAGGAGGTGAGAGTGACTGGCAATCAGTACAGTTAGTAAGTGGACGATAGAATCAGAACCGAACCCAGTGAACCAATACTTGAAGAGTTAGGGTCCTTATCAGCCCCAGGTGGCAAGAATAAGGAGGAAGTGCGACAGCGTTGTTAAAATAAACCCTGCCAACCAATCGTGGCATCAATACAAAAAACCGCCATTTGTATCTTGAAGCATACTAATACCTTAGAAATGAATTGTTTGATTAGACAAGAAGACTTTGGGGCCTATTTGAGGAGTCGACACACCTCGTGAGAAGCTAAGGATGGAGAAAATCGATGGAAGTTGTATTTATGAATGAAGGAATGTTTGACTAAAATCATTGGATACAAAATTGGAGAAGAGTGCTTAGTTGAAAAAATAAAGAAACAGGAAGAGTTGCCACATGACAAACTAATTACTCTTGGTTATACAGATAAGGAATGGTACGAATAGAAACTTTTATCTAAGAGATATAGAGAGGACTACACAAGAGGAAGTGTAATCTATTTTTGAAGGGGCATGATTTTTTTTTGAAAAAGCACATTTTATACTAGATAAAATATAAATAAGATTTATGTCATTTATAAAAGTGAGTGGCTGCAGATAAGAATGTGTAAAAGAGGTATGGGGTTACTTGTATTTATAATAAATATAAAAGTGTGTATGAAGAAAGTGAAAAAAATGTGTTCCATGGCAAGAGCATGCAAAGCATCAATACACACTAGGGTAGGAGGGAAGTAGTCTCTACGATGGAAATATATTGGAGTTACAATGAGAAGCCAAAGTAGGAGTAATCCAAGTGCTTTATGAAGAGGAGCTATTTCTAGAGATGCTACCTCTAAGGGACATTAAGCGGAACTCAAGATATGGAGGGAGACAAGCATTTTTCTGATTATTATATCTTAAGAACTACCTCTATTTACTTTTTGTAGTTAATCTCTTATTTATATTTCTATACATACTATAAGAGCTATTTGCGTTAATCTTTTCCTCCGAGTATGTTCTTGTGGGAAAAGGGAGATTGATATCAGATTTAGAGGGAGTCTGACACTTCTTCAAAGACAACTTTGGATGAGGAGCTTAGATGATTGATATTCAAAGGGAGTTCTAATGTCCATGTATGTGACTATATGATTTTAATGGGCCTACCCCTTGTGTACATCATGATGAAGCGAGTACTTCCAAATGATTATCACTTGTATTTGTAGAAGGTATTGGAAGATGACGATCTTACAATAACTTAAATAACGATATACCTTTTATGTAAATCTTGAAACAAATCATGATAAATTATATCTTTTAAATCAACAACCAAGTGTTAGATGTCATTCACTCGACAGTCTATGACTTGTTTGTATAGATATATGATAGGCATTTGGTTAATATCGTGTTGATATTCTGCAGGCCATTACCTTATTAAGTACTTGGTGAATATCATATGTTGATATTTTGCAGGCCAATACTCAGAGTATTTAGTGAATATCATCTGTTGATATTTTGGAGGCCAATACTCACGATATCAAAATGATGAGAATCTTCTAAACAAAGATATCCTTAAATTTTGCCATTCTGAATATTACCAATGGCGTAATATCGTGTTTATCCTCACTAGCTAAGAGGAAGTGTTAATGTTTGGTAGCTTCTGTCGAATAAATCTATTTTAGATACACACACACATATGTACACACACACACACACACACATATATATATATATATATTTGTCATATATGAGATATAATTTACATATATATATATATTTATTATGAGATATAACTTTATATATCTAAAGTATTATTATGTGAGAAATTAATATAATAATAGTTTATGGAAATTATATATATATATATATATATAAAATTAAAATTTGATATTAATTATCTAATAAATGAATAGACATTTCCCATGATGGGGCATGTCTCTTCTTGGCTTACGCTCTTTATAAATCCAAGAGGTTGCTTCCTTTGGAATGGAATACACATACCTGACATGGCAATGCAAATACATTTGTAGCAATCCAAAACCTCAACACCAGTTTTCTTTTTGTGGGTGTGGTTGCATGGGTTGTGGGTGTTTGTTGCATGTCTTGTATCTCCTTTCATGTGGGATTCTTACAACTTTGCAAACTCTTGGAGTTTTAGTTTTTTTCTCTCCTACGTTTTTCCTGATTGCTCGACCTATTTGCCTGTATGCTCTGTGTTCGGCCTTGCATTCGAGTGCATCTTCCTTTTGTCTTTGAGGTCTCTTGTGTCTTCATTTGGGCAATAGTATAAATGCTTAGTGCTTTTTTTCCATTTTTTTCTTCTCCTTCTACTCAACTAGTTTTCAATTGGGTCGATATTGTTGGTTCTGTTTTGATTGTGTGGTTGCTCCTCTTGCCCCTGCACTTTGTTCTTGCAAGATCTCATTGGATCTTCCTTTGACAGGGGCTTCTTGTTTCAAGGTGTTTCTAGTGTGTTGGCTGAACTATTTGGTTGGTGACTGCTGTTTCTTCCCTGTGCCTTATTGCTATCCATTATCTTTCACTACTTGTTGTTGTTGTTGGTCTAACCTGTGGTTGTTTTTGCCTTTGTCTGTTGGCATTTTTCTA
This sequence comes from Cupressus sempervirens, assembly GCA_028749045.1. Classification (NCBI taxonomy): domain Eukaryota; kingdom Viridiplantae; phylum Streptophyta; class Pinopsida; order Cupressales; family Cupressaceae; genus Cupressus; species Cupressus sempervirens. The sequence goes on along the minus strand of CM053784.1, from coordinate 767,098,864 downwards.
TTCGCCCTATAGATACTCCTCTTTCTTAACTCCTGTCTATTGCCTATCAACGATTCTTAGATCGAAAGGTTAGGCTTGAAATTGAAGACCAAAGTCTTTGTGACACTGTGTAGTTTCTTACTATGTCTTTGAATGATTTGAAACAACATGTTTGCTCTAATTCTACGTATATCAAAGGTTTCTTTGCAACTTGTACCACAGAAACAACAAACATCAAAACTCATATTGACTTCATTATTGAACAGTTTGGGGAAATTGGTATCATTAAGGACAAGCAAACTAAACTCGTTAACATACAACTTCCTTGAACTCGTTTACATACAAACTTCTTTGATTTTGAAAACAAAACAACATATTAAATCTTGGGCCTCCATTTGTAACAACACCATCACTGCACTTCTCTTTCGCATGGAAATGATTGTACAAGAGATGTGGGTAGATCACAATGTTGGCCGTTCTCGAGAGCTCAATTTAAGTGTTTGGTCCCTTTCTCTCGCTTTCGTTGATCCGATTTCGGTTGAGTAATTTTTCCTCAGCGACTATTTAGGCATTTTAAATATCACACTTAACAGGGTTTTGGTTGGCCCCAACGACACTTTTCTCATGTTCCTTTCTCAGACTCGCCAACTCTGAGTTTTTAGAGCAAGGAGGAAGCTTTTGCCTCTTTTTACCAAGATTTATCTTGATGAAGATCTCTTGAAATCACAGGTGGTAGAGTTGAAACACTCTTAGGGACTTGTTGGAAAGGCTAGATGCAATAGGAAGTGGGCAGTTTTTCGCAACCTTCGAGTTGTTATTCGAGACTCCCCTCCTACTGGCTGGGAACAGATACCGTCTTTCAAGGCCAAATGATGGTCTTAGCGGTAGTTGGACAAGAGGAAGCCTCTTAGTGGTTCCCTACTTCTCAAATTTTGGAATGACAGAGGTACTTTATAGTCCTTGTCAGAGCTTTTTCAGGATGTCGGCTCTTCTAATATTCTTGTCGTTATTGAGACTCATGAGAGACTTATCCATCTTCGTACTTGGTTCGCTGTGTATTAGTGGCTCTCCGCCTGCAGGGACGAGGTCAGGACTTCTAGTGTTGTTAGGGGGTTGCATGGTGGCGCTTGTTTGATTAGAGATTGTCTCTTCAACACTACTTCGGTGGTTCAATCTGACACATTGGCTAGATTCTCGTGGAACTGTATCGGTTGCACTACATAGCATCAACATATATCTTCATTGCAGTCTTCTACTTTTTGCCGGCCTCCTCGTCTAATGCAGTAGATAACACATAGGGTGGCGACCCTTATGTTGTAGTGTTCCGATCCATGCAACGACTCTTAACAATCTCTCGCTACAATTCTGGAGGGCAGTACGGTAAGATTGGGGTCAATGTACGGATGTAACCTGGAGGCCGTACGGTGTCTGTGTGACTGTACGTAATGATGGAGTGGAGATGGCAGCTGACCGTACACCAAGGATGGGAAGGCCGTACGGCGTGTAGTCACTTGTACGGTGCACAATGGAGTTCATATGGTGGAAAGGCTGTACTAGGGGGGTACAATGGCCATACGGAGGAGGGAGGAGCAGCACAGTGGATGCAAACAAGGCCGTATGATGGATTCCAGAGAGTTGTGCGATGTATGGTATTGGTGTCTGTGTCCAATGATGTGTGGATGAAGTCGGGTGTTGGTGGGTGATCAGATCACTTAATACAACCAAGATAAAACTCGAACAAGAAATGGAGAGTGAACACAGAAACATTCAATTAATATTAGCAATATGATGGTGCTTTGATTTGCCAAATTTGAGTGAAGTGTTATAGGCGACGGAATAGGGTGAGGGTTGAATCCCACCAAAACTAGAATAGCCAAGTAGGGAAGATCTTTCACTTCCGAAATGGGGAACAATAGAGAATCCCAACTAGAATTCACAATACAAAGAAATAATCCAAATTGCATACCTAAAGACTACCTACAAGTCGTGCTTAAATACCCGTCGGGAAAACTTTTCGAGAGTGTATAAAGATAGCCGACGGTGACACAAACTACGAAAACAAAATAAAAATGGGTTCGAGATATATTAAATCAATCAACCCATTAACAATAGTTTGATAAATGATTTATTTTATAACGAGAACATTACAGTCGTCCCATCCCAAATTTTGCTTGTCCTCAAGCAAATGCAATGCCGGGTGCTGGAAAATGTGCTCGCTCTCCCACGTTGCATCATCTAATCGCAAGTGTTTCCAACGCACCGAATATTCCTTCACCGTGCAGTTCCGCAGGGTGTTTTCACGTACTTCGATGATCTCGACTAGTTCCAATATGAGCTTTCCTTCTTCATTGAGTGATGGAAGGTTTGTGGCTATCGTGACGTTTTGCCCCACGACCTTCTTCAAGCATGAAACATGAAAGACGTTATGAATATGGCTTCCCTCCGAAAGTTCCAGCTCGTAAGCGACTTCACTAATGTGACAAACTACGCGATAGGGGCCATAAAATCGTGGATTCAATTTTTCTTTTCCCTTTTCCTTCAATGAGGATTGTTGATATGGCTGGAGCTTGAGATAAACCAAGTCCCCTACTTCGAAACTCCTTTCCATTCGGTGTTTGTCGGCGTATATCTTTTTTTGATTCTGTGCCCGTTGTAAGTTTTCCTTTAGGTATTGTAGGATGTCTTGTCCCTCCTGAAGCCAGTCCCTTGCCCTTGTTGCGCGACTATCTCCCAGCACTGTGTCGATGAAGGAGAGGGGTTCGTACCCGTATAGAGCTTTGAATGGTACCATCTCGATGGACATGTGATACGTGGTATTGTAACAATATTCTCCTAGGTGTATCCACTTGACCCACGCTCGTTGTTGTGTTGAAACATAGTTTCGAAGGTAACCTTCGAGCCACTTGTTCACAATCTCCGTTTGTCCATCTGTCTGAAGGTGTTAACTAGTACTTGGTGACAATTCTGTCCCTGCCAATCGAAATAGTTCTGTCCAGAAGATACTGATGAATCGCCCATCTCAATTATTGACAATGTTTTGGGGTAACTCGTGTAGAGGAAAGACTTCTCTAAAAAATAGATCGACAATTTTTGCGGCCTGAAAATCAGAGGGGATGGCGAAAAAATGTCCTTACTTTGTCAATCTGTCAACCACCACGAAAATACAATCCTTGTCGTTCACCTTGGGAGGATTTGTTCTGCTAGCAGACCAAACACTCTCTTACATATTGCGATACGTCTCTTTTAAGTCCTTTCCATGAAAAACTCTCCTGGAGACTTATGTAAGTTTTGAGGAAGCTCGGGTGTCCTGCCAAGGGTGAGTTGTGTACTTCCTTCAAGATTTTCTGCTTCAATTTGGATTCCGGCGCTAAAAATATCTGATTCTTATAGTAGATGATGTCATCCACCACTTTGTACTGATCATCCTAGGTGTTGCCATCCATTAACTCACCAGCAAATGTGTTTTTGGAATATTTTACCTACAAATGTGCTTTCTAGTCAGCTGAAATCTGGTTTAGTGAGTAGATGGTGGGTTTCCTGGACAAGGCATGTGCAACCACATTGTTCTTTCCTTTCACATATTCAATGTCAAAATCAAAAGCCTGAACCTTGCTTACCCATTTTTGTTGCCTCTCATTCAAATCCCATTGTTCCAGAAAATATCTCAAACTATTGTGATTCGTATGGACGACAAACTTGGCACCCACCAGATACTGTCGAAAGTTGGTAAATGCATGTATGATGGCCAACATTTCTTTGTCGTAGATGGAATATAAGCATTCTGTTTGTGTAAGCTTCCCGCTCGCATAAGCTATGGGGTGTCTATCTTGCATCAGTACCGCACCAATGCCTTCTCTAGATGCGTCACTCTCCAGAATGAACGGTCGAGTGAAATCAGGTAATGCAAGTATAGGACAAGTGCTCATTGCCTCTTTCAGCTTATCAAAAGTGAGCTGTGCCTTTTCATTCCGTTGGAAAGATCCCTTCCTTGTCAGATCCATTAAGGGTGCGTTGAGTTGAGAGAATCTTTTAACGAACCTTTGGTAATAACTGCACAGTATGAAAAACCCTTGCAAATCCGTGAGTGATTTTGGGGGAGGCCAATCAAGGATAGCCTGAATCTTCTCGTGATGAACTTGAACTCCATATTTACTGACAACATGCCCCAAGTACAGTATTTTTGTCATACCGAATTCACACTTGGATTGCTTGGCGAACAAAGACTGCTCCTTCATGATCCTTAGGACTTCATCTAGATGCATCAGTTGCTCCTCCTATGTCCTGCTATAAATAAGATCATCGAAAAATACCAATAAGTACTTACACAATTGTTTGTTGAAGATGCGATTCATGCATGATTGGAATGTAGCAGGTGCATTTGTCAATCTGAACGGCATGACCAGGAACTCATAATGCCTGTAGTAACAACGAAAGACCGTCTTTTCTACGTCTTTCTCCCTCATGTGGATCTGATGGTATCTAGAACGGAGATCTATTTTCGAAAAATAAACTGCACCATGTAATTCATCCAGCAACTCATCTATCCTTGGAATGGGATATCTATTCTTTGTTGTTTTTTTGTTCAATACACGGTGGTCCACACACATGTGGATCGTCCCATGATGGATCCATCCTCTCTCTAGCAGTTCGTGAATTGTCGTTTCGATCTCATCTTTGAATTTCTTGGGATGGTAGTAAGGTGTGGTTATGACCGGCTTGGCTCCTGCTTCCAACTCTATAGTGTGTTCAAACCTCGATGAGGTGGTATGCCTGGAGGAATGTCTATAAAAACTTTATGATGTTTACTTAAAATATTCTGGAGACATTATCCTAGGGAGGTGTTTGTTGCCCTTTTATAGGTTCTGTCAAAAACAAAACAATGTGCAGCCCAAGCAACATCATCACGCCAAAAAATTGCCTCCATCCGATATGCAGAAACTTCCTTTGGACCCTCATTTGCCATTCCGTGGAGAACAACCTTCTTTCCATTATCAACAAAAGTGAAATCTATCCATTTGAAGCTCTGAGTGTATTCATCAAGTGTCTCCATCTACTGTATGCCCAAAATAACCTCCATGTCATCAAGTTCCGCTATGAAGAAATCCCCGGTCACTGTGTGATTGATTTGCCATTGTGATATTTAGTTGAGGAACAAGGTGTGTGTAGGGCAGAAGAGTACCTCCAGCAACCTTGACCTGAATTCCTGTGTGCGGCTCCGTAGGTAGACCTCTTTGCTTCACTAGAGATGAGTTTAGGAAGTTTAGAGTGGCTCCGCTGTTGAACATCACCATAACCTTTTGTCCATAAAGGGTTCCCCATACACCTTGGGCTACTGGCTAGAGCGATAGTTCCCCGCGATGTACCAATGCTGCTATTCTTTTCGTGCGGTTCAAACTAATCATGTTGCTGTCGTCGTGTTGTTGGTTGTCTTTTGTGGGTATTTCTTCCTGTTCGTCCTCATCATCGGACACGACCTCAATGTAATGGATCTTCCCTTTTTCGAGGCATCTGTGGCCTGGTTCCCAAGGTCCCTTGGAATTGAAACATAGTTTCTTCCTTCGGAGTTCCTGTTTGGTGGCTTTGTCCAACGACAACTTCTTGGGCAGAGGCTTATTATTTCTGTCCCTTGAAAACACTAGCGGCTTGGATTGTGAATAACTTCGCGAGGATGATTTTGATGATGATGCCATACCTTGTGCCTTCTTAATGGCCTCTGACAAGGTGGTAGGATTGAACCCCTTTACCCAACCTTTCAATGGTTCTGTTAGTCCGTCCGTGACAAGCACTACCCGTCTTCTTTTAGAAATGTCCGTGACCAAAACAAAGAGTTTCTGAAATTTCGCAATGTACTGGTTGATCGATCTAGTTTGTCTTAGTTGTGCCAAATCTTTGAAATTGAGTTCCGGATCTTTACCATCAAATCGATCTATCAATCTCTCAGTGGATTTCGCATAAGTATTTATTTGATCATGCCCCAGTGTGATGGTTTCGTGATGCCACCATTTATGTGCAACTCCCTCCAAGTGCAGTGCCGCAATTTTAATTGCTTCTTCTTTTGGCATGGGATTAAGCTGGAAGTAAGTATCAGCTTTCATCACCCATGCTTATGCAGATATGGATCCAGATCCGTCAAATGGAGACAAATTTACTTTACTCAACTTCCTTCTGAGATCATCATTAAAATATCCTCTATTTCTGCCCCTGAATATCTCATTCTCAGATCTGCATAATCTTTGTAGGATATATCTTCCTCAAAATTCACATTCTTCCAATCTTCCCTCAACTGTTCTTGCATTTCTTCAAAGGTTGGTTTTTTTCCCTTCGCGTGGTGGAAAAGATGGCATGGAAGGTTGAGAGTGTGCTGGATGAAGGTTTGCTTTACCCGATACCGAGTGTGCGCTGTGTCCATTTTGTTCACTAGATATTTTATTGTCTGCTAACTTCTTGAGAGTTTATTCCATGAGTCGTTGAGTATCATTGATCTATACCTGATTCCTCACAAGCTCCCTCAATAGTGCCATGAGTTTGGTGGCTGTGGGCTTCTGTTCGACAACCATTCTATCAACGAAATGGGTTCTTCTTCTCTTCCGGCTATAAACTCTCATTCACTGTCCATAGGCTAGCAGGATTGAAGCTCTGATACCACTGTAGTGTTTTGACCCACGTAACAACTCTTAACAATCTTTCTCTATGATTCCGGAGGCCAGTATGGTAAGATTGGAGTCGATTTACAGATGTCAACTGGAGGCCTTACAATGTCTATGTGACTGTACGAAATGATGGAGTGGAGATGGCAGTTGACCGTACACCAAGGATGGGAAGGCCGTACAACTTGTAGTCACTTGTACGGTGCATAGTGGAGTTCGTACGGTGGAAAGGCCGTGGGGGGGGGGAGTGTACAATGGGCGTATAGAGGAGGGAGGAGTAGCACAACGGTCGTACGGAGGAGGGAGGAGTAGCACAATGGCCATACGGTGGATGCAAACAGGGCCGTATGGTGGATTCTAGAGAGTTGTATAATGTATGGTATTGGTGTCTATGTCCAATGATGTGCGGATCAAGTTGGGTGTTGGTGGGTGATCAGATCACTTAATACAACCAAGATAACTCGAACAAGAAATGGAGAGTGAACACAAAAACATTCAATTAATATTAGCAATATGATGGTGCTTTGATTTCCCAAATCCAAGCGAAGTGTTACAGGTGACAAAATAGGGTGAGGGTTGAATCCCACCGAAATCGGAATAGCCAAGTAGGGAAGATCTTTCACTTCCGAAATGGAGAACAATAGAGAATCCCAATTAGAATTCGCAGTACAAAGAAATAATCCAAATTGCATACCTAAAGACTACCTACAAGCCTTGCTTAAATACATGTTGGGAAAACTTTCTGAGGGTGTAGAAAGATAGCCGACAGGGACACAAACTACGGAAACAAAAAAAAAATGGGTCTAAGATATATTAAATCAATCGACCCATTAACAATAGTTTGATTAATGATTTTTTTTATAACGGGAACATTACATATGTGGACTTACACGAGTACATTACTAGATTCTAGATCACGAGTGACATCATCATCCTAGAGTATTTTAATGCATTGACCAAAGATCTTCAGACCCCTCTTCACGATCGCAAGCTTGATCCAATTTGTACTTCTGAGGTAGACCCAAGCAACTTGGGTCTTCAACACTTTTCTTGGGATAGCTAGGGGCCCCTTATGAGGTACGATTGTCATCTTCTATTGACGGTCGTGCTTTGGGAGTAAGCTCTCCTCTACCACCCACTTTCTTCTCAGCCCCAAGTGTAGGAACACTTGTCCTATAAACTAGTAGTTTGATGACAGTTGCAAGTCTTTCTACTATTCGATTCTTTTGGCCTTCACCACTCACTCGTCGTCCTTTGCCCCATTGTGACTCTCTTACCGCTACTTTATTTGTGACAAAAAAGAGGTTGTACTTAAGGTCGTAGTGCTGATCCTGCTGTTCCTCATTCTTGCATTACCTCAAGCTCTTTTGGCATACTGTGTTGATGAAATGTAATCATTGATGTCAAATAATATTGTCATTGATGGCAAATATGAAATTAGTTCTCACCATGCAAATGTGAAATGAATTATTACCATTAATGTTGGAATAGAAAGAAGTAAGTTTAGAACTATGGAGTTGGATGTATGGAATCATTACCTTAAACATCATCTTTGAAAAGAAAGAAATAGCTATGATATAGAGTCTAAACTCTTTACCAACACACACACACACACACATATATATATATATGGAAAAGCATACAAATAAATAAGGAACAAGCTTGATGATGTATTAAGGTGTATGAAGGCCAATGTCTAAAGATGAAAGTAGTGATTTTATGAAGTATGAGATCAATTAAGAAGAACTAGTCAAAGACGACTATGATAATGTTGATACCTATTAAATCAAGCAACAAAGCTAGATGTTTTAAAGCATTGAATCTGACTGTAAGGCATCTGGAAAATAAGAAAGGAACATCTGCCATAGACAACTGTATGGCAGCAACATAGAAGACCAGACTTATAATACTATGCAAGTTTAATACCTTAATCAAAAGCATAAGATGGTATGGTTTTGTCTCTATGAAGGATATACTTTATGATATTTTCCAGAACTAATATTACAGAGGACTCCACGTCAGACAATCTCCCAGCAGCGATGAAATTTCTATGAAACAAAATGGCAAAGTCAGACTTCATCCCAGTTAGCCTACAAGACACATAAGACAAAATATGTGATACACATATCAAAAGGTAGAAATAAGCGTGTAAAAATAAGAAGACAAACAGAGCTGTTGTCGGATTTGAAAAAAATAAGCATGTAAAAATAAGAAGACAAACTGAGCTCCTGTCAGATTTGAAAAATAAGAAATACTTTGCATATTATATGCAGTTCATATCATCGCGAGTTTCCAAGTCAAAAGAAGTCAAAAATATAATAAGTGTTCAATGTCATAGCAAAGATGGCATTGAGCAAGTGTATGAATCAACGATAAATCAGAAATACAAGTTATAGATGATATAATGTTTATCAAGATACAATAAAGATAAGATGCGATTAAATAATGGAATCAGCATGTTCAATTCTCTGCATACATCAGTCATAATTTAAAGAGAGCCAACAATATGCTACAGCAGAAATAGAAATGATTCAACTTTGAGCTGATACTATCAGGATTGCCACGTTGATAAAATATAGATGGGAACCTACAGTCAACACAAAGTCTGAAGGAGTAAAGGAGATTTACGGCTGTATATCTTTACAAATACAAAGTGATGGGCTCTGTTTGTTACATTTTAAAGACCTTATACAATGCTGAAGTGGCGGTCAAACTTACCACATCATCCTATTTGGAATAGACTATGTGCTGTCATGATATATGGAACAAATAAGGCAACATTAAAGCTTGCAAATATGTGAGTTGAAAGTATTCACGTAACTTCTTCTGTGATTGTATTTGAGCATGCTTTGCCTGGGCAGAAACAGGGGTCAAGAAAAATATAATTAACATAAAAAAATAGAAGAGTATTGATTCTCCGGAGCGGAAGACACCGGAGATTAAAATGTCTTTAAAAACAAGTAATTTCATACTATAGTAAAAACAAATATAATCTGGTTATAGGGTTTGATACATATATCAATATCAATAAAAGGAGTTGATATTAAATATGGTATGCCTGATGACCTCAATAAAAGTTTAATTATTGCCGATAACATCAATTTGGTCGATGAGATTAAATAACATTTTCTTTATTCAAGGTCACGATAGAAACAATAGAATAGAAGAGCCATATGATAAATAACGGAGGTCTGCAGATGGAAAAGATGGCTTATGAAGCTTGATATATTTTGATGAAGGCCCAGAAAACAAGTTTTTGAATATATTTGCATAAATATCAGTAAGAAGTGTCGAATCAGATAATGTCCATGTCATCAACAATCATGGGAAGGTTGAGTGATTAATATATGATGGTTAATGTAATTTGATTTGAAATAAGAAATCATTAGATGCATATAAAGACATGACAGTTCTTGAAAAGTCGTGTATAACATGTCTATATGAAGAGTTTGAAAATCAGTAAGAAATTGTTGTGTAGAAAAAGAAATATGAATGAAGTAACAAAAAAAGGAATATAATAGAAGAGGAAGGGATGAATTAAAACTGAGAAGTCTGCTGAAGAAATAAATGAATAAAGAGAACAGTGTGAGCAGATAAAGAGAAATTAAATGCAATCAGATAAATCTATCAGATGTATATATATCTATGAGAATTGTTAATATGAAGAGTGAGGGATGTATAAAGACCATATATATTACAAGAAAGTATAAAAAATAGAAAAAATATGTTGATTACCTATTTGAAGATTTGAGACTACAACAAACAATAGATTGAAGAAGGGAAGGGATTTGGAAGCAAAACAAGATCCATCATCAGTTGAGTCAGCAACACAATCAGGGTGGAACAGAAGTGTGTGTGCAGTTGGTTGGTGCTCACAGAGACAAAAGTGGGGGTTGGTGCTTCTAGTAGGTTGGTGGCTATGAAGTGTGGGAGTTGGAGCTTCTAGTGAGTCGGTGCTCCTAAACATAGGGGTTGGAGCCTCGAGTAGGTTGGAACCTACAAAACATTGTAAAAGAACAATTAATATAAGAAAGCATTAATTTGTCATGGTTGTCTCCTGCATTGGGTTTCCATGTAAATCTTGTGTTATTGTGTTATGTGCATAATTGTTCATTTCAGCATTTAAAGTTATTTGGATAAAAAAGTTTTTAAATTGGCAAAGTTTTTATTATACTGATTCACCCCCTCTAAGTATAATGGTGTGCCCTTCATGTGTTTCCTCGCCATCCTTGCACTCCTCCCATCCTGGATCACGACTCTTTAGTCTCTCACACCTCCACTCTTTACAACATCCCCAACCAACCCTCCCTCCACCTCAGCCCCCTGTCCCATTGCCTTCTCTTCACTTTCTCCAACATTTACGAGGTAATTAGATCCATGAGTTGCAGCAGAACAGCAAATGAGGAAGGGTTCCCAGTGGAACTCTTAAATCTTGGTATCACAATTTTGGGTTCCTTCCTCTTAGTGCTCTTTAATAGAGTGGTTTGTACTTTCGATTCATAAGGCCAAGTCGGTTTTGGACCTTGACAACTACAGGACCATCATGGTTGGGCATGCTTTTGCCAAATTCTATGCTATAGTGTTGAACACTATTTTAGCCAGAGAGCTTGATAGGTGACATTATCATGCGAGGGGCGAGGTTGGCTTCTGCACCAAGTTTTATACCATGGACCATATTTTGATGTTGCAACTATTGTTGAGGAGGCTTGACACTGCTCGAGGAAGTCTACTATTGCTTTGTTAACTTTCGCAAAGTGTTTGACTCCATTCCTCAAGTGGCGCTTTTCCAGAGGCTTAGAGACATTGGAAATTTTGAGATTCTTTTGATGGCTATTATGAGGTTATATGTGACTATGGTGGGAACATTTAATGACTTTGCAGGGGTTCTTTGATCCAATCCAATCCAGAGTACCATTGGAGTGAAGAAGGGCTGCCCTCTCTCTCTCTCACCTTGTTCGGTATATACATTGACTAGCTCGAGGCTTTCCTTTGGGATTTCTTGCTCTTGACGACAGTTGCTATTTACACTAGGTTCTAATGTTCATTCTTTTATTCGTTGATGATGCGGTTCTTTTGGCCTTGTAATGTCCCCTCTTTAATTCGACATGGCATTGATCATGGATTTGCCTATTACAGACTCTCGTAGGCAAATGGTGTGGAAAGAGAGTCAATTCTGCAGATCAGATAGTCATATCTTGCTCTTGAAGAAGTGTTAAGAGGTTATATTTTATCATTATGTGATATTGGGGCCCACATGTTATAATTTTAATTTGAGTTGCACTTTTTATTTTATAAAATTACTTTATTATAAAAAGTGCATTATAATGAGAAATTATAAAGGATGTTTCTAGAAGTTCTAGCAACTTCTTAGAAAAGTGAATAAATAGAGGGCTGGGCCTCTCATTTGGACATGCTTGGATTGGATAACTCTTCTACTTCTTCATTGTGAAGACATTTGTGGACTTTGGATCTGCAAATTATTTGATCTTTGGGAACAAATCACTCCCTTGGATTGGCGACTTTGAGGGTGTGAAATATCACCTGAATTGTTGCATAATTGGAGTTGGTATTCAGCCATCTCATTGGAGATTATTGAGAATTCGTTGTTAGGGTTTGTTTTTGGTTGGAATAAAGATTTCAGATTTGCCCTATCATTGGAGAAGCATTTGACAAGAGTTTGAAGACAGAATAAGTGCATTTTCAGAATTGGCAAAGCAGGGTTCGGAACCACATAATTGCTCATATCTCCTCAACCCCTTGGAGTTATTTTTTATGGTTTTACAGGGTTACTACCTAACCCTAGGCGCCCATTTTCCTTGCATTTGGGGGTCCCAAAACCCTAATATTATTTTATTTCAGCAGCCGTACAGGTACGGCCTGGTACGGCCCTGCTAGTTTGGGCAGCAGCAGCAAATTAAAGACAGTTTGGGGGTGCGGTTGGAGGTCTTCATCAACGATCTGCAGCAAAACGTGGTGTTCTTCCATAGTTCTTCAAACCAGGTTCTTGCATTCTGAAATATATGTCAATTTTTGGGTAAATTTGCTGTCATACAGTCATTGTAATAATCAGTCCAGAATTGGTAATAAAATAATTTCAGAATTTATTGCATTGTAATTGAAATATAGTTCAATGGCTTTATATATATTGTAATTCTATGATTATATTCTGAAAGTATCAAATCTGAAATAACCATATTTTGAATATTGTTACTGTTACACGCCAAGTGTTTGACAAAATTCCTAAGTTCAGTTTGAGGGTTTCTGTGGCCTTTATAGAGAGGGTCATTACAGTGGTATCAGATCTATAAGTCCTGCCATCCTGTGGAGGTCTTATAGGGAATTTGGAACAGTTGGATAGGAGGGAAAGTGTTTGACGAAATGTCAAAACACTAAAATCAGAGCATGCGACAAAGGCCTTATAATTTCCGCAATACCAAAGCAAGACAAGATAGGATTTCTGACCTGCAGAGCGAACAGTCTAGCTCATCTATCCAGGTGGACATAGAATCCAGTCATACAGACACAGGGGAGGTATTTTTTGATCAAGACTACGACTACAATATGGATAGAGGCGGGAATGCCGGTCCAGATCCGCAAGAGGAAAGATTTTTATAGTTATTAGACACCCTGGCACAGGGACAGCGATTAGCCGAACAAAGAGCACAAGAACAGAATCAGAGAATGGAGCTTATGATGCAGATGATGGCTCGACAAATGGGGTTGAACGCTAACATAGGTGGAGGAAATAATCAGAATGGTCACAATCAGAATGGGAATAATCAGGATGAGAGACATAATGGAGGCGAACAAATTGGGAACAATTTCGGTCATGCCCCCCAGCAAGCTCGGACAGTAAGTTCGAGGCCTATGATTCCTACGTTCCTTCCTAGAGCTCCAGAGCAGCCGGTACCAGAACCCCAGATCACTGACATACAGGATCAGCTAAGGAGAGATTGGGAAGCAGGAGGTCCAGATTTTACAGCTGCAATCACCTTTAGAGAGAATATGGATGTGCGGATGAAGCATATGCCCCGTGGACAAGACAGGACTCAGAACTATGAGCTACGAAAGAAAGTAGGCAAACTACAGTTACCATATTATGATGGCTCGGGGAAGTCTACAGCAAGAGCTTGGGTTCAAAAGCTTGACACATACTTTCAATTGAACCCTATGTCTGAGGAAGAAACTATTAAGTATGCAGCAATTCACCTGGATGGGTTAGCACACGAATGGTGGCATCATGGTATGATCACTATGGGTCATGCACACATTACCTCATATGTGGAGTTTACGGAGAGACTGATTGAACGTTTTGATAAGAAAGATCCAGAACTCCATTTCAAGGAATTAGCCCAGCTTAAACAGTGGGGATCATTGGAAACATACATTTCAGAGTTTCAGAAACTTGCAGTGTTAGTAACAGATGTATCTGAACGAAGGCTATTGGTTTTATTTATGGATGGGTTAGTTGATCCGTTGAGAGGGTGGATTAAAGCTCTCAACCCTCCCACTTTGCAGGAAGCCATTAAGAAAGCTCGTGACATGGATTCCTCTTCAGCTTCAAAAAACAAATTTCAGGCAAAGAGTTTCCCTTCAGGAAAAGATAAGGACAGGAAACCCTTTCATAGAGAGGCACAGCTACCTAAGGAAGAAAGTAAGAGGCTGGACAAGGAGACACTTAATGACTTGCGTAGGAAGAAGTTATGCTTCTATTGCAAAGGCCCGTATGAGTACGGCCATGACTGTCCTATGAGGCCAAAAGGGAAGGCCAACCGGGCAATGTGGGCTTATTATGAAGGCTCAAATTCAGATGGTTCAGAACATCATGATGAGGATCCTGATGAAGCAGAGGGAGAGCAGGAGATAGACAGTGCAGGGCAAAGGCAGGAAACAGAGCTACATTTACAGGAAGCACGACTGTCTAGTATCCAGAGAGAGGGATCTTTCAGACTTCGGGGAGTCTTGGCTGGACAGAAAGTTATTACATTGTTGGACACAGGTGCTACGCATAATTTCATTGATGCACGATTTGTAGAGAAGCGTGGACTCATTACTGAGGAGTTCGAAGGACTAAGAGTCAAGGTAGCTGATGGATACACTCTTCGTTGTGACAGGATGGTACGAGACTTACCTTTGCGCTTGAACAACTATGAGTTTAAGGCGGATTATCATGTGGTCAACATGGGTGACATGGACATAGTACTTGGGATGCAGTGGCTACATTCATTGAAGGTGGTTGCCCTGAGATTAGAGGATATGGAGATACAATTCAAAATGAATGGTAGGATTCATGTGCTAAAGGCTATCCGTAATGGAGACATCAGGACTATCTCATTTAGGCGGCTGGAGAGATTAACTAGGCATAATGATATAGAGTGGGCAGCAGTTTGTACTTTGATACCTACACAGGAGGAGCAACATAAGGTGGAATATCATCCTGATATTCAGAAGTTGAGGATTAAGTACGAAAAGGTATTCAGTGAGATTCCACCAGGCAGGCCACCGGACAGAGGTATTGAGCATATTATTGAACTGGAAGAAGGTGCTAAACCTATCATGATCACACCATATCGACATCCAAAGCGACTCAAGGATGAGATCGAAAGGACCATTGAGGAGTTGCTAGCTATGGGGCACATCCGACCTAGTAAGTCACCTTTTGCATCTTCTGTTGTTCTGGTAAAAAAGAAGGATGGAACGCTTCGGATGTGTATTGATTACAGGGCATTAAATAAGAGAACCATTAAGAACAGGTATCCTATTCCTCGCATTGATGAGTTGATAGACGAATTGCAT
Organism: Cupressus sempervirens; assembly: GCA_028749045.1. Classification (NCBI taxonomy): domain Eukaryota; kingdom Viridiplantae; phylum Streptophyta; class Pinopsida; order Cupressales; family Cupressaceae; genus Cupressus; species Cupressus sempervirens. The sequence goes on along the minus strand of CM053784.1, from coordinate 767,083,442 downwards.
GGGGCCTTTTATTTCACGAAAATTGATTTGAGATCAGGATATCACCAGATCAGAGTCCGTGAACAGGATATTGAGAAAACTGCTTTCAGATGTCATTGTGGGCACTTTGAGTTTTTAGTCATGCCTTTCGGCCTGACCAATGCACCTGCCACTTTCCAGTCCACTATGAATAGAGTTTTCCACCATCAGTTGAGGAAATTCGTGTTGGTGTTTTTTGATGACATTTTGATCTATAGCCGATCATGGCAGGAGCATCTAGAGCATTTGGAGACGGTGCTGAGCATTCTACAGAAGGAGTCCTTGTATGCAAAGGAGTCCAAATGTGACTTAGGGATGACCGAGCTGTTATATTTAGGACACATCATTAGTGCAGAGGGAGTGCGGATGGATCCTGAAAAGATTCGCGCTATTGTTGATTGGCCTCCACCAGAGAACCTTACACAGTTAAGGGGGTTCCTTGGTTTATGTGGTTTTTATCGCAGGTTTGTCAGTGGCTACTCACGACATGCAGCTCCCATGACAGATTTACTGAAAAAAGGGGAATTTGTGTGGACTCAGAAGGCACAGGACTGTTTTATGAGATTTAAGGAGATAATGACTACGTGCCCAGTTCTAGCATTACCTGATTTCACGAAGCCATTTGAGCTTCAATGTGATGCATCTGGAGAGGGAGTAGGTGCTGTACTTATGCAGAATAAGCGCCCCATAGCTTATGAGAGCAGGAAGCTCAGAGGCCCTGAGCGTTCATTCAGTATATATGATAAGGAGATGTTGGCCATCATGCATGCTTTGGCCAAATTCAGACAATATCTTGTGGGTAGCAAGTTTTGTATTAAAACTGATCATAACAGTCTGAGGCATTTCTTGGGACAGCAGGACCTGAATGATCGCCAACAAAAGTGGGTAAGTAAGTTGCAGGCATATGATTTTGACATCTCATATGTCAAGGGAACTCAGAATGTTGTTGCAGATGCTCTATCTCGAAGGCCACACCTCACTGTTATGGTTCAGATATCAGAGGATTGGCGACACTTGATTATAGCAGAGTATGCCAGGGATACATGGGCCTCCGATATAGTAGAGGGAACAGTGATTGATACCAGATTCATACTTGTGGATGATTTGATCATTTACAAGAACAAGATTTACCTAGTCCCAGGATCGAAGGTTAAGCAACTGATTATGAGAGCACTTCACGACTCACCGACAGCAGGCCATCCCGGGTACTTCAAGACTTACAAGTCAGTTCGAGAGCGGTTCACTTGGAAAGGGCTGAAAGCTGATGTTTTGCAGTATGTTCGAGAGTGTCTTGTTTGCCAGCAAAACAAACAAGAACACAGCTATCCGGCAGGGCTCCTACAGCCATTTCCGATTCCCGACAGGAAGTGGGAATGCATCTCCATGGACTTTATCACAGGTTTGCCCAAGGTACAAGGACGAGATTGTATTTATGTGGTGGTAGATAGATTAACGAAATATGCTCATTTCTTTCCTATCACCACTACACATTCAGCAGCTCAGGTGGCAGAGGTTTTCTTTCGGGAGGTTTTCAGATTGCACGGCTTGCCTCAGAACATTGTGAGTGATAGGGATAGCCGTTTCATGAGTCACTTTTGGTAGGAGGTATTCCGGTTATGTGGCACGGAGCTTACACCCAGCACTAGCTATCACCCACAAACCGATGGTCAGACAGAAATTGTGAACAAATGGGTGGAAGGGTACTTAAGGAATTATGTGGCAGCTCAGCAGTGAGCTTGGGTCAGATGGATATATCTCTGCGAGTATTGTTACAATACTACATATCATATGACTATACAGATGACACCCTTCATGGCACTTTACGGTTATGAAGCACCTAGTTTCTTGGATTTGTTGTTGAGCGACAGTCGGGTACCCAGTGCAGGTGAATTATTACAGGAGAGTAAGGATATAGTTGCTACCCTCAAAGATAATATTGCAAGAGCTCAGAACCAGCAGAAGCAGTATGCAGACCAGAAGAGAACTGAGCGTAGTTTTGAGGTAGATGATATGGTTTACCTCATGTTGCAGCCATACAGGCAATCTACTCTTAAGAAGAGTGGGGCAGAGAAACTTAAGCCACGCTATTATGGACCATTCAGGATTATCAGGCGAGTTGGTGAAGTGGCTTATGAGTTGGAGCTTCCCGCAGACAGCAGAGTGCACAATGTGTTTCATGTGTCACGCCTCAAGAAGGCGTTGGGTCAGAATGTGGTGCCTTCTGCAGTATTACCTCCTTTAGACGATGAGGGAAAATTGATTTTAGTACCAGAATCCATCCTGGAGAGCAGAGAAAAGCAGCTTCGTAGAAGGGTGATCAGAGAATACTTGGTTAAGTGGAAAGATTTACCTGTTGAGGATGCTACTTGGGAGGGGGAGGCTATTTTGCAGCACCCGACATTGAGATTGCTTGAGGCCAAGCAATTTCAGGAGGGGCGGACTGTAATGTCCCCTCTTTAATTCGACATGGCATTGATCATGGATTTGCCTATTACAGACTCTCGTAGGCAAATGGTGTGGAAAGAGAGTCAATTCTGCTGATCAGATAGTCATATCTTGCTCTTGAAGAAGTGTTAAGAGGTTATATTTTATCATTATGTGATATTGGGGCCCACATGTTATAATTTTAATTTGAGTTGCACTTTTTATTTTATAAAATTACTTTATTATAAAAAGTGCATTATAATGAGAAATTATAAAGGATGTTTCTAGAAGTTCTAGCAACTTCTTAGAAAAGTGAATAAATAGAGGGCTGGGCCTCTCATTTGGACATGCTTGGATTGGAGAACTCTTCTACTTCTTCATTGTGAAGACATTTGTGGACTTTGGATCTGCAAATTATTCGATCTTTGGGAACGAATCACTCCCTTGGATTGGCGACTTTGAGGGTGTGAAATATCACCTGAATTGTTGCATAATTGGAGTTGGTATTCAGCCATCTCATTGGAGCTTATTGAGAATTCGTTGTTAGGGTTTGTTTTTGGTTGGAATAAAGATTTCAGATTTGCCCTATCATTGGAGAAGCATTTGACAAGAGTTTGAAGGCAGAATAAGTGCATTTTCAGAATTGGCAAAGCAGGGTTCGGAACCACATAATTGCTCATATCTCCTCAACCCCTTGGAGTTATTTTTTATGGTTTTACAAGGTTACTACCTAACCCTAGGCGCCCATTTTCCTTGCATTTGGGGGTCCCAAAACCCTAATATTATTTTATTTCAGCAGCCGTACAAGTACGGCCTAGTACGGCCCTGCTAGTTTGGGCAGCAGCAGCAAATTAAGGACAGTTTGGGGGTGCGGTTGGAGGTCTTCATCAACGATCTGCAGCAAAACGTGGTGTTCTTCCATAGTTCTTCAAACCAGGTTCTTGCATTCTGAAATATATGTCAATTTTTGGGTAAATTTGCTGTCATACAGTCATTGTAATAATCAGTCCAGAATTGGTAATAAAATAATTTTCAGAATTTATTGCATTGTAATTGAAATATAGTTCAATGGCTTTATATATATTGTAATTCTATGATTATATTCTGAAAGTATCAAATCTGAAATTACCATATTCTGAATATTGTTACTGTTACACGCCAAGTGTTTGACAAAATTCCTAAGTTCAGTTTGAGGGTTTCTGTGGCCTTTATAGAGAGGGTCATTAGAGGCCTCCTCCTTGGAGGATCTTCAATGACTTCTCGATTGTTTGGCCTTCTTTTGTGACTTGCAACACTTAGTTGTGAGCCTGGGTCGATTGTCTTCGATTGCTTGGAGACCTTCCATCTCCACTTCTATTTTCAAGGCCTAGAGGTCGATATTTCATCCTCTTACACTTAAATGAGGGTTAAGCTCTCTAAATCTTGTTTCACTTTGGGACCTGCCATGCTACCCATGGTCAAGAAGGGGCCAGTTCCATGGCCATGTTGGAGAGACAATGCTTCAGACATCAGTTTCAGGACACTACGTCCAAGTTTTCCCTCCTAGAATCCTTAGTCAGACCGACTGTGCTCTACATCTCTGTTGTGTGGGGGCCCTTTCTTTTGGATTTCGATTGGGCCTCGGTTGAGAGGGTCTACACCCTTTTCCTTTAGCGCATCATCAAATGTCATTAGCCTACTCATCACACAGCCATTTTGGCCGAGTGTGTGGCACATCCCTTTAGTCTCGAGGCCATATTTGACCTAGTTTGGTTCCTCTACTAAGTTTAGGGGTTTGTGGATGCAACTGATGGTCATCACAAATGCACTTACTTGGCCTATTATTCCTCTGCGGATTCTGCTGGTTTCAACCTTGATAGTAGGGCCTGATGCTGGTATGCCTAGGCTTGTGCTTTACTAGGCTTAATCAAGATCAAGGTTGATCATCTCCCTCCCTTTCAATTCTCGTTGGATGCTGTTGCTCACTTCCTTCCCTCCCAACAAGAGTTGAATGAGCATGTTAGATGACATTTACAAACATTATATTATCACGAGTTGGAATAATCCTCCTGGGGGTCTTCATTCAAGGATGGCTTTTATGTTGAGCACTATATGGATAGTCAGGATGGGGTCATTGTGTGCCCTTCCTACCTGACATGGCACTAGAGTCATGTCCTCTACATCTCCTTGGGTTCATTTAGAGTCGGTCCCAATTGACTCCGCATTTAGATGAACCATCAGATTGATAGAGTTGACTAGATTTTTTGCCTTTGTGCCTTGGCGGAGGCATAAATAGGGATTCATTTCATCTTCCGTTGTCCCATCTACTACGAGATAATGAGGAGGTTTTACTATCTATTTATAGAGTGTCGATCCCTTTCATCTTTCTTCAGATGCATTGATCAATGATGTCTTGTACTCTACCTTTAGGAGGGCACACAACTCCATGACAACACTTTATAGGATCTGCTCCCTTTGAGACATTCTTTTGACGAGCATATGAATTCGTTTTTCTTGCTTGTGTCTCCTATTTGGCGCATGAAGTGGACGCTTGATCCTTCTACTTCTAGTCACACCAGGTCTGTGAGACCTTGTAGCAAGTACATTCGGCAACAACACCCCACCTCCAGTGGTACTTTGAGACAGTCTAAGGCTTACACCTTCCTTGGACCATATTGTTTGGTGCTGGTCTTTTTGCCACATAGGAAGGACCTCTAGTCTTTCCCTCATTAGTTCATTAGCTCTCTAGCTCATTCTTTTCCCAGACATTGTTTGGTGCTCCTATTGTTGGTGGTTGCCTTGGTTGTACACTTTCAGTCCCTTTGGCTCTTTTGTGGCCTCTTGTTGGACATTAATAAATTTATTTTATCTTGATAGACATTCTCTAAAAATGAATTTACATGATTTGTTTACGAACTTCGATTATGTCTTTCTATAGAGATATGACCCATGATGTAAAAAGATTCAACTTTAGAAATGGGACGCTTGTTATTTGACGAAGAGGTCTACAAGCTATACACAATTGTGTAAAGCTTTGGTCATTAAGTAGAATAATCTCAAATTTTAAGGACATTGCACTCTTTGGGGAGATGTATTATCTAATTTTTATACTATAATAAAATCTAAATATATAAGATAGTTGCTATCAAGTTTCAAGAAATTGAATTACACAATTAAATAACAATATATTGTAAATACATATAGAAGTAAAGAGCTTTTAATTTAAGGTATCATTATGGAAAAAATGACAATGTATACCCTAATGTGATAACTCATAAAAACTCTTAATGAATTATCCAACATGATAAACTTCAGTCATGTTATCACCAAATTCATATATTATGTTCTTATCATTTTAAAATTTTAAAATTCTTATTAGTGGCCCTGAGCCCTCATAGCTATAGCATCCCACATAGGAAATTAGATCTTACATAGAACCCACACTGCTTACATAGAACCCTACATGCCTTCAGAGCATGTAAGAACACAACTCTGGACTGAGCACTCGTTTGTGTACACTGTATGTTGAGTTGGACACATTGTGCCAGTTTTCCAAATGCCTCATAGCCCACCACCACGATGCAAAAAATATGTTTTATCACAATTAACGAGTGATTGGTCTGGGTTGATTTTACCATTTAAAATTAGTGCTCTTACAGCTTAATTGGTCAATCCAAATTTTGACAGATGTTTTGTTGATCTTGTTTGGAAAAGTTTGAAATCATAACTTTTTGGTCAAGAGAATTTAGGGTATTTGGTGATTCTTGTGGTTTCTGTGGTGTTTTCTTTTATTCTGATTTTTGCCTTACCTTAACCTACTCTCTAACCAAAAATTTTCTTTAAAAATATTGTTTTCCTAGTCTTTTCTGATCAACCTGATTAGTTTAGAACATCTATATCTCTTGGTTTGCTGATTCAGTGCAGAGGAAATTTTGCAACCATGCATTTAGAATGCTTAATTTACTTTAGATTCTGTGAGAGGTTTGATTTTTGTTTTATCACTTCGTGTACAAAAATCTCACCCTGTTTTTCATAACATCTATTGCCATAATGATTAAAGATTTACACAATCTGTCAAGATTATTGTAAGATTTTTCTGGGAAGATTGTGTAAATTCATACAATTATCTATTTCCTCATTAGTTCACTATTGGAGTGTGACTGATCAAACTATTTATGTTCCTCAAGGAGGTTAATCTCTTCACACACAATGTTTTGGTAGAAGCAAAAATGGCTAATGATTAAAAGGATGGAACTAAATCAATATAGGTTAATTGTTGGATTGAACTGAAGTAGATTGCAGTCCATAACTGAAATGCAATGAAAAGCTGATTGCGAGCTTTGTTTTATGTTGTCTCTGCTTTTCCACTTATTTTCTGTTGTATGAAGAGCCTGATAGAACTTCTAAATTCCAGATTACTTTGGTTTTGGGCATTTGTAAAATCCAGGGTATTGCAGAACAGGATAAATTTTTAGTTGGAAAGTGTAGTTACTTTATTATAAATGATTCAAAAACTTGTGCAAGGTCAATCTAGAAATGTAATTCAAGTACTGCAGGATGACTCTAATTTGTCTTGTTTAGGGCAGAAAGAAATCAAGAATTGTAATTTGCTTTCTTGGTTTTGTAAAGACTATGCCTGCTGTAATCCGTACATCTTAATGTTAACCTTGTGACAATTTAATCAATGTTTATTGCAGGTTTTACCTGATCTTTTCCACATTGTTCATACTTGTGAAGGTGGTTTAAAGGATTTCATTACATGGAAGCTAGGCACCTTAGTTTCTATTGTACGCCAGGTAATGATGCATTCTCACATATGTTTTCGTTTTAATGCTCCATTCATTAAAATTGGAGTGAATTTGATTCGTTTTCTGGAAAGACGAAAAAAGTATAATAATATGAATGTGCGTTGTGGTATTTTGCAGCATATATGCAAATATTTACCAGAATTACTTGCACTTATTTCAGAATTTTGGTCTTCGTTTAGCTTGACAGGCATCTGCCATCCTTCTGCAGTGAGTGGAGCTCTCAGAAGACATAGAGAATCATAACATTTCTGTTTAGTGGATTTGAGAACATGTAGTTACTCTCTTGGTTCTTATGGTAACTTTCCTATTTCATGACAGATCCTACATTTGATGGAGCAGCTTTGTTTGGCACTGAATGATGAGTTTCAAGCATACCTCCCAGAGATTTTGCCTTGCTGTATCCAGGTTCTAACTGATGCTGAACACTGTGGGAGCTACAGCTATGTGCCTGCTATTCTTCATACCCTCGAAATATTTGGCAGTAAGAAAATCTGGTTTTATATTCCTTTTACCAAAATAAAAGAGGGAAATTAGACATAATATTATAATTCTGGATACTACCACATATTTTTAAAATAAATCTGATGCTATAAGTCTCCTCTCAGATCCCATTTCAAGGAAATTACAAGATCAGTGATAAAATTTGTTAATTTTGTAGGTACATTAGATGAACACATGCACTTGCTTCTGCCTGCTCTTATCCGGATATTTAGGCCAGACAATTTAAATGTTCCTGTAGAGATCAGACGTGCTGCTATGAAAACACTTACAAAGTTAATCCCCCGTGTGCAGGTTTACGATTTGATAAATTTTACTATTTTCAATTTTGACTAGAATTTATTTGCCAGTTTACTAATGGTTTTCATAGTTCTTTAATGTTAATAAATTTAGCATGGTTTCCTTCCATGGCAGGTATCAGGTCATATATCGGCATTGATACAATCCTTAAATCTTGTTCTTGATGGGTGAGAGAAGATTATTGCTTTTCATTGTTTATTTATTTGATACATTCAAGAGTGCTTGCTGAGGAAAATTTTGAATAACTTTCTATTCAAATATATAGTTGAATGAAAGGGAACATTTACCTTGTTCAATAGAGCTGTTGAGTTAAATGAAATATGCTTTCTTGTTTTTCTTTCTCTACCGTTACCTTTTTTAATGCTAATTTTTTTGTGACTTTATTGCCTTTCTGAAACCACTCAAACATCCTGACAATATATACATGAAATATTACCTAGAAAGTAAAAAGAAAGATAAAACACACATTGAAATGTGAGTTATCCTTAGATGTTATATTTCATGAATATATTTTGTTGAACTGAAGCAAATGAGACTGATTTGAAGGCATAGATGGGAAGCTAAATGTTACATTTCATCTATACTTTGGAATCACAAATCCAGAAAACATTAGAATTTTGAGACATCAAGAGAAAAAAACAGTTTTTGGAGTTTGAGAATTCAAACTTGCTCACACTCAATGAGTTTTGCGAGTCTCTAAGGCTCGGTGAGTCTCACCCAAGATTCGGCTGAGTCTGAGTTCAGGACCCTAAGACTCGTGAGTATTAAATCTATAACTTCGATATAATACTGATCTGACTCTACAAGATCATACAGATCTATTCTTGCACGGAAGGCATATAAATAATTGCTCCTTGTCTAAGGCATGATTGGCGTCTCTCTTGGATGATTTAATGTCCCGTTTCTGGCCAGTTTGTGTGGTTGATAGATTTAGCTCATCATAGTGACCCCCGTGAGCTGACAGGGCATTTTGGGGGTCTTAGTCATGGATTTACTATTTTTGGTAGGGCAATGGGTGGCTTGGTAGTTGGTCGTCACCTGTGCTTAATTAGGTTATAATTGCATGAGGTTTGATTTATTTATTATTCATTGAGTTGCATTATTATAATAATGTTTATATTATAATAATGACTTTAAGAGATATTTCCAAAAAGCAATTTGGAAAGTTTCTATTGTTGAGTTCTTTTGGGAAACTTCTACGTTTTTTGAAGTGGAGTTTTATGGAAACTTTTGTCAATGGAAGCTTATAAATGAGAGCTCATTTCATTGGGAAAGGCACACTCGATTATATATTTGCTTTTGTGCCTTTGTGGCTTTTTCCTAATCTCTGAGTTGTACGCCCTTGCCAAAGTATAAGAGTTTCTGAGGATTATCTGGAGTCATTGCTGATATATAGCAATTTCATTGGTTAGTCTCCTATATGTGATTTGCCTGTTTGGGATATTGATATTATCATTCTGAAGTTCATCTTGAAGGTTGACTATAATTCGGTCCTGTGGCGTAATGGGTTGCGAGAATCTCCAGCTACTTCTATTGGGCTTGTAGATTGGTTTGCTGAATATTATCTGCATTGTGGAAGAGGATAACTGAAGACTGAGTTTCGTTGGTGAGTTTTGCATTACAATCAAATTGCCGGTGAAAGCTAATGTTTTCCATAATGGTGTATTGAGTTGTGTTGGAAGGGCTGTGTGGGTGAATTTAGTAAGAATTCCAAGGGCACGAAATTTGGAAACACTAACTTTCAGCTAGTGTTATTTCTTGCGGAGGCCTGGAGTCCGAGTTCGGCATTGGGGAAGCTGGACGTAATTGTATTTCATTTAATTCCCTGCCGAATTGGAGGCTGACATCTCTTGTGAAGTTCCCATACATTCCAAGCTTGCGGCTGAATCAAGGTGAGCCGTCACCCATATCTGGACCTGCGTAATTGCTCCTTTATGACCTGTGTTAGCCTATGGGAGTCCTGCGATTACAGACAATAGGAGGTATTGTATTGTTGGGGAGGACTATTTTAATATTGGAAGGTCTACACATATTAGATATCCATTATTTGAAATTATAGAGGCAATTTCTTGCAAGTCTATGGCCTGCGATTAGTTATTGGTGACTCATTTCTAGCATCCATATGTAGCGCATGGGTTAATTGGAGCCCCTTTGACAACTGAAATATAAATTCCAGGTTCTTTGTGTTGATTAGATTTGCATATTGTTGGAGTATAGAACATTTGAAAATTAAATGTGAAAACTCTTGTCATTCCTAAGATTATTTATTTACAAGAATTCTTAGGGAAAAATCATATATCAAATTGGCATTCATCTAATTTCTTGTAAGCATTACTTGCTTTATTTAGCTTGAATTTGAAACTTAATATTCCGTAATAACTGGACAACTTGTCAAGTACTGGACCTAAGAATTGGTAGGAAGAAGTTGTTTAAGTTAGATATAACCAGGCAAAGTTTTTACAGATGATGGCATTCAAGTTTGAACTAAACTAATCATTGTTAGTTTGGATAACAAACAATTACTATCCCTCCTTGGCGCCGATTATGAGATATTTGTTAAGGGCCAACCTAGATAGGGTCATCTCACTTCAAGGGACATGCCCTTTGGTTACCTTATGTCGTCGATAGAAATTGTGTATCAGCCGACGGGTCCCTTTGGAAAGGTTCTTGTTATGTAGCCGACGGGTCCCTTCAGAAAGGTTCTTGTTATGTTGCGACATGTGGCCGACGGATTCCTTCGGAAAAGTTCTTCGGAAAGTATTTATACACCCTCTTGGGTCATTGTAAAGGATCTAAACATCAGATATCAGCGAGCATAATGTACTATTTGGCATATGCGAATAATAATAAGAAGTTATGCTATTCATATCTATTGTCTGTTCGTTGATTTCTTTACCCAGTACGGAAAACATTTGGCGCTGTTGCCCGATGGACCTGGTATGATGACAGGCAAATGAAGATTAAATGCCAAATCAGTTGAACAAGAATAAGAATAAGTTGAAGGAAAATGATGAATTACGCGTAGCATAGGAAAGTTTAATTTTGGCACAACAGGCTGAACACAGACGGAGATTTCAGCAAGTTACCGACGGCAACAAAAGCACTGAAAAATTGTTGGAAGAGACTCGACAGCGGCTCGATTTGGTGGAAGAAGTAAGGGAGGAGTTTCTGAACCTGTGTATGCCAAGGGAAGAGAATCCAAACGGAAGGGGATCAACTCGCATGGCTCAGAGTGCTGAGGGAGCACGAGCGTGGAGTGAACTATTTGTCCGAGATATACTTCCGGAATAGACAACTTTAGAAAACCCTTCTTCACAAAACAGCGTGGGTGTTGGAAATAGTTCGGGTGTTGAAAATAGCGTGGGTGTTGGGAACAGTGTGGGTGTCGAAAACAACGAGGGTGTCGAAAACAGCGCAGGTGTGTAGAACAGTGTAGGTGTACAAATCAGCGCAGGTGTGATACAAAATAGCGAGGGTATTCAGAACAGTGCGGGAGTACAAAACAAGGTGGGAGTGCAAAACAGCTCAGGTACACAACAAAACTCACAACATCTAGTGATGGCAGGACCAAAAGAGAAATTGCCGAAGTTTGATGGCGATAGTACAACCGATCCCATTTGAAATTGCAAAACATGTGAAACGATTTGGAGGGCAAATGGGATAACTGATGAAGACGACTGGATGAGACAATTTTTGGCCACCCTAATGACAGATCTGCAGAATCTAGACAGTTGGAATAACATTAAAAAGGAGTTTCTAGCCTGTAATGACTGTTACTATAAGGGCCACAAAAAAATCGCTAATACTGAACTTATGTAATTACGTCAAACACTTGTCATATAGTGAATATAGTATGTTGATATAAAATGCCAATGAATAGACCAGTACCAACTAATATAATGCCATGCGTGTGAATGGATCATGCATTTATCACTGAAGTATGTTCACCATAAGAGCTAACAAAATTTCAATGTCAAGAGGAAAGACTTAAGCTGAAGTTTTATTACTGTGGCATATCTAGAATACATTCGTTTTACTCCCAGTCATTATTCCTAACAACCTTTGACATTTATTATCTTTCAGTACATTAGACTAACAATTTGCAAGTGAAACCAAATGAGTGGAACTTGGAATGAGGCAGATGCCACAAGCTGAGGATGAAGGTTGCTGGAGTATGAATTAAGGATCTGCCGTACTGTCTGGGCCTGTACCTGGATTGTTCTAGCACAATTCCGTCCCACTTAAACCCCCAAACTGAGTGCTAAGTCCCTGTGATTTAATGCTGATGAGGTTGACTGGGTAATGACTGATTGAAACCTTAGATCTATTCTGGGCCTGCTCTTCTTAACCTATCAACACTGCCGTACCTGTACGGCCCTGTGCGATTTTTATATAATTCACAGCCTTCCAAAAACAATGCCAAAACTAGCATGGACTGAACTGCCTAGGGATGTTAGATAGTCCCTTAAAAGCCTTAAATGAAACTCTCAACAGTTTGTGAAAAATAAACAAATTTGTGACCTGAACTTTAGTACGGCTCTGTTATGTACGATCCTGCTAAAAATTAATCTGCTTGGTATTGGGTGCCGAATTTGGTATGATTTGAAATGCCTAGGGTTAATGTATAACCCCTCCCAATCATAAATTCAAACTCCCTTGCAATGAGAAGTTATGAGTAAAAATGTGAGTCCAGTCCCGGTTATAAACTTATCAGGAAATTAGATACCATCTCCTGATGATATCTCTTTGCAAGGCAGTTATCGCCAAACCCTTGCAAATAGCTTAAATCCTCAAAATCAATTCTCAGAATGATCCTCCATGAAATGGCTGAATACCATCTCCAATGAGCAACCCTTCAGAAGATATCTCACTTCCTCAGTTATGCAGATCCAAGGGAGTTTTCGTTCCCAAAGACCTAATGGGAATTTGCAGACCAAAGACCACAAATTGCTCCAATATAATTAAAAGTTGAATCCACAAAATCGCTTGTTCAAATGGATGCCTCCCGCCCTCTATTTATTCACCTTTCAAAGAAGTCACTAGGAACTTCTAGAAACATCTTTTATAAAATCTTATTATAATGCACTTTATTATTAAATAACTTTATAAAATTAAAAGTGCAATCTCAATTCAAAATTAGAACATGTAGGCCCCACTTACTGGATGTAGGCTCAATTATAACTCTCCGAGAGCAATATACAATCATTTGGGCAACAGAATGACTCTCTCTCCAAAATCATTTGCCTACAAGAGTCAATGATAGGCAAATCTACTGCGGGAATCATGTCGCTGGAAAGGGGACATGACAGCCGAATTTCAACTGTTGCGTGACGATAATGAAATTGTAGTAGAGATCTTCAATACTAAGCAAGGGAAGAACGAAACTGTCCGCGTCTACACTAGGAAATTAAAAGATTTGATAAACAAAATGGAAAATAAGCCAGTGGACGGACTTCAGAAAAGGTGGTTAGTGGAAGGCCTACGCCCAAACCTGCGGAAGAAAATGAAAATTGTGCCACCGTCGTCATACACGAGAGCCTATAACAGAGCATTGAACCTCGAAAGTGAGTAGAAGACAAAGAAGAAGAAGAAGAGTAGCTCGTCCGATTCAGATGACAATGCATCTTCAGGAGAAGATAGCAGCGGTGATGAGGGCAGCAGCAAGAAGGTCCGTGCCCTCCAGAAAGACATGATTCGGATGATGGAGTTCAAGAACATGAACAAGGAGGCTAAGGGCAATGAGCTATGGTGCACGGAGTGCAAGAAGGAAGGCCATACGAAGGGATCCTGCTCGAAAGAGCAATTTTGTGAGATCTGCTAGATTATGGGACACTCGGTAAAGGAATGCCCTTTCAATTTGTAAATAAGAACACCGCAACAAATGTTCTTGACACAGGAAGAGTCTATGTCTGGAGGGAGTGGGAACAACAGTACGGAGGGTGCCACGTCGGGAGGATACAGAAATAATTGGCGTGGTCAAAACAACAACAACAGCAACAATAGTGGCAATAACAATAATAGCGGGAGGAGTCAAATCCAGTATGATGCGAATGGCCGACCGATAGTCCAATGTCGTGCATGCAATCTGTGGGGTCACTTCGCCCGAGAGTGCACAACGGTGAACACACCGAAGTTGCTATGTCGATGGTGTGGACTTTGCGATCATGACGATGCTAAGTGCTCGAAGTCTGGAGTAAACTTGATTATCCTCGGGACAGACGAGGAAGAAGTTTTGGCAATCACTCGGAAGCAGGTGAAGCTATACCCCGATCCGACGGAGGAAAAGAAGAGACTAGAGGAAGCATGGGCAGAGATCCAGAAAGCAACGTAGATAGAAATGACACACTTGAAGGACACACTTGGTACCTCCATACGGAACTATGCAGAACAAAACATCGTACGACAAATATTGCAAGTCGAGGTACCCGTCAGGATAAATGATCTGTTACTCACTCTGCCTCAGCTCCGATCGACACTCACAAACATCGTTCCCATTGCTAAACTATTAGGAGAACATGGAAGAGAGCAGGAAAGTGGAGCAAGTACAGCGGACAAAAAGGAGAAGGAAAGTGGCACAAGTGCGGAAGATCTGATGCTGTTAGCCCTCTCGTCCAGACGCCATCCAACAGTCGTCAAAATGGGAATTCTCGGGACTGTATTGATGGAAACGATTGTGGACGGAGGGTCTGGTGTCAATGTGTTGCCTAAAGACACTTGGAAAAGGTTGGGACAGCCGACATTATGGCCGCCTACATTCCAGCTGCTAATAGCTGATCAACATTGAATCAAGCCATTGGGAATTCTGACAGCACAACCAGTGACGATTGGAACACAACCATTCTTGTTGGATTTCGTCGTGATCGCACTGAAGCGGAGAGGATATGATGCCATTTTGGGTGAAAAATACTTTATCACTTGAAAGCAAAGGGCGGAAGTACGTTATCGATCTACACACTCAAATGGTCGGGGAAGAAGCTCTATCGTCAGATTCTGAAGAAGAGGATGAAAGGAGGCAGAATATGGAACCAGATCAGGAAGGAGTCCTGTGGTTGGAAGGAGGATCGACAGACGACGATCTGGATTCGGTGAACGGTCTTTACCACTGGTAGATAGAGGACTATGAACTCTTTCCAAGCTGTAATATGTTAAGGGTCGACGAAGGTAAGAAAGAAGAAGGAAATGAATGTCCGAAGGAGCAGAGAGAAGCCGAAGAAGGAAATGAATGTATGAAGCAACACAGAGAAGCCGAAGAAGGAAAGGTGGGTATGACTGAAGCTGAAGGAAAGAACATATAGTATGAACCTAAAAGAAGGAAAGATTCCACTATACGACCGCGTAGGAAGAATGTATTACGTCAAACCATAGATATAGCAGAAAGGTACCGGCAGCAAGGAAGACATGATACGGTCTGCACAGGCAACAAAGAGGAAGGGTTCAATAAAAGTTGTAGAAGTATAGAGTGGATGTGTTATTAACGGACAGAAGGGGCAGCTGATGGAGTCCATGGTAGCGAGCTTCGGGAACAAATTGGGCGATATGGAGATGACACAGAATAGGCGTAGCAAGTTTCAACTTAGACAGTGGGTGTTGAAGTATGACGATCGGAATGAGATCAAACCAGGCAAGTTCAAAATTAAATGGGTCGGGCCATACTAGATTCGGGAAGTGGGCGATAACAGAGCAATAAAACTATGGATGCTAGAGGGAAAGGAAGTGGTTGACGCAATGAATAGGTCGAAGTTGAATGTCTACTATGAAAGAAGTAATGCACCTCCGTGGACGAACAACTGAGTAAAGCACGACTATAAATACTGTATATATGTAAAATTGAAAAGAAAAAAAAAAACAAAAAAATTGAAAAAAAAAATAACAAAAACAAAAAAAATTAAGTTTGAGAAGCCACCGTATGGATTTCTCAGGTAACTGTATGGCTTTTGACCAGCTCTCCACTGTTTGGCTTTTTCAAAGTCATTGCACGGCTTATAATTGCTCACCGTACAAATTTTCTAATGAAGATGCAGTGCACGGGTTTTAAAAGGCTACCCTACGGTATTTAGTAGGCAGGGCTATGCACGGATTTTTTAATGCAGTTACTGTACGGATTTCTCAGATGCAGTTAGATAGGCACCGTACGGATTTGGCATTTCCTTTCAAGGCTGTGTACAGATTTGGAGCCAGTCATTGTACGGATTCTAAGACCAAGTTACCGTAGGGATTGTTAAAAGCTTGTGTACTGTACGGATTTTCAACTAATCAATTTTAGCAAGGTTCAACGTATGGCTTTTTCAGCCTAAACCACCGTATAGATTTGTGAAAACATTGATCTGGAGAACCTCTATCATGCGGATTTTCTTTTACTTTCAGAGCACGGTTTCTAAACTTGAGGTTTTGGCGTACAGACCTTGAAGATTAATGTCGTACAGAATTGCAATATGAGCTTTCAGTTTGTCCATGTGGACTTTGC
The DNA here is from genome assembly GCA_028749045.1 of Cupressus sempervirens. NCBI lineage: Eukaryota > Viridiplantae > Streptophyta > Pinopsida > Cupressales > Cupressaceae > Cupressus > Cupressus sempervirens. The sequence continues at coordinate 767,066,951 of CM053784.1, read as the reverse complement.
AAAACAGGTTGCTTGCTGTATGGACATGTTCAAAAGAGGAAGGGAGGTTTTCTTAAAAATAAAATAAAAAATAAATAAAACAAAACGTCGACAAATCAAGAATGCTCAGAATGAGTGATGGATGATGCCAAAGGGAAGGGAAAACATCAGCAGTTACCAGAAAGAGTATGCAATCAAAAGAAATCACAAAAATAGTGTGTTCCATGCAATTTTGTGTGGGTTTCGGAGTGCTGCCCGTCGACCCCACCGGGGGCATTGCGCCCTGGACCCCCAGTCATTGCGGATATCAGTCGTGGGAAGTCTGACCCATTGATGAGGCCTGGAGCTGCTATAGGCATGAAGTGTCTGTGCACTAGAGGCACTTGGAGTAGGTGTTGGACGTGAAGCTGTCTTGGTGGATGCATGGAGAGCTCGAGAGGAGTTGATCATCCAGTTGAAGGCAGTGCAACGACACTTGGCTCAGTGGAGCCAGAGTTGGAAGCAGAGAAAGCAGCACAGGTGGCTATCAAGGTCAGCTTGACTAAGGAGACAATATTGTGGCTACAGATGCAATGTGGGTTGGAGATCAGTTTGGTGTAGGCACAGAATGAATGTGAAAGTGATGTGGCAGATCTATCTTGTTGTAGTTAGTTGTTTGAGTTTTGTTCTATAGTCGTCAGGAGATGACTTTTCTTTTTGGGGGGGATGATGTCGTCAGTAGAAATTGTGTATCAGCCGACGGGTCCCTTCGGAAAGGTTCTTGTTATGTTGCGACATGTGGCCGACAGACTCCTTCGGGAAAGTATTTATGCACCCTCTTGGGTCATTGTAAAGGATCTAATCATCAGATATCAACGAGCATAATGTACTGTTTGGCATATGCAAATAATAATAAGAAGTTTTGCTATTCATATCTATTGTCTGTGCGTTGATTTCTTTACCTAGTACGGTAAACACCTTATTTATATGGGGTTTGGTTGTAGTTAAAGGATACACAAAAAGAATATAGTCTGCTCCTTTAAGCAAGTTTGCCCGATATGAATCCTTGTAGAAATAAAACATTTTAGAATAATAAATATATTATTGACATCTCTTCATAAAAGTCTGATTAAAGGAACATCATCTTCAACAAGCATAGGAGAAGGCATTATCTTAGTTTGATCATATAGAATTTGTAGAAAATTTACAGTTAGGGTTGTAGTTCTCATCCGCAAAAGGTTTTGCTAATTTTTTTGCACATAATTGTGTCTGTTTTCTTGAACACTGGAGAGTTTGATGATCTTCTCTTTAAAATCGTATTTTTAGTTTCAAAATTTGAACAGTTTCTTTGGTTATAGGGAGTGATAGTTTTTTGTTTTCTACAAACAAATGATTGGGTCTCTTATGCACTTGGTAAATACAAAACCTGATATTTGCTATGCTGTTAATGCTCCTAGTTGCAATCAAACACATCATGAGATACTTACAAGGCACTTTTATCCTTGGGCTTAAGTATGAGAAAGTTAAATTGGACCTACCGGGGTACATAGACTAAGATTGGGTTGGAAGTGTTACTGACAGGAAAAGCACTTCAGGATGCTTTTTCAGTTTAGGCTTAGTGATAATATCATGGATATGCAAAAAGCAGTCATCAGTAGTACAATGTTCCACAAAAGCCGAATACATTGCAGCAACAATGACCTCTCGAGAAGCAGTTTGGCTTAGAAAGTTACTTGTGGGACTATTTGGTCAAGCTATGAATCCTACGATTATTCATTGTGATAATCAAAGTTCCATCAAGCTTTCTGTGAATCTAGTTTTTCATGTCAGGTCCAAGCATATTGAAATTCCTTACCATTATGTAAGATATATGGTAGATAGGAATATTGTAAAATTAGAATACATTTGCACTGCAGATCAAACAGCATATATTCCTACCAAACCTCTCTCTCGATTGAAGATAGATGACTTAGGAAAAGACTTGGTATGGTTGAATTGTAATACATGAGTATTCTTTAAATTATTATTAAAATTATTTTTTTTGTCAGATAATGTGCTGAACAATAGAGATCTACTGTCAGATCTAGATGAGTTCAAGATCACATTGTGATGTAGACATTACTATGCCTATGAGTCAGAATTTGGATAGAGGAAGAATTTTATTATTCTTCGGAGTTTATCCTATGTTTTGGTAGATCATAACTCAGGATCATGTCGTGATATAGGAATGCTAGTACCTATGAGTCACAACTTGGATAAATGAAGAATTTAATTATTCTCTAAATTTTATCCTCTATATTTTATTCTTTGAAATACTGTTTGTAAATATTTTGCAAATTTTGAATATCAGATCTGAGATAAAACCTTCTTAAACTTGCTGTTCTGATCTTCTTTAATGTCAGACCTTGAAAGGAGATGATAATATTAATTGACTTTCTGAAAATGTATTTATCACAGCAAGAATCAATTTGAGGCAGAGTTGCTTAAAGGAGCAGACTTGTAATTTTAATGTGTGTCCTTTAACTACAACAATACCTCCATATATATAATAACCAAAGGGCATGTCCCTTAAAGGGACATGACCCTATCTAGGTCGGCCCACAAAGACTCCTCATAATTTGCGCCTAGAAAGGAGATTAATTTAACAACAAACATAACTAATTGTTAATGTTTTAATGCTAACTTAGAGTCACCCTAAAAGGACTGTCGATCATGCCTATTCAAAGGGCAATGTATTAATAGCCTTAACAATGGTTTTATATGCTCTAAGAGGAATGTGCGATTTGATCAATCAGACAATATGAGAATCGAAAATTATAGTTTTAACACTCCCTCTTAACTTGATAATCATATTGAGAGATAACATATCTAGCATCATCAATTACGGTGAATAAGCATAGAATGATACTCTATATCTATCTGGATCTTCTTAGCATGTGGTATTATTGAACACATGATCCTATGTCATATTATGACACTTCACTTATGCTAGTGATAACACTATTGCAATGAATACAATATACAAGATAATATCTTGGAGAATAATTAAATTCTTCATTTATCCAGGCTGTGACTCGTAGGGATTGGTAATCCTATATCACAACATGACCCTGAGTTAAGATCTACTAGAACACAGAATAAAGTCTGAAGAGTAAATTCTTCCTTTATCCAAAGTTGTGATTCATGTCTATGTCACAAATGATCTTGAACTCATCTAGATCTAATAGTAGTTCTCTACTATTCAACACATTATCTAAGAGATCATCACCTCTCATAATGTCTTTCATACAAGTGTTCATTATCTTAGAGATCATCACCTCTTAAATAATGAATACCGATGGTGGAGCCCATAACAATCAATCGCCTAACAGTAAAATTATTTTATGAATAATTTAAAGAATACAAAATTTTATAATTTAACCATATCAAGTCTTTTCCTGAAGTGATCTATCTTCACTTGAGAGAGAGGTTTGGTAAGAATATTTGCTGTTTGATTTGCAGTACAAATATATTCTAATTTTACAGTATTCTTGTCTACCATATCTCTAACATAATGGTAAGGAATTTCAATATGCTTGGACCTGTCATGGAAACTTGGATTCATAGAAAGCTTGATGGAACTCTAATTATCACAATGAATAGTCATAGGATTCATGGCTTCACCAAATAATCCCATTAGTAACTTTCTAAGTCTAATTGCTTCCCAAGAGGCTATTGCTGCTGCAATGTATTCTTCTGTGGAACTTTGTGCTATTGAAGTCTGCTTTTGCATATCCATGATATCATTAACACTTCCACCCCAATCCGAGTCTGTGAATCCATGTAGATCCAAGTCAACTTTCTTATATTTGAGCCCAAGGTTAAGAGTACCTTGAAGCATCTCATTATGTGTTTAACTACAACTAGGTGAATCTCCTTTGGCTCACACATAAACTGACTTAAGGCATTAATAGCATAGCATATATCAGGTCTTCTATTTACTAAGTACATAAGAGACCCAATCATCTATCTGTAGAGAGTAGAGTCTATGGAAGGTGATTCTGTTGCTCCTCTTTTAAGTTTATGTAGATTAGTCTCCATTGGAGAAGACATAGACTTGCAGTTCCACATTCCAAATCTTTTCAAAATATCTAATATATACTTCCCTTGACTAAGTATAATGCTGTCAGAATTTTGCTGTACTTCCAATCCTAGGAAGCAATGTCTTTCATTTCGAATTCTCTAATTAGATCTTTCTTGCATTGATCTATGAGATGATCATCGCTTGTTATTAGTAAATCATCAACATACAGTATCAAAATTACCATATCATCTTTATCCCATTTATAATATAGATTTGGATCGGCTTCATTTTTGGAGAATCCTAAGCCAGTGAGATACTTATCAATTCTTTCAGACGAAGCCCTTGGAGCCTGTTTAAACCCATAGAGAGCTTTCTTGAGCCTACAAACAAAAACATTAGGATCATGAGTTTCAAATCTTTCAGGTTGCTTCAAATATACCTCTTCTGTAATCTTTCCATTCAGGAATGCTGTTTTTACATCCATCTGATGTACTTTCCATTCTTTTGATGCTGCAATAGCTAGGACTGCTCTTACAGAGGTGTATTTGGGAACAGGAGCAAAGGTTTCTTCATAATCAATTGCATTTTTCTAAGAGAATCCCCTAGTACAAATCTGACTTTATATTTTTCAATGCTACCGTCATCAGCATGCTTTATTTTAAATATCCATTTGGAAGAGAGAATAGATTTTCCTTCGGGTATAGGAACAATTTCCCAAACATCATTCTTCATAATGGATTGGTATTCTTCCGTCATAGCGCCCTTCCAAGCTATATGTTTAATAGCATCTGAAAGATTGGTTGGTTCTAATTTAGACAAATCATTCATGTTTGTTGTATAGCTAGAAAATCTTTTGGGTCTTTTGCTTTCTCTGATTGTTCCGAATGGTGCAACGAAGTATTGTGCTTTGTCTACTGTCTTAATGGCCCAAAGTGGTCTTTTCTTAGAATTTTGAGTTTCTTCAAGATTGAGATTTTGAATTTCATCTTCAATTTCTTCAATTTTCTCCCTTTGAGACTTAGATTCAGTATTTCTTTACGAACTAGGTAAAGGAGAGGGTTCTTTAGAGCTTAGGGCTCTTTTGAATGTTAAATCTTCTTCAAAAATTACATCCCTACTAAGTTCAATATTTTTTTGACCAGGTATAAAAATCCTCTATGCTTTAGATGTTTCACTATACCCTAGAAATATACCTTTCCTCCTGGAGGGTTCTAACTTAGTTCTCTTTTCTTTTGGGACATGGATATATACTGGGCACCTAAAAATCCTAAGATGACTTATATTGGGTTTAACCTTAGTAAAGACTTCTTCAAAAGTTTTATCTCTAAGGTAGGAGTGAGGATTTTTGTTTTGAATATAGACAATAATACAAGAGTCTTCTGCCCAAAGATAATATTCTAGAGTTTGATTGAATATCATAGCTCTAACAACTTCTATAATTGTTCTATTCTTCCTTTTTGCTACCCTGTTTTGTTGCGGGTTATAAGGAATGGCATGTTCTCTCTTAATTTCTGTTTCTTTAAAAAACCTTTTAAACAAATCTGAGGTGTATTCCCCTCCATTATCAGTTTTAAGAGTTTTAATTTTACGTCTTGATAAGCTTTCAGTTAAGGTTTTAAATTTTTTAAATCTCTTTAGGATTTCTTCTGATTCTTTGAATTTTAAGAAGTAAATCCAAGTTTTCCTAGAGAAGTCATCTATAAAAAGCATATAGTACCAGAATCCTCCAAGAGAAGGAACAGACATAGGTCCACATCAATCTGAGTGGATTAATTCCAAAACATTGTTAGTTTTTCTAGAACTATCATAAAATGGATTTTTGGTGTTCTTACCTAGAGCACATCCTTTGCATATGCTTGAGTGATCTTTATTCAGTTTAGGTAAAACAGTAACCATCTTCTCCATAGTTGATAAAGTTTTGAAATATAGATGTCCTAACCTTTTGTGCCATATTTGATTTATATCCACAACTTGATGAATCAAGGCTTGAATAGGTCGACTAGGTTTTGAATTTAATTCATACAAATACCCTTTTCTTTGACCAATCAATTTTGCCTTCTTAAATGAGGAGTTCTTAGCCCAGGGTATTACTTGACCGTCTATGAATGCAACATGTCTATCATCTTCGAGTGCTCTAACCGAGATTAGATTCCTTTTTATTCTTGGTACATAGAGTACTCCTTTGAGAAGAAGAGAATTTCTTGACTTTATTTTCAATGTGCAATTTCCAATTCCTTTGACGGAATGTGCTGAATTATCACCTTCGCCATTAACCTTTTCTGATATAGATTCTAGTGCTTCTTTACATTGTGTAATACGTCGAGACAATCCACTATCAATCACCCATGCTTTACTTGAGACTTCATTTGATAGTGATGAATACAATACACGATTCTCAGGATCATAGTTATCTTCTTCCCTAGTTATGTTTGTACAGTTAACTTGTTTAGAATTCTCATGGCAATTAGATCTGTAGTGTCCAAATTTTTCGCATTTTTCGCATTTTATTTTGGATAGATTTTTCGTAGGTTTGTTGTTCTTTTGATTACCCTTTTTCTTCTTGAAGTGCTTCTTCTTGCCTTTATAGGAATTTGTGTTAAGAACATGAAGTTCTTCATCTTCAGTTTTCAACTTTCCCCCTTTCTTAAGTTTTCTAGATTCTTCCTGAGGACAATGTCCTTTAAGTCTATTGAAATCAGGAAGATTGGCTTCGGCAATTATTCTTTGTGGGAATGTTTCCCATGAATCTGGTAATCCATCTATAGCCATCAGTGTCAGTTCCGTGTCACTAATTATGGTTTCTATACTTGCTAGTTCATCTCTTAGACTGACAACTCTTATGAAGTAAGAATTCATCAATTCCCCCTTCTTTATTTGTATATGATTAAGTTGCCTTTTTAGTGCAAGAACTCTGGTTGCATTGTTAATTTCATATGCATTTAGTAATGCTTTCCTCATATCAAATGTTGTTTGATGTTTTGTTAGCATGGGCACTATCTCATTTTTCACTCCATCTAATATGATCTGTATGGCTTTCCCGTTCTCTTTACTCCAGATGGTTTATAAGGTTCAATAGCAGGTTGTTTGGATGCTGAATCAATAAATTGTTTTACATCATTTTCTTCAAGAATCATCATAATTCTGAATTTCCAAGCCTCAAAATGTTCTTTCCCATCAATCCTGTCCTCGGGTCTGATTGTGTATGCTACTAGAGATAGAAGAGTGATGCTAGATATCAAGTCTGATTATTTAATTTGCAGAGCTTAGATTCGACTACCAGAGCTCTGATACCATGTAAATATTCTGCAAATTCTGAATATCAAATTTGAGATAAAACTTTCTTAAACTTGCTGTTCTGATCTTCTTTAATGTCAGACCTTGAAAGGAGATGATAAGTTTAATTGATTTTCTGAAAATATATTTATCACAACAATAATTGATTTGAGGCAGAGTTGCTTAAAGGAGCAGACTTGTAATTTTAATGTGTGTCCTTTAACTACAACAATACCCTCCATATATATAATAACCAAAGGGCATGTCCCTTAAAAGGACATGGCCCTATCTAGGTCGGCCCACAAATACTCCTCATAATTAGTGTTAGCCGACTGGATGGTTCCGGCGGTATTTTGTATTCTGTAGCCGACGGTCCGGCGATGTTTCTGTAGCCGACGGTCCGGCTGTGTTCTTGTAGCCGACGGTCCGACGATGTTTCTGTAGCCGACGGTCCGGCGATGTTTTTGTAGCCGACGGTCTGGTGATGTTTCTGTAGCCGACGGTCCGGCGGTAAATAGTTTGTAACGGATAAAATAATTGTGGCCGACGGACTCCTTCGGGAAGGTTCGGCAGAAGTATTTATATCCCGTCCCTTGCCCGCGGGCAACATCCGCCGGAGGCCCCGCGGGCAGCACCTGCCGAAGGCCCCGCGGGCAAGTTAGACCCCGCGGGCAACACCTGCCGGAGGTCCTACGGGCAACAGCGGTTGGAGGACCCCGCGGGCAACAATTGTCTGCGGCCAAAAGAAAGGCCCCGCAGGTGTCGAAGTTGGAGGCCCCGCGGGCAACAGCTGTCCTCGACCAGTGAAGTTGAAAGTTCCGCGGGTCCACAGGCAAGAGACCCCCGCGGAGTGTGAAGCCTCGAGCATAATGATTGCTTCGACGGAGAACGAAGGGTTCGGCAGGAAAAGTAAGAGCCCCCGCGGAACTATTGTGACCACCGCATCAGATCCTCGCCCAGTTAGCCGCCGGCGAAAGAATGGGCCACGGGTAGAAAAAGAAAGGCCGCCAGGGAGAACAGGAAGGCCGTGGGCGACGCCAGAAGGCCGCAGGTAGGACGCGGGCGCTAGTCAGAGGTTCAGTACCTAAAAAAAAAAAAAAAACGTCGACAAAATCAAGTTGTTCAGAATGAGTGACAGATGATGCCAAAGAGAAGAGGATGCATCTGTGGTTGCCAGAAAGAGTGAAGAATCGACAGATAATGACAGAAATGGTGTGATCCGTGCATTTTTGTGTGGGTTGCGAAGTGTTAATTTGGTCTTGGCGGCGAGTGGCGCTGCCCCTCGACCCCGCTGCCCCAAGACCCCGCGAGGGTGCTGCCCCTCGACCTCGGCGTTGCCCCCTGGACCCCCAGTCGTGGCGGATATCAGTCGTGGGAGTCTGACTAGTTGAGAAGAGTTGAAGTTGCTGCAGGCATGGACTTTCTGTGTACCAGAGGTAGTAGGAGCAGGTGTTGGTTGTGAGGCTGTCTTGGTGGATGCGTAGAGAGCTCGGGAGGAGCTGATCATCCAGTTGGAGGCAGTGCAATGACACTTGGCTTAGGGCACCGAGGAATTGAAAACAGAGAAAACATCACAGGTGGCTATCAAGGTCAGCTTGAGGAGACAGTATTGTGTTAGCAGAGGCTACAGATGTAACGGGATGAATGTGGAAGTGATGTGGCAGAAGCAGATTTCTCTTGTTGTAGTCACTCTATTAATGTATTTTGTTTGTTAATTTGTCTTAGATATTTTTGTCAGTCGTCAGGAGACGACTTTTCTTTTTGGGGGGGATGGTGTTAGCCGACTGGATGGTTCCGGTGGTATTTTGTATTCTGTAGCCGACGGTCCGGCGATGTTTCTGTAGCTGACGGTCCAGCAGTGTTCTTGTAGCTGACGGTCTGGCGATGTTTCTGTAGCCGACGGTCTGGCGATGTTTCTGTAGCCGACGGTCTGGTGATGTTTCTGTAGCCGACGGTCCGGCGGTGTTTCGGTATTCCGTAGCCGACGGTCTGGCGGTAAATAGTTTGTAACGGATAAAATAATTGTGGCCGACGGACTCCTTCGGGAAGGTTCGGCAGTAGTATTTATATCCCGTCCGGGATCATTGTAAATCATCATTCATGATTCACTTACTATTGCGAATATTATGCTACTGTTTTGCTGTTACTTTCTGTGTGCGTTCATTTACTTTACCTGTACGGTAAACAATTGGCACCTAGAAAGGAGATTAATTGAACGGCAAACATAACTAATTGTTAATGTTTTAATGCTAACTTAGAGTCACCCTAAAAGGACCGCCGAACATGCCTATTCAAAGGGCAATGTATTAATAGCCTTAACAATGGTTTTATATGCTCTAAGAGGAATGTGCGATCTGCACAATTAGACAGTGTGAGAATCGAAAGTTATAGTTTTAACACTGTTATCACTAGTATCAGTGATAAGTCATATCACAAGTATAGTAATACGACATAGTATCATGTGTTCGATGATACCACATGCTAAAAAGATTCAGATAGATATAGAATTTCAATCTATGCTTATTCATTTTAATTGATGATGCTAGATATGTTATCTCTCAGTATGATTATCAAGTTAAGAGGAGTGTTAAATCTATAACTTAGATATAATACTGATCTGATTGTACAAGATCACACAGATCTATTCTTGCATTGAAGGCATATAAAGGCATATAAATAATTGCTGCTTGTCTAAGGCATGATTGTCGTCTCTCTTGGATGATGGCATTTAAGTTTGAACTAAACTAATCATGGTTAGTTTGGATAACAAACAATTAATATCCCTCCTTGGTGCCGATTATGGGAAATTGGTTAAGGGCCGACCTAGATAGGGTCATCTCCCTTCAAGGGACATGCCCTTTGGTTACCTTATTTATATGGGGTTTGGTTGTAGTTAAAGGACACACAAAAAGAATATAGTCTGCTTCTTTAAGCAAGTCTGCCCCATATGAATCCTTGCAGAAATAAAACATTTCAGAATAATAAATATATTATTGACATCTCTTCATACAAGTCTGATTAAAGGAAGATTATCTTCAGCAAGCATAGGAGAAGGCATTATCTCAGTTTGATCACACAGAATTTGCAGAAAATTTACAGTGAGGGTTGTAGTTCTCATCCGCTGTTTGCACATAATTGTGTCTGTTTTCTCAAACATTGGAGAGTTTGATGATCTTCTCTTTAAAATCGTGGTTTTAGTTTCAAAATTTGAACAGTTTCTTTGGTTGTAGGGAGTGACAGTTTTTGTTTTCTCAGCATGAGGTTGGAAGGATCTGTTTTCGAGAATCAGGGAGGCTCTGAGCAGCTGCTCATTTTGTGTATTGTTCTAGGCATTCAGAAGAGGGTACTAGTAGAATATTCAATCACACAGTCTCTATTTTTGTTTTCTATTAATGGTTATTTATTATGTTTCTTTAGGCTTCTTTTATTAAAAGTCATAGTTACTAATTTTAGCTAAACAGTTTGTTCTTTTTTAGAACACTGTTATGTAAATTGCTATATACCTTGTATGTTCATGAATAAGATCATGCAATTAGCAGAACATGGTGGGAGTAGCATTTTAATTCATTGTGGTTCAATTGAAATTGAATGAAATGTTAGACTCTGATGCTTTTTGAAGAAGAATATGAAGATCATTAATTATTGATTAGAATTGTCATTGTATATCAACGATTGAAAAATTATTGAATTATGAATTTATGAATTTTCATTTTTGCACATTATGAGGTATTCATTTTTAAACTAAGTTACCAGATTCTCTCTAGCAACCCTCAAAGTCTGCTTCAGTTCTGTACAAAGTCTGGTCCTTGTCAAATTGTCATCAAATTCTCTTGCAGAACTACAAATTTGCTGCAAATTCTGTTAGAGGAACCCGGGCAGAATTTGCAGCAAATTTTGAAGGATTTGCTATCTATTTCTGAGCTGAATTTAGTCTCAGAACATTTTTTTTAAGACTTTTTAAAAAGTGTTTTTTTGTCCTCCCAACCCTATTGTGACGACGAAAAGGACCAAAAAAGATGCTTATATGTCATTTATTCATTTGTGTTTGAAAATGAAAACTTGGTTATAAAGGAAATCCAAATTGACAATAGGTGACATCTAAATTGATGATTATAGAGGAAAGTCTTTAAAAAGATATTATTAAAGTCAGGGATCTTCTGCAAATGTTTACACTACTATAGATGATTCTATTTGGGCAGATTGCTAGAAGAGCAGACTTATAGATTTCGGTGTGTCTTCTAATCTGCAATCTAGCCCTCCTTTATACCTAACTCAAGGGGCATGTTCATTGAATGGAATGGACATGTCCCTCTCTAGGTCAGCCTACTACAAAACATGATTGTTTCCTCAAGATTGGTGCCCATTCCAAGAGTCACTAATGGTTAGTAACTAACTAACCACACTAGTAAATAAGAAGGCTTATAAAAGCCACAAGGAAGATGCCGATTTGTCTAGAGGGGACAATATGTTCTAGTGACCAATACTTAAGGGAACTCATGCATCCAGATCACTAATTTGAAAATCAAAACACTTGTCTTGTCAAAGTTACAAGAAATTAACACTCCCTCTTAACTTGATAAGATAAGTGATAGAAACATATCTAGCAACATCAATAGAGATGACTAAGCATAGATATACACTCTATACCTTTCTGAATTTCAAGCATGATGTATCATTATACAAATGAAACCTGAAAACACATCATATTACAAATCTTGTAATATAAGTTATCACCGGAGCTTGTGATCAAATCACTAAGCATCGTTCGTAATACAAACTATCAAATCACTTAGGCTTGTAACACAGGGTGTTTGACAAGGTTTGTGATATGAAGTATTACCTGAACTTGTGATAACAGTATTGCATAGAATGCAATACTTAGGATAACGACTAGAGAATAATTAAATTCTCCCTTTACCCAAGTTGTGACGTCTGGAGTTTTAGAAATGTCACTATCACAACATGATCTTGATTTCGTCCAAGATCTAGATTCTACCAGCAATCCATTACTCAAATGCCTTACATAGGATAAAATCCGGAGAATAATTAAATTCTTCCTTTATCCAAGTTGTGACTCGTAGGCACACAACATGATCCTGAATTAAGAGTTTCTAGTACACTGGATAAAATCCAGAGAATAATTAAATTTTTCCTTTATACAAGTTGTGATTCATAGACATAGAAATGCCTTCATCACAACATGATCTTAAATTCATCTAAATCTGCCATTAGTTCTCTATTGGTCAGAACATTATCTCAGAGATCGTCACCTCTTATAATGTCTTTATACAAGTGTTCATTATTTCAGAAATCGTCACCTCTTAAATAAAAAACACAAATGGTGAAGCCCCATATCAGTCAATATCCTGACAATAATATAAATTATCATAAGAATACAAAACAATTCAATCATCCCTGGATCTTTCCTGAGATGATCACTCTCAGAGAGGTTTGATAAGAATACCAATTTTCTAATTTCCAGTACTTAAGGATAAAGTCTAGAGAATAATTAAATTCTCTCTTTCTCCAGCAATCGAACAAGAGGGAGACCCCCACTTGCTCCCTTCTTGTTAATTGCTGGAATGGTAGTGGCTCTTTATGGTCATTACCTGGTCTTCTTTGTGATGCTGTCGGTGCCGCTGATATTCTTGTTATTACCGAGACTCACGAGAGTCCCGCACGTCCTCTTCTAGGTGTTACTGGTTTTCAGTGGTTGTCCATTTGTCATGACGAGTTTCATGTTTTTGGAGGCGTACGGGGCTCGGGTGGTGTTGCTTGTTTGATTAAGGATAATATTTTCAGTAACACTTCTATTGTACACTCAGACACGTTTGCCAGATTTATGTGGGTATGTATCGACCGTAAGTGTCACAGCCAGAGAGATCTTTATTTGGCTACTTGCTACTTTCCACCGGCCTCCTCTCACTATGCTATTCATGCTACCAATGATAGGGACCCTTATATTGATCTTTGTGAGACCATTTTTTAGTTCGTTATTCTAGGGGACATTATTATACTCGGGGACTTTAATGCGAGAACCAAAACACTCCAGACTCCACTTTATGATCACTGTTCAGACTCCAGATGTTCCACTGAGATTGATCTTGCCTTTTTAGGGTTTCAGAGGTGTTCCGATGATGTGCATGGGCTGTTATCCAGGTATGACAGACATTTGTTGCGGCTTTGTGAGTCTTGTAGCTTGGTGATCTCGAACGGCCTCTCTTGCTTTCCAGGTTCTGAGATCTTCATTTGTTGGCCTCATGGGGGTGGTGCTAGTGTCGTTGATTACGATCTGACCTGTCCCTCCTTCATTTCGAGTATTCCTAGTTTCACCATTTTGCGCCTTCCTCTGGCTGATCATGCTTTCCTTAGTACTCATATTAGCCTCTCCCCTCTCTTGTCTCCTCATCACTCTTCTTCTATCACTGCTCGTTCGCCCATTCGCTTCCATTTTCTTGATGGTGATGGTGAGCTCTATTCCATTCATCTCTCGAGACTCCTCAGCCCTTCATGCTTCTCGGACTCGTGCGAGGCCACCTCCATGTTTGACTTGCTTGCATCAACTATCCTTAAGTTTGCCACCCTTTCCATTCCTCATCATCCCCCTTTGCTCTTTCGTAGCAAGTGTTGTAATACTTGCCCCATGAACCAATGGTTCGATTCGGACTGCAAATCTTTCCATCATCTTTTGAGATCTGCTTTTGAGGTTCACTCCATCGACTTTGCCAGTATTCGCTCGTCTTATCTCCGTTTGCTTCGGAATAAGAAGCGTAACTTTGTTGCTTCTAAGTGCAAATCTCTTTGCTCCATGTTGATTTGCAATCCCCAGCTCTTTTGGCGCACTCTTTTCCCCCATACCCCTCCGCCCTCCACCCTCGACTTTCACTCTATCACCTCACACACCATGGCTTTTTATGACATTCCTGGGCAGCCTTCCATTCACACCCCTTTACCTCCTTTCATCTGCCTTTTCACCCCTTTCCACATTTATGAGGCTATCAGATCCATGAAGTGTAGTCGTGTTGTTGTGAGGAGGGTTTCCAGGCTGACCTTTTCAAGTTTGGTGCCTCAGTTCTGGGCCCCTATCTCTCTATTCTTTTTAATAGAGTGATTCACACTGGGTTTCTGACCTCCTGGTCTAGGCATTTGATTTTTCCTATTCACAAGACTGGCCCTGTCTTGGATCCAGTGAATTACTGAACCATCATGATTGGGCATACATTTGCCAAATTATATGCGACAACTCTTAATGCTATGCTATTTGCGGAGCTTGACAGGATTGGAGGTAGGGCTAGAGAACAGGCTGGTTTTTGAATAGATTATCAAACTATGGATCATATTTTCACTTTACGAGCTATTATTGAGGAAGCTAGACATAGATCAGAGAAGGTATATTGTTGCTTTGTTGACTTTCGCAAAGCTTTCAATTCTGTTCCTAGGGTGGCCTTGTTTGAGAGACTTAGGGAGATTGGTATTTCTGAGATGCTTTGTATTGCTATTATGAGACTGTATGAGACTATAGTTGGCAGATTTCGGACTTCGGAGGGCTTCTCGGATCCGATCCATAGCACTATTGGGGTTAAGCAGGGATGTCCTCTCTCTCCTACTTTGTTTGGGTTGTATATTGATGAGCTTGAGGGCTTTCTCTTGAAGTCTTCGCTCCCGGGAGATGGTTGTTATCTTCATCAAGTTCTGATCTCTATCCTTATATTTGTGGATGATGTGATTCTCCTTGCTTCTTTGCCAGACAGATTGTAGAGACTTCTTGACGGTTTGGCTTTATTTTGTGATCAGAGACAGCTTGTGGTTAACTTGGGTAAGACTCGGATCATGGTCTTTAACTATTTAAAGACCTCTCATCGTCACTTCATTTTTCAGGGTCAAGAGATCACTTCATCTTACACTTATTTGGGGGTCATGTTTTTTGGTCCGCATTTTTGTATGAGACCTGCTATTTAGCCCAGAGTTAATAAGGGAATGGGTTCTCTTGCTTTGCTTGAGAACCAGTGTTTCATACATCACTTTCAGGATACCTCGTCTAAGTTATCCCTCTTAGATGTTTTGGTGCGACTAACTGTCCTTTATGGTTTTGTGGTTGGGGCCCTTCTCTTCTTAGCTCAGACTGGGCCTCGGTAGAGTGGATTTCGACTTTGTTCTTGAGGCGCATCATCAAATGTCACAGGTTCATTCCTCACAATATCATTTTTGCCGAGTTTGGTGTTCATCCTTTTAGACTTGCGGCCATTTTTGATTTGGTTTGGTTCGTTCATTGTCTTCGTGGGTTTGTTGATACTGCTGTGGATTGGAACTGCTACTCCTACTTAGCTTAGGGTTCTTCTGTCTCCATTGCGGATGCTGAGTCTGGTTCTCGCGCGCGTTGTTGGTATGCGCAGGTTTCTTCTCTATTGAGTTCAATTGGGATTGACATGGATCATCTCCCTCCTTTTCAGTTCTCTTTGGATGCCTCTACTCATCTTCTCCCTTCTTAGGAGTTAAATGAGCATGTCCGTCTTGATATCTATAGACTTTACTTTACAACTACCTGGGTTAACCCTCCTGGCGGGTTGTGCCTTCCTATGTCTTTTATGCGGAGCACTTTTTAGAGATTTTTGATGGGATCATTGCCCGTCCTAGCTATCTTTCACAACGGTGGTCTCATGCTTTGCGGATCTCTTTAGGTTCTTTCAGAGTTGGTTCCCACCGTCTTCGAGCTCAGACTGATCATCATATTGATTGCGGGGAGCGGATTTGTATGCTCTGTACTTTAGGGAAGGTGGAGATGAGGCTCATTTCCTTTTTCGTTGTCCCATCTATTATGAGATTAGAGGGAGATTCTTTTGTTTGTTCAGGGAATGCTTTTCTCTCCATGACTTTTTCAGCTACTATGACCAGAGATGCCTTGCTCTTTATATTCGTGAGGCCACCATGCTCTGTGATAGCACGATCCAGACACTGCTTCCCCACCAACACTCATCTACTCAGCTCATTATTGCCTCTCTTACACCATTATCCCCTTTGCATGGTGTGAAAAGATCTTCTAGGTCTATTCAGGCTAATGGGCTTTCTAGATGTGTCAGATCCCGTTCTGACTACTTGCAGCAGCGACGCTCATCTGGGAGTGGACAGAGACATGGCAATGCTTGTTCGTATCGGCATTTGTTTCATTCAGTGACTGATTTCTTCTCGCCCAAGAAAGAATCCTACCGCTTTCTTGGTCTCTGTTTTTTATTGTTATTTCTTTGGCTGTTTTTGTTTTGTTTTGTTCGGACATCTTTGTATGCTCCTGCTGGGGTTTGATTCATTGTTGTAATCTTTTCAGTCCCATAGACCTTTTTTGGTCTTTTGTTGGACATTAATATCATTATCGTATCTTATCTTATCTTTATCCAAGTTGTGATTCATAGACATCGAAATGTCTCTTTCACAAAACAATCTTGAATCTATTCAAGATTTGCCAGTAGTCCTCTATTGATTTAAAACACCATAAGATCATTTGCTATCACTGCAAATTCATGCTGGAGGATTGTTTTCTATTACTGCAAACTGATGCTGCAAGACTGTTTGCTGAGAAATGCTTCCACACCATGATGTTTATAAAGGTAGGCCCATCAGATGGTTGATTACTTTAGATTTTCCAAAATCCTACTAGATATCAAATCTTCCGAGCTCCTTATTCAAGGTTGCCTTGATGAGATTTATTCAAAATTCTTTCCTACAAGAACATTCTTCAGAAAAAATAAATCAAGGCATATACTCTTCTTATAAAAAATACAAATGAAAGATAGTATAGACATAAGGTAAAAGAAGAGCTCAAGTACAATAGATACTTATCTTTCCATCATAACGTTGATAAAAGCTTTTGTACTTTATGAGTATACACTATCTTGACATGGTACACTCAGTTTGAGTTTATATAACCTAGATCCTGGGGAGTCAACTTGATATTCTAGGTACGCTCTCTGACATAACCTTCTTATAATATGATACTTATGATTCTCTGCTACAAATTCTTTATTACTCGAAAATCAATAAAGCATGGTCTACTCCCTCTGAGTCAAGATTCACCATTGCACATCATTTAGCTTCTCCTTTTGTCAGGAAGGCATACCATGCTAATATCCATGATCTTAGTGTCATAACATGATGTCACTTTATTCTCTCCTTTCTAAGAGAACCGATACTAATAATCTGAATAGTTATAAGGTTATATAGAATGCATCTTTTCTAAGTTCACAATCATTAACACTCCCTCTTGGACTTGAGGGAAGATCAAAACTGCCTCGAGTAAAATGTTTATCTTAATGCTCTGTAGTCTCATGATCCAATCTTTATCCATGTGCATCTCATCAGTGATTCTATCCACGAGTTATCTTCATTGATGAACTCCCTCTAAAACAAAATAATCGAGTTTGTCTAAGATGATAGAATCATTTGTTCTTATTCCAAGGTTCCCTTTTATAGTGGAGCAAACTTATTCTGAATGGGAGTTTCCTTTCAGTAGAGTGGCATTCGGCTTACTCACTGTAAATTCTCCAAATGTCTCCATATTTAGGAACTGACAAACAATTCGATATACTATTGATCACAGAATGGAATTCATAAATCAACCCGGTACGTCAATTAATCATTCACATTACCACTTATCTTCAATCATCCTCTTAATCTGGCTATGTTTTGTTGGTTTTGCACGTTGAACACTACTGGATGCGCACAACCATTGATTGAGTGTTGTTTGACAAATCTTAGTAATGCTTACTAATCAACTTAATATTTCCATTAGCTTGTATGGCTATTATTATAAGAGTTCATAGCTCTCAATTAATCTTTCATTAACTAGTCTCTTCATTTTGCCTTGATAAAATATCTTCCTTTAACCGATAATCTTTAAGTAATTTCCTTTTTATGAAATACTTATGTAATGAATGAACCATACCCTTGAACAGTGCAAGATTTTATTTGAGAACTCTTGTCTATGCACTAGATGTGATATTACTCATAGTAATTCATGTTTTCTGCCAATCAGTATTCCCCGTCTACTATTGGTTCTAGCACAAATATTCTCATATTATCATCTTATTGTTAGGTGTTGATTATTTTATTTCTTGACAATGCTGAGCTCGAGAATATGTAAAAAATTGAAGTGGGTGTAGTTGTCCACTGATGGATCTGCAACCATTCACCTCCTAAACATGGCACGTTGCGCTTCTCCTCTTTCATCATTGCTCATTAACCATTATTTGGCTCATGTCGATTGTCAATTTTATGAGATTTTCCAATCCTCCAATGTCTTTATTTCCTAGTGGGTTTCTCATCCACATGATCCATCCATCCTTGGTACACACAATCTCTTCCCTTTGATTGCCCTTGGAATGTTTTTTTGACTTGCTAACTGTATAAAGATTGACTCATTGTTTTAGTAGATGGGCTCTGTACATGCTACCCTAATTGTTTCCAGATGTCCTACTAGATTTTATCTTTGCCAATGTTCTCACCCTCTCACAATCTCCATTTGACTTCTATAAATCATATTGATTTCATTACAGATTTCCAACAATATATGTTGCTTGATTAACGGTGGTTCGCTAATATTTTGGTAAGGTCTTATCAACTTCCACGGCTAACATGACCAGTACATGTCCAACAATAAGGGGGCAATCATATCTGCAGTAGTTTTGTCAATGATGCCTATCTTAGGCGAAGAATTAGATTTATGATATTTATTTCTCATCCAATTCTGAGTCCATTCTGAGTCCATTCTGAGTCCATTCTAACAATTCTAAGTCCTCAAAAATGTTGAGGAGACTAAGTCCTCAAAACTGTCCACAACATCCCCCTGGGTGTCATCTGTAATAATTAGATCCTGGGACTCTTCTGTAAGCTTTGTCATAACTGAGAGATCATCAACCCATTCCAACAAGAATGGTCGACTGGATACATGAACAATACCCAACAAAAGTGTGTAAAAACTAATTCCAGCATCAAACAAGCTCCTGGCATGGATAAGAACTACACTTGGCAAGCTACTAATCAAGTCCATGATGGTGCAACAGATACTACTACCAAAGAATGATAAATATCTCCGGTCAAAACGATCCCAAGTACTAAGATAAGGATCCCAACATCTAATCCATGAATGGAAACCAACTGGCAATTCAAGTAAACTTCTCACCTGAGTAATGTGAACAATACCAACTGACTTCACGCACCTGTCTACAATCTTTGAATCCGGAGTGTGAATGCTAGACGTACTCATATCATCATCAATATGTGACCTGACTGTAAAAGGAAACTGAGTCCCTACTATATGCACTAACTCCCGAACTGAAGTCACCTCAAGACAACGCTCGTCCACATGTCTCTCAGAATCTTGGAGAGCCAACTTCATTGCCTCCATGCCTTCCTTGATCTGCTGTAAGTCGTCACAAGAAGAACCTGTTGTGACTCCTTTCTGTCTCTCTTGCAGTTGAATCATCCAAATGTGATTCTCAATCAATCCATGTATCCTATCATGATGAGATAAAGCTGTGACAATATTCTTGTCCCTTGTCTTCAGCTGGCGTGCCAAACCAAGTAAAGAGCTACTAGCCTCTATCTCATGTGAAGAAGCATCCAACTGTGCCTGATACTCACTTTCTGCAAAGTCTTGAATGCTCACTTTCTGATCAACTGTACTATCCTCAAACATGACAGTATTCTCAACTGCTGTAACCTCATCCAACCCAACTGTACTGGAATCACTATCTGTGTCAATCGCACAATCCGGTGTGCCTGTGATATCACCTTCTGGCTCAACCTGCACAACGTCTGTAACCCCTTCTACCTATGAAGATGATGTAGATAAACCATTACCTGAAGATATGCTAATGTCTCCCTGTATCGAATCAGCATGTTTGTTAAACTCCTCATACAAGTTTCTGCCTGTCATAGGGAAGGTACGATCCTTAGGCCTATCAAAATGTTCAATTAGTCTCTCCTTAAACTCCACATATGAGGTAATGTGTGCATGACCCATAGTGACCATACCATGATGCCACCACTCATGTGCTAACCCATCCAGGTGAATTGCTGCATACTTAATAGCTTCTTCCTCATGCATAGGGTTCATTTGAAAGTATGTGTCAAGCCTTTGAACCCAAGCTCTTGTTGTAGACTTCCCCGCACCATCATAATATGGTAATTGAAGTTTCCTTACTTTCTTCCATAGCTCATAGCTCTGGTTCTTGTCATGTCCACGAGGCATATGCTTCATCCGCACATCTATATACTCCCTAAAGGTAATTGCAGCAGTAAAATATGGACCTCCGGCTTCCCAATCTCTCCTCAGCTGGTCTTGTATATCAGTGATCTGGGGCTCTGGTACGGGCTGCTCTGGAGCTCTAGGAGGAAATGTGGGAATCATGGGCCTCGAACTCACTGTCCTAGCTTGCTAGGGTGCATGACCGAAATTGTTCCCAACTTGTTCACCTCCATTATGTGTCCCATCCTGATTATTCTCATTCTGATTGTTACCATTCTGATTATTTCCTCCACCTACGTTAGTATTCAACCCCATTTGACGAGCCATCATCTGCATCATAAGTTCCAATCTCTGACTCTGTTTCTGTGCTCTGCTGATCGCTGTCCCTGTGCTAAGGTGTCTAATAACTGTAAGAATCTTTCCTTTCCCTGATTTGGACTGGCATTCATTTTGTCAAACATTTTTCTCTCTATCTGGCTAATCAAAATTCCCAATAAGACCTGCACAGGATGGCAGGAAACCGCTCTGATACCACTGTAATAACTCCAATAGGTTATAACTTCTTCAAACACCAAAAATCTTTATACTTTAGTTGTTTGACATTACGTCAAACACTTTGCAAGCAAGCTCTGATACCACTGTAATAACCCTCCTCAAATCTGCTCTCAAAAATGCTGATTGAAGGCTCAAAGAATTTTGTCAAACAATTCACATGCAAGGGACATATGACTGATACAGTATTTCAGCTTGCTTTAAATGACTCTTTCTTCAATTTGCATCAATGAGAATCTTGTGCTAGAAGACTCAGAATGGACTACATAATGACCTAACATGAATGTGCAACTTATTCTGACAATTTTCATTGTATATATATATGATCTAAGCATGAGAAATGAACATCTACAGCCAACTGGAATTTTTACAAACAGTTGGTATGCAAACTAACTAGCTGATAAATAATGATATTAAATTTCTTAAATGAGACCAGCAACTATTATCTTCTTAATTGCAATGAAAAATACAATGCTCATGAAATATGGCCAAGACATTGGCATTTACATGGATTTACAAAATGATAATGCTGGTATAATGCACACTTACAGCTGAAAGCTTATAACACCCTAAAAAGCAATACTAACAGAAGAACTTGGTTGTAGATGGTTGTAATAATTTCCTTCAATGCTGCCCCTTCTGCTTTGCTTTTTTTCGAACTGCTTTTTCGGTTCTGCTTTTTCAGACTACTTTTTTCGTACCCACTTTTTCGGCCTGCTTTTTCGGTTCCGCTTTTTTCGGACTGCTTTTTCGTATCCGCTTTTTTAGCCTGCTTTTTTGGTTCCGCTTTTTCGGACTGCTACTATGTTGAATCTCAAGACCATATCTTTCAATGGCGTCAAGATTTCCATCTTGAAGGGATTTCGTCCTCCAAACTATTGAGATATAATCTCCAGAAAATTTTTCAATTTCTTTGATATTTCCAACCATACTAAAAAGAAGCTCTTCCCTTTCTTTTATAGTGCTCTCACAAGAGCTCAATCTTTCGTTTTCTCAATGTGGGATAAAACATAACTCCCTTTATGCAACTTATGTCTCCAATGTGTTATAAAATAAAGGGGACTCTTTTAATTTAAATATTTCCCACAAACTATAGTCTATGCATCAATAAAGTTCAATATTTAAACTTAACTTTGTAAAATAGCTTTATCAATGCATAACAAATTTTATCAATGATAAACAAGTCTTTTTGTCGATTTTAAACAATTACCATCGACATACCGTTGCCACTGGATGTCCGACCATATCCAAGATGACTTACTATAAATAGTAAGTATGCCCAAAGTTGCCTCAAAACCCCTCAGAAAGACCTGCAACTGAAATTGTCTGGACCAAATGGCCTCTAAGTCCCTTTAATGTCCTGGTTAGCCTACGGGACCGTGGGAAAATAGGCTAATGACAACATCATGCTATGAATGCTAGAAAGGGGACATTACAGGGATCGTCATATCGGATGACAGACAAATTACTGGGAGAGTCTAATGCATGTAGTGCAAAGATCATGAATGTGACAGAGACTAATTCGTCGAGATGAATGACTCCCTTTTCAACTATTCACATGCTCTTTGTCCTAAATGTCAGAAAATCTCATTTTGTCGCAAGGTCTCTCTCTTATGCCTCTCCGTAGCAGAGAAATCCAAGAGCGTAGTTCTTTGGAAGGGGAAGAAAATTGCATTGCTATGCAACAACTATATTGGGATATTGTTTCTTTAATTTGCTCAAGCAACATCTAATTATATATAGGAACTTATGGTAACGATTGTATTTCCATCTGTATCCAAGTATGCTTCAGGCATTGTTAATATTTTAAATCAATAACATGACTTCTTTTATTTCTACCTATTCTATCCTCTCTTACATTTGCAACTTGACTCTGATACCATATTAAAGTCAGGGATCTTTTGCAAATGTTTACACTCCTATAGATGATTCTATTTGGGTAGATTGCTAGAAGAGCAGACTTAAAGATTTTTGTGTGTCTTCTAATCTGCAATCTAGCGTCTTCTAATCTGCAATTTAGCCCTCCCTTATACCTAACTCAAGGGGCATGTTCATTGAATGGACATGAATGGACATGTCCCTCTGTAGGTCAGCCTACTGCAAAACATGATTGTTTCTACAAGATTGGTGCCCATTCCAAGAGTCACTAATGGTTAGTAACTAACTAACCACACTAGTAAATAAGAAGGCTTAGAAAAGCCACAAGGAAGATGCCGATCTGTCTATAGGGGACAATATGTTCTATGACCGATACTTAATGAAACTCATGCATCTAGATCAGACTAATCTGAAAATCAGAACACTTGTCTTGTCAAAGTTACAAGGAAGTAATAGATATGATATCTTTGAATCCGTGACTTCAAAATTTTATCTCAACTTTTCATATTGGGTATTATGCATGTATAGTAGTTTGAATTTTGATGTGATTAAAACATAATGCAATATGCAAATGTCGATACGGATTAAGACTTTTGTACATATCATGATCTTTGAAACTGTGAAGTAAACTTGATACCCATCCCCACCTCTCTGTGTCCCGGGGTCAGGAAACTATGTAATTATGAACACACACATGAGCATTATGTAACATAAGCTTTTCAACACTAAGTTTTTAGATGCAAAATATTAGTGGTCATTTAATCCAAACAACAATGATTTAGTCTAGTTGAAGTAGTATGGGGCAGATCTGCATGGGTACCATTGATTTAATATTTATTTGGGTGATTCAGATTTAGCATTATGTATGTATGTATATGCATATTTATAAAATGTGCAAACACACAACTTTATTTAGCTAGAGGTTCTAAAAAACTAAGCTTCTAGATGCAAAATATTATAAGCCATTTGATCCAATCAATAGTGAGATAGCGCACACACCTTTATTTGAGGTTTTCTAAAACTAAGCTTTTAGACCCAAAATTCTATGAGCCATTCCATCCAAAATAAGTGAGATAATTTTCTCAAATTGTTAGTGGTAGGATGTAATGTCCCCTTTCAGGATACTTGAGATGTCAGGTGAATGGCCTCAATTTGTGACACTTACACTATCTAATCTTTGCAATTGAATTATGTAATGGAGATTATACATAACATCAACTTGCTGTTTCTGTTTCAATCAATAATGCATTTGCAAAATTGATTTGATTGATATGTGTATAGTCTGTATAAGTATAATTCTGGTTTCTTTATTATTTTTCATATATATATATATGCACACACACATACACACTCACCATGGATTATTATTATATAAGTAATCTTTATCCTTAATAGAATATAATATACTATTACTTGTTATTAATTTTTAGATGTCTTTGCAATTATGAATTACTTATTTCTTTTATCATCTCTTCAGAAAATTATCAAATACTTTTATTAATTTACTCTTTGATTTTGCTTTTGTACGTCTGCATAAGTCAGCTACAATATCATTGCAAGCCTTTATTAAATATTCTTTCTATGCATTCAGCTTTACAACTTCTTCTTCTTCTTGACTGATCTCTTATATTCTCCTCCTATGCAGATTTTCTGATGTATACCTTCAATCCTTCTCCATCATTTACAGCTTCTATATATATATAAATATATATCTATGTTCCCCCAAGTTTTTGGTATGGGGACGGCCGGACGGGTTTCCGGGATGGCAAATTTTTTTGGCGATTTTGGAGACGGAGGGGACGGCAAACGGGGACGGCTATATATATATAGGAAAATTTTAAAATATACATTGAAATTTGTAAACATACATGTCATTCATATGAAACTAAGCACAAAGCATGTCATTTAAACATAATAGAACCATAACATACAAAATTTGAATGCCATCTATGAAATAATATCCGATTTTACTATTGAAGTACCCAATTGTCAAAATGCATATTAATACAATATCAGAGAACATTGAACAATGAACATTAAGTAATCAACAATTGTCAATATCATAAAACTCATAATGATAAGCACGATAAATCTGAGAATCAAAATCAAAATATGCCCAAAGCTATAGGCCCAAAGGGTAGAGGGCTGCCATAAAGTAATAAGTATCATATTATGAATGTATCATAATCATGTTCATGTTCAACACAAAAAGCAAAGTATAGAAAATGAAGCAGACTGCTGCTCTTATTCTGCCTCTACTGCCATGGCATCAAAATCAGAGGAGTCCTCACTGTCATCCTCCACAGGAAGCGTAGTCTCATCTAATGGAACCCCAACCAGTCTTGGTGCTGTGTCATCCTCATCTATCTAGGCCACATCCTCAGGCTCAACATCCCATCGCAAAGCTGGTGTCTGCCTATACTCTGTAGTGTGACGATCGGGAAGTCGAAGAGCATGATGCACTGTCACTAGCTTTTCTGCTCTTTTAGAGGTAAGTCTATTCGTCTTGATAGAGTGGATATATGAATATGTGGACCAATTCTTCTCTGCAGCTGAGGAACTAGCAACCTATGAAAGGAGGCGACTGGCAAGTATCTTTAACTCAGGTGTATCTCTCCCATGCTAGGTCCACCATCTAATAGGATCCCTCTGTGCCAAAACAACTCTATCCAACCTTGCTTGTGGCTTACCCAAGTTTGGGCCATGAAGGTTGTTGAAGTCAAAGAACTGTGCACAAAGAGTAGAGGCATTTTGAGCTGAATAAATCTTATCAATTGCTTTTGTGAAGCCATCCAAAACCTCAGGATCATCACATGGGAGGCCACTTCCACCCAACTATGCATACCATTTGGGATTTAGAGCAAAGACTGCCATATGAAGCGGGGTATTCATTATGTTCCACCTCCGCGTCACAATGGGCCTAATATGCTCCTCATAAAAGCCCATTGTAGGATCCTTTGCCGCAACAATTCTCTTCATCTTACCCAACATGCTGTCAATAGTCTCATAGATCTCTCCCAAACTAGGAGCATCGGTATCGGCATATCTAATGACATCAACAATAGGTGCTATGACAGAGCAAATATATCTGCAAGATCAAGATGCCAACAAAAATAAAAATCAGAATTAGAATTTTAAGAATTTTAAGATTATTAGTAGGAAAATCAGCAAGCAAAAGACTAATAGTAAATTTAAAAATCAACAACTTACTTCATTGCGGACCACCAACTATCATCAAGGATCCTTTGCCTCACCGCTTTTCCTTTAGAGTACTTAGAATGAGACCATCTGCAAGATCAAGATGCCAACAAAAATAAATATCAGAATTAGAATTTTAAGAATTTTAAGATTATTAGTAGGAAAATCAGCAAGCAAAAGACTAATAGTAAATTTAAAAATCAACAACTTACTTCATTGTGGACCACCAACTATCATCAAGGATCCTTTGCCTCACTGCTTTTCCTTTAGAGGACTTAGAATGAGACCATCATCCCCACTCTGGATTCACCACCATCAATTGAAGGGCCTCATACACCTCAGTCATCTTCTCCATCAAGATGAAATATGTGCAATACCTATAGCAACAATTAAAAATTAAAAATTAAAACTTAAACATTAATGATTAAAATTTAAAACAAAATGCATCACATGTAGGTAAACTTATAAATAATTTTTAAAAATAACTTAAAGTTAAAACAAACTAAAAGTAAACTATAATTATAATTGACATACCTTGTCTTGGCTGGTTTGAGGAACTCTGTCTTAGAGAAGGACCTGAATAGAGCAAGTGAAGTGTGGTGGTTGCAAATAAACATTTGCACTTCTCTAACTTCTAGCACCGCTTGTTTCACCCATTCAATCTTCCCTATGTCCTTCAATGCATTGTTCAAAGAATGAACACAAGAAGGGGTCTAAAATATGTGCCTATAAGCACCCTCTATCATCAAACCAGCTGATTTGCACACAGGTGCAGAATATGTGATAACCTGTACAACATTAGAGGGCCCAATCTCCTCTATGACATCTCGCAAAATGGTGAACTGGAAATCTGCATCCTTCTTCTTTCCTGAGCAATCTATGACTTTCAAAAAATAAGAGCCAGCAGGGGATGTGACAATGATATTGATGAGTGGCCGATGTCTAATATCCCACCCATCCATCACAACAGAGCAGCCTGTCCTAACCCAAGTGCGTCTCAAATCCTCAAATAACAAAGCACCCTTTGAGTACTCTTCATCTAGGATAGTGGTTCATAGCTTATGCTCACCAGGGGGTACAAATGAGGAATTCATTCTCAAAATATCTTTCACCATTTGTTTATAATAAGTGGAACGGGCTGCATTATATGGGATACCATTAGTAACAAAGGATCTACCAATGGATGCCTCACACTTCTCCTTTTCCTGTGCATTAAACATACTTTCCACCGAGCCCTTCTCACCACTACTTATCTTTCTCTTCCCTCTAGACCCACTAGGGCTGCCACTAGTACCAATGGTGGATGACATATGCCTAGATGATTGTGAGGGAATGGATGGTGATGTCACTGTCAAATTTTGCCCCTCCATTTCAGCCTCTAAGTGCAATCTTTGGCATTCTAATTTGTTTATCATAATGAATCACCCCTTTATCATCTTCCAAAGAAATCATAATTAAAAATCTTATCCTTCCATGTATAATACAAAATGCTGACTTGATCAAATTGGGTGTTTAATCATTAAATTGCACCATTAGATTTTGCAAATGCTGACTTTTCTCTGTTTATCAGTGAAAACAATATCCATGGGAGAATCTATGTATTCCACCATTCTATACCAATTGGCTGTTGTATTTGAATATTTCTAATCGTTAATTGTTTCTGACTGCATTGGTATACTTTTACTGTAATGGTTGCAATGATGTTGATAGTTTACGTATCATCTTCTATGTTCATGCCATATAGAACTCTTTTCATCTGTGATTATTCTATCGCTGTACATAGTCTTTTTTCCCACGCTCTTGTTGATAAATAGATTTGTCATTTAGAAAGTTATGTAGTTTGGCCTAATGGAATGTAGGTGGCAAACTATTTCCCAACAATTGGATAGGTCCTTGGTATGCGTCCTTCCTCTTCTTTTAGAGGGGAAGCTCCCTCTTATAATATAATTTGATTTTTGAGTTTTAAAAATAACAAATGCAAAGACTTTTTACAATTTGTTCTTGATAACGAATATAAAAGCTATTAACAAGAACTTAAATTAAGAACCATTTAAACTCCATTTATCAACACTAATGAACTACGTATGTGAATCTCTAATGAAGAGAATCTGATTTTTATGTCACTAGCATGCTTCTGTGATATCAAAGAGGGATATTTAATCACATAAACCAGATTTTAATGATAGATCACCTTTATGAATAGGGAACAATGAAATATATTATATTTTCATTTGATGAATTTGTTGAAGATTGCAGCTGCGATAGAGATCTTTATCTTTGATTTTATAAATTAGAAATATGGATACTATGACCGTTATGGTCATTTTCTGCTGAAGGAGACATTTGTGATAATAATTAAGATAATATTATGTAAAAAGATGTGTCATATGACATGCAAAGAGGCATGCACATGGAAATATGAAGTGTTGAGTATTTGGAAATATGAAGGGTCTTATATTTTTCAAATGGAAGAGACCTTTGTGTGTAGGATGAAAAGTCTCAATTCAATCTATTTATGTGATTTCTTAGTATATTGTTGTAATCAAGTGAAAGGCCTATACTTGAATATTTTATATCAATAAAAGAGATATTTTTGCTGGTGTGGCTGGGTTTTTCCCTTCAAGTGGAAGGGTTTTTCCAGGATAAATGTAAATTGAGTTTTTGTGCCTTGCTTATTCTCTTCTTTGTTGTTGTTTATCTAATTTCTGGGCATAAAACTTAACATGGTACTGGAGCCAGGTTAGATAATAGCAAATAAGGGAGTTTTTTTTTGTTTTGAAATTCTAATAGCTGCAAGTTAGATTACATATGCCTTCGAAGAGATAATTTAGAATGCTTCAAGTTCTCGTTCTCAGATTATATATGTTTATGGCAAAGTTCTCTGCTGTTATAAGCATCCATAGTTTCAAGGATTGTGCATGCCTTTGAAACCAAGTCTGCAGTGTTGAGAAGATTTAGAATATTTGGGTTGAGGGCTTCCAAGGATGAAGTTTTGTTTAGGGTGTAGGGTGAAGCAGTTGTAGAATGCATCTCATAATGCCAAAGTAACATTGTTATGCCTGCGTTTAATGATGTCAAAGTGCACAATTGGAACTGGGAAGTTTGGAAGACTGGCCAAGATCTTGTTGAAACCTATGAAGCATTTCATCTGTTACTGCAAGATTCATGTTATTGAGATTTTATATAAAATAATGCATCTAGATTTTGTCATGCATGGGTAGGAAAAGCTTGTCTATAACTGCAAGATCTGGATTGAGATGTACACTAGATTTATCGATGTTGGAATCCAGATCCTTTGCTTGTTTGTTTTTTATGCATGATCTTTTTGGGAGAGACATCAAAGAAGCTCCAGAGGTAGATCTTCTATTTACTCCAACAACATTTGTGAAAACCTTTGTCGAGTGTGACAAAGAATTTTGAGAATTAGAGTGTTTTAGAGCTGGCGGGGTCGAGTTTGTAGCAGATTTAATTTCAATTCAGGATTGGTCTTGGAGCTTTTGTAGGTTGTCCAATTCTTTCTCCTTTCATTGATTGCATTCTTCTGTGTTCCGATTAAGGGTCATGATTTGCCATGGATAACTTCAAGCTCAAATCCTAGATGAGTTTTTTCATTCTTCGGCTTTAGTTAAGTACAAAGGAAAGGGTTGATTTTCCATGGATAACTTCAAGCTCAAATCCTAGATGAGTTTTTTCATTCTTCAGCTTTTGTTAAGTATAAAGGAAAGGTAAACCCTCTATTTTGTTTATGGCAATGGATATATTTATATATCACTTCATTCAGTGATGATTCATTCTATTATGAGTTTCCTTTCAGTTCTGTTTCATGTACCATGTTTCATTTGGTATTCTAATGACATATGAAAACTTGATTTTCTGTTGATGGTCTTTTCTTTTCTCATCAGGTCTTGTCAAAGAATTCATTTTTTGTTATATATACTAGGTATGGATCATCTTCGGCATAGGTATTGTTCACAGAGTTTTATATTTTATATATTTGCACATTTCTACGATCATGGGAAGCATATAGATTTTCAGCTATCAATTCAATGTCGGGAAAGTACTGGAAAGCTTAGTTTTGATAATTTTGATAGGAGGGGGATCTGATGAATGAAGAGTAGAAATATTCTAACGGATCGAATTTGAGAAACATCAAGAGATTTATGCTTCTTCTCTTTGGATTCAATTGTATGTATTGACTCTATCATTTTATCATGCACAAGCAAAAGATCAAGATATGTAGGAGGGAAGGAAAAATCCACAGTTGTCAAAAGATCCATTGTTATCAAGTAGCAAGATGCCTCGTTATGTGCCATGAATTTCGAGGAGGTTCATTTGGAAGCAAGGAAATTAATTCCAAACCAGAGTAGAAACATGATGGAAGGGAGAGACACCAAATAGGTGTAAGAATTGGTATCAATAGGTATTCGAATCAACAACTAGACCAATTACATTGATGTCAAAGTCTTCAATTTTTTGTGCATCAAGTGGTGGAGAGAAAGCATGATGGGCAAGGCAATAGCGTTCATGTTTGGCAATGCATTCGACAAATAAGTTTTCTATTATCTTACCCTTTTTAATATTACGGTGTATAAAAAATTGAAGGATATGTTCTTTGGGTGTACCGAGCAGAGTTTCTTTATCATTCATATTGTACACTTCATTTAATTCTAATTCATTTGCTTATATTCTTGTGGTGTCAGGTATAATGGAATAAGTCTTTAGTTCTTTCCGAGCAGAGGGGATGTGCGCTTTTTGTGGAACCAGGGCCCTCCAGCCGATCGAAGTCGTGGGATATATATTTCCCCTGTTCATGAAGAGGAAAGCTCATCTCTTTTTGAGCATGAGGACACATAAGCTATATTAGAATCATGACTAGATTTTGAATCCATGCTTGAGGAGAAGCAACAACGTGAAGAGAAGAACCAAGGAGAAACTTTAGATTGGTAGATAGCTAATCTTTGGTCTGAAACCCTAGATTAGCCCAAGGTTGACAATTGGAAAAACAAAAAGCTTAGTGCTCAAGTTGAACGGACAACTGAGAAGTCCGAGGGGATACTATGGCCTAAGGAAGGAGAAGGACAATTGGTCCAGCCGAGACTGCAGAATGGGGCTAACTGAGCTTTCAATGACTTCTTGAGAAAAGGCCCCAACAACAAGGACAACATCGAAGATGATGATAAAGATTCTGACTGTGCTCTTCTTGTGCTCACGCCAAAATTGCAATTATGAGAGCTTTGAGCGCTTGGTTTGTGCTACTGCTGGTACCAATGCAGGGAAGAAGTTTCTAGATTACGCGAGTCTTATTCAACATGCTATGAAGATTATGGAGATAAAGAAATTGGTGGCACATCACGACTTTGGTCGTGCCATCTACACAATGTTGGGATGAAATTCTCACCGATTGCCAATCATGCCAAAGCTTAATAGTATAACGGTCTCTCAGGAATGCAAAGATGGAGCAGTTCCTCGTCTCTTTCTATTCTTGTGTGGTAGACGATTCCTAGTTAGACATGGAAGAAGAGGAAACTTTTATTCAGGATCATGTGAAATTTTGATGTATGTTGCTAGTATGAGCTTGGACATTGTTAGTGAGCTTCATGTTGAGTTTTATGATTTGATGTGGAGTGTTTTGGTGTGTTCTTTGTATGGGATTCAAATTCTTGGAGATCACTTGGGGTGAAATCCTATCATGTGATGTTTTCTTGGTGGATTTAGAGACATCCGATTCTTGTTGGCTATTGAATTGTTGGTCAAACTCCATGGTACAGTGGGGTATTTTCAGTGTTAAGCTAAAGCATGTTCAAATTCGGTGTTGGTGTCATTCTTGACAATCTTTGTTAGTGTCTTGAATTTCAAGCCGATTCTTTGTTCTAGCACATGAGTAGTCTTGTGCACATCCTGATTGGTGAGGGATAAAAAATTCTTTGTTGTGGTGTAAGGTGACTTGCCATTCCAGGCTTGTTGCAAAGGTCCTAGGATGCAATATAGGAGTGCAGATTGTAGCATTGTACACAACCCTATTAACGAGGTTGAACTTGAGGAAGAGGATTTGTGCCTAAGTCTAAAGTTCATTATTGCTTACGTTGAGATGTTGGTTGATTTGAGAGATTACATGAAAGATCATATAGGCTGTTGAAATGAACATGAGGACACAGGTTCAGCCATGGGACTGATTTGGTGTCACATATCATCTTTAAAGAGGAAGAATCTATATAGTTTTTCACTGTGATCAGTTTATTCTAAGTGGAGGAATTGAGTTTCAGAGGGAGCTTGACCAAAAGAGGGAGAGTACCAAATCCTTTTGCTGAGAATCAACTAGCTCGTGTAGCAGTGTGACTGCTAACACTCCTTGTTTGGTCAAACATTGGAATCAAGTCTGATTTATTGTGCTAATCAAAGTAGTGAATTTGCTGTCCCTGTTTAGAGGTGAAGAGCACACGATTATATATAGAGAGCGGGGGTGAATCGGTATAATAATGAATTTGCCAATTTAAACTTTTATCCAAACAATTAATTTCAAATGCTGAAATGAACAGTTATGCACATGAACATGATAACACAATTTTTACGTGGAAACCCAAATGGGAGAAAACCCAATTGATAGTGGATCTTCTAGACATATAATGGGATACAAAGAAGCTCTAGATTCTTTATCAGAGAAGGTTAACAATAAAGTTACCATTGGTGATAACTCAACACACTCCGTTGAAGGAATTGGAAATTGTACTTCGAAACTAAAATCAGGAAATAGTCTTCTTGTTAAAGGTGTACTCTATGTACCGGGGATTAAAAGAAATCTAATCTCAATTACAGCACTTGAAGATGATGGACACAATGTTGCATTCGTGGATGGCAAAGTATTAACTTGGGCTAAGAACTCTTCCATCAAGAAAGCAAAGTTAATTCGTCAAAGAAAGGGATATTTGTATGAATTGAATACAGAATCTAGTCGATCCATTCAAGCCCTAGTCCACGAAGCTGAAGATTCAAATGAAATATGACACAAAAGCTTAGGGCATCTAAATTTTAAAACTTTATGAACTATGGAAAAGATGGTTACTGGATTACCCAAATTAAATAAAGACCACCCTAGTATTTGCAAAGGGTGTGCTCTGGGTAAAAGCACTAGAAGTCCCTTTCATGATAGTACTAGGAAAACAAATAATGTACTAGAATTAATTAATTCAGATTTATGTGGACCTATGTTTGTTCCTTCTCTTGGAGAATTCTGGTATTATATCTTGTTCATAGATGAGTTCTCTAGGGAAACATGGATTTACTTTTTAAAATGCAAGGAATCAGAAGAAATCCTACAAAGATTTAAACAATTCAAAGCATTAACTGAAATTTTTTCAGGACATAAAATTAAAGCCCTTAGAATTGATAATGGAGGAGAATATATTTTAGACTTGTTTAAAAGGTTTAGTAGAGAATTAGGGATTACGAGGGAGTACATTGTTACTTTTAACCTAGAGCAAAATGGGGTAGCAAAAAAAAAAAGAATAGGACAATTATAGACACTGCTAGGACTATGATTTTTGACCAAAACCTAGAATATTATCTTTGGGCAGAAGCCTCTTGTACTGCTGTATATATTCAAAACAGAAGTCCTCACTCCTATCTTAAAGGTAAAACACCTGAAGAAGTATTTACTAAAGTAAAACCCAATATAGGTCATCTTAGAATTTTTGGATGTCCTGTATATATCCATGTTCCAAAAGAAAAGAGAACCAAGTTAGAACCCTCTGAGAGGAAAGGTATTTTTGTAGGGTATTGTGAAACTTCTAAAGCATATAGAATTTTCATACCTGGACAGAAAACTATTGAACTTGGCAGAGATTTAATCTTTGAAGAAGACCTTGCATTCAAAAGAGCCATAAGTTCTGATGAACCTTCTCCTTTATCTAGTTCTGAAAGAAATAGTGAATTTGGGTCCCAAAGGGAGAACTTAGAAGAAATTGAAGATGAAATTCAAAATATGACCCTTGAAGAAAATTCAAAGAAAAGACCACTTTGGGCCATTAAAACAGTTGAAGCAGCTCAAGACTTTGCTGCACCTTCCAAAACAGTTAGAGAAAGCAAAAGACCTAAAAGATTCTCTAGTTATACAACTAACATAAGTGATTTATCCAAAACAGAGCTAACCAATCTCTTTGATGCTATTAAACATACAGCTTGGAAAGAAGCTATGACAGAAGAATACCAATCTATCATGAAAAATGATGTTTGGGAACTTGTTCCAAGACCTAAAGGAAAATCTGTTGTTTCTTCCAAGTGGATATTTAAAATAAAGCATGCTGCTGACGGTAGTATTGAGAAGTATAAAGCCAAATTTGTAGCCAGAGGATTTTCTCAGAAAGAAGGGATTGATTATGAAGAAACCTTTGCTCCTGTTGCCAGATATACCTCCGCAAGAGCAGTCTTAGCAATTGCTGCATCAAAGGGATGGAAGGTACATTAGATGGATGTGAAAACAACATTCCTACATGGAAAGATTTCAGAAGAAGTATATTTGGAGCAACTAGAAGGATTTGAAACTCATGATCCTAATGCTTTTGTTTGCAGGCTCAAGAAAGCTCTGTATGGGCTTAAATAGGCTCCGAGGGACTGGTACGAAAGAGTTGATAAGTATCTCACCAGCTTAGGATTCTCCAAGAATGAAGCTGATCCAAATTTATATTATGAAAGAGATAAAGATGATATGGTAATTTTGATACTGTATGTTGATGATCTACTAATAACAAGTAATGATCATCTCATAGATCAATGCAAGAAAGGTCTAACTGGAGAATTTGAGATGAAAGATTTGGGACTTCTTCATTACTTCCTAGGACTAGAAGTACGGCAAAATTTTGACAGTATCATACTAAATCAAGGGAAGTATACATTAGATATTTTAAAGAAATTTGGAATGTGGAATTGCAAACCTATGTCTTCTCCAATGGAGACTAATCTACATAAACCTAAGGAAGCAGCTGCAGAATCACCATCCATAGATTCTACTCTCTATAGACAGATGATTGGGTTTCTTATGTACTTAGTAAATAAAAGACCAGATATTTGCTATGTAGTTAATGCTTTAAGTCAGTTTATGTGTGAACCGAAGGAGATTCACCTAATCGCAGTTAAACACATTATGAGATACTTACAATGCACTCTTAATCTCGGACTCAAATATGAGAAAGTTGCTTTAAAAATTGGAATACATTTGCACTATAGATTAGACAGTAGACATACTCACCAAACCTCTATCTAGAGTGAAGATAGAACACTTCAAGAGGAGACTTGGTATGGTTGAGTTGTAATCCATTTGTACTCTCTTGATTATTAATAAAATAATTTTATTTTGTCAGGCTATTGACTGTTATGGGCTCCACCATTTGTATTCATTATTTTAAGAGGTGACGATCTCAGAAAATAATGAACACTTGTATAAAACATTATGAGAGGTGACGATCTCTTAGATAATGTGCTAAACAGTAGAGTTCTACTGTAAGATCTAGATGAGTTCAAGATCATATTGTGATGTTGACATTGCTATGTTCATGGGTCACAAATTGGATAAAAAGAAGAATCTTAGTATTCTCCGGGTTTATCCTGTATTCTGGTAGATCTTAAAACTCAAGATCATGTTGCGATATCGAAATACCAGTTTCTATGAAATCATAACTTGGATTAATGAAGAGATTACTCTTCAGATTTATCCTGTATAATATTACTAGTGACAATGATTTGTCATATCACAGGTTTAGTAATATGACTTTGTATCATGTGTTTTATGATACCATATACTAAGAAGAGACAGACAGATATAGAGTATTAATTCTTGCTTCTTCATCTATATTTCTGTTGCTAGATATAATATCTCTCTGTAGGATTATCAGCTTAAGAGGGAGTGTTAAGAATATTAACCAATATAAACCTACAGGTCTGACAGTACAGACCGTACTTCCTCTTAATAGAAATATATCTCTAATGTTGGCATTTAATGATATATATATCTCTCCTATAGGTGCCAAGTTAGGAAGGGGTATGTCCCTTGAGGGACATACCCTTTAGAAAGGATATATAAGTAGGTTGTAAATGCAGATTATAGGACACACAGTTACAGCAGTGTGCTCCTATAAGCATTTTATATCCTGCAATTTATATTTGAGATTCTCTATCACAATAAAAGGTTAAATATTCAGTATTGTATCTGCATTATAATAAGCACTAATTTCATCAATATTCATACTACTTAGAAGATCATTCTCAGCATATAAGACTGGATTAAAAGTCCGATTAAGAGATAATGATTTAGCAGAAATTTTACACACTCAAGAGGAACACTCAAGGAAGTAATTTTAGTAACACTGTAACAGTATGACGGAAGGTGGTTGGGTAAAAATTTAATACTATCAAAAATCTTGGAAATTAATTATTAAACTACTAGACTAAATTATCAGCTATGGGTGATAACAAGTATTCAGTCCATGGGTTAATGGTTTCTGATTATTTTGAAAATGCATTATAGATGGTTTGATTGCATCAATTGAGGTTTCCATTAATATAAGGGGTAGGTAACTTGTGTTAATGTTTATTGGATTTATCTATATTTAAGATACAAGAATTTCTCCCTCTTATATACTTTAAACTGCTTGCACACAGGAGCTTTGTATATTTATCAGATTTTTCTGATATTAAATATTGATAAGAAATCAACCTGAAATATTACAATGAAAACAGTTAAGAGAAATCCCCAAAGAATCTGTAGCAGGTGGATCGAGTTTATCTGCAATATATTACCGATAAAGACATTATGTATTTTGTGTTCACTCTGGTTTACGTCGCAGATTTTCCACTCAATATAAGGGGTGATAAATAGTCACACCCGATGGAAGTGACTCAGTGCATAGTCACAACCATTGGGTCGTGACTTTCTTGTCATTTGATACGCAATACATGCTGACCTTTATACAAGTAATCCGGTCGATGAGAAATGTGAATTAATTGATCAGCATACCAATTGATGGTCCAAGTCAGATTTTTTATTATTATTAATATGCAATCAAATATAGATTTTATATATATATAACAACCTGTTTTGTCACTTGAGCTCGCTCCAATATGTAATCCAAAACAGTCAACGTGATAATTGACCATAAATAATGTGCATGTAAATCCTGTAGTGATAACAGTGAATGCTACTATGATGTGATATCTCTATTCTAGCACTCTTCATATTCAAAAACTATGTTTACTCTCTGTATTTTTCAATGTTCAACTTTGAATTGCGCTGTTGATGTGGAACAAAATATCCCTTTTTCGTCATTGAAACATATTTTTTAATATTTTATGATTTTGCACTCTTGTAGATGTTCTTGTTCATGAATTAATCTAATTTTTTTTGGTTGATGAACTAATCTCTTTTGTCTAAATATTTATCAAACCGATGTTATCATTCAACTGGTTCATATTGCACTCATGGAGTTTCTTAATCTTTTGTGTCTGTGGTTGAACAATTAAAAAAATGATGGGTTCTATTGACATAATCTTTAATATGCAGGAAAATAAATGAACTTAGAAAGGAAGCTGTTGATTGTATTTGTGTATTAGCCCAAGCATTGGGGAATGACTTCACTATTTTTGTTCCGTCTATTCGCAAACAGCTACAGCAGCATCACTTGCAGGTTTGTGTTATATCTTTCATTGAATTACCTCATTATAACTTCTGGGATGATTTGTCGAATGATTTTCAGTTTGGTCATCAAGCTGAAATTTATCTGTTTCAATTGCTTTGGAGCCAGCACAATGTTTTTGATGAAATTGAGGCACGGCTTCGTAAGCGAGATCCAATTTTTTTGGAGAATAACAGCGCTTATAAAGTAACTCGTCCAGTGCCTGCTGATGTTATTAGTGATCCGTTGAATGATATGGAAAATGACCATAATGATGAGGGTGCTGAGATTCAAAGGCAGGCAAGAAACTACAATGTAAGTGTGTTCTCTTTCTGACCACTATTGTTTGTTGATCAGATTTAGGATATTTGTCTATTAAGCAAGAGGATTGGATTATGCTTCTAGAGATCCCAACCTCATTATTAAAAATCCTAGGATTAGGTTCTTTGACACATTTCTTGGCACTTGTTCCTTGAACAAAAGAAGGATTTGGTTATATAGCTTCTTGAAGAGTCCACACTATTTTAACTGTTGGACCTTGTAATAAACTCGCCTCTTTTTGTTTTTCTTGATTGTTAACAGTATCTTTATGTCTTTTACTTCTCTGATACAGGTTTCTGCATCTTTTACCAGTAATTTAAAATGCTGCATTTCTCTCTTTCATATTCTACAAATCCAGTTTTTAATTTTTTTGTTGTGTTTGTAATTCTTGGGTGGTAAGTTGCTAGAATTT
Source organism: Cupressus sempervirens (assembly GCA_028749045.1). Classification (NCBI taxonomy): domain Eukaryota; kingdom Viridiplantae; phylum Streptophyta; class Pinopsida; order Cupressales; family Cupressaceae; genus Cupressus; species Cupressus sempervirens. The sequence goes on along the minus strand of CM053784.1, from coordinate 767,028,399 downwards.
GATAAATGAACCTCTGCCTGGTTAGCATGATTTTGTACATTGAGATTTCCCTTTGTGACAGAGTCATCATGCTAAGAATTCACAAACCACCTTTGGTTTTGAAGTCAGAACCACCACTTTTTAATTTGCCTTATCTTGTTGTTAATCTGTGTTAAGTTTCTAACAAGAATACAACATCTAATTATTAAGTTGTTTGATCTAATATGGTTGAAAAATATGGCTGTTGATATCTTAGAGGGAAATTTCTGCACCATGATTGATTTTTGTTGTTTAAAATTAAGGTCACTTCAAGTAACAAGTGCATATTTGCTACTTCTAGGTGAATGATGATCAATTGCGAACAGCCTGGGAGGCTTCTCAGCGAAGTACCAAGGAAGATTGGGCTGAGTGGATGCGCCATTTTAGCATTGAACTTCTTAAGGGATCTCCGTCTCCAGCTTTACGCACATGTGCTCGTTTAGCGCAGTTGCAGGTTGAATCAATTAATAATATATATGGTTCTGGTACATTCTGTGAGTTTCTATCTGACTCTGTTCCTTTTGCAGCCATCTGTCTGTAGAGAATTATTCACAGCAGGTTTTGTGAGTTGTTGGGCGCAATTAATTGAAGCCCATCAACAAGAACTTGTTCAAAGCCTTGAGATGGCATTTTCATCTCCAAATATTCCTCCTGAGATCCTTGCTACACTCCTTAACCTGGTACTCTAGATTTTGTGATTTATGGGATCCTTCTTAACTATTTCTTATCACCGTGCTGCATGTAGAGTCCCATGTATATATGCAGTATCTTATCTCAGACCTCTTTATACATTGAATACAGGCAGAATTTATGGAACATGATGAGAAGCCTCTTCCCATAGATATTCGGCTTCTTGGTGCACTTGCTGAGAAGGTACATTCTTTCATAGTTTATTAGTTTCAGCATTCACATTTTTGTATCTGTAATGTTAAGCTACTGCAATTGGAGATTACAGTAATTATTTCATAGTTTTAAATGTTAATGACTGGAATTTTCTGATGCTGATTATCACTTCAATTCCCATCTGTTTACAGTGTCGGGCATTTGCAAAAGCCTTGCATTATAAAGAAATGGAATTTGAAGGTGCCCAAACCCAAAAGATGGAGGCTAATCCTGTAGGGGTTGTTGAGGCCTTAATACACATTAACAATCAGTTACACCAGCACGAGGTACCCTGAAAATAATTTTGCAATGCAAAAATTAGTTTGTTAACATTATATTTCAATGTGGAAAGAGTTGCTGGAAAATGATGCATGAGTTTTGATCAAAATTTTGCATCACATTTAATGATTCTTCCCCAAGATGAAAAAATGAGAATAGAATGCATGCAAACATCAAGCTTCTTTCAGGGATAATGCCAGTGAAGTATAAACATACTATCATATGAGTTATGACAATGACTTTTCAAAACAATAACTGTGATAAAGTTTGGAGATGTATTGTATTGTTTTCAGTTTCAGATTGGCAATACGTATGTAGTAATAATAAATGCTAAATGTTTAGATGCATAATAGAGAAGGAAAACTTTAAACATGAACAAGATCATCAATCATATAACAATGACATATTGCAAATGATAAACTTCCGACTTGAGCAGTGATAAAGTTTACCTGTAATCAGTATTCTATCAAAGTTTCGAACTGATAATTAATGGAATTAAGCTTGTTGAACAGAAAGCTGATATGTAATAAAAAAATTGAAACAAAAATCAGAAATCTTTAGTCAAGGTCTTTAGCTATGATGCTCTCCACTGATTACCCACTGATTACCCGGTATGCGTCCTAGGGGTATGGGTATGAGTACCCATGCAACATGGTAAAAAACCCTGCAAGGATAGAAAAAGATGCATTTAGTCGTACAGATTTAGCTAATTCAACATTGTAAGTTATGTTTGCTTGATTTTATCAAACCGGCAGTGAATGTTTTAGTGAGTTGATGGTTAAAGATTAAACTATTTATAATATTCAGATTATGTCAACTTTGTACTTTAATATGAGTAATTTCTAAAAGGAGCTCTAGTATGGATTTTGTTCTCATACATCTTGATGAAGGATGATGGAGTGTAACCTGAAATGTTGATGAAAATATTTGTCACAATGTTTTTTGAGAATATCTCTAATTATGATACGGATTGTGAAAATTAAGATCTTAAGCAATATGCATCAATGTACCATCTTTCTTTGAAATTCATGTCTCTGTTTATAAGTATTTATTTTCAGTATTGAATTTATTCATCTAATAATTGATTTATTTGTTTGCTTGTTTTGTTTCAGGCTGCTGTTGGGATGTTAACCTATGCACAACTAGATTTGGCCGTTCAATTAAAAGAATCATGGTAATTTCGTGGCACTTTTTGTTTAATAACAAATTTTTTGGTTTAGTTTTTATGTTACACCTATCATGATTATTTAAGAAGGTTTCTTTATTTTTTTACAAAACACAGATGCAAATGGTTTTATATTATTGTCATTGAGGCTACTCATGGAATTTTTTCATAAGATTTTGTATGGTTTGTACTTGTAATGAGTAAGTACAAATACAACAAAATTGTAATATAAGACTAGGGGTTTGTTTGCAGGTATGAGAAGCTACAACGGTGGGATGAAGCGCTTTCTGCATACACTACAAAGGCATTGCAGGCAACAAGTCCCCATCTTGTATTGGAGGCAACTTTAGGTTGGTTAGCTTATTTAAATTCTGGGGTCAATTCTATCTGTCTACTGTTTTGAAGGTATATATATTGCCAAAGTTACTGATCTTGGATTGGATGGATGTTCGAGTTTGGATATGCAGGCTGGGCAATTTTTTTTCGTCGGGTTTGTGTTTGACATACATATATACATTTTTATTTAATATATATGTACATGTATAGACATGCACATATACCAGTGTTACATAGGGGTGTGTCCCCACCCTCAAATGCAGGCTTTCTTGGGACTTGGGGACGTCGTTCCCAAGTTCTTGTGGTGCTGTCTACTAGCCGTTGGGATGTGGGGACATCTCGGTGTCCCCAAAATGTCAAGAGGGATGCTAAAGATTCCGTTGACTGTTCCACGGACGACTAGGTGTCTACTGACAGCAACCTTTTCTGGGATGTGTTATTTTAATAAATATTTTAAAAAGTTCTTGTTGGGTTCTAGTTGAACTCTAAGAAGATGTGGGACCCATCTAAGGCCTTGTAATGCAATCATTTGTATGACATTTTTGATATAATAGAAATCTTCCATTTGCTGATTTGACAATTAATTAATTAATTAATTAATTTATTATTGAGTATTCTAATTTCTAATTAATAATTCATACCAAATAAGTTGATATTCAAGTGTTCAATGTTCATTATTCAATGTTCAAGTATTTACTGTTTAGTATTTGGCATTTGACATTTTGCCATTTTACTTCTTAATAGTCTTATACATCTTTTCATAACTAGAACTTGAAATACCATATGTAGCATATGGTATAAATTTATAATATATCGATGTTTGTATATATACCTAAATGTCATATACATATATATGTACATATTGATATATTATAAATTTCTATATACGTCATACATGTTCCAACTTCAAATCTATAATAATAATGATGATAAATTAGCAAGTGTGATACTTGTAAATCCATATTGCCAGTAAAAGCATAAATAAAACACCTCTAATATCATGCTCATAATTTGTAGATGTCTCAAAATGTCATAATTTTATATTTAACATTTGCATTTGTCTTCATTGTGATCATAGGCACCAAGGTTAGCATTTATACTTCAACTTCACTTGAACCACACTCCATGTTGGGTAGTATTAGGCATGGAGTGTGGTCATACCCATGTTACCTCAATAATAGGTTAGAAGCATGATACTCATAAAACCGTAAGTGCCAATAATATTACAAATAAAATGCCTCATGTATGATATTCATAATTTGCAAAAGTGTCAAAATGTATTTGCAAATGGGTTTTTAGGTTGTAAATTAGCTTTTTAAGGCACATGGAGCCCATTTTTTGGCATCCGTAGCTGCATGTGTGCTCAAGTGTATCCCAAGAACCTAGGACGAACTAAATTGTAATTAGTACCTATTTGGAATTAGAAGCGAAACTTGATTCGACCTCAAACACTGGAACCCAATAACTTATTATATTACTCTTTAGAAATTCCCAATTTATTTTAGTCTCATTGGTTAGTAGACTTTTTGTGTCGTCTTCTTTCTCATACCAGTTTGGTGGGTATTATGGCCATGATCGATTCACTTTAGGAATACTCCTTTTTATTGACTTTGTCGTCGGTAGAAATTGTGTATCAGCCGACGGGTCCCTTCGGAAAGGAGATTGTGTATCAGTCGACGGGTCCCTTCGGAAAGGAAATTGTGTATTAGCCGACGGGTCCCTTCGGAAAGGTTCTTGTTATGTAGCCGACAGGTCCCTTCGGAAAGGTTTTTGTTATGTAGCGACATGTTGTATGTGGCCGACGGACTCCTTCGGGAAAGTTCTTCGGAAAGTATTTATAACCCCTTCGGGAAGCATTGTATTCATCTGATCATTGAAGCATAATGTAATGTCTTTGGCATATGCGAATAAAATAAGAAGAGTTCTGTTGTTCGTGTTCATGTTCATTGTCTGTGTGCAATTCTTAATTAACCTATGCAGTAAACATTTGGCGCCGTTGCCCGATGGACCTGGTACGTTGGTAGGCAGATATGAATTAAATGCCGAATCAGTTGAACAAAGATAAGAATAAGCTGAAGGAAAAGGATGACATACGTGTCGCACAGGAAAATTTAATTCTGGCACAGCAGACAGAGTGTCGAAGGAGATTTTAGAAGATTGTTGACGGAAACAAGAGCGCGGAAGGATTGTTGAAGGAGACTCGACAACGGCTTGATTTGGTGGAAGAAGCGAGGGAGGAGTTTTTGAACCTGCATACGCCACGGGAAGAGAATCCTGACGGAAGGAGATCGACTCGCTCGGCTCGGAGTGCCGAGGGAGCACGAGTGTGGAGTAACCTCTTTGTCCGAGATATACTTCCAGAACGGACAACTTCGGTTGACGAAACCTCTTCTTCACCAAACAGCGCGGAAGTTGAAAACAACGCGGGTGTGCAGAACAACGCGGGTGTTGCAAACAGCGTGGGTGTTGAAAACAATGTGGGTGTGCAGAATAGCACGGGTGTCCAGAACAGCGCGGGTGTTGGAAACAGTGCGGGTGTGCAGAACAGTGTGGGTGTGCAGAACAGTGCGGGTGTTCAAAACAGCGCGGGAGTGCAAAACAACGCAGGTACACAATAAAATCCTCAACATATAGCAATAATGGCAGGTCCAAAAGAAAAGTTGCCTAAATTTGATGGTGAAGGAACCACCGATCCGATTCGACATTATAAAACATGTGAAACGATCTGGAGGGAAAATGGCATAACAGATACGAACGAATGGGTCCGACAGTTTCCAGCCAACCTTCGGGGTGTTGCGATTGATTGGTTTACTGACACAGATCCGCAAAAGTTAAACAGTTGGGATAATATTAAGAAGGAATTTATTGCGGAATTTCAAATATTGCGAGACGATAATGAGATTGTAGTGGAGATATTCAATACTAAGCAAGGGAAGAATGAAACAGTCCGAGTCTTTGCCAGGAAGTTAAAGGACCTGATCAATAAAATGGAGAATAAGCCGGTTGATGGGCTACAAAAGAGATAGTTCATTGAAGGCCTTTGTCCGAAGCTGCGAAAGAAGATGAAGATCGTGCCACCATCAACATACATTGAACCGTACAATCGGGCAATGAACCTCGAAAGTGACCAGAAGACAAAGAAGAAGAAGAAGAACAGCTTGTCCGACTCAGATGATGATGCATCTTCAGGAGAAGATAGCAGCGATGACAAGGGAAGCAACAAGAAGGTCCGTGCCCTCTAGAAGGACATGATTTGGATGATGAAGGAGTTCAAGAACATGGACAAGGAGACTAAGGGCAATGACCTATGGTGTACAGAGTGTAAGAAAGAAGGCCATACAAAGGGATCATGCCCGAAAGACCAATTTTGTGAGATTTGCTAGATTATGGGACACTCGATAAAGGAATGCCCTTTCAATTTGAAAACAAGAACATTGCAGCAAGTGTTCCTGACACAGGAGGCATCCCCGTTAGAAGGGAACGGGAACACCAGTACGGAAGGTGCCACATCAGGTGGATATAGAAATAATTGGCGCGGTCAGAACAACAACAACAACAATAGCAACAACAACAATAATGGCGGAAGGAGTCGAATTCAGTATGATGCGAATGGCCGACCGATAGTTCAATGCCGCGCATGCAATCTGTGGGGTCACTTTGCTCGAGAGTGCACAACGGCGAACACACCGAAGTTGCTATGTCGATGGTGTGGACCTAGTGATCATGACGATGCCAAGGGCCCGAAGTCCGAAGTAAACTTGATTACTGTCGGGATGGATGAGGAAGAAGTTCTGGCAATCACTCGAAAACAGGCGAAGCTCTACCCCGACCTGGCAGAAGAAAAGAAGAGACTAGAGGAAGCACAGGCAGAGATCCAGAGAGCAACAATCATGACGATGCCAAGGGTTCGAAGTCCGAAGTAAACTTGATTACTGTCGAGATGGATGAGGAAGAAGTTCTGGCAATCACTCGGAAACAGGCGAAGCTCTACCCCGACCTGACAGAAGAAAAGAAGAGACTGGAGGAAGCACAGGCAGAGATCTAGAGAGCAACGCAGGTAGAAACGACACACCTGAAGGACACACCGAGTACCTCCCTACGGAACTGTGCAGAACAGAACATTGTATGACAAATATTGCAAGCCGAGATACCCGTCAGGATAAATGATCTGTTGCTCACTGTGCCTCAGCTCCGATCGGGACTCACAAACATCGTTCCCGTTGCTAAACTCCCAGGAGAACATGGAAGGGAGCAGGAAAGTGGAGCAAGTACAGCGGACAAAAAAAGGAAAGTGGCGCAAGTGCAGAAGATCCGATGTTGTTAGCTCTTTCATCCGGACGCTATTCGGCGGTTGTTGAAATGGGCATTCTCGGGACTATGCTAACGGACACGATAGTGGATGGAGGGTCTGGTGTCAATGTTCTGCCAGAGGATACCTGGAAAAAGTTAGGACAGCCGACATTGTGGCCACCTACCTTTCTATTGTTAATAGTCGATCAACATGGAATCAAACCATTGGGAGTACTCACAGCGCAACCAGTGACGATTGGAACACAACCGTTCCTGTTGGACTTTGTCGTGATCCCACTGAAGCGGAGAGGATATGATGCCATTCTGGGCCGGGGGTGGCTGATACAAGCCAAGGCAAAACACGATCGGAAGAAAAATACTTTGACTTGAAAGCAAAGGCCGAAAGTATGTCATCGATCTACACACTTAGATGGTTGGAGACGAAGCTCTATCGTTGGATTCCAAAGGAGAAGAGGATGAGAGGAGGCAGAGTAGGGAACCCGATCAGGAGGGAGTCCTACGATTGGAAGGAGATGACGATTTGGATTCAGTAAATAGTCTTTACCACTGGCAGATAGAGGATTACGAGCTCTTTCCAAGTTGTAATATGCTAAGGATTGACGAAGGTAAGAAAGAAGGAAATGAATGTCCGAAGGAACATGTAGAAGCCGAAGGAGGAAATGAATGTTCGAAGCAACACAGAGAAGCCGAAGAAGGGAATGCGGGTATGACTGAAGTTGAAGGAAAGAACATATAGTACGAACCCAAAAGGAGGAAAGATTCCACTATACGACCGCGCAAGAAGAAAGTACTACGTCGAACCACAGATATAGTAGAAAGGTGCTAGCAGCAAGGAAGACACATCATACGGTCTGCACAGGAAACAAAGCGGAAGGGTTTAATAAAAGTTGCAGCAGTACGGAGTGAACCTGTTATTGATGGCCAGAAGGGGCAGCTGATAGAGTCCATGGTACCGAGCTTCGGAAACAAATTGGGTGATATGGAAAATCAGATGGAGAGATCGTGTAGCTTAAAAAAATTTGATGAGCAACAGTTGCAGGAGTGGGCTATGGAGGTGACACAGAACAGGTGCAAACCATGGCACGATAGACACTTGAAATTGAGCAAGTTCCAACCAGGACAGTGGGCGTTGATGTATGACAGATGGAACGAGATCAACCCAGGCAAGTTTCAAATGAAATGGGTCGGGCCGTATCAGCTTCGGGAAGTGGGTGATAACGGAGCAATAAAACTATGGATGCTAGATGGAAAGGAAGTCGCTGACGCAATGAAGAGGTCGAAGTTGAATGTCTACCATGATAATGCACCTCCGTGGACGAACAACTGAGAGAAGACTGTAAGTACTGTATATATGTAAATATTGTGCATAATTGTTTTAAAAAAAAAAAAAAGAAGAAGAAAAGTGAAATAAAAAAAGAAGTGAAAAAAAAAAAATTAAAAACAACCAAAAAAAAATAAAAAAATAAAAATGGAAAATACACTATACGAATTTTAGTACAGATTTACAACCTGCTCATCGTACGGTTTTGGAAGTGGTGTATGGTTTTTTAAGGCTGCTTACTGGAGCACCGTACGGATTTTAACACCATCAATGTACTGATTTTCGGCTATTTTAACCATGCACTGTACGGAATTTATGACAATTGCCGTACGGTATCTCAGTATGGATTTTCAACAAAAAGTTATGGTACGGATTTTTAGTATAGTGACCACACGGATTTCCGGGGGTTTGGATTGGTACAGATTCCTACATGTGCTGTACGGATTTTGAGAAAAGCCATTTTCCTGTACGGATTTTTTAAGGAAAGCAGCGTACGGAAATTGTAGTTGGGAATGGGAGGTGATTGTATGGATTTTTCAAGCATATCTTGTGTACGGATTTGGATTGCAAGATCACAGATTCTGAAGATTGGGGTGCGGTTTTTGGATGGTTTAATGCGGATTGTGTGAAACATTTACCCTTGCTGCCGTACGCATTTGATAGTTCTTGTACGGATTGTAGGAACATTACCAGGGGTTTGCAATTTATCCTACACGTTTTTTCTCCGGTGTACGGATTTGAGAAGGCCTGTAACTTGCAATTTCTATATAGATTTCTCAGGCAAAATTTGGTGTGCGGATTTCATTATATGCTTGAAATATTGTTGCTGTACGGATTTTGCCTTGTGGGGTTTGAGTTTTGCATAATGTGGCGTATGGATTCTACAGGTTTGGGCATATAGCATCTGCATATTATTGCATTCAGATTGGCATTCCAGGTTATTGCATAAGGAATTGGCGTAACATGGCAGAGGGTGGCAGGAGGTTTTCTAAAAAAAAAAAAAGTCAACAAATCAAGCATGCTTAGAATGAGTAATGAAGGATACCAAAGGGAAGGGGAAGCATCAACGATTGCTAGAAAGAGTGTAGAATTAGCAAAAAATGACAGAAATAGTGCGTTGCCCCCTGGACCCCCAGTCGTGCAGATATCAGTCGTGGGAGTTTGACTAGTTGAGAAGACTTGGAGCTGCTGCAGGCATGGAGTGTCTATGTACCAAAGGCATTGAGAGGAGTTGTTGGCTGTGAGGCTGTCTTGGTGGATGCGTAGAGAGCTCAAGAGGAGGTGATCATTCAGTTGGAGGCAGTGCAACGACACTTGGCTCAGGGTATCGAGGAGTTGGAAGCAGAGAAAGCAACACAGGTGGCTATCAAGGTCAGCTTGAGGAGTCAGTATTGTGTTAGCAAAGGCTATAGATGCAACGGGATGAATGTGAAAGTGATGTGGCAAATCAATATTGTTGTATTCGTTGTTTGAGTTTTGTTCTGTTGTCGTCAAGAGACGACTTTTCTTTTTGGGGGGGATGATGACATCGGTAGAAATTGTGTATCAGCCGACGGGTCCCTTTGGAAAGGTTCTTGTTATGTAGCCGATGGGTCCCTTTGGAAAGGTTTTTGTTATGTAGCGACGTTGTATGTGGCCGACGGACTCCTTCGGGAAAGTTCTTCGGAAAGTATTTATAACCCCTTCGGGAAGCATTTTATTCATCTGATCATTGAAGCATAATGTAATGTCTTTGGCATATGCAAATAAAATAATAAACGTTCTGCTGTTCGTGTTCGTGTTCATTCTCTGTGTGCAATTCCCGGATGTCGTCGGTAGAAATTGTGTATCAGCCGACGGGTCCCTTCGGAAAGGAAATTGTGTATCAGCCGACGAGTCCCTTCAGAAAGGTTCTTGTTATGTAGTTGACGGGTCCCTTTGGAAAGGTTTTTGTTATGTAGCGACATGTTGTATGTGGCCGACGGACTCCTTCGGGAAAGTTCTTCGGAAAGTATTTATAACCCCTTCGGGAAGCATTGTATTCATTTGATCATTGAAGCATAATGTAATGTCTTTGGCATATGCGAATAAAATAAGAAGAGTTCTGCTGTTCGTGTTCGTGTTCATTGTCTGTGTGCAATTCTTAATTAACCTATGCAGTAAACAAACTTCTTTAGAGTTTTTTAATAATTTTTATTTTTAGGTGTGTTACTTGTCATATTGTAGGGCCTATTCCCCTTCTCTATTTTAACTAGATTAATGTCCTAAAATTGTGAAGTTGGTGTTAACAACTAGGGTTGTGGTTACAGCAAAAGATCAACCTGCTAATGCCCAATACAACCATTAGACCTATAGAAGGCACAAGAGGCGGTTTAGGCATGTCATGAATCAAACGAGGGACACTGGCTCACTACCAACAATCCTGCTCTCAACGTTACTCACCACGGCCTACAAGGATTCGTACCTGTGACTTAGCTTTGATACCACTTGTTAACCTATAGGGTTTCCTTTACACCAAAAGATTTACTTGTTAATGCCTAATACAACCACTAGACTCATAGAAGACATAGGAGGCAGTTAAGCCATTTCACAAATATAGCGAGGGACACTGACCCACTACCAACTGTTAGTGCAAGCATCTTCTCTACATTCTTGTTGAACAACTCATCAAAATTAATCTTGTGCCTCATTAATCTTGTGAATTTTTAGAATATAGTAGTCTAACCAAACATTACTTTCAAAGATTAATGATTTAGACAAGTTATTGCTTATAACTTTATACGGATTTCAAATGATGTTCAATTGTACGCATGCACTCCATCTTCCACTATATATGTGAAATTAATCTTGTCTTCCTTGGTTATGGTTATTTGTTATATCAAGAGGAGATCCATAATGAATAAATCTGATGTGTTATTACTTCTGTGAGAACAAAATCTTTTAATGGTTTTGAACATGAGAACTTCATTGGGATCACATTTAGGATAACCTTCACAAAACAAGAAAGATATTTCAGTAGCAGATGAAAAATGTATTGAGACACAAATCGATGTACAAATCCTTGATTTTAAAGGCAAGAGGAGAGCTGGTAAAGATATAACCAACAATCAAATAATTAAAAACTAAATTCAAATATAATAATGCCGAAGTTAACTGAAGTATGATATATGGGTAAAACCCATTAACTCAAACATCCCCCCTTATGTGCAATTAATGGAGAAGATTATTATGCAAAAATTAGCAAGATTCAATATGGGTCTTGGCTTCAAAAACCATGTTAGGTACCCATGTACAGTGAAAATGCAATGAAATCTATCATAAACAGAGAAGGAGAAAGTCACATGGGAGAACACTCCTCTGCAAAAGAGAGAAGAAACAAAAGATGATGCATAGATGCATGGAAGACTCAATCATACCCCCAAGGACCACATAAATGGTGCATCCCCCCCACCCCCAATAATGAAGAATCTCTAATGTCGATGATAAACTCAACAATTAAATCTGAAATACATGCCAAATACTGACCCCAAAAAGCAAGATCTGAAAAAGTATGATCAACCTGTTCTATAGAACTAGTCTGTAAATCTGTAGAAGCAGGTGCTAGATGAAGGAGCTCAACAATAAGCTCAAGAACTGCAATGTTCAGATGACCAAACATCTCACAAACATCTCACAAACATGATTCACCCTTGATGGAAGGGTGTGAACATCATTCAAAGGAGCATGATTATCATTTGGTGAAAATGTGAGAAGGAACACAATCTTGATGCCTTATCAACTACAGACCTGTAGCAATGACCTTTGTAGCAACATAATTATGATTGGGAGTAAAATGAGAAAAGGAGTACAATCTTGATGAAAAATCAACCTCGCCTGTAGTAGTGATCTCTTTAGTCTCCATATCTCTAATGTATGCATGATTTGAACTCCACTATCTTGCCAATTGAAAGGAGATTTGTGCTCAAGGAGAGTACACAAAGAATGTCATTAAATGATCCCTTACCCATATCAGTAGATGCTCGCCAACCTTCATGTATGTATTGTTACCTATGAAAATGTTGGGTGAACTTCAAGGCTTGAAAGTAGAAAATATATACATTGAAGATGCCATTATGTTTGAGGCACTTGAATCAGAAAGCCATAAGCCATTCTTAGGATTTGTGGAGGCCAAGAGTTCTCTACATTTCCTAAGGATTTTTTTATTGCAATTATTGACTGTTGATGAAGATGGAGAAGCTGTTGATTGTGAAGCTGAGAAGAAGATGAAGACATTGATGAAGGTGGAAGGATGTGGTACTTTTCAAGAAGCTATGTAAGTTCATCAGTTTCTTAGGATAACAACTATGGTCGTCATGTCCTAATTTTTGCTGTAATTACATTTCGTCTTCTTCTTTTTTGATGATTACTCTTTGGAAGAGGTTTTGGACTCAGACCTAGGCTATGGAGGAGGATCCTTAAATTTCTCATTGGACTTGGAATGAACTATTTCTTGTCTTCACCACTCGACATTTTGGGTTTTGTTTTGTTTGCAAAAAGTGCTTGAGAACTTGAAGGTGTCAATGTACCTATAGATGCCAATTTTTCTTGTTTCATTGTGAGCTAAGCTGCAAAACTAACAAAAGAGAGCATTGTGTATGCACTAGCTATAGTTTTGATAGTAGCATGAAATGGAGAAATGGATACTGTATAATAGAGACCTACCTTAGAGAGAATGGAAAGTATCAATTGCTGCTCATTTTTTGTGACCTCTTTTCCTTTAAACTGTAATCTAAGAAAGTGAAACTTCCTGAAGGACTCATGAATATTTTCAAAATGCCTAGGATCTGGTTATTTCATTCTCTCATCTAAACTTATTGATCTTAAAGATGTCTGCAAGATACAATATGATATCTCAAATCAGGAGAAATCAACATAACAAGTGTATCACTTGCTTTATCTCTTTGATCAAACCATTTTCTCTTTTCTGTAGCACTTGTGGCTGTTGGATCTGGAACAAAAGTTATTCTCTTCAGGTGCAATGTTATCAATAAAATCTCCATCTTGGATTTCCAGTTATGATAGTGATGCAGAGCATCCACACACTTAATCACCAACTAGGGTTATCTATCCTCAACCTATTCATAAGGTGTCCTTCCCTATTTAATTCATTAACACCTTTCCTTTGAAAGGCTTCCCAACGATTAATCCTATTACCTATTTTGACCAATATATGCTTTCTGATTCAATTGACTTCTCTGATTACTTCTTACCCTTAAACTGTTCACATGCCGCTTTGTGGATGGAATGCATCTTCTGACTTCTCACCATACCAACTCCAATCCCCTACCTCTGATCAATCCCATGAATCAGTGACCACTAGAACAAACTTCTGACAACATTGTTTAATCCTTTATAATACTTACAATTCCGCATAACAGTGACTGTCCCATGGATCCTCATTTCCCAGTCAAACCCGTCCCTTTTACAACTTCCTATCCATGCAAGCCTTGAGATCTTCCAATGTTCACACCTTTGGAAGCAATTTTTCCACAAAACCTTAATCCCTAGATCCAATTGATACACCATTAACCATTCCTAAAAGACTCAGTAACTGTTTACTGTCAAATTGTGACAGTTATACCAGACCGGATCTGAGACAGTCACTCCCAAACACTTTGGGTTGTTTACCCTTCCTATTCTCTTGGAGGCATCAAAGACTTGCTACCACACAGCCCAAAACCAAAAATTCTTCTTCAAAGATGACTGTATGGTCAAAAACATGGTCAGACCTTACTGTCACTATCATTGTGCAGTCTTAGACAAGAATTACAGAACCTTCACTATTTCAATGCACGTGAAATTCATTGTATGATTCCCTGCACCTTAGGGAAACAAAGAAGACACATACTCCTCCCATCCTGCAAAAAATGAGATTTGATCCAAGTAAAAGGACAAGTTTCTACATTTTAATTTGCTCACTAGTTACCCGAGGTAGGGTTTACCAGTTTTTACAAAAACTTGGATATCTTAAACAAAACTGAACAAAATTCAACCAAGCTTGTTGTGGAGCAAAGGTATAATGATGTATCAACTTTCCATGAGTGGTTAGCGTTCACACAAATTCATACAGGAGAACAAAATGATCTGTCACATGTGTTAATGCAAAATGCCCGAAAACTGAGATGAACTTGATCCAATTCCCTTGTCTTTATTGCAAAATGTGGAAATCACGAACTTTCCATTCTTTGAGTGTTTACATCTTATTTATAGCCATACCAAACAATTGCAACCAATCAATTTCTGCCAAACTAATCAGAACTACTTGATGCAAGAAATTGTCGGCAACTTTTGAAAAGTTGCTTGACAACTTCTGAGCAAGTTTCGTAACTTATCAGATATTGATCTTATAGTTAACCTGTTGACTCCAAATGGTGACATTACATGTTTTTACATTAAATATGGCTTAAAACATCCAATTCCAGTCACGATCTTCTATTTTTGACCATTTGACCCAGTATGACAACTTTATGCAATTGTGACAACATTTGAGACTTTTAGACCTTATGACCCTACCATCATATTAATTGGATTACCTATGTAGTCCTTCAAAACACAATCTTTTCATATTTGACCTGTAGGCCATTGGAGCAATGAAGTGCACCTATACCAGATAGTTATGTGGATTAAGAGGTTCTATTGTAGGCAAATCCATGATACAAATGAATGCAGCAAATGTTTCTCTTACAATTCAATAATCAAGTCCTTTGAGAAAAATCAGAACTTCAGCAGAAGAATGGAGTAGCAAGTGGAAACATAAAAAGAAAAACCTCAACCGTGGTGAAGTTGGTGGAAAAAGATTTCCAATGATTTATGATTTGCCGAAAACAGATTTCATTTGCAAAAGTTTTGCAAAGAAGACCCATTCCAGGTACTTTTGAGGGACCAACAAGTTGGCTGGGGTTTAACAGAGGTTGTCCATGTGACCACAACCAACACAACAGTGAAAAACAGGGCTGGTCCAAGAAGGCACCGACTGCTCGAGAGTGTGTGGGTGACCCTTGCCACATAAAATCTCTTCTTTTCACAAGACATACAAGATCTAAACTTCGCAAACAACTTCACAATGAAGATTGCTTTCCACAACGTATGGAACACTGAACTGTCCTATGCTGGAAGGATGTGGGATACATCACAAGATGGATGTTTAAATGCTGTGCACGGAGGGGCCCACTGTGAACTTTTAATGACAAAATAAAAAATAAGTAACCTTGAAAAATTTAAAGAAGTGACAATTATTTGCTAGGAATAATAGTAAATGACAAATATATGTCAAAGAGAAGAAGTCTGCCAGGAAATAAAAACCACGTACTTTGCAAATCATGCACTGTAATTATCCGCTGTAGCAGGAACATGATCATTGTTAATTTCAAAAACAGCCTATGATGCTAACGTAAAGCCCCGAGCAGAGATTAAACTGCTCCAAGGAATACAACCTCCGTACAAATGGTGAAGTGTACTCACCAAAAGAATGTAGGCTGATCAGTTGATCAAAGGAATTCTTATCTTAATTAAGCAAGAGATCAGTTCAATTGCAAATGAAGTAGTTCAGATTCTGCGTGAAAGTTAGGTCAAAATGATTTTGCTAAGTCGTGGAAAGGGGTTTTGTCCATCACCAATTGGTCATATAATAACAGAGGTAAGGCTCCAAAAATACTTGACTACATGAAATGAAATCCATGGCCTGTCAATAGGTCAAAACACACCTTTGGGCAAATACGTCAATCAAATGGCATGTTAGATGAGACAAAGGCTAGTATTAGGCATGGGAGTGCTACAAATGGTGAAAGGCTATACATTTATTCGATCCACATTGAGAAAATTTATATGCAGTTGATTGGAATAAGCTCGCAGCCAAACCAAAATAGTGAAACATGCCTCTTCTATATGGAGAAACCTGTATGAAATGAAAAAATCGACTCTTCTCCTAGGCTGGGAGCAAAGGGGATGCTCTGAAAAATTGTAATGTCCCCGTTTTTGGCAAGTCTAAGCAGTTGATGGAGTTAGTTCATAATAGCGACCCTCATGAGCTGATGGGGTTTTTTGGGGGTCCTAGTTGTGGACTTACTTTTTTTAGTAAGTCTATTTTTGGCAGTGCAGTAGGTGGCTTTGGCAGTTAGTAGTCACCTGTAGTTAAAAAGGTTAATAATTGCATGAGCTCTTATTTATTCATTAATTATTAAGTTGCGATATTATAATAATATTTATGTTATTATGATAATGATATTAAGAGATATTTCTAAAAAGTGTGTTGGAAAGTTTCTAGTGTTGAGTTCTTTTGGGAAACTTCCACAATTTATGAAGTGGAGTACTTTAAGAAACTTTGGCTAACAAAGGATTATAAATAAGAGCTCATTTCATTGAGAAAGACATGGTTGAATATATATTTGCTTTTTTTGCCTTTGTGGCTTTTCTTGACTTCTGAATTGTGAGCCCTTGTTGAGGTATAAGGATTTCTAAGTTTCTGAAGATTGTTTGAAGTCACTACTGTTGTATAGTGGTTTCATTGGTTAAATCTCCTATCTGTGATTATATGTGTCTAGGAGATTGGAATTATAATTCTGAGAATTCTGAGTTGGTGTATGCAAATTATGCTGAGGTAAATAATTTGCCCTTTTCCTCTTCTACTGTGATACCCGTATCTAAGAAGAGCTGCAATCTGGAGTTGGCATTTTCAACTTGGAGGACAAATCGATTGTGAACTTTTTCATTTCTAGGAGTTGCGTTTCATATTAAGGAGTTATTGAGATTGTATTGGAGGCCACATATAAATTAGAGATTGTAGGGTTGCGTGGGAAGTGGAAGACTTTCATTATTCCATTGATTTAATGGTCAGCGATCCCTGTGATGCTAGCGTTCACCTAACTGGCTGCGACTGAGTATTATGCCCTGCGTTTCTACATGTATGGGTTGAGGATTGTGTTCAGAAATTCGTTTGTAATCAAGGAGGGCAGTAGAAAATTGGTGAGGGTTTGCCATTTGGGAGTTGGACACAATAACTCATATCAGGCTATAGGTGTATGTTGGAAACAAGCATTTTCTCCATAGGAGTTTGGATGGATGGCTTGGATTCCTTCATTCAACTCTTGAATTGGTGGTGGGAGTGAGGGACAACTCACAGTTAGAAGAGAATCATTGTTTGTGGCTAGGGACTGGCATTAGGGAGCCATCATATACAATAAGAAGGCAGATTTGGTGGGACGGCTTGCCAAATAATTGTGCAATCCAGGTACAGTTTGATAAATGATTATACAAATAAAGTGCAACGTGCTTTTAATTTCCCAATTACAATTTGATTTCCTAGATGTCCATTTCAAATCTCTTGAAATTGTTGCTTCATTTCTACAAGGGAAAAAATACAAAAAATTAAGAAAATTCATTAAATAATACAAAATTATAAGTTATACATCAGTTTTCTAGTTAGAAGACAATCGGGGTTTTTACAAAAATAGAGATCAACATTAGACAGTGTACATGTGTTATTTGTTTAATATGAACTTCAAAACAGGTTCAGTGATCTCTTCATTTACAACCTACATAATAACCTCCATGGAGAGAAAATGATAGTTCAATATCTAGAAAAAGAGGTGATATGCAAATTAATATACAAATCCTCGACAAAGAAAAAAGAAAAAAAACCCACCAAGTAACTAAATACTAAATGCAAATGTAATATTACCTAAGTGGACTTAAGCATGATAAATGGGCGAAACCCATTTTACTCGAATACTTATGTCTACTATTATGGAAACCTTTTTTGAGCATCTTATTAGTTTCTTTGTAGACTGTGTTTGAATATTTCTAGTTTATTGTATATGGTCTTCTTCATATTGGCTCTACCCTTGTTACCAAAGGAGTCGTATCAACACATAATTTGAGTGGTACATCTTTCAGGTCTTTGTGGAGCCATGCAAATGTTCTAGTCCATTAATATCTCAAATATTGGTGCTTTTAGCATGACTTTATGATTAGCAGATACTAATATCACCATTGAGATTCTATTTGGATCAAGATTTAGCTTTATATTTGTTGGTTCTTGGTACTTAATCTTTTCTTTAAGTTCAAAGTAGTGGGGTGATATATCATTTCCCTGTGCATCCTCTATCCTCTTTTCCTTAAGAGGATATGCTAAGGTTAATGATATGGAGTCCAATTTTGTACTTTTGTGCTTGTTATCTTCTACTTGCTTGTTGTCCCATTATTTCATCTTCAAAGCATGAATCCATCTCCAAGATTCGTTTTGCGTTCAGATCCATGGGTTTGATATGATGCACTTGCTGGAGTTGTTTCTTCACTTATTGATTAATTCCTTAGATCAATTATATTTCTTTCTAAATTATGGTCAAGTTTGATTGCTACCATCCAAACCTATTTCATTGATGCATTCTATGCAATGAGATGTGTATAAAATACATTTAAAATGACTGGTGAAATATTGCCTTTTGTTGTTTTTAAAAATCCAAGGATTTTTATATTCTGTTGGTCTATTCTAAACCACTAAAATCTTGGGGCAAGATAGTAGGTTTATGTAAGGTTTCCCAAGTGTCTTCTAGAATCACGTTAAAGGAGGACCTACCATTGATAGCTGTATTTGTTAGGTTCTTCGTGAGTATCTCCATAAGTGTTATTGCTAGGCTCCTAGCTAACTTTACATTAAGGAGCATGGATTCAATCACTTGATCAATTAACAATTTAAATTATTTGGTTATTTATTTTTTAACAAATTTCAGGGTAGATTGTGTAAGAGTTTTTTCATCAATGTTTTGGATCACCCTCCATGATCCATCATCATTTTTTAATCTCCTTATGCACTCTTACACAATCTACCTAGAAATTTGTTAAATAATCTCCATGGAATGTGGAAATCTCGTAGCTTTAGTTGGATAGAGTTATTCTTGATTCTAAGAGCTTAGTGGGTCATATATTGCTTTGTGTGATCTTTACCACTGGTTGAGTTGGCTATAACTTATTTGAGGTTGGTGACGCTTCCTAATAATTCTACTACTTTGGTTAGTAAGGTTGTTTGTAGTTATTTCCTTACTGATAGTTTTGTTTGATTCCGGTCAGTGGTTAGTCTATTGCTGTACTAGCATGTCCATTAGAGTGGCGATGTTCATTCAACAATGTTCATGATTTGAGTTTAGTGATTGTAACTTTCTGAAGAAGTTTTGATCTAAATGTTTCTCTGTTTTTTTAACACTAGTGGACACATTTGAATTATCAATCCTTCCTAAAACGTTGGTGATCCTTACATTACTATTATCACCTTCAAGCTATCTTTATATCCATGCAATCCTTGGCCAGATGCCTTTGGCCCAATTTCCTTATGTTGAAATTCTTTGATGCGTTCAATATTGCTCTCATCTGCCGCTTGTTTTGCTTTTTGGAAGAAGTCATTTGACTCCTTTGTCAGAACGAATAATTCCCTCATATGGAGGTGGCTTTGTTAGTTGGATTGATTCAGTTGACTATTCTACTGGAATTTCTGACCTTATTGGTCTAAGACATCAACATTTACGTCTTTAAAAAAGGGAAGTTGCTTAGAAACTTCTAGTCATTCTTCTTTTGTTGGCTATGGGCTACTCTTCAAAATTAGATGGTTGCATTGATTTTATTGCTTCTTTCTCTTATTCTAGTTTAAAATATTGTTTAGTTTTCCCATAACCGTCTTTTGGTCTTTTCCCACCTTTGTTTGGGTTCAATGGCATTACTTTAATGGGGCATGATGCTGCTCTTTATTTCTTCTCATTCCTTTAGACAACACTTTTCTGTATACTGCTGTATTATTTGTTGTTTGTATGGTTCTTGGTCTTGTATGGCAAGAAAAAATATTACACAGTGTGTTGGGAGGAGTCCAGAGAAATTATCCACCAATGTATCAATTCTTCAATCATTGTTAACCTAGATGGAATTTGTATGTATATGGTTTTTGTTTGATTCATCCTTGTTGTGCCTTGAACCTAAAATTTGTTCATGTTCTTGAGATCTTGGGTAAGGCGATGTTTTATGTTCAAAGTGTTGATCAAAGTTTGGTAATTTCCTTCAATGTGTGTGGGTATAGCTGAAAACGTATGTGGTGTGATATTTTTCATGGAAGGCTTATGTGAAGGAAAAGTTGAGAGCATATATATCCCTCTAAAACAATGTCCATGTTTGTAAATAGTTTATCAAGCAAATGCATGGTTTGGATTTGTATTAGGCTAGGATATCGATTCATAGGTCATATGGTTGGAGGCAAAGGTGGAGGACAGGCATGCGGAGGTGAGGTGAAGCCCTGTGGATGTCGTCTAGATGCCATCCATAGACATTTGAATGCAAATCGAAGCCTAATATAGGCTTTTGGACACATCTGGATGTTGTGGATGACATTCAGGTGGCACTCGCAAGGAATCTGGGTGCTTCCAGACGCCTCATCAAAAATTTGGAAAGAAAACCAAAAAACCCTTTTTTCGCTTGAAGTCCAATTAACGCATGTGCCGTTTAGGCTGATAATAACATATTCTTTTTTGCCAAACCCTAAAATGATCCTAATAGAGGCCTTTCAACCATTCAACTATCATTTTGTTTCCAGTTGGGTTTGCTTTTCTCATTTGGCTTCCATTTTGGCATTTGGAAGGCAATTTGATTATTTTCGAAGAGGAACGATTGTAGGGCGAGAGTTGGCTTCCACAAGTTCATTAAAACACTAACAGGTAAGCATTTTATCCCATTCTTGAGTGTTTCAATGATTTTCTTAGAGATTTGGATGAATTTTATTAAGTTTTTTTCAATTAATTTGTAAAAGAAACTGAGAAATAAGTTTAGTTGTCTATTTGAATGGTTTTTTATCATTGTTTTTTACTTGTATGCTTGATATTTGTAGTTTTTTAATTGATTTAAATTGATTTAATTTCTTATTATAGAAAGAAACTACATTGTATTGTGCAAGAATGGTTGTCATTGGTAGTTAGAGTTGAGTGGGAGGACAAGGTCAGAGTTCTGTCACAGGGAAAGGAGGGGATAATTTCAAAATTGATTTAGGCTCTCCACTATGGAGACCTACAACAAGAATATCATAGGTTGCAAGTGGTGGCTCCTATATTTGGAGTTGTAATTATTGTCAAAGTAACAAAGGAAAAGCCTTTCAATAGCTCTTATCCTCGAGTAAAACATCTTTTCATGGGCCTTGCTGGTAAAGGTTTTGGAATGTGCAAAGATATAGATGGGAAGGGGTTGTTTGATGCATAGATAACTTCGTTTCTTAAAGAACAAGAGGCTGCTGATCATTTGGTTAAAAGATAAAAGAAAATTTATCATCAACCTCCTTCCTCAGAAATGAACAAAAAGCAACTGCCCGCTAAAATGGAACCAATATTATCTTCCAAACATCCATTCCTGCAAGTACATATACTGGGAGAGGAGGACGAAGTAGAAAATTTTGCAGCAGCCCAAAAAAGAGGCCCCTTGCACTCTACATTTAAAATGGATGCAAGAGATTGTGTTGATTAAGCCATTGCTCATTCCTTTCAAACTGGTAAGATCACCATATTGGGTATGAAAAGGTGCGTACCACACTCTTGCAAAAGGAGAGAGTTTTATAGAGTAAGCACTTCAACCCATTAGAAATTCTTGGAAAACTTTGGGTGTGACAATTGTGTTTGATTGTTGGAAAGATAAAAGAAAAAAGCCATTAATTAACGTAATTGTAGTGTTCCCCAAAGGGGCAATATTTATAATGGCAATTGATTGTCAAGGGGAGGTGAAGGATTCACAATTCATCTCTAATATTCTCATTGAGGCCATAGATATGGTGGGTAGTGAGAATGTGGTCTAGGTTGTTACATACAATGCCAAAATTGCTAGGGAGTTGGTGCTTTGGTTGAGGGTTGGTATGACCATATTTTTTGGACACCATGCACTGTACACTCCCTCAACTTGATTATGCAACAGATTGGCACTCAAATAGATTGGGTGAAGCAAATGTTTGTGACTAACCACAACATGTCACAATTCATTTTTAGAGCATACTCACAATTGGAGTTGCTGAAGGTATATTAATATTTTGCAATTATTAAATTTCATGGGTTTGTAATTTAGTTAATAGTTATAATTTTATTGTGAATTGACATATTGTTAACTTGCTTAGGTTGATGAGACCCGCTTTTCATCTCATACTATTGTTATGAGATGACTTCTCAAGGAAAAAGATGCTTTGAGCCAAATGGTCATTTGTCTTCAATGGGGTGCATGGAAGACTTCAAATACAAAAAGAGCCCTAAAGATTAGGGGTATGATCTTGGATGAACGTTGGTGGGTTTGTGTGCAATATGTATTGGATATCACTGAGCCCATCATGAGTATGGTTCGCTTTGTGGATATAGATACACCTTGCTAGGGAGATGTGTATGATGGCATGGACACCATGGTTGAGAATGTAAACATTCTATAAAGTGATCCTACAAAATGTCAAGCCTTATGCAATAACGTGGAAGCAATAATTATACATCGTTGGTAGATAAGATAAGATAAGATAAGATAACGATATTAATGTCCAACAAAAGACCAAAAAGAGGTCTATGGGACTGAAAGATTATAATAGTTAGGCTAACACTAGTAGGAGCACACAAAGATGTTCGAAAATAAACAAATACAACCAAAGCAATAGCAACCAACAAGGAACAAAGAGACTGTTAAGAGTCATTCTTGGGCGAGAAGAAATCAGTCACTGAATGATACACAGGCCGATGTGTAGAGGCATTGGATTGTCTCTGCCTACTCACCGAAGAGTGTCGCTGGTGCAAATATACAGAACGGGATCTGACACATCTGGAAAGCCCAGAAGAATGAATAGAGCTGGAAGGCCATTTTACACCTCGCAAAGGAGATAATGGTATAAAAAAGGTAGTGATGCGCTGAGTAGACGAGTGCCAGTGAGGAAGCAATCACTGGATTGTGTTATCGCAGAGCATGGTGGCCTCACGAAGATAAAGTGCAAGGCATCTCTGATCATAGTAATTGAAAAAGTCATAGAGAGAAAAGCACTCCCGGAACAGATAGAATAATCTCGCTTTGATCTCATAGTAAATAGGGCATCGAAAAAGGAATTGAGCATCATTCTCCACTTCCCCTAAAGTACGGAGCATAGAAATCCGATCCCCACTAACAATATGACTATCAGTTTGAGCTTGAAGACGGTGGGAACCAACTATGAAAGAACCTAAAGAGATTCGTAGGGCACGAGATGACCTGCGTGAAAGGTAGCTAGGACAGACAATGATCCCTTCAGAAATCTCCAAAAATTGCTCCACATAAAAAGACATCCCCAGGCTTAACCCGCTAGGAGGGTTAACCCAAGTAGCGGTAATGTAGCATCTATAGATATCAAGATGAACATGCTCATTCAACTCCTGCCATGAGGGGAGAAGATGAGCAGGAGCATCCAAAGAGAACTGAAAAGGGGGGAGACACTCAATGTCAATCCCAATTGAACACAGTAAGGAAGAAACTTGTGCATACCAACGTCATGCACGAGAACCAGACTCAACATTCACAATAGAAACAAAAGAACAATAAGCTAAGTAGGAGTAGCGGTTCCGGCCCCCAGTAGAATCCGCAAACCCACGAAGACGATGAAGGAACCAAACCAAATAGAAAATGGCCGTGAGTCTGAAAGGATGAGCACCAAACTCTGCAAAAATGATATTGTGAGGAGTGAATCTATGACATCTGATGATGCGCCTCAAGAATAGAGTCTGAACCCTCTCAATCAAGGCCCAATCAGAGCTAAGAAGAGAAGGGCCCTAGACCACAGACCCATAAAGAACAGTCGGCCGCACAAGAGCATCTAAGAGAGAGAGCTTAGATGGGGTATATTGGAAGTGATCCCTGAAACACTGTTTCTAGAGCAAAGCAAGAGAACCCATACCCTTATTAACTACCTCCTTGCATATGCTTTATCTCCGGGATATTATAGCGAGGCTATAATTTCTATGCTAGATAGAATTGCACCATATGCTGATTAAAAGGTTGCTAATGGGTGCCCGAAAGCTTTTGCAAGAATCTTCGAATATGATGAGATGCATGAAAAGGTGAGGATAAAGTTTGGCTTATTTTCTTCCAGAGCAAGGCTTACTCTATTTGCAATTAAGGACTAAATAAAATGGGAGCAATCACATGGTGGTACATGTATGGTCAACCATACAAGCATCTACAATGTCTTGCAATTAAAATCCTCTCACAAGTAAGTTTTGATTTGCTTCCTTCTACTGGAAGTGAATCTATTTCTTCTTTTCATACAACTAGTAGCATTGGACAGTTGGCATTGTCACATTTTCAAAGAGGTCAGTTGTGGATTGCGGGGGAGCAGATTGATGCTTCCACATATAATTTCTACTATACTGAGTCATTCATGGAGAATTTTCTTGAGAGCTCAGATTTGCGGGAGGTTTCATACAACATATCTAAGGGTGCTCTCATTCGGGGCTCTTGTGCTATTCGACGATTGGTGAGGAAGATTGTAGAGACCTTGGCTACAATGCTTCCCAATAGGGATTTTGTGGTTGGGCTTACTGAGGGGGTTGCCTAGGATCTTGCCCGACCAATAGTTTAGAGTTAGAGATTGGAGCCATCTTCTGATTTCCAGTTTGATGATGATGAGCCCTTGACAAAAATTGGGAGTTTTTATCGGCATTACACTGCAAGGAGTGCTCATCACTTTTCTTTTGACCCACAGGTGGAGGACTTGGTTTTCAATGTTATGGAAGGTGATAAAAGTTTTGGTATTCATTACACCTGTAGAGGGCGTACTTCTTCGCCAATGGAGGGAGATTCTGAGATACAAGGTATTGTGAAACAGTTGGATGTACTAATGAATGAGATGAATCAAAATCACAAATGGATGCCCCAATTGATTTCAAAGCCAAGATTTGAGCAAAGAATGATATTACTTTTTCTAAGAGCGAAAGGTGATGATATAGTTGCGCTTTCAGATTTACGGGACATTTCTTATGAGACATTGCATGAGTTGGGCACAATTGAGGTGGAATGTGATGAGGATTTATGTCAGGTTAAGTTAGATGATGTAGTTGTTGGCATGAGTTCCCCGAATAATCTATTTGATGGCGATGCAACAATAGTGGGAGTAGGAGCATGTGATGATACTGTCATATTAGCAGCCACTTGTGTGTCGGTTGAGCCATCCAATAAGGAGTTTAGCGGTATGCAAGTGATAATATATTTGTGCTCTGATGAGAGTATGCTTTTTATTGTTGATGAGGTGAGCGATGTAGTGACAGAGTCATGTTATATTATCGATCAACAAAGTGTTGATGTTCACTTCATGAATAGGCCTACGTTTGACATGGATGCAACATTTTCTTATGACAATCCGTTTTTTGAGGTTGATGTTGATCACTCAATTGAGTGGAGTTGAGCTCAGTTTTCACCATCTGTAAAGATTCAGTTTTGTGTTGCGACAGTTAGTAATGTTCCTGTGTCCACAAATTTTGATGTGGCTACACCTATGGTTGACACAGTTGGCATGAGTGCATATGGTTCTCCTATTGCTATGTCTCTTCAAGGGATTGTCGATCAAGATTCTAGTCCAGTTTATATTATATGGGTGTGGGGGAATTCTTCTAGTGATATTCTAACTCCTACATCATTAGCACAAGTTTTGAGTGCTATATTGCAGGTTATGTTGTTGGTCTTGATGATGTTAGTGGTATGCAGTTGGTTCAATGTTAATAGGGGTGTCACGTACTACATTTGGTATCCAACTAGAGGTTGGAGTTCACTGTGATTGTTGGATTGCTTGAGGGCAAGCAATCTCAGGAAGGGAGGACTGTAATGTCCCCATTTGTTGCCAACATCACAATTTTAGGTATTAGCCTAGTATTGGATCCTTATAGGCTAATGAGGATGGTTAGAGGGTCTTCTAAGGATTGATTCATCTCCAACATTCAACGATTTATGGATTTGGCCTTTGTTCGATATCATTTGGACTCCATTTTCCATACTTACTATGTATAGTAAGTCAAGAGTAATAGAGATGGACCCTTTCTATTTTTAGAAAGTGTATTTGGTCACATGGGGAATTATGAGGAGAGAATCCTATTTTAGACGACATGGCAATCGGACAAGTATTTCAAGAGATATTAAAATTCAAGTGACTTAAGTGATTTATTTAAATATTTTAATGTTATTATAAAGTTATAAGGTAAGTGACTAAAAGACGAAATTGGCTTTTAATCCCACATTGCCTAGTTGCTTTTGTCTTCCATCATATCGAGGTTATAAAAGCATGGAGCTACATTGGGATTGACACCACGAATATATGTTATTTTGCAAATCCTAAAGGTTGCTTAAATGTGACTGGATATTTCTTAAGGACGAAACCCCTTAAGGAAATTAGTGAGGCTGGACGCAATCCTAGTACTCACATTTCACTTCATAGTTGAGAGTTGAATTGATTCATTTGGTTTACAGGAAGTTTGAGTCCCCATAGTAGATAGAAGTAGTAGAGATTCGATGGTAGTACCAGTTATTGGTAACGTACAGGCAGCAGGAGGAGGCAGATTAGAGTGCAGATGGTAGAAAGGTTGATAGTTTACACAGTCGAATTGCAGTAATAGCTCAGTCTTTGGAATTTCAAACAGTTGGGCTGATTAACAACCCAACGTGACCAACCTTAACACCAAAATCCGACAGCAAGTTGGGAGTAAGAGTGGGAGCTGAACGCAAAAGGGAGAAGTGAGCACGTGATTCTATAAGGCAGCATTGGGTTATCCCCACTGCAACAGTGCAAATGTAGCATCCTCCCTTCACATAGTTTGCATCCTCTCTGGTATAGCAGGTATTGGGGGTTAGTGAGTAATGTGGCATCCGTGTGAAGAAGTATCGACAGTGGCTGGATGAACAGCAGGAAGCAAGGATAATTCTCAACTCGCAGTACCAACATTTCAGGTCCACATACACCACTCTAGGATCCTTATGTTGTAATTCATCTCGGCATTTTAGGACTGTCATTTTATGATAGTTAAGAAGTATCTCATTTAAAACTCACATCTCAGTTAGGTTTTGCTATCAGTTCTTATATTAGAAGTATACATATGAATGAAATAGTATTGTCCTTCTTGTGCCACCATTTGTATAAATTATCTTGGACATTTGCATATCATTTGTTTGGTCAGTATACCATCGGTTTTAAGTGCCAGCTGGAAAATCACAGTGATATCAGAACATTCATTTTGGGCTTACACACAAACTGTTCGTAAAAATGTCACTAGATGAGTTCTGAATTTTCTACAGTTCCAAGGGTTGGGATATTACAGTCTAGAACATGAATATTTGTGCCTATGAAGTTTTAATTTGAAGCTTGAACTTTTTAATTGACATGAAATATCTTGAATCTTGATCAATGGTGAAGTATCATACGATACTATCAAATTACATATGTTTTTATATTTCTAAGTTTCTAACCAAGTTTTTGTATTTATAAGTTTTTAAAATTCTATGCATATATCTGTGTGTGTGTGTGTGTGTGTGTGTGTACACGTTTCCAAACGCATTCGTACCCAAAAAAACTAAAAAAATCCCACATCTGCTTCCGATTCCACATCTGAATTGGCAACTTAGGTATTAGTGTGTGCCTTACTTTTCCCATTCTACATTAAGTGGTTTCTCAGTGATGTTATGTTCTCCAGCTAATGAAGCTCAACTTTTCTAGAAGTTTGCCAGTCCTATAATTCAAAATTCTCTCCACAGTGAGCAGTTTTATATAACAGCTTCATCTTGAACAGAAGGTTGGACTAAAAAGAGATGTTACAGACCATTGAAGTGTCTAGATACTTATTTTTCTTTGAGTATATTGCAACCAAAAGTACTGTAATTTTTTTTCATTGCACAGGAACTGAAAATATGAGAAATTTTGATCTCTGTCATCATGGTTGTTTGGTTCTTCTTCTAAACTTATGAAGAACCAAGGATTGCATTAAATAGAGAGCATATCAACAAGGTGTTTATAAATTTCAACTTGATTGAATTGCATTTCTAACTTCAAGATATGCTCAAATTGCACTTTCCTAAAATATTGCAAGTTTGACTGAGCACCGGATATGCTAAACTTTGAGTTAAATGTTCAAGTCATGATTTTCAATAAAACATAAATTTGTGAGTGTGGAAAAGCATAATATCAAGGGCCTCTGCTGCATCACTTGGCTGTTGAAATATGTTATGTCATCTCATAAGAATCTAATTCACGAATGGCATAAGAATCTCTTAGTCAATGCTACTCAGTGGCATCACTATGTATATACTGTTAATAGATTCTAAAAAATTGTTTGTGGCCTCGTACAGATAGCCAAGGGAGAGTGGGAAGTGATTGGGAAATAAGCAGTTTTAATGTCAACCAATTAACAAATTTCAAGAAAGTTTCACTAATGACACTTACTATATTGTATTTTACAAAGTTTGTTGCAAATAGTTGTGGCAATAAGAATTGCTTTCATTTGTTGGCTGAATAGCCTTGCTTCTCAAGAAAACACTAATGTTTATTATACTATTTTCAGTGAATTGAAGTGAAATGTGGGTTTTAAATAGAAGATATTGACTATCGGTTGTTTGTTAATATCCCTATGAGCTGTATGATCAAAGGATGAGTTGCTTCATGGTTGAATAATTTTGTAAGGAATAAATTCTCATTGTAACTCGATGGGCGATTGTTTCCTCACCCATACACAGGGAACTTATTAATTTTGCCTATCTATTTCTGTTTTCAGGACAAATGCGATGCCTTGCTGCATTGGCCCGATGGGAAGAACTGAGCAACCTTTGTAAAGAGTTTTGGACTCCCGCAAACCCAGCTGCTAGATTGGAAATGGCCCCAATGGTATATACTTGTTTTTTTAATTTCAAAAACTTGTGTAATTTCAGACCCACTTATGATGCCTGCGTAGATTCCATAGAGCCACAAGGAATTATAAACTATTCTTTTTTCTTTGTCGTGATATTATTATTTTCTTGTTTGATTGATGTGATTGTTGTAGGCTGCTAATGCTGCGTGGAACATGGGAGAATGGGACCAGATGGCAGAGTATGTTTCTCCTCTAGATGATGGGGATGAGACAAAACTTCGAATGCTAGGAAATACTGGTGGCAGTGGTGATGGTAGTAGTAATGGAGCATTCTTCAGAGCAGTTCTCTTTGTTCATCGTGGAAAGGTTTATTTACTTTTGTTTTAATATCATTTGGAGTGTGAACAGCATTATCAACGCTTAACATTTCATTTGTTGTAATGCACTAATATGGTGACATTTACAGTATGGTGAAGCACGGGAATATGTGGAGCGTGCGAGGAAGTGTTTAGCTACAGAACTTGCTGCTTTGGTATTTCACAATATCTTTGTGTTCCAATCGAACTTTTGTGGTTATATATAACTATGAAACATTCATGGCTGATATCTGAAAAACGTCGTTGTCACTAGGAAAATCACATGGTCTATTTTCTTGAGATAAATCAGCATAGCTAATATCTATATATGTAGTGAAGTAATAGTAGATATAATCCAGTATAAAGGTTCACTTGAACACATGTATTTGGTCTCATGAGCAATAGAAGTTACAAAGTTTGTCAAAATGAAGGTACGGTAAATATCTTTGTTGCATGGGTAATCGTACCCATACCCCTGGAAAGCATACCGGGTATTGGTACATTTTCCATGTACTAGGTGCTTAGTGGAGAGGATCATAGCTAAGGACCTTGATTAAGATTTCTGATTTTTGTTTGAATATCAGCTTGCTGTTTATCAAGCTTAATTCAATACGTGATCAGTTTGAAACTTTGATATAAATATGGATTAACAATTAACTTTATCACTGTTCAAGTCAGAAGTTTATCGTTTGCAATGCCATTGTTATATGATTTATGATCTTCTTGTTCATGTTTAAGTTTTCCTTCTCTGTTATGCATCTAAACATTTAGCATATATTATCAGTGTTACCCTGGGTTTCCTGGACGGGGAGACAGGGTTCTACCACGACAATTGTTTTTGCAAAAATTAAGGATGGGTGGGAGGGATAAAGCATGACAACATATAAGGAAATTTGCAAATGTACATGACATTCATACGAAATTATGGATAACATGTCATTAAAATGTCACAGAACCTTAGCATGCAAGTTTACAACATTTCTTTGTTTCAAAAATTCAAAGCTCAATATGCATTGAAAATTCAGAAATCGGAATTCATTGTTAGTATCATAAAGGCACGTGATAAAAGAGAAAATGTAAATGAGTACAAAACCAAAATGCCCAAAGGCTTAGTACTACCGTATAGTTTCATGTACAATATAAAAATCAAAATACATAAAAAGTAAACAAAGCAGGCTGCTGCTCCAATTCCAATTCAGCCAACTCTACATCAAAATCAGAGTCATCTCCATCATGGCAAGCAGGAAGACGGGCATGTTAGCCGACTGGATGGTTCCGGCGGTATTTTGTATCCTGTAGCTGACAGTCCGGCGATGTTTCTGTAGCCGACGGTCCGGCGGTGTTTCTGTAGCCGACGGTCCGGCGATGTTTCCGTAGCCGACGGTCCGGCGGTGTTTCTGTATTCTGTAGCCGACGGTCCGGCGGTGTTTCGGTATTCCGTAGCCGACGGTCCGATGGTAAATAGTTTGTAACGGATAGAATAATTGTGGCTGACGGACTCCTTCGGGAAGGTTCGGCAGTAGTATTTATATCCCGTCTGGGATCATTGTAAATCATTCATCTACTATTGCGAATATAATTCTGCTATTCTACTATTATTGTCTGTATGTGTTGACTTCTTTACCTGTACGGTAAACATTTGGCACCGTTGCCTTATGAATCTGGAAGGTGGGAGGAATGAAGATTAATGCCAAATCAGCTTAACAAGGATCGGAATAAGGCGAAGGGAAAAGATGGAATCCGTATTGCGCAAGAGAATTTAATTCTAGCACAGCAAGCCGAACGCCGACGAAGATTTTAGAGGATTGCCGACAGAAACCAAAGTGCGAAGGAATTATTGGAGACTCGGCAGCGGGTGGAATTGGTGGAAGAAGCACGGGAGGAGTTCTTGAACTTGTGTTCGCCAAGGGAGGAAAACTCTGACGGAAGAGCATCGACTTGCACGACTCGTAGTGCCGACGGAGCACGAGCGTGGAGTGATCTCTTCGTCCAGGATAGACTTCCGCGGGAAACAATTTCAGAGGATCCTTCTTCTTCACCAAGGTTCGCAGCTGTCGACACCTCCGGTGCGGGAGTGCAAACCACCGGTGTGAGAATTCAGACTGCCGGTGCGGGAGTGCAGACCGCCGATGTGGGAGTTCAGACCGCTGCTGTGGGAGTGCAGACCGCTGGTGCAGGAGTGCAGACCTCCGGTGTGACAGTGCAGACCTCTAGTGTGGTGATGGCGGGACCTAAAGAAAAGTTGCCGAAATTCGAAGGCGATGGTACAGCCGACCCCCTCCGACATTGTAAGACATGTGAGACGATCTGGCGGGCAAATGGAATCACAGATGCCGACGAATGGGCCAGGCAATTTTCGGCAACCCTACGGGGTGTCGCGATTGATTGGTTTTCGGATATGGATCCGCAGAAGCTAGATACATGGGATAACATTAAAAAGGAGTTCTTGGCGGAATTTAAACTTTTGCGGGATGATAATGAAATCGTAGCGGAAATTTTCAATACCAAGCAGGGGAAGCACGAAACTGTCCGCGTCTATGCCAGGAGATTAAAAGACTTAGTAAACAAAATGGAAAGCAAGCCAGCAGACGAATTGTAGAAAAGATGGTTTGTTGACGGCCTACGCTCGAAGTTGCGGAGGAAAATGAAAATTGTGCCACCATCATCATATGTGGACGCGTATAACAGAGCACTGGACCTTGAAAGTGAGCAGAAGACAAAGAAGAAGAAAACTAGCTCCTCTGATTCGGATGACGACGAGCCTGACGGAGATGATAGTAGTGACAACGAAGGTAGTAGCAAAAAGGTTCGTGCCTTACAGAAGGATATGGTTCGAATGATGAAGGAGTTTAAAAACATGCAGAAGGAGCCAAAAGGTAGTGAACTGTGGTGCACGGAATGTAAGACCGACGGTCATACTAAAGGATCGTGTCCGAAGAACCAATTCTGTGACATCTGTCAAATCATGGGCCATTCGAAAAAGGACTGTCCCTTTAACATGAAGACTAGAGGATCTCTGCAGGTGTTTCTCACACAGGAGGCTTCCCCGTCGGGTAGTAGCGGAAACACGAATACCGCCGGTGCTACATCCGAAGGATACAGGAATAATAACAGAGGGCAAAATAATAACAATAATAACAATAATAATGGGAGCCGAAGTCGAACTCAGTATGATGCAAATGGACGGCCGATCGTTCAATGTCGAGCGTGTAATTTGTGGGGTCATTTTGCGCGAGATTGTATAGTGGCAAACACACCGAAATTATTATGCAGATGGTGCGGACCCGGCGATCACGAAGATTCCAAGTGTCCAAAGGCTGGAGTAAATTTGATCACTGTCGGCACGGATGTAGAGGAGGTTCTGGCAATTACACGGAGGCAAGCGGAGGAAAAGAGAAAAGTGGGGGAAGTGCAGGCGGACATTGCAAAGGCATCGTCGGCAGAAACATCTCAGTTGAAGGACATCACCGACACCTTGGCAAAGAACTTCGCAGAACAAAGCATTGTACGACAGATCTTACAAATGGAGATACCGGTCAAGATAAGTGACCTTCTCACAATGCCCCAGTTACGGACGACTATTTTGAATCATACACCGTTTTCGAAAGCACCGGAGGACACAGGAAGGAATAGTAGGGAAGTGATGACAACAAACCCAATGCTGCTGGCACTCACCTCCGGACGGCATCTGGCGATCGTTGAGATGGGGATTTTGGAATTGTTTTGACAGAGACAATTGTTGACGGAGGGTCCGGCGTGAATGTCTTACCGGAGGATACTTGGAAGAAGTTGGGAAAGTCGACAAATGTCTTACCGGAGGATACTTGGAAGAAGTTGGGAAAGTCGACGCTGTGGGCACCTGCATTTCAGTTGCTCACGGCAGACCAACATGGAATCAAACCGTTGGGAATTCTGAAAGCGCAACCGGTAACAATTGGTACGCAACCATTTTTATTGGATTTTGTGGTCATTCCATTAAAAAGAAAAGGCTATGATGCTATTCTAGGACGGGATTGGTTGGTGCAAGCAAAAGTAAAACATGATTGAAAACGCAATACCCTATCAATGGAGCGCGGAGGCAAAAGATTCATAATTGACCTACACACGCAAATGGTTGGCGAGGAGGCAGCATTGTCAGATTCTGACAGTGAAGGCGAGAGTGATGATGAAGGAAAGAGGAGAATGGAACCGGATGAAGGAGTATTGGGACTTGACGGAGGATCGAATGATGACGACCTAGGCTCGGTGAATGGCCTTTACCACTGGCAGATAGAAGACTACGAACTCTTTTCGAGTTGTAATATGCTAAGGGTCGACGAAGATGAGAAAAAGGAGGAAAACGAATGTCCGGAGGAATGCAGGGAAGTGGAAGAAGGAAAAGCTGCCATGGTTGAAGCTGAGGGAAAGAACATATAGTCTGAACACAGAAAAACGAAAAATCCCATTCTCCGGTACATGGTGAATGGACCACGTGGAAGGAAAAGGTTACACCGCAGCATAAATTTAGTGGAAGGGCACCGACAACAAAGAAATAATCCAGTTGCGCGACGACCGCAGGCACAGTGAGCGACGGGGTTGGCACAGAACAAATGTAAGGCGTACGACAGTCAAAATGAAATCAAAGTGGAAAAGCTTAAGGGCAGTTGGGTTGGACCATATCAGATTCGGAAGGTCGGTGACAATGGAGCGATTAGATTATCAACTCTGGACAGGCAGAAGGTACCTCCGGCAATCAACAGATCCAAATTCAAAATATATGGTATTAGGAAGACTCCATCGCTGTCACAAGATGGCCAGCTGACTCCGTTGTCGTTGCAGAATGGCGATGCTTGGAGGCAAAATGGAGGTACCTCTGTTATTTGATTTCTTTTAAGAGGAAGGAAAAAAAAAAAAAAAAAAAAAAAAATTGGAATTTTTTTGAAAAAGCGCCGCGGACAGAAGGGCTCGTGGGCTGAAAAGTCCCGCGGGCAGCTGCTGTCCGCGGGCAGAAAAAGAGGGGCCGCGGATAGACAGACCTGCGGGCTGAAAAGTCCCGCAGGCAACTATTGTCCGTGGGCAGACAAGCCCCGCGGGCAGACAAAGCCCCGCGGGCAGGGAACCGGAGGTCCTCGCAAACAGTCTGTCTGTGGGTTATTAAAAGCCCCGTGGGCAGATGTCCGCGGGCTTAACATTTTATAAACCCTCGCTCAGTTAGCCGCGGGTAGAAAAAAAAAAGACCCGCGGGTAGAAAAAGAAAGACTGCGGGTGAAGACGGAAAAGCCGCGCAGAGAACAGAAAGGCCGTGGGGAGAACAGGAAGGCCACGAGCGACGAAGTTGGGGTTGCGTCTGGCGGAGTTTTTTAAATTGCCGCGAAGTGGTTTCTGGCGGAACTTTGCCGTTGTCCAACCAGAGGGTTGCTGTTGCGGGTCATTGCCATGGGAAAAATTGATCTATAGCAGTGGTGCAGGTTTCAATTCATGATTTTCCTTATGCTCATCCGTGGAGGCTGTTTTCATCTCTTGCTGATTGTAAGCATGGTAGCAAACATTATTTTCCGGCGGAGAGTGTGCTTGTAATGAACGGAAGATACTTATTTACCAAAAAAAAAAAAACGACGACAGAATCAAGTTGTTTAGAATGAGTGACAAATGATGCCAAAGGAAAAGGGACGCATTTGTGGTTGCCAGAAAGAGTGCAGAATCGACAGAAAATGACAAAAATGGTGTGATCCGTGCATTTCTGTGTGAGTTGCGAAGTGTTAAATTGGTCTTGGCGGTCCCCCGGGGGCGTTGCCCCTTGGACCCCCAATCATGGCGGATATCAGTCGTGGGAGTTTGACCAGTTGAGAAGAGTTGAAGTTGCTGCAGGCATGGACTTTCTGTGTACCAGAGGCAGTGGGAGCAGGTGTTGGCTGTAAGGCTGTCTTGGTGGATGCATAGAGAGCTCGGGAGGAGCTGATCATCCAGTTGGAGGCAGTGCAGCGACACTTGGCTTAGGGTACCGAGGAATTGAAAACAGAGAAAGCAGCACAGGTGGCTATCAAGGTCAGCTTGAGGAGACAGTATTGTGTTAGCAGAGGCTAAAGATGTAACGGGATGAATGTGGAAGTGATGTGACAGAAGCAGATTTCTCTTGTTGTAGTCACTCTGTTAATGTATTTTGTTTGTTAATTTGTCTCAGATATTTTGTCAGTCGTTAGGAGACGACTTTTCTTTTTGGGGGGGATGGTGTTAGCCGACTGGATGGTTCCGGCGGTATTTTGTATCCTGTAGCCGACGGTCCGGCGATGTTTCTGTAGCCGACGGTCCTGCAGTGTTTCTGTAGCCGACGGTCTGGCGATGTTTCTGTAGCCGACGGTTCGACGGTGTTTCTGTATTCTGTAGCCCGACGGTCCGGCGGTGTTTCGGTATTCCGTAGCCGACGGTCCGATGGTAAATAGTTTGTAACGGATAGAATAATTGTGGCCGACGGACTCCTTCGGGAAGGTTTGGCAGTAGTATTTATATCCCGTTTGGGATCATTGTAAATCATTCATCTACTATTGCGAATATAATTCTGCTATTCTGCTATTATTGTCTGTATGTGTTGACTTCTTTACCTGTACGGTAAACAGGGCATCCTCATCTAATGGAACCCCAGCCAATCCTGGTCATGTCTCCTCATCAACCTGGGTCCCATCTTTAGGATCAACATCTCACTGTATTGCAAGAGTCTGCCTATACTCTGGAGTTTGACTATCCTGAAGTCTAAGAGCACAATGCACAGCTAGTAGCTTCTCCACACATCTAGAGGTAAGTCTATTCATTTTGAGCAAGTGGATAAAGCTATATGTAGATCAATTCCTCGCTGCAGTAGAGGAACTAGCAACTTGTGCTAGCAGGCAAGTGGAAAGCACCTTCAACTGTGGTATGAACTAGCCATTGGGGGCTTGTAGGAAGGAGGAGCCCACAAACCAACCCCCTTCAAGCTAAAATAAATTAAATAAACTAATTTATTTTTGACTTTTTTGCTTGTATAGAATTGGGGATAGACAATCATCCCTCGTATGGTTGGGGAATGATTTGTTAGAAATGGGGATTACAGGGGGGGGGGGGCGTGAATCAGTAATCTACAAACTTTAGTAGCCAACTGTATATGATTTCTTACTTTAAACCATACATAACAAAGTAATGAATTAATGTTGAACAATAACAGTCACCATGCACAAAGATAACTCACAACACCATATTTTGTTAACTAGGGAAGCCCTGGCCAAGGGAAAACCCCGGTAGGGATGATACCCACTAGATAATATACTAATATATAAGTTCCTTGCTAGAGGATGGACCCTGTTAGGGGTCAATGAGCAAATTCAGTATAAGGAGTCCTTGTTAGGAGACTTTGAATCCCTGTTAGGAGATTCCAACCCTTTTAGGAGTTGTGCTAAGCTTGTTAGGAGTTGTAGTACAGTAGATGCAAGATGAGTCCACTGCCCAAACATGCACTTCCAATTACAAGAAGAGCTCATTGCCCAAACAAGGAATTAAACTTCTGGAATAAGAGTACTTTAACTTCTTCCTCAATTGATCTCTGATCTTCAGCTCGATCTCGGATTACAAAATAACTTATACAAAACTTCACATATGTTGCTTTCACAAAAGTTCGCATACAATTGCTCAACATAACTTCTTCAAGATAGCACAATAGCACAATTGAATTTGCAAGATGTCCTTTGCATAAATACCATGCCTTTACACAAATTGCTGCTAGGTCGGCTAGGACCATAATACACTTTTCCAACTTAGAGTAAACATCTAGGATGTTGGCCCTAATTGGACACGTAATTATTTTGTGAACAAAATAATCCTTTCCTTCAATTCCACTGTCCTGTTTCATTAAAACACGAATATCTTTGTTCCGTACAGTCTGTACTGACTTCCGAGGTTATACATGTCATCATCAACATGTATACAATCTCCATCTAATTTCCCTAGTCATAATATGACATCAGCAACAAGTTATAAACAAAACAATACACTGTTGTATACCAAATTCATACTTAGACAATTTTCTGAGTATCAAAAGTTAAGTTTCTTTATTTTTGAGGTTTCCTGTGAGCATGTACATCATGTGTTGCCATAAATGACAACAATTTCATATTTTCATTAGCTTGTTGTCAACAATCTCCCCCTTTGGCATTGATGGCAACAAAATAGGGAAAATTGGCTAAGTATCAAAAACTTAACAAAAAAAAAAAAAGAATAATACAGTAATATTACATCTATTACAATTTTTCCATCTTTTTATATGCTTCCTCTTACAATATACTTTACAATCCTTTTTACCTAATTAACAAGTTTCTTTTGTATCTCTCCCCTTTACAATTTTCTTAAGTACTCCCCCTTTGACATCAATGAGAAAGGTCAAAATGTCAAAACTGTTCAAAAACTGTCAGAAATGTTGTCCTTCCTTAAGCTGATAGAATCTTCATGCAATCATCAAAATTTGCCTTAAGATTATCCATACCTTTAGTCCATGTCTCCTTGGTAAATTTGGCTTGAGGTGAGAATTGCACATAAGGCATATGATGCAATCTCAACTGCATTAAGGTTTGAATACCAAAAGTTAGAATAAGTGTCCTTGGCCTTGACACATTCCTTTAACTGTTTCTCAACAAAAGATACTCTCAGAGCAATAGACACTCTGAAATCCGATATTCTCTTCAAAATTTGTTCCTTCCGAAGTTCCAATTTTCTGATATCATTGTGAATATTGGCCACTTGTCCTTCAAAATCATCAATCTTACAAGATGGATGCTGTAATTGGTTGGATAGAGCCTCTAGCTCACTTATCTTTCCTCCAATTTAACTGTCAATGTCTTTAGTCAGTTTATGAGATAGAATACACTTAATGTACAATATCTTACCATCCTGTTGACACTTCCGAAGTTCCTTGATACAAGTATCAAGACTTATCAAATCATTCTTAATATTTTAACAGATTGTACTAAACAAGTTAGCATCATGTGAAATTTGTGCCTTTGCTTTTGCAATATTTAACAAATTGGTAAATTCTTCATCAAATGACTTTAGCACTGCCTGCGCCCTTTGTTCTGGATCTGCTTCTGTGTTCTGAATTTCCAAAGTAATATGTAGTTTGTCAGTAACCTCCATCAAGGTTTTTGTAGACTCTTTATTGTTCTATTCGTCTCAATGAGTTTTGGTAGGGATGAGATCAAATCAGTTTGATCATCATCATCAGTTGCTAGGCTAGCAAGTGAAAGCAGAGTATATGAACTAGAAGGTTTAGTGTCATCCTCCCTTTGCTTCTTCTCAGTTGCCTCTTTAATTCTTCTCTCATCTTCTTCTTTCTTTTCTCTTTCCTTTCTCTCCTTTTCTCTCTTCTCTTCCTCTTCCTCTTCTAGTTTCTTCTTCTTGTCTTCCTTTGTTTTCTTTCTTATTTCTTCTTCAGCTACTCTTTTCTTTTCCTCCTCTTCCTTTCTTTTCATCTCATCCTTAAGCAATTTCTGCTTGGCCTCTTCTATTTTCTTCTTCTCTTCTTCTAGTAATCTCGTTTCCTCTTTGATTTGCCTTAGTTTGTCTTCAATAACCTCGATATTAGGTTCATTAAGTTCAGAACCTTCAAATGGATTAGAATCATCAATGTTAATGGTAACATTGATCTGATCTATTTGCATAGTGCCACCGCTTACTGACACTTCCGAGGTTCAGGGTGCTGGTGGAGATGCTGCGTTAGATTCTGTCAACATCTGACTTATTGCTGCTGCAATCTCACTTCTTAATTTGTCTTTCTCGCCCACCATAAAAAAAAATGGTCTCACTTTATTTCTTAGATAAGGTGCAAGATTATTCAATAATCTCTTAATCTTTTCTTTGTCATCTGTCTTGCAAATAGTTGTTAGCATAGACTTCCAAAGTTCTAAATCTTCTTCCCTTGCTAGTGCCTTCTTCTAAATAAGTCTATCATAGACTTTTTGGTTTACTATGCCCCTAATATCCTTCAATTTCAGATTATTTGCTATAATGTATCTCACAGTAGAGATATTACTCTGATCTTTCTCAAAATTGTTATACACATCATAGAATTTGTTCATTTGAAGAAAGTTACCCTCAATAGCAATAGCTGAGTTAATCTTTTCTATCTTCGGCTTCCAGGGTTGTTGAGCTTTTCTTGCTGATTGCTTTGTTACTTTCTTTGCTTGTTTGACTTCTTGTTCTTCTTCTTCATCGCTAGACTCGACAATTGTCAACAATGTCTTTTGTCTTTTGCCTAGTCCAGTGGCTTGTTGCTTGACCCTTTTAGTCTTTGTGGTCACCGCTTCCACTAATCTCTTAGATTTTCTCTTTGGTTCACTAGGTTGCACATCTGATACTGCTGCATACAAAATGCTTTGTTTCGAAGATGTCTCTGCAACAAATATTGACAAGGGTTGCACATTCAGTATACCTTGCTTCATGGTTTGCTTGACCGTGTTGGACTCACTCTCAGTCATACCAACCTCTAATAAAGCTTTCTTCATAATTGATTCTATCTTCTTGTGAGAAGCCTTCTCCAAGGAT
Source organism: Cupressus sempervirens (assembly GCA_028749045.1). Lineage (NCBI taxonomy): Eukaryota > Viridiplantae > Streptophyta > Pinopsida > Cupressales > Cupressaceae > Cupressus > Cupressus sempervirens. The sequence continues at coordinate 766,988,346 of CM053784.1, read as the reverse complement.
GCCTGATGAGCTGACTGGGTAATCTCTTCATATGTTCCAAATCTGTATTTTGCTTTATCCTTCTCGGATTTCAACAACAAATCAATATATCCAATTGCAATATCATTACTCAATTCATAATCTAAGGGATCAAGAAATGTTTCCTGAGGTTCTACTACTTGTATATAAGTAAAATCTGTATCAACCATAACACAAATGTCATCTTTGAATCTATCTACATTTGCAGGTGCAATTTTGAATCTCTTTCTCATTTCATTCTAAAATGTCATCATTATTAGGTTTCCACTATTCAATATCTTATCTGTAGGATGTCTTCTACATACTTTCGTGATCTTCTTCATTGTACATCTATCACTGCTCATTATCTCTGTGACTGATAAATATGGAAATCTTTTAAGCACATGAAAGAATATGTGATTAATTAGTGACTAAAATCTAAAGACACTATTCCTAGTCCTCTTGATCTTTTCAAGGTTCTCAAGTAGTTGTATTCTCAGAATTTCACTGAGATTGACTTGTTCCTTCTCTACACATATCTTATAGGCTGCATTGATGAATCCGACTGATAATTCATCAATCTTTGAACTTGCACATACAAAGTAGGCAATAATTATACTCAAGAATCTTACATCATTTTGCTGGATGGTACTGATCACCATAGCCTTTCCATACTGCCTTGGTATAACTTTCAACTTTCTTCTTAACCATTTTCTCACCTATAGGTACACTGCCTTCTTTACTAAGACCAGTTAACTCATGAATAAGGTTGACAGAAATATCAACTATACTATCTTGCATCCATAGTTTCCCATCATGTATTGTGCTTAATATGATTTGTGTCCAGTTCTCTGTAGAAATGATATTTGAACAGGTCTAATTCCTTCAAGTGTTCAAATCCAGGTTTCATAGTCATATCGTGACTGAAAACTAATTCCATATCCTTGTTCATGTATTCACTCCCAATAGATTCAAATTTAATGTTAAGATAACTTCCTATATCTTCCAAATAAACTACATTGTTCGGAGTAATGGATAATGCTGAGTTAGGGTTTCCTTCTATGGGTTTCACAGAAACAAATTTCAACTTAGGTCTGTCTTTGTTCTCAACATTGTGCACTACTGACATATCCATGATTCTATCAAATATGAGCTTTTACCGAATAAATTTGCGGAAAAGCAATAAAATACCTCTTTTCGAAAATAGGGTTTGCTTCGAAATTGCCTTGACATGTCGCTTTTGAGTGATTTCTGCTTCGAATGTATTCGCAATGAAGTGAAAATCAAGTCTGTACTCCATTTATTCCATCAACTTGAACTTGCATTAATTGCGTACTTTGCAAACATGAAAAAGCTATCAATTACATTCAGTAATCAAGTAACTGCTTAAGATCATCTATCCGATCTTCAAATGCTACCTGAGGTTTGCCATAGCCTCCTTTGATCATGACAAAGCTCCACAAAACTTTGCTTTACGAAATTCTTTTTAAAAACATTGTTTTCATCTTTTGCTACAGAATTATCTTTCTCTGTAATAACAATAACTCTTAATTCCTTTGTAACTTGTTTGGATAAGCTCCAAATTACAAGTGAGCTTAGATACCATCTAAAATTAACTTGATACACCTTTTCCCAACTTCGCAACCTCTAATTCGATCTCTAGATGAAGTTACAAATTGTGGTGCTGTGAACAAGCTTAATTCAACTTAATTGAATCAAACTCGACAATTGACTTTGATTCTCTTGTGTCACAATCCTCTAACTTATCATTTGAGATGTCCAATCCTTTTACAAATGCCTCATTGAGTTCTTCACGAAGTTCACTGACCACATTTGTTTATTCCTCATTGTCTCTGTTAGTTCCGGAGTTCCTTTCATGGTTCCTTCTGTCATTTCCAATGTTTCTTCCATCATTCCTTCTATTTCCGAAATTTTTTCCATTGATCATTCTATCTCCAAAGTTTCTATCCATTCTGCAATACTGTGTTGTATGTCCGAAGTTGTTACATAACTGACATACTGGTGTTCTTCTAGGATTCTGCTGATCATTAGGTGCATGATAGTTCCAAGCTATGTGTCTAAAGCTGTTACACTTATAACACACGATCTGTCTTCTATCTTCATAAGGTCTTCCTTCTCTTGATGTTCTTTCATTAGATCTTCTTATATTTGTAGGGTTAGTATTCCTGGACATTCTACTATTCCTTCTATCATTGTCATACTTAGGAACAATCAATTGCTTTATGACCCATACCATGACAATTATGACAATAAAAATCCTTAACATGATCAAATGACTTATTTGTACAATCTCTTTTCATATGACCTATTTCATTACATGAAAAACACCTACCTTTAAATTCATACCTGGTTTCCTTAGGAGATTCCACTTGCTTTGGTTCATCCAAGATTTCAACTTCCTTGTCTTGACCAATTTCTTTGGGCTTATCTGAATATTGACTGGATTCAATCTTATCATTAGTTTTATCTTTTTCTTTCGAATCTAATCTAATCTCATGTTTCTTTGTAGATATGTTAAATAGATAGCCAAGACCAGTCTTATCATAAGTAGGTCTTTGTATTGACATTGAATCATCAAGCTTTTCTCTGCTAGAATAAAGCTTCTCAAATTGTTGCTTGCACTGAGTTTATTCACCTTTCACAGTAGTATTGTATTTATGAAGTTCTTCATGATCTTCTTTCAGTGTTTCAAATTTAGATGTTTTCTTTGCTAGACTTGCTCTTAGATCTGCATTTTCAGTCTTCAAATCAGATTCAACTTTGCTAGGATCATTTCTCAAAGTCAATTTCAAATTCATAATCTTCAATTCATGCTTCAAAATCTTGTATTCTGTTTTCAGCTTTGAATAATCATCATCACCAGTTTCAGATTCAGTAGATTCCGGCTTGGATTTGAGATGTTCAATCTTTTCCTTTAATTGTCCAATGTATACTTTGGAGTCTTCATATTTGTCTTTCAGCTTATCTCTTTCTTTAGTAAGGAGATCAATTTGTTCAAGTGCCTCTTCAAGATTCTTTATCAACTGTTCCATATCTATAGGGATCTTACTCAAGCTGTTAAGCCTCTCAAAGTAACCATGCTCTAATACCAATTGTTAGAAATAAGGATTATTGAGAGGGGGGTGAATCAGCAATCTACAAACTTTAGTCCCCAACTAGATGTTATTTCTTACTTTAAACGATACATAACAAATTAATAAAGTAATGTTGAACAGTAACAGTAACCATGCACAAAAATAATTCATAACACCATATTTTGTTAACTAGGGAAACTTTGGCCAATGGAAAACCATGGTGGGGATGATACCCACTAGATAATATACTGATAGATAAGTTCCTTGTTAGAAGATGGACCCTGTTAAGAGTCAATGAGAAAATTTAGTATAAGGAGTCCCTGTTAGGAGACTTTGAATCCCTGTTAGGAGATTCCAACCTTGTTAGGAGTTGTAGTACAGTAGATGCAAAATGAGCCCATTGCCCAAACATGCACTTCCAATTACAAGAAGAGCTCATTGCCCAAACAAGTAATGAGACTTTTGGAATAATAGTACCCTAACTTCTTTGTAACAACCAGTTTTTCCGGGTCTTAATTACCAATTAACATATTCAAGAAATACAGTTATTACTTCATTTTCATAGGAAGACAGTTAAATTAGTTTTGTTCATATGAAAGAGATTATGGTTAAAATCAGTTAGACAAAACTTCTTAACTAAGAACTTAAAACATCATCAAGGAATTTACTATAAAAATTAAAATCCACATACCATGAAATTCGAAGTCAGAAATTATTGTATAGATGCTTTTGCAATCACCCAGATTAGTCCACAAATACCGCTATAGCAAAATCATATAGCGACTATCATTCAATATTGCTATATCAAAATCAAACTACGATTACTATTAATTACCACTATATAAAATTAGGGTATCACTAACCACTGTATCAGTTAGGGCATCAATTGCCATTGGATCATTTAGGGCTTTAGATACCACTGTATCACTTAGGGCTTCAATTACCACTGGATCATTTAGGGTATTAGATACCGCTGTATCAATTAGGGCTTCAGATACCACGGAATTCAATTAGGACTTTAGATACCACTGTATCATTCATTTTCTTTTGATTGCTTAACTGTGGTAATAACTCAAGATTAGAAGATATGCTCATATTTATCATCCATATAAATGATATAACAATCCATTAGATGAATCTATCTCTCACAACTAAATATAAATAATTGTAACAATGATATAACTCAATTAATCTTAGCTTCATTTTGCATATACATCATAAAAGTAAAAATACTTGTTTTTGGCAAACAATTGAGTGTATAGCTTATCTTTGTCTGTTGTACGTTTGACAACTTGGGGAGAGGTGAAATATTGTTAGGGGCTTAACCGCCCAACCTTGGATCTTAACTTATTCCCCACACAATCTCTAACGAGAAAGGCCCTCCCTACCCAGAATTCGACTTGAAACATTTGTCATCTACCGAGCAATCTTGGTATCTACACCACTCGACTTGACAATAGGAGATTACAATAACATGACCATGCATGAGCTATTAAATGATATTATTCTAGATTTAATGTATCATATCTGACTTTATTTTCTAAATCATTGCAGACTCCATCTCACCTCTTCACCCTTTTCCATGGCTATACAACTGGTAAATCTTAGGTGCTCGGATCTCAGAGCAATCGACTTTGTATGTTGATTTCCAACAAATTCATGAATAACATATATGTTCTAGTGTATCTCAATTTGTGATTTGAAAAGGATATTCTTGAAGATTGCAGAATTTATTGTTTCATTATTTAATTTAATCATATCCGATTTCTCCTCTGCATTCTTGCAGATTCATTCCACTTCTTCACCATTTCATGGCTTCTTTGCCAGTGAATTCCTTGGTGTCTGTAAGATTATGAGCATTCTGTTATTATTTACAACTCTTCACCATTTCATGGCAATCTTTGCCAGTGAATCCTAGGTGTTAGAGAATCTATAAGTATTCTGATCTTTGCTTCAGAATTTATGACAGCGTGGTTATTGATGTTGGTTCATACAATCATTTAAGTTTCTACAACCACCATTCAAATTCATAAATGATGTTTAATCACAAAGATATTCTATGAAGATCATTAATGAACTCTATGTAATGCAAGGAACAACCAACAAGGTATTGTAAATTAATCTTAGTCTAACAATGCATAGCTGGCTACAGTCACATATTCTAATCAGATAAGAAGAAGTTATGAATATGAAAACATATATTGCAGTCCTAGCAATATGTAGCTGACGGCAGTCGGACATACTACTTAGTAAAGGAAGAAACTATGAATTACGAATGCTTATATTGTATTTCTTTCAGCCCTAGCAATGTGTAGCCGACTGCAGTCGGACATATACTCAGAAAAAGAAGGAAATTATTGTTCCTAGCTGGCTGCTATAGAATTGTATTTTAAACTTTGGAAGGAAAATCCATGACCTGAAATATATTCTTTGGAGAACTTGAATCTGATCGGCTCCCTTTTGATTTCCTTCAACATTTATCCTTAGTATTTTAGCCAGAATTACTTGCTTGGCTATGTTGGATTTGCACAATCAGAATAAGGTTTATAACAAAGGTAAATTTCAGATGACTTAATGGCGGATTGCTGACATTTCAAGTCAGATTGCAAAATGTTTTAAATGGTAGATTGAAAGACGTTTTTAATGCATGGTTGCAAGATGTTTTAAAAGCAAGGTCAAGTTGATTAAAGAAACAAAAAGAAATCTGATACATAGTAAGAAGGAAGAAGCTTGGGCACCAGGAAAAAGGTGATCCCGTTTCTCTCTCATGGCTTCCTTAAATGGAGAGCAAACATGACTCCTTGGCTCCCACCGGTTACAAAAAGATTATAAGCCATTCAAATTCCCAAGTGTTTAATTCGATTAAAACAAAAAAAGGGAAAAATAAATACAAGGTTGGAAGATAAAGTTGGAAAGATATAAGACAATTCGAATTGCGAAATATTAAATTGATTTTATCATGTCAAGTGTTAATTGGTTAAAAGCAAGAAATTTAAAATGGAAAGAATAGAGTTGGAAGATTATAATTCGAATATTATAATTCAAATGTTATTATTATAATCTTATATTTATATATGTACATGTAAATATTAATGGGTGACATCACTTTATTAAATTATTATAATATAATGGTGCTATCTCATTTTTTAATTTATATGCACGTATATAAATATATCTATTATAATAATAAGGTGAAAGATCATATTAAATCCTTAGAGGTACGTTATATATTTTAACTCAATTATTTTATGTTTTTCGAATTATTTATTTAAATGGTTCATGTGGGTCCCACAGATGTATCCTGTTTCAAGTTGCTAGGTCCTCAACCCATCAACCCAGTGATGGTGATGCTCTTTGCTTAATTCTTTTCTAACAATGCTTCCACCGCTTCGATGTGTTTCTTGCAAGGAAATTCTCCGTAATTAAATTATATTATCATAATAAATTATTTAATCATAAATAATCATAATGGTTAACCATCTTCTCAATTCCATGAATTCATAATAAATGATCAACTAACTTGTTATCTTCACTTGAAATTATAACGACTAACCATCTTACCATTTCGAAAGATTATGACAAATTTAACTGTTAATTGACTTCATGTGAACCTCAACAGCTATATTTTAAATTAGGTCAAAAATTGGGATGTAACATTCTTCCTCGATTAATCTCTGATCTTCAGCTCGATCTCGGATCATAGAATAGCTTATACAAAACTTCGCATATATTGCTTTCACAAAAGTTCATACACAATTGCTCAACATAACTTCTTCAAGATAGCACAATAGCACAATTGAATTCACAAGATGTCCTTTACATAAATACCATGCCTTTACACAAATTGCGGCTAGGTCGGCTAAGACCATAATACACTTTTCCACCTTAGAGTAAACATCTAGGATGTCAGCCCTAAGTGGACAAGTAATTATTTTGTAAACTAAATAATCCTTTCCTTCAATTCTGCTGTCTTGTTTCATCAAAATGCGAATAGCTTTGTTCCATACACTCCATACCGGCTTTCGAGGTTATACACGTCATCATCAACATGTATACAATCTCCATCTAATTTTGCTAGTCATAATATGACATCAGCATCAAATTATAAACAAAACAATACACTGTTGTATACCAAATTCATACTTAAACAATTTTCTGAGTACCAAAAGCTAAGTATCTTTATTTCCGAGGTTTCCTCTGAGCATGTACATCATGTGTTGCCATAAATGACAACAATTTCATATCTCCATTAGCCAATTGTCAACACGACTATGGCCTCTCTGACCATCCTTGGGACTTCTAGATGTCCCTTTTTTCTTGGTGTCATCTCCAAGTTTCAGGGACATCCCCATTTGATTTGCAAAATGACGGGAGGGTTTGCGGTGGGTTGGGGAGAATGTGCCTTGGCCATCCCCAAGTCCCTGAAATGGGCTTGGTACGGGGATTGGGGAAATAAGATCGGGAATGTTTCTTTGGTAATGTTGATTATTATTACATAGTGTAAATCTGGAGCTGAAAACACTACATAACATCTGCAAACTTTGTCATTATTGTTGCTTTGAAAACCCATTGTCATGATTTGATATTTTCAGATTTTCTAAATTTTTTAAAATTATATTAATTGTTTTTTGATGTACCCAAGTACCCCCCGTCCCTTATTTCGATAAATATGAGACACTATTGCTGATGATGAGCGAGCCTGTGTATGGGACTAAGAGGAAGCCTCAGATTCAGACTTCTTTGGAGCTAAATTAGGGCCCTGACTTTCAGCATCTTGCTCTTTTATGCATTGATATATTCTCCACCCTCATGGAGATCCACCAGAGGAGTGAGGTTGACGGGGTTGAGTTTATGCCCAAGCATCTTCCTACTTCTTATAAGAATTTGCAGTTCGAGGCTGCTAATGTGCTATGAAGATTGTTGTCCTTGTTGAGAGGGAGTCTCATCATCAGTAATCCTTGCTACTTGCTAAAATGAGTATTTTTTTGAAATGGAGAAATATGAGGTGAAAGGCCTATGAGAGATGCTGCTCTTTCCACTCATGGGAGTAGCCATTGTGGATGTCATGTTGAGAGACTCCACTATGATATCATGCTGACTGACTTTGTGATGAGCACTTGTGGACATGTTTCTTTCCACACATGGGAGTAGCTATGGTGGATGACATGTTCAAAGACTCCATGGCAACATCACAGTGAGTGAATCCGTGATGAGTACTTGTGGACATGTTTCTTTCCACAGATGAGAGTAGCCATGGTGGATGTCATGTTGTAGGTGCAAGGTGCATTTATGACGCACCTTTAAAATATTAATGACGAAATGTCATTGATTTTAGTATCCATTGATTGAAGAGACATGACTTTGCTATAAAGGGAAAGGTGTAAGTATTGAGGATGAAAATTTAAGGGAGCATTGAAGGAATTTTAGATCTGGCACACAACAATCTTACATAGACATATAGAATCTTTTATCTGTAACTTGGTATGAGTGATTAGTAGTTTTTGCAATTGATCTGCCTATGTGCATTTATGGATATTGATTTCTAAGTACTTAATACCGTGGCAGAAAAATCCTTTGGGCAAAATATTGACAAACAAAAGTATGAGATTTTTCGAAAAACAAGTAAAAAAGGGATGAAAAAATCGGAATTAAAAAAATAAAAAATGTAATAAATTGTAGGAAAGAGAAAAACTACATACTTGAATTTTGATAGTATAAGATAAATTTATTAATATCAAAATTTGACTTGCTATATCACAATTTGACTTGCTATGGTAAATATCTCCTACTTATCAGAGATTTAAAAAAAACAAAAACTTAAGGATGTTTCCATAGCATATAGATATAGAGAGAAAACACAATAGAGTTTAACCCATGAATTGTAGATAATAGGTTTTTGTTTAACGTCAGTGTTTTGGGATTAAATTGTGTGTATATGTTTAACTTGACTTTTCAATCATACCCATTGATTCTTCCTCAGAAGTTTTCATTGGGTGTGATTCGAAACACGGAGTTAAAAATATACACATGGTTTAATCCCAGAAGACTTGCATTCAATTTCATGGTGTAATATACTGAGCTATTACCTATAGCAGTTATGATGAACTTTATAACGTTTTGATATCAAATTAAGCCAATGTTGATAAGTAATAGTAATTGGTAATTATAACAAATAATTCATAGACTTCTGTAGTGATTCCTGAATTTACTGTACTGTGCAACGTAACACAAATAAAGTGTTCAACTAAGGAATAAAATTGCTGATTGCAGAACATCAATTTGTTTCCCAAAGACTAAGGGACTTCACTTCTTCTCTAAAGAACAGTTCATGACCTTTGATTCAATTACTGTGCCAGATGAGTTTTTTTACTGTAGTGTAATGACCCTCTCTATAAAGGCCACAGAAACCCTCAAACTGGACCTAGGAATTTTGTCAAACACTTGGCATGTAACAGTAACAGCATTCAGAATATGGTAATTTCAGATTTGATACTTTCAGAATATAATCATAGAATTACAATATATATAAAGCCATTGAACTATATTTCAATTACAATGCAATAAATTCTGAAATTTTTTTATTACCAATTCTGGACTGATTATTACAATGACTGTATGATAGCAAATTTACCCAGAAATTGACATATATTTCAGAATGCAAGAACCTGGTTTGAAGAACTATGGAAGAACACCACGTTTTGCTACAGATCGTTGATGAAGACCTCCAACCGCACCCCCAAACTGTCCTTAATTTGCTGCTGCTGCCCAAACTAGCAGGGCTGTACCAGGCCGTACCTGTACGGCTGCTGAAATAAAATAATATTAGGGTTTTGGGACCCCCAAGTGCAAGGAAAATGGGCGCCTAGGGTTAGGTAGTAACCCTGTAAAACCATAAAAAATAACTCCAAGGGGTTGAGGAGATATGAGCAATTATGTGGTTCCGAACCCTGCTTTGCCAATTCTGAAAATGCACTTATTCTGTCTTCAAACTCTTGTCAAATGCTTCTCCAATGGTAGGGCAAATCTGAAATCCTTATTCCAACCAAAAACAAACCCTAACAACGAATTCTCAATAAGCTCCAATGAGATGGCTGAATACCAACTCCAATTATGCAACAATTCAAGTGATATTTCACACCCTCAAAGTCGCCAATCCAAGGGAGTGATTCGTTCCCAAAGATCGAATAATTTGCAGATCCAAAGTCCACAAATGTCTTCACAATGAAGAAGTAGAAGAGTTCTCCAATCCAAGCATGTCCAAATGAGAGGCCCAACCCTCTATTTATTCACTTTTCTAAGAAGTTGCTAGAACTTCTAGAAACATCTTTTATAAATCCTCATTATAATGCACTTTTTATAATAAAGTAATTTTATAAAATAAAAAAAAGTGCAACTCAAATTAAAATTATAACATGTGGGCCCCAATATCACATAATGATAAAATATAACCTCTTAACACTTCTTCAAGAGCAAGATATGACTATCTGATCCGCAGAATTGACTCTCTTTCCACACCATTTGCCTACGAGAGCCTGGAATAGGCAAATCCATGATCAATGCCATGTCGAACTAAAGAGGGGACATTACAGTCCGCCCCTCCTGAAATTGCTTGGCCTCAAGCAATCTCAACGCCGGGTGCTGCAAAATAGCCTCCCCCTCCCAAGTAGCATCCTCAACAGGTAAGTCTTTCCACTTAACCAAGTATTCTCTGATCACCCTTCTACGAAGCTGCTTTTCTCTGCTCTCCAGGATGGATTCTGGTACTAAAATCAATTTTCCCTCATCGTCTAAAGGAGGTAATACTGCAGAAGGCACCACATTCTGACCCAACGCCTTCTTGAGGCGTGACACATGAAACACATTGTGCACTCTGCTGTCTGCGGGAAGCTCCAACTCATAAGCCACTTCACCAACTCGCCTGATAATCCTGAATGGTCCATAATAGCGTGGCTTAAGTTTCTCTGCCCCACTCTTCTTAAGAGTAGATTGCCTGTATGGCTGCAACATGAGGTAAACCATATCATCTACCTCAAAACTACGCTCAGTTCTCTTCCGGTCTGCATACTGCTTCTGCTGGTTCTGAGCTCTTGCAATATTGTCTTTGAGGGTAGCAACTATATCCTTACTCTCCTGTAATAATTCACCTGCACTGGGTACCCGACTGTCGCTCAACAACAAATCCAAGAAACTAGGTGCTTCATAACCGTAAAGTGCCATGAAGGGTGTCATCTGTATAGTCATATGATATGTAGTATTGTAACAATACTCGCAGAGATATATCCATCTGACCCAAGCTCGCTGTTGAGCTGCCACATAATTCCTTAAATACCCTTCCACCCATTTGTTCACAATTTCTGTTTGACCATCGGTTTGTGGGTGATAGCTAGTGCTGGGTATAAGCTCCGTGCCACATAACCGGAATACCTCCTGCCAAAAGTGACTCATGAAACGGCTATCCCTATCACTCACAATGTTCTGAGGCAAGCTGTGCAATCTGAAAACCTCCCGATACCAAGTTAGTAACCGTTGTACCAAAAGCCCAGACTGTTAGTAAACGGCACCTCCCTACGTTAAGGGGGCAACCCCAGGATAGCCTCGCTGGCGAGGACCCCGGACACGTGGCAGCGACAAACCGCACGGACAGACCTACGTCACCTTCCGTTAGGGGCCCACTCTGGGGACATCACAGCCCACCACGCTCTGCGGGTCTCGACCTCGAGACCTCCGGCTCTGATACCACTGTAGTGACCCTCTCTATAAAGGCCACAGAAATCCTCAAACTGGACTTAGGAATTTTGTCAAACACTTGGCATGTAACAGTAACAGCATTTAGAATATGGTAATTTCAGATTTGATACTTTCAGAATATAATCACAGAATTACAATATATATAAAGCCATTGAACTATATTTCAATTACAATGCAATAAATTCTGAAATTTTTTTATTACCAATTCTGGACTGATTATTACAATGACTGTATGACAGCAAATTTACCCAGAAATTGACATATATTTCAGAATGCAAGAACCTGGTTTGAAGAACTATGGAAGAACACCATGTTTTGCTGTAGATCGTTGATGAAGACCTCCAACCGCACCCCCAAACTGTCCTTAATTTGCTGCTGCTGCCCAAACTAGCAGGGCCGTACCAGGCCGTACCTGTACGGCTGCTGAAATAAAATAATATTAGGGTTTTGGGACCCCCAAGTGCAAGGAAAATGGGCGCCTAGGGTTAGGTAGTAACCCTGTAAAACCATAAAAAATAACTCCAAGGGGTTGAGGAGATATGAGCAATTATGTGGTTCCGAACCCTGCTTTGCCAATTCTAAAAATGCACTTATTCTGTCTTCAAACTCTTGTCAAATGCTTCTCCAATGGTAGGGCAAATCTGAAATCCTTATTCCAACCAAAAACAAACCCTAACAACGAATTCTCAATAAGCTCCAATGAGATGGCTGAATACCAACTCCAATTATGCAACAATTCAAGTGATATTTCACACCCTCAAAGTCGCCAATCCAAGGGAGTGATTCGTTCCCAAAGATCGAATAATTTGCGGATCCAAAGTCCACAAATGTCTTCACAATGAAGAAGTAGAAGAGTTCTCCAATCCAAGCATGTCCAAATGAGAGGCCCAGCCCTCTATTTATTCACTTTTCTAAGAAGTTGCTAGAACTTCTAGAAACATCCTTTATAAATCCTCATTATAATGCACTTTTTATAATAAAGTAATTTTATAAAATAAAAAAAAGTGCAACTCAAATTAAAATTATAACATGTGGGCCCCAATATCACATAATGATAAAATATAACCTCTTAACACTTCTTCAAGAGCAAGATATGACTATCTGATCCGCAGAATTGACTCTCTTTCCACACCATTTGCCTACGAGAGCCTGGAATAGGCAAATCCATGATCAATGCCATGTCGAACTAAAGAGGGGACATTACATGTAGTAGGAGTTTTGTCAAACAAATCATAGACATTCTGAAAGCCGCTGCTACAGTGCTAAATGGAACACACTCATAGAAGCACAATCTCACATTAAATTAAAGGCAACTATATGATGCTCTTCAGACCACTAATAGAAGCTTTAATTTTAACCAAACTTGTTATTAGAAATAAATGGGGAAGGTTAGTTCTGTTCACATGAAATGCATTGAATAGGTTTCAAAGCAAATTGTTACAGGCCTCTTAGCATGTTGGGCTTACTGGTAATGTCTCCTGCATGAATGGAGTCGACTGTGCTAACCACTTAAGATGCCATAGACCCCGTTTGAACTCGACTCCCTTTCTACATTCAACCCCGTCACCTTGAACAAGTAAAACCCGTAGTCGCACACTGCTACAGAAACAAATGAATGTGGAATGCGTCAGACTGGAGCCATCAAATCTAGAGTTCGCCTCAAAAAGTAGTCATGAGATGAGCTCTGGCGATATAACTTGACCCGTCTGATAATAATATGAGAAATGAATAAACCTGTGAGTTCCTCCCTGCGGCCCAAGAAACTGAAATTCCTTCACCCGTGTGAGATACTAACTTCGAATGCTATAAGTTTGGGTCAGCCCGACTCTATAACACTTCTCTTTGACCAACCGGAAACTGTGGATGGATTCTCCCTAGACACCAAAGAATATTAATACACCAACTGAGCAGTGCAGATTTCCGCGAGTTTAACTTGCTGCAGAAAAACCCGACTCGATAGCAACGTTTTCACCATTATACTCAGCCATTCACGTTAACAATGACCATCTGCTATTCAACTCCCGTAACAAAGCTTGCAACGTGGCTTCCCTGGATTTTCACCCTCAAACGATGGAACTACCAGCCGTAGACAAAAAATAATCTCGCCCTAGTTCTGACCCTTACTGTATTAATTCCAAATTGACACAGAATGCTGAATCTTTACTTCTTACTTAAACTGACCTTCTAAACTTGCCGACTTTGCCCAATATTACTTCAATGTATGAGATGAAGAAGTTGGGGTAACGTCCAACTCCTTGAAGGAACTCCAGACTTAGAGGGTTTTCGTCCTCCCAGTAATGAACTTGTCACATTTAAGCAACCAGAACTTAGTGCATATGGTTTCGTATATTTCTCTTCTTGTTTTAATCCCAATGCAAACTCGTGCATTTATAGCCTCGAAATGAGGGAAAAGTACCACGTGCAAAGAATGTGGGATTAAAAAGTCATTTTCGTCCTATAGTCACTTAAAAGCTATTTATAAAGTAAATAACTTTAAAACATTAAAGTGACTTAACTCTGTACCTTTAATAAAGTCCTGGAATATATTAAATTAAATTCCCCTTTTCGTGACTGGATAGCATCCTGCTTGAAGTTAATATTAATCTATCCGGATGTGGAGATAGATTAATTCTGTCGCCTAGAACTAAGATTGAGAAGGGGACATGACACATGGATTGTGGAAAACTGATTTCTTTTAGTTTTTAGTTTTTTATATTCATATTGTTTACTATGTAGGTAAATATTCAGTTAGCTTTTAAAGAGGGCAATGACCAAATAGTTGTCTAAGTCAAATATCAAAATTCACTTGGTCCATGAAGTAACTGATATCAACATTTATCAGACATTTTAGGAGGATAGTCAAGAAATAGTCATCTAAGTCTGAGAACAAAATTCATCTGACAGTGATCTAGCTACTATTAGGGATTTAATAAAAGTGGAAGTTCTTTTGAAGTGAGACTTTTATTGCAACCGAGACAAGGAGTTTCCTTGGGATGGTTTACTATTTGACAAAGCTTGTCAAATCATATTCTACAATTGCAATGACGAGAATTTAATTTGAAATGCACAAGCAGTCCAATTAAGGGCATAGTAAAGCTATGAGAGACATGATGGAGTGTGTTGTGAGACTTATGCAGACCTAGACCACCTATGCTCCTCTTTGAGATAGACTCTCAAACAAAATAGTGAGGTGATGAGCCACACAAATCAAGAAATAAAAACACTTATAGAAAAAACAAATGATATGTTAATTCTAATCTAATCTAAACTACTAATTTACTAATCTGCAATGATCAAGAAAATGCAAAACTTGATTTTTAAAATAAGATTACAAACCATAGTGCGAGTGATATGAATGACCATTGTTGTCCTGCATTTTGTCACCACAAAATGTAGGTAACAGTACGAAACTTTTTCAATCTTAGATTCGCATTTCTCTGAGTTTAGTTCGTTATTTAATTGGTTAGTATTGATCAACCAATCGGTACTAATTGATACAATGAATCTTTTTATTGAAGGCATTCATCAAGTCTTTTTTGTTTTGCTTTTTGTTGAGCATTTGCTTGATTTTTGAAGCCTTCAAAGTCCTTTTTTTGCTTTTGAGTTTGCATTTGTTTGTTTTTAGTCTTTTGGTTTTGCTCATGTCATGCCTTTCGTTTTCCCCTTCGATTCGGTCTAACTTAGAGGTTAATCAGAGTTATTAGTCAAGAGATATGGTCATTTTAGTGCCTCAAAAGTGGACATTTTAGAGGCAACAACACAAATAAAAAAATGATGTTATATTTTTATTTTGACATTCACTTTTGGAAAATATAACATTTTATTCACTTTTTGTTATGTTTTAAAGTTACTTTTCATTTAAATTTATAACTTAAAGTGACTATAGTGCACTTCATGTTATAATTTTAAATTGAGTTACATTTTAATTTTTCACTTAAAGTGACTATAGAACTATATAGTTACTTTTTAAATTTTTGATTTTTAAATCAAATACTTATATAAATGTCACTTTAATATAATGTTTATGTATCATATTGATTAATATGATGCATAAATGTTATTTTTGACCCATATTGTTGACATTTTTATAAAATTAAGTCAAATACATAACTTAAAAGCCTAAAAGTGGACATTTTATGTGCATATGCATGTAAAAAACTTTGAAAAGTGGAAACTTTTCATGCTAATGCATATAAAAACTCATTTTGAAGACTTTTTTCATGCCATTACATCAAATGCTTGTAAAAGTGGATCTTTTTGATGCAATGACATGAAAAGTTGAGTTTTTATGCTTGTGCATCAGAAGGTGAGATATGTTTATAAAATATGTAAGTGACTCCAAAAAGTGAGATTTTGGAGATTTGCACATTTTAAAATATGTAATGGGCTTCAAAAAGTGAGATTATATCTCAAGACATTTTAAAAGATGCATTGAACTCAAAAAGGTCCTATTTTGCCTTCCTACATGTTTTAAAATATGTAATGAACATAAAAATGTTCTATTATGTGAAGAAAACATGTTCTTGCTCCAAAAACCTCCTATTTTGATCGTAACTTTTGATTTTCTCCATGGATTTGGATGAAATCAGTTGCATTCAAAACATTTTGGACAGGTGATCATTTTGCGCTCATCAAAAATCAGTTTATTGCACCCACAAATGTGTTCAAAACTCCCAAGCTAGGGCACAATTTTGCACAAAACTCCATAAATCTTCAAATTTGGAACATGTTTTTTCTTGGAATCAAATCGTTTTGACCTTATTTGCTGATTCCATTACATTGTGATCATTATTTTGGTGTTAAAACACCAAATTGTCTTTGCTTGGAGAAACACGTTCTCGCTTAGTCCACTTTTATGTATTTTAAAGCAACTTTTTTGCATTTGGATCCATGTATATTCATTTGGGGAAGTCGTTTTTACATTTACAAGTCAAAAATGGCTTAAAAACATGCATTTTTTGGCCACGTTTTTGCAGAAACGGCCCAGATTTTTGAATAAAAAAGTCATATTTTTGTTCAAAAAACTCAAAAAAATGCATTTCCAGCCCATATCTTTGATCAAGAGGGATTTTTTTTGAGTTTTAAATGCATGATATTGTCTTTAGAGACCATTTATTTGGCACTTTCATGTCAAATCCGACCATTGAATGTCCATTACATGCAAATGCGAAAAAAGTCAAAAGATTGTTTGAAAATCCGGATTTAAGGGAGAATTGGTCTTAAGACCATAAAGCTTGCTATTTTAGCTCTTTCTCCTTCATTTTTGGCACTTAATCTTCATGCAAGTGGACTCTTTCTTTCTTGCTATTTAATTTGTGTTTATCTTGCTATTTCCATGCATATTTTAGCTTGAAATTGCCCATTTGTCCATATATATGCCATGAAAAGTGCATTTTGACTTTAAAAAGGATGAAAACTCTCATTTTCACACTTTTGAAATTTTCCCAAACTCCAAATTCAAATTCGCATGTTGAAGTTTCCTTGTTGACATGTTTGAGTATTTTGCCAAAAGCTTGTGTTTTTTTTTTTTTTTTTGTGTTTGTTTTTATGTTTTGCTTGTTTGCATTTCGGTTTTTTCTCCATTTGGAAGAAATTGCAAGTTCTTTCCCAAGAACTTGAGCACGTTTCACTTCACTCCACTTTCCATTTCCATGTCACAACACTTCATCTCTCACTCAATGAAATGTGATTACATGTTTTTCATCCCATTCGCCATCCGCATATGCATGTAATCCCATTTTTCACTTCCGTTTTTATCCATCTCATTTTTCGCTTTCGTTCGCACGACATGATTACATGAAATGTTTTAAGTGCAATTGCATCTAAAAAGTCCAATTTTGACTAAAAGTCACTTTTTGAAAAGTCAAAAGGATGTCATTTTCTCCTTTCCATATGCATTAACACTTCCATGAGCAAATACATGTTTCCGTATTTTTCCATACTTTCCATCTTAGCCTTCATCCGCATATGCATGTAAAGCGTATCTTTCACTCACACTTGCATCTCATTTCACCCTCCACCTTCCGTTACATGTTGCATTTACATGTAATCCATTTTCCGTGCAATGACATCTTGAAAGTCCAAGTCACTTTTTGAAAATCAACAATTTTCATTTACACACATTCCCATGCGCCAAGCACTTTACTTCAAAAAAAAAAAAAAGGAGTTAAAGGTGCTGATGGAAAGTTGTTTCGAGTGTACATCCGAACATCGTTAAAAAGGTTTTCAAATTGTCAAAGGCTCCAGTTTGTGCTGATCTATAAAGGAGAGTTCACGATAACTTGAGCGAAAAAAGATGGATCACATCACGTTTTCACGTGATAATGGACAATTCATCAAAGAGACCTAGAGGTTGTCAAAAGACGCAACACTATGGTTATCAACGTGAATGCAGCAGTACAAGGCACAGGAACTCCCAATCCTGTTATCATCTGGGATTGCATCATCAAGTACAAGGCCTTTCAGAATTGTTCTTTTCTCTTCCGTCTTCTTTCTTCTTGTTTCATGTTTGTAGTTGGAGAAGATGCATTACATGAAAAAGTGTAATTACATATAATGCGATTTACATGGGTATATAAAAGATGTAATGCGAGTTGCATGTAACTCTTTAGTTTCTGTAGTTAGACTTGGTCAAAGTTGGTTGAGTTGCTCCCACTTTTTCCTCCCCCTTTTTCTCAACTTCTTTGCCGATATAAAGGAGTGCCCCCTCATTGTAAAAATTATCTTTTGTTGTATGCAAGAAAGCTTTGCCACATTTGTGCAAGCATAATTTTGATTGTGTAGTACAAATTTGGGAGAAAAGTGAATAAAAGAAGCAATTGGATTCGAAGCTTTGACTAGAAGCAATTGTTATAGAACAAATTAGAAGCTTTGACTATAATTTGTGCCTATTGTCTTGATTCATGTTATTATTGTGTGTTCAATAAAAGAGCATAGAGAGTTAAAAAACAATTGAAGCCCGAGCTTTGACCAGGAAAAATTGTGAAAATCCATAGCTTGAAGCTTTGTCTGTGGCTTGTATTTTCATCTTAATTCGCAAAATAGTTAGATTGTTCTTACTTTTAGGAGTCTTTGTGCCCTAATTGTAAAGATTTTACCACATAGAAGTACAACAGGACTTAGAGCCAAACTGGTATGTTTTGGCTAGCCTTTGAGTTAGTTAAAATTTATTGGTATCACTATTTTCAGCTCGTGATAGAAGTGTAATTAGAGATTCACCTTGCCCATTATTCGCCTTACGAATAAGTGGATCCTTTCTTGAAAGTTAAGAAGAAAGGATAATAGTAACACCCTCTTTATAAATCTCTCAATTTCTTGCTTACCTTGAGTTGATCCAAGGAACGGTGAGAAGGGGGAGCCTTCCCTTTAAGGTAGGAGAGACTCTGTCTCACACGCTGTGGCTGGTCATCCTATTTTGGGACTGAATTTTTACCCAAAACTGTCGGTTGCAAAATATCCACCCAACAACCATTTTAGGCCTTTGAGAAGGCAATAAGGAAAAAATAGTTAATCAAATCTTTAAAAAAATGATTCATTTTCCTTTGTCTGACTAGCACGGTAATCCACAAGACTAGGTGAGTCAGTAGAGTTTGGCTTACTTTGTGAGTTCACACAGACTCTGCCAGATTCGGTCGAGTCCAAGTATAGTTACACATTTTTCTATAGATTATTGCTTCTCTGCTTAACACAATTTGCTTATATAAATATTGTTTATTATAAGATTGTCACTCAAGGCTATTAACATTGTTACTCTCTCCTTTAAGAACCCATTACTTTGAAATTTTGTGGAGCAGTAAAACTAGCAAGTGTATGATGAGCAATGATTGGTTGTGAATCATGTGATCCTCAATTGATGCCCTGTCACTTTCGAGTATTGGTTCTTCCTCTTCTTGATCACCTAAGCCTTCAACATAGAAAATCTTATTTTCATTACATTGAGGTCCTTAATTATATTTGCTATCACGACTAACATATAAACCTTTTTTTTTTTTCTCCTCAATTTGCTGTGCTATTCATAGTTGGAAAATTAGGACTCACTGCAGACTCGGTAGACTAAAAAATTGGACTTGGCAAAAGGAGAAAACCATACTTAAAAAAATAAATTAAAAATTTAATTCATTTAGAAAACATAAGAGCCATAATTGAAACATTATACATGTTATATGATCTCCAAACTCTCAATATTTGAAAGTTTACTATTCATGCTCATAGCTTCAAACTTTAAAATGTATAACAGAAGCATAAATCTATATATGCCCAAAAGTGAAAAACAACAAAGCAAAGATTGATCGTCCTTTTTTCTTGATCTATCGGTCTTATTTCCTCACCTTCTTTAGACCCTACAGACTTCTTTTGAGCAATAATAAATAAGAAAAGTGAGGAAAAGTGAAAAACACATGTTTCATGGTTGATTGTGTGTTTGAAGATAGTGCTGAGAGTTATCTGTAAAGACTCAGGAGTCCTGCTATAGGATTCCGACTGAGTCCACAGCAAAAACTTGAGTGTCCAAGGTAATGACACTAAGACTTGGCTTGTGAGTCCGTGGCATGTTGATATGGCTCGCGCATGAACTCGTAAGTCTTCCTGAGTCTGAGGCAAGTCGAAAGAGTTGTTGAACTATGTTGGTATTAATCTAGTGGGCTGAGGATTAGAATATCTTATCCTGCTAATCCCTGCTTTCTAGAAATTCAATATTTCTTCTCTACCCTACATGCTAGACAAAAGACTCATCTTATGGCAATGGTATTATAGATAGGATTAGAATTGAACTGGATACAACATGTTATATATGCGTAATACTAAAATCATTATTGGTTATAGAAGAGGCGATGCATATTGCTTAGAATACTTGATGTATATTTTTGGGTACACACAGATCAATACAATAAATATGCCATGGACATTTTGATGTTCAGTATATTATTATCCAAACTGTGTATCATTAATATGCCACAGGAGCATAACATAACTAAGCTTTTCCTTATCAAATCTTATGGATGACTTAAGGGCCAGGGATGGATATCTCTAGGTAGAATTCGCTTATCAGTGAACAGTAATTCACTGGTGTTCATTATGAAAATTTATCCTAGAATATGACTTGGCTGTACAAAGCCTAATTACCATAATGCTTTGACTTGTTCCCAAAAGACCCACCTGGTGCAATGGAGTTGGTATCCTTTTTGAGGTTATTAGGAGCAGCATAGCTTAATTTAAACCTCATTAATGAAAATGAAAAGATGAGAGAAACATGTAACCTTTCACAGGCTCGTGATAATGTCCTAATGAACCCTCATTTCGAACAGAGTGGTGACGGTGAATATGTTCAACATTTAGCTTGGGTTAACTGATACCGTCTACTTTATGTTAAGGTAATTGAAATAAAGGAACTGTAAAGTGAGGAAGTCTTTATTTGGTAGAGGACCAAATTAGTGTATCCTGCACTTTAAGGAGCATCTGCTAATATATAATGTCATTTCATGTGAGCAAATTGCTTTCCAACGTGAGTTATCTAGCCTTTAGACTTAAGGGTTTTTGACTCTAGAAAAGAATTGTGCAATAGTTATGGGATTTTATTTAATTACTTTTCATCTATAATGGGGATTATGTCAAGAAATCTAATATCTTTTAGTTTCAATTTGCTCTTTGGATGCCCTGACCTTTAGCTCATTTTTGGTAGATATAATTGTTATCTAGATGCATTCAATGGGAATTTGTTGATAAATATAATTACATATTGGTTTTAAGTCTCAATTTTTGGATGCAACGTATAAAATTTTAAAGTGATTCGATTGTATCAGGTACTTGAAAGCTATGATCGCACTTACAGTACAATGGTTCGTATACAACAACTAGCAGAGCTGGAAGAGGTGCTTGTTTGTTCTTATGTATTATGTAATTTAATCATCTTCAATTAATGGGTTCTGGTGAATCTTGCAAATTATGAATATAAATTGGAAGGGTAATGACTAGGTTCTCTACATGCTCTTATTCTAAAGTTTCTTGTTTTATATATGGTAGGTGATAGATTACTGCACACTACCAGTGGGAAATGCTGCAACAGAAGGGCGTAAAGCCTTGATCCGTAAAATGTGGATTGATCGGATACAGGGAGTTAAACGAAATGTGGAGGTAGATTCTGATTTGAAATGTAGCTGTCTAATATAAGTACTGATTGTGTGGTCACAAGGTTTATTCTGGAAATGTGTTTTCAGGTTTGGCAGGCATTACTTGTTGTGCATGCATTAGTCTTATCACCAACAGAGGATGCAGACACATGGTTGAAATTCGCTTCCCTGTGCCGTAGAAGTGGTCGAATCAGTCAGGCTCGTTCCACTTTGGTAAAACTGTTGCAGGTAAATCCCTTACAATTAGTGCTTTATCCAGAATCTTTAAGAACAGGCTGACTGAGCTCTAGTCAAATTGTGCAGTACGATCCAGAATTAAATCCTGAACGGTCTATGCTATCTGGTCCACCCCAAGTCAGATTAGCATATTTAAAGTATCTGTGGTCTCTTGGAGAAGATAGTAGAAGGAAGGAAGCATTTCATCGATTGCAGGTGTGTAAAGGCCTCTTTGAAGTGAAATAACGTTTTAATTTGCAATCATTGAGGTATTGATAATGAGCAGGGACAGTGATAGCCCAGTGTGCTGAGACTTGGTGTTCGGGTGAGGACTCATGGACCCAAGTCTAGAGCCTTAACATGCAGACTGGGTCAAGTCTGAAAGCTAAGATTCCCAAGTTTTCACAGCTTTCAAGAAAAAGAAAATCAACTTTAAATTTTCAATATAACCACTTAAAACGTTTTCCCATAGATATATAATTGCCATATTACCAATTTGGGTTAGCTTTGTCTGAGATTTAAAACCAAGTGTGAGTCCTAAAACAGCTTGTCTATTTTTTCTTCTAGGAATTGACGGTTGAGCTTGCTGGCCACACACAATCATCCGGGACCACATATGTGTATCCTCTAACAACGGTGTTGTCAATTAGTTCTTCAAATGGAAATGTTCCTCTTCTTGCTCAAACATATTTAACACTTGGGACATGGCGATGGGAACTATACCCTGGATTGGATGAGGACTCCATGCACGGTGCTGTTAAATACATCAAACTTCCTGTCATATTTTAAGGCATTGACTATGTATTTTGAGGCAGTTATGGGTAGAAATAGTTCATGTTGCTGACATCTTTTTTATTCATGGTTGTTTCAGATATTCTTGTTGCATTCAAGAATGCCACAGAATGTGCCAGACATTGGTCAAAGGCATGGCATAAATGGGCATTGTTTAATACTGCTGTGATGTCTCATTTTACAGTTCAAGGTGTTCCTGCTGTTGCCAGTCAACATGTTGTTGCAGCTGTAACAGGGTATTTTCGTTCAATAGCGTATGGTGCAAATACAAAAGGGGGAGATGATAGTTTGCAGGTATTAAACAAAATACAATAACTGTAGAGCTTGTGTTTAGCTATAGCATATCATTTTTCATAGTCACAATTTCTAATATTTGTGCAAATATAAGCATTTGGTTTATGTAAAATAAAAAGAAAGAGAAAAACTTGAAAAACTGAAATGTAGGGAAATGCTTTGTGGAAAAGAAATTGATATGGAGAATGATTCTGGGCATAGTTGGGGGCACATTAATGTTAAGTACACTGGAACATCTAGATCTAAAGATAAGATGTCTTCTTTTGTGTGCAAATGATGGAAACATTTCATAAAATTTGGTAGTTCCTTGCTAGGTTAAGTGAGGAACCTGTTGTGTAACTGTCTCGGAGTACATGAATTTTGACCTGGATATATGTTAGGCATTTAGTTGGCTTGTCTTTCTTTAAGTTCATTGTTTCTCAAAAGCTGTTCCCTGTTTGTTAGGTCCTTACAGTTGGATGAAACATAGTTTTCTTCTTGGACTTTATATCATTTGTTTGAAATTGTCACACAGAAGATTGAGATTCAGGTTAAACCTAATGGAAAGTACTATGTCTAGATATGGTTATGCACTGTCAATATCAGTTTTATATTCATTTCTTGATTTTTGTAGATATATTTTATGAGGTCTATTAGCAATTTTTGTTTTTATTTATGTCAATATGCTCTCATCAATTCTGGTCCACGAACAGGATATTCTTCAGCTACTTACTTTATGGTTCAAGCATGGAGCTACCACTGAAGTGCAGGAAGCATTAGATGATGGATTTAACTATGTGAATATTGATACCTGGTTGGTCGTGCTGCCTCAAATAATTGCAAGAATCCATTCAAACATACCTGCAGTGAGAAAACTAATTCAGTCACTTTTGGTGCGAATTGGGAGAGGGCATCCACAGGTTTGCTCATGAACCGATTGTTCATGCTTTACAGTATGGTTTGTTTTTGCTTATAGTCTGAGTATTGAACCAGAAACTTGAGTTGGGGTGAATTTTTTTAAAATTTTTTTAATCATGTTTTAGTTGATTGGTTGTTACACTCCTATCTGATAAAAAAGAAGATTTGAACTACTCAATAGAATTAATAATGCACACCAATAGAGGGGTAAAAGTATATCTTTTATCTGACGTGAAGTTATTATAAAAGTAGCTAAAGATTGTAAGCCTTGGATCAGAGTCGATTTGGCTAGATTTTATTGCTTTACTTGAGGATAAAGTTTTTAAAAAGGTCCAGATGGTTATCAAGAGGAACACAAAGTTCTTTGTGAAAGGACGTGACCCTGTTAGGAGCCAAATGCAATACATTCAATACAACAGTCATTGTTAGAGGAGAAATCCCTCTTAGGAGACATTGAACCCTTCTCAGAAGTTTCTAACCCTGTTAGAGGTTGATATGAAGACAACTGAACTATCTATCTAAATTGCTTAAGCAATTGTGAAGAACAAATCTTCAGGATAACAAATCCAATAGGTAAGTTTACCAATACTGCAACTTAATTGCCAATACAGATCTTTTGAAGTTCAACACCAGCAACCAACTCTATCTGCACTGCTCTGATGATTCTGCCTTAAAGTTCACATCAACTGATTGCATACATAACATACATAAGTATGGTATATTTTATCCAACCAAAACATCTTCCTAAATACCCTATTCAAAAGATTAATTAGGTCAGCCTTTTGAGCTTCCTCTATGTACAATTAGTTACATAGGACCTTATTAGGATATTTTATTAAGGTTCCCACACGTTACAATACAATTTACAACTTCCAAAATAATTCCCAACACAAATCTGACAGCCAGTGAACATATTGCACGCTACTTCAGTGATCTTCCCATAATGATCTCCAAGATATGCTAACTCGAAGATAGCATCATGAACATGTCTTCAACCACGATTCAAGCTAGCTCACCTTAATTGCATTTCACTAATAAGATACATCCAAAATACCTGCAACATGTTTCCTGCACACTGGTTTGCTAGCCATCTTCACGAAATGAACTGTAACTCATCCAATACTTATCCAAAATATACGTTAACATAGATGTAGCATCTGAACACATTCTTGAACATTATCCTAAGCTCACATATCTTAAGCTTTATATCCGAACTTTGTTGACTCAATAAATTTCTGCAATGTACATAATCCCTGCCTGTCATGAACTCAAATATATATGTTGACATCAATGACAAACTTGTCGCCAATACAACACACAAATGGTATATCAAGGTGCCAACCAGACCTGTAATCCTAACAAGTCTTGCCCAAACTTCTCCAAGTATCTTTCAGTTGTATGTCCACACCATAATTGCCATCAACAATTATATTGCCGAGATTCCTTACCATTATTTTCTTATTCATGTTAATTTTGTTAGTAGCATTGAATCAATCACTTGGTTTATTGACAATGGATGTTTAGCTATTGGGTATTCATTTCACCAAATTCTAGATTTGTTGTGTATCCATTGTCTCATTATTTCTTAATACAATGCCTTCTGTAGCTGAAGAATATTTTTTAGCAAATTGACTACTTTAACTGGTAGGATAACTTGAGTTACTTGCATTGTAATATTCATACTAAGTTATAATTGATTTTTTGGCATTCTTTAGTTTACATTTGAACAGTGTCATTCATTAGCCATAGTATTCTCCACTTTGGCTCTTGCTTCACAATGACTTTCTTTTTCTATATGTGCGTCTGAGTACACAACCAACTTTTTCTGGGATTAATTAATGGCTATTACATAGATATGCCTTTCGTCAATTCAGTTGACACCAATCTTTTTCTTGAGACATTTGATGTCTTCATGTTCTCTAGGTCAACATCATTTGCACAATGGTTGTAATCTGTCCTGCTTGTGTGGGCAATCTTTCGCAAAGGATTCCCTTTCATTATTGTTGGCATAATATGATAAGATATTCTCTAGTGTAATACCATATTTGATTGTGATGATTGCTTGGAGATGCATTTTTAGGCTTTGATGGAGTGGATTGCTCACTCTATGTAAAGACTACTTTTGTATTATTGGTCTTCAAATTGTGTTGGAATTCTTTAATTGAGTGGCCTAGGACTTGATGAATCTTAGAAAATAGTTTCTTCAGACAATTGTTTTTAGCATGTCCTTCATATTTACACTCTATACTAAAGAGTTTTTTGCTCTTCTTACTATACCCTTTATTTTCCTCTTGTAATTCTTTCATCATTTGTACATGCCTTCTCACAATTCTTTTATTGTGTTATTCACTCTTACCATTGTCATCATCTTCCGTTTTACATTTTCTACATAACAGCACATTTTCTTTACTCAATACGTACGTTACCTGATTTTATGCTTCAATATAGGAAGGTGCTGGTGCTACTTTCATTTTCTTCCATAGTAACGAGATAAGGCCTTCAAACACTCATCTTTTCTTAATGCTGTCTATTGGTTATGCTCCTAATTTCTCCAAGAGTTCTTTAAATCTTTAGGTTTAAGCCCTAAATTTCTCATGCCTTCCTTGCTTTGTATTATAGTCCTTTTCTTTGTTTTCATAGTCATACCATATAATTTGAATATCACCTTAAATAATTTCTATAATATTTTTGAAGTTGTTTTGAAGGTTAGGTCGACTTCTGTATACTATTCAACATCTAGACATATTGAGGTTGTTGGAAAAGAGCTTAGTAAAAGGGTTCTATCTTCATATTCACTATCCAAATGGTTACGTAGATGTTGCAATCTTAGGTTGGATGCTTCTGTTGGAATACAAACACCACTGAGAGGGGGTGGCGGGGTGAATCAGTGGTTTAAAATACTTTTAAAAACTTGAAACAATTACAAGTTATAAAAATTTAACACATGAGCAAGAGAGTTAATGAATAACAAAGTGACACAATATTTTAACGTGGAAAACCCCTTAGGGTAAAAAACCACTTTGAATCTGAAACTTTATTGGCCTCTTGGGCAAATCTTTTAGAGCTACAACTTTGGGAAGCACTAAGTTCATGAATACAAGAAGCACCAACTTCAAAAATGAACAAGTGAGATATAGAATTAGAGGATCATCTCTACTACAACACAAATCATGAATCACCAGTTTCAACTTCTTGTTGAAAACACAATGCAGGGTATACTTTTATTCTCCTCCAAACATCCAATATCCAAATATATTTTCTTTTTCCATTAAAATATCTGATCAAATACTGATATGAATGAATGAAGCAGCAATATATAACCCTTCTTCTACCTCTGATAAACTTCTTCAATAAAAATCAAATCACAAATATGAAAATAGAAGCATAACGCATTACCCTCTTCTTTGCTGTTAAAAATCTGCCTGCAAGCTGTTCGGTCTACAAGGAATTCCACACCAATTCTGCAACTTCTATCGTGGGCGCTTCTGTAAGAAACAGTGGGACCAGGGCAGCAGACACAATACCAGACAGGGTTCAGATCCTAGGTAGGCCCGTTTCCAAGGGTAAAACGAAGACTGGGGCCCAGCCCACAGCAAGATAGTGGCAGGCCTTAAGCCAGGGGTTTCAAGGTGCACTTTTTGGTTTTGTTTTATATATTTGCTCTTGTTAGCTTTTGTTTCGCCCTTCTTTCTTTTGATCAATGGAAAAACAAATTGAGGATACACAAATGAGAAAACAAACGGTGGATATGCAAACCATGGAAAACCAAACCATCTCATTGGTAAAAAACGGTCAAGAAATTATGGTACACTTTGAAACTAACCATTTAGGGCAAGTCAAAATGGCATCACTTGGCAAGACAGGAAAATATATCTGGGTCAATGTTAAACAGTTCAAGGGCATTTTAAAACGTAGACTTGCTCGTATGAAAGGGTCACATGACAAGCAGAAACACGGGCAGAGATTGCATAAACAAGTCAAAATGTGCCCTCCTCCACACTTAAGTGGTGACAGTCATCTGTATGGTAGTAATAACTTCAATGAGTCTGTCAGTTACAGCCCTACCTCCACACCTCTCGCTTGGTGCCCAGATCTTTATGTGCAAGAACTTTTGAGGGCCAAGAGGAGGTTGGAGCTCCTAGAGGCTAAGGAGCAAGAAACTTACCGCAATATATAGGTGCTAATTGCAACAAATAAAACTCTTGCAGATGAAAACAACACTTTAAAAGCTCAAATCTCAACGCTGCAAGAAACACTTTTAGCCAGGAAGCTTGAATGGCAGAATATGAAGGATGAATGGAAAAACCTGAATGTGACATTGGAAACAAACAAGGTCACAGCAAATACCGAGTCATCTCATAATAAGGAGAAAACGATTCTTCACACTAGTTTTCCAGGAAAGGCAAATGGTGAAGAGAAGAGAAGGAGTTTTGCAGAAGTCACCAAAACTTGGGACAAAAACAGCAAACACCCTGATATGGCAAGAGAAGAGGCAAAGATTCGTGTGAACACGCAAGACAAAGAGGTCAAGGAAAGGCAGCTTAGGGCATCCAATATAATTATCAAGGGGATAAAAGACTATGGGGAAGGCGAACATACCCTTGACCTAACGAGGGATTTCCTACAAGATGTGCTGTTGTGGCAAGGACAAATCTGCCAAGCTTGGAGGGTTGGCAAACCACACGCTGAGAGAAATAGGCCAATCAAGGTAGTCATGCTCAGCATTAGCGACAAACAAAATCTACTTAACAAAAAACAGCTCTTGTGGGGTTCTCGCTTCGTTTTAGAGGAGGATTTAACTATGAGACAGCAAGTAGAAAGAAGGATGGAAATGGAAAAAATCAGAACAGCTAGAAATGAAGGCAAAAGAGCTTGGATGTTCAAGGGAAAAGCAGTTATTGCTCATTTTGGCCACCGCTACAATGAAGGGCAGCAAGAAGGCAACAAAGGTGCAACAACAAACACCTTAACAGGCAGCGATACAACAAGATCCATAATCACACCTAGCGATAATAACTCAACTTTGAGTCTTTCGCATCAAAATAAATAGCAATCAAGCTTAACCCAGGCGTCCTTAAGTTTAGTTTGTTGGAATTGCAGAGGTTATCCGTGGAGACGTGGGCCTGGGTTAGGGCCTATTGCGGAAGGCAAATACATTATTTGTCTCATAGAGACACATGAGCATGAGGGATGTAAGACCCCATTGTTTGAAGGCTACTGGAAGATGGCAGTGTGGAATGAGGCAGCGGGAAATGGTAAAGGTTATGGAGGTATAATGGTTCTAGTAAAAGAAAAATAAGGTCGTGTCATTCAGCTGGAAAAGACTGATTCTAATAAACAATTTATATGGCTCAAAATCGTGGAAAATAACACTCTTCTCAGGATTGCAGCTTGTTACTTTGCTCCACAAGTATCTAAAATTTATTAAAAGTGTGGTTTAGATCACAATGACCCTTATGCTACATTAAAGAAAGATGTTGCTGTTTTTTCACAACGTGGGGATGTCCTTCTCGTTGGAGATTTCAATGCTAGGACAGCAAATTGGCAAGCAAGTATTTTCAGCTCCGAAGTAAATGATAACCCTATTTGGTTCACAGAAGAGAGAAATCATCCATGGGATAGAATATCCGAAGATGCTAAAAGCTGCAATCATTTTGGGGAAGAATTGATCACTTTGTGTGGCACATTTGATCTAATAATCTGTAATGGTTTGGCTAGATGGGCTAAGTCGGGCAATTTCACTTGCAACACATACAATGGGGCAAGTGTGGTAGACTATGTAATTTGTTCGCAGCATTTGTATAACAATATTGAAGAAGTTGAAATTGGAGAGCACATTTGGGATCTCAAATCAGATCATAGACCACTGTACGTAAATTTGTATTGGGCAAAGGATAGACGGATTGGGGCAAAAATCCAAGGCCCTCAACACCCACCTTCTCAGGGCAGAATTTTGTTAACTTCAGAAAATAGTAACACTTTCAGGGCTACTCTTGAGGAACTTTGTATGGGACACCCTATGTATAAGCATGGTGTTAATAGTCATGATTTATCAAATCTGATTCACAAGGCTCTTTCAAAATGCAAGAGAGCAAAAAATAGAAAATCTGAAACTAATTGTTTTCCAGCCAATGCATGGTTTGATAAGGAATGCAAGAGGGCTAGGAGAAATCTAAGGGAGTCAAATAAAACTAACCTTGACATTAAGACCTACAAACAGATCCTAAAGAAGAAAAAAATCGATTTTATGTCCACAAGGAGAGAGGAGCTAATTTTCTTGGGCAGAAATAACCCCAAACGTTTTTGGAAAGAACTCCAACCAAGGAGGAAGCAAACTGAAAATAATATTACTGCCACCCAATGGTTTGATTATGCTAAGAAACTTTATGAACAAGAGGGTGGAGTGGGACAGCCACCTTTGGTCAATGATACCACAAATATTTTTACTGTGCAAGAGATAGAGACAGGGATTAAAAAGTTGGGTGGAGGCAAAGCAAAAGACCTTGTTGCGCTTCAAGCTGAATATTTGAAGTGGGGTATGAAAACTCTTGCACCGCACATCACTGAAATCTTCAACAAAATCTGCCAGGAAGGGTTTCCGAAAGATTGGACAATCAGCCTTGCAATACCACTTTTTAAGAGTGGTGATGTTAACAATCCCTCCAACTACAGGACTATAATGATCAATCCCGTCTTTGCTAAACTTTTTGGCAGTATGATAGAAACTAGGATCAGCAAATGGGCAGAAGAAAATCATAAACGTGCTAAAGGGCAAGCTGGTTTTAGGCCAAAGCACTCGACAGTGGATCACTGTGTCACTCTGAGACACATTATTGAAAAAGAGTGGGAGAAAAAGGAAGAGGTTTTTTGTTGCTTTGTTGACTTCAAAAAGGCTTTTGATACCGTTCCGAGAGACAAGCTTTGGTTGAGGATGGAAGAATTGGGGATTCCTAGGCATCTCAGAGCTGCTGCCCATAGGATGTACGAAGAGGTGAAAGTCAAAATCAGAACTTCAGATGGCATTTCAGAATGTTTTAGGAGTGATATCGGGGTCAAACAGGGCTGCCCTTGATCCCCTACTTTATTTGGTTTATATATTGACAAACTGGAAGAGTGGTTAAACACGCAAGAGCGTGAAGGCATTCAGCTAGGGGAATTTGTTATAAAGCTACTCCTATATGCGGACGACCTCATTTTAATTGCCAAATCTGCTTGTGGTTTGCAAGACCACCTATCTTCTCTTGAGCGCTTTTGTAGAATGGTGGGGATGCAAGTCAATATCAGCAAAACCAAGGTTATGATTTTCTCTAATAATAAAAAACAGCATCAACATGAATTTTATTACAATGGAAGTGTTCTCGAAGAAGTTGCGGAATATAAATACCTTGGCATCGATTTCAACAAAAAACTAAGCTGGTCTAGCTGCAGGTATAAAAGGACATTAGGTGGATGGAAGGCTTTCTACGCTCTTCAGAATAGGTGCCGTGAAGCGGAGTTGTGGGATTGGAAAACTATTCAAACCTTGTTTGGTCTTCTTGTGCTGTCAGTTGTTCTTTATGGGTGTGAATTATGGGCCAGCAGCACTACTATAGCACAATGGAAACAAATCGAAGGAATCCAAAAGCGCTTGATTACAAGCAAGTTTAAAATTAAAAGCACTGTTCCATATGACATCATGCTAAGTGAAATGGGGGCTGCGCTTATTGAGGCACTTGCTATGGTTCGCCTTTTAAGCTATCTAAAAAGAATCGAAAAAATGGAAGAGGATAGATGGCCGAAAGTTGTCTTTAGTGACACACTATGTAAGCGAAAAAGGACATGGATGCAACAAAACATCAAGTGGATGAGTAAATGGAATATTCATGTCAATATGTGCCCCACAAGTAATAAAGAAATAAAGGTCTTTGTTATGGAGAAATTCTACAAGAGAAATTGGGGAAGTGAGATTGGGAGGAAGAAACTATATTATATAAATGAGTTCAACCCCACTTGTGATCAGCTCGAAAAAGTGTACATAGGAGCCAACATTTCTTGGAGAGCTAAAATTCTTATTGCTCAGCTGAGAACCAACTCTCACCAACTTCGTTGTGAGACCGGGCGTTGGAAGAGGCCAAAGGAGGCTTGGGAAGAGAGAATTTGCAGATTTTGCAATTCTGGGAAAGTGGAAATTGAACAGCACTTTATTCTAGAATGTGAGGCCTACAAGGATAGCAGGGATAAGTTTGCGGATACTATATGTGACAGTTCTTGGCATAACCTGTTCAACGAAGAGTACATTGAGCAATTGGGGGGGCTCATCATTAGTCTACACAAGAGGCGAACAACGCTACTTAAGTCTGCTTGAGTTGTCTTGCTGTCCCATAGGCTATTTTTGGCCTCGTGGACGTTAAAATTTTATCTATCTATCTATCTATCAAAACCACCTGTTGGATGTTCTAGAGGAATGTATCCTCTACTTATAAACCAAGAAAGTCAAAATTTTGGAGGTAGCTATATACCCCAAACTTCCATTAGACAAAAACCGCTCAAAACTGCCAAAACCTTCATAACAATTTGGTACCTGTTTATGATAAATAGACTTTTTCTCTTTCCACACGTGTTATGCAAAAACTAACAAATACCAATTTTAGCTAACTCCGAGACCTTTCAAAAGATGTATGATAGTTGGGGTCTATCTAATAAAAAAGCTTGTCGACTTTCTAATAGACCAAAACTGTTTTTTTATATCCGTTTTCAAAAACAATGTGAACATTAAGTGTTAATTGTATAACACTTAAGTATTTGTCTTGAATATGTTTTGAACAATATTGAAGGCCATCAAATAAGATAATTACATGATGTTAGACAGTTAGCCATACCATATGCTCATTATGTTAGCCATATCATATGCTCATTATTGACATCAATGACAACAATCAAAGACCAAATACCAAGGGTTCAACAGCTTCGGCCCATTGTTTGTGAATTTAGGAAACTTATCGATTTCAATAGATTACGACATGAGGGGGGAGTCGGCATTTAGTTTTGGTGCAATGTTAATGCTTAGAACCAAAATAAGTGGCAGTTTTGATTCTAACACCCTATTGCTTCACCCGTACTCTTTGCCACATGAGAAATTTCAAATCCTCCTAGCGCAATGTTCTATATAGAGTTTCCTTAAATTTCTTTCTTGTATTTCTTTGGCCTAGTAATTTTAGGTTTGCATCCTTCAAACTCTTTTGTGACCAAGAACTATTTATTGTAGGTTATTTTCATAGATTTCAGATTTTGAGTCTAAATTCTATTTCACATTCTTCTGCATTTATTGGTTTTTCTACTTGGTTGGAAGATCGGTTTGCATTTTGTTTCATAAGGGTAAATGTCTTGCTATTGTTTACCACTCTTCACTTGTATGGCTTCTTGTTGGGGAAATGTCTTTAAAGTTTGTGGATTAAGGCTCAAACTTTGATTTACACTCCAACAAACACGTTCTTAGAGAGCGCTACCACTTCACATTTGCAGGGTTTTATTTTTGTTAAGTGCCTCTTGTAATATTTTACTTATTTTCTTGGCTTTAAGATTGTTACAGATCAATTCATCTCTTCATTGTTCTTGACCACCTTGTGGTCCCCTCTTGCCTTTATTAGGGTCTAAAGGCATAGATCTCTTGAAAGTGACCCAGTTTTTTATAAAGAAAATGACACCATTACTTACTCTCCCATCAGATAAACTGAATACTTGAAATAGTGATCAAATTAAAAAATGCATACAAAAAGTAGAGGGGTAAAAGAATGTATTTATTCATACATTAAGTTATTGCAAATGTAAACCAGAGAAGCTAAGGAGTTGATTCAACTAGAGCATAATGCTTTCCTTTACAATAAAATATCTATTTAATGGACCCAACTGTTGCTGAGGGAAACTCAACTATCAACTAACTCATATAAGCAACCAAAGTTGATGAACAATTAATACATCAGGTTAACCATAAAATCGAAACACAACAATAGGCACTGTACGTAGGTACAACTAGGAATGTGTTATATATGGATTTTAAGGAAAATCATTTTTTTTCTTATCTAGACTTTATTATGAATCATGTTACTGTAAAATTCGCTACTTTTTCACCTTCTGTGCTTGTAAAGTAAAGGAAGGAAATCATAATTCCTAAATCATTACATGGAAGTGCCATTGTATAGTTCCATAGCTCACGTTTGTTTGTTTTTCTTCCTGGTCTTGACAGACATGAATGTGTAAAAGCAAAAGTTGTATTAGATTACAATTTTATGGCTGTGTGTTTTCATTTTGTCCTGTGCTGATATGATTTAGTGATAGTGATTGATGTATATATAGATATAAACTGTTATATTGATTTCAATAAAATGATGTTATATGCGAGCAATCCATTAATATTTCCTATTGATGTAGCGGGATTTGGTGTTATTTCATGGCTGGCCAAGCATGTGATGAGGATGAGTGCTTTGTTTTTTGTCATTGTTTTACTCTTTACTAATTGAAAGACACAGATGTCACATCTCTAGTAGACTACCAAAATTCCTTGGGATGGTAGTTTGACTTTGGATTTTGTGATCACTTATTTGCAGTTTTATTCTTGCAGGCTCTTATGTATCCATTATTGGTTGCATGCAAATCTACAAGCACATTGCGTAGAGAGGCCACTGCCGCTCAAGAAGTTGTTGATAAAGTGCGACAACATAGTGGTGTTTTGGTTGACCAGGTTGAAGATAGTTCTTAATTTTGACTAGAGAATAAGCTAAATTTTTTAATATTTCAGGATTCCTTTTTATCCTTTCATTTCAATGGCTCATGAGTTTCTTACCAATCTTGCTTTACTTCAGTTTTTAACATTTCAAAGATCTTGGTACAAAGGTACATAAGCTTATATGTATTTTACTATGTATGCTACAGGCTGAGTTAGTTTCAAAGGAACTGATTAGGGTAGCGATATTATGGCATGAAATCTGGCATGAAGCACTGGAAGAGGCTAGTCGTTTGTATTTTGGCAAGAATAATATTGAAGGAATGCTAAATGTGCTTGAGCCCCTACATGCAATGCTAGAACAGGGACCACATACATTGAAAGAGATATCATTTGTTCAGGTTATATCTACTCTCTTAACATTCCCAAATCAATGAATATGAATTAAGTTTTACTATATATTCTACTAAGCTTCTTGAAATTCTATGCATGACTATTTTTTAATAACAGTAGATAATGTATAACTTAGAATAGAAATGCCTCGAGTGGACTGCAGGTTACAATAGAAATTAACATTTAAACCTTCTTTAGAAAGCATGTAAAGTATACTGAACCTTTTTTTTTAGTGTAAAAACTTGTTTCTCCAATCTGAAACAAAGTACCGTATCACCTTTGTTTTTCTTATTCATTGAGAATAATAATATCGGCTCTACCTCACTGGTAAGATGATTTTTCCACTTAGTGGAGGTTTCCACAGTGAAGATGCTACAATTATTTAAGCATGGCTTGTAGGTAGTCATGAGGTATTCAACTTTGGATTATTTTCTCTGTATTGTGAATTCTTGTTGGAGTTCTCTGTTGTACGCCATTTCGGAAGTGAAAGATCTTCCCTATTTGGTATATCCAGTTTCGGTCGGATTTAACCCTCACCCTATCCTGTCACCTGTAACACTTTGTTCAGATTTGGCAAATCAGAGCACTATCGTATTGCGAATTGGAGAAGTCATTTTATTTAATTTGATCAAGTTCTTTTGTGTTGAATGAATAAGATATTTAATAGGACGTTTTGTGTTTCTCTTGCATTTTCTGTACATTTTGTTGTTTGCAAGTTCAGTACTTTATTCCGTATGGTCTCCACCATCCCGTATGGCCTCCATTACTATCATCGTACGACCATCTTCATTCTACCGTACGACTTTCCTATTTCAATGTCTACACACACTATACGACCTTCCACATCTTCTTTCATCTACCGTACGATCTCCTTGGTCATCTACCATATGACCTCCTTGGTCTCTGTATGGTCGTAGCTGCACCTCGTGCCTCCCTCTTCCATCACCGTATGACACACCTATCTTCACACACTATACCGTATGACTTGTACCATACGGCCTCCCCTTTGCCTGTACTTTGGCGCCTAGAATCTGTACACCAATTTCACCTATCTGTACTGCCCACTAAAACTTCGAACCTGACATTTTGAGAGTAGTTGCAGAAACAGATCATTACAGTGGTAAAAGAGCTTCGATCTTGCCAGCCTCTGGACAGTAAATGAGAGTTTATAGCCAGAAGAGAAGAAGAATCCATTCCATTGATATAATGGTCATCGAATCGGAACCTATAGCTGCCGAACTTGTGGCACTATTGAGAGAACATGCGAAGAATCAAGCACAGATCAACGATACTTAGTGACTCATGGAAGAGACTCTCAAGAAGTTGGTAGACAATAAAATATCCGGAGAACAAAATAGTCATAGTGCGGACTCGGTGTCGGGTAAAGCAAACCCTCATCCAACACACTCTCAACCTTCCATGCCATCTTTTCCCCCATGGATAGAGACACCACCCAGAGGGAAGTGGCCTACCTTTGAAGAAATGCAAGAACAATTGAGAGAAGACTGGAAGAATGCGAATTTTGAGGAAGATATATCCTAAAAAGATTATGCAGATATGAGAACGAGATATTCGGGAGGCAGAAACAGAGAATATTTTAATGATGATCTCAGGAGGAAGTTGAGTAAAGTAAATTTGTTTCCATTTGACGGATCCGGATCCATATCTGTGCAAGCATGGGTAATGAAGGCTAATACTTACTTCCAGCTTAATCCCATGCCAGAAGAAGAAGCAATTAAATTTGCGGCATTGCACTTGGAGGGAGTAGTGCATGAATGGTGGCATCACAACACCATCACACTGGGGCATTTGATCAAATAAATAGTTATGCGAAATTTAGTAAGAGATTGATAGATCGATTTGATGGTAAAGATTTGGAACTCAATTTCAAAGATTTGGCACAGCTAAGGGAAAATAGTCATAGTGCGGACTCGATGTCGGGTAAAGCAAAATATCCGGAGAACAAAATAGTCATAGTGCGGACTCGGTTTCGAGTAAAGAAAACCCTAAAATATCCGGAGAACAATAAAATATCCAGAGAACAAAATAGTCATAGTGCGGACTCGGTGTCGGGGAAAGAAAATCCTCATGTAACACACTCTCAACCTTCCATGCTGTCTTTTCCCCCACGGATAGAGACACCACCCGGAGGGAAGTGGCCTACCTTTGAAGAAATGCAAGAACAACTGAGAGAAGACTGGGAGAATGCAAATTTTGAGGAAGATATATCCTAAAAAGATTATGCAGATATAAGAACGAGATATTCGGGAGGCAGAAACAGAGGATATTTTAATGATGATCTCAGGAGGAAGTTGTGTAAAGTAAATTTGTTTCCATTTGACGGATCCGGATTCATATTTGTGCAAGCGTGGGTAATGAAGGCCGATACTTACTTCCAGCTTAATCCCATGCCAGAAGAAGAAGCAATTAAATTTGCGGCATTGCACTTGGAGGGAGTAGTGCATGAATGGTGGCATCACAACACCATCACACTGGGGCATTTGATCAAATAAATACTTATGCGGAATTCAGTAAGAGATTGATAGATCGATTGGATGGTAAAGATTTGGAACTCAATTTCAAAGATTTGGCACAGCTGAGGGAAACTGGATCGGTCGACTAGTACATTGTGGAATTTCAGAAACTCTTTGTTTTGGTCACGGACATTTCAAAAAGAAGACGGATAGTGCTCTTCATGGGCGGACTAACAGAACCACTGAAAGGTTGGGTAAAGGGGTTCAATCTTGCCACCTTGTTAGAGGCCATTAAAAAGGCACGGAGTATGGCATCATCATCAGCATCATCCTCGCAAAGTTACATTCCAAACTGTCAATGTTTCCGAGGGACAAAGATAATAAACCTCCGCCCAAGAAGCCGTCGTTGGACGAAGCCACCATACAGGAGCTCCACAGGAAGAAACTAAGTTTCAACTACAAGGGACCTTGGGAACCTGGCCACAAATGCCTCAGAAAAGGAAAGATCCATTACATTGAGGTCGTGTCTGATGATGAGGACGAACAAGAAGAAATACCCTCCGAAGACAACCAACATCACGGTGACACCAACATGGTTAGTTTGAACCGTATGGAAAGAATTGCAACATTGGTACGACGCGTAGGAACTATCACCCTAACTGATAGCCCGAGGTGCACAGTATTTTGTGTACGGGGAACCCTTCAAGGACAAAGGTTTATGGTGATGCTCGATAGTGGTGCCACCCTAAACTTCATAAACTCATCTCTGGTGAAGCGAATAGGTCTACCTATGAAGACACACGCAGGATTTTAGGTCAAGGTTACCAGAGGGACTCTTCTGCCCTGCACACACCTTGTTCCTCAGCTAAGTATCACAATGGCGAATTACACGGCGACTGAGGATTTTTTCATAGTGGACCTTGATTACATCGAAGTTATTTTGGGCATACAGTGGATGGAGACACTTGATGAATACACTTAGAGCTTCAAACAGATGGATTTCACTCTTGTTATTGATGGAAAGAAGGTTGTCCTTTACGGAATGGCAAATGAGGGTTTGAAGGAAGTTTCTGCACATTAGATGGAGGCAATTTTCGGCATGATGATGTTGCTTGGGCTGCACATTGTTTTGTTTCGGTAGAACCTATAAAAGGGCAACAAACACCTCCCTAGGATGATGATCTCTAGAAGATTTTGAGCAACCATGATAAAGTTTTATAGATATTCCTCCCGGCATACCACCTCATCGAGGGTTTGATCATAGTATCGAGTTGGAAGCAGGAGCCGAGCCGGTCATAACCACACCATACTGCCATCCCAAGAAATTCAAAGATGAGATCAAAAAGATGATTTAGGTACTGCTAGAGAAAGGATGGATCTGTCCTAGTTCTAGCCCTTTCGCATTGTTAGTGGTATTGATAAAAAAGGACGGGACAATGTGCATGTGTGTCGACTACCGTGCATTGAACAAAAAAACAATAAAGAATAGATATCCCTTTCCAAGGATAGATGAGTTGTTGGATGAATTGCATGGCGTAGTATATTTTTCGAAAATAGATCTTCGTTCCGGATACCATCAGATCCGCATGAGGGAGGAAGATGTGGAAAAGACGGCCTTTCGTTGTCACTATGGGCATTATGAGTTCTTGGTCATGCCGTTCAGATTAATGAATGCACCTGCTACGTTCCAATCATGCATGAATCACATCTTCGACAAACAATTGCATAAGTACTTAATAGTATTTTTTGATGACATTCTTATTTATAGGACATGGAAAGAGCACCTGAAACATATGGATGAAGTCCTAAGGATCATGAAGGATTAGCCTTTTCTTTGCCAAGCAATCCAAGTGTGAATTCGATATGACAGAAATATTGTACCTGGGACATATCAGTAAATATGGCATTCAAGTTCATTACGAGAAGATTCAGGCTATCCTTGATTGACCTCCCCCAAAATCACTCACAGAGTTGCGAGGATGTTTTGGACTGTGCAGTTATTACCGGAGGTTTGTAAAAGGGTTCTCCCAACTCAACTCACCACTAACAGATCTGACAAGAAAGGGGTCCTTCCAGTGGAATGAAAAGGCACAACTCACCTTTGATAAGCTGAAGGAAGCAATGAGCACTTGTCCGGTGCTAGCTTTACCTGATTTCACTGGACCATTCATTATGGAGTGTGGCGCATCTGAAGAAGGCATTGGCGCAGTACTGATGCAAGATAGACACACCATAGCCTATGAGAGCGGGAAGCTTATGCAAACAAAACGCTTGTATTCCATCTGCGACAAAGAGATGTTGGCCATCGTACATACACTAACCAAGTTTCGGCAGTTCCTGGTAGGTGCCAAGTTTGTCGGTCGTATAGATCACAATAGTTTGAGATATTTTTTGGAGCAACGAGATTTGAATGAGAGAGAACAAAAATGGGTAAGCAAGGTTCAAGATTTTGATTTTGACATTGAATATGTGAAAGGAAAGAACAATGTGGTTGTAGATGATTTGTCCAGGAAACCCGCCATTTGCTTACTAACCTGAATTTCAGTTGACTGGACATCGCATTTGTTGGTAGAATATTCCAAAAACACATTTTCCCGTGAGCTAATGGATGGGAACACCCAAGATGATTGGTACAAAGTGGTGGATGACATCATTTACTATAAGAATCGGATATTTTTAGTGCCGGAATCCAAATTGAAGCAGAAAATCTTGAAGGAGGTATACGACTCACCCTTGGTAGGACACCCGAGCTTCCTCAAAATGTAAAGATGTCTCAGGGAGAGGTGTTCATGGAAAGGACTTAAAGGAGACGTATTGTAATATGTAAGAGAGTGTGCGGTCTGCCAGCAGAACAAATCCAAACATACTCTACCTGTTGGGTTACTGCATCCTCTGCCAATTCCAAAACATAAGTGGGAAAGTATCTCAATGGATTTTATAACTAGACTTCCCAAGGTGAACGGAAAAGATTTTATCTTCGTGGTGGTTGATAGATTGACAAAGTACACAGATTTCTTCGCCATCCCCTCAAATTTTCAAGCTACACTAGTTGCCGATTTGTTTTTTAGAGAAGTCTTTAGTCTGCACAGGTTACCCGAAACATTGTCAATGATTGGGATGGGCGATTCATCAGTATTTTCTGGACAGAATTGTTTTGGTTGGCAGGGACAAAATTGTCACCAAGTACTAGTTACCACCCTCAGACAGACGGACAAACAGAGATTATGAACAAGTGGCTCGAAGGTTACCTTCGGAACTATATTTTGACACAACAATGGGCGTGGGTCAAATGGATACACTTAGGGGAATATTGTTACAATACTACGTACTACATGTCCATCGGAATGGCACCATTCAAAGCTCTATATGGGTACGAACCCATTTCCTTCATTGAGATAGTTTTGGGTGACAGTCGCGCGCCGAGGGCGAGGGATTGGCTTCAGGAGGTACAAGACATCCTCAGATGCCTAAAGGAAAACTTACAATGGGCACAAAATCAACAGAAGATGTACATAGACAGACATTGAATGGAAAGGAGTTTCGAAGTAGGGTACTTGGTTTATCTTAGACTCCAGCCATATCGATAATCCTTATTGAAGAAAAAGGGAAAAGAAAAATTGAAGCCACGATTTATGGCCCCTATTGTTTAGTTTGTCACATTGGTGAAGTCGCCTACAAGCTGAAACTTCTGGAGGGAAACCATATTCATAACGTCTTTAATGTTTCATGTTTGAAGAAGGTTGTGGAGCAGAACATCATCGTAGCCACAGACCTTTTGCTGCTCAATGAAGAAGGAAAGCTCATATTAGAACCATTCAAGATCATTGAAGTACGTGAGAAGACCCTATGGAATCGCACGGTGAACGAATATTTGGTGTGTTGGAAACACTTGCCATTGGATGACGCGACATGGGAGGGCAAGCACATTCTTCAGCACCCAGCATTGCATTTGCTTGAGGACAAGCAAAATTTGGGATGGGAGGATTGTAATGTTCCTGTTATAAATCATTTATCAAACTATTGTTAATGGGCCGTTGATTTAATATATCTCAGACCCATTTTTATTTTGTTTCTGTAGTTTGTATCGTCGTCGGCTATCTTTGTACATTGTCGGAAAGTTTTTCTCGAGGGGTATTTAAGCACAGCTTGTAGGTAGTCATGAGGTATTCAACTTTGGATTATTTTCTCTGTACTACAAATTCCTGTTGGAGTTCTCTGTTGTTCGCCATTTCATAAGTGAAAGACCTTCCCTATTTGGTATATCCAGTTTC
Organism: Cupressus sempervirens; assembly: GCA_028749045.1. Taxonomy (NCBI): domain Eukaryota; kingdom Viridiplantae; phylum Streptophyta; class Pinopsida; order Cupressales; family Cupressaceae; genus Cupressus; species Cupressus sempervirens. The sequence continues at coordinate 766,946,346 of CM053784.1, read as the reverse complement.
GGTGGGATTTAACCCTCACCCTACTCCGTTGACTGTAACACTTCGCTTGGATTTGACAAATTGGAGCACTGTGATATTGCGAATTGGACAAGTCATTATATTTAATTTGATCAAGTTCTCTTGTGTTGAGAAGTCATTATATTTTATAGGACGTTTTGTCTTTCTCTTGCATTTTCCGTACATTCTGTTGTCTGCAAGTTCAAGACATCATTCCATACGACCTCCACCCTCCTACTGTACGGCCTCCATTACTATTACTATACGACCCTCTTCATTCTACCATATGGCCTTCCTACTTTGGTGTCCACCCACTCTATGGCCTTCCACATCTTCCTTCATCTACTGTATGACCTCCTTGGTCATGTACCATACGGCCTCCTTGGTCTCCGTACAGCCGTAGCTGCACCCCGTACCTCCCTCTTCCATCACCGTACGACACTTGTTGTCACACACTATACTGTATGGCTTGTACCATATGGCGTCCCCTTTGCCTGTACTTTGGCGCCTAGCATCTGTACACCAATTTCACTTGTCTGTACTGCGCACTAAAACTTCGGATGTGACATTTTGAGAGTAGTTGCAGAAACGGATCATTACAACATCTGTTCCTTTTCTTGCTTAGCTTGTTCACACATGCCTATCTTCACATTCCCCTTTCTACTTGTATTTGTAGCCAGATATTCAGCCTCAGCTACTTCCTTAATGATACACATGGCTCCTATATAATCTACACATTCACCCACACACCTAATTAATTAATAGAATTATCAACACGAACCATGAAAAATGAATCGAGCTAACTATTAAAAGAGAACCACTATGCATGGTTGAACTGTTCTGTTTTATTCAGCAAGGGCTTATTAATGAATTAGAAATGGCTTAAATTCAAGCTGCTCAACTTAAAAGTCATAGAAACTTCTAAGCCGCAGGGTTCCTGTTTGTGCATCAATTTCAAGCTTATAGCAGCAGTTATAGATGTTGGCCAATTTTTGTGGGTTTAATTCAGGATTTCTCTTTGTGCATCAATTTCAGACTTATAGCAGCGGGTATAGACATTGGACATCAGAGTTGTCAGATTTGTGGAGGCAATTAGTACAGACATAGGACCACTTTGGGGGTACCCACGGTGTCAACTTCATCAAACAACAGAAGTGGGGGTTTGGTAACTGTAGGAAATCCATTTCCAGAAGTAGTAATTAGCAAAGAAAGACTTTCAGCAGGATACAACAGGCATATGCATTTGATAACAGCAATTGATTGTAGAAAAAGTTGTCAAATTCAATAATCCTACCTGCAGACCAGGCAAAATATTTAGCAATTGAGTCTATTACTGTAATAATTGTGGAGGTGCCTATATTGTGAATTTTATTAGATCCATCAGTAAAACACTTACTTGCAGGCTTAGCAATGGACTCTTGGTATGCTACTTGCCATTTCAGTGGAATTGTTAAGTTTATATCATGTAACTCTGATAATATACTGATCTGAACTTCCAGATCGATCAAGATCAGTCTATACAGGCCTATATAAAATTGCTATTTCCCTTTTGTTAAGTTTATAACCTGATAATCATGAGGTCTGAAAGTGCAGATCACACTAGATCTTCTAGGTTCTAAGTATCTACATATGGCTTTGTATTTATACTCCTGTGTTTCTCCTCTAGGCGGCGACTTTCCAGACTTATTAATATTAAACAAAGAAACTAACACAATGTGTTAGTTATTAGTTAATGTTGGTTTATCTTGCATATCGCCAGTTTTTATGAGGAGACATAAAGCTGACCAAGGAAAGGGACATGCCCTTTGAGGGTGATGTCCTTTGGTTTAGATATTTAGAGGGATGGTGATGTAGTTTTGAAGGACACACAAAAACATAATTAAGTCTGCTCCTTCAAGCATCTACATCTAGCGAATTTAAATAAGAGATACTCCAATTCAATCAAAGATCGATTATAGATTATTGGATCTACATTGAAGATAGGTGTCAACTTCCTCAACATTCAAAATATAGAAGACCATTCTCAGCATTTAAAGACTGAATTAAAAGTCTGATTCAGAGATAAGGAATTATCAGAAACTTTACATGGTATCAGAGCTCTGGTAATCAAACCTAGGCTTTGCAAAATTTCAGTAATCAGACTTTGTGTACATCTAGCAACTATCTTCTCTCTTTAATGGCATACACAATCAGCCCCGAGGACAGGTTTAATGGGAAATAGCACTTTGATGCCTGGAAATACAGAATCATGATGATTCTTGAAGAGAATAATTTAAAACAATTTGTTGATGGAGCATCCAAACAACCTCTAGTTGAACCTCACAAATCTATTTGGAGCAGAGGAAATAGAAAAGCTATTCAAATCATCTTGGATGGAGTAAAAAATGATATCATACCTATGCTTACAAAACATCAAATTGCCTTTGATATGATGAATGCACTACGAAATGCATTTGAAGTAAACAATGCAACTAGGGTTCTCGCACTAAAAAGGCAACTGAATCACATTAAGATAAAGAAAGGAGAATCGATAAATTCTTACTTTCTAAGAGTTGCCAGCATTAGAGATGAACTATCAAGCATAGGAACCATCATTAGTGACACAGAATTAACACTTATGGCTATAGATGGATTGTCAGATTCATGGGAGACACTTGAACAAGGAATAAGTACCAGAGATAAGCTTCTAGACTTTAACAGACTCAAAAATGATTGTCTTCAAGAGGAATCCAAAAAACTCAAGAAAGGAGGGAAACCAAAAGTAGAAGATGAACTTCACGCTCTTAATACAAACTCCTATAAGGGCAAGAAGAAGCATTTCAAGAAGAAAAAGGGAAATCAAAAGAATGGAAAACCCAAGAAAGATCTATCTAAAATAAAGTGTTTCAAATGTGAAAAATTTGGACACTATAGATCTAATTGTCTTAAAAATTCCAAACAACAAGCAGATTGTACAAATGTCATTAGAGAAGAAGATACTTATGATCCTGAGAATAGTGTTTTGTATTCCTCTCTATCAAATGAAATTTCAAATAAAGCATGTGTAATTGATAGTGGATCTTCTAGACATATAATGAGATACAAAGAAACTCTAGATTCTTTATTAGAGAAGGTTAACGGAAACTCTAGATTCTTTATTAGAGAAGGTTAACGGTGAAGTTACCATTGGTGATAACTCAACACACTCCGTTGAAGGAATTGGAAATTGTACTTTGAAACTAAAATCAAGAAATACTCTTCTTCTTAAAGGTGTACTCTATGTACCAAGAATTAAAAGAAACCTAATCTCAATTACAACACTTGAAGATGATGGGCATAATGTTGCATTCAAGGATGGCAAGGTATTAACTTGGGCAAAGAATTCCTCAATCAAGAAAGCGAAGTTGACAGGCCAGAGAAAAGGATATTTATATGAACTGAATATAGAATCAAGCTAACCTATTCAAGCCTTAATTCATGAAGCTGCAGACATAAATGAGATATGGCACAGAAGATTAGGGCACCTAAATTTCAAAACCCTATCAATTATGGAGAAGATGGTTACTGGGTTACCCAAACTAAATAAAGACCACTCAAGTATTTGCAAAGGGTGTGCTCTGGATAAGAACACCAGAAGTCCATTTCATGATAGTACCTAGGAAAGCAAATAATTTATTAGAATTAAATCATTCAGATTTATATGGACCCATGTCTGTTCCTTCTCTTGGAGGATTTTGGTATTACATTTTTTTCATAGATGACTTCTCCAGGAAAACATGGATTTACTTCTTAAAATGCAAAGAATCACAAGAAATCCTAAAGAAATTCAAAGAATTCAAGATATTAATTGAAAACTTTTCAAGACATAAGATTAAAACCCTTAGAACTGATAACGGAGGGGAATATACCTCTGACGTGTTTAAAAGTTTTTTTAAAGAATCAGGGATTAAGAGGGAATACACTGTTCCTTATAATCCAAAACAAAATGAGGTAGCATAAAGAAAGAATAAAACAATTATAGAAGCTGCTAGAGCTATGATTTTTGATCAAAATGTAGAATATTATCTTTGGGAAAAAGCCTTTTGTACTGCTGTATATATTCAAAATAGAAGCCCTCACTCTTACCTTAGAGATAAAACTCTTAAAGAAGTATTTACTAAGGTCAAACCCAATATAAGTCATATTAGAATTTTTGGGTGCCCCGTATATATCCATGTTCCTAAAGAAAAGAGAACCAAGTTGGAACCCTCTAGAAAGAAAGGTATTTTTGTAGGGTATAGCGAAACATCTAAAGCATACATGATTTTCATACCTAGAAAGAAAAGTATTGAACTTAGTAGGGATGTGATTTTTGAAGAAGATCTTGCATTCAAAAGAGCCCTAAGTTCTAAAGAGCCTTCCCCTTTATCCAGTTCTGAAAGAAATAGTGAATTTGGGTCTCAGAGGGAGAACTTAGAAGAAATTGAAGATGAAATTCAAAACCTGAATCTTGAAGAAAATCAAAATTCAAAGAAAAGACCGCTTTGGGCCATTAAAACAGTTAAGGCAGCTCAAGACTTTGTGCACCTTCCAAAACAATTAGAGAAAGCAAAAGACCTAAAAGATTGTCTAATTATACAACAAACATGAGAGATTTATCCAAAATAGAACCAACCAATCCTTCTAATGCTATTAAACATATAGCTTGGAAGAAGCTATGACAGAAGAATACCAATCTATTATGAAAAATGATGTTTGGGAAATTGTTCCAAGACCTATAGGAAAATCTGTTGTTTATTCCAAATGGATATTTAAAATAAAGCATGGTACTGACGATAGTATTGAGAAATATAAAACTAGATTTGTAGCCAGAGGATTCTCTCAGAAAGAAGGGATTGATTATAAAGAAATCTTTGCTCCTGTTGCCAGATATACCTTTGTAAGAGTAGTCTTAGCAATTGTCGCATCAAAGGGATGGAAGGTGCATCAGATGGATGTAAAAACTGCATTCCTAAATAGAAAGATTTCACTGAAGTATACTTGGAGCAACCAGAAGGATTTGAAACTCATGATACTAACGCGTATGTTTGTAGGCTCAAGAAAGCTCTTGGCAAAATCTTTCAACAATTTGGAAGGGAAATTGAAATGAGCACTCCCAAGAAATTAGCTGCCTTTCTTGCCCTCACATCAATGCTCCGATTATCAAATAATTTGTTGTGCTTAGGTTCCCATCCCTCTCATTGTTAGTAGTGCTATACTTAAGGTCCTTAGGTCGCATGACACAGATTGTTTTTTCGTACTTTAGGTCACACAAAGTGTAGAAGCGAAGAATACACAAATTTGAATCCTTGTTTTCAAAAAATGGTCAAACAAGGATTTCACTTGTTCTATGCTTGCTTTAATTTGCATGGTGTATAGAAGTAGAGCCACAAGGGATATAAAGCTAATAAAGCTAAAAATAAGTTAAAACTGAATATTAAATACTAATAGCTCAAAAACTTCAATGTTGAACTTTCAAAATCAAATGAAAAGAGGAATTTCTGATTTTTATATTATTTTTGCTTTTTATTGTTCACTTCAAATTGTATGAGGTGTAGACGGAGGAATATCGAAAAATCAATTGAAAATTGGCTATAGAATTATTCAGATTTGTAAATAAAATTTTCAAAGAAATTAGTTTTTTTTCCTAGAATGTTTCAATTAATAAACACCTTAAAATATCTCTTATAAAACCTTAAATAGTTAAAGTATCAACAAAATCTGCTAAAATTAACATGTAATAATAATTCGCAATATTCGTGATATATAGAATATTTAAAATTTATACTGAAAACAAAAGAAAATAACATATGATTTCTGATTTAGAAATGAGAATGCAAATGTCAATTTTTTTTTAATAAATTTCAAATTTTGTCGAGTCTTACCTTGAAGGTTTGAGGATTTCTTTGAATTCTTGATTGTAGTCTCTGTCTTCCCCTTCCTCTCGCTCAATGTAATGAAAAAGTGTTGGTGATAATTCTAGTTGAAGGTCAACACACAGGCACACACACCCACACACGCACACGCGCACACGCAAAATTTTAGAGCTAATGATACTTGTGGCAAATTAGTTTTCACAATTTTTTGGGTCATGTATCAAGTGATGAGATTTCTTGGAGTTCCTTAAGATGGTTGATAGGCTTCTACTACGGACTTTCTAGGATCGTCAGCGTTAACAATAATGGGAATTTTTTCAGTGTTCCACGGGGACGCATCCCCTGTGGTTTCGAGGTCGTACTTGTATCAGGGATGAAATGAGGACGCATGGACGGATTTTGGCCATCCCCTAAGTTGTCCCCTTTTTGGCAAATTTGGAAACGTCCCTAAAACAACCAATTTTTTTTGGCAAAAAACTTGGGGACAAACACCAGTACTAGGGACAGTTTTTCCGTCCCCTATCCGTCCCTGAAACTGCTGGCTATCCCCTTTTTTCTAGCCAATTTGCTAAAGACAAAACACCCCCACCAAAAAATCATTTTTCTCTATTTTTTGCTGTCCACCCGTCCCCCAGTCGTCTTAAAGACATAATAAAAATATGCAATCCATATTTGGTCCATAAAAACACTAACTCTTCTAATCATTTTTAGGTTTGACATACTTGCTAAGAGTAAGAGAAAAACATGAGCAGTAGCAGCAGTGAGGAAAGATTGCGTTTAGTATTTTCTAACTATTTTAGGTGGACTTCTCTTTATTTCATTCTAATTTCAGCATGATACTTGGATCCTTTAGGCATTTTGATTTTTTCTATATATGTATGTGATATTGTTATAAAGGAAGTACTTAGTATTTGCCATTTTATAATATTCCATGTATTGATCTTCTAAAATGTCTATGGTGAATGGTTTATCAATGTTATGATATGCATATTTGAATTTTGTCGCTATATATTAAAAAATCCCCAATGTTTTTAATTGCCATCCCCTAAATTTTGGCTTCGACCATACCTGTACCGGAAACACATCCCCGTCCCTAAAACGTCCCCGTCCCAGAAACTCCATGGAGCATAGGATTTTTCGGAAGCATTCCTTCCATGGCTTGAGCAGTAGAGTGTGTTTGCTATCATCATCTATATGCACTGTGGCTCTCCCCATTTCAGAAATATGCCACTTTTGAAGGTGGACACATCCACATTGAAACCTCCAGTACTATTGTTTAATACTGGTTTCCAGTTGCATGTAATTTTAGTCCAAAACATCTAGCTTTTTAGGTTTGGTTAGGACTAAAAGATCCTAGCACGCTCAAGGCAGTAATCTGTTTGTATTGTTCGTGTACCATGAATTGCTCCTTCCTTGTGTCGGGATGCATATAAACTTCTGTAATCTCTCTCTCTCTCTCTCTCTCTCTCTCTGCTTATTTATCTTTGTGTTCTTTGTTACTAATATGTATCTTCTCTATATACCTGATGGCTAATAACCAATAATATCTCATTTAAACAGGCATACGGACGGGAATTGCTGGAGGCTCACGAGTGTTGTTTGAAGTATCGAAAAACTGGAAAAGAAGCTGAACTCACTCAGGTATTTGAAACTGAAGTTGTTCAGAGAGAATATAAGTTGGTCTAATATATCTATTCTTTTATTCACTTTACAGGCTTGGGATCTATATTATCATGTTTTTAAACGTATAAACAAGCAGCTTGGCAGTCTTTCTACGTTAGAATTACAGGTGATGCATTTCTTTGGTTTCATTCAATTAAGAAGTATTCTCTAGATTTCTAAATGCTTGCCCCTTTACTCACTAGCATGGATGTTGCAGTATGTTTCCCCGGAATTACTCTCTGCTCGTAATCTGGAACTAGCAGTACCTGGAAAATATCGTGCAGGTAATTTTTATCTGCAAGATATCTTGCCATATTCCTTATAGAATATGGATCATGGGTTTCATCCTGCAAGTTAATGGATTTTTTTTTTTCAAACTATGCAGGATTTCCAGTGGTGACTATAGCAGGTTTTGCTCCGCAGCTTGTTGTCATAACATCAAAGCAACGACCACGGAGGCTGACTATTCATGGAAGTGATGGTAATGATTATGCCTTTTTGCTTAAGGGTCATGAAGATTTGCGGCAAGATGAGCGTGTCATGCAGGTTTGTAATCAGTTAACTACCTTATTTTAAAAGTGATGACATTGATTGGAATCAAGGTTTCTTTTTTTCCAAGGAATTTGCAATTGGATCACACTCCTGGCTTTTTGGATATCAAGGTTCTACAAGAGAGCATATAGATGTTGGTATTTGGGTCTGAGAAGGTTGTAAATTCTGTCGGCATTGCTGTCAAATGTTATTCAGATGGAAGATTGGATGTAATATGTTATGTCTGTAGTTTTTAATCTTTTAAAATCTTGCTGCAGCAACGTCTGTAACTTTAAACAATTTCAATCATTAGCAAATAAACTGTTCTCTTTGAAACAGTTATTCCGTCTTGTCAACACCTTGTTGGCAAATACAAGGCAGACTGCAGAGAAAGATCTCTCTATTCGACGTTATGATGTAATACCATTGTCTCCAAATAGTGGACTAATAGGCTGGGTTTCCAATTGTGATACCCTCCATGATCTTATTCGTGAATATAGAGAAGCAAGGAAGGTATATAAGTTACTCAAACCTCACAAATTAGTTTTTCAGAAGCTATTAAAACATTTTCTGTTTTGATTCGAAATATCAAATATGTTTACCGTAAGAAGATTATTGGTAATGTCAATGTAAATTTGGACATTGCCGTTCTTAATATTTCTTTCTATTGTTAACCAGATATTTGTGAATTTGGAACATCGCTTGATCCTAGACTTTGCTCCGGATTATGAGCATCTGCCATTAATAGCAAAGATTGAAGTCTTTAAGCATGCACTTCAGAATACAGGAGGCAATGATTTGGCTAAGGTTGGTCTATATGTGGACAATCACTCCTTATGAAATTTAAACATCCAAGTGGAATTTGAAATTCATGAAGTGACTTGGGTAAACATGCATACATTATAAATTTAAGGACAAAATTGTTTTAAGATAGATGATGCACATTAGAAAGATAGTAACCTGGAATTCTCAACATTTCAAACTCTATAATCAGGGCAATATTATATATTTATTATAAGGTACAATGGAGCTTAAATTAAGGTACAATGGAGCTTAAATTAAGGTACCCTGATTTTATTTTTAAAATCATGACTTGTCATTCCTGAAAATTTTCAAAAGCAATCAGTCCTCTTTCCTTACAAAGAGGAAAGTTGGAAGAGTCACTTTGTGGATGGGTAAGGGTGTTTGCTGGAAGGTTTTTTCATGATTTGTGGTTTCCCTAGTGTTTATTCTAGTATAAGGGATGTGGGATATGTGGATGAATCTGGGGGACTGCGAGTTTTTTTCCTGAATTTTGGGGACAGTGAATGACAAACAATAACATCATTATCAAATAGAATTTTTTTGTTTTCAAAATACAAATAAAAAGAGGTTCTAAGAAATAACATTAACAAAAAAACATACTGAAAATATTAAGAGAACACACAATAACAATTCATTGCTTCCATTGTCCATCTGATACACTGATAATTTGACATAGATGAAACATGTGACTTATATTGGGTGGTTCTGAAAACACAAATTCTGGATCGTGTACATAACAATATTGAGCAACAATTTTAGAAATTGAAGTCACCATCCTATTGATATCTTGGTATTACGTAATTATTCATTCGTTTCAGTGCTAGTGGTTCATTGGGCCACCATTGTTGTTTAACGTAATATTGATATCCTATAGATAGCAGAACAAATGCTTGACAGAGTATAGGGCTTCAAGTTTTTCCCATTGGAGATAGTAAAAGAGGACTATAACTGTACTGGAATCCAGTTATATTTCATTTCAACCTGTGTTACCACAAGTTTCTGGGACGGAGGACAAAGAAATGGGTTTTTAGAGCTATTTTTTTCTCCCTTGGACAGCAGGGAACAGTTATATGTAGGTATGTACGTACGCATGTATATAAATCTGATATTTCAGATGTATTGATGAATTATATGATATTATAACATTCATCATAGCAACGTAATAACATATAAAAATTTAAAATCAAAGATCATTCATTGAGCCATCATAGAACATAGCATCAAATGAATCGAATTAGAGTTCAAATTTCAATTTCATAAATTCATAGATATAATTCATTGAAACAATGAAAAGCACCATATCATATATCAAAATGTGCAAAGGTTGCAAGTATCAACAAAATGAGAAGTTAAAGAGTTAAAAGTATCATATCATATATCAAGATTCAATTATCAGTGCATCAATGTATTATATAATGTCAGAAGACTCAAAGTTTCAAACTGCATAGTCAATGAAAACAAGGATAGTATTTTGGTGCCTGTAATTTTGATCCATATCACTGTCACTATTGCTGTCAGCCTGAGCCTCAAAGATTGCGTTATCAAACAAAATGCCAAGCTATCCCTGCTAGGTGTCGTTCTCATCAATCTGAGTTGTGTCTTTGGTATCAATATCCCTCCATAAAGCTGGAGTCTGTCAATGCTCTCTAGTCTTATGATTTATGAGTCGCAGAGCACTGCGCACAACCACTAACTTCTCCACTTGTTTAGAGGTAATCCTCTTCCTCTTTATGGAGTGGATAAAGCTATACATAGACCAGTTCCTCTCTGCAATGGAGGAACTAGCAACCCATGGGAGGAGACAAATGGCAAGTGTCCTCAATTCTGGTGCATCTGATTCATGCCATTGCCACCATTGAACGGGGATTTTCTGTGCCATTATTGCTCCGTCCATCTTCGCCTCTGGTATGCTTAAGTGTGGATCATCAAGGTTTGTGAAGGCAGCCTATTGCTCACAAAGTCTACTAAAATTCTCAGCTAAATACGTCTTCCTAAGGGCCTTCACAACCCCACATCTCACCTCGGCATCCTCACTACGAGCACGGCTTCCAAGCCTAGGCTCATACCATTTTGGCTTTATTGCGAAGGCTGCTAGATCAAGTCGTGTGTTCATAGTGTTCCACCTCCGCATGAAACTTGGGTGAACTATGTCATGTATCTCTCTAAGCCTGTCCGTATCAACATATCTAATGACATCTACAACTTGAGAATTATGGAACAAACATGTCTGTGTCAGCCGACTGGATGGTTCCGGCGGTGTTTCTGTAGCCGACGGAATGATTGTCGTTGGTGTTCGGCGGTGTTTCTGTAGCCGACAGAGTGATGTCCGGCGGTGTTTCTGTATTCTGTAGCTGACATCGTCGGTAAATAGTTTGTAGCAGATAGAATATTTGTGGCCGACGGGCTCCTTCGGGAAGGTTCGGCGGTAGTATTTATATCCCATCTGGGATCATTGTAATGCATCTTGTGACATGATATGCTCTATATGTAATGTATGGCATATGGGAATATTATTCTGCTGTTCGTGTTCATTGTCTGTATGCGTTGATTTCTTTACTAGTACGGTAAACATTTGGCGCCGTTGCCTTATGAATCTGGAAGGTGAGAGGAATGAAGATTAATGCCAAATCAGCTTAACAAAGATCGGAATAAGGTCAAGGAAAAAGATGGAACCCGTACTGCGCAAGAGAATTTAATTCTAGCATAGCAAGCCGAATGCCGACGGAGATTTCAGAAGATTGCTGACGGAAACTGGAGCGCAGAACAATTGTTGGAGGAGACTCGGCAGCGGGTGGAATTGGTGGAAGAAGCACGGGAGGAGTTCTTGAATTTGTGTTTGCCGAGGGAGGAAAACTCAGATGGAAGAGCATCAACTCGCACGGCTCGCAGTGCCGAGGGAGCACGAGCGTGGAGTGACCTCTTCGTCCGGGATAGACTTTCGCGAGAAACAACTTCAGAGGATCCTTCTTCTTCACCAAGGTTCGTAGTTGTTGACACCTCCGGTGCAGGAGTTCAAACTGCCGGTGTGGGAGTGCAGACTGCCGGTGTGGAAGTTCAGACTGGTGTTGTGGGAGTGCCGATTGCCGGTGTGGGAGTGCCGACCTCTGGTGTGGGAGTGCAGACCTCCAGTGTTATGGCAGGACCCAAAGAAAAGCTGTCGAAGTTTGAGGGCGATTGTACAGCCGACCCCATTTGACATTGTAAGACATGTGAGACGATCTGGCGGGCAAACGGAATCACAGATGCCAACGAATGGGTCAGGCAATTTTCGGCAACCCTACGGGGTGTGGCGATTGACTGGTTTTCGGATACGGATCCACTAAAGTTGAATACCTGGGATAATATTAAAAAGGAGTTCTTTGTTGAGTTTAAACTCTTGAGAGATGATAATGAAATCATAGTGGAAATTTTCAATACCAAGCAGGGGAAGCACGAAACTGACCGTGTCTACGATAGGAGATTAAAAGACTTAATAAACAAAATGGAAAGCAAGCCGGCGGACAGATTGCAAAAAAGATGGTTTGTGGACGGTCTACGATTGAAATTGCGGAGGAAAATGAAAATTGTCCCACCGTCATCATATGTGGATGCTTATAACAGAGCACTGGACCTTGAAAGTGAGTAGAAGACAAAAAAGAAGAAAACTAGCTCCTCTGATTCGGATGATGACGAGCCTGACGGAGATGATAGTAGCGACGACGAAGGCAGCGGCAAGAAGGTTCGTGCCCTACAGAAGGATATGGTTCGCATGATGAAGGAGTTTAAAAACATGTAGAAGGAGCCAAAAGGCAGTGAGTTGTGGTGCACGGAGTGTAACACAGATGGGCAAACTAAAGGATTGTGTCCCAAGAACCAATTTTGTGACATTTGTCAGATCATGGGCCATTCGACAAAGGAGTGCCCCTTTAACATGAAGACAAGAGGATCTCCGCAGGTGTTTCTCACATAGGAGGCTTCCCCGTCGGGTAGTAGCGGAAACACGAATACTGTCGGTGCTACATCCGGAGGATACATGAATAATAGCAGAGGGAAAAATAACAACAATACAAATAATAACAATAATAATGGGAGCCGAAGTCGAACTCAGTATGATGCAAATGGACGGCCGATCGTTCAATGCCGAGCATGTAATTTGTGGGGTCACTTTGCGCGGGATTGTATAGCGGCAAACACACCGAAATTATTATGCAGATGGTGCGGACCCGACGATCACGACGATTCCAAGTGTCCAAAGGTTGGAGTAAACTTGATCACTGTTGGCACGGATGTAGAGGAGGTTTTGGCGATTACACGGAGGCAAGCGGAGGAAAAGAGAAAAGTGGGGGAAGCGCAAGCGGAAATTGCAAAGGCATCGTCGGCGGGGACATCTCAGTTGAAGGACATCATCGACACCTTGGCAAGGAACTTCGCAGAACAAAACATTGTACGACAGATCTTACAAATGGAGATACCGATCAAGATAAGTGACCTTCTCACAATGCCCCAGTTACGGATGGCCATTTTGAATCATACACCGTTTCCTAAAGCAATGGAGGACACAGGAAGGGACAGTACGTAAGTGATGACAACAGATCCGATGTTGCTCGCACTCACCTTCGGACGGCATTCGGCGGTCGTCGAGATGAGGATTTTGGGAAATGTTTTGACAAAGACAATTGTTAACGGAGGGTCCGGCGTGAATGTCTTACCGGAGGATACTTGAAAGAAGTTGGGGAAGCCGATGCTGTGGCCACCTACATTCCAGTTGCTCACGGCGGACCAGCACGGAATCAAACCATTGGGAATCTTGAGGGCGCAACCGGTAACCATTGGTATGCAACCATTTTTATTGGATTTGTGGTCATTCCATTGAAAAGAAAAGGATATGATGCTATTCTGGGACGGGATTGGTTGGTGCAAGCAAAATTAAAACATGATTGGAAACGAAATACCCTATCAATGGAGCGTGGAGGTAGAAGATTCACAATTGAACTGCATACACAAATAGTCGGTGAGGAGGCAGCATCGTCAGATTCAGAAAGTGATGGCGAAAGTGACGACGAAGGAAAGAGGAGAATGGAACCAGACGAAGGAGTATTCAGACTTGACGGAGGATCGAATGATGACGACCTGGACTCGATGAATGGCCTATTCCACTGGCAGATAGAAGACTACGAATTGTTTCCGAGTTGCAATATGTTAATGGTCGACGAACATGACAAAACACAGGAAAATGAATGTGCAGAGGAATGCAGGGAAGCGGAAGAAGGAAAAGCTGCCATGGTTGAAGTTGAGGGGAAGAACATACAGTCTGAACACAGAAAAACGAAAGATCCCACTATCCAGTACATGGTGAATGAACCGCACGGAAAGAAAAGGTTACACCGTAGCATAAAATTAGTGGAAGGGCACCGACAGCAAGGAAATAATCTAGTTGCGTGACGACCGCAGGCACAGTGGGCGACAGAGGTGGCACAGAACAGACGTAAGGCGTACGACGGTCGGAATGAAATCAAAGTGGAAAAGTTTAAGGCCAGATGGCTTGGACCATATCAAATCCGGGAGGTCGGCGACAATCAAGTGGTAAAGTTGGGAACATTGGACGGGCAAGAGGTACCTCACGTAGTCAACGAATCCTACCATGCCAAGAAGATGTTGTTACCGTCACAGAATGATCAGATGATTCCCTTGTTGTCATCGTTGCAGAATGGCGACGCCTGGAGGCAAAATTGAGGTGTTATCTTTTAATTTAATTTAATTTTTGTCAAAAAAAAATTGGAAAAAAAAAAAAAAAAAAAAGGGACCTCGTGGACAGACTCTGTTTGTGGGTGAAAAAAGTCTCGCGAGCAGAGTTTGTCTGCGGGTGGAAAGAGGACCCCGCAGGCAAAGTCTGTCCTCGGGTGGAAAAAGCCCTCCGGGCAGAGTCTGTCCGCAGGTGAAAATGTCCCGTGGGCAACAGCCTGTCTGCGGGCGAAGACAAAGGCCCCGAGGGCGTGAAAGGGAATGGCCCCGCGGACAGTTTGTCCGCGGGTTGATAAAAGCCCCGCGGGCAGCCTGTCTACGGGCATAAAACTTCTAAGTTCCTTCGCTAGAAAGGCCGCAGGTAAAAAACATTTCCGCCAAACTCCATTCCCTCGTCCAGCCAGATTTCTTCGCAGGGAAACGGAGACATAAAGAAGAGTGCTTGTTCTGCCAGAAGGAGAAGCTTGTGAGGAGTGGGAAAAATATGGCATATTTAGTTTGGGCACTTTTGAGTTTAGCGACAACACAATAAAATTGCAGGAGCCAAGATGGAATCTGTGTAGGGAAGGAGAAGAATTTCAGTGTGCAGAGGGATTTATGGTGGATTGTAGAGGAAGCTGCCCCTCCACCCCGCCGGGGGCGTTGCCCCCTGGACCCCTAGTCGTTGCGGATATCAGTCGTGGGAGTCTGACCAGTTGAGAAGAGTTGAAGTTGTTGCAAGCATGGACTTTCTGTGTATCAGAGGCACTGGGAGTAGGTGTTGGCCGGGAGGCTGTCTTGGTGGATGCGTAGAGAGCTCGGGAGGAGCTAATCATCCAGTTGGAGGCAGTGCAGCGACACTTGGCTCAGGGTACCGAGGAATTGAAAACAAAGAAAGCAGCACGGGTGGCTATCAAAGTCAGCTTGAGGAGACAGTATTGTGTTAGCAGAGGCTACAGATGTAACGGGATGAATGTGGAAGTGATGTGACAGAAGTAGATTTTTCTTGTTGTAGTCACTCTGATATTATATTCTGTTTATTAATTTGTCTCAGATATTTTGTAACTGTTATCTGGAGACGACTTTTCCTTTTGGGGGGGATGGTGTCAGCCGATTGGATGGTTCTAGCGGTGTTTCTGTAGCCGACGGAATGATTGTCGTCGGTGTTTCTGTAGCCGACGGAGTGATGTCCGGCGGTGTTTCTGTATTTTGTAGCCGACGTCGTCGGTAAATAGTTTGTAGCGGATAGAATATTTGTGGCCAACGGACTCCTTTGGGAAGGTTCGGCGGTAGTATTTATATGCCGTCTGGGATCATTGTAATGCATCTTGTGACATGATATGCTCTGTATGTAATGTCTAGCATATGGGAATATTATTCTGCTGTTCGTGTTCATTGTCTGTATGCGTTGATTTCTTTACTAGTACGGTAAACAGTCTGCAATAAGAATAAGAAAAAAATTGTCAAAATTGGAATTTTTCGAATAAAGTGACTGAAAATCATAAATTTTAAAATTGAAAGAAATTTCTGATTTTCTGGACATTCAACAACTCCCTTGGAGGTAGAAGGGGAAGACAAAATCGAGATACAAAGTGAGAGCCTGGGACCCTTGGAAATTTTCTCGTTAAAAGATAGAGCAGAAAGACTCCTCTTAAAGAATTGCAGGATATGGAACATACCAGTAAGGAGATTATAAAGCAGGCTAAGAATCAAAATCTGTGTGCCATAGCTAGAGCAGTGGAATCCTTGGTAGCATTCATGAAGAAGGATTGCCCTACAGATTGGGAGTTGCTTCAGCAGAGCTGGTACAAGCAAGAGGACATAGCTACCGAGTGGATAAACCGATTCAGGATACCTCGAGTTAAAGAACAGTCACCTCTTCTATAGGTACTTGTAGAAATGGAAGTTGCATGTAGAAAGCTATACTTAGAACTTCAGCAAGAAAAGGACGACACCCTAGAACAAAAATGGAAGGTAGAAAAAGCTGCCCTGAAAGAAAATTAGAGTGTAGAGAAAATTGCCTTGGAAAACACCTGGAGGATAGAAAAGGCTTCCCTGGAAGAGAAATTCACAACAACAGAGGCGAAAAAAATGGATGCAATGTGTGTTCTATAGGTAGTTCGCTCCAAACAAAAGGCTGCTGAACGTGAACTCTACGCCTCCGTGGAGCCTCCCAACCCTCTTCCTGAAGTTTGTTGTTTCTTTTTGTCTTTGTTGGGTAGTTGTCTAGAAGATGACCTTTTTTTTGAGGGGATGGGTGTAGTATATAATAAAGTAATGTTGCAATTAAGCATTAGTTTGCTTTGTTGGGATGGGTAGTTAGGAAGCGAAGGGATGCGTTCCGTTGCTTTTCCCAATCAACTGACTTTTATATAAGAAACTTGGAATATGGATTTACTCATGTTTTTGGTATCAATAAAGAAATAACATTTCCTCGTCATTTTGGTATTTTGGTACAAATAATGAATGCTCTATTGGTACTACTGAATCTTTGTTATATCGTTTGAATTTATGTAATATTGTTCTGTGCATTGTGCATTGATAACTATACTACAAAGCATTAGTAATTTATCGGAAGGGAACAATTAATTGTTGAAGGCACAAGGAAAGGAACAATTAATCTTTATTATTGCTTATATAATGGTGAATATTGTAGATTCTATATATATTAGAAACTTTATAATTCTACGATTGTTTCATAACAGAAACATCATTTGTTTGTAACATGTAAATTATCACTTTATCAGTCATTAAATTTATTCACTCTTATACCAATTACTTTTGTAATAGTTCATTGAGGGACTGATTCCCTTATTACTCGAAAAAGTTGAAATTATTCTCTATCCTCGTATGTCGAAGCCTACAATTGAGTGATGGACATTGGGAGTGGAAATGAGACATATTCCCAAGGGACGAGGAAGGTGAATACTGACAAGAGCACTAAGAGTAGTAGTGATGATGAATTGACAATAGTAAAGGCCCCACAAAGGGATATAATGAGAACACTGAGAGAAATGAAGGTAGAGAAAGGAACCAATAAAGAAAGCAATGAAAAATGGTCTCCTGAGTACAAAACAAAGGGCCATCTGAAAAGTTATTGTCCTAAAATGACATCCTGTGAGATTTATCAATTGATGTGTCATTTAATAATGAAGTGTCTATATAATTTTAAGAGTAGTACACAATTACTCTTCACAGAGGGAGAACCAACTCTATTCTCCTGCATTTTGTCACCACAAAATGTTGGTAATAGCACAGAACTTTTTCAAGCTAGTTTCACATTTCTCTAAGCTTGAATTTGATATTCAATTGCTTAATGTTGATCGATCGATCCATTTCAATTCATATATTAAATCTTTTTACTAAAGGCCTTCATCAAGTCTTTTTCATTTTGTTTTCTGTCGAGCCTTTGCTTGTTTTTTGAAGCCTTCGTCATCTGTTCTTTGCTTTTGTTGGTTTTTTGTCTTTTGGTTTTGATCATGTCATGCCTTTCATTTTTCCTTTCGATTCGGTCTAACCTAGAGCTTAATTGAAGTTGTCAGTCAAAAGATATAACCATTTTAGTGCTTCAAAACTGGACCTTTTTGGTGCAACAACATGAATTAAAAATATGATATTATATTTTTAATTTGACTTTCACTTTTTGATAAATATAACTTATATTCACTTTTTGTTATGTTTCTAAGTTACTTCAACTTTATATTTTTAACTTAAAGTGACTATAGTGCACTTTATGTTATAATTTTAAGTTGAGTTATTTTTAAATTTTTCACTTAAAGTAACTATATAACTATATAGTTCCAGTTTAATCTTTGATTTTTAAATCAAATGCTTATTTAAATGTTACTTTTAAATGATGTTTATATGTTATATTTTTAAATATGATAGATAAATATTGTTTATGGCCCATTTAGTAACATTTTTATAAATTTAAGTGAATTAAATGACTTAAAATCATCAAAAGTGGACATTTTACATGTCATTGCATATAAAGTTCATTTGGTGGACCTTTTTGATATCATTACATCAAAAGGCTATCATAAGTGAACCTTTTTTATACCACTGCATCAAAAGCGAAGTTTTTATGTCTTTACATCCAAATGTGAGATGTATTTTAAAACATGCATCCTCCTTGAAAAGGTCCAATTTTGCTTGTATGCACATTTTAAAACATGCATCCTCCTCCAAAAAGTACGATTTTGCTTGTATGCACATTTTAAAATATGCTCGACTCTAAAAGGTCCGATTTTATACTAAAGCATGTTTTAATATATGCCTTGGCCTCCAAAAAGTCCGATTTTGAAGAACTACATGTTTTTGCCCTCCAAGAACACAATTTTGATCATAAGTGGAGATTTTCTTAATGGATTTACATGAAATCTTTTCCATTTGAGGCATTTTTGATGGGCAATGAGTTTTCTTGCATTCAAAATGGATTCAACACGCTAAAAAATATTTTTGGAAGCTCCAAACTAGGGCACGTTTTTGAAGAAATCAGCAAATAACTCTATTTTTTGTCCATTTTTTGCTCCATTCCGAATCGATTTGGCTTTATTTGGTGTTTCCATGGCGTGTTAGTGCATGATTTGAGGTTTAAACACCAAATCAATTTGCACATGCACCATGGTGAAAAACATTTTTTTGCTAAAAACGTCCCAAGCACATGCATTTTGAAATTGTTGGATTCTAGAGCAATCTTAGGGCACGTTTTGGCATCTTTCATCAACTTTTCCTTGTTTGCTGTCCTCTTCAATTCGAATTTGTAAAAAGTTGAAATGTTCAAATGTTTTTTAGAGAATTTTTCAACATTGGAGCATCTTTCTCCTTCATTTTTGGCACTTAATCTTCATGGAAGTGGACTCTTTCTTTCTTGCTATTTAATTTGTGTTTATCTTGTTGATTTTATGCACGTAATTGCTTGATGATTGCAACTTGTTGAAATCTTTGCCATGGAAAGTGCATTTTTCCTTTAAAAATGAAGAAATTGTTCATTTTCATGTTTTTAGTTCTTTCCAAAGTCCCAATTTCGAATTTAAGCATTGAAGTGTTATGCATTTGGCATGTTTGAGTCACTTTCCAAAGGTACATTTTTCTTTGTGTTTTTGTGTTTTGTGTTTGCTTGCCAATTTTCTCCACTTTGGAGAAGTCACAAGTTCTTTCCCAAGAACTTGTTGCTTCACCTTATGCGAAAGCATCATTGTGTTCCACATTTTGTTTATGTGTCACAACACCTCACCTCTCACTCAACGAATGAAATTACATGTTTTCCATCTCATTCACCATCCACACATGCATGTAATCTCATTTTTCCATTTCCATTTTCACTCATCTCGCTTTTCACATCCATTCGCACGACGCGATTAAACGAAATGCCTTATGTGCAATTGCATCCAAAAGGTCTGATTTTGATTAAAAATCACATTTTGAAAAGTCAAAGAGATGTCATTTTCATCTCTCATATACTTTGACTTCTCCTTTTCACCAAAAGTGACTATAAAACTCATTATCCCTCTTCCATTTTCCATTTCCGTCCCTCCATATGCATTTGCGCCTCCATGAGAAAATACATATTTTCACTTCTTTCCATGGCTTCCATCTCATCCTCCATTCGCACTTACGTTTGAAGTGCATCCTCCACCCACAGTCGCATCTCATCTCACCTGTCATCTTCCGTTACATGTTGCACTTACATATATTCATTTTTTCATACAATAATGCCTTGAAAACACTAAGCCACTTTTGTAATCAGCAATCTTCATTTGTATGCATTCCCCTGTGTTCCACCTTCACATATTCTCATTTCATTCCATTTTATTCGATCTTCCATATTTTCACTTTCATAACACTTCACTCCACATTCTGTTCATTTCATTTTCATCCATTGCATATGCATATGATTTCTTTGAAATCATTTCGTTGGATCTACCAAGTCTCCAATTTGTTTCCAAATCTTTGTTGATCACAAATCAACTTGTATGGCGATCCCATCTGATGATGTATTTATGTTTTGGGATTTTTGTGTTGCAGTACAAGTACAAGAAATGCCCTCACTATGAAAATCCAAAGGCAAAATGAAATATCAATATGATAAAGAATTGGCTCATGCGGCTCCATCAATCATATCTATTTTGGATAGCGTGATGGACACAAAGATCGGTCATGTGGACGTGGCTGATTTTTTACAGAGAGTTGAAACTCCAATTGGTCATAAAATGAAGCGTATCAAGAGAAGCAACATTTAGTTGGTGTCTACGTTTCCTATGGCGGCCATAGAACTTGATTTCATTCTCGGATGTGCACGACGGTTTGCTCCAAAGATGAAGATTATCAAAGACACTAATGGCAAAGTTATCATTAGCCTTGATCTTGAGGTCATTGAACAAATCTTCAAGGTTCCTAAAAAAAGAAGAATGTGCAGATTTGACCAAGGAATCATCTTTGGCAATGGGCAAAAGGGTGATTATCAGAAGTATGTCATCCTTTACTGGTTAGCCAATAGAAGAAGCAACTTCTCCAGATGGCTAAAGACTGTTCATCGGTCTAAATTTAAACAAGAATATAAGGATCTCATCATCCTTCTCAACAAAATTTGTGGCCTTAAAGATTCTACTGATTTCGAGCCATGTATGTATAAGTTCATGTTTCAAATCATAGAGAATAAAGAACACATCTTTTGTAGAGATCTCATCAGCACTGCACTTTGCTAGCAGATAGGCAACGTGGGAACTTTGGTACCCTTGTACATGAAATCTTACCAAGTTTACATTGCTTCTGCCATGGGATCTTTCTCTGGTCTTTCTACCAAGGGAGATCATCTTTAGGTTCCTATTTGGGATCACTATGGCCAAATCACCTTGGAAAATAGTAAATTTCATTATAGAAGAGTCCAAGATGCTTTCTTTGGGCATTTTCGATGCTTGTTCAATAAACAATTATCTATCAAAAGAGTATATGATGCGGCATGGGAGAAGGTGAACCAATACGACTGTATTTTCATTCAGTTTCCCACTTTCACATACTTGAGAGTTGGATATTTCAAAGGCGAGTTGTATACCTTACCTAGGTATGCTACAGATCAAGTTATTTTGATGGAGCTAGCTAGATAGCTCATGGACGTGCAGGGTGATCAGCATGCTATGCATAGGCTTGGTTTCGGCATTACCTCAACCAAACCTTTGGCTATTGGAAACTATTCGATCATTTATGTGCCTAAAGCAAAGAACATGTAAGCAGAGTTGCACTTGATCACCTTGAAGAAGTTCAAGGCCAAATTTGACTTTGACTATCGAGAGATAAATTCTCAAATGAAAAGAACTTACACTCATGTTCATTGCATCAAGGACATCTGGATTGATATGAGGACAAAACTTGACATCATGAAGATGGACTACTGCAGATTAACCTTGTAGCAGATAATTGATCTTAATATGTTGTAGATCCCTTCAGATTTCCAAGTTGAAGATGATGGCAACATCCTTGATCTGGAGTTTCATCAAGCGGACTTTGATAAGAAGTGTCATTTTCGTATCCAATGGCAACAAAAGGAAGGTATGTCTATCATGGACAAATTTCGATCCATCTTGGTTGTAAGAATTTGGTATATCTCTGATACCATGTAAGAATTTGCCTTAGGGAAAGATTCACCCAAGATCGTAGAACTCGAACACAAGCACAACTATAGACCAAAAAAGAGTATGATCAATATATCAAAGTATGACTTCATACATTGCTCTGTATTGTATGTGATGATTGTACACACTAGGAGTGCTTGTATATAAAGGCCTTTGAGATGCATCTAGAATGCCTAAGAATCAGCTACATGATGAGTCATACAACCAGGCACATATCCATCAGATATGAGTTATTCTCCATTAAGCACGGAAGTAAGTGCGATGATGAGAGGATAAGCCTACAATGGTGGATCACTCAAATTAATGTTGTAGACAACATGTGCTAAAAAGGGAGTGCAAATAACTATGTTGTGTACGTGACAACTCAGTGAATGATGCAAACTCCAGTGTTGTAGACACCATGTGTTGAATTAGAGTTGCGTACTTCTATGTTGTTAACATGACAACTCAAAAAGGTACACAAACTCCTAAGTGTCTCACAAAATAAAATAATAAAATAATGCATTTACTTGAGTAAACTTAAGTGTAAATAGTAAATACGTATTTAAACCAACACCCCCCCTTAAGTGCAACTTAGGGGAATGCCCTGAAGCTTATGAAAACTAGGATGAAATGCAAGATGGGTCCAGGCCACTAGGCCATGTTAGGTACCCATGTACATAATGCGATGCAGTCTCTCATAAAGTGGAGAAAGAGGGAAAACCTCATGGGAAAACCCTCCCCCAAAAAGAGAGATGAAAACAGGATGCATGGATGGATGGAGTAATCAAGACCCCCCCATTACGACATACATCAAGTATATACAAGAGAGAAATGAGAGAAGGACAAAACCCCTGAAGAGGAAAAAGTCCCACCAATAAAGGTGAAGAAGGAGATAAGGTAGTTCCCCCTCCTAAATGTAAGGTGTCGACCAGTGAGAAATGCTCCAATGTAGAAGCTAATCCATGACCGCTGAATGGTGTTCCTCCCCTTTGAAAGAAACAATGGCAAGGGTACAAAGGAGATGCGTCCCCTATATGGAGAAAGAATCTTGATGATGTAAGGTATCTCTGAAACCTGTTCAAGTGTCCCTGTGCTGATACTGATGATAGCTCCTTCCAAAACTATTGAGAAGAAGTGTAGATCGAGCAAGGAGTGATGTAGAACCTATTTTAAGGAACCAACAGTCTCCTCAAATGACAAAGAGACCTCCCACAATTGTTGTACATAAGGATCCACAATCACATCAGCTTGTAAAGACTGATCATGTAGACAATGGACATGAGGGTGAGAGTGAGCCCTCGCAACAACTGTAAAAGGATTGTCCTCAGCAAAGAGAAGTGGGATATCATCAAAGAAGTCTCCCAATTCTGCTATGTGTGACTCTACGAACAAACCTGAAATGTCAGTGAAGAAGTCATCACCTGAGGTAGGAACTGGAAGACAAAGTTTACCCTACTGTGCTGTAGTACATGAATCGGTCACTGTGGCAATAGATGAAGAAGTCTCCTCAAAAAGAAGATGAATATCACCAATAGTGTCTCCCACATCTTCAATGTGAGACTCCATAAACAGGCCTGCAAGGGCAAGAAGGAAGTTGTCGCATGAAGGTAAAGTAGGAAGACATGAAGGGTCTTGCTGCACTGAATCCGAAGCATCTGTGGCTAGAACAGGATCAGTAGGAGCAACAGGAGTTTTGGAGGTGTGATCTCATCTGGAGAGGATGTAGCTGCAACTGGAGGTAAAAGATCTTTTAGGAATGGAGGAATTTGTAGATCTCTATAAAGCTCCTAAAGATGGATCCAAATATCATATAAATCTTTTGACTTTAAGTCATCAAGTGAATCCATAACCTCCATATCCATAAATAGAAAGAGTGCATGACAAAGGATGGAACATGTGTCCTCATCGTATAAAAGTCCTCTCGCATATGGTAGTGCATTATGCTGACTAAGATATGGGATAACCAATTGACTCCATTGCTGATAGTTATCTGGTGTCAAGGTAAATAAATCTTCCTCTTCTATGATGGACTAATGTAATCCCCAGAGATGCAAAACAAATCAAAGAACCCCCCCAAATGTATGATTTAGGCACTTGGTAGCCACTTGCCAATTTAGGGCCTATTTCTGAAAGCAGTATTTCTTTCCACAGAACCTATAATCTGATTGTAGATATGGAAAGTAGTAAAAAAAAAATGCACTTTTAAAAAAATATGGAACCTGATTTGGAGTCCAGATGAGCCCGTACTAAGCATTTGAAGTGGCAAAAGTCAGGATTTGTGAGTTGCAGAAAAATTCAGGAATAGAGATCTCAAACCACTTGTACCAATGTGTAGATCACGAAATTCTACCCCAAAACAAAAAAAATTGCTCGCAAAAAGGAGTCCGTATGGGAGAGATATCGATGTTTGAAAATTGCTGTTGCTATTATTTTCTCTGAATTGCTGCCATGCCTCCAAAAATCAAATGACTCTAAATTTCACCTCAGATGTCCAATTTGGATGAAACAAAATCTGATTTGGGAGTTTCTTGACCTTTTGAATGTGATGCAAATATCTAATTTGCACCAGCAAGCATCAATCTTCACCTACAAAAAATCTCTCCTATGGCTCGATGGCCAAAAAAATTTCGGAAAATAATGCAAATCCGAAAAAAATAGTAGAGATGCAGATAAAAAAAAAAGTAGATCTGAAAATTAAATGTACAAATCTGAAATGATCATACCAATTCCACAAAATCGGTCCATCGGGTTCGAGTTTGCAAATTTTTTTTGCCTCACAATCGACTTTGGCCTAGGGTAGGTAGCTTTATAGCCAATTTTCACCGAATCAATGTTCTAGATGCAATGACGAGGTCCATTCTAGCTCTAGGCACTCCTAATTTCTGCAATACTCCGGATTTGGGCCGAGGTGCTAAAGCAACAATGGTCTCAAATGGCTATGTGAAGAGAGATTCTCCAAGAGCTCTGATACCATGTAAGAATTTTCCTTAGGGCAAGATTCACCCAAGATCGTAGAACTCAAACACAAGCACAACTGTAGACCAAAAAAGAGTATAATCAATATATCAGAGTATGTCCTCATACATTGCTCTGTATTGTATGTGATGATTGTACACACTAGGAGTGACTATATATAAAGGCCTTTGAGATGCATCTAGAATGCCTAAGAATCAGCTACATGATAAATCATACAACCAGGCACATGTCCACCAGATATGGGTTATCCTCCATTAAGCACAGAAGTAAGTGCGATGATGAGATGATAAGCCTACAATGGTGTATCACGTAAATTAATGTTGTAGACTGTTTGTGCTAAAAAGAGAGTGCAAATAACTGCGTTGTCTACATGACAACTCAGTGAATGATGCAAACTCCAATGTTGTAGAAACCATGTGTTGAATTAGAGTTGCGTACTTTTGTGTTGTCAACATGACAACTCAAAAAGGTACACAAACTCCTAAGTGTCTCACAAAATAATATAAGAAAATAATGCATTTACCTAAGTAAACTTAAGTGTAAATAGTAAATACTTATTTACACCAACACCCCCCCTTAAGTGCAACTTAGGGGAATGCCCTTAAACTTACGAAAACTAGGATGAAATTCAAGATGGGTCCTGGGTACTAGGCCATGTTAGGTACCCATGTACGTAATGCAATACAATCTCTCATAAAGTGGAGAAAGAGGGAAAAACTCATGGGAAAAACCCTCCCCCAAAAAGAGAGATGAAAACAAGATGCATGGATGGATGGAGTAATCAAGACCCCCCCATTATGACATACATCAAGTATATACAAGAGAGAAATGGGAGAAGGACAAAACCCCTTAAGAGGAAAAACTCCCCCCCATAAAGGTGAAGAAGAAGAAGACCAAATTAGCACTCTCAAACCTACACAAAAGTCTATGGAATACACCACTTTTGTCATTTTCTTCCGATCCCATACTCTTTCTGCCAACGCCTTATGTTTTACTACTTTTTTATGTCTTTTCCTTCCCTTTAGTATCAAATGTTACTCATTCTAAACTATTGTGATTTGTCATCGTTTTTTTTTTGGAACACTTCCTGTCCCCTTCTATCAGTCACCTCTACCCCCATTATAATAATGGTTGTTCTGTCTTTTGGAACCCTCTAACTGATCGTCTAGCAATGCCTCCTTCATTCTCCCACTGATCCTACAAGGGCCATACAACCACTTCTGTCAACTCTTGGGCGTACGATCCAAACTTCTCTTTCTTGGTCGTATGGCTTTTGCACTTTTCACTTTCATGTATGTTGATAATGTACGGTGCTTGATGTTTAGCCGTATGGTCATATAGAATATCTTCATATGGCTGTTTCTATGTCTTTTTGTTGCTTTAATTGCTCCTCCGTATGACGTAAGGTACTTTCTTCCTCCCAATAATGCTCTTATATGTCTGTACGGCCCTATGTTTATCTTCTGCCGTACAAAAGGTTGTACGGTGCTTTCTCCTTCACAAACAGTGCATGTGTCCGTACGGTAGCCTCTTCTGGTCGTCTGTACGGTTACCTTGTTTGACCGTACGGTGTTGTGTGGTAATGTGTATCCCCCTCTGTGGCTATACAGTTTTGTTCATGTACCGTACAGTGGTGATGTACTCCTGTTCGTACGATACCCTAGCTGGTTCATATGGTCCTTTCCTAAATCCGTAAAGTTGCTTTGTCTAGGCCGTATAATAGTTCCTTGCCTACTTCTAGAAGGTTGTACGGTGGTAGCTCCTTGTTCGTACAAAGCCTCTAGTCTTTACGGTATTTTTCCCTTGCCTTGTGCTTGCCGTATGGTGCACCTCCAGGTCTCTTCCAAATTTCCAGCCATACGGTGTATTCTTCTCTTCTCCGCATGGGTCAAAGCTCTCTCTTCTCTCACCAATATGTTTTTTGGTTCAATATCATTTCCGAGGTTCATGGTTTGTACTATGGCCTCTTCATATTTTATCGGCTTATCTTCACTGAACTTATGAGCCAGTGTTTCATCCACCTGCGCTTCTCCCTCCTTTAGTTCACTATACTCCTTCGGGAACTCATTTCTTCCTTTTTCTTCTTCAACACCCAACATGTTGCAGCTTGGGAAGAGTTCATAATCCTCCATCTGCCAGTGAAATAGTCCATTCACTGAGTTTAGATCATCGTCCTTTGATCCACCTTCCAACCATAGGACAACTTCCTCATCTGGTTCCATCTGCTTCTTTCCTTTGTCTTCTCCTTTTGAATCGGATGATCCAACTTCTTCTCCCACGATTTTTGTATGCAAGTCAATAATGAATTTTCTGCCTCCACGCTCCATGGATAGGGTGTTTCGTTTCCAATCATGTTTTACCTTTGCTTGCACCAACCACCTCTATCCAAGAATGGCATCGTACCCTATTCTTTTCAGTGGGATGATGACGAAGTGGAGTAAGAACGACTGTGTTCCAATAGTCATTGGTTGTGCCATCAGGATCCCGAGAGGTTTAATGCTGTATTGGTCTGCCGTTAGTAATTGGAACGTAGGTGGCCGCAACTTTGGTTGTCCCAACTTCTTCCAGGTATCTTCTGGTAGGACATTTACCCCAGAACCTCCATCCACAATTGTGTTTGAAAGGACTGTTCCTAATATACCCATCTCTACGACCATCGGATGTCGTCCAAATGTGAGGTCTAGCAGCATTGGGTCCGCTACACTTGCTCTGCTTTCCTTTTCCCTTTCCATGTTCTCCTGGTAGTTTACCAGTTGGGGCTATGTTTGTGAGTGTTGTCCGTAGTTGAGGCATTGTGAGGATCAAATCATTTAACTTGACTGGTATTTTAGTTTTGTAATATTTGCCTTATGATGTTTTGTTCTGCGCAGTTCCTCGTTGAGGTATCGATAGTGTCCTTCAATTGTGATTTCTCTACCTGCGTTGCTTTCTCAATTTCCGCCCGTGCTTCTTCCAATGTCCTCTTTTCTTCCATTGAGTTGGAGTGTAGTTTTGCTTGTTTATAGGTGATTGCCAAGACTTCTTCGTCTGCACCGATGCTAATCAAATTCACTCCTGATTTCAGGCACTTGGCATCTTCATGATCTCCAGGACCACACCATCTGCATAACAAATTTGGTGCATTTGTTGATGTACAATTCTGTGCAAAGTGGCCCCACAAATTGCATACTCAGCATTGAACCATCGGGCAGCCGTTCGCATCATATTGAATTTGGCTGCAACCCCCATTATTATTGTTGGTATTGTTGTTTTGTCCCCTTCTGTTGTTTCTGTTCCCTCCTGACGTGGAAGCTTCCTGTGTCAGGAGCACTTGTTGATGCCCTCTTGTTTTCATATTGAAGGGGCATTTTTTTGTGGAATGTCCTATAATTTGACAGAGATCACAGAATTGGTTTTTCGGGCAGGATCCCTTTGTCTGACCTTCTCTCTTGCATTTTGTACACCATAGCTCATTTCCGTTCGTCTCTTTTTGCATATTCTTAAATTTTTTCATCATTCTGATCATATCCTTCTAGAGAGCTCGGACCTTTTTATTGTCCTTTTCGTCACCATTGCTATCTCCTTCTGAAGACGAGTCATCTGAGCTGAATGAGCTACTTTTCTTTTTCTTTTTCATTTTCTATTCACTCTCTAAGTCCATTGCTCGATTGTACACTTCAGTGTATGATGATGGCGGCATAATCTTCATTTTCTTCCTTAACTCCGAGGGTAGTCCTTCAATGAACCATCGCTTTTTCAGCTCATCTGTCGGCTTACTTTCCATTTTATTTATAAATTCTTTTAGTTTTTTGGCATATACACATACTGTTTCATTTTTCCCTTGCTTTGTGGTGTATATTTCTGCTACGATCTCATTGTCATCTCGCAAAAATTGAAACTCAGTAATAAACTCCTTTTTAACTCCCGCCCATGTAGTTAATTTTTGGGGATCGGCATCGGCAAATCAATCAATTGCTCACACCTTAGAGTTGCTGGGATTTTTTGGACCCACTCATTTGTGTCGGTTACACCATTCGCCGTCCAAATTGTTTTACATGTCTTACAGTGTCTAATTGGATCGGCCGTTCCATCACCATCAAATTTTGGCATTTTTTCCTTTGGTCCAGCCACTATTATTTGAGTTTGAGGTACTTGTTGTCTACCTATGCTATTTTGCACTCCTGCATTGTTTTGCACACTCGCGCTGTTCTGCACACCTGCGCTGTTTTGTACACCTGCACTGTTCTGCACTCTAACACCGTTTCGGACAGTTGTCTTATTTCCAACAGCCGCATTACTTGGTGAAAAAGGGTTTTCCTCAAGAAAAGTTGTTCGTCCGGGAGGTGTATCACGGACGAAGAGTTCACTCCACGCTCGTGCTCCCTCGGTGCTCCAAGCTGTGTGAGTTACTTCCCTTCCGTCTGGATTCTCTACCCTCGACGTATGCAAGTCAAGGAATTTCTCCCTTATTTCTTCCACCAAATTCAACCGCTGTCAAATCTCTTCTAGCAATTCCTCGGCGCTCCTTTGTCGACTAGGTGAATGCACTCCCTCTGTCTATGCCCTTTCACCGCCGCGGTGTCTGTCAATAATCTGCTGAAACCTCAGTCTGCGCTCGACCTGTTGTACTAAAATTAAATTCTCTTGTACGGTGTGTATTTTATCTTTCATTTATCTTAGTCTTATTCTTGTTAAGCTGATTGGTCATTAGTCTTCATTCTTCTACCTTCGTTCTAGGTCCATGGGGCAACGGCACCAAATGTTTACCATATGGGATAAATAGTTTAATGCATACAGACAATAGACAAGAACATGTAACACAGTAGTACTCCTTTTATTATTCGCATATATGCTGAAGAGAGTACATGGTGCTTCCCATGATGATTACAACAACGATCCAAAGTCCATTTCGGACAGTGTACATATACCATTTCGAAGGGGTGACTCAACTGTCACACCCATTCGGAAATAATTAATTCTACTCTTCGGCTACATAATAATTATTGACTACATGCTAATCTACCCTTTGGCTATTTTATAACTTCACCAACAACATCCTTAATGTTTTAAAGAGATGAAATCTCAAATTCCAACTAAACACAAAGTTGCGCAATTAAAAATCTCCTTTGGTAAGCCCAATCATGTACAATTCAAAAGCTCTTGTAGCTCGCATCAATTTGCTTTTAATAAGATTGAGGATACAATGTTGTTGAGCATTTACTACATATTCTTTTGTGAGTTTTCTATTTGCTTTGTTGAGTAATTCACTTTTTATTTGCTTGTCAACTTATCTTCTTATAATGTTTCAATTGCCATATTTCTAATATAACATTTATGGTTGGTTTTGATATTGAAAGTCTTGAACAGGGAACTCTAAATGATAATGAAAAATCACTAGGAGTATAAGTGATAGCGATTGCTTAGTACATGTACTAGAGTATAATATCTTTTATATTTAATTAGCTGTTAGATACCGTTCTTGCTAAATAAAGTTCAGTCTTAGAAATTAAATTTTGAAACTTGGATCATTTTGTAATGTCCCTAATTTCATTGGCATCAAAGTTTCATGGATTAGCCTATTATTGTGATCCTCGTAGGCTAATTATTTTGGATAGAGGGTCTTCTATGGAAGTGACTTGGCTTGGGAGGGTCTTATCTTCTCCACATTTTAGTAAGCAATAAGCTGGTTTTCATTTGGCTTAGATCGGACTTTGTTTTGGCTTAGTTTTGTGTACTTACTATTTGTGGTAAGTTGGTGTTGATCAAAATGAACCCTTTCTATTTTTGGAAAGTGCATTTGGTCACATGGAGAAATAATAGGTATGACTCCTATTTCAGATGACATATTTAAATGATGAGTATTTTGGGAGTTATTACATTTTTAGTGGACAAATTATTAATAATTATTAAATGGCTTATTATAAGCTATAATTTAACTTTATAATTTCACTTAAGTTGACAGTTGAGTTATCATTGAAAAGTGTCATTTATTAATAAGTAAAGCCAAGTGAGAGAATCTAAAGGAAGCTTCTAATTAATGTTGTGTGGT
Source organism: Cupressus sempervirens (assembly GCA_028749045.1). Taxonomy (NCBI): domain Eukaryota; kingdom Viridiplantae; phylum Streptophyta; class Pinopsida; order Cupressales; family Cupressaceae; genus Cupressus; species Cupressus sempervirens. The sequence goes on along the minus strand of CM053784.1, from coordinate 766,915,162 downwards.
AAAGCTTCTCGAGTGAAGTTACTTTTTGGCAACAAAAAGGGATTTGGAGGTTATAAATACAAGCCCATTTGTGGAGAAAAGCATGTTTGAATATTTATATGCTTTTGTTGCCTTTGTGGCTTTTTCTGAGCTCTGATTTTTGTGCCCTTGCTGAAGTATAAGGGTCTGAATTCTGGATTGTGTATGCGATCCATAGCTGAAGTACTGTGGATAGTGTTCTGGAAATTATTCTGAGGAATTGTCTTGCAATTTTTCTGCTGAGGTAAAGCAAATTGCCTTGCTTCTCTACTGTTCTTGTCTATCTCTAAGAAGTTTTTTGCAGTTGGAGAAATTATCCTTGGTTGAGGCAAACAATAATCTATTGTTGGTTTCCTTATACTTGCATCTGGGTTTGGATTGCTTGAATGTGAGCTGGGGCTGCCAATTCCTTTTCTTGTAGCAGCATTTGGACCATAAATACCTGCCAACATCCATATAGGCAGTGCTTGACATCCATATAGGCAATGCTTGTACACAATGGAAGGGCTGCAAGTTATAAGTAGGCCTTGCGATTCTGAATTAGGGGCTTGCGGTTACATTTAAGGCAGGGTCTCTCATCTACAGGAGCATCTGCAAATTGGAGTGGCTGTGGCAATTTATTGAGGGCCTGCGAACTGATATTTGTACCTGTGTTTGAAGTTCTGAGGCTGCGATTTATTATTTAGGGGTTGACATCATTGCTCGTGTGGCTGAAAATCTGAAGTTGAATGCCCAAACTTCGACAAATTACATGGGCAGCTTAATTCTTAGTTAGCTCCAGGAAAGCAGCTTGTGCATGGGCATTTCATCTAGCTGATAAGAGCAATGCTGTATTTGCTCAAGGAGTTTTACTGGTAAAGTAATAATATGTTTGAGGATTGATTTTGCCTTCCCTCAGATTTGTATTGTTGAAGATCAGAATTTAGTTATTAACATTTTCAATAAATTTTCGGAGTTAGTGTGTGTTCAGAAAATTCAATAATTTGGTGTTCATTTGGCATAATGAACAATCTGTAATTCTTTCCTTACTGTCTGATTTGGCTTGGCCATCACCCATGATATTACTGAAAGTTGCCTTGCCTTTATAAGTGTGGAAAAAGTAATTGAGAATCAACAAACTTTCGGAGTTCATATCATTGGTGTTAGAGCTTGGATGCAAAGTATTTGACGAAAAGTCAAACCACTATATAGTCAAGGAAATTGAAGTTTTAATCTAGGTAGGGTTATAATAGTGGTATTAGAGCGGTTTCTTGCCAACCTGCTCAGTTATTATTTTGGTCAGTGTTTACATCTGAGATTGTTAGATTAATTTGGTGATTGGTATAGTGACATGGATAGTGATAGGAGATTCATTCCAGGTAGATATTATACCCGTAGAGGGCGTACTTCTCCGCCTAGGTGTAACATCTGGTTTTCCCGAGTCTTAATTAAGAACTAACACATTCATAGAAAATCAGTTATTACTTCATTTCATAGGAAGACAGTAATATCATTTATATTCATGTGAATAAGATTTACCGTTAGAATCAATTAGACAAAATGTCTTAACTAAAAATTTGAAACACCATCAAATGAAATTACTACAGAGATTGAAATCCACATACCATGGAAACTTAGATCGAAATCAAAACTAGGGATGCTTCTGCAACCACCCAGGTTAGTCCACAAATACCTCTATAGCAATATCACAAAACGACTTCTATCCAACATTGTCAAATCAAATCAAATGACGATTATCTTTAAATACCACTATATAAAATTAGGGCATCACTTACCACTGTAATCTTTTTGGGCTTTCGTTATCACTGATTCAAATAGGGCTTCCAATACCACGGATTCAATTAGGGCTCCTGATACCATTGTATCATTTAGGGTTCCAGTCATCACTCAATCAATTTTAGATTCCTTTCCTTCCGATTACTTAACTGTGATAGTAACTCAAGATTAGGAAATATATGTATATTTGATATTCATATAAATGAAAAACAATCCATAAATCTATCTCTTGCATCTAGGTGTAATGATGAAATAACTCAATTAATCTTACTTTTTTGCATATTAATCATAAAAGTGATAATACCTGTTTTCGACAACCAATTGAATGTATGACTTATCTTTGTCCGATACACGTCCAGTAACTTATGGAGAGATGAAACATTGCCAGGGGCTTCACAACCCAACCTTGGACCAAATCTTATCCCCACACGATCTCTAATGAGAAAGGCCCTCCCTACCTGGCATGGCCAGGGGTCATCTTGTCATTAGCTGAGCATCCTGGTATCTAGACACCTCTCTTGACTTGACAGTACAATATTACATTTAACGAAATCATGCATGAGCTATTAATTAATATTCAAATCTGATTTCATTATTGATTCTTGCAGGTTTAATTTCACCTCTTCACCCTTCTGTGGCTTCAATGTCTAGGTGAATCCTAGGTATCTTAAAGATTATAATCACCTTGTTATTATGTATATCTCTTCACCAATTTTATGGCATCATGCCGTTGAACTCCTCAGTATTATGGAAAATTATGAGCAAACTACTCTTTTATCTTTTATAAGGAAATGTGACAAAAATAAAACTTTTTCATGAGATCGGCAACATTCATATAGGTTCTTGATACCATTTGAAACTCTTTTTATCTGATACTAATTAACTGAAAATAAAGAGGTTAAGAAGAAGGTTTTCATGAATCTTCAAGGTTCAACAATTTGGGATGTATCACATCATTTAAGACTTCTTTTGTATTTGATTCATTACTTCCATTAACAATCAATTCTTTTCTGTCACTCATAGGTTTAATAATTCTTTAAAAAATGAAATTAAAGTTGCAAAATCCAAGGAGCATTCACAGTAACGTATTACAACAAATTTCAGATACATACAGGGAAAACAAAGTTTAATGGGCTAGATTGAAGCCTGATGTAAATCCCAAGTGGCATGCTATAAGACCGTTATACACCAAAATGTAAGATACTTTCAAGAACAATACAAGTTTATAATTGAAAAACGTGGGTCCATAACTCCGAAGAACATGTATCGAGTTTGCAAGACAAACAACGTAAGATTCATTCAAGGTAACAACCTAACTCAATAAGATACATCAAGCATGCCCTATTCTTAAATCGTCAGTACGTGGTTCAAGCTGGCCAGTTAAAGCTAAAACCATTTTAAGGTCGCTGTCATGTCAAATCCAATCTGCGGACTTTTAAACGTAAAATATCTGTTCATTTATAAATCCATAGATCTTTATCTCATTCTAAGCTTCTCATTAAACATTACATGTTGATCACCCTCAATTTGGAGTATGAGGTAAGACATTCACTAGAAAACACTTTAAATGTCTAACGGTGTATATACTATACGAGAAGTGAAGGACCTGTACACAAATCAAACGCTAGACAAGAATAGCTGATCCACAATAGGAGCCATGGACGATATTTTATGAAAGAAAGCCAAGCCAAGAGTAAAAGTAATTCCAACTAGAAAACTATAAAAATGCATACTCCATTGAGTCTGAATTTGATTTGGCAACAGTATTTAGTTTTACATGGAAAGATGAATATAATAGGACACCAATTGGCATAGCTCTATGAACAAAGGAATTAATGGATTTTAAACATGTTTTGGCGGAACTCAATATATCTTACGTAATTTATACAGACTACTCCTTGCTTCCACAGCTAGAAAAGATAGACTGGGCACTAAACCCGTGGATAGAAAAAGCCATGAAGGTGAAATGAAGACAGGGAAACAAGTTAATAAAGCCGGTAATAATCTCAAGTTCTCCTCCCTTTGTTCAAATGTATAAGCAGATAAAAGAAGAGCCACCGAATGTAGAGAGGAATAGGTTATGGCAAATACAATCATTGAAACTCCATAAAAATGGTTGCTTGGCTCTTCGGCTACCTACAGTTTTCAAGAAGACTCTTCGAATACATCATAAATTCGAATTGAAAAAGGAGAGAAATAAAGAGGGAAAAGAAAATAAAAGGTTGAAAGAGAAGTTGGAAAGATTAAGACAACTCAAATTGCCAAATATAAAATCAATTAATCATGACAAGTGTTAATTGATTAAAAGCAAAAATATTAAAAGGAAAGAATAGAATAGGAAGTTTAAAATTCGAACATTATTACAATTTTATATGTACATGTAAGATCACTCTATTAAATTATTAAACTATATTGGTGCCAAATCATTTTTTATATTTAAATGCACGTAATTAAATATTTATTAAAATAATATGATGAAAGATAAATTAAAATCCTTTGAGATATGTTTTATATTTTAACCCAATTATTTTTAATTAAATTAATTATTTAAATAACTCATGCGGTTCCACAGATGTATCCTGTTTCAAGTTGCTAGATCCTCTACCCATCTACCTAGTGATGGTGATGCTCTTGCCTAATTCTTTTCTAACAATGCTTTCACCCCCTTTGACATGTTTCCTGCAAGGAATTTCCTTGCAATTAAATTATATTATCATAATGAATTATTTAATCATAACTATTCATAACGGTTAACCATCTTCTCAATTTCATGAATTCGTGATTAACAATCAACTAGCATGTTATCTTCACTTGAAATTATAACAATTAACTCTCTTACCATTTTGCCAGATTATAACAAATTAAACTACCAACTAACTTCATGTGAACCTCAATGGCTATATTTCAAATTAGATCAACAATTGGGATGTAATACTAGGGATGGAGAATCTGACATACAGGGTATTGTGAAATAGTTGGATGTGCTAGTGAATGAGTTGAATCAAAATCACAAAAAGATGACCCAATTGATTTTGAGTTTGAGATTTGAGCAAAGCATCACATCGCTTCTTTGAAGAGCACAATGTAATGATATAGTTGTGGCTACAAATATGTGGAACATTTCTAATGAGACATCACGTGAGTTGGGAACAATAGAGGAGGAATGTGATGAGAATTCATGTTAGGTTGAGGCAGATGATGCGATTGTTGGCATGAGTTCCCAGGATCATGTATATGTTGGCGATGTAGCGATAGTGGGAGCGAGAGCATTCGAGGATACTATCATATCAACAACTGCATCTGTGTCAATTGAGCCATCTAGTGAGGAGTTTAGCAGTATGCATGTGGTTGTAGATGTGTGCTTTGAAGATAGTATGCTTGTTATTGATGATGAGGTGAGTGATGTAGTGGCAAAATCATGTTATACTATCGATCAACATAGTGTTGATGTTCACTTCATGGACAATCCTATGTTTGACATGGATGCAACATGATCTTATGACAATCCACTATTTGAGGTTGATGTTGATCATTCACCTAAGTGGAGTTGGACTCGGTTTTCACCAACTACAGATTTGGTTTTTTGTTGCAGCAATTGGTGATGTTCCTGCATTCACAAATTTTGGTGTGGCTACACCTATTGTTTATGCAGTTGGCATGAGTGCATATGGCTCTCCTGTAGCTACGTCTTTTTTAGGGATTATTGGTGGTGATCAGGATCTATTCCAATTTATATTATGTGGGTGCATACAGGGAAGAAGAGGATGCACAAATATTTTATGGAGTTTCCTTCTGGTGACATTCTGACTTCTACATCAGCAACACAAGTTTTGGGTGCTATGTTGCAGGACATGTTGATGGTCTTGATGATATTGGCATGCAGTTCGTTCAGTGTTGACTGGGATGCCATGTACTTCTTCATTTGGGATCTAGGTGGAGGTTGGAGTTCATTGTATTGTCAAATTGCTTGAGGACAAGCAATCTTGGGGAGGGAGGGTTGTAATGTCCCCAATTTTGTCGACATCAAAGTTTCAGGGATTAGCCTATTATTGTGATCCTCGTAGGCTAATTATTGTGGATAGAGGGTCTTCTGTGGCAGTGGCTTGCCTTGGGAGGGTCTTATTTTCTCCACATTTCAGTAAGCTACAAGTTGGTCTTTGTTTGTCTCAGATCGGAATTTGTTTGGGCTTAGTTTTGTGTACTTACTATTTATGGTAAGTTGGTGTTGATCGAGATGGAGCCTTTCTATTTTTGGAAAGTGCATTTGGTCACATGGAGAAATAATAGGTATGACTCCTATTTCAGACGGCATATTTAAATGATGAGTATTTTGAGAGTTATTGTTTACCGTACAGGTAAAGAAAATGAACGCATACAGACAATAGAACATGAACAACAAAACTTATATTATTATTCGCAATAGTAGATGAATGATGCTTTACAATGATCCCAGATGGGATATAAATACTACCGCCGAACCTTCCCGAAGGAGTTCGTCGGCCACAACATTACATCCGCTACAAACTATTTACTCGTTGGCTACAAAATACAAAACACCAACGACAATCAATCCGTCGGCTACAGAATACAGAAACATCGCCGGACCATCGGCTACAGAATACAAAATACCGCCGGAACCATCCAATCGGCTAACACCATCCCCCCCAAAAAGAAAAGTCGTCTCCTAATGACTGACAAAATATCTTAGACAAATTAACAAACAAAATACATTAACAGAGTGACTACAACAAGAGAGATCTGCTTCTGACACATCACTGTCACCTTCGTCCCGTGCTTGTAGCCTCTGCTAACACAACACTGTCTCCTCAAGCTGACCTTGATAGCCACCTATGCTGCTTTCTCTATTTTCAATGCCTCGGTACCCTGAGCCAAGTGTCGCTGCACTGCCTCCAACTGGATGATCAGCTCCTCCCGAGCTCTCTACGCATCCACCAAGACAGCCTCACAGCCAACACCTGCTCCCACTGCCTCTGGTACACAAAAAGTCCATGCTTGCAGCAACTTCAACTCTTCTCAACTGGTCAGACTTCCACGACTGATATCTACAACGACTGGGGGTCCAAGGGGCAACGCCCCTGGCGGGGTCGAGGGGCAGCCTTAGTTAGCATCTGCAATTTGCTCCAGGAAAGCAGCTTGTGCATGGGCATTTCATCTAGCTGATAAGAGCAATGCTGTATTTGCTCAAGGAATTTTACTGGTAAAGTAATAATATCTTTGAGGATTGATTTTGCCTTCCCTCAGATCTGTATTGTTGAAGATCAGAATTTAGTTATTAACATTTTCAATAAATTTTCAGAGTTAGTGTGTGTTCAGAAAATTCAATAATTTGGTGTTCATCTGGCATAATGAACAATCTGTAATTCTTTCCTTACTGTCTGATTTGGCTTGGCCATCACCCATGATATTACTGAAAGTTGCCTTGCCTTTATAAGTGTGGAAAAAGTAATTGACAATCAGCAAACTTTGGGAGTTCATTTCATTGGTGTTAGAGCTTGCATGCAAAGTATTTAACGAAAAGTCAAACCACTATATAGTCAAGGAAACTGAAGTTTTAATCCAGTTAGGGTTATTACACATTTTATCTATATGTGCTTTAGCCAATACAATTTTTAATCAGTGATATCTACCCACCTCAATCAACATTCTGTAATAGTGAGGCTTTCTTAGAAAAGAGTTTTTACAGTATTGGTACACATCAGTTGTATCTCTCATTTTCTCTCTTTTCCGTTTGTTTCTGATTGTCTTGGTATATCATCACTCTCTTTTTGCAAGGTCTTATCAATTGCTATTTTGAAAATCTTCTATTTTGAAAATTATCAGTGAATCTGAATTAATACCTATAAAATTAAAAAAACATCTAGTTGAATTATCTTTTGCTGATCTGTAGTGAAATTTGCAATTTTTTGAAAACCACTTGTGTATTAAATATGCTGAATATGCTGGGAACTTCATATAGTAGTGACTGAATGTAATTCCCTGTTAGTTACAATAATTGTTTTGACTATTTCACACTGCTTAAATGAGACATGAAGCTAAACTCCGTACAAAGTATGGCATGAACATGCTATAACACAATCTTTAAATGAACTTTTTTAGTGTATTTGAATGGTTTTCCAGATTGTCTGATTGAGTCATCTTCAAATTATTTTGTAACACATGAGTACCATACAACACACTTTTGGAGACATGCAACTTTGATTGTACAAGCACTTGTATGATTGTGTGTGTGCCAGTGGTGACTTTGTATGGTATACAAAATCTTGTCATATACTAATAAGAAAATCTACTCGCATGGTGCCCGGGCATTAAAATAGACCATTTGGAGGTAAAGCATAGAAGAAATTGTGCTGTACATGGTAACAATGAAAGTAGATAATACAATGGTACTAGGACATATTATAGGTGAGTTTGTGCAATTTTCTGGTCATACAAAATAGAGATTAATTGTTTCACAGGTCGTATAATTATAAACCTCTTCCATACAAATTATACGGCTACAGGTTGTAGAACTAGAACATAATATGACAATATGATCTACTAATGGCATAGTTGCTCACAGTATGGTGGTCAGAACTTAGAAAAACAGGAATTTAATGTTTTTCCATTTGTTTCTGTGATGATACTTTAGTATGTTAACATTGTTGTAACTTCAATTTAATATGCTAATTGCGATACAGGTCCTCTGGTTAAAAAGCAGAACTTCTGAAGTTTGGCTTTATCGTCGAACAAATTATACTCGCAGCTTGGCTGTTATGAGTATGGTGTGTTATCCTGTCATCCTTTTATCCAAGTTGTTTCAAACTCACAAGTTAATAGTTTCCTTAAAAAAACCCTATTGGTTTTCAGGTGGGCTATCTCTTGGGTTTAGGTGATCGACATCCTAGAAATCTTATGTTGCATCGCCTCAGGTTTCTTTCTTGCTGTGTGTTAAAACGTATGATTTTTTATTTCTACAGTAAACTTGTTCATACTTCCATATTTGTTTATGAAGATATGTAACTTTATTTTATAATTTGTTTCAGTGGAAAAATTATACATATTGATTTTGGGGATTGCTTTGAAGCTTCCATGAATCGAGAAAAATATCCAGAAAAGGTATTTTGGGTGCTTGGACCTCTTTGTAAAGATACTTCTTCTGATAGTTTCTTCTAGTCAGCCTTATAGACTTCATAGCATCTTTCAATGTTTTCAATCAGGTGCCGTTCAGGTTAACTAGAATGCTTGTCAAAGCTATGGGGGTCAGTGGCATTGAAGGAAATTTTATATCAACTTGCAAAAATGTCATGGAGGTCCTTAGGTCAAATAAGGACAGTGTTATGGCAATGATGGAGGTAGTATAACATCCATATTGATGTAAACAACACCAGGCTTTTTGTTCCATGTATTAAGATACTCATTTCTGGCTGCAGGCATTTGTCCATGATCCTTTGATAAACTGGCGTCTGTTTAACATCAATGAAGTTCCTCATATGTCAAATCTTGCTGGTGCTCATGCTCAACCAGTAGTAAATGATGATGAGTCAATGGCTGCGCCACCTCATGTGCACCAGCAAGGAGCTCATGAAAGGGAACTTTTGGAGGCATGGATATTCAATTTTATAGTCAAGCGTATTTGTAGGTTCTTTCCTACACATAATTGACTTTAAACAATTTGATTTGGTTATTTGCAGGCAGTAAACCACTTAGGTGATGCAAACGAGTTTCTGAATGAACGAGCTGTGGCTGTGATGGCCCGTATGTGCAACAAGCTTACTGGACAGGATTTCCCATCTGGTACTGCTGGGTCTGTCCCTCTCAATTCAGCCTTGTATTCAGTTGATCGGAGTGGTCTCGGTATTGGAGATACGCGTGAAGTGGAGCCTGGATTGACAGTTGAATTCCAAGTTCAGAAGCTAATTGCTCAAGCAAAATTACATGAAAATTTGTGTCAGAGCTTTGTTGGGTAAGTTGTTCACTATGAATGTCTAAGTAAAACAAATTTGCAGCTATATTTTCGAACAGTTAAATCTGATGAACAATGGCTATTGTTATATTCACTTCATTATATTTCTAAATATTTGCACTTTATTAGAGTTCACAAGTAGGTTGCTGACAACTTAAGGTGCCATATCTTTTTGGTGTTCTACAGCATGAAACAGACTGTTATTTGTATAATTACGTTTGTATAAAGTAGGCCCACCTATCTTGTTACACTTTTGAAAAAGCTTTGTCTATAGGATTTTCTTCTTATTGGTTCCATAATATGTGGGTTATGTAGGACAATAGGCCATAAAAGAGAGAAGACCAAGGTCTTTGTGACCCAAAATAGCAGCATCTTCTGCAGGAGATATATTTGGTGAAGATTCAGAAGTACAATATTATCAACTCTGTTAGCCGACTGGATGGTTCCGGCGGTATTTTGTATTTTGTAGCCGACGGTCCGGCGGTGTTTCTGTATTTTGTAGCCGACGGTCTGGCGGTGTTTCTGTATTCTGTAGCCGACGTCGTCGGTAAATAGTTTGTAGCGGATAGAATAATTGTGGCCGACGGACTCCTTCGGGAAGGTTCGGCGGTAGTATTTATATCCCGTCTAGGATCTTTGTAAATCATCATTCATCTACTATTGCGAATATAATTCTACTATTCTACTATTATTGTCTATATGCGTTGATTTCTTTACCTATATGGTAAACATTTGGCGCCGTTGCCTTATGAATCTGGAAGGTGGGAGGAATGAAGATTAATGCCAAATCAGCTTAACAAGGATCGAAATAAGGCAAAGGAAAAAGATGAAATCCGTACTGCGCAAGAGAATTTAATTCTGGCATAGCAAGCCAAACACCGACGGAGATTTCAGAAGATTGTCGGCGGACACCGGAGCGCAGAAGAATTGTTGGAGGAGACTCGGCAGCGGGTGGAATTGGTGGAAGAAGCACGGGAGGAGTTCTTGAACTTGTGTTCGCCAAGGGAGGAAAACTCTGACGGAAGAGCATCAACTTGCATGGCTCGCAGTGCCGATGGAGCACGAGCGTGGAGTGATCTCTTCGTCCAGGATAGACTTCCGCGGGAAACAATTTCAGAGGATTCTTCTTCTTCACCAAGGTTCGCAGCTGTCGACACCTCCGGTGCGGGAGTGCAAACCACCGGTGTGGGAGTGCCGACCGCCAGTGTGGAAGTGCCGACCGCCAGTGTGGGAGTTCGGACTGCCGGTGTGGGAGTGCCAACCGCCAGTGTGGGAGTGTCGATTGCCAGTGTAGGAGTGCAGACCTCCAGTGTGACAGTGCAGACCTCTAGTGTTGCAATGGCGGGACCCAAAGAGAAGCTGTCGAAATTTGAAGGCGATGGTACAGCCGACCCCATCCGACATTGTAAGACATGTGAGACGATCTAGCGGGCAAATGGAATCACAAATGTCGACGAATGGGTCAGGCAATTTTCGGCAACCCTACGGGGTGTGGCGATTGATTGGTTTTCGGATACGGATCCACAAAAGCTGAATACTTGGGATAACATTAAAAAAGAGTTCTTGGCGGAGTTTAAACTCTTGTGGGATGATAATGAAATCGTAGCGAAAATTTTCAATACCAAGTAGGGGAAGTACGAAACTGTCTGTGTCTATGCCAGGAGATTAAAAGACTTAATAAACAAAATGGAAAGCAAGCCGGCGGACAGATTGCAGAAAAGATGGTTCGTGGACGGCCTACGATCGAAGTTGCGAAGGAAAATGAAAATTGTGCCCCCGTCATCATATGTGGATGCGTATAGCAAAGCACTAGACCTTGAAAGTGAGCAGAAGACAAAGAAGAAGAAAACTAGCTCCTCTGATTCGGATGACGACGAGCCTGACGGAGATGATAATAGCGATGACGAAGGCAGCAGCAAGAAGGTTCGTGCCCTACAGAAGGATATGGTTCATATGATGTGTGATGTCCCCTTCTAGCTAGAGACATCACTTTAGCTTGTGATTAGCCTATCAGAGACCCTCGTAGGCTAGTAGGATTGGTTAGAGGGTCACCTTGGTGTGGAGATCTTCCAAGGACCTGAGAAGAGTACACTTCTGGGTTGCCAGAGTTTGTTTATTATGAGTTTGGCTTGGTCAGGCTATTTTTAGCAATTTTGGAGTTATAAAGGTGGACCCCTGCTATTTTTAGAAAAGGGGTATGGTCATATGCAGCTCTATCATGTTAGCTCCCGGTTCAGACGACATTCAAAAATGTTGAGTAATAATGGAGATATTAATGTTTATTTAGTTAGAATAAACATTATTGGTTTTGAGCTTATATTATTAAGTTATAATATGTTTTTATATTATAACTTAAGTGAGGGTCATGATATCATAAAAGGGGGCCATATTTCAATTAATTGTGGGTCCAAGCTTATGGGAAAATTAAAAGGGGTTTTCTAAGTTTTAATGTAATAACATTTTTTATGTTATTATTATATTCTTTTATCCCACATTGAGCGTAGAGCCTCATTCTGGAGTTGAGGAGTCTTTATAAACAAACCTTGTCTTCCTTCAAGAGCATGTTATGAGAATTATTTAAAACCAGGGTTTCTACAAATTCGAGAAGAATTCAGACTGTGGAGGACGTAGTTTCTTCAGAGTTGATGCAATTTGAAGGTGTGAAATATCACCCGAATTTTGCCTGTGAGTTGGCTTCATCCAGAAGTCAATATTGTGTTTCAGTAGGAGAAAATTGGATGGATCTGTTTGCAGATTTATAACAGCAGCTACAGTACCGTGAACAGTGCGCTACAGTGTCGTGAATAGTGCGCTACAGTACACGTGAACAGTGCCGTGAACAGTGACGTGAACAGTGCCCGTGAACAGTGACGTGAACAGTACCGCGCTACAGTAAATTCAAAATCAGAGATTTAATATTGCAGATTTTGATAGGCGCTGCCTAGAGAGGGAGTAATCAGCAGCGTGTTTGCATTTTGGAGTCAAAAATCAGGTTTTTTCAACTATTAATGCTGATGTTTTTTTTTATGTATTCTTCCAACAATAAACATTGTATAAATTGTATGAGCCGTCTGAATAAATGAATTCGATCAGCATTATAATTAGATTTGAGTTATAATTTTGGGTAAATTAGTTTCAATATTTGTATTCTCTTTTATAAAAAAAAAAAAAAAACCAGAAGCAGCTTGAAACATTCAAGAACCAACAAAAAAACAATCATTACACTCAGGGAAACAAACAGTGATCAGCATAGAGCCTATTTGGGGTTCTTACAGTGGTATCAGAGCCTAGTTCCTGCCATCCTGAGGGTTTGGGAGTCATATGCAGCCACTGGAAATTGGACCACACAGGTACTATACCCGCAGGAGAGCTTTGATTGACAGAGAACAGCTACAGGAAACAGGAAATATGGAAGAGAGGTATGATGGTAGTCCACCTAGAAACAGGAGGAATAATGATGATCAGGATACCAGAGAATTCTTTCGTGCAATGGTTACAGGGCAGCAGCAGATGACACAGGCATTACAGGCACTCACTACTATGGTAGAAAGGATGAACCCACCTGTTAGACAGAATGGGGAACAGGGAGTACAGGGAGATAACAGGAGTGCTACAGGTAATCAGAGACCACAACGGACCCATTCTAGAACAGCTGATAGGCCTACACGCCCTACATTTGTTCCGGAGGAGCCAGAAGAAGCTCCGACAGAGGAGGCGGCAGGAGACCCCGTATTTGCAGATGCACTCATGGCTGCAAATGATGAATGGGAATTATTAGCTCCACAGGTTCGGGAGAGGATGACCTTTGAACGCTTTGTTAATCAGAGGAGAGAGCATTACAGGTCACTCAGACAGGATAGGAGGCCTAGAGGTCAAAATAGTGAGCTAAAGAGGGCTACAGGCAAGCTTACTATGCCTACATTTGATGGGAGTGGTAAGATGACAGCTCAAGCTTGGATTCATAAGCTTGACACATTTTTGGCACTGAGGCCAATGACAGAGATTGAAGCTATCAAATATGCCACCTTGCATTTGGAGGGAGTAGCACATGATTGGTGGTACCATGGTATGGTAACACTTCAGCATAACCAGGTGACAGAGTACCAGGACTTCGTGGATAAGTTGGTTGAAAGATTTGATAAGAAAGATCCAGAGATTTACTTCCGGGACTTAGCACAGTTGAAACAGACAGGCAACTTGGAGTATTTCATTGGTGAATTTCAGCGGTTGGCAGTGATGGTGCCAAACATTTCAGAGCGTAGATTGATAGTTCTTTTCATTGAGGGCCTATCCGAACCACTGAGAGGGTGGATAAAGGCATTTGATCCTATTTCTTTACAAGAAGCGATGAAAAAGGCAAGAAGTATGGAACATGCAGTCCTAACAAACAAATTTCAGTCCAAAGGAGCATCTTCTAGTAAGGATAACAAACCATTTTATAAAAAACCAGAGAGGACTGATTTTAAAAATGATTCTAAAGATAAAACTCCAGCACCTTTTGACAGGGAAACATTAAATGATTTGAGGAAGAAAAAATTATGTTTCTACTGTAAGGGACCCTATGATGCAAACCATGATTGTCCTCTTAGGCCAAAGGGAAAAGCTAACAGAGTTATGTGGGCATACTATGAGGAATCAGAATCAGATAATTCAGATCAGCAGTCTGATATAGAGGAAATGGATGGTGGAAAAGAGGAAGACAAGGCTGAAAACTTGTTTGAAATGGAGTCCAAGGATGGGGAAGGAGATGGGCAACTTAGGGAAGCTCGTCTCACTAGTATTAAGCAAGAAGGATCATTCCGGATGAGAGGAGTACTTGCTGGACAGCGAGTTATAACTTTGGTTGATACAGGTGCCACTCATAATTTCATCGATGCTAGGATGGTGGAGAAGCGTGGCATACAAACAGAGGAGTTTGGGGGAATTAGAGTGAGGGTAGCGGATGGCTATGTTCTCAATTGTGATCGTAAGATCACTAGACTCCCATTGAAAGTTAATAATTATGACTTTAAGGCAGATTTCTATGTTGTGCCTATGGGAGATACAGATATAGTTCTTGGGATGAGTTGGTTGCACGATATTGGTGAGTTCACTCTTAACCTCAAGGAGATGGAGATGAGGTTTAAAGTGAATGGGAAGACACATATCCTTAAGGCAATTAGGGATAGTGATCTCAGGATGGTCTCTTTTCGGAGGATGGCTAGATTGATTCGACATAATCAGGTAGAATGGGCAGCAGAGTGCATGTTAATGCCATCACAGGAGGGACAGCAGAAGATTGAATATCCTCCTGATATTCAGGAGCTTAGAGTTAAACACTCTAAGGTGTTTAGTGACATTCCACC
This sequence comes from Cupressus sempervirens, assembly GCA_028749045.1. Taxonomy (NCBI): domain Eukaryota; kingdom Viridiplantae; phylum Streptophyta; class Pinopsida; order Cupressales; family Cupressaceae; genus Cupressus; species Cupressus sempervirens. The sequence continues at coordinate 766,900,060 of CM053784.1, read as the reverse complement.
AGGTAGACCACCAGACAGGGGTATTGAGCACATCATTGAGTTAGAGGAGGGGGCTAAGCCCATCATGATTACACCTTATAGGCATCCGAAGAGGTTGAAGGATGAAATTGAGAAAACCATAAAGGAGTTACTTGCTATGGGCCACATTAGACCAAGTAAGTCTCCTTTTGCTTCTTCAGTGGTGTTAGTAAAGAAGAAGGATGGGACATTGAGGATGTGCATTGATTACAGGGTGCTTAATAGGAAGACAATTAAAAACAGGTACCCCATTCCCAGGATCGATGAGTTGATAGATGAGCTTCATGGAGCTTGCTTCTTCTCAAAGATAGATTTGAGATCAGGTTATCACCAGATCAGAGTTAGAGAGCAGGATATTGAGAAGACAGCCTTCAGATGTCATTGTGGCCATTTTGAGTTTGTAGTTATGCCATTTGGGCTAACTAACGCACCCGCTACTTTTCAGGCAACAATGAATAGGGTTTTCCATCTTCAGTTGAGGAGATTTGTACTTGTCTTCTTCGATGATATCTTGGTATATAGTAGATCTTGGGAGGAGCACTTAGTTCACCTTGACACGGTGTTGGATATATTGGGCAGAGAATCCTTGTATGCAAAGGAGTCGAAGTGTGATTTGGGCATGACAGAGTTGTTGTACTTGGGTCACATCATCAGTGCAGAGGGCGTACGCATGGATCCTGAAAAGATTCGTGCCATTGTGGAGTGGCCTTCACCGGTGAACCTTACACAGTTGAGGGGCTTTCTGGGACTATGTGGTTTCTACAGGAGGTTTGTGGATGGATATTCCAGGCATGCAGCACCCTTAACAGATTTGATGAGAAAGGGAGCTTTTTTGTGGACTCCTGAGGCACAGGAGTGTTTCGAGAAATTTAAGGAGTTGATGACTTCTTGTCCAGTGTTAGCATTACCAGATTTCAACAAACCTTTTGAGCTACACTGTGATGCTTCCGGAGAGGGCATTGGAGCGGTGCTTATGCAGGAGAAGCACCCTATTGCTTATGAGAGCAGGAAATTGAGAGGGCCAGAGCGGAGCTTCAGTATATATGATAAGGAGATGTTAGCCATTATGCATGCTTTGGCTAAATTCAGGCAATATTTGGTAGGTAGCAAATTTTGTATCAAAACCGACCATAATAGCCTAAAGCATTTTCTAGGGCAGCGAGATCTCAATGATAGGCAACAAAAGTGGGTGAGCAAGTTACAGTCCTATGACTTTGATATTACATATTTTAAGGGGACGCAGAATGTAGTTGCTGATGCCTTATCACGTAGGCCCCATTTGAGCTTATTGACAGACATATCGGAGGATTGGAGACACTTGATCCTTGCAGAGTATGCGAAGGATACTTGGGCAACTGGATTCATAGATGGGACTATTCAGGACAACAGATACACCCTTGTGAATGAGCTCATCATTTACAAAGGGCGAATATTTTTGGTCCCAGTATCAGCGGTGAGAAGGATGGTTCTGAAATCTTTTCATGATTCACCTATGGCAGGACATCCTGGTTTCTACAAGACTTACCGGCAGATTAGAGAGCGCTTCACATGGAAGGGGCTCAAAACAGAAGTACTTCAGTATGTTAGGGAGTGTCTCACTTGCCAGCAGAATAAGCAGGAACACTCCTATCCAGCCGGTTTACTACAGCCACTTCCGATTCCTGATAGGAAGTGGGAGTGTTTGTCTATGGACTTTATCACAGGACTACCTAGAGCCCAAGGCAGGGACTGTATATATGTGGTTGTGGATCGCCTTACGAAGTTTGCACACTTCTTTCCGATCACTGCTACATACACTGCTACACAAGTGGCAGAGTTGTTCTTCAAAGAGATATTCAGATTACATGGCTTACCTCGGAGCATTGTGAGTGACAGAGATAGCAGGTTTATGAGTCACTTTTGGCAGGAGTTATTCAGGTTGTGTGCGACAGAGCTCACTCCGAGTACTAGCTACCACCCTCAGACAGATGGTCAGACAGAGATAGTGAACAAATGGGTGGAGGGATATCTCAGAAATTATATAGCAGGGCAACAGAAGGCATGGGTAAAGTGGATTTATCTCTGTGAGTATTGTTACAACACCACTTATCACATGTCTATTCAGATGTCACCCTTTATGGCCCTGTATGGGTATGAGGCACCCAATTTTATGGATCTGCTTTTGAGTGACAGTAGAGTGCCCAGTGCAGGTGATTTGTTACAGGAGAGTCAAGACATTGTTAAGACTCTCAAGGATAATATAACTAAGGCACAAAATCAGCAGAAGCAATACGCAGATCAAAAGAGGACTGAGCGGACTTTTGAGGTTGGAGATATGGTGTATCTTATGTTGCAGCCATACCGTCAATCCACTCTCAAGAAGAATGGTGCCGAGAAACTTAAGCCACGATACTATGGTCCATTTAGGATTATCAGGAAAGTGGGAGAGGTGGCTTATGAGTTAGACTTACCGGCAGAGAGCAAGGTGCACAATGTTTTTCATGTGTCACGTCTCAAGAAGGCGTTGGGGCATCATATTGTGCCTTCTACAGTATTACCGCCCCTGGATGATGAGGGAAAACTTGTTTTGATTCCGGAGGCTATCATTGATTTCAGAGAAAGGAACTTGAGGAGACGTACCATCCGGGAATATTTGGTGAAGTGGAAGGATTTGCCGGTAGAGGATGCTACTTGGGAGAGCGAGGAGATTTTACAGCATCCAGAGTTGATATTGCTTGAGGACAAGCAATTTCAGGGAGGGTGGACTGTGATGTCCCCTTCTAGCTAGAGACATCACTTTAGCTTGTGATTAGCCTATCAGAGACCCTCGTAGGCTAGTAGGATTGGTTAGAGGGTCACCTTGGTGTGGAGATCTTCCAAGGACCTGAGAAGAGTACACTTCTGGGTTGCCAGAGTTTGTTTATTATGAGTTTGGCTTGGTCAGGCTATTTTTAGCAATTTTGGAGTTATAAAGGTGGACCCCTGCTATTTTTAGAAAAGGGGTATGGTCATATGCAGCTCTATCATGTTAGCTCCCGGTTCAGACGACATTCAAAAATGTTGAGTAATAATGGAGATATTAATGTTTATTTAGTTAGAATAAACATTATTGGTTTTGAGCTTATATTATTAAGTTATAATATGTTTTTATATTATAACTTAAGTGAGGGTCATGATATCATAAAAGGGGGCCATATTTCAATTAATTGTGGGTCCAAGCTTATGGGAAAATTAAAAGGGGTTTTCTAAGTTTTAATGTAATAACATTTTTTATGTTATTATTATATTCTTTTATCCCACATTGAGCGTAGAGCCTCATTCTGGAGTTGAGGAGTCTTTATAAACAAACCTTGTCTTCCTTCAAGAGCATGTTATGAGAATTATTTAAAACCAGGGTTTCTACAAATTCGAGAAGAATTCAGACTGTGGAGGACGTAGTTTCTTCAGAGTTGATGCAATTTGAAGGTGTGAAATATCACCCGAATTTTGCCTGTGAGTTGGCTTCATCCAGAAGTCAATATTGTGTTTCAGTAGGAGAAAATTGGATGGATCTGTTTGCAGATTTATAACAGCAGCTACAGTACCGTGAACAGTGCGCTACAGTGTCGTGAATAGTGCGCTACAGTACACGTGAACAGTGCCGTGAACAGTGACGTGAACAGTGCCCGTGAACAGTGACGTGAACAGTACCGCGCTACAGTAAATTCAAAATCAGAGATTTAATATTGCAGATTTTGATAGGCGCTGCCTAGAGAGGGAGTAATCAGCAGCGTGTTTGCATTTTGGAGTCAAAAATCAGGTTTTTTCAACTATTAATGCTGATGTTTTTTTTTATGTATTCTTCCAACAATAAACATTGTATAAATTGTATGAGCCGTCTGAATAAATGAATTCGATCAGCATTATAATTAGATTTGAGTTATAATTTTGGGTAAATTAGTTTCAATATTTGTATTCTCTTTTATAAAAAAAAAAAAAAACCAGAAGCAGCTTGAAACATTCAAGAACCAACAAAAAAACAATCATTACACTCAGGGAAACAAACAGTGATCAGCATAGAGCCTATTTGGGGTTCTTACATGATGGAGTTTAAAAATATGAAAAAGGAGCCAAAAGGCAATGAGCTGTGGTACACAGAGTGTAAGACAGACAAGCATACTAAAGGATCGTGTCCAAAGAACCAATTTTGTGACATTTGTCAGATCATGGGCCATTCGACAAAGGAGTGCCCCTTTAACATGAAGACAAGAGGATCTCTGCAGGTGTTTCTCACACAGGAGGCTTTCTCGTCGGGTAGTAGCGGAAACATGAATACCGCCGGTGCTACATCCAGAGGATATAGGAATAATAACAGAGGGCAAAATAATAACAATAATAATGGGAGCCGAAGTCGAACTCAGTATGATGCAAATGGACGGCCGATCGTTCAATTCCGAGCGTGTAATTTGTGGGGTCATTTTGCGCGGGATTGTACAGTGGAAAACACACCGAAATTATTATGCAGATGGTGTGGATCCGGCGATCACGAAAATTCCAAGTGTCCAAAGGCTGGAGTAAACTTGATCACTGTTGGCACGGATGTAGAGGAGGTTCTGGCAATTACACGGAGGCAAGCGGAGGAAAAGAGAAAAGTGGGGGAAGCGCAGGCAGACATTGCAAAGGCATCGTCGATGGGGACATCTCAGTTGAAGGATATCACCGAGACCTTGGCAAGGAACTTCGCAGAACAAAACATTGCACGATAGATCTTACAAACGTAGATACCGGTCAAGATAAGTGACCTCCTTCTCACAATGCCCCAGTTATGGACGGCCATTCTGAATCATACACCGTTTCCGAAAGCACCGGACACAGGAAGGGATAGTAGGGAAGTGATGACAACAGACCCAATGTTGCTGGCACTCACATCCGGACGGCATCCGGCGGTCGTTGAGATGGGGATTTTGGGAAATGTTTTGATAGACACAATTGTCGACGGAGGGTCTGGCGTGAATGTCTTACCAGAGGATACTTGGAAGAAGTTGGGGAAGCCGACGCTGTGGCCACCTACATTCCAGTTGCTCACGACGGACCAGCACGGGATCAAACCGTTGGGAACCTTAAGGGTGCAAACGGTAACTATTGGTACGCAACCATTTTTATTGGATTTTGTGGTTATTCCATTGAAAAGAAAAGGATATGATGTTATTCTGGGACGAGATTGGTTGGTGCAAGCAAAAGTAAAGCATGATTGGAAACGAAATACCCTATCAATGGAGGCCGGAGGCAAAAGATTCACAATTGACCTGCACACACAAATGGTCGGCGAGGAGGTAGCATCGTCAGATTCAGAAAGCGACGACAAAAATTGATGATGAAGGAAAGAAGAGAATGGAACCGGACAAAGAAGGAATATTGAGACTAGATGGAAGATCGAATGATGACGAGCTAGACTCGGTGAATGGCCTTTAGCATTGGCAGATAGAAGACTACGAACTGTTTCCGAGTTGCAATATGTTAACGGTCGACGAACGTGACAAAACAAAGGAAAATGAATGTCTGGAGGAATGCAGGGAAGCGGAAGAAGGAAAAGCTGCCATGGCTGAAGCTGAGGGGAAGAACATATAGTTTGAACACAGAAAAACGAAAGATCCCACTGTCCATACTCGTCTCCCAAATGCCTTGGACTCCATACAACCTTGGTATATAATAATGGTGCTGGCTAATCTCCAGACAAAATGCACCAAAGACAAAAAAAAGTCAAACATGATTCTTTTTCAGATTCACGAAAACACAGTGAAATTTTTTCAACAATTTTGTTGTTTTTGATCACAAAATATACAGATCATGAAGATCAGATGCTGAAAATTTCAAAAAAATTCATTGTGTTTTCATTTTTTTGAAGTTTAGTCAATGGTACAATGTTTATCTATTCTGTCGTCATCTTGGTAGGCTAAATTGAAGAAGGGATGAGTGGTTGGCACGATCAATTATTTTTTGATAGTGAAATAAATAATATTATTTCAATCTCATAAAATAACAGTATAAGGGAAATCTTAGAATCTACCTTTTGGTTATAAAATTAAATTAAAAAAATAAAGCAATGTTGCATGGGTATGCATACCCACACCCGTAGGATGCATACCCAAGTACACTATGTGGAGAGTATCATAGCTAAGGACCTTGATTAAGATTTCTGATTTTTGTTTGCATATCAGCTTGTTTTTTATCAAGCTTAATTCAATACGTAATCAGTTTGAAACTTTGATATAATACTAGTTAACAATAAACTTTATCACTGTTCAAGTGAGAAGTTTATCATGTGCAATATGTCATTGTGTAAAATCCCAAACTGTCTGCAGGTAATTTGCTAAATCATGCCATCCAAAATGACTTCTCCTTAATGCCCAAACTCAGCCGCAATGATTGATATCCCTAGCCATCCACTGGAATGCAAAATGCTTGTGTAGATGACGTGCAAGGGGTTGTTGCTCAGATGTCACTCCCCTAATACCTCAGCATGCTGCCAGAGTGTGATGCAGATCCCAGCAAATGCAACATTGACCTCCCAATCAGACGTCTCAACACCAAATGCAGGAGTGAAGACGCATCTTCCTTAATTTCGACCACGGCTGCCAATATTCAGACTTCCAGTACCAATTCGAACACCAAGGTAGTCTCCTAGCAAAGACACACGATCTCATCAATTCAATATTTGAACACTAATAGAAATCTCTACAATTCAGCCAACGTCTCAATTTACAGACTCCAATATCAGCTTCTTTGCAGACATAGGCAAAACAGTAGGAGTAAAGTAGCAAATTGTTATAAATCAGCAATAATTTGCACAACATTCAGAATTCTTAGAATTAAGAAACCAATACCCCAGTCACAGAAAAACACAGTAGGGAGATCTATCCAATGAAGCCACTATACATCAGCAGTAACTCCAAACCAACTAAAGAAACTCAGAGATCCCCTTATACATCAGCAAGGGCATATAGTTAAGACCCCAGGAAAAAGCCACAAAGGCACAAAATCAAATATATAATCAAACATGTCTTTCCCAATCAAATGAACTGTCATTTATAAGCTTTCGTTGGCAGAAGTTTCCATGTAACTCCACTTCAGAAATCATGGAAGTTTTCCAAAAGAACTCAATCACTAGAAACTTTCCAACTTGCTTTTTAGAAATATCTCTTAAAGTCATTATCATAATAATAGAAACATTATTATAATAATGCAACTCAAGGTATAATAAATAAATAAGAGCTCATGGAATCATTAACCTGATTAACTGCAGGTGACGATCAACTGCCAAACCACCCACTCCCCTACCAAAAATAGCAACTACTAAAAATAGTAAATCCACAACTGAGACCCCCAAAACGCCTTATCAGCTTATGAGGGTCGCTATGGTGAACTAACTTGGCCAACTGTAGGAACCTACTAAAAATGGGGACATTACAATCCTCCCTCCCTAAGATTGCTTGCCTCCAAGCAATCCTAAAGTAAAATGAACACACAATCAACCTGGATCCCAAAGGTAGAACTGTGTACCATACCTATTGTGTACACATAACTCTTGTTGCATCAATACCCAAATAATAGACACCAACATCAGAATCATCTGAAAACTAACCTAAGGTGTTGATGAAGGTTGTTACCCATCGGAACTCAACGCAACTGAAATACCAACTCTGCCAATACCTAAGTCCCCATCAAATTGATACTCACACCCAACTGCACTGTGGAGATGGTGACAATCATAAGTACCCAAAACACTACCACCAACTCCAACTTCTGCCAAACTGTCCTGGGTGTGTAGAGACTGTAAGGGGTCAAATTTGTAGCTATCAATCCTATCTGTGAAGGATGATGCTAACCCATCCCATAATGGATGGTATGAAACTGGAGGCAACCCACACCGACGTGAAACTAAATCCTCTACCTGTGGGCCAAAATAAAAGTGATGAGCATTCCTCATAGTATAATGTCCATAAAAACTCCCAATCTCTATCAAGAACTCATCAATATCAGTCTGGGAATCAAAAGATGGCTCCAATCTCTGACGCTGAATTGCTGGTCGGCTAGGATCATGGGCAATCCTCTCAACAAACCCAACCTCAAAAACCCTATTGGGAAGCGTTGTAGCCAAGGTCTCTATAATCTTTCCCACCAAACGTCGTATAGCATGAGAGCCTCGAATGAGAGTACCCTCAAAAACCCTGTATGAATCCTCTTGCAAATTTGAGCTCTCAAGAAAATACTCCATGAATGACTCAGTGCAGTAGAATTTATATGTGGAAGCATCAACCTGCTCCCCTGCAACCCACAACTGATCCCTATCAAAATTTGGCACCACCAATTGTCCAATGCTATCAGCTGTATGAGATGAAGAAATAGATTTGCTTTTAGCAGAAGGAAGCAAATCAACATGAGAGCCCAACTCACTTAATACTCTCACCTCATCCGTACCTACTGCACCCATATCTTGGACGGATGTGTTGGCCACATCATTACGTCCATCATCCCCAACCGTAGAAGCAAATTCATCATCAACCACAATATGCAACTGAATTGGATTTGGGGCTGGTGTGGTCTGAACATGCTCCAAATCTACGGTCACCTCATCCAATCGTGACTGTGACTCTTGAAGAGCCCACTGAGTACACTGAAGAGAGTCCACAATCACCTCAAGCTCATGGGTGAGCTCCACCAACTCCTTTTCTTTCTCTAGCAATGTCTCATGACAGGTGCTACCCCACTCTAGAAGGTAATCTCAGTCAACAACTAGCTGTGAGTAATTATGCTTCAAGATCCTAATAGATTCTCGAAGCACATAAACCTCTGCTAGAGAATGAATACTATCACTGCTCTCATCAAACATAGGAGCACCCCAACCAAATGTAGCTAGCATTTGACAGACAACATCATAATGTCCAAGAGCTGAAAAAATGTCACTATCACTCATCTTCAGCTGACTGGTCACATGATGTCTCTGTAACCCCTGACTCCTATGCAATCTCTCTGTCTCACTAACTACACTATGATAGGAAACTGAATCAGAACAACCCACCCCAAGATAAGTCATACATGTGCCATCATCCTCGCACAACTCTTCATCCAATGAAAGCCCTCACAATATCAATCTCCTCACATGTCTTAGTTTCCACCTCAATCGTAAGATCATGTAAACATCAATCCTGGGACTCATCCAAAACCTCCTCGGAGTCATCACCCAAATTCTGATAAGGGATATCATACCCAATGCAGCTCATAGCATCATCAGATGTGTCCATATCATCTGCATCCACATCTCCCGACTTCGTTGTAACACCTATATCACCAACATCATAGTTGGGTGACTCCATATGTGCTTTGGTCCCACCTAAGGAAGCAAGTGCCTCTTGTAATGGAGCAAGACTATAGTATAAGTAGCCAATAACAACACCCTCCTCTGGCGAGTCTGGAAAGTTAGTGACAACTACATGATCAATTGCCTTTGAACTAACCATAGCGACTACTTTGGGAGCCTCAACTTGTTGAAGCTCAATGCTACTATCCATCACGGGCACATCTACATGTCCCTGTGAAACAAGTTCATCATCAACACTGCAGATGGGGCTAGCAAGTATCGTACTAAATATAGGTACATCAACATCATGGACACCTGTGGGGGAAAACTCAAGCTTCCTTCCCTGCAACCTCAATGTCAGCCTTCTAAAGGCGGAAACCATAACCTCACTACCCTCTCAACTATCGCTAAATTCGACAAGCTCTCTGCCAACCTCTGTTGATGAAGCTTAAGTTTCTTCGTACTCTCCCACAAGGTATTCATTTTTACGCTAACTTCCTCATTACTTCACCTACTTCTATAATTGCCAGTCCTATGTCTGTCCATAGCTAAAGAAGTTAAAGTGCTGGTCACTCTAGTAATCAGATCTTAAAATCTTCAAAGTCAGCACTGAACAAAATAAAAACTGATCCCAATTCTTATAGGTTGGCAGGAAACCGCTTTGGTACCACTGTAAAAACCTGAACTGTCTGCAGGTAATTTGCTAAATTGTGCCACCCAAAATGACTTCTCCTTAATGCCCAAACTTAGCCGCAATGTTTCATATCCTTGGCCGTCCACTGGAATGCAAAATGCTGGCGCAAATGACGTGCAAGGGGCTGTTGCTCAGATGTCACTCCCCTAATACCTTAGTATACTACCAAAATGTGATGCAGATCCTAGCAAATGTAACGTTGACAACACCAAACGTAGGAGTGAAGACACATCTGGTCCATTATGCTGCTATCGACCAATATTTTCCTTAATTTCGACCACGGTTGCCAATATTTAGACTTCCAATACCAATTTGAACACCAAGGTAATCTCCCAACAAAGACACACAATCTCCTCAATTCAATATTTGAACACGAACATAAATCTCCACAATTCAGCCAACGTCTCAATTTCCAAACTCCAATGTCAGCTTGTCTGCAGACACAATCAAAACAGGAGTAAAGTAGCAAAATTATTATAAATCGGCAATAATTTGCACAACATTCAGAATTCTCAGAATTAAGAAACCAATCCCCCAGTCATAGAAAGACACAGGAGGGAGATCTATTCAATGAAGCCACTATACATCAACAATAACTCCAAACCAACTTCAAAAACTTAGAGACCCTTATAAATCAGCAACAGCATACGTTTAAGAACCTAGGAAAAAGCCACAAAGGCACAAAATCAAATATATAACCAAGCGTGTCTTTCTCAATCAAATGAGTTCTCATTTATAAGCTTTCATTGGCAGAAGTTTCCATAAAACTCCACTTGAGAAATCATGGAAGTTTCCCGAAAGAACTCAACACTAGAAACTTTCCACTTGCTTTTTAGAAATATCTCTTAAAGTCTTTATTATAATAATATAAACATTATAATAATGCAACTCAAGGAATAATAAATAAATAAAAGCTCATGGAATTATTAACCTAATTAACTGCAGATGATGACCAACTACCAAGCCACTCACTGCCCTGCCAAAAGTAGCAACTACTAAAAATAGTAAATCCACAATTGAGACCCCCAAAATGTTGTGTCAGCTCACGAGGTCGCTATGGTGAACTGACTTGGCCAATTGCAAGAACCTGCTAAAAATGGGGACATTACACATTGTTATATGATTTATTATCTTCTTATTCATGTTTAAAGTTTGCCTTCTCTGTTATGCATCTAAACATTTAGCATATATTATTATTACAAACATATTGCAAATCTGAAACAGAAAACAATACATTACATTTGCAAACTTTATCGCTGTTCTTGTTTTGAAAAACCATTGCTATGACTCATTGTCAAATTTTCTATATAAATATTGAATTATATTTTTAAAAAATTCTAATGTACACAAGTACCGCTGTCCCCTATTTTGAAAAATAGTTGTACCTGTACTCATACCCCTAAGTACCCAAGTAAAGTGACTTTACTGAAAGAGTAATAAAATATAAAGTGACTTTATCATGAACAGAAAGTTATAAAATGAATTTATTTAGTTCATTAAGCCTTCTTGAAGGGGGACAAACCTATTAGAGTGAGAAAAGTTTATAACACATTGTGATTTGAGGTCCAGACACAGTTTAGAAAATCTATTTAAGGAGTTTCCTTCCTTCTCCTAGGATGATGATATATTCATTTGATACTTGATAATTTTTCCTTGTTTTTGGTTTGACAGTAGTAACCATATCTGAGTATCAGAATACTGTGTACTCATAGGTTGGACAGAAATCCAGCACTACTTGAGAGGTGGACTCACTCATGGTTCATCATTGAGCAGATCTTGCATCATTGTAAACAGGTTTTGGAGGAAAAAGTATGCATGTTCTAACATTGTAACAATAATATATATAATTTTACAACCATGCATGTTTTATATCAGAATCATTCCATAGATTTGTGTTTGTAATCACTTATTTCCTTGGAAATCTGTGTCGTTTCCTTTGGATGTTTAGTGTGCATGTTGTTATTTGCAACAGGAACCCATATCGAATTTGATACAATATCCTAGTTCGGGATATTTCAATATATCTTTCCTTAAAACAAGTGGGCTAGGAAGTAATTGCTCAGCAACTTGATCACCAAGTGATTGCTAAGCACGGTGTGAATGAGAGAGTGGGCTTGCTCCAATACCAAGTTGGTTCTGGAGCTTGGCAGGGTTGAGTTGTGCCCATCTGCGGAATTTGAGAGTCTGTGATATGCTGAACCAACTTTATATAACACAATCAAAGAGCTTCAACCATTATATTCAGGGATTTTAGGACTGCTTTGAGGGCTGTCAGTTCTTTGTTCGGGCTATTTCAGTATATCTTTACTTGGAACAATAGGGAGGCTAGGATGTAGTGGCCCAGCAACTTGATCATCAGGTGATTGCTAATCAGTGGTGTGAATGAGAGAGTGAGATGGTTTTGGAGTTTGGCTGGATTAAGTTGCTTCCATATCAGATTTGATACACTATCCTAGTTCAGGATATTTCAATATATCTTTACTTGGAACAATAGGTGGGCTAGGAAGTGGTGGTTCAGCAACTTGGTCACCAGGTAATTGCTAAGCAGGGGTGTGAATGAGAGGGTGGGTTGGTTCTGGAGCTTGGCAGGGTTTAGTTGCTTCCATCTGCTGAATTTGAAAGTCTGTGATATGTTGAACCAATATTATGTAACACAATCAAAGAGCTTCAACCATTTCATTCAGGGATTTCAGGACTGCTTTGAGGGCAGTCAGTTCTTTGTTTTCTGCCATGGCATCACCTTGTGGCTGTAAGCCAGCTAAACTAGCCATTAGACCACCATAGATCATTGTTGAAAATTCTGTTTTTCAATTCTTGACCAATAGAGCACAATATATCTCTGTTTGTAAGAAATATGTATTTTAATTGGGACACACCCTTTTAAATACAGCTCATATATTGAAAAGAGCTATTTGTTTTCTCTCTAGGATTTTCCACATAAAATCTGAAAAAAATCAAAATGTCAGACTTGAAGCTTCACAGCCCTAAGCTTTGACTTGGACTTGAGATTCTAAAAGCCATTGTTCCTGGAAGGAAATTATAAGCAATCAAATACATTTCCATGTAACCTTCATAAGAAAAGTATACAAAATAAGTTTTTGAATTCCACAAAGCAAAAGAATAACATACATATGTAATGACCCTCTCTATAAAGGCCACAGAAACCCTCAAACTGAACTTAGGAATTTTGTCAAACACTTGGCGTGTAACAGTAACAATATTCAGAATATGGTAATTTCAGATTTGATACTTTCAGAATATAATCACAGAATTACAATATATATAAAGCCATTGAACTATATTTCAATTACAATGCAATAAATTCTGAAATTATTTTATTACCAATTCTGGACTGATTATTACAATGACTATATGACAGCAAATTTACCCAAAAATTGACATATATTTCAGAATGCAAGAACCTGGTTTGAAGAATTATGGAAGAACACCACGTTTTGCTGCAGATCGTTGATGAAGACCTCCAACCGCACCCCCAAACTGTCCTTAATTTGCTGCTGCTGCCCAAACTAGCAGGGCCGTACCAGGCCGTACTTGTACGGCTGCTGAAATAAAATAATATTAGGGTTTTGGGACCCCCAAATGCAAGGAAAATGGGCGCCTAGGGTTAGGTAGTAACCCTGTAAAACCATAAAAAATAACTCCAAGGGGTTGAGGAGATATGAGCAATTATGTGGTTCTGAACCCTGCTTTGCCAATTCTGAAAATGCACTTATTCTGTCTTCAAACTCTTGTCAAATGCTTCTCCAATGATAGGGCAAATCTGAAATCCTTATTCCAACCAAAAACAAACCCTAACAACGAATTCTCAATAAGCTCCAATGAGATGGCTGAATACCAACTCCAATTATGCAACAATTCAGGTGATATTTCACACCCTCAAAGTCGCCAATCCAAGGGAGTGATTCGTTCCCAAAGATCGAATAATTTGCAGATCCAAAGTCCACAAATGTCTTCACAATGAAGAAGTAGAAGAGTTCTCCAATCCAAGCATGTCCAAATGAGAGGCCCAGCCCTCTATTTATTCACTTTTCTAAGAAGTTGCTAGAACTTCTAGAAACATCCTTTATAATTTCTCATTATAATGCACTTTTTTTATAATAAAGTAATTTTATAAAATAAAAAGTGCAACTCAAATTAAAATTATAACATGTGGGCCCCAATATCACATAATGATAAAATATAACCTCTTAACACTTCTTCAAGAGCAAGATATGACTATCTGATCCGCAGAATTGACTCTCTTTCCACACCATTTGCCTACGAGAGTCTGGAATAGGCAAATCCATGATCAATGCCATGCGAACTAAAGAGGGGACATTACAGTCCGCCCCTCCTGAAATTGCTTGGCCTCAAGCAATCTCAACGCCGGGTGCTGCAAAATAGCCTCCCCCTCCCAAGTAGCATCCTCAACAGGTAAATCTTTCCACTTAACCAAGTATTCTCTGATCACCCTTCTACGAAGCTCCTTTTCTCTTTTCTCCAGGATGGATTCTGGTACTAAAATCAATTTTCCCTCATCGTCTAAAGGAGGTAATACTGCAGAAGGCACCACATTCTGACCCAACGCCTTCTTGAGGCGTGACACATGAAACACATTGTGCACTCTGCTGTCTGCGGGAAGCTCCAACTCATAAGCCACTTCACCAACTCGCCTGATAATCCTGAATGGTCCATAATAGCGTGGCTTAAGTTTCTCTGCCCCACTCTTCTTAAGAGTAGATGGCCTGTATGGCTGTAACATGAGGTAAACCATATCATCTACCTCAAAACTACGCTCAGTTCTCTTCCGGTCTGCATACTGCTTCTGCTGGTTCTGAGCTCTTGCAATATTGTCTTTGAGGGTAGCAACTATATCCTTACTCTTCTGTAATAATTCACCTGCACTGGGTACCCGGCTGTCGCTCAACAACAAATCCAAGAAACTAGGTGCTTCATAACCGTAAAGTGCCATGAAGGGTGTCATCTGTATAGTCATATGATATGTAGTATTGTAACAATACTCGCAGAGATATATCCATCTGACCCAAGCTCGCTGCTGAGCTGCCACATAATTCCTTAAATACCCTTCCACCCATTTGTTCACAATTTCTGTTTGACCATCGGTTTGTGGGTGATAGCTAGTGCTGGGTGTAAGCTCCGTGCCACATAACCGGAATACCTCCTGCCAAAAGTGACTCATGAAACGGCTATCCCTATCACTCACAATGTTCTGAGGCAAGCCGTGCAATCTGAAAACCTCCCGAAAGAAAACCTTTGCCACCTGAGCTGCTGAATGTGTAGTGGTGATAGGAAAGAAATGAGCATATTTCGTTAATCTATCTACCACCACATAAATACAATCTCGTCCTTGTACCTTGGGCAAACCTGTGATAAAGTCCATGGAGATGCATTCCCACTTCCTGTCGGGAATCGGAAGTCGCTGTAGGAGCCCTGCCGGATAGCTGTGTTCTTGTTTGTTTTGCTGGCAAACAAGACACTCTCGAACATACTGCAAAACATCAGCTTTCAGCCCTTTCCAAGTGAACCGCTCTCGAACTGACTTGTAAGTCTTGAAGTACCCGGGATGGCCTGCTGTCGGTGAGTCGTGAAGTGCTCTCATAATCAGTTGCTTAACCTTCAATCCTGGGACTAGGTAAATCCTGTTCTTGTAAATGATCAAATCATCCACAAGTGTGTATCTGGTATCAATCACTGTTCCCTCTACTATATCGGAGGCCCATGTATCCCTGGCATACTCTGCTATAATCAAGTGTCGCCAATCCTCTGATATCTGAACCATAACAGTGAGGTGTGGCCTTCGAGATAGAGCATCTGCAACAACATTCTGAGTTCCCTTGACATATGAGATGTCAAAATCATATGCCTGCAACTTACTTACCCACTTTTGTTGGCGATCATTCAGGTCCTGCTGTCCCAAGAAATGCCTCAGACTGTTATGATCAGTTTTAATACAAAACTTGCTACCCACAAGATATTGTCTGAATTTGGCCAAAGCATGCATGATGGCCAACATCTCCTTATCATATATACTGAATGAACGCTCAGGACCTCTGAGCTTCCTGCTCTCATAAGCTATGGGGTGCTTATTCTGCATAAGTACAGCACCTACTCCCTCTCCAGATGCATCACATTGAAGCTCAAATGGCTTAGTGAAATCAGGTAATGCTAGAACTGGGCACGTAGTCATTATCTCCTTAAATCTCATAAAACAGTCCTGTGCCTTCTGAGTCCACACAAATTCCCCTTTTTTCAGTAAATCTGTCATGGGAGTTGCATGTCGTGAGTAGCCACTGACAAACCTGCGATAAAAACCACATAAACCAAGGAACCCCCTTAACTGTGTAAGGTTCTCTGGTGGAGGCCAATCAACAATAGCGCGAATCTTTTCAGGATCCATCCGCACTCCCTCTGCACTAATGATGTGTCCTAAATATAACAGCTCGGTAATCCCTAAGTCACATTTGGACTCCTTTGCATACAAGGACTCCTTCTGTAGAATGCTCAACATTGTCTCCAAATGCTCTAGATGCTCCTGCCATGATCGGCTATAGATCAAAATGTCATCAAAAAACACCAGCACGAATTTCCTCAAGTGATGGTGGAAAACTCTGTTCATAGTGGACTGGAAAGTGGCAGGTGCATTGGTCAGGCCGAAAGGCATGACTACAAACTCAAAGTGCCCACAATGACATCTGAAAGCAGTTTTCTCAATATCCTGTTCACGGACTCTGATCTGGTGATATCCTGATCTCAAATCAATTTTCGTGAAATAATAGGCCCCATGCAATTCATCTATCAACTCATCAATGCGAGGAATAGGATACCTGTTCTTAATGGTTCTCTTATTTAATGCCCTGTAATCAATACACATCCGAAGCGTTCCATCCTTCTTTTTTACCAAAACAACAGAAGATGCAAAAGGTGACTTACTAGGTCGGATGTGCCCCATAGCTAGCAACTCCTCAATGGTCCTTTCGATCTCATCCTTGAGTCGCTTTGGATGTCGATATGGTGTGATCATGATAGGTTTAGCACCTTCCTCCAGTTCAATAATATGCTCAATACCTCTGTCCGGTGGCCTGCCTGGTGGAATCTCACTGAATACCTTTTCATACTTAATCCTCAACTTCTGAATATCAGGATGATATTCCACCTTATGTTGCTCCTCCTGTGTAGGTATCAAAGTACAAACTGCTGCCCACTCTATATCATTATGCCTAGTTAATCTCTCCAGCCGCCTAAATGAGATAGTCCTGATGTCTCCATTACGGATAGCCTTTAGCACATGAATCCTACCATTCATTTCGAATTGTATCTCCATATCCTCTAATCTCAGGGTAACCACCTTCAATGAATGTAGCCACTGCATCCCAAGTACTATGTCCATGTCACCCATGTTGACCACATGATAATCCGCCTTAAACTCATAGTTGTTCAAGCGCAAAGGTAAGTCTCGTACCATCCTGTCACAACGAAGAGTGTATCCATTAGCTACCTTGACTCTAAGTCCTTCGAACTCCTCAGTAATGAGTCCACGCTTCTCTACAAATCATGCATCAATGAAATTATGCGTGGCACCTGTGTCCAACAATGTAATAACCTTCTGTCCAGCCAAGACTCCCCGAAGTCTGAAAGATCCCTCTCTCTGGATACTAGACAGTCGTGCTTCCTGTGAATGTAGCTCTGTTTCCTGCCTTTGCCCTGCACTGTCTATCTCCTGCTCTCCCTCTGCTTCATCAGGATCCTCATCATGATGTTCTGAACCATCTGAATCTGAGCCTTCGTAATAAGCCCACATTGCCCGGTTGGCCTTCCCTTTTGGCCTCATAGGACAGTCATGGCCGTACTCATACGGGCCTTTGCAATAGAAGCACAGCTTCTTCCTACGCAAGTCATTAAGTGTCTCCTTGTCCAGCCTCTTACTTTCTTCCTTAGGTAGCTGTGCCTCTCTATGAAAGGGTTTCCTGTCCTTATCTTTTCCTGAAGGGAAACTCTTTGCCTGAAATTTATTTTTAGAAGCTGAAGAGGAATCCATGTCACGAGCTTTCTTAATGGCTTCCTGCAAAGTGGGAGGGTTGAGAGCTTTAATCCACCCTCTCAATGGATCAACTAACCCATCCATAAATAAAACCAATAGCCTTCGTTCAGATACATCTGTTACTAACACTGCAAGTTTCTGAAACTCTGAAATGTATGTTTCCAATGAGCCCCACTGTTTAAGCTGGGCTAATTCCTTGAAATGGAGTTCTGGATCTTTCTTATCAAAACGTTCAATCAGTCTCTCTGTAAACTCCACATATGAGGTAATGTGTGCATGACCCATAGTGATCATACCATGATGCCACCATTCATGTGCTAACCCATCCAGGTGAATTGCTGCATACTTAATAGCTTCTTCCTCAGACATAGGATTCAATTGAAAGTATGTGTCAAGCTTTTGAACCCAAGCTCTTGCTGTAGTCTTCCCTGAGCCATCATAATATGGTAACTGTAGTTTTCCTACTTTCTTTCGTAGCTCATAGTTCTGAGTCCTGTCTTGTCCACGGGGCATATGCTTCATCCACACATCCATATACTCTCTAAAGGTGATTGCAGCTGTAAAATCTGGTCCTCCTGCTTCCCAATCTCTCCTCAGCTGATCTTGTATGTCAGTGATCTGGGGTTCTGGTACCGGCTGCTCTGGAGCTCTAGGAAGGAACGTAGGAATCATAGGCCTCGAACTTACTGTCCGAGCTTGCTGGGGGGCATGACCGAAATTGTTCCCAATTTGTTCGCCTCCATTATGTCTCTCATCCTGATTATTCCCATTCTGATTGTGACCATTCTGATTATTTCCTCCACCTATGTTAGCGTTCAACCCCATTTGTCGAGCCATCATCTGCATCATAAGCTCCATTCTCTGATTCTGTTCTTGTGCTCTTTGTTCGGCTAATCGCTGTCCCTGTGCCAGGGTGTCTAATAACTGTAAAAATCTTTCCTCTTGCGGATCTGGACCGGCATTCCCGCCTCTATCCATATTGTAGTCGTAGTCTTGATCAAAAAATACCTCCTCCGTGTCTGTATGACTGGATTCTATGTCCACCTAGATAGGTGAGCTAGACTGTTCGCTCTGCAGGTCAGAAATCCTATCTTGTCTTGCTTTGGTATTGCGAAAATTATAAGGCCTTTGTCGCATGCTCTGATTTTAGTGTTTTGACATTTCGTCAAACACTTTCCCTCCTATCCAGCTGTTCCAAATTCCCTATAAGACCTCCATAGGATGGCAGGACTTATAGCTCTGATACCACTGTAATGACCCTCTCTATAAAGGCCACAGAAACCCTCAAACTGAACTTAGGAATTTTGTCAAACACTTGGCGTGTAACAGTAACAATATTCAGAATATGGTAATTTCAGATTTGATACTTTCAGAATATAATCACAGAATTACAATATATATAAAGCCATTGAACTATATTTCAATTACAATGCAATAAATTCTGAAATTATTTTATTACCAATTCTGGACTGATTATTACAATGACTGTATGATAGCAAATTTACCCAAAAATTGACATATATTTCAGAATGCAAGAACCTGGTTTGAAGAACTATGGAAGAACACCACGTTTTGCTGCAGATCGTTGATGAAGACCTCCAACCGCACCCCCAAACTGTCCTTAATTTGCTGCTGCTGCCCAAACTAGCAGGGCCGTACCAGGCCGTACCTGTACGGCTGCTGAAATAAAATAATATTAGGGTTTTGGGACCCCCAAATGCAAGGAAAATGGGCGCCTAGGGTTAGGTAGTAACCCTGTAAAACCATAAAAAATAACTCCAAGGGGTTGAGGAGATATGAGCAATTATGTGGTTCCGAACCCTGCTTTGCCAATTCTGAAAATGCATTTATTCTGTCTTCAAACTCTTGTCAAATGCTTCTCCAATGATAGGGCAAATCTGAAATCCTTATTCCAACCAAAAACAAACCCTAACAACGAATTCTCAATAAGCTCCAATGAGATGGCTGAATACCAACTCCAATTATGCAACAATTCAGGTGATATTTCACACCCTCAAAGTCGCCAATCCAAGGGAGTGATTCGTTCCCAAAGATCGAATAATTTGCAGATCCAAAGTCCACAAATGTCTTCACAATGAAGAAGTAGAAGAGTTCTCCAATCCAAGCATGTCCAAATGAGAGGCCCAGCCCTCTATTTATTCACTTTTCTAAGAAGTTGCTAGAACTTCTAGAAACATCCTTTATAATTTCTCATTATAATGCACTTTTTTTATAATAAAGTAATTTTATAAAATAAAAAGTGCAACTCAAATTAAAATTATAACATGTGGGCCCCAATATCACATAATGATAAAATATAACCTCTTAACACTTCTTCAAGAGCAAGATATGACTATCTGATCCGCAGAATTGACTCTCTTTCCACACCATTTGCCTACGAGAGTCTGGAATAGGCAAATCCATGATCAATGCCATGTCGAACTAAAGAGGGGACATTACAACATAGCACAAGAAGACACCAGATGTACCCCGGGAAAACTCTCTCAAACAAAAATCCAAGCCTTCCAAATCATTTACACACATCTTAATCCATGTTTACTCTCCTCTAATATGCAGAACATGCCCAATCCAACCGAACAAGACTAAAATTTTGAAAGTCAACCTTAACAACTATTTATGTGCTTTTTGTTATATAAACAAGTTTGTACAAAACCATTAAGTGGTATGGTATTACATAAATGATGGGCCTCCCCCTTGCCTACTTTTTGGTACCAAGTTCTTGTAGTTGACACTAATTTTTTCGTAGTTGGTACATACAATACACTAAGTATCAATAGAATAAATGCCCTTAGATATCTAGGTGGACTAAAACAAATATTAATTTTTTTATAAGCATTAACCAAGGTGTCCAACACATGTTTTTCCAACATTAACCCACTTCTTGTATACATTGCATAAGGGATCAAAACTAAACTCAATTATCAAGTGAGTAATCCATATAGCCAACATGTATATCAAAGCATCCAAATGCTCCGTGTGCTCTGTCAAGATACTTACAACAATAATGAAGGTGACAACTATTTAAACATAAATCCTCTCATCTTCCATCATGCCAATGCACAATAGATATGACCCAATTTAAAGAGATGCCACATTAACTGACACATAGAAGCATGTTCTTTTTCTCAACTTGATGTCCAGACACAAACACTTATGTCTAAATCCAATAGGAAAAAAAATGTAGTTACCAAGATTCTAGTCATCACCTTTTTGTAATAGCAACCACAACTAGTTGCTAATACATCCAGCTAACCATATCTCAATATAAAAGCCGGCATGACAGGTACATCTTATACCATCAACATATCATGTGTGTGCGTGAGTGTATGTAAATACGTAAATGTATGTGTGTATACTCCTAGGTAACAACACAAAAACATGCAATAAAAAAATTCAAGACCTTTAAAACAATGATGAAATAACCTGGTCAACAACTGTCTTTACCTTCACCACTTAATCTATCATGGATGGTGCCTTCGGCATGGGATCTACCTACTGGAACCAAGTTAACTTCACGTAGCACTTGCTTCTGCCAGCAACCTTTTCCCTTGGGTTGGGGGGTGGGTGGGAGGCTTATGTCAATTTGGGCAACACCAGAATATAACAATAACATCCAAGAAAGAATGCACATACAAGCTGAAACTCCCAAAGCATGGGTAATATCTAGTGTGAAATCAACCTAGACATCATGCAGTCTACCAATATCACTCCATAGGTGTAACAATTATCGTCAATATTATCTTATATCTTAGAACATCCACATTGATATGCAATATGCAAACTGGCATACTAAACCAATCCTATACAACTCTCCCACTTCTAGTCTCCATAATTGTACATCATAATAGACCTATTGCTTTGTTGATGTCGATTTGCAACAGCTAACATTGCCATACCTTTTTGGCTCCATAAACACTCTGTTAAATTCTTTATTTGACAACTCCATACCTGACATAACCTGCAAAATATTCCTTGCATATTTGTCGGGTGTACTCGATAATTTGATTCCCATATGGCCTCATGGATCCCAATGATTTTACAACCGTCAACAATCAAGTATTTCTTAATGACCTGAAAAATGGCAAATAAAATTGAGTTCAAAATATGTAGTGTTTTATACCTGTCTATTAGTTTTTAATCTGTTGCATTTAATCATGAGGTCTTGTTTTGTGCAAGACATTATCAACAAAAGCTCATTTCCAAAACTCTTACCAAAGTAATCCAAAGAAAAAAAACTTGCCAAATCTCCATCAAATATCAGATTTGCAGCAAGTTGTTTGCAAACACACCTCAAACCATGAAAGTGCCTCTTTTCATTTTGTACAAGACCATAAATTCAATTACACACAAGATTCTGCTTATACCAAGGATTACCAATACTAGGAAGTTCTCATTTCAATTTTTTGACATCTTGGCTTTGTTTAATAAAATGGAAAGTAGTTTGCAGTAATAATATACATTTTGAACTAACACTTTTGAGAGAAAAATATGCAAAGCAAGTATTCAAAATCTATAATACAAAAGAATAATGGACATATCACAAGGTAATAATACATGTACTTGTTGATGTGGGTTATGTACCCTTACAATATGCAAGAGAAAACGCTCAAGTGTTTCAGGATGAAACACTGGATATTGAATCTTCTCTTGAATAAAGACATCCCTTATGCTAAAGATTGCAATGAAAGATCATAAAGGTGATTCCAAGATTACACAAAGCATCCTCAAACATCTTAATATGCTCTTCTGTTGTTTGATTGGGGTCATCAACATGGAATTTCAAGCGGAAGTGTTCTGGATTCTTTTGCAAAAAATGATAAGTAGCAAAACTAAGTGGAGAAGAATTATTTTGTATCCAAGGTGCCGACATTGCTGCTTGAGGTGGTTGAATTGGGGTTGTTGGAGCTTGAGAGACTGGAACTACTTGGATAATTGCACCATGGGTTGGTTGGATAGGACTTGATTGATTGGTAGAACTTGCTTCACTTGTAATATAAGATACCCAATGATTTGTCCTATTTCTATGATCTGTGATTCTATCAAGTCTTCTTATTGCTTTGGAGATGATATCAATACCCTCCCCCTTTCTTTTTTGACTGTAGCTTTTCAAACTTCTCTAATGAGAAAGAACAAATCCTCTTATCGAGCTTGAACTTAATTCTAATTTTCTCTCATTCGATACCCTTGAGTTAGCCTTTCTTCTCTTTGTTGGCATTTCGTATGGAGTTCTCTTTCACACTGGATCCTTTCTGCTCTCTCAAGCACAATTCTTTTCCTTCCTCTTTCTTGCTCTATACCAACTTCTTCTTCTTCCAAGATATCTTGAGCAATTATGTAGTGTGTGTTGTCCCTTCTCTTGTTCTACTTAAATATCCCAAATCTGAAATGACAGCCTTCTGCTATACTTTAAATCATGTTCCATATTTTGTTCTACTACTTTACTGATGAAGAAATGGTGGTGGGATTAAATGTGGTAGACTATGTGTACACTATTTAAACTTAATTAACAAGTGTGAAAAGAAGAAAAAGACAAAACCTAGTGGGACAAAACTCCTTGAAAGAGAAATAATCCAAAATGCTCTCAAAAAAGAGTAACAAGGACAAATCCTCATGTGAGCAAATTGCTCTCTATAAATGTAGATCAAATTTATGAATCAGATTAGAGTAAGCAATGTCTTTTATATCAGAATTCAGTGTTTACTAATCTCTGTATTATTCTTTGCAGATTCTGATTAGAACATAGTAGTCTTGATAAATTTCAATTGTATGTGAATTGGATTCAATATTTACAACTATTGAATGTTAAGGTATAACTGCAGAACTCAAGGTAAGGCAAAGCATTAATAAATTTCGATGCTCTCTTGCCTGGCCAAGTATAAGCATATATAATATATATGGATGTGAAAAGACTATGTCTTGGGTGGACGTGTCTCCACATGTCCATTCAAGACGTGTCTTCCCTAACAGCAACTTGTTATTCAAATGAACTGATTATTAATCGATGTTTATTGTTATTAGTTTGAACTTAATCAAACCTCTACAAAGTCGCCGATCTCCGAAAGGAATAATCAGACTTCGATCTGATTATATATATGCATATAAGCAGATCATGATCATGGCCAAATCAATATATGAACATGAAATATCAAGGAAAAGATCTGTATGAACAGATCGATGATATGCTTGGATAAGAATCATAGATTTAGTGGATGACAATATAATGATCTGTATTCTAATATGTGTATGTATTAATATAGGCTAAGTATGCTGGTATGTATGCATGTATGTTATGTGCAGATCAAGATGGATTATATTGTCATCCAATTTATTTGAGCGAAGCTGTTTCTTCAGCACTCCCTCTTAGCTACAGAAGATAAAGAATCTAACCAAGTATATATATCGCAAAAGGCTCATCTATTGTAAAAGAAGATATCACCTAACTCATGATATCAGAGTATATAATATGCTCAAGAACATCAAGTCACATGAAATTCTTCTTACACATACCCAAGTTATGGTATGTGCACTGACATCAAGTCTCATGATGTCTACCGTAAGAAATCATGGCATATCCACGGAAACACTTTTCCACAATGATTATCTCATAAGGAACATAATGATCTTCAACTACTATCAAGTCTCATGATATCCATCAAAATTTTCAAGTGATACTATCAATCATGACATGTCCACAAATATCAAGTCACGATATTCATCGTGATAGTGAACATTATAAAGTCATCACCTTACAATGTTAGATACAAGTGTATATTATCTGGAAGACTGTCACCTTTCAATAATTTATGGGGGGGTTGGGTAGTCACACATATCACAAAAAGAGTTTACACATTAAACATCTTTTAAATATATATATTAGTACAAATTGAAATGAACGATTTTGAGACTTGATCTCAATAACTTACATTTCAACCATACCATTTTTCTTCCTAAGGTGTTCAACTTTAACTTTGGAGAGAGACTTGGTGAGAATGTCTATTGTTTGATCACTTGTACTAATATACTCAACTATATATGTTCCTTTCAACCATGTCTCTTACATAGTGTTAAGGAATCTTTATATGCTTTGATCGATCATGGAATATTGGGTTCACTAAAAGCTTAATACAATTATGATTATCACAATGGATAGTAGTAGGTTTTAGGGGCTCACCAAATAGTCCCACAATTAGCTATTGAAGTATAGCATCAATTGAAGTGATATACTCATTACATTGAGTATTTGTATTCATGATTTATATGAACATTGTTTTATGCCTCGTATTGTTCATAAGAACATGTGTGTGTGTGTGTGTGTGTGTGTGTGTGTGTGTGTCTATTTACTTATAAATGACTTTATGTAACTAATCAGGCTCTTATAATTAGAAGAGACTATTATGTTATGAAGTTCCTGAATGTAATTGTTTTACCACCACATGATTGTCGATTTAAGCAAACTAATTATATTTTCTTATAAACTGACGGTGATCAAGTAGGGACATGACCTTATGTGGCCTTTGGCCAAGTAGAGTCATGTCTCTACAGGACATGACTTTGTTGTAGCTTCTATTAGATTGATTTTATCATGAGATACCTCATTGATGGTAAATTATCTTTAAGATAAATATCTTATATATAATATATATTATGTATCACATATTATTATATAATTATATAATAATATAATAATACATTACGTATATGGTTAATATATTAATATTATATATATGCTTAAAGGTGAGTTATACATGTAGTTATTTATTAACTAAATGATGATTAACTATAGGGACATGTCTCTTGAAGAGACATGTCTCCTCCTCTCATATTTATATGAGATCCAAATCTACATTTGAAAATCATCAATAACAATGGCCATGATTATACATTTGCAGAAACAATCTTAGTTACTTTAACATTAGCTTCCCAAGCCATAGTGGTTCTCTTGCTCCTATAGAAGCTGCAATGTATTCGACTTTTGTTTAACTTTGTGCCACTGAAGATTGTTTCCTACTTCTCCAAAAAATCATAGCTGATCCAAACTGAAGCAACATTTTGATGTGCTTTTCTGACCAGCTACACTTCCAGCCCAATTTGTATCAAAGTATCCATGTAGATCTAGGTGAACATTTCCATATTTAAGACCATATCCAATAGTACCTTGAAGGTAACTCAATATATGCTTTGCAGCAATAAGGTGTATCTCCTGTGGTTTGTACATAAACTGGTTGAAAGCATTCACTACATAACAAATACTCTGTTGTGTGTTAACCAAGTACATCAATGATCCAATTATTTGTTTATAAAGAGTAGGACTTGCAAATCTAGATTCCATTGCTGCCTCTTTCAACCTATGTAAGTTGGTTTCTGTGGGTGTAGACATTGACTACAATTTAACATACCAAATCTCTTCAAAATATTAATAGTATTTTTTTCTTGATTTAAAAAAATACTATTAGATTTTTGCCAAATTTCCAATCGTAGTATAAAATCCCCAAGTGCTTCATGTCGAATTTTGAGGGTCCTTACATTGGACAATAAGGTGATCTTCTCCATTAATTAGCAGGTCATCAATATATAGAATTAGTATTAGCATATCACCTTCAAAAATTTTAAAATAGAGATTTGGGTCTGCATCATTCTTTGTAAGCCCTAGTCCCATAAGGTAGTTGTTGATCCTTTCATCCCAGGCTCAAGGAGCCTATTTAAGTCCGTATAGGGCTTTCTTCAATCTGCATACATGTGAGGCTACATTATGAATTACAAAACCTTCAGGTTGTTCTAGGTAGACTTCTTTGAAAGTCCCATTCAAGAATGTAGTTTTCACATCCATTTGGTGGATCTTCTAGCTTTTAGCTATTGCAATAGCTATGACTGGTCTAACAGAAGTATATCGGGCAATAGGGGCAAACTTCTCTTCATAATCAATGCCTTCCTTTTGTGAGAACCCTCTAGCAACAAAACGTGCTTTGTGTTTCTCTATACTGCCACCTACAACATGTTTGATTTTGAAAAGCCATTTGGAAGAGAACATATTTCTCTTTAGGTCTAGGTACTATTTCTCATACAAAATTTTTCAAAATGGATTGATACTCATCTATCATAGCATCTTTCCATGCTGAATGCTTGAGAGCTTCTGTAACACTAGTAGGTTTTGAGTTAATGATTTCACTCATTAAGGCAACCTAAGTTGAGAAAATATTGGTCTCTTACTTTCTTTGAAGGTTCCTTTGGATGCTGCATAATTTTCAGCTTCCTCAATCATTTTTTTGGCCCAAAGTGGTCTCTTTTATTGTTGTTATTTTTTATTTTCTACTTGATTCTGCCTTTGAATCTCAAGAGAAGTTTGGTTTTCATTTGTGGTTTGTTCCGGATACTCCCTCTAAAACTCAAGAATATGATCCTTCTCCATATTTTTAGGTGAATCCTGAATTTCTAACTCATTAGAGCTCTTTTACTCTTTTGGAACATTGAATTTGGGAAACATCTTTCCTTTGCTTGGATGAAACCTTTCCACAAAAATTTCTCTTTCTTTTGAAATTCTTCTTCTTAGTTTTCTTATGAGAATTTGTGTTTAACACCTCAATGTCCTCATCTATAGGTTTTTGTTTGTTTCCTTTTGTCCTCTATCTCATTCTTCTTGTAGACAGTCAGATCTTAATCATCAAATTTTGGGAGTTTTGATCTTGCACTTATTCCTTGAACAAATGACTCCCACGAATTTGGTAGACCACCTAAAGCACCAAGTGTTAACTCTTTGCTATCAATTTCATATCCAACAATTGATAGTTGATCCCTTAGCTCAATGATTCTCATGAAATATGTATTGGGTGATTCTCCTTTGTTCATTCTTATATGATTCATTTGCCTCTTTAGTGCAAGGCTTCTACTAGTGTTAGTTATTTCAAATGTGCTTTGAAGGGATTTGAACATAAGGTATACAGTCCCCTGTTTTGCCAATATAGGTATTATATGATCCCTAGCTACATCTACTATTAGTTTCATGGCCTTTTCATTATTCTCAACCCATCAAGATTTCTTAGGTTCTGTCTTCTTTTCTTTCACAAATTAGTCTAACTTATTGTTTTTTAGTATCATCATAATTCTTAGCTTCTATGATGTAAAGTTGTTTGCACCTTCAAGACGATCCTCAAATCTGATCATGGTTGACATTATGAAGAAGGATATGCGACTGCAATATCAAGAGAGTGTAATTTGATATCCTAAATTTAATTGAATCTTCCTTAGCAAGGCTCTTATACTACATAAATGTAGATCAAATTTATGAATAAGATTAGAGTAATGAATGCCTTTTATATCAGAATTGAGTGATAACTAATCTCTTTATTATTGTTTGCAGATTCTGATCAGAACATAGTAGTCCTGATATATTTCAATTATATGTGAATTAGATTCATTATTTACAAATACTGAATGTTAAGGTATAACTGCAGAACTGAAGGTAAGGCAGATCATTAATGAATTTCGATGCTATCTTTTTTGGCCGAGTATAAGCAAATATATGGATGTGAAAAGACTGTGTAACATACCAATTTTCCCAAAGTTAAGAATAGATGATTTTTCCTAGGGTTAGGTCCCAAGTATTTTCCCTATACTATATATAGAAAATTTGTGCCCTAGAATTTATAACCGTTAAATGATCACAAAGAGGAAATGAGCATATATCTACATCAGGAAAATATTCTCATGACAAGGCTACAGCCTTAGTTACCTGGGTTCGCCATATTGGCTGAAGAACCCTGCCTGGGTTCGAACCGGTTCGAAATTCGGGTCCGATTTGACCAGGGTTCGAATTTTCCCTAGGCTAGTTCGAACCTGCAGCCCAAAATTCGAACCCGGGCAAATTTGGGCTGCCTAGATCGAACCTGTCACAAATCTGGGACGAATTTCCGCTGTTGGGTGACTTTCAAGTCACTTTTTATAATAAATTTAATATGTTTTGAGGTCTGGTTGCCCTAAAAAGTGAATTTAAGTAGGTTATTTTGGCTTCTAACATTATGTGTGGTGTGCAAATAGGTGATTGAGCAAAAGAAGTTTGTGCAAGGTGGAGTCGGAAGACTAGATTGTTAGCTATATTGAAGTGTTTGTGTCTCATTGCTACATCTTTGCAAGCTTACAATGTCAGGAATGTTTATTGTATAGGGTAAAAGGATACTAATTGCATTCAACAAATTAAGATGTAACACTAAACAGATACTTTATTCATGTATGCAATATGCACTCCAAGTACAACGATTACAACGATAATGATTCTCCAATAGTCTTTTTGGATGATGTACATATACTTTTCCGAAGGGGTGACTCAACCATCATGTGCCCTTTTGGATACAATTCTAATTTCTACCCATTGGCTACAATATAGATTTTACTGACAACATCATCCCCCCCAAAAAGTAAAGTCGTCTCCGAATGACAAAATAGAGACAACCCCTACAACAAAACTCAATTATAATCAAAATAAAATTACATCAAGATTAGACAACTAGGAAGAGGGGCATGTCCCTGCTATAGTAGACTATGCTCTAAGCTCGTCCAGCTCTGCTCGTAGCTCTTGTACTTGTCCTATCCGTATGTTCAAATCTACTTCAACCTCCATCTAAATCTCTAAGGCTGATTACATCATTTCAGCAATCTCTCCAAGCTCCCTCTCCTTATCAATTGCCACCTACTAAAGTTGACTCTGTTGGGCGAAAAATGTTGTCCTCTTAGATACCGAGGATGCTCTCTCTGACTCCCAAACTGCCTTCTTTGCAGTCAGTTCCACCTTCATCGTTGCTACCCTGGCAGCTGACTCCTCCCGAGCCCTCTCTACCACTGCCTAGTCTACCTGACTCCTCCAAAGGGTATAATAAGCATCATTGTGTATTCGGACTATCTCCTCAATCAAAATCTCAATGCGGTTCTCCATACTTGTCTCCCTTGTAGTGGCCCAACCCTAGCGCATCTTTGCAGCCTCTACACTTTGTCATCTGTGCTCCTCAAAACAAACTGTAAAGGCCGCTGGACATCCCACACTCATGAAGGATATGACACTCTCCAACTCCTTTACCACTGAGTCCAAGGCAAGTGTTTGTGCAAAGGCCACTGCTTGGTAAGCACAAGTCAGTTACATTAGCGAGAAATGTCTCAACAACCTCTCCCATTGTTGTCTCTCGCCCTACTATAGGTTGCTCGTAGGCACCCATGGCCGTTTCAACTGCTTCCGCCATCCACTCAACAGTGTTATGTGGTATCCCATTGGTCTTTGTCGGGTGACTCTCCTCCACCTGTCTGTAGAGGATCTCCTTCTAGGGCTACTTCCCGAGCAAGTGTGCAAATGTCTGTTGCCCGTGGTGCTGGGATACAGTTAAACCTCATACTCAAGTGCTGCTAGCAATGCTGCATCTATTGTAACCACTGCATCTGAGCCCACTACCTCCAACTGAACACCAGGCATCCTCAAACCCACTCTTGCCAGTATCTCCATCACTCCCTCCTTAGTGTCCATCTCCTCATCTAGAATAAGTATATCAGCCACTGCCTCAAGTACGGCTAGCAACACCTCTCGAACGGGCTCCCTCGTTACCTTTGGAATGGCTATCGTCATTGGTGACGGATGTGACTCTATCACCTTTACGGCTACGACCTCCAGAATGGGTAGTGCCTCTGTAGCTGGCTGAATCCAAACTGTAGCCGGAGTCATCACCACTGGCAGTTTGAACTGACCAAACCCTGGAATGTCGTGTGTACCCACTAGAGTCAAGTGTGCCTTTGCCTAGAGTGTAGGCCGTGGAAATCTTAATGGTATCGTTGTAACCACTTCCAACTCTTCATCCTCTTCTTCGTCCTCCCCATCGGTCTCACTCTCGTAAAAATAAGTCTCCTGGTGACCGCTATCAATATCTCCTCGGTTTGGTCTTGGTCATTTCTGTCCAACCATGGTCTTGCTCCCAAGCGTGTCAAGGTGCCAACACTGCATGATAGGGGGTTCGCCTGGTGCGAGTGGTTCTGGATTGGCCTCTAGCGTGTCGTGGGGAATCATCTACGTTGTTGCCTTCAAAATAGCCCAATTGCATAGTGCGGCATATAGAACGTCTTATGCTGCAATGTCATAAATTCATACATCCTTTCTACCAACAATGCAACCCAATCGTACACTCATCCATGTAGGATCCCATTCATCATTGCCACTTGCAGGAATGAAATGTCTGAAGCGCAGTTGGATCCTGTGGGGCGACTTTTTACTATGTCCATAAGACAATGCTAGTTCCCTTCCTGAACGTTGGACTTCTTTAGTCCTCTACCCTTTGACATGTCCGTGAGGGCTTCTTTCTCCGTTTGTGTCAAATCTCTGCATACCAACTGTATCAGTTTTGCCTTTACCTCTCGACTCAACTTTTTCAGTTTGTTGTTAATTTTCCTTCCACCCTGAGCATGACCAAGTTTTCCAAATACCCGTGTGAAATTCGGTGGTCTGAATGATATTACCAAGTTGCATCCAAGATAGACAAACAAACTGGTTCAAGAGAACCTATCGTATGTCTCTATCATTGTGCGAAAGAACCTTTCATAGTCTCGAATGCAGAATATAGGCATCTGTATTGCCCATTCAACTTGTGCCTTCTGAATGCTGGTTTTCACCAGATGGTTATCAGGTGTCTCCTACCACCATCTCTTGCGTTCTGCTCCATTTAAACCCTCGAATGAGACATTTTGTGCTGCGAGATTATCAGTTGTAACTGATTGTGCTATTTTCTTCCCGTTCGTTTTGCTTGCTCCTACACTTATGCCTCCAGCAACACGTACTCCGAACGGTAAAGTTTTCACGTTTATGTTCATGGTTGCAGTTGTTGTATTTTCCTCCTTTTTTTTCCAAGCTCTCTTTCCGACTGATTGCATAACTGTCACCTCTTTGTCTTTTTGTGAAGAAGACAAAAACAATTAGGTGAGTTGTAACTTTCCCTGAAGCCAATGATGATACTGTAGTTATTGACAATTTCAGATCCACTCCTTTACTTCTTGTGGTTGTATGGATGTAATGCTTCTCTCCTCTAGAGGTTGTATGACTATTCTTCCTTTCTACCAAAATCATTTCGTATGGCACTGTAAACTCTTTCCTACCTTCCACAATGAAGTAACCTATTTCTTGGAGCCAACCATCTATTTGATAATGTGTCGACCGTACGATGACCACTTTTTGCTTGAGACAGTACGACACCCAAAAAATTAAGGTTTGTTTTATGAAGCCAGCAGTGCCATACAGTATGAATATTTACCTCTGACCATTCCCTCAATGCATAAAATATGCTTCTTTTCCACCACCCTATGACTAGATCCTATTCCTTCTTTGTCATAACTAGCCTCCCTATTCCTACTTTGTCATAATAACCTTTGGTATAGCCATACAGTCATATGGTCTTCTTCCTACTGTGTTGGCACTTTTCCCTTACCGTACAGTATGGTTTCTTCACTGTTGTGCACTTCATGCTTCCTTTGTGACCGTATGGTGTGTCTTATTTCTGCATTGCAAGTCTTTTCTTTCCTTCTCTATGCCTTCTATACGAACCGTATAATGTGATTGTTTCCTGCTTCACCGTTTGTTATTTGTGCATTGGCTTCTCCTAGGGCTGTACAGTATACTCCACTCTCCTGTTTATGGTGGTCATACAATAGGAATAATGTTTCCTTGTTTCCTGTGTGTCCCTACACAATACGGTTTTCTAATTTAAAGACTGCATATATAGCCATACATCACCCTTATCCTCTCTTGATGTCCGTATAATGTCCTTTTCCTTCAATTGGTGACCATAAGGTATCAATATCCTTGCTATCCTTCAAATCATATGGTATATTAAAGTTCTATGCTTGCTATCCTCCAGGCTGTATGGTTTTGGTATCTATGCTGCTTGTTCTCCATGCCATATGATGTCTTGTATTTGGCCACCTTCCAACTACCGTACAATGCTTTTTCTTGCTCATTTGTACCATACGGTGTATTCTTTATACCCATTCCACTCCCTTCTCATTAATCAGACCATACGGTGTCATCTTATTCCCAATTAGTAGTGAGTATTATCGGCAACAAGGAAGAGGTAAGTTCTTGTTCTATTTTTCTTTTGTTTCATAAATATTAAAGGCTAGAGTTTTAAAATTTATTCTCAATAATAATATCAATATGTCAATATGTACACAATTTCTTATCATAGGAAAAGGAGCTTCAAAGGGATCTACATCTTCCTCAGTAGGCAATGCCAATATCCCACAAAGAAAAGAACCCCTATCTAATTCTCCTTTGTGGAAGTATGTGGATATTCTAGAACCTCTTCCAGGAGGTGGTGGCTTCCATTAGAAATGTAGGGGTTGTGATGTAAAAAGAAATAGTTCATTTTATCATGTGGTGGGTCATTTGTGTGTAAACCCTGGTATAGGAGTGAAGAAGTGTCCAGGAAAAAAAAATGCACTTGGGCCAAACTCAGTAGTATTAAAATATATTGAGGAGTGTCATATCCCCATTTTGGAGGCAATTTGATTTAATTAATTTAATTAATTAGGTTGTCCAAAATAATGAATATTTTATGAGGATGACTAATTAATTATTTTAATTAAATAAATAAGTGGTATTAAGTTAATTATTTATAAAGTTATCAAATAAATAAATATTAAAAGGTAACTTTATATTTAATTAATTTAATAAAGTGACTTGAATTATAAAATATTTTTTATAAAGTCACTTAATAGATAAAATAAAATAATGTTCTAGAAGTTTTTGGAGAAAGTGGAGAAAAAGAATAAATAGGCACCCCGGGCCTCATTCTAATCATCCAGTTGTTTATTTCTCTCTTGACATCAAATTGTGATTCAGTCACATAGTCTATTGTGGAGCCAAGTGGTTTCAGATAGTCAGTTGATCTTTGGGAACGAAAACTCCCTTGGATTAGCATAACTGAGGAAGTGAAATATCTTTTGAAGGGTTGCACAATTGGAGGTGATACTTCAGTCACTTCAACTAGGGCATCATTGGGCCTAAGGCCATTTTCAACATTTTAGCATTTCAGGAGGCAATTTTAGCAGGGCCGAAATTATTGGAGGTCATTTCTAGCAGGTCCGCAAGTTGAAAAAAGCAGTCTGAAAAAAAAGGCCGAAAAAGCAAAACCGAAAAAAAGCAGGCCGAAAAAGCAAAACCGAAAAAAAAGACAATCCGAAAAAGCAGCTCCGAAAAAAAAAGCAATCCAAAAAAGCAGTTTGAAAAAGCAAAACGAAAAAAGCAAATCCGGAAAAAGCAAGTGGAAAAAGCAGATCAGAAAAAAAAAGCAAGCAGAAGGGGCAGCATTGAAGGAAAATATTACAGCCATCCACAATTAGGTTCTTCACTTCTCATTTGGCATATTTTTTGAGAAATGTAGGTTTTCAGCTGAGTATGAAATATAGCTTCAGCACTTCATTATTTTACATTGTACTTGTCTTTGTCTGCCATTTGGCATTATTGGTATCAAAGGAAGGCTAAGATTTTGCAATTGAAAGAGCGTTGTAATTTTTAGACTATCTATATTGCAACCCTAGAGTTGATGATCAGCTTATTAGTTTGCATTCCAATTGTTTGACAAAATATCAATTGGCTGTAAGTTCTCTTTTTGGCATAAATAATGTTATAATTTTGCATACTAAGTGTTTATATTAATGCCACTTGGTTGTAAGTGCATTAATGCCATCTTAGGTTGCATCCAAAGTATTTGTCTTAATTACTAGTTGCTGTAGCTGCATATTGCAAGTAGTTTAAGTCACATATTTGTATTGAATATTGTCAAAATTAGTTGCACATTCATGTTAGGTCATTGTTTAGACAATCTGGAGTCTTTTTGTAAGCATTCTTTTTGATGCAAATCGAAACAAGAGTCATTGCAGCAATCTAAAAAGTTATATCAGTCATATGGCCCCTTGTATGCAAAGTGTTTGACAAAAATTTTGGAGCCTTCAATCAGCATTTTAAAGTCGGAATTGAGCAGGACCATTACAGTGGTATCAGAGTTTGCTTACAGTGGTATCAGAGTTTGCTTGCAAAGTGTTTGACGAAATGTCAAACAACTGAAGTATAAAGATTTTTGGTGTTTGAAGGAGTTATAACCTGTTGGGGTTATTACAGTGGTATCAGAGCGGTTTCCTGCCAGCCTGATTGGGTTATTTCAGATTGAATTCAATTATCAGTATGGCTTTCACAAGAGACAAGGATTTGGAAGAAAGAATGCACAATGTAAAGAAGAAATTAGATTGTCCATTTCAGCAAATAGAGGACCTTCTAAGAACTTTGGAGGAGTTGGAAACTTATTTAGGCTAGTTTGATCAGTCAAGACCCGATGCTATGCAAATAGCTTTATCTCCAGCATTTGGTTCATTGGTTAAGCCCTGATTATTGAGACATCATGATGAGGTAATAAGACTTACAGCTCTCTCTTGCATTAGTGAAATCATGAGGATAATAGCTGGCCTTGATTCTTGTGACGATCAAATTATGAGAGAGATACTTCATGCCATGGTAAAAAGCTTCGAAAAGTTGGACAACATCCGGGACCCTTATTTCACACAGAGGGCAAGATTGCTTGAAGTATTTGCGAGGTGTAGATTTGAAAATATTATGCTGGCAATAGGTTGTATTGGTGACATTCGCAGGATGTTTAATACATTTTGGAATATTATGGACGAGTTTCATCCCAGCAGGGTATTGGCATCAATGCACTCCATCATGTTCACAATCCTGTTTGAGGAAGAGGATGAAATTTCTAAACTTTTGGCAAAAGACTTATGGTATGTTTGGACAAAAGAGAGAAATTTGTCACCTATGGCATGTACATGGTTAAAGAGCCTGATTGATAGGCCTAAGGATCATACCTTCCCTATGACAAGCAGAAACTTGTATGAGGAGTTTAACAAACATGCGGATTCGATACAGGGAGACATTAGCCCATCTTCAAGTAATGATTTATCTGCATCATCTTTACAGGCAGAAGGGGTTGCATATGTTGTGCAGGTTGAGCCAGTTGCATCAGAAGGTGATAGCACAAGCACACCGGATTGCATGATTGACACAAATAGTGATTACAATACAATTGGGCTAGATGAAGTTACAACAGTTGAGGATACTGTCATGTTTGAGGATAGTACAGTTGATCAAAAAGTGAGCATTCAAGACTTTGCAGAAAATGAGTATCAGGTACAGTTGGATGATTCACATGAGATAGAGGCTAGTAGCTCTTCACTTGGTTTGGCAAGCCAGCTGAAGACAAGGGACAAGGATATTGTCGTGGCTTTATCTCATCATGACAGGATGCATGGATTGATTGAGAATCACATTTGGATGATTCAACTGCAGGAGAGACAGAAAGGAGTCACAACAGGTTCTTCTTGTGTTGACTTACAGGCGATTAGGGAAGGATTGGGAATGATGAAGTTGAGTTATTTACATCTTCTATCAAATCGTGACCATCTTCTTAGCTTTGTTGGAGACTATTCAGATGCCTTGAGGAGGAAGGAGGAGGAAGTTGACAGGGTTTCTCGCGAGCTTGAGGACCCTCGAGCTTCTTTGGTGAATACTCCATTGGCATTACAGGACTGGGAGAGACATGGGGATAAGCATGGCATGGAGTTGAGTTTAGTTTCATCTTGCACTCTTGATACTCAGCTTTCTGCGGCACATAAATCATATGTGGTCGTTGATAATGTTGTGAATTCATCTTGTATTCACATCCAGGATACAGGGACAATGTCAGACAGGTATGTGGAGTTAGTTCGTATTGGTCATATTACTCAGGTGAGGAGTTTGCTTGAGTTACCAACTGATTCTAGTTTACGGATATGGACTCGAGATTGTTATATTGGCGTTTGGGATTCAATTGACTGGAGATCTTTAACACTTTTTGGTAGCAGTGATTGTTTGGGTGCTATCATGGATTTGATTAGCAGATTACACGGTGTTGTCTTTTCTTGTGCCAGCAGCTCATTCGATGTTGGTATTAGTTTTTATACACCGGTGTTGGGCTTTGTTCATATATCCAGTCGACCATTCTTGCTGGAATGTGTTGATGATCTTTCATATTTGGCAGTGTGTACAGATGAGTCCCAAGATCATATTGGCATTGATGACATCCAGGAGGATGCAGTGGGCAGTTTTGAAGACTTAGTTTCCTTGGCAGTTTCTTTTGGTACAGAGGAGTTGGATAGCGGTGCTACAGTTTTTGATACTCTGTATGTTGATATGAGCTTTGGAGTTGATTCGCAAGATATGGATGGTAACACTCTAGAGACCAGTAACTTTGAGGATACTCTTTTAGACAGTGCGTCAGAGGAGGTTGGTAGGAGATAGTCTAGCCAGTGCCATCATGTGTCTAGTCAGTTGAGAGTTAGTGAGCGAGACATTGCCATAGCTTGCCAGTATTTCGATGCTGCTCGTCAGTTGTTAGCAGTTTATGGATGGGGTTCTCCTACTAGTGATGAGCAGGGAGGCAGTTATCTTTCCTTGACAGAGTTCCACTCTTTATGGGAGGCTATCCGGATTCTGAGACAGAATTATATGCAGTTGGTAGCTGGCAGAGATTATCATATGGAGTGGGGGAGTATAGCATACGATGCATTATTGGCCAAGGAAGATGAGGTGAGTGAGCTTACTCAGTAGCTCGAGGTGACTTCAGAGATTCTTGAGAGTACACAGTTGGCTTTCGAGGAGTCACAATTTCATTTGGCTAAGGTGACCGCAGAGTTAGAGCGACTGCAGTCTTTACCAGATTCTGTACAGTCACAAGCTGTGATGTCTGGTGATCCGAGGATGTCCATGGTCGAGATTGTCAAAGACAGTGGAGATGGGGATGCATCCATCCTTGATACTAACATTGGCATATCGGGTTCGTTCCCACTAGAGTCAGGTTCAATTGAGTTGTGTGTTGTAGCAGATTGTTGTGGTATGCCTGACATAGTGGTGGCCTCTAGTACTGATGGCACAGAGATTAGAGATGTTGTATCAGAGATCATGTGTGATGTTGGTGAGCCGGCAGTTGGCATGGTTCTTGCTAGTAATACTACTCCCTTGGTGATGTCTTCGGAGGTAGTAGTTAGTTCCAACATGGTTAATGATCGATTGCAGTTAGTTTCATCTGGATTGCAGTCTGAGCCACTAACTGAGATTGGCGCATTCTATCGGCATTACACTGTGAGGCATGCTCATCAATTTCCCTTTGATGACCATGTTGATGAAATGATGATACAGAGATGTACTTTGGTTCCTAGTGCTCGTCATCAGTTATGGGACGGTTTGACGCCTCAGGATGAGAGTTGTGATGGGCATGACATGGCGATAGGTTCTGCGGTTGACAGCTTGATAATACATGACTTAGAGTAGGAGTTTGGGAGTGATGCTTCAGCGGTTGTTGTTATTGATTCTACTCCTTTGGCTATGACATCTCTTGACTTAGTTGGTGATCAGTCACAGTGGGTTGTATCACTTGTTCATGGTGAGCTGTTGACTGAGGTTGGTTCTTTTTATCAGCATTATACTACAGGGTATGTACATCAATTAGCATTTTATCCTTGTGCTGAGGAGTTGATGGCAGGCAAATTTGGTTTGGGTTCCATTCCTTGCTGTTTATCTTGTGATGTCTTTTCACCATCAATGGTGCATGGGAGTTATGGTTATGAGACAGTGGCCGGTGATTTGCAGAGTTGTGTTGACTGCAGGAGTTGTACAGTGTGTGGATTCTCCATACTTGGTACAGTTTCATTCGGGAGTGTTCGCCATTGTTGCAGAGTTGGATTGTACATTCCGTATAGGCCAGTGGGATGCGTAGATGGTATTTACTGTGTTGGTAGTTTGATTTGTCCACTTTACTTGGGTTTTGATTTTCTAAGAGTTTGTGTCTCATGGGTTTCTGACTGTGGCAATTGTGATTTTGGAGTTTGGTTGAGCTGTAATTGTCAATTTGATTATGGATTCCTCTTGTTTATATTGCAGAGGATATTACAGGAGCCTGTGTTAATTGACAGTAGTATAGTTCATGATGACATTTGGGATCGAGGCGGATTGATTGGTTTATTGTTCAGCCATTGCTTGGGGACAAACAATTTCAGGAAGGGCGGACTGTCATGTCCCCATTTTGGAGGCAATTTGATTTAATTAATTTAATTAATTAGGTTGTCCAAAATAATGAATATTTTATGAGGATGACTAATTAATTATTTTAATTAAATAAATAAGTGGTATTAAGTTAATTATTTATAAAGTTATCAAATAAATAAATATTAAAAGGTAACTTTATATTTAATTAATTTAATAAAGTGACTTGAATTATAAAATATTTTTTATAAAGTCACTTAATAGATAAAATAAAATAATGTTCTAGAAGTTTCTGGAGAAAGTGGAGAAAAAGAATAAATAGGCACCCCGTGCTTCATTCTAATCATCCAGTTGTTTATTTCTCTCTTGACATCAAATTGTGATTCAGTCACATAGTCTATTGTGGAGCCAAGTGGTTTCAGATAGTCAGTTGATCTTTGGGAACGAAAACTCCCTTGGATTAGCATAACTGAGGAAGTGAAATATCTTCTGAAGGGTTGCACAATTGAAGGTGATACTTCAGTCACTTCAGCTAGGGCATCATTGGGCCTAAGGCCATTTTCAGCATTTTAGCATTTCAGCATTTCAGGAGGCAATTTTAGCAGGGCCGAAACTATTGGAGGTCATTTCTAGCAGGTCCGCAGGCTGAAAAAAGCAGTCCGGAAAAAGCAGGCCGAAAAAGCAAAATCGAAAAAAAAGCAGTCCGAAAAAAGCAGGCCGAAAAAGCAAAAACCGAAAAAAAAGGCAGTCCGAAAAAGCAGCTCCAAAAAAAAAAGCAATCTGAAAAAGCAGTTCGAAAAAGCAAAATGAAAAAAGCAAATTCGGAAAAAGCAAGTGGAAAAAGCAGATCGGAAAAAAAAAGCAAGCAGAAGGGGCAGCATTGAAGGAAAATATTACAGCCATCCACAATCAAGTTCTTCACTTCTCATTTGGCATATTTTCTGAGAAATGTAGGTTTTCAGCTGAGTACGAAATATAGCTTCAGCACTTCATTATTTTACATTGTACTTGTCTTTGTTTGCCA
Source organism: Cupressus sempervirens (assembly GCA_028749045.1). Taxonomy (NCBI): domain Eukaryota; kingdom Viridiplantae; phylum Streptophyta; class Pinopsida; order Cupressales; family Cupressaceae; genus Cupressus; species Cupressus sempervirens. Next base: position 766,859,840 of record CM053784.1, on the reverse strand, counting down.
TTTGGCATTATTGGTATTTAAGGAAGGCTAGGATTTTGCAATTGAAAGAGCGTTGTAATTTTTAGACTATCTATATTGCAACCCTAGAGTTGATGATCAGCTTATTAGTTTGCATTCCAATTGTTTGACAAAATATCGATTGGTTGTAAGTTCTCTTTTTGGCATAAATAATGTTATAATTTTGCATACTAAGTGTTTATATTAATGCCACTTGGTTGTAAGTGCATTAATGCCATCTTAGGTTGCATCCAAAGTATTTGTCTTAATTACTAGTTGCTGTAGCTGCATATTGCAAGTAGTTTAAGTCACATATTTGTATTGAATATTGTCAAAATTAGTTGCACATTCATGTTAGGTCATTGTTTAGACAATTTGGAGTCTTTTTGTAAGCATTCTCTTTGATGCAAATTGAAACAAGAGTCATTGCAGCAATCTAAAAAGTTATATCAGTCATATGGCCCCTCGTATGCAAAGGGTTTGACAAAATTTTTGGAGCCTTCAATCAGCATTTTAAGGTCGGAATTGAGCAGGACCATTACAGTGGTATCAGAGTTTGCTTGCAAAGTGTTTGACGAAATGTCAAACAACTGAAGTATAAAGATTTTTGGTGTTTGAAGGAGTTATAACCTGTTGGGGTTATTACAAGGAGCATTAGGGAGCTGAAGAGAGAGAGGAAATTAGACCAAATGCCATTGATGGCAATAAGAATAAGAAAAGAACAAAAGGAATGAAATCCACCCCAACTATTGTGATAGAAAATCACCCCTTCTATATTGCCTCAGCTACCCCTGATTCTCAAAATGAAGCACCCATTCAACACAAAAGAAAGGGACCACTTGAAACTGCATTGCAAAATCAGAGTAGGGAACTTGCCGACATTGATGCGGCAAGATGCTTGTATGGAAATGCGCTGTCTTTTAATCTTGTTCGCTCTCCATATTTCAAGCAGATGTTGAGAACTCCTAATAAAGCACCTACATGGGATTCAGGTCCCAGTTTTGAGAGAGTATGAACCACCTTGTTGGATGACGAGGTCAAGTTGATTAATGAGCAATTGAAGCCCATCAAGGAACCGTGGATTGAGACAGGGGTAACAATTGTTTCAAATGGGTGGAAAGATGCTAGAAATCATCCATTGATCAATGTTTTGGCAATGTCCCCTAAAGGGGCAATGTTTTTTAAAGCAGTGGATTGTGAGAAGCATGTAAAAGATGGGCCATTCATTGTTGATATCCTAATTGAGGTCATTAAACAAGTGAGCGCAAGAAATGTTGTCCAAGTCATAACGGACAACGCAAAGAATTGTAGTGTTGCTAGTTTGTTGGTTGAAGAGAGGTATCACCATATTTTTTGGACACCTTGTGCAGTTCATTCGTTCAATCTTATGCTACATGAATAGGCCTTTCCTTGGAGAGATCTATGATGGCATAGTCTCAATGCTTGAGAAGATCAAGCAAATTGTAAATGAAAAGGAACAAGATCCTCAAGAGACTTTCAAACAATTGCGAGCAATTGTTATAGAAAGATGAAGCAAAATGACCACTCCTCTACATTTGCTTGCCTATGCATTGACGCCTGAATACTATAGCACCCAACATACTGATCTAGCGGGAAGGCTACCACCCTATAGAGACATAGAAGTGTCTGATGGATACAAGGCAGCATACAGTTTGAAGTACGAGATTTGATTACGGATGAGTTCATACAATTTGTGGAAGCAAAAAATTTAAGTAATGATGCTCTTCGTCATCGGTTTAGGAAGGATGCTCATTGTTGATGGTACCTCCATGGCCAAAGATTTCAAAGGTTGCAGCCCCTTGCAATCAAAGTGATATCACAAGTTTAATTTTAAAAAAATTGTTATTAGTTTCCTTTGTCTAAATTTTTTTTAAGAAATTCTAAGATTCAAGTTACATAATTTAAATTTTTTTTTAATTGTTTACATGTCATGTCTTCTTAGATTGCTAGTTCATCCACTTCAGAGAGAAATTAGAGCACATATTCTTTCATCCATTCAGTGAAGCATTATAGGTTTCAATAAAAAAGCGCTGAAAACTTGGTGTATGTGCATTACAACTTGTGTCTCCTCTCACACGAGACTAAAGAATACAAAAGAGAGACAAAGAGGTGGGATGTAGATGCAGAGTTGGCAGACTTGGATATTTCTGCTTCTCAGCTTACAATTGAAGACTTCGAAGATTTTGATGCGCATATTATTGTTGTTGGTGCTGATCCCATTGGCCTTGGCTTTGTTGCTGAGTCAACTAATGCGGAAGGACTACAAGAAGAAGAAGAAAAAGAAGAAGAAGAAGATGATGAATATTAAAATTTTATACATTATGATTACTTGACTTGAAGTTGAAACAATGATACTTGAACTTGTTATGATTCATGGATAATGATTTAATTTTTAAGTTATAATGTTTTGAATTTCTAATGTTGAACTTGAAAATTGAAATATATGATCGTATGATCTTTATTCATGATGTTATGATTACAACTTACGTGTTTAAAGCTTATGCCTATGGTGTTTTTGTTGTTTAAATGATTAACTTAGTTTACATCATATGATTTTATGATACTCTATGCTTCTAGGCTTCATAAATATGTATATATATAATTTTTTATAATTTTTACATGTTTTCTGTACGAATGAACTCAAACGAACCCAAAACCCTTTCCAAAGTTTTGTCGTACCAACGAACCGGTTCTTCAAACCCATATTTTGAACCAAACTCAAACCGGTAACTAAGGCTACAGCTAAAGATAACGTATTCCAACCCATGTATAATCATTCGAAAAGAACTTCAATCATATTCTCAACCATTTATAATCATTTGAAAGAAACTGACAATTCTGATCTAAGCCATTTATATTTATTTGGAAGGAAACTAGAAATGAAATCTATGTTGATAATTTAACAAGGAGATAGATAAGAATTCAGATTTCATACATGTGTTGTCGGTAAATTCTATATTGTAGCCGACAGGTAGAATTGTATCCGAAAGGGCACGTAGCGGTTGAGTCACCCCTTCGAGAAAGTATTTGTACACCGTCCGGAAGAGACTTTGGAACATCATTGTAACCATCATAATCACATGGTAAGCATTGGAGTGCATATTGTGTATATGAATAAAGTATTTGTTCTGTGTTATATCTTATTGTATTACATGCGATAAGTATCTTTTTACCCTGTACGGTAAACATTTGGCGCTGTTGCCAATCAAACCTGGAATGAAGGAAATGTTATGAAGATTAGTGTCGAATCTGCTTAACAAGGATAGGAATAAGATAAAAGATAAAGATGAAATACGCACAACACAGGAAGTTTTAATTTTGGCACAACAGGCGGAGCACAGACAGATGCTTCTACAAATTACCAACAGACACCGAGGGGATGAAGGAGTATAGACGGAGGGAGTGCATTCACCTAGCAGATCAAGGAGTGCCAAGGAATTGCCAGAAGAGACAAGGGAAGAGTTTCTTAACTTGTATACATTAAGGGTAGAGAATTCGAACTGAAGGGAAGAAACTTGCACGGCTCGAAGTGCCGAAGGAGCACGAGCGTAGAGTGAACTCTTCATTCCTAAATACACCCGACGAACGAATACAGGCAGAGAATCAAATAACTTCGCTTGAGGAAGATCTTTTCTCACCAAGTAATGTGGTTGTTGGAAGCAGCGCGGTTGTTCGAAGCAGCACGACTGTGCAGAACAATGTGAGTACTTAGAACAGCGCAGGTAGACAGAACAACGCGGGTGCGCAACAAGCACCACTACTTCAGAAGAAAGTAATAATGGCAGGACCAAAGGAAAAATTGTCGAAGTTCAATGGTGATGGGACCACAGATCCGATCACACACTACAAGACATGTGAAACAATATGGACAGCAAATGGTGCAACGGACCAAGATGACTAGGTCCAACAGTTTTCAGTGACCCTACAGGGTGTAGTAATTGATTGGTTTGCGAATGCTGATCCTCAGAAATTAACTACATGGGTAGACGTTAGAAAGGAGTTCATAACAGAATTTCGACTGCTAAGGGACGATAACGAATTGTAGCAGAAATATATAATACAAAGCAAGGAAAGAATGAAATGATTCATGTATATGCAAGAAGGCTGAAAGAGTTGGTGAGGAAGATGGAGAGCCCACCAGCTGACAGATTAAAGAAATGATGGTTTGTTGAAGGGCTACAACTAGCACTAAAGAAGAAAATGAAGATTGTACCTCTAGCATTGTACGCAGAGGCGTATAATTAGGCGATGGATTTGGAGAGTGAGAAAAAACTAAGCAAGAAGAAGAAGCACAAATTGTCGGACGCAGACAATTCATCTTCTGAATGTAGCAACAGTGATGAAGAATCGAGTAAGAACGTTCGAGCTTTACAGAAGGATATGTTATGGATGATGAAGGAATAAAAAATTTTGAAAAAGAATCCTAACTTGGTGAAGGGGGAATTGTGGTATACGGACTGTAAGGAGGGCCACACAAAGGGCTCTTGTCCAAATTTATTTTTTTGTGATATCTACCAAATTGCATAATGCTTGTTCAATATGAAAACAAACGAACATCAGCAAGTTCTACTAACATAGGAAGTATCTACAGGAACAAGCACAAATAGTAATGACGCAATCTTAGGAGGGTATCAGAATAATAACCGGCGCGGACGTAGTGGTAATAATAATAACAATAACAATGGAGGCCGAAGTCGGATACAGTACAACTTGAGTGGATGACTAATGATACAATGTTGTGCTTGCAACCTCTAGGGGCACTTTGCTAGAGATTGTACCATAAAGGAGACACCGCAGTTGTTATGCAGATGCTGTGGTCTGGGAGACCACAAGGATTCAAAATGCCCAAAGCAGGGGGTGAACTTGTTAAGCATCGAAATAGGTAATGAGGAAACACTGGCCATTATGCGTGAGCAAGCAAAGAAGGCAAAGTACCCTGATGCAGAGGAAGAAAAGGAGGTTGTAGCAAGCACAAACGGAGGTGGAAAAACAAATAGAAACAAAAAAGCTACAAACAAAAGACACTATCAGCACCTCGAAGAGGAACTTAGCAGAACAAAATATGATAAGGTAGGTAATGCAAATAGAAGTTCCTATAAAATTAAATGACCCTCTTACAATGCCTTATTTGGACAGTGATACTGAACATGACACCACTCCCGAAAGAAATGGAGGAAACAAGAAAGGATGGCAATGGATCGATTGTAGCAGACCCAATGCTATTGGCACTCACGACGGGAAGACATCCGACAGTAGTAGAGATGGGTATCCTAGGAACAATATTCATGGACACAATTGTCGATGGAGCGTCAAGAGTAAACCTGTTACCGAAGGATATATGGAAAAAGTTGGGACAACCTACGTTGTGGCCACCTACATTTCAATTACTGCAGATCAGCATGGAATCAAGTTGTTGGGAACCTTGATAGCGTAATCGGTAACCATCAGAACGCAACCATTTTTAATAGATTTTGGGGTCATTTCGCTAAAAAAAAAGGGTATGACGTTATCCCTGGATGGGGCTGGTTGGTGCAAGTGAAAGTTAAACATGATTGGAAATGAAATACCCTATCAATGGAACGCAGAGGCCGAAGATTCATAATCAACTTACACACACAGATGATAGGTGAGGAAGCAGCATCATCAAATTCCAAAGGTGAAGGTGAAGGGGATGACAAAAGGAAGAAGAGAATGGAACTTGATGAAGAGGGAGTATTGAGACTAGAAGGAGAGACTAGCAATGACGACTTGGACTCGGTGAACGGCCTACTCCATTGGTAGATGGAGGACTATGAGCTCTTTTTGAGCTGTAATATGTTAAGGGTCGATGAAGGTAATAAAGGAAAGGAAAATGAATCTATGAAGGAATACAGAGAAGTGAAAGAAAGAAAGGCAGTTACGATTAAAGCTGAAGGAAAGAACATATCTTACAAATCCGATAAAAGGAAATATTCCACCATACGGTACACGGTGAACAGACCGTGCAAAAAGAAAAGGTTACACCGCACCACAAATTTAGTAGAAAGGTACCGGCAGCAAGGAAAACACATTGTATGGTTTGCACAGGAAACAAAGAGGAAGGGCTTAATAAAAACTTCAGTAGTATGGATTAGAGGTTCTAGAATCAAGAATACAGTTATTGATGGCAAGAAGTGGCAACCGATGGAATTCATGGTATCAAGTTTGAGGATTGCGATGGAAAACAAATTGGGAGATACGGAAAGCCTGAAGGAAAGATTGTACAATTTAAATAAACTTGATGAGCGACGACTGCAAGCACAATGGGGCACGGAGGTTACACAGAATAGGCGTAAGGCATAGCATGACAAGCATTTAAAATTGAACAAATTTCAACTGGGCCAATTAGTTTTAAAGTATAATGGGCATAACGAGATCAAACCAGGAAAGTTCACAGTGAAGTGGGTAGGACCATACAAGATACGCGAAGTTGGCGATAATGGAGCAATCAAATTATGGACGTTAGATGGGAAGGAAGTGCCTAGTGTAGTGAACGGGTCAAAGTTGAAAATCTATCATGAAAGATATAACGTGCCTCCACAAACGAACAACTAGAGATAGAATAAAAAATAGTAATTAGTAATGTATATATGTAAGATAAGTAAATATAAGTATAAAAGGAGAATTATAAATAGAGCAATGACAAAATTATAGTGACATAGCATCGTACGGCTGTAAATAAAAGTACTAAATCACAATTCAAGAGTACACCATCCAAAAGACAATAGAAGGATTTCGTACGGTAGTCAATGAACTGTGGAAGACCGTACAAATGACATATGCAATGTGGAAGACTGTGTGGCATAAAGTAGGGTGGAAGATAGCAGAGGAAGCAACCTCGTACGGTTAGAGAGAAAGCAACCACAAGTACCAACCTCCTACGGTTAGAGAGAAAGCAACCACAAGTACCGTAATGAGAAGGTGAGTGTCGTACGGCCGTACAGCTATGAATGCATATGGGCATTCTGTACGGACATAAGGGAACACCATACGGTGTATGGCTGAGAACACAATAGGCAATACTGTATAGCCTTCTATAACAAGGAAACTTTTGCAAAAGGACACCGTATGGTAGTATTTGAAGGACAAAGCTGTACGGACTGAAGGAAGAAGAAGAGATCCTATAGACACCACTGTATGACCGTAGGGTAACATGGAACATAAAAGAAGAGAGATCACCGTATGGCCTGGGAGTACGGATCAAACATTACAGACAGAGAATAGAGAGCACCGTATGGTAAGAAAGACAAGGGTGAGAAAGCTATAAAACACCATTGGACAGTCTGGGAGAAATTGAATGCAAGCACGGAAAGTAGATCGAATAGACCACTGTACAGACATAGAAGGGTGTAGGAAGTTCTTAAAAAGAAAACAACAAATCAAAACAGTTCATAATGAATAATGTATGGTGCCGAAGGGAAAGACATAAACAGGTAGTGAAGAAAACATAAGCAATTGGCAGAAAGAGTATGGAATCGAAAGAAAATCACGAAAATGGTGTGTTCCATGGACTTTTGTGTGAGTTTGAGGGTGCTAATTTGGTCTTGGTGGTAGTTTAGTTATCAGTCTTGGGAAGTGTGAGCAATTGATGAGACCTAAATTTGTTGCAGGCATGGAGTGTCTGTATGCCAGAGGTGGAGAGCACTGGAGCAAGCCTTTCAAGAGGAGTGATATGCTTTGAGGCACTCGGAGTAGGTGTTGGACGTGAGGTTGTTTTGGTGGATGCATAGAGAGCTCGAGCAGAGCTAACCATCCAGTTGGAGGCAATAGAGCGACACTTGGCTCAGTGTACCCAGGCATTGGAAGTAGAGAAGGCGGCACGGGTGGCTATTAAGGTCAGATTGGCTAAGGAGACAGTATTGTGTTAGCAAGGCTACAAATGCAATGTGTTTTTGGAAATCAATTTGGTGCAAGCCCGAGAGGAATGTGAATGTAATGTAACAAAAAAAGTTTTATCTTGTTATAGTTAGTCACAGTTATTGTATTCCATTTTGTTAATCAGTCTCGGTAATTTTGTAATTGTTGTCCGAGGACGACTTTACTTTTTGGGAGGATGATATTGTTGTTAAATTCTATATTGTAGCCGACAGTTAGAATTGTATCCGAAAGGGCATGCGATAGTTGAGTCACCCCTTCATGAAAGTATATGTACATCGTCCAGAAGGGACTTTGGAACATCATTGTAACCATCATAATCACATGGTAAGCATTGGAGCGCATATTGCATATGTGAATAAATTATCTATTCTATGCTATATCTTACTGTACTACATGCGATAAGTATCCTTTTACCCTGAATGGTAAACAACATGTAACTGAAATAACTGTCATTGTGTTGATTAAGCCTCGGCTTTCGGAGAAGAGGAGAAGCATTGACCTAGGCTTAACCTCCGAACCACAAGCCTTATAATATCCCCTCACAATCTTTTAGCAAGAAATGCCCTCCCAACCCCAGGTTAGGCTTGGGGCACTACAGTCCAGCCATCCGAGCATACCAATGTTTAGAGTGTCTGCTCAACAATAGGAAATCATGCTTGAATAGCTGGCACCACTAACATCTTGTGATCAAAATAGGCAAGCATGCCTCTTATCAACTTTGGCCAAGGATTTCGATGGGCATCAAATACCCGATCACCACCGCTCGACTTGACGATAGAGTAAAATTGGACAAATATGAGCTGACTTGATTTTTAATAACCATCTTAAAAATTTAATGTTCATGAATGGAAGTTTTGATCATGTTGTTTCTTTTCTTAACAGGAATCCTCTCCTATCCACCCTCTGTCATTGGCTTTACTAGCCTTGGACGAGTCCTCAGAGACAATCACATCATACTGAGATATTATCACATGTTTTATCGGAAAGATTCCAGCAGCTGGTGTACAGCGAGTACTCGCATGAATGCCAGAACATTCTGATTTAAAATCAGATTTTGTTACAGAACTCTCTTAAACAAAGTACTTTGATTACAAAAAAAGAAATATAAGAGGCCCCTTGCATATCGAGCCTCAGAGATGTACATAATATCATGCTTGATAGAGGTGTTTTGGATGCAGCTGTAAACAGATTTTATCAGCCAAGACACTGAAATGGAAACTTAGAATGAAAGGAAAACATAACCTAAGCAAATATGTCAATGGTTGTTTATAAAATTGACTCTGTATAATACTGTAATGCAACCATCGTGTGCTTTGGACGATCGATATCTGATAGAATATGTGAGAGAGAAGAACGAGAAGAATAGAAGGTAGTTTGCAAGTCTGATGTTATGTGCACAAAGGAATACCATCTTATGCATCTGCAACCACGGAGCCCTGTAGCTCCCTGACTTGGTTCCATGATGTCAGTTTCAAGATCAACAATTTTAAAAGATAGTTTTCTTAAAAAAAGTTATCGATTGAAAGATGGGTGCCAACTTGAGATGGTTGCCTCTCAACAAGAGGAATTTATAAGTTTATATTCTTATAAGATATATATATATATATGTATATATATATATAATTTTAAATGTAAGATATCATCATGCTATTTTGTTATATCTATAATTATACCTATAAGTATATGTACATCTATATACATGTGTAATTTAGAGAAAATGTGGTTTATTTCTAACATCATATTCCCTTTGTATATTCGCATGTGTGTGTGTGTGTATATATATATGTATAAGTATGATTTATAGATATCATCTGAGTATCATGGTGACATCATATATTTATATACACACACATCTATATATATAATATCTCATAATGATAAGATTGCCAGTGTCTTAGAACAATAGAGAGGTAATAGTTCTAAACAAGAAATTTAGATGTTTACTGATCTTAAATGTTTGACCAATAGCTCATGACTGTCCAATGGTGTACTCTATTGTGAAGTCGCTGAATCCTTATCAAGGTAGTTATAGGTCATACTTGAAGATTGAATGATGGACTAGGATAGTGCCCCATTCCTTGAATCATGTTTAGCAATGTTTTCTCCCCTTCGTCTGCTCCTGTAACCACCAGTGAAACATTTCCACAATGATAACAAGTTCCTCCATTTAAATCAAACATTAGAATACATTAACTGATAAATGTAACAACAATTAACTACCATTATCAATAATCAAGTAATCATGATAAATAGTTCACTGATTTCTAATATACAAAATTATAACAAACCATTTTCCCATAAAATAAATGGTTAACTATAATTTCCCTTTTACATGATCATGACATTGATAGTTTTAACTAATCATTACAACGGCTATAAACTTATTTTAATTAGGTCAAAAATTTGGGATGTAACAGACTATGCCTTGGATGATGGTGTCTCCACATGTCCACTCAAGATGTGTCTCTTTCCTCACAGCAATTTGTCATTCGAATTAACTGATTACCAATTAGTGGTTATTGTTATTAGTTTGAACTTAATCAAACTGCTACAAAGTTGTCAATTTCCAAAAGGAATTAATCAGACTTCAGTCTGATTATATTTATGCATCTAAACCGATTGTGATCATGGATCGATCAATATATGAACATGAAATATCAAGGAAAAGATCTGTATGAACAGATCGATGATATAGTTGGATAATAATTGTGGATTTAGCGGGTGACAATATAATGATCTGTATTCTAATATATGTGTGTGTATATTAATATAGGCCAAGTATGTTGGTATGTATGCACGTATGTTATGTGCAGATCAAGATAGATTATATTGTCATCCTGTTTATCTGAACAAAGATATTTCTTCAACACTCTCCACCCGCTAAATAGAGAAGAAGAATAGAGACTATGCCAGCCCCCCATTAAAGTGAAGTCTCTCTCAAAGATGGTTGTAATGTCCCAACTAAAGGTTGGTCCCCTGAAGCCCTCCAAATTTGGGAATTTAGGAATGACAAAAATGAAAAAAATCCACACGTGACTAATATCTATCAATAACCAATCATAATGATGTATCAAAGTGGCACAATAATAATGGATATTAGTAAGGAAGACAGATTTAATATGAAGAACAAATATCAATGACTACAAAGACTCTTATTATTAGCTTGTCAATTGTTAAGAAAAATAATTAGTAAACAAGGATTTGATGAGACGACAAGAGTAATCATGAATATACAGACTAATATTATGAAATAGGCTAAATAGCATCAAAGATGAGATAATCAGCAACATGAAAGGGTCATGAGCAGAACAACTTATAACATCGATGATATTAATCATAAAGCAACTGAACTTTATTGGTTGAGTATTCATAATAGAGATCAATTTGATCAATGTTAAGTCTATTGGGAATTCAACACATTGACTTAGCATGGATGGCCATATTCAATGATTACAACATAATAGTGTTGATCTATTAAGAGAGATCGATCATAACTGATATATCCTCCTCCCAGTGGCATATCGACTCCACTATAAGAGAATTACAAGACCAATTATAAAGTAACAAGCCAAGTGTAAAGTTGACTTAACGAACAATAATTATCATTCTACAAGGAATATGTTAAGTGTTAGCAAAAATTTATGAGATAACAAGTCATAATTGAAGAGGCACCATTAAATAATGATTTTTATCAAGAGATAAGATTTAATGTCTCCGCTACTAGAGTGTAATGTTCCCGTCATAAAATAATTATTAATCAAAGCTTTGTTAATGGGCTAATTGATTTAGTATATCTCAGACCCATTTTTAAAAAATGCAAGAAAAACTTCAGGAAGATTGGAGGAACACGAATATGGAAGGTGATATATCTTACAAAGACTATGTTGATCTAAGAATGAGATATTCAGGTGGGGGAAATTGTGGTTATTTTAATGATGATCTCAAGAGAAAGCTCGGAAAAGTAAACTTATCACCATTTGATGGATCTGGAGCCATCACTGCATAGGCATGGGTTTTGAAGGCAAACACCTATTTCCAACTCAACCCGATGCTCGAACAGGAAGCAATTAAGTTCATAGCACTCCATCTAGAAGGAGTGGCGCAAGAGTGGCAGCACTATGGATTGGTCACTCTCGGCCACAACCAAGTAACCTCTTATGTTGAGTTCACTGAGAGATTCATTGACCATTTCGATGGGAAGGATCTTGAGCTAAACTTCAAAGATCTAGCTCAGTTAAAGCAAATAGGTATGGTAGACAATTACATCACTGAATTCCAAAGGCTATCAGTACTAGTCACAAACATCTCTGATAGACATCAAATCGTGTTATTCATGGATGGGCTGAGAGAGCCTTTGAGAGTCTGGATCAAAGGGTTCAACCCATGCACACTCAATGAAGCTATTAAGAAAGTGTGTGACATGGCTGCATATTCCTCCAAAACTCACGTAGCCACGCCAATACCGTCTCCACAAGAAGACAAAGACAAGGAGCCAATTCAGGAAAAACCTCTGTTGGATGAAGACTCTCGGCAAGAGCTCCGGAGGAAAAAGCTTTGTTTTACGAGCAAGGAACCATGGGGACAAGGTCATTGCTTCCTCAAGAAGGGAAAGATTCATTACATTGAGGTGTTTCTGAATGACAACGAAGGACAAGTACCTATAGTGACTGGTAAAGATATTAACCAGCAGGAGAGAATAAATGCCCTAATACAAAAAGGGGGTTCCATTGCTACCCTCACTACAATGGCTAGAAGTAGTCTATTCAACGTCGTGCCGCACTTCACGGAAAATGAATCACAGTCATGATTGATAGTGGCACCACACTCAATTTCATCAATTCATCTTTGGTCAGTAGTAAGGATTTGCATAAAGTAGAGCATGGAGGATTTGAGGTTAAGGTTGCTAGAGGGACCTTGTTACCCTGGACTCATGTGATCCCATGGCTAAAAATTTCCATGAAAAACTATACCTTGACAGATGATTTCTTTGTCATAGATTTGGTTGATACTGATATTGTACTGGGCATCCAGTGGATGGAGACCCTTGACCAGTATACCCAAAGTTTCAAGAGGATGGACTTTTCATTTGAGATGGATGGCAAGAAGGTGCTACTAAGAGGAATGTCAAATAAAGGATCAAGAGAAGTCACAATCAAGAAGATGGAGGCCATTTTTAAACATGATATGATTTCAGATGCTACAAGTAAAAATAGGACAGTCAATACTTTTACCCCATTCCTTGGATAATTGGCGGGCCCATCTATTGGTAGAGTACTCTAAGAACACTTTTGCATGTTAGTTGATGGATGACTATATACATGATGAAAGATACCATGTTATTGATGATATCATTTACTACGGTGATAAAATCTACTTGGTACCTGACTCAAAACCGAAAAGCTGATTAGAGAAGGTTTCCAAGAATCAGATTTGCATTTGCTTGAGGACAAGCAAATTTTGGGACGAAAGCACTGTAATGTTTCCGTCATAAAATAATTATTAATAAAACCTTTGTTAATGGGCTGATTGATTTAGTATATCTTGGACCCATTTTTATTTAATTGTTTCCGTAATTATGGCTGTCGGCTATCTTTGTAAACCGTCAAGAAGTTTCTCTAAAGGGTATTTATGTAATGTTTCTGCAAATTCTGCCACTAAATCAAACTGATATAAAACCTTTATAGTGTTGGAGATGGTCTTGATCAATTATAGATGGCGTATTAGTCCTTGCTGAGATAATAGTTTTGTAATAATATATATTCTGCTACTAATTCGAATGAGGCAGAGAATGGTAAAGCAACAAACTTCTTTGTACTTGTGTATCCTTTATCCACATTCCTATCTCATACATATAAGGCACCCAAGAGACATGTCCTAAGAAAGGACATGACTCTTCCTAGGTCGGCCCTACACAAACCAAAGAGTATGTTGTCCAGATTGGCGTCTCATGATTAAACAATTTAGTTAATAAATGTACTAACAATAAATATGTCATTTAGAACACTAACAAATGCTCCAAGGATGCCGATTAGGTAAATACTATAAGGTATTTAATAGGTTAAATCCTTTACAAAGGATATCAATGCTTTGCTAGATCCATACAATCAGCAGTCCAGAGCATTATGTTATCAAAGTTATTTAGGATTAACACTCCCTCTTAGCTTGATAATAATACTAAGAGATAATCATATCTAGCAACATCAATTACGATGAATAAGCATAGATTGATACTCTATATCTATATGAATCCTCTAAGCATGTGGTATCATTGAACACATGATACTACGTCATATTATCGTACTTGTGATATGACTTATCACTTATACTTGTGATAATAGGATTGCATGGAATGCAATATATAGGATAAGATTTGGAAAATGATTAAATTCTTCCTTTATCCAAGTTGTGACTCATAGGTATTGGCAAGCCTATATCACGAAATGATCGTGAGTTAAGATCTACCAGTTCACAGGATAAACTTTGGAGAATAATAAAATTCTTCCTTTATCCAAGTTGTGACTCATAGGGATAGAAATCTCTACATCACAATGTGATCTTGAACTCATCTAGATCAGACAATAGATCTCTATTGTTCAACAAATTATCTAAGAGATCGTCATCTCTCATAATGTCTTTTACACAAGTGTTCATTATCTTAGAGATCGTCACCTCTTAAATAATGAATACAAATGGTGGAGCCCATAACAGTCAATACCCTGACAATAAAATTATTTTATTAATAATTTAAATAATACAAATGCATTATAATTCAACCATATCAAGTCTTTTCCTAAAGTGCTCTATCTTCACTCATGAGAGAGGTTTGGTAAGAATATCTGTTGTTTGATCTACAGTGCAAATGTATTCTAATTTTAAAGTATTCCTATCTACCATATCTCTTACATATTGGTAAGGAATTTCAATATGCTTGGACATGTCATGAAAAATTGGATTCATAGAAAGGCTGATGGAACTTTGATTATCACAATGAATAATCATAGGATTCATGGCTTGACCAAATAATCCCACAAGTAATGTTCTAAGCCAAACTGCTTCCTGAGAGGCCATTGTTGTTGCAATGTATTCAGCTTCTATAGAACTTTGTGCTACTGATGACTGCTTTCTGCATATCCATGATATCATTTGTAATGTTCCTTTTTCTGGGAAATTATAATTCTTTGTGGCCAGCTCACTTCACCTAGGTTTCGGGGGGCGAAAAGGTTCTTTACGGGGTTCAGTTCGAAATGTGGCCTACACATTTTCAATTTCAGACCCATCAGAGCAATTTTGGCAAGTTGTCCAGATGCTTACTATTTTTAGTAAGTAATCAGAGCTTAGTATTTTTGGTACTTCAGTGTTGGGTTGGAAGCGTCTCGCTGAGAGCTTTTCGACAGGCTATTGCACAAACTTATCCAAGTTCGTTTGGTCAGTTATTTTAATGCCTAACGATTTTATGGTTTATTAGCTAAGTGACTTTGAAAGTTTATTTAACTTGTCACTTTATTTTAAAAAGTATTATGTTCATTTAAGTGACTAGAGGACAAAAAAGTGCTTTATCCCACATTGCTTAAAGATGCGTGCATCCTATTTGGAAAAGTGATAAAGGTATAACAGACTCTACATGGGAGGATAGGAAGATTATAATATTCAAGCAAATATTAATCTGGGAACTGGAAACAGTCGTTGGTTTCTTCTTCTAGGACGCAAACCCTTGGAGAAGCGTTTGAAGGTTGGATGCAAACCTAACCTTCTTACAAGTTTATTTATATTGTCCAATCTGACTGTTATTTCTATTTATAAGATTGGATTTTCGGGATTGTTGCATGTTATTGTATTGCTGTTGTCTGATATAGTAACATTATTTGGCAACTATTTGTGTTAATTCCTGATTTATGTATGTACTTCTGAATATTGAGAGGAATAAAATAATCTTTTTCGAGTTTTCTTGTATGCAAATCTGCTGGTTACAAATTGAATTAAGTTTTGGAATTTTTATGAAATATTGGTTTCTACTCAGTTTTAAATCTGCACCTTAAAATCAACAGTTTTGGGAAAATATCCGAAAGAGGATATTACAGTGGTATCAGAGCCGTGTATTCTGCCAACTTGTGTGGTTATCGGAAATCGTCTATCAAAAGGTTTATCAGAGAAAAAGTTTTAGGAATTAATTTAAAATCCGACTAAAGTTCACAGAGATTGCAGGAAACATTGTTGATCATCAATCTTGTGGTGGTTTTGCAAATAGATAACTCTGTTCTATATGATCGTTTGATTAATAGGGGTTACAGGGGTTGTCGTGGCACTGTGTTCCTCTTTAGTATGCAGAACTTGGTGCTGAAAATCTGCAGAATCTGGAGTGCTGCTTATTTGTACTCTTCCCTTATCTATCATATATGTTCACTGAGGGCTTTGGCCTTTTTGGAATCATCACTATACTGTTCTGTGGAATTGTTTTGAAACATTATACATTTTCAAAATGATCACAAAAGTCCCAAACTCTAACAACTGGATTTTTTTGAAATAATCTCATCTTTGGTTGAGATTCGGGTAGAAAACACGCCCAAATTTTGTGGTTAAGATTAGGGAGATGTGAGGTGGAACAAGATTTTTTTTTTGGAGGTGGAGATACCAAGTCTGAGGGCATTATTTCACAGGCTATTGAAAATAATAATGATGCGTGAGATATGGATAACATGGCATATTGAAGTTGTTAGCTTCACTATTGACTGGTAGGGCATTCGTGATTCAGTGTGAAAGCCACGGGTTTCTCTGAGGCGCCAAGGGCATTCCCGCAACATGTAATAGAAGAGTCAACTCCAGTCGCAGGTGTGGCATTAACACCATAAATTATCAGCCGCACCCATTGCTCACAGACTATCAACGAAGTAAGGAACGTGATTGGAGATATTTGGTGGCTTAATGAGTTTTTAGTTACTAGTAATCTATTACTGAGCTCGTGGGCAATATTACTAGCAGTGCAGCAAGTTTTTCAAGGGTTACTGATGGGTTTTGAAGGTTGCAGGAAATCTCGAGCCTATACTCCCCCGTCCGGCGTGTGGAAACTCTCGACTGTTGAAGTTTAAACTGGTGTTGCATGGACTGTAAACATTGAGTTATTTTTGCTAGAGTTTTCTTGGTTAGCGTCAAATGCAAGTGTATGACTGTGTAAATGACATTGGTGAAACTCCTCCACAACTAAGTCAAGTATTATTTTATTTGCGAGTGTGTGAATTAACGAGATGGATGCATAGCTTACTGCATAAGGGAAATATAAATACATGCTCGGGTCCCAGCGAATAGCAACCTAAAGCATATACAGGTTCTACAAGGTGCTTGGTAACTATTTGGCTAAATTCCCCCCTAATGATATAACTAGTATTTTGATTTTACATCTAAAACAAGACCAGTATCATATGGCCAGAGCAGTTTGAGTATGTTTGAAAACTATTTGATGTAATTCCTATCCGCAGTGATCAGCAGTTTGAACTTATAACTGGGACAGAGAATATTTCCTTGATTACAGGGTGCTTGGGTACAAACCAACATCCTCAATCTTATCAAAAGAATACAGGTCTATCACTCTTGCCAATGCATTTTGATATTATTGTTAGACAATCTCTGTTGTAACAGTTGTTCTCTGATTTAAAGTCATGCCCAATTAGAGAGAATGAATATTCAGGTCAGTGATACCATTCTTTGTTGAAATCTGGAAATGTTATTCTGTTCGATGTGTTAGATTTCTAGTATACAATTTTCATACACAATAGTTCAAGCTATGTCAAGTACTGTTCTGAATGTACTTGAGAGTGGTATAACTGTTTAATGAATTTCCAATTACAATTCCGAACTTTCTGATTTAAAATTAACCCAGAATATTACAGTACGAGAATCCTTGGTGTTATTAATGTTTTCTGAGGACAATGGACCCAAAAGGATGCTGGGATTGGTACAGGCATAGATTCGTTTTATGAGTACCTTCTGAAATCTGTGGTGAGATCATTTACAGGCATTGAAATTCATTTCGTAAGTTCGTTATTATTGTTGTGAATTGGATACTCAAAGACTGCACTTTCGGTTATATGAGGTCGTCATCAATGTAACTCATCTAGTGGTAGGTCACTTGAAATAAAAAAGGGATCAGTTACCACAGTCGCTGCATATAAATAAAATAATTTTAACAAAGAAGGCCAAAAGAATTAAAAAATTTGATAGCAGCCAAACAGGGGTCAGTACAGTGGTTTCAGTCCAAGCAAGAGAGCAAATTTCTATGTGTGTTGATTTGAATCCAGTGATGATGCTTATGATGAATTAAGTGCGTAAGAGTTGGGGAATAATTTATTCATAGGGGCTGATTGTGGATGCTGATACATACTGCAGAGACCTCTATTGCAAGTAGATTTACTTTCATTGGTCACCATTTGAGGCTGAGATTAAGTAGTTTGAGGGTTATTTCCTTCCTTTATCAATCTAGTTCATTCCTGTGATCGGGTTGTAGTTAACATCTGCTAAACAAATTTGCAAATGGGGAAAATATATGGTGACAAAAAGGTCAAGGAGGACATGGTTAAGTGACAACAGCAAATAGCCAAAAATTTCCAATCTGATATGAGGACTGAAATAATGAGCATATATGATGGGTACAACAAATTTTCTCCACAAATTCAGAAAAAATTACCTTTCATGAACTATGTTGACTTTCAACTAGAGCTGCAAAACCAACCGGATATGATAAGAAACAAATAACTTGAATTGGCTTGAGATCTCCTTGCAGAGGACAGTTACAAAAATTTGCATAAGGAGGACATTAATCAGCTTGATAGTAGTACTGAAAATCAAGAGCAATCTTTGCATGATAATATACAAAACAATAATAATGGCAACTTCCCTTCGTATTCAGACAGGGAAAACACCAGCATTCTATTTGGCGACATGGAAATTAACTTGGATAAATTTTACAGTGATACTAAGCTGGAAATTATATCAAATATTGAGGAGCGAAGGGACTGCAAGGTGGACAAGATAGTTGATCCAGCACATGTTGAGTTAGAAGATATATCTGAAATTGTTGTTCCCCTAAGTGATGAGAAATCAGAAAATTCTTTAGAGAACAGCCCATTCGTGTTTGAAGGAGATGGTCAAAAACCATTATCTTTCCTGGACTTATTGGATATGCTTTTGGTCAAAGGGGACAAACTTGTCCAAGTGTTGACAAGGATGGATGAAGCTTCTAATTTGGTTGAGGATCTCATGCGGAAGATTGTGATAGAAGAGAGGCATGGAAATGTGTGTGGTGTCACAAGTCCTCGCTTACGAACTATTTTTGAAACCTTGAAAATGATAAAATATGATTACTTGCAACTTTTAATGGATAGAGATCTAGCAATTAAATTTGGGAAGGACAAGGAGAGTGAAATAGATGCACTATGCCTTCAATTGAGCTTAGCACATTACACCGTCCATAAAGTTGAAAATCCAACAAGTAGGGCAGCTACTTATGAAGAAGATAACCATGGTTCAAGGGCACAAGAAATCACACAAATCATTGAAATAATTCATAAAGTGGGTAGATGTGAAGGCAAACAATGTGATTCAATCATGTATTCCCCGTTTGAGACTTTCTATGGTAAGAACAATTTTATGGATCAGCAAGTTGATAAGGCTGAAAATTCTGATTTTTATGACAGCAGCTGTACATTCTTATAGAAGGACATGTTTAGTGATACAACCAGTGAGGATAATTCAGAGTTTTCAAGTGATGGTGAACCTTCCTTTTATGAAGACCTTGACATGAACGAGAGTAGTTATGGTAGAGTGGGAAGTTCAGATTTTTCAGCTTACCCAGAGTTTTATCACCTAGTTCTTATGAGATGGTCACGGGCTACTTGTTGATTGGTGATTTTACTTGTTGGTATATTCCAGCTATTAGTAGTTTGCCGGTGTATGATGGTAGTATATCCGCTGATTCTATTTGGCTTTCAGAGGTTAATGAGTTATTCGCAGCTGAGTGGGGAGAGCATACATTACCCTACGTACCACATGAGGCGTCTACATTTTGTACTCGACAGTATACTGGAGATAGTGCTAGCATTCATGATGTTGGTGATTCACCAACCACTCTTTCCTTTACCTAGGATCATGTTGATTGGGTGATCGGGGATCTAGGTACTAATAGTATCTTACTTCTGGTGGTTTATGATGTGTTGTTACACAGTTATAGGGTTATGATCTGTGTGTTTTAGCCTTCTAACATATTAGAGATCCAGAGTTCAGGATTACTTCGTTTTCACCTGGGTGATATAGTGATTGAGTTAGATTGGTCGGATCTATCATTATCATCAATACAAATATTGCAGGGGTGGTCTAGTGGTACATTGGTGCAGATATTATAGGAGTTGGTCAGAGGTATCTCAAACAGCGCACAAGTTCTCACTTCGAATCCAGGGGGAGCAACCTTATGTATTGCCTTTCATCGGGGAGCTAGGAGGAGAATTTGGATGTTATCATCTTGTGGAGGATATTGGCATAGTGCTGAGCTCCCATTTTCACTTGACAGTAGAGACTCACAGGGTCACTCATGGAGTGAGACATTCATTTTGACTGAGGGTATGGGTACACAGGGCAGTAGCAAATGGCAATTGGTGACCCTTAATGGTGAGCCTTGGGACCTTGGCATTCAGTTATTTGGCACATTGATTCCTCTTGTACTGTTTTGCCATTCGGGATTTGAGATGATGCATATCGGGTTACATCGACTGAGGAGTAGAATCGCCTTCTCAAGGTGAGTTTGGGATCCTAGCATTTGATTTCTGTAGGTATGAGCAGATTGCTTGAGGGCAAGCAATCTTTGAGAGGGGAGGCTTTGTAATGTCCCTTTTTCTGGGATATTATAATTCTTTGTGGCCAGCTCACTTCCCCCAGGTTTCAGGGGGTGAAAAGATTCTTTACGGGGTTCAATTCGAGATGTGGCCTAGACATTTCGAGTTCCAGACCCATCGGAGCAGTTTTGGCAAGTTGTCCAGATGCTTACTATTTTTAGTAAGTAATCAGAGCTCAGTATTTTTGGTACTTTAGTGTTGGGTTGGAAGCGTCTCACCGAGAGCTTTCCAATAGGCTATTGCACGAGCTTATCCGAGTTTGTTTGGTCAGTTATTTTAATGCCTGATGATTTTATGGTTTACTGGCCAAGTGACTTTGAAGGTTTATTTAACTTGTCACTTTATTTTAAAAAGTACTATGTTCATTTAAGTGATTAGAGGACAAAAAGGTGCTTTATCCCACATTGCTTGAAGATGCATGCATCCCATTGGGAAAAGTGATAAAGGTACAACAAACTCTATATGGGAGGATAGGAAGATTATAATATTCAAGCAAATATTAATCTGGGAATTGGAAACAGTTGCTGGTTTCTTCTTCTAGGACACAAACCCTTGGAGAAGCATTTGAAGGTTGGATGCAAACCTAGCCTTCTTAAAGGTTTATTTATATTGTCCAATCTGACTGTTATTTCTGTTTATAAGATTGGATTTTCGAGATTGTTGCATGTTATTGTATTGTTGTTTTATGATACAGTAACATTATTTGGCAACTATTTGTGTTAATTCCTAATTTATGTATGTACTTCTAAATATTGAGGGGAATAAAATAATCTTTTCCAAGTTTTCTTGTATGTAAATCAGCTGGTTACAAATCGAATTAAGTTTTGAAATTTTTATGGAATATTGGTTTCTACTCAATTTTAAATTTGCACCTTAAAATCAAGAGTTTTGGGAAAATATCCGGAAGAGGATATTACATCATCGCTGAGCCTAAACTGAAACAACATCTTGAAGTGCTTTTCTTGTCAGTAGCACTTCCAGCCCAATCTGAGTTTGTTTACCCATGTAGGTCCAATTCAACTTTATCATACTTGAGCCCAAGGTTAAGAGTACCTTGTAAGTATCTCATGATGTGTTTGACTGCAACTAGGTGAATCTCGTTTGGCTCACACAAACTGACTTAAAGCATTAACAGCATAGCAAATATTAGGTCTTGTATTTACCAAGTACATAAGAGACCCAATCATCTATCTGTAAAGAGTAGAACCTATGGAGGGTGAATCTGTTGCTGCTTCCTTAAGTTTATGAAGATTAGTCTCCATTGGAGAAGACATAGGCCTACAGTTCCACATTCCAAATCTCTTCAAGATGCCTGATGTATACTTTCCTTGTTTAAGTATGATGCTGTCAAAATTCTGCCATACTTCCGATCCTAGGAAGTAATGAAGGAGTCCTAAATCTTTTGTTTCAAATTCTTTGATTAGATCTTTCTTGCATTGATCTATAAGGTGATCATCACCTATTACTAGTAAATCATCAACATATAGTATCAATATTATCATATCATCTTTATCCTTTTTATAATAGAGTTTTGGATCAACTTCATTCTTTGAGAATCCTAAACTGGTGAGATACTTATCAATTTTTTCATACCATGCCCTTGGAGCTTGTTTAAGCCCATAGAGAGCTTTCTAGAGCTTGCAAACAAAAATTGTAGGGTTATGAGTTTCAAATCCTTCAGGTTGTTCCAAATATACCTCTTCTGTAATCTTTCCATTCATAAATGTTGTTTTTACATCGATCTGACGTACTTTCCATCCCTTTGATGCTGCAATACCCGACAAAAATACCTTTCCTCTTGGAGGGTTCTAACTTAGTTCCCTTTTCTTTTGGAACATGTATATATACTGGTCACCCAAAAATCCTAAGATGACTTATGTTAGGTTTAACCTTAGTAAATACTTCTTTAGGAGTTTTATCTCTATCGTAGGAGTGAGGACTTTTGTTTTGAATATAGACAGCAGTACAAGAGGCTTCTACCCAAAGATAATATTCTAAATTTTGATTAAATATCATAGCTCTTGCTGCTTCTATAATTGTTCTATTATTCTTTTTTGCTACCCCGTTTTGTTGTGGTTTATAAGGAACGTTATACGCCCTCTTAATTTTTGCTTCTTTACAAAACTCTCTAAACAAATCTGAACTATATTCCCCTCCATTATCAGTTTTAAGAGTTTTAATTTTGTGTCCTGATAAGTTTTCAGTTAAGGTTTTAAATTCTTTAAATCTTTTAAGGATTTCTTTTGATTCTTTACATTTTAAGAAGTAAATCCAAGTTTTCCTAGAGAAGTCATCTATAAAAAGTATGCAGTACCAGAATCCTCCAAGAGAAGGACCAAACATAGGTCCACATAAATCTGAGTGGATTAATTCCAAAACATTGTTAGTTTTTCTAGTGCTGTCATGAAATGGACTTTTGGTGTTCTTACCCAGAGCACATGCTTTGCATATGCTTGAGTGATCATTATTCAACTTAGGTAAACCAGTTACCATCTTCTCCATAGTTGATAAGGTTTTGAAATTTAGATGTCCTAAACTTTTGTGCCATATTTCGTTTATATCAACAGCTTCATGAATTAAAGCTTGAATAGGTTGACAAAGTTTTGTATTTAATTTATACAAGTATCCCTTTCTTTGACCAATCAACTTTGATTTCTTAAATGAAAGTTCTTAGACCAGGTTATTACTTTACCGTCCATGAATGCAACATTTTGTCCATCATCTTCAAGTATTGTAATAGAGATTAGATTCCTTTTTATTCCTGGTACATAGAGTACTCCTTTGAGATGTAGAGAACTACCTATCTTCAGTTTCAAGGTGCAATTCCCAATTCCTTTGACTGAATGAGCGAAATTATCACCGATGGTAACTTCGCCATCAACTTCTTCAGATATAGAGTCCAATGCTGCTTTGTATCCTGTAATGTGTCGAAATGATCCACTATCAATTACCCATGCTTTGCTTGATACTTCATTCGATAGTGCAAAATACAATACATGATTCTCAAGGTCGTAGTTATCTTCTTTCCTAGTAATCTTTGTACAGTTTACTTGTTGCTTTGTATTCTCAGGGCAATTAGATCTCTAGTGTCCAAATTTTTCACATTTGAAGCATTTTTATTTTGTATAGATCTTTCTTAGGTTTGTCATTTCTTTGATTACCTTTCTTGAGGTGCTTCTTACCTTTATAGGAATTTGTATTGAGAACATGAAGTTCTTTATCTTCAATTTTCAATCTTCCTCCTTTCTTAAGTTTCCTAGATTCTTCTTGCAAGCAATCTCCTTTGAGTCTATTAAACTCTGGGAGATTGTCTCTCGCAATTACTCCTTATGAGAATGTTTCTCATGAATTTGGTAACCCATCTATAGCCATAAGTGTTCGTTTCTTGTCTTCAATTATGGTCCCTATACTTGCAAGTTCGTCTCTTAGACTAGTCACCCTTAGGAAGTAAGAGTACATAGATTCTCCCTTCTTTATCTGTATATGATTTAGTTGCCGTTGTAGTGCAAGGGTTTTAGTCTCATTGTTAACCTCATGCAATTAATAATACATTCATCATATGAAATGGTGTTTGATGTTTCATTAGCATAGGTATTATTTCATTTTCACCCCATCTAATATGATCTGCATGGCTTTCTTGTTTCCTTTACTCCAGATAGTATTATTAGGTTCAACGACAGGTTGCTTGGATGCTGAGTCAACAAACTGTTTCACATCATTGTCTTCAAGAATCATCATAATTATGATTTTTCAAGCAACACAATGTTCTTTCCCATCAAACCTGTCCTTGGGTCTAATTGTGCTTTCCATTAAAGGTAGAGGGATGTTGCGAGATATATAAAGTTTGATCATCAATTTGCATAGCCGAGGTTCGACTACCAGAGCTCTAATACCATGTAAAGTTTCTACAAATTCTACCACTAAATCAAATTGATATAAAACCTTTATAGTGTTGGAGATGGTCTTGATCAATTATGGATGGAGTATTAGTCCTTCTTGCTGAAATAATAGTTCTGCAATAATATATATTCTGCTACTAATTCGAATGAGGCAAAGAATGCTAAAGGAACAAACTTCTTTGTACTTGTGTGTCCTTTATCCACATTCCTATCTCATATAGACAAGGCACCCAAGAGACATGTCCTAAGAAAAGACATGACTCTTCCTAGGTCAGCCCTACACAAACCAAAGAGTATGTTGCCTAGATCGGTGTCTCATGAATAAACAATTTAGTTAGTGAATGTACTAAATATGTCATTTAGAACATTAACAATGCTCCAAGAAGCACGCTGATTAGGTAAATACTATGAGGTATTTAATAGGTTAAATCCTTTACAAAGGACATCAATGCTTTGCTAGATCCGTACGATCAATAGTCCAGATCATTATGTTATCAAAGTTATTTAGGATTGACAATTTAAGCACATGTAGGTAGTAGTAGGTATGTGATTTGGATTATTTCTTTGTGCTGCGAATTCCTGTTGCATTTCTGGATTGTTCGCTATTTCGGAAGTGAAATACCTTCCCTACTTAGCTTTCCAGTTTTAGTGGGACTCAACCCTCACCCTATTCTGTTCAAGCTTCCTCATTTGGATCTGGCAAATCAGAGCATCATTATTGATCAAAAGTAACATTATTTCTGGAATATATTTGTGTTTGAACTACATATATATGTATCATTGTTTTGTGTATTGGCAAAATTGCATTCAGACTATCTCTGGCATAGAAAGTGGTTAATCATTTTTGCTCCAATCCATTTTTGTATGGCCACTCCTTAATCATCGTACAACCCCAATTCATTATCGTACAACCACCCCACACTGATCATATGACCTCCAAGCCATTATCGTAAGACTACCCCCACACTGTAACCATACGATCTCTAAGCCATTATCATATGGCCTCTACACAAGACCGTACAGCCTCCATTAACTACCGTACAGCTAAACCTCATCTAGCAGTTGGTTCGTACATCTCCCATTGCCCACCGTACGACCTATTCAAGCTACTCCATACAACTACTGGGACCTAGTGTACGCAGTGTCTGGAATTGGATTCTGGCATTTGCTAGGCTCACACATGGGCAACCCAATTCCCGAAGGTAAATCGGACAACGAAACATTACATAGAGTTAGCTTGGGACAAGTAATGGCTGCAAAAATAATGTTAGAACTAAACAAAAATAAACTTAATTATAACATTCTAGGTGCAAATGCTACACAAATTCTAACTTTAAACCCTAAGGACGTCTCCAAATCAAGTTTCCTAACCCTTAGTTATTCCACCATCTTCTCTAGAGTGCACCCCCTAAGGTTTTTTCTTGGAAGGAACATCCCCTATCTAAGGCTCATCACATATGCATATGTTGACTCATCATGATATTTTGGCACATGGAGATTATATCAATCTCAGTCATGTTAGTTAGATGGAGGTTAATTCACATGCCAACTTTGTCGAGATTATATCAATCTCAGTTGTATCAGCCAAATGAGGATTATGCCCACCTCTCGTACCAACACTATTATATCAATCTCAACCATGTTAAATGGAGATTATTAATCTCACATATTGACATTATAGAGATTATATCAGTCTTAGACATATCGGTCAGATGGAAATTATCTCCTAGGTTGACACTATACAAATTCATCAATCTTCGACATGTTGGTCCGATGGAGATTATACCAATCTCACTTACTGACATTGGAGAAATCAATCTCATCTAGGCATTTTTACAGAGGTTATACTAACCTCTTGTAGTGGCATTGTGAGATTTCATTAAAAAAAATTTAGCCATATAGAGACAATCACAATACATACAATGGCACTTAGCCATTCATATAGAGATGCCTGCAATCCCTACACTAGCACTATGGGAGCTTGATCAATTACTTACCTCATTAGGAGATTATATTGGTCACTTATAACATGTTGATAAACTCTTTTAATTTAATGAACACATTGTCAAATCTTTTGGATTAATATAAACTTCCAATATTAATAATATCAAAACTTTAAATATCATTATTGTAAATTTTCATATACATGTATATTAATACAGGCAATCATGTATTTATTGACATATCATATAATAATCTAAACAAAATTTTGAAAATATAACATAACTTACACACATACCTTAAGGATGCCTTCACCACCTTTTCAAGCTGCCTTGTTTCTCACTTTAAATATATGTTAAGAGGTATGCAATTATATCTCTTTTGTTATTTTATTTTATTTTCTCCTTATGATACGATTCTCCTCATATTTTCTTATTCAGTGGTGATTTATAAATCTTGTCTTGATAGTCATCTATGTCCTCCTGAAAAGTCAAAACCCTTCATAATCCCAATTGTTTCATAACATCATAACACTTCATAATTACAACCGTTTGAAAAATTCACAATCTTTCATAATTACAACCCATTCAAAAAGTCAGATCTTTTCATCATTACAACCTTTTGAAAAAAGTCCCTTATTTTCTTCTAATTCCTTTCCTCTTCCATTAATCCTTCTCTAACTCCTCTCTTCTTCTCTTCTTCCTTCTTTTTTAAAATGAAATCTGCTCCCTTATATATCTTATTTTGAAGGAGTCACAACTCTTTATTAAATATCTTGACCTTTCATTAGATTTAGTTAATTTATGTTTTTTTTTTTTAAATATTATTTATTTACTTATTTAAGTTTATTATCATTTATTATTAAATTCTTGTAGTTAATTTTATTATTATTTCTTATTTTATATATTTAAATATAGTGTAACACTAGTAATGGGGTATGTCAGGACTGGGGGACATTGGGATGACTTTCCGGTATGGGGGAAAATGGGCCTCATTTTCGGGACGGCCAGGGGATGGCGGCAAGTGGTGGACGGGGCAAGGAGGGGTGTTATATAGTATACATATAGAATTTGAAATGCTAGCTATGAAATAATGTCAGTAGAACATACCAAATTAAAATACTCGAATATGGAAAAATTGCAACATGAACTACAACCATTGAACATTCAACATAGTAACATATTACATACCCAATAGTAACATTCAAAAACCAGAATTCAGATAGAAATTCAAGTTCCCATCCCAGTGGTGGCATGGTTCCGAAATGGCAGAGGTAGGGATACTTGGGTATTCAAGTACTTGGTGTGGGGACGTCTCGGGGATGGGTACTTCGAGGTTTGGGAGGGGGGTGCGAGTCCCTGTATTACACTGTTTAAATATTAACTTTAATATATGATTTTACTATCATTATTTATTTAATATATTCTATGATTTAATTAAAATTCTATCTCAAAATGGGGGCATGACATAAGAGTTAAGACGCATCCTATTCTATCGACTTGTCTACCCAAGGCACCATTAGAGAATTGTATCTTATTATTTATCGATACTGGATCTGCTCATATCAAACTCTTGCCATATTGGCTATTTTTGGTTAAAGCATGAGATCAGAGAGGACCATTTGCAAATATTAAGTGCATATAAAACATCAATACACAGATTGCATGTTCAAAAGGGTTGTATCAGAAAGAGAAATTTGATCATCGAAGGTGATCGTCACACAAATCATAGCATTCAATCACCGTAAGTGATTTATAGAGACCATCTTGTAAGGTCAGATTGTTATATTAGATACCACAGGGATCATAATTGCATATTTATACTGTCATATCAGACAGCAAGGGATGTGTTGTAAATATAAAATACTTCATTTTGCTACCATGTTGAATACATCAAAGATCGTCCCATAAATACTTTGCATTATCTTGCATATTCAAACTACTATGTTGAACACCACAGGGATCAGTCTCTATGTAAGCAGTGCTGATATTATGAAGTCATTAATTCCCAAAATGCATTCATTATCAGTGATACCAGAAGTTACGATCATAAAGATTCTAGTAAATTGTCCCATAATCACAGATAACCAAGAAGGGAAAATCACAATGGTAGATAGCCAAATACAAATGCTGAAGCTGATCTGATCACATTGAACAACATTCTTTCCCTCGGGAAGGAACACAACTAAAAATGTATGCAGGATTTCTTCCCATTCATGGAAGGAAGATGAGGGAAGATAGACGTGTGTGATGTCATGGAATTTTGCTAGAGTGTCCTCATATTGATGCTGAAAATTGTCGCAATTGAATTTGGAGTCCCAAACCACACTAATGAAGATGATAATTTAGAGCCTTGTAGAGACTTATGTAAAACACAATCCAATGATAAAAGTATGTTCTTTGAAGATATATATGCCTCCTCCAATTGATGCTCAATAGTATCCACACTCATGTCAAATTGTGATGGATGATCATGTGGAGAAAAATAAATGGGTCTAAATGTTCCCCTACAACAATTGAAGAAGAATCAACCCCATCAAAGCCAAGATGAATGCACTCAAAAGTGTCTCCCAAATCTGAAATAGGGTCTGTACAAAGAAACTTACAATGTCTCTCAAGTATTCATTCCAAGTAGTTGTATCGGGAAGGTATAGAATGACCTATTGCATTGAATCCCAATAAGCCAAGGACGTAGCAACACAAGTCTCATCAGAAGTAATAATAGATCAAGGGGATGGAGCATCAACATGTCTCTACAATCTTAGTGGATGAGAGAAAACCCAGATTCAAATGACCATAATGAATCTTCTCAAAAGTGTCCATAAGAGATGCCACAGTATGTATATCTGTTGGAGGAGCAATAGGAGAAAAATCTGAGAAGGTGTAGGCAACTATATCCTGATTTGTGATAGATCTAGTTCTGAACTGAACACTCTTTCTTGATCCATGTTTTATTTGATAGATAGAAAGGATGTTGGTTGGTAATGAAGGCACACGGAGAAATCTTTAATGATCCATCATCCACGTCAATAGGTCCTTTCCAATAGGCATGCATATATGTATTGTTAGCCATCAAAATGTGTAATGAACAGTAGATACCTTGAGATGACACCATATGATGAAACTCCAGAATCAAGTATCCACCTGTATCTTAGAATTTGTAACTGCATCAAGTGCTTCACCGCTTTTTTGATATGGATGATGCAGCAGTTGAAGATGAACCCCTTGACATTTTTGAAGGAAAATTCATGAGTCTTTTCTTAAGAAGATGCTTAAACTTATCAAGTTGTTCCAAATAACGTTGGTGTTCATCATGCCTTGCTTCTTGAACACTCAGGCTTCTCCGTTAGGATGATTCCTCATGCAAGGGAGAGGATTTAGATGAGTTGCATTTGATGACATTCACAATACTCTCTAATAGTATATAGCAGCCAAACAATCGAATTTGTTATAACTCATTTCTGTCAGTACTTAATCTTCTAATAGGATATAGCAGTCAAACAACCCAATTTGAAAATACATCTTTAACATAGCAGTCAAAAATTTGCAAATACACCTTTAGTATAGCAGTCAGAGAAGCTAACATGGAAATGATAATTATTCACCACCTACGGTCAAAATTGTAATGGTCTGGAGGAGCTCAAGACTTCCTACATTAAGGTTGATTCTATATTTAATTGATCTTTCTCTGATATCTCGGTTCCCTAATCTTTATGCCCTACATTAAATGAGAGTGCAGATAAGAGTGCTCAATCAAGGGACCATTCAAATCAGGCATCATGCTACCCAACATTTCTTGCATAATTATTGATATGAAAACCTTTATTTCCCAACAACTGAATGCTTGGAAACTCCTCCAGCCACACGATGTGATGATTAGAAATCAAGATCTTAAATGACTATTGATACGAGATAAATAACTATAACCCAATGGTAGAGACCTTGATAGAAAGAACCTGGGAATGGGCATTGAAAGACATAATGAGTTGTGGTCAGTCATATTTTCAATCCCTTGATAAAGTTATTGAGAACAATTGCCACCCACTTTTTGAATTGGAAGCCTTTTGGACCAGCTTCAGTGTGGCAAAACATTTCTTGAAGCTCAGATTGGCTTATGGATAACACCTGATCTGCATAGCCCATTCAAACACCCATAAGACAATCTTCAAGAAGTCTGGGCTCTATGCTTTGTTGGTCATGATACCTCTATCTTTACCCAGATGTGTGGCATGTTCACTTCCATTATCACTGATTTTGAGACCTTGTCATGGCAACTGCATTCTCATTTAGTTGATGACATTTTTGTTTATGAAAGGACCTAGAAAAATCAAATGATTGATTCTGACCTTTTTCCTGCAACATCTGCCAGAAGCAAAGGTAAATTGCATTGGACAAACAGAAAATCAATTAAAAAATTTACTACAATGTAAGTTCAAACCTCTGCAAGGGAAATCAACAAGCACATGAATTTTGTATTAAGAAGCCACATTATGAGATGCTTCTTAGAGATAGTAAATTTATACTGCAAAGCGAAATGATGTTAATTGTATATAGTATATACAAACAAATATCGAATTCAACTTTCCATTTCCTCGTGCATTTTGGTGCTCTATAGAAAGGACATGATGGAGTATAAGCCACACAAATAGAATATATGACAACAAAAATCTTGCTGCAGAAAATCATTATTTTTTGCTTAGTGGAAGAAAATTCTCAATTTTCAAGTCTCAATAGTAGAGAAATGGCTGATATGATTTTTTTGTGTGATTTTCAGTTGGTGTCCTTTCTGGTGATCCCTTTGGAAAAAAATTGTATCAGCTTGTCCATATTTCTTCTAATTTAGTTCGAGCAAATCTTCAAAGTTTCTGTGGTCTTCATGCCAGTAAAGGTGAAATTTCTATTATTACTACAAGATAACCAATAATGTTTCTGTTAATTTTTTTTCTTGTTGTCAAACAGAAAGCATTGAGGTTTTTAACACACATCTTTGGATGGACAGATGGCCTATAAAAAGATTGCATCTTTGTAGGTACGACACATGGCTTGCCATGACATGGAATTCAGATCTAGAGTCTGAAATACATATCCAGGCATGCTCTTCAAAGTTCAAACTGTGTCTTGCCTTTATTTGCTTTGTGCATTTAAAAGGGATCATGTACAAAATCTGCCATTGTATTTAAAGAGTGGATTGTATATTATGTAAAGCCTATGTACTTTTTACACGCAAGATGCCAATTGGGCATGGCCTCTTTCTGTTAAGAGCATGTAACATATCTTCTCTTTTTGTATACGAGGTTTTTGAAAATTAAATGATCATATTTGGTTTGTGCATTTGATACTTGCAATGTTCATATCTTACCTATGCTCTATGGAGATACATCCCATGTGCTGGAACTCGTACTGCAGATGGTATGCAGACATGGGGATGGTGTTTAGAAATACTGCACCAGTCCTCAATTCATCCAGAATTAACTGAAACATTTCCAAGATGACTCTGAGAGTGGCTGGGGACGTAGGGGATGTCCACAGATCCAGCCATTAGCTGTCACGGGGACTTCTGGCTAACCCCTACAGCCCAGGCCACTTTTGGATGTCCAGATTAGAAAACACACATGTTTTAATTTTGAAAACTGGGCCAAGAACACACCAAACCACATTAAGCAATACCAAAGCCAAAACTACGCATAAGGTAACCAAAAAAAGGAAAAATATATTCAATTTCACATGAACGAGAAGAGCAGCAAGAGGGGTAGCTGAGCAAGGAGTGAATATTTGTTGAAAGAGGAGGTTAGGGCATAAATCTAGTTGATTTAGACTCTCAGAACTACTGTCCACTGATTATGTATGGTGATTAATTACTATTATCTCTTAGTTCTATGTTTACTGGTTACAGTTTATGATAGTTTAAACTTGGAGCCTCTGGGCATTTTTGTTATAACTTGAATGCAATATTATCTTATTACAAGGTAATTTTATATTAAAGGTCTAAGCAGCGAAGTATGGATAATACTAATTTCATATTGATTGCCAGAAACAAAGCAGCCATAGAAGAAGTCGTTATAGATTTGCAGGAATTCCCTATGAAGAGATAGCCATGGAAAAACAAAATAGGTCTGCTGTTCTTTATAAAATCCATTGGTATATGATAGAAAAACCACATGTTAAAGATCTTTCTTATATGATGTTGCAGTATATCACAAAAGATTATATCAGCACTTATCACTCAGAGCCCACTACTGAGGCACCATTTTGTTCTCGTGGTGTCCTATTCAAATATTATTCTAGTTAAAATGAAATAGCCCATTTAGTTTGTTGAAAGTTATGCAAATGGGATATTAAGTTACGGAGGTTCTCTTGTGGAGTAAACTTTATAGTGTAGTCGGCTTGAGCCAGAGGAGTATTAGAATGAGTGACATATATTTTTAAATTATGTTTGTTAGCCTCATGAAAATGTGATGAATGTTTAATTAGATCATTCATGAGAAATGTTTGAAGCAACCACTAATGAAATTTGAGATTTAGATTCTAATTGTATGGGTAAACATCAACTGACAGTATCATTTGTACATGAATTAAAATTTAAGCAACAAAATACATTGGACATGTAGTCAAGACTATTGGAGATATGTAACCAATGAAATTTTCTTCTTGGAACCCTTAGTTGATCTTGAACTGTGACTTCTTTAACACAGGATCACCTTATTTGGAAGTTGGCTCTAATAGTTATTTGGCTGCTTTGATATTTGTGCATCCAGATTTTACTGCTAGTTTGTTACCTACAACATAATGATACTGAAATTTAAACTAATGATATAACAAACTTTATTATTTCTTGGTAAATAATCACAAAATATAGCACATAGAAACTGATAAGCTTATCTAATGTTGAAATTCTCATTTCTAACCTCTACTGAGATTATGCTTGCTTTTAAAAAAACGTCTATAAGCTTTTGTCCTCTCATAAGTTGCGGATGTAAGCTAAAGATTTGAGCTATGTGCTCCAAAAAATTATTAAATTTGTATATTACAAGTAGATTATTAAATTTGATTATTAAATGTAGTAAAACAAGGGTGGTGTCCCTTACAAAACCACAGTTTGAAGGCATAAAAAAAAAGATATATGCAACAAAGTCAAGAGAAGACTATTGACAACAAACTAGCAGCACAAAGGAGGGCAGCTATGTGTTATAAACAAATTATTAAATTTCTGTATTATAAGTAAATTATTAAATTTGATTATTAAAAGTAGTAAAACAAGGGATGTGTCCCTTACAAATTCGAAGGCATAAAAACAAAAGATATCTGCAACAAAATTTTAAAAAAAGACTATTGAAACCAAACTAGCAATACAAGGGACGAGACCCTTGTTTTGCTATTGTTAAAAAAAAATGCTTATTATTTCTTCATACATGATAGTAGTTACCAAAATTAGCACACAAAAACTAATGACCTTATCCAATGTTGAATTTTTTGTTTCTAGGCTCCATTAAAAATATTTCCGAGTTAAAGAACCTACCTCTAATTCTTCATCGTCCTATTGGATGCCAATTTGATCCAAACTTTTGAAATATGTGCTATAAGCAAATTATTAAATATTTGTATCCATCAAATTGTTTTATATTGTTACAAAGTATAGTAGTCACCACTTATAGATTATGCATTGTATATAGCTTTCCTCAACAAATAAGAAAAGTGTAAAAATCATAAATTATTTATTATTTTTATTATTGAAAGTGGATAAAGCTTGTCCCAACAAATAAGAGTAGACAAATCATACATTGTTGATAAATCTTACCAGCAATTACACCTACAATAAGGTGCAGTGGTTATGCCGATAAGAAGATATACTTGAGTAAAATATTGAAGGGTGCAATGAGGTAACATAATAGTTATCTTATCTTATATTGTCTAACATTTAATTTTAATCCAATACAAGAGGACAAACAAATCATCCAATTCAAGAGGACATGCAATTTAAGTCTTAAGATGCATTTAAATCATTAATCCAATAGATTAGACATGTATACTATGTTTTTGGTGGTTGTTGTCAATGTTTTTGTGATACATGGTAGTCGTCTAAAAGATCTAACGAACAATGACATTGACAAAGAAAAAGGGCATGCTTGAACATTCACAAAGATCCTGTACAAAAAACTTCTTAGGTAAAACCTAGAAATGATGGCATGGAGGAGGGAAAGAAAGGTACTCAAGGAATCCAATTGTGTTAATGGTAGAATGATTATGATAATAAGAAACGTTTATTCTTAACATTTTTTATCTCTCTTCTATGAGATAAGAGCTAAAGAAGACTAATTTAAGGGAGATTCCATTTGTGATAAACAAAATTTTAATTGTCATAAAATGGTGCTTATCTATGGTAATCAAAAGCGTTCTAGAAATCTCCTACATGAATTTTGACTAGATTAATACAACGTAAAGGACATCTATGTGCATAATAATTGATTCTCTATGGCAATTCAAACTTTCAACATAAATGATTTGAATGAGTGTGGGGTATGGTCAACTATTACATTTTGTAGCTTTCTTGATGATCAAAATGTAAAGAAAATTTTAAGGCATTTACATATAGCAATTTTCCACAATCCATACTATATAGAGAATAATATTTTACAACATGAAGACAATAATCTAAAATGAAGTAAGGCCTGACATACAAGAAACAGGAAACAATCTATTAATTCAACTATGAGAAATAATAAGAAATTGTTCAATAGATGAAAAATATTTGAATTAAATCACTATAAGGATGTCTAAAAGTTGCCATCACTCATCTATTAAAAATAGGATATAAAATATTAATTCTAAAATTATTCTCTCTTACTCTAGATAGATTCATGACATAGACTTAATTAAAAAATAGAATTACATCTTTATAAGCCATATAACATCTAGATGACTACAATTATAAAGGTGAACTATAGATAGTCTGGAAGTCCATATTCTAAGAGGTAAAAAGATGTTGATGAACACTTAGTGTAGAACAATGCGCTAGCAAATGTGAACGAGTAGGTGAGTCCCTTCTCTAGCATCATTCTAGATGTAAATTCTTAAAGATCTCTTATGTCATTACTAAGATGCAACATGAATTCCAAGACATTGTCCTGACCATTATGTATATATTGATTTATTTTTCATTGTAATTTCCTAGTTGTGCTATAAGAAGTCGACATTCATTTTTAGTGTTCAAGGAGGAGTTTGTTGAATATTTCATTGTAAATTGGTGCATTCTAGTAGCACTGTAGATGACGCCCAATTCAAAACCTCATTTCATGGCCCACCAATTCAAAGTGAAAGGTCACATTTTCGTACACCCCTTCCAAATGTGTACATTTTTCTATAGGGCTCTCACTTTATTTTGTTCTTTTCTCTTTATTTGACTTATATATTGATAAACTAGAAGCTTGGCTAGATGAAATTGATGGGGAAGGGGTCCACTTAGCTGGCTATGTGGCGAAGCTTCTTCTTTATGTGGATGATCTAATCTTAATATCAGAAACTTCTCACAGATTAAAAGATCACTTAAAGGCATTAGAGCACTTTTGTCAAAAAGTGGGGATGTAGGTGAACAAATCCAAGATGAAAATCATGATTTTTTCTTTGAAAAGAAAGGACAAACATTTGGATTTTCTTTTTGAAGGTAGCTCGTTAGAAAAGGTGAAAGAATACAAATATTTAGGGATTGACTTCAGCCACAGGCTCAATTGAGAGACATGTAGAATTGAAAGGATGCAAGGGGGATGGAAAATGCTATATCTATTGCAAAATAGATGTAGGAACACTGAGCTATGGATATAGAAGGCTAAGAAAACTCTATTTGGTTTGCTGGTCATTCTAGTTGTTCTTTATGGTTGCAAGGTTTGGGGGGGAGGGGGGGCAACATGACAAAGAGTGGGTGGAGATGACTAGAGAGGATCCAGAAATATCTAATCACTACTAAGATCAAGGTCAAGGCATCTGTATCTTATGAAATCCTGTTAGCAAAAATTGGTATGTACCCATAGGAGGTGGTTTCCATAACTCAGTTAATAAGTTATTTAAGGAAACTTGACAACATGGATAGCCAAAGTTGGCCCAAAATAGCAATGCAAGAGGACTTGGCTTGTAGGAAAAAGACTTGGATGAAACAAAACATACAGTGGTTGAGTACGTGGAATATCAAGTTACAAGAGTGTCCTACCAATAACACGAAAATAAAGAAGTTCGTTAGGGGAAATTTTCAAAATGTCATGTGGTCTCTTAACATGGTTTGGAAAAAGACACATTATATCAAAGTTTACAATCCTTCTAAGGAGCATGGGGATCAAGCATATATGGGGTTAGTTATTTATATAAGGCTAGGATGTTAATTGCATAGTTGGGGATTGGATCACATCATCTCAGATGCAAGACTAGTAAATGGGAGAAGCCTAAAGAGGAGTGGGACAAGAGGATCTATAGATTCTACGAAAAAGTGGTGGTTGAGATGGAATGACACTTTCTTACTAATTGCAAGACATATGAGGATATTCGGGCCCAATATAGGGTCATCTTAGGGGATGGCATAAGCTTTACACAATTTGTTTGATGATGATAAGATACGACAAATTGTGGAATTGATTGTCAAGATTCTTAGCAAAAGGTTGGATCTAGAAAGGAGTCAAGATTAATGCTTCTAATTTGTGGTCCCTTAGACCAATGGTCTTATGGACGTCATTAAAATCCTTCATTCATTCTTTATTTTATCGGCATATGACA
Organism: Cupressus sempervirens; assembly: GCA_028749045.1. Taxonomy (NCBI): domain Eukaryota; kingdom Viridiplantae; phylum Streptophyta; class Pinopsida; order Cupressales; family Cupressaceae; genus Cupressus; species Cupressus sempervirens. Next base: position 766,822,457 of record CM053784.1, on the reverse strand, counting down.
ATGATGCTTTTCTGGTGGTTTCCCGCCTAGAATAGCCTATCGGCTAATAAATATAGAATATATTCTAAGAAGTGGAGAGGTGGAATGTTAATGATTTTAACGTTGATTGGATGATTTCAATTGATTAAATTTAATGTTTGAATGGCCTATCAACCTTAAACATTTATGTCTATCCTTCACTATTATGATCATAGAGCATTGATATTATTGATAATAACTTATTAAGTATATATAGATAGACCGATATTATTATCATATATTATAATCATGATAATGCCTTGAGTAAATATTATTTGTTATAACTGATGTGAGTTTAGATATTAACAAGAGACATGTGTCTTAATAACATGTACATATTCATTGAGAAGGTAACTTGAAACACAAAAATTATACAGTTAAATCATGTGTTAACACACTACTACATTTCTTGCATGTTGTCCCTACAAGGGTTTTGACTCAAAGTGTTGCTAATGATCCATCTCCTGCTAACTCTGCAGTTCTAGACCCTTTGGCAGCTTTGAGTCAGAATTTTGTTGTTGTCCCTTCTACTGCTAACTCTTTCAAGAACATTGTTTCTGGCTCTTCTATTGTAGAGGTTTTGGGGGTTAGTGGGGATTGGCAAAAAGTTGCGAGGAAAGTGGAGGATGGTTGGACTTCAGATAAAGGGAAAAAAGAAAAATTCTCCAAACCTTCATTTGATATGGCTTTGCATTCTCAAAAGAATGGACCAAAATGTAAATCTTGATGGTCTGTGTTTTCTTGGGTTGTTTGCCCTCTTGTTGAGAACATTAGTGTGTCCCTCTAGTTTGGCGGGTGGTTCTCCATAGTTGTTTTAAGATTCTCATTGTTATATCTTATGCATATAAGTGATTATAGAGGGAGTATTAAGGATGTTAGCAATTCTATATATTGAAACTACTAGTGGATATTCTATCAACTACATTTGAGTGGTACTCATACCTAGTAGTATGAAGATGTTACAAACCCTCATTGCTAAAGAGGGAGTGTTGAGATAGCCTCAATTGTATCTAAGTCATAGTTGTGGTAGGAAACAATTGATATACATATCATTGTTAGAATCCAATATTGTTGGCATGTTTATACTGACACATTTTGTGAAGCAATGTCTACTATAAATAGAAGGATCACAACTATGATATGATTAAGACTTCTTGTATTATCAAAGGGTAACATCTAGTGTGATAATATATATTGATATCTTTAATATGACATTCTAAGATTATTGCGATAATGTATTCTATGACAATCCTCCTGAGCTAAGAGGGAGTGTTAAGTTGTAGCTTCTATCAAATTGAATAATCCTAGAGTTAATCCTTCTATGTTTATTGACAATCATTAATTAGACATACTCATATATATATATATATATATATATATATATATATATATATATATATATATATATATATATATATATATATATATATATATATATATATATATATATATGTCTCTTCACAAGACATGCCTCTTGAAAATATATTTATATATATCTTGGAAATCTACAATGGAAACACATAGAATTACAATAATGTTATTACATTTGCAGAGATCCTAAAACTAATATTATCCCCATCTAGATTTAGAGAAAGACAAATCAAAATCATAGATCAAAATGTTTATTCGAAGGCAATGTGCCACATTGTGTGTATTTTGAAGGGGGCTTTGAAGTGTGTGGAAAATAACATGGAAGAAAAAAAATTTGGGATTTTATCTTGGGCAACTACCATAGGCTAATCCTAACACGCATTTCAACCATTCTGATCCCAATTTCAGTGATGGGTATTACTCCTGAAGTGGGTGTTATATTTTTTAAGTATTTTTATTTTCTAGATTCACATGGTTGTCATGCAATCATAGGTTAATGTTGAGCTTCACTTGGTTTCAAGAATAGTTTAATAGTTTCTACTAATCAAAGCCAACCATGTGAAGTTGAAAGCTCACTTCCCCCCCACCCCCCCTCCAACATCTAAATTCCCTATTAACATCTAAAATCTTTAAGAAAGGATCAACCTTTAAAGTACAAAAAAAGGTTCTAGACCTGCAAAAGTGACATCATTTTCTCATCTTCTAGTGCATGTCATTTTTCTGTCGCATCCAAAATAAGATTATGCCACTCTAAATCGAGAATGCATGTGCAACTGTGTTCTATATTCATAGACAATAGGCGTAGCTAAAAAAATGTAGCACAATTACATTTATTTAAAATTATAGACCATCATGAACATTAGAACTCTAGCTTCAAGAGTCAAAGTTACAATATTCGTGATGTTCTATACCTTAAAATACCTAATTAAACACCTCTAACAAAATACAAACTTGTTGCATTTTTTAGCTCGACCTAATGTTGTATACATATGAATTGAGATTGCATATTGAACTATGGCCTCCTTTTGCATTGCCTAAAACTAAGAGATTCACACAGTTAGTTGTCATGCAATCATAGGTTAATGTTGAGCTTCACTTGGTTTTGAGAATAGTTTAATATTCTCTACTAATCAAGGCCAACCACATGAAGGTGGAAGCTCATTTGCACCCCCCGCCGCCCAACAACATCTAAATTCCTTGTTAACATCTAAAATCTTTAAGAAATGATCAATCTTTAAAGTACAAAAAAAGGTTCCAAACTTGCAAAAGTGACATCATTTTTCCATCTGTCACATCCAAAATAAGATTATGCCACTCTTAATCAAGAATGCACATGCAGTTGCATTCTATATGCATGGACAATAGGTGTAGCTAGAAAAATGCAGCACCATTACATTTATTTAATAGGTCTATTAAGTTTTTAAAATTATAGACCATAATGAAGATTAGAACTCTAGCTGCAAGAGTCAAAGTTACAATGTTCATGATGGTCTATAACTTAAAATACCTAATTAAAGGCCTCTAAAAAAAATGTAAACTTGTTGCATTTTTCAACTCCACTTGATGTCGTATGCATATGAATTGAGATTGCATATTGAACTATGGTCTCCTTCTACATTGCTTGAAACCAAGAGATATACACAATTAGTTGTCAAGCAATCATAGGCTAATGTTGAGCTTCACTTAGTTTGGAGAATAGTTTAATATTCTCTACTAATCAGGGTCAATCACATCAAGGTGGAAGCTCATTCCCCACCCCCCCAAACGTCTAAAATCTTTAAGAAAGTATCAATCTATAAAGTACTTGGAAGTTGGGCTACTCTCAGGGGAAGTCCATCTTCATTGCTCACGAGCAATTCATCACAATTCCTTAGTGTTCCCATACATCTAAAACGGGTACATCAAGGAATATTTTCATCACTTCCTACATAAAATGAATCCAATATTACAAAATTCCCCCTAAGAAATAAACACATGAAAAATGAGAGTGAAAAAGAGGAATCTACTTACCAATGGGTATTGTTATCGCATCTCTGGCCATGATATGTGTTGAGTGAGTTTTATTATTTTTCTTTGTACCAAGATCTCTTTGTTTATATACACACATACATACATAGACACACACACATATGTGTGTGTATGTATATATACATATACATACATGTGTGTGTGTGTATACATGCATACATACAAATAGACATACATACATATACAGAGATCATAAGGGCACGACAACAAGATGCAGAGATTACAAGGGCACGACAACAAAATGCAATGATCACAAGGGAATGAGAATGAAATCTTAGATCTGCATTGATCTCCACCAACGTTTAGAGCTCTCCAGCCTCTTTCGTGTGCAACTCTCCACAATCAATCAAAAGAAATGGGGAATGATTAATGTCATTTTTTTTGTTTATAATCCATAATCCACGAGATCTCTTTGTACATATATATACATACATAGAACCACACACACACATGTGTGTGTATGTATACATATGTACATATATGTATATACATACATACACACATATATATACATACATACAAATACATACATACATCTGCATATGCAATTTTATTACCTTGGAAAACTGTATTTGATCCTGCTAGCAAGGAACAATTGATTGATCATTTTATTGTACCTAATCTGATTATAGTTCTATAGGAATTTGTAATCAACCCAGCTAATCAACAACTAGACACATTTAACTGGGTTATGGCTTGTTTCTTTCTAAAAATATCTGCTATGATACATTTTCGTAAAATTTCTTGCAAACTTTGCCCATTTTTTCTAGTCTACATTATTTTTGTGCAAGATCTTGAGGTAAGTCACTTAGCATGGGTTGCGTGATTTTTATTATTTTATTATTTCAATTCTAGAATATGTATGCAGCTGGATCAATTTTTCTGTTGTATCAAAATCTCTATACATACATACATACATAGGCACACATATGTGTGTATGTATGTATGTATACATATATACACATATACATGTGTGTGTGTGTGTGTGTGTGTGTGTGTGTGTGTGTGTGTGTGTGTGTGTGTACACACACACACACACACACACACACACACACACACATACTTGCATAAATGCATACATACATATATCTACATACATACATAGATATACATAAATAATAGTAATGTATGTATTGTATTTGTATTTGCTTTGTCATTGCTTATAAGAGTATTTCAAGGTTGGGAACCACTTCAACATCCTTTGCATGGTTTGGATGTAATTTCATTGTGGTAGAGGCTTCTACAAGGCAATGAGCCTTGTGATTATGGCATTTACACAAAAGTAGAACTTGCTTCTTCAACTCCTTACACTCAACTCTTCACTGAAGTTATTCTTCCAGCTTTGAGAATAGCTACTACAAATTCCTGGGAGCCAAGGGACCTTGAACCTATGCTACGTTTTCTAGAGACATGTGAGAAGTTACTACCAACTTCAGTACTTAATAACATTCTTGATCATATAGTGATGCCTAAATTAATAGCAACAATACATACTTGGGATCCTTGCAGGAAGGCTATGTCAATACATGCATGGTTACATCCTTGGCTTCCATTGTTAGGCCAGCATATGGAGCCTTTATATCCAACCATTCTTTATAAATTAAGGAATGCACTTCATGCTTGGCGTGCAAGTGATGCATCTGCATATGCAAGTTTATCACCTTGAAAAATTGTATTTGATCTTGCTAGCTGGGAACAACTGATTGTTTATTTTATTGTACCTAATCTAATAATAGTTCTATAAGAATTTGTAATCAACCCAGCTAATCAACAACTAGACCCATTTAACTAGGTTATGGCTTGTTTCTTTCTAAAAATATCTTCTATGATATGTTTTTGTAAAAATTCTTGCAAACTCTACCCATTTTTTCTAGTCTGCATTGTTTTTGTACAAGATCTTGAGGTAAGTCACTTATCACGAGTTGAGTGAGTTTTAAAATTTTATTATTTGGATTTTGGAATATGTATGCAGCTGGATCAATTTTTTTGTTGTGCCAACATCTCTTTGTATATATACTTGCATACATACATGCATATACATACATAGATACATAGATACATACATATATACATGCACACATACACACATACATATATATACATAAATAATAGTAATATATGTATTGCATCTACATTTTCTTTCTCATTGCTTATAAGAGTGTTTCAAGGTTGGGAACCACTTCAACATCCTTTGCATGGTTTAGAGGTAATTTCATTATGGCAGAGGCTTCCATGAGGGAATGAGCCCCCATGATTATGGTATTTATACAGAAGAAAAACTTGCTTCTTCAACTCCTTACACTCAACTCTTCACTAAAGTTAGTCTTTTAGTAGTGAGAATAGCTACTACAAATTTTTGGGAGCCAAGGGACCCTGAACCTATGCTATGTTTTCTAAAGACATGGGAGAAGTTACTACTGGCTTCAATACTTAATAAAATTCTAGATCATATAGTGATGCTTGAATTAACAACAACAATACATACTTGGGATCCTCACAAGGAGATTGTGCCAATACATGCATGGTTACATCCTTGCCTTCCATTGTTGGACCAACCTATGTGATGCAGGAGCATCAGGATATGCAAGGATCCCTAAAGAAGACAAAAGAAGATGGATCAGAGGAAAGGAGGAGTTTAAACCAATAAATTGGCATGTGTTGAAGCCAATCATGGCCTTAGAAGGCTTTAAAGATGATAAAAATGTAATGAATCCTAAAGGGACTGTTAAGGACCTTAAGATCTTTGATAGTGAAATATGGGAATAATGGAATATTAGAGTTAATTGGGTCCTTAGGTGTCTCAAAAAGGTTTGGGATTGGTTAAATTGGTCTTGAGGACCTAATAGGCAAGTTTAGTGAGTTAATTAGTTGTTTTATTCAATAAAGTATAAGTTGGGAAATTCAAATATTTGAATCCCAATGGTTAGTTCCATTTTGGGGGGGGGGGGGGGGGGGAATTAGATTTAATGAGTTTTAGGCATAACTAGCCATTGAAACTGATTCAAATCAGTTGCCATATTTGTAAGGGATGCTATTAGGTCAAGTTTGAGGCATTGTATGGAGAGAGTAGTATTGGGATTGATCAATTGTATGGACTATGTAAAGAGAGCTAATAAAAGCTTCATTTTCAAGCATTTGGTGCATGGTGTCTTGACTATCATTGATTTCTTGCAGTCTTATGATCTCATAAGCCTTTTTTGCATATTGTTTGATCAATTCCTAATGCACTGATATTTGTGAAGTTCATTCCTTTCAAGTTTTTTGTCGCTACTTTAAGGGTTTCATTGATTTCATTAACAACTTTGAGCTTCCACTTGAAATGTTGATAATCCATGAGTGTAGGAGTTTGATTCTCATGGAATGATCTTGTAACAATATGTACAAATCATATCTAACAATTTTTTGATAGGAAGTTCTAAGGATTGGCGATCAACATTGGAGTTTGTGAAGTAAAGAGCACTAAATTCATGACTATGAAACAACAACAAGAGTTCTAGCCATTAGAGGTTAGTGCTTAATGATTGGAAGTTATTTCATATGTTGGAGACAAAGTGAAACAACCTTTGATTGAGTCTGAAGGTTCTTGGAAGGTAGAGATTTAGAAAACCCTACTTTTGAGGGTTTATAGGAGACTAATTTGGGGCTTTTCAGGTTACAGAAGTTTTGGGACTAATTCCTTTTGGATTTGGAATGTTTACAACATAGGGAGAGACTTTCCAAAGTTTGGGGTCTTGGGAATACAAGAAACTTGTAGTTGCTTTTTTGAATTGCCCTCTTTTCATGCATTTTTGAGCCACAATATGCTAGAAATACGATATGGTCCAAAGGAACACATGGAACCCTTATGATATGTTGTAGTATGGCTTAATGGGTATCTAAATCCACCATTTTTTGGGGAGTGTTTTGGAAATTTTAAGAGGAAAGTTCACTTTTGTGTTGTTGCAAGGCTACTAGGAAATTAATTAGGCCTCTAGGACAATTTGAGGGATTTGGGTGTTAGATGTTACTTGAGGACCACAAATTAGTTGAAACCTTTTGAATCTACATTGATTTGGTCTAAGATACCCATCCTAATTATTAGGGAGGTGTTGGAGTTGTTTGTGTAATTTTTGCTTTGTAGAGGGTTTGGGGAACCTTGTACTTCCCTTATAGGTTTAAGTGGGATTGACTTGGCTTTGACTCCCACCACCCTTACCTCTACATTAGTATGGGGCCTTTATATCCAACCAATCATTATAAGTTTGGGAATGTGCTTCATGCCTGGCATGCAAGTGATGCATCTGCATATGCAATTTTATCACCTTGGAAAATTGTATTTGACCTTGTTAGCTAGGAATAGTTGATTGTTCATTTTAGTGTACCTATTCTAATGACAGTTCTACATTAATATGTAATCAACTCATCTAATCAGAAACTAGACCCATTTAATTGGGTTATGGCTTCTTTCTTTCTAAAAATATCTGTTATGATATGCTTTTGTCGAATTTCTTGCTAATTGTACACATTTTTCTTGGTCTGCATTATTTTTGTGTAGGATTTTGATGTAATACACTTAGCACAGGTTGAGTGAGTTTTGATTGTTTTATTATTTGCATTCTAGAATATGTATGTAGTTGGATCAAATTTTTTATTGTGCTAAGATATAATAAGCACCTTAAAAAAGATCTCTCTATATATACATACATACATATATAGACACACACATATGTGTGTATATATGTATATATACACATACATATACATAAAGAAAAGCTTCTATACATACATACATACATACATACATAGAAATACACATATGTATGTGTATGTATGTGTATATACACATACATATACATAAAGAGAAGCTTATATATTCACCTATTGAGGGAAATATAAAGAGATACATGTCTAGAAGGGGAAAAAAAGAACATTTACATAGGTACATCTTCTCCCCTTGAAGAAAATCATAGAGCAAGGGCACTGAGATCACAAGGGCACAACAAAACAATGAAATCGTAGAGAAATGACACAAAGATCAAAAGGACACAACACGACAATGAAATCATAGAGAAAGGACACAGAGATCACAAGGGCGTGACACAACAACAAAATCGCAAAGCAAGGACATGAAGATCACAAAGGCATGAAAATGAAATGCAGAGATCATAAGGGAATGATAATGAAATCCTAGATCTCCACCGATCTCCACCAATGTTCAGAGTTCTCCACCCTCTTTTGCATGCAGCTCTCCACAATAGATCAAAACAAATGGGGAATGATTAATATCATGTTTTTTGTTTTATTTTGTTTTGTTTATAATCCATAATCCACAAGATCTCTCTATATACATATGTTCATACATAGGGTCAGTTCAAGAAGTTGGGTCTCACTATTGGCCAAAAAGTGGAAGTGTTTTTCTTATTTTTGAAATATTTTGTCAATTGATGCCAAAATTTGAGCCATTTAGAGATTAAATATAAAAAAACTTTAGAAATAAAAATTGCAGTGCCTAGAATCTTCTTTTTGAATATGTAATTTATTTGTATACCCATATGATAAAAAAAAATTTTGGTATGGATCTTTAAAAACCACTTTTTCAAAATGTCTATTTCAGGACCATACCACGCTCGTGTACAGACACTATAATTTGACACAAATGAATGAATTTTTGTGAATCCTTTTAAATGGAGTTACCTGACACACTAAAGATTGATGAGAATATTTTTCTTGAATTTTTTAATGAATATTTTTTTATATTAATTTTTAATTGGCTATAAAAGAAAATTTTAAAACCTCTCATGTACAAACACCATAATTTGATCAAAATTTCATTTTTTTCATTTTTTTTAACTTCAAAAGAATTGAATGTAGATTGATGACATATAAATTAATTTAAGAAAAAATATAAAATAAAAAAGTTATTAAAGTTTTAGTGAACGTTGCTATTTTACATTTAGGTACCACCTTTGATTAAAAACTAATAAAAAAATAGTAAATAAAAACATAACTCTATAAAATTTATATTTTTGAAATCAAGACAGTGAGAGCTCTAATGGGTTTTTGTTTCGTAAAAAAATTTGATCGAGAAGACCCTCTAAAAATTATGGCAAGGCATGAATTTGTCAGTTCAATGCCTTAGCCAAATCTTAAGAGGCCAAGGCATAGGCTTGGTCTCACCAAGCCTGTCCCAAACCAAAATCCTAGGCAGGAAAAAAAAATCCTACCTCATGTTGTAAGAAACGGGCACTTGTTATTTGAATTTCAAAAAATAGGTACCCGTTTTGAAAAGCTAAAAGCGGCATGTAAAATCCGCTGAAAACTTAAAAATTTGAATTTTTAAGAAACGGGTACCCATTTTTTACTTTTAAAAAATGGGTACCCGTTTTTTATTTTTTAAAAATGGGTGCCCGTTTCTTAAAAATTTAAATTTAAATTTTTTTGAGAAACGGGTACCTGTTTTTTGAAAATAAAAAACGGGTACCCGATTTTTAAAAATAATGGGTGCTTGTTTTTTAAATTTAGGGTCGGGTACCCAAACCAAAAATGGGTGCCCATTTTTTAAAATCGGGTACCCATTTCTAAGAAGTTTCATTTTGCGAATTTGACTTCTACGAAATTGCGACCCAACTTTGTGCATTCACCCCATACATACATACATATATACATATACATATTTATATATATGTCTATACATACATACATACATATACATACACACATGCATGAAAATAATAATGCACTTTCTAAGAGTTTACAATTGTTCAACAAAATTAATGTTTTACAAGAAAATGCACCTGAAGAACTATTAGCTCAGAAGAAAGAACATTGTGTTGAAGTAGTATAGAAAGTGTTTAACATAAGAGGTTTGCAAGTGAGGATGTTGACCAATATTGAAAACTTGAATGCTGAAATGAAAGCTATTGATGATCAAACACTTATGCAAAAGTTACAACACAATGTGAAGTTGATTTTAGATATGGTACAAGTAGATATTCAAAAGTTTGATAATCAAAATTTAAGGCATAAGAGAGAGTCTTTGGCAATATACTAGAAGGAGGAGCAGCTTTAGAAAGAGATTGCATGACAAAAACTACAACTAGACAACATAAAGGATATTATGGGAGCCACTGGATAGAATCCATGAACGTGTTGTGGGAGGTACTATGACATTGGAATCACTTGCAAGTGCCTTTGAGAATTTACAATCCAAATATCGAGAGGACTACAAGTTGTGCAATTTTTCATGTATTGCATCTGCATTTTCTTATAAGAGTGTTTCAAGTATTGGCACAAGGTAAGTACACCAAGTTGTGGTGCCAAAAGCGGGGTATAAGTGGACACCTTTTTCTTGAAATCAGTAATTTCTGAACTTCAACAAGAATTTGAAGATAGTTATGCTCAAAATTTTAAGATATGACAAAAACAAAAGTCATAGTCCTTTGAATCTAGTTTCTAAACTACTAATTTTTTTTTAAATGGTTTAGTTTGAGGTCCTCAAAAAAGGGGGCCACAAAAAGTGGTATTGTTTATTCCAAAAAAACATAACATAGTACAAAGTGTGGCCCCCCTAAAATTTTATCCTTTTTTTTAATTCTTTAATTTCTCTAGTCAAAAATTACTTAACACTATGTAGTTTATCCCAGATTTTTATGGTAATTTTATAATGTGTATTGAAAATCAAAACTTTTTTTTTTCAAAGTGTGTAGAATGGAGTCTAGTTTCTAAAAACCTAAATTGTTGCGAAATTCAATGAATGAGCTAAAATTTATAGCCCAATTAGTACATGATGGTTTTTGACAAAAAATGAACATACATTCAAAAGAAATTATAGATGAAAGGCTTGAAATGGTTCAAATTAAAAATAAATTATATGGTTATATAGCTAACACAAAGACCTATAATGCCATGTAACTTGATCTTATCGATACCGAACTACGAGGAATCTTGAAGGAGAGCACACAAGAAAAATCAATCATTTTATGTATGTTTGTTGGAAAACTCATCTCAGACCTATTTATAAACTCCAAACCTTTGGGTTGGATCTCCAAGGCAAAATCAAGCCTTAGGCTTGGTTTTAATGCAAAGCTTTCAATAGCACGTGCACCCTATAACACATACACTATTAGAACCATTTGAATTCTTAATAGAACATCCACGCTATAGGGCGCATGCATTATTGAGGCCTAAATTGCAATGCAAGAGCAAGAGAGAGCTAGGGGAGAATGGCTATGTGTGTGTGTGTGAGAGAGAGAGAGAGAGAGATAAAGGGATAGAGAGAAAGTAGGGGATGAGAGAGGGGAGAGAGTACGGGATGGGAGAGAGGGATTGAGAAAGAGTAGGGATGGCAGAGAGAGTATGGGATGGGAGAGAGAGGAAGTGTGAGAGAGTAGGGGTGGCAGAAAGAGTACAAGATGGGAGAGAGAGGAAGTGTGAGACAGAGTAGGGGTGGCAAAGAGAGAGTATGGGATGGGGGGAGAGATTGAAAGTAAGGGATGGGAGAGAGAAGAAGTGTGAGAGAGAGTACAAGTTGGGAGAGAGAGATTGAGAGTAGGGGATGGGGGAGAGAGAGTAGGGGGTGGGAGACAGAGTGGGAGAGAGAGAGAGCAAGAGAGAGGAGGATGGGAGTGCATGTGTGTGAAAGAGAGAGAGTAGAGAATGGGAGAGGGGGGAGACAGAGTAGCTCAAGAGAGAGTAGGCGATGGGAGAGGGAGTGGGAGAGGGGGAGAGAGGGGGGATGGAAATGTGTGTAAGAGAGAAAGAGAGAGAGAGAGTGGGGGGTAGTAGAGAGAGTAGAGAGGGAGATAGTGAGAGTGAGAGAGAGTGAGAGTGAGAGAGAGTGTGTGTGTGAGAGTGAGAGTGAGAGTGAGTGACTGTGTGTGTGTGTGTGTAAGAGAGAGAGAGAGAGAGAGAGTAGGAAATGGAGAGGGAGTGGGAGAGGGAGAGCAAGTGAGAGACAAAGTAGGGGATGGGAGAGGGGAGAGGGGAGATGGGTGTGTGTGTGTGTGAAAGAGAGAGAGTAGGGAATGAGAGAGGGGAGAGAGAGATATAGAGAGAGTAGGGGATGGGAGAGAAAGAGAGTAGGCAATGGCAGAGGGAGTGGGAGAGGGAGAGAGAGGGGGGATGGGATGTGTGTAAGAGAGAAAGTAGGGGATGGGAGAGAGTGTGAAAATGAGTAGGGGTGGCAGAGAGAGAGTGAGAGTAGGTGATGCAGGAGCATCCAGAGGTATAAGGGCAATCCTATGTCACCCAAAAAAATATACTTAGACTTAGTTTCTATTTCATGTGTTTTCATTTTTGGATACCCATTTGGGTCAAACAAAGGTTCCAACTCTCACAGTTCCGCCATCAGTGTTCGTGTAAATCCCAAAAAAATAGGAGTATGTAGTTGAGCCATCATTTTGGTGAACTAGGAGGTGTAAATTGGCTAGATGAATGTAATTTTAATTTAGAGCATTCCAAAAAAAGAATCAGGTCAAAAGGCCCCACAATTTGAGAGTTATTGCAATTTTTCGGGTTGTGGAGACCTCTTAAGAATGCTTCAAAGTCAGGTTAGGGGCATTAAATGACCTCAAAAAGGGCCAAAAAATGGGGGATGAGTGAAGCTGGTCCATAGGGCTATAGAGCGCTTCGAGAGCTTTTCGAAAATGTAAACAGTTCGTCAATCAAAGCTACGGTTCAAAAGTTATGCCTCCCGAAAGTTCGATTACCGTTTCTGGATTCTTCTAGATTTGCATCGACTTCTAACGCAGCTTCTAGAACCTTCTATTTGGTCGGTGGATGCCTACTAGCACTTTCTAGAATGTACTCCTAGTCCTTAACCCTTTGGGGTCTATTTAAGGAGATTTCTGGCATTGTAAAAGGCAGTTCGGAGTGGAGTTTGAGAGGAGGTACTGAAAGGAGAAATTATCTGCAGATCTATGCTATTGTAAGCCCTTAGGGCATGTTTTGAAGTTTATTTTCCCTGTACTGTTGTTCTAGCTTATTTTCTCAGTTAATATAATTTTTCCTTTTCTGTTGTGTCCATTCTATTCTTGGCTTGTGTCCCCATCAGTAGGGGATGGGAGAGAGAGAGAGAGAGAGTAGGTGGTGGGAGAGGGAGTGGGAGGCAGAGAGAGGGGGAATGGAAGTGTGTAAGAGAGATAGAGTAGGGGATGGGAGAGAGTAGGTAGTGGGAGAGGGAGTGAGAGAGGGAATGGGAATGTGTATAAGAGAGATAGCATATAAGGGAATGAGAATGCGTATAAGAGAGAGAGAGAGAGAGAGAGAGAGAGAGAGAGAGAGAGTAGGGGATGGAAGAGAGAGAGTGAGACTAGGGGATGGGAGAGAGAAAATAGAGAGGGAGAGAGAGTACTTGAGAGAGAGATAGTAGGTGGTGCAAGAGGGAGTGGGAGAGGGAGAGAGAGAGGGGGGATGGGAGTGTGTGTGAAAAATCTAGAGAGTAGGGGATAGGAGAGGAGAGAGAGGGGGGATGGGAGTGTTTGTGCCTGTGAAAGAGAGAGAGTAGGGGATGTGAGAGGGAGAGAGAGAGAGAGTAGGGGATGGGGGAGAGAGAGTAGGCAGTAGGAGAGGGAGTGGGAGAGGGAGAAAGAGAGAGGAGGAATGGGAATGTGTGTAAGAGAGACAGAGTAGGGAATGGAAGAGAGTGTGAGAGTCTGAGAGAGAGTAGGTGGTGGTAGAGAGAGCTTGTACAAGATGTGTGTGTGTGTGTGTGTGTGTGTGTGTGTGTGAGAGAGAGAGAGAGAGAGAGAGAGAGAGATTAGGGGATGGGAGAGTGTGAGAGAGAGTATGAGATGGGAGAAAGAGAGAGTGAGAGTAAGGGATGGGAGAGAGAGAGTATAGAGGGAGAGAGAGATAGTAGGTAGTAGGAGAGGGAGTGGGAGAGGGAGAGAGAGAAAGAGATAGAGAGAGAGAGGGGGGGGGGATGGGAGTGTGTGTGACAGATCTAGAGAGTAGGGGATGGGAGAGAAGAGAGTGAGGGGATAAGAGTGTGTGTCTGTGAAAGAGAGAGAGTAGGTGATGGGAGAGGGGAGAGAGAGTAGGGGATGGAGGATAAAGAGTAGGCAGTGGGAGAGGGAGAGAGTAAGAGTAAAGGATGGGAGAGAGTGTGAGAGAGAGTAGGGGATGGGAAAGAGTGTGAGAGAGTAGGGAGAGGGAGATAGAGAGAGGGGGATGGGAGTGTGTGTGATAGATCTAGAGAGTAGGGGATGGGAGAGAAGAGAGAGAGAGGGGGATGGGAGTGTGTGTGTGTGTGTCTGTGTCTGTGAAAGAGAGAGAGTAGGGGATGGGAGAGAGTGTGAGAGAGAGTAGGGGGTGACAAAGAGAGATAGTATGGGATGGGAGAGATAGAGTGAAAGGATGGGAGAGAGTGAGAGAGAGAGAGAGAGAGAGTAGGGGGTGGAAGAGAGAGTACGGGATGGGAGAGATAGAGTGAAAGGATGGGAGAGAGTGAGAGAGATTAGGGGGTGGCAGAGAGAGAGAGAGTATGGGATGGGAGAGATAGAGTGAAAGGATGGGAGACAGTGTGAGAGAGAGTAGGGGATGAGAGAGAGTGTGAGGGAGAGTTGGGAATGGGAGATAGAGAGTAAGAGTATGGGATGCGAGAGAGAGAGAGAGAGTAGTGAGGGAGAGAGATAACTTGAGGGAGAGAGAGATAGTAGGCGGTGGGAGAGGAGGAGAGAGAGGGATGGGAGTGTGTGTGCGAGATCTAGAGAGTAAGAGATGGGAGAGGGGAGAGAGAGAGAGGGGGGGGGGATGGGAGTGTATATCTGTAAAAGAGAGAGTTTAGGAAATGGGAGAGGGGAGAGAGAGTAGCCCGAGAGAGAGAGAGAGAGAGAGAGGGACGGAGGGAGAGAGAGAGGGAGAGAGGGGGGGATGGGAATGTGTGTAAGAGAGAGTAGGGGATGGGAGAGAGTGAGAGAGAGAGAGAGAGTAGGAGGTGGCAGAGAGAGAGAACAGGATGAAAAAGAGAGAGTGAGAGTAGGGGATGGGAGAGAGTGTGAGAGAGAGAGTAGGGGATGGGAGAGAGTGTGAGAGATAGTAGGGAGAGGGAGATAAAGAGAGGGGAATGGGAGTGGGTGTAACAAATCTAGAGGGTAGGGGATGGGAGAGAAGAGAGAGGGGGGATGGGAGTGTGTGTGTGTTTTTTTGAAATAGAGAGAGTAGGGGATGGGAGAGAGTGAGAGTCTGAGAGAGAGTAGGGGGTGGCAGAGAGAGAGTACAGGATGGGAGAGATAGAGTGAAAGGATGGGAAAGAGTGTAAGATAGAGTAGGAGGTGGCAGAGAGAGAGAGAGAGTATAGGATGAGAGAGACAGAGTGAAAGGATGGGAGAGAGTGTGAGAGAGAGTATAGGATGAGAGAGACAGAGTGAAAGGATGGGAGAGAGTGTGAGAGAGAGTAGGGGATGGGAGAGAGTGTGAGAGAGAGTTGTAGACTGGAGAGAGAGAGAGAGAGAGAGAGAGAGAGAGAGAGAGAGAGAGAGTAGGGGATGGGAGAGAGAGAGAGAGTAGAGAGGGAGAGAGAGATAGTAGGCAGTGGGAGAGGGAGTGGGAGAGGGGGAGAGAGAGGGGGGATGGGAGTGTGTGGGAGATCTAGAGAGTAGGGGATGGGAGAGGAGAGAGAGAGAGGGGGGGGGATGGGAGTGTGTATCTGTTAAAAAGAGAGTTTAGGGGATGGGAGATGGGAGAAAGAGAGAGAGTATCAGATGTGAGAGAGTGTGAGAGAGAGTAGGGGGTGGGGGAGAGAGAGATATATATAGTAGGAAGTGGGAGAGGGAGGATGGGAGTGTGTGTGAGAGATTTAAAGAGTAGGGGATGGGAGAGGAGAGAGGGTGAGATAGGGAGAGAGAGTAGGCAGTGGGAGAGGGAGAGCAGGGGAGAGAGAGAGAGAGAGAGAGAGAGAGAGAGAGAGAGAGAGAGAGTAAGGGATGGGAGAGGGGAGAGAGAGAGAGAGTAGGGGATGGGAGAGAGTAGGGAGAGAGAGAGTAGGGGATGGGAGAGAGTAGGGAGAGAGATAGAGAGTAGGGAGGATAGAGAGTAGGGAGGATGGAGAGTGATGTGTTTTTACATAGTGTGTATGCACTATAGTGCATACGTGCTTTATAGTGCGTATGTTCTTTATAGTGCGTATGTGCTTTATAGTGCGCATAGGCTATAGTGCGTATGCACTATGTAAAATCACCTAAAAATGGTCAAAAAGAAACTTTGGGGCCCATTTCATCCATTCTTTGCTTTTGGTTTGTTGTGCACTCTGTTATTTTGACAGAAATCATGGGTTTCAACATAGCAAACACTATTTCAACACTTTATGCAGCTAACAAACACCAAATTCAATCATTGGATACGCGATTTGAAGACTTTTTGAATATTCCTTGTATAGAAAAGGTTAGTGCAATCCATTTTAAATATTTTTTGTTGATATATATATATAAATTTGATTATAATTTGACATGTTTAATATATAGTGAATTCATTGAAAATTGTATGTTTGAATGAAATGTTATTTTGAAATGGTTAGAAATTTGACAAGTTGTTTGATATATATTGTGTATTCATTCAAATAATTATAATTTTTATATGTATTTGAATAATTTTTAATTTACACATTTTAAGTAATTCAGATGTTTGAATAATTTGACATGTAGAAATCGTCATCATGCCAAGGAAGAAACCAAAAACTCAAACAAATGAAGATAGGGAGAGAGATTTGGTAATTAAAAAAGATAAAATGAAATTACTATGTGAACAAAGAAAATTGCAAAGCAATAATGAAGAATTGACTTTCGAAGACGATCAAGAACCACTAGTACAAAAAAACAAAGAGGAAGAATTGGAAAGACAAAGAGGGTATAATTATAGATTCCTAGAGCTCAGAAAGTGTCTTGATGGAAAAAACATGTTTGTATTAGTCCCTAAGTTGAATAGCTTAGTGTATTTAGGTAGGATTGAGACCAAAAAGATTTAAAAATGTTGAATTGAATTGATGGGTGTAGTTTAGTGGTGATTTGAGTTATTTTTGGTTAGTAGAGGAGGTCTGAGGTCATGCACCAATTATCTAGTAATTACTTTGAAAACCAAACCTAGTGTGACCTTATTAGGTCTATGTACTTTACATGGGTTAGGTGCCACAGGAATGGAATTGGGAATCTAGGCTTTGGAGTCTTAAATAAATTCCAAAAGGGTGTCTGAATCTACCCATAGAATAGTTAGATTTCAACCTAAGAGGAATTTAAGTCCAAAAAATCGGAGTAGGAGACCTACAAGGAATTCTATGATAGTCAACATTTTGTACTGTACGACAATTGGAGGGTTAAACCAAGAGTTGATTCTCAATCAGTTCAACATAAGAAAGGTGTCCTAATAGAAACTTTGGATTGGTGAATCCATTGGTGAGGAGTTATAGTTACTGGCTTGGAATAGGACTAGTGTCCCTAAAACAAAAAGGTGCAAGATCTTGATTGGAGAAGTACTCACCTTGGAGGAGTTTACAAATGACCCTATCTCTTTGGATAGACCACAAAAATGATATCCTAAAGGAGTAAGATATTAGGAAGGCCACAAGTTTAGTTTGTAGATTAGAAAGAAGAAAGTGCTTAAACCTCACTTCTTGCTCAACATCTATGCATTAGTGAGGGGGAGATAAAGAGGATAGATGGCTACATAGATATGGAAAAAATAGGAATATAAAGAGGGGCAGAATAAGAGAGAGTGAGATACAAGGATAGAGAGATATGAAAAAAAATTATATAGAGAGATAGAGATAGAGAAGTAGGGAAATATAATTATAAAGGGAGAAGGAGAGAGGGAGAGAAGGAAAGATGCATAGAGATAGAGGGAAACAAAAGAAGGTGTAGGTAGACATGAAGATTAAAGGAAATAAAAATATAGTGATAAATGAATAGATATATAAGAAGAGGGTGATTGTGAGATAAAATAGAGAGAGTTAGGGAGATGCAAAGAGACATCTAGGTGGTGATATAGATTCATAGAGATCATCATATTAATACTTAGTTTTCTCTAATTAAAAAAATATTGAAGATATCATGCTAGAACTCTCTTATTGATTTTGTATCGACTTCATACTTAATTTGTCTTCTTTAGGTCATCCTTTTTAGGTTAAAGTGTATGTGCATACATTAATGATTATTAGCAATTGTAAAACTTGATCTTCTTCTTATGTAACAATATTTCTATGCTTAGATGAATACACAATTTATTTGATTATATATCTATAAAATTGATCTATAAAATGAAGGCCAACCATCTACAATCCAAGGTTTTAATTCAGCTAACAAATGGAGAGCTTCTCAAGCTACTAATTTCTTTCATGGAGTTCCTAATAAATCTCAAGGTTCTCATTTAGGTGACAAATTGGCAGGAGGTCCATGAATAGACCCGCTGATTTTTCACTTTTGGTGTTGGGAGGTCTTGGAACATAAAAACCCACTTTGTTACCCTATGGGAAGAAGGTCATTGCTGATCCAATAAGAGGAAGTCAAATTCTTATCTCCCTTGGGTGAGTGGAGTTTGTAACCTGTTGGAAAGTTGTATAATCTATGTTGTATTCATTTGGAAGTAAGTCATAACCCTTGTTTAGTCCTTGTGGAGTTAGGAGAATTTGGGTAGTAGGTTGATTTGTTTGGTGCTTCCTTGTGCATACTTTGCATCATCCCCTATCTTGAGTCATTTCTATGACATGCAAGGGAAATCTTACATAGTCCAATTCTAACTTTTTTAAATATTTAAATTGTCGATTAACACTCTTCTCTCATAGCAATTTCAAAGTTGACTCAATGCATGTTTGTGCAATAATTTGTTATATGTTGTTAATACAATATATTAATTTGATAATATTTAAGATTAACTTGAATAATTAAATTTATAAATTTTTTACATAGAAAGAATCATTTATAACCATTGCATTGTACTAAAATGAATCTAATCTACACATTAATCTAGGACACTTGCATGGTTGATTATTGTTTGTTTGAATACAAAGTTGGTGTAGTTGAAGAATTTGACCTTGGATAACACAAGATAACACAACTCTTGCAATCTAGTGATCCTTCCCAAGGTATTTTCCGCACCACTAATCCTGACAGAAAACTTAAGACATAAAATATATGGTTGAAATAGAGGGTAGGAGCATAGTTATAATATCACTTTGTGCATTGGGTTAATACTATAAAGGGTAGGATTGGTGCAATGTTGATTTTTAGGTAATACCATTATAGATCTTGCATTGTTGCTATGCTTATTGGGGCCTGTATTATATTATCAGTTGTTTTATCTAATGCTCGATGTATTTTGAATTTGATTGCTTCGATTTGGAATAAACTGGTAGCAGATATTATTTTTGTTAAGGGAAATGTTAGGTATATTATAGTAATGGATTTCTTTTCAAGGCATTTGACCCTTTTGTGACTACCTTGGAAACAAGTCAAGCTATCAAGCAATGCCTCTTAAACTTTGTGAGATCGATCTTAATTGATAAAGTTTATTGCCAATCAATATTGTATCAAAAATTCAAACTAATTAGGTATTGAATTAAACTTGATAAACAAATGACAGGGAAGGAAAACTTTAAACATGAACAAGATCATAAATCATATGATGATGACATATTGGAAATGATTAACTTATGCTTAAACAGTGATTAAATTTATTGTTAATCAATATTCTATCAAAGTTTCAAACATATTAGGTATTGAATTTAATGTCATACATGAACATATCTAATTTAATGTCATACATGCACATATCTAATTTAATGTCATACACGAACATATCTAATTTAATGTCATACATAAACAAACATATAATATAAAATGATAACCAATAATGTCACATGTACATTAACAAACACAATCTATTATGATAACCAATAATGTCATAAGTTGAATAATGTCATACATCAAATAAATGTCATACATCAAATATAAAATGGCATATATACATCAA
This sequence comes from Cupressus sempervirens, assembly GCA_028749045.1. Lineage (NCBI taxonomy): Eukaryota > Viridiplantae > Streptophyta > Pinopsida > Cupressales > Cupressaceae > Cupressus > Cupressus sempervirens. The sequence continues at coordinate 766,802,105 of CM053784.1, read as the reverse complement.
ATGTGTATCAAAAATGTGCACTGATGCCTATTTATATACATGTCTATCAACTATATCTTTTCCTTCCCACGAGAAACAAATCTCTCGAGGTCCTCTATCGTCATGTGGAGGGAGACGGTGGAGATGATGGGGTCCTCCTGACATGCTTGCTCATCCTCTTGTTGAGGCTCTTCTCTAGCTTGAGCTGATACAAACAAAGTAGATATGAATTAATATTTATTATACATTGAAATCAAATATATGTACACACAAAATTAATTATTTTCTTATCGCCATCAAATAGTCACTCTGTAAGTCCACCTCGAAGGCTCGTGGATGATCAGGCATGACGAGATCTACAACAATTCAATCAATATAATCACTTATGAATAACATTAAAAATTTTGATACTAACTATTAAAAACAACAACTAAAACCAAGAAAATTCTTTCATACCTCAGTCAATGGCTGTGAGCTAGCCATAGCTGCGGCCACTCCATGATCGACGAACTGTCGGAGATGAAGAGGAGTGTCTGACATCATGAGCTGCATGTCATACAATACACGTTACATGTAACATGAAACAAATGTACCTCTATGTAGCTCGTATGATGTCTATGCTCTGAGTTCGTAGTAAATGTTGACAATCCTGTAGAGAATTGATGCACATGCATAATTTTTTTTGTCAATCCTTAATATGATTACTTAATAAATATATGTATTAATTTAAATTATTAAATCGATACATACCTCTGGACTTGTCAACGAGACAAAAAATGGGGCTGGAGGATCCCTGCTAGGCCCGCCAACACTCTGACCCTAAATTTTGAACAATGTCAATAGATGCTAATTAATTAAACATTCACTATACATATGAAATGTGATCAAATTAGTAAATTATAATTGTAATTTACCTATGTTTCAATGCCAAATGTGTCATTTAGGAACTGATCAGTGACGAGCCCATCATCCTCACCATCTCCAACATGAGTGCCAAATGTGCATAAGGATCTGCATGAAGTGCACATGTGACCGTGACACGCAGAAGGCTCCCCTTCAACTAATGGGCTCGTGGAATGGATGAGGGTTTGTGTCAAAGCATTAATTGTCCCTAGAGTACTGGCCTCTACATGTTCCTTCACAACTGAAGGAATAGTCACATGCTCATGTTGTAGCTTGACCACAGGTGCCCTAACTACATTAGGGTCATGACATGCTCTCGACCTCTCAAATGATGAACCCCCACTCTACCTTGGGAGTCTAATATATCAAAATAATTGGGGATCTCCCCAAGGACAAACTCACAATACAATTTCTTCAAAAAAATACATGGGGCCTCGTGATGGTTGCAAGGAGGGGTATCAAAAACCATCCACCATCTATCCCAAAAATTATTTCTAATAACATCGTGTATGCACCAATGGATGGGGAACCATTTAGTACCCTCTCTAACCGTATTTTTCTCACCGGGTTTTCTAAATAATGCACATATTCTACCTTTTGGTATTTCCTTTTTTTTAACATCTTCATATGACAATTTATTTGCATAAAATATTTTTTTTCATCCCTCTTAACCCGCCAAATATCTAACTGACCACTAACTGAGGCTATCTAGGTCTTAATGGATTCGAGGGATGATGCCACTTGAGCCCTCATTGGATTGGTTAGTCCAAATTCTTTCAACCGACCAATGAGTCCTTCTAATTTAGTTTTGCCTCTTTCTATTTCATTTATTATATTTTCTTGTGTGTCAGGTGGAGGTCTTGCAATAGGTTCAGGTTGCAAAATGTGTTGTTCTTCTTGGGGAGGGTTCTAGTTTTGAGGTTCTTGTGCATTTTCCAGTTGATTATTAACATTTCCTGATAAAAAATCAATTGAAATCTAAATAAATAAACAAATCTAAATAAAAATTGTAAAAATCGTACAAAACAATATAAAAAACTTACAAAACAATATGAAAAATGTATCAAACAATGCAAAATGAAGTTTAGATCACATACGGTGTGGGCATGGGTGTGCTTGTGATCTCAAATTTTGCCAACAAGGAGGCATATCAGCAAGGCAAGTGGTGAAAAGTGTTGTTTTATGCAACTCGTGTATGTGCTGTTGTTGGAAGAAGCTAAAAAATTGAGATAAAATAAATGGGTTGCGGGTATGCAGCCCATTTATAAAATTTTACTTTTTTAAAATCACGTACGAGCTATATTCCACAACTCGGTGCATATACCCCATAGTCTCCCTATGATGATCCCAAGTATCCATTTCTTATAAGAGTGTTTCAAGGTTGGGAACCACTTCAACATCCTTTTCATGGTTTAGAGGTAATTTCATTATGGCTGAGGCTTCTGCAAGGGAACAAACCTCATGATTATGACATTTGCACAGTGTTAGAACTTGCTTCTTCAACTCCTTAAACTCAACCCTTCACTAAAGTTATCCTTCCAACAATGCGAATAGCTGCTACAAATTCCTGGGAGCCAAGGGACCCTAAACCTATGCTACATTTTCTGGAGAGATGGGATAAGTTACTACCAGCTTCAGTACTTCACAATTAACATTATGGATCATATAGTGATGCCCAAATTAACAAAAAATATATATACTTGGCACCTCGCAGGGAGAGTGTGCCAATACATGCATGGTTACATCCTTGGCTACCATTATTGGGCTAGTGTATGGAACCTTTATATCCAACCATCATTATAAATTGGGGAATGTGCTTCATGCCTGGCATACAAGTGATGCATTTGCATATGCAATTTTATCACCTTGGAAAACTATATATTATCCTACTAGCTGGGAACAACTGATTGTTCATTTTATTGTACCTAATCTAATGACAGTTCTACAAGAATTTGTAATCAACCCAACTAATCAACAACTAGACCCATTTAACTAGGTTATGGCTTGTTTCTTTCTAAAAATATCTACTATGATATGTTTTTGTAAAATTTCTTGTGAACTCTGGCCATTTTTCCTAGTTTGCATTATTTTTGTGTAGGATCTTGAGGTAAGTCACTTAGCACAGGTTTAGTAATTTTTATTGTTTTATTATTTGGATTTTGGAATATGTATATAGTTGGATCAATTTTTCTATTGTGCTAAGGTGTAATAAGTACCTTAAAAAAGATCTCTCTCTCTCTATATATAAAGATATACATGTTTAGAAGGAAATATAAAGAGGTACATGTTTAGAAGGAAAATAAAAGAACATTTACATAGCCCTTTGAAGAAAATCATAAAGCAAGGGCACAGAGAAAACAAGGGAATGGAAACAAAATGAACCAATCACAAGGGCATGCCAATGTTTAGACCTCTCCACCCTCTTTTGTGTGCAACTCTCACAATCAAAAAAAATGGGGAATGGTTTATGTGGTGTTTTATTTATTTTTGTTTATTCTCTTACAAGAATCGCAATTACGATGCCAATGTTAGTATTGTGACGATGTCAAGGACAATTGCAAAAATATGAAAATCAACACAAATTACACTACCGTTACAAATTACCATCACAATTTGACCCCAAATGTTGTAGTGACAATATCACACATAGAAATTAAACAAATTCTATTATAAGTTACAAAAATAATTAATTTACACATGCATTGAAATTTGTAAAATGATATTCACAAGAAACTTCAAAGTAAATAAAGTTATTGTGCATTTCATTGTAGAATATCTACATTTGATGTTTTGACAAAATCAACTCAAATAATATTTGTAATGATCAAAAATATATTATATATAGTTCAAGAGGGCATTACATATATACATTAGCTATCATACTATGAAATGACTATATTTGAGTAATCTAAAGAGAGGCAATCACCATCTTCGAAATACAAACCAAACCTCCTACGCATCCAAGAATCACTACATTATAGATGATGTAGAGGTTAATAGATATATTGAGTCTGTTTCAATAAAGTTTGGTACCAATATTTAATGTCCTTGGAAAATGAATTATCACACATAAATAGTAGTTTCACGGTCTTAAGAGATTTTTTATTGAATGAAGGATGCATGGTGAAAGCAATATCAATTCAGCGGCTTGCAAACACCTACCAAACTATCGATTTCACATCAACTATTTGATACTCTACAATAAGAGACTTATCACTTAAGACATGATTTTTTTTGTTATGAGTTAGTGTGATAATACCCACACTTAACCAATTACATTACTGATAATCAGAAGAAATTTAGGTTTGAAGTTATTGAGCATACTAGAAGACAATGATCTCAAGAATGTGATACTTTTCAAAGCTTTTCGGGATCATTTCTTGTGAGAAGAATATCAGTGATGGTCAAGGAAGAAACATAATGAGAACAACGAACTAATAAATGATTATGATTAGATCATTGCAATTTAGATTAAGCATTGCTAATTATAAAGACTGTGAGGTTCTGAAACAATAACTGATAGAAGTGTAACAGTTCTGTCAAGAGTCTAAAGTATAATCATTGGTTCTAGCAGATTCTATTGTTACAAATTCTTCCTTTTTTTTGTTGCATTTAACAAAAAGACTATGCATAAGAATGTAATAGAGTTAATGTGTCATGTAAGTCAAAAGGTTGTTGGAAGTTGTCAGAAAATATAAATTATGAATATCGATTTCTTGGATTAACCACTATAAAATTTCTTTGTCTTGTGTCTTGCAATTTTAGATACTAATTTTTTTTTTTGTATTTTCTTTTAAGCTCAACAATTGACATCAGAGTTGGTTAAGTTCGGTTTGATTTTCTAAAAATGGGGGAAGATTTACAGGGGCCATGGATGAGGCAAATAAGTGGAAAATTGAAAACAATTTCTAGGAAAAAATTTAGGCTATGGAAAGTGTAGTTAAGTCATTGCTTATCAAGCAAGATTTGCGACTTGCATTTTTTAGTAAAGCATAAGGAAAATGTTCTATGTCAGATTAGAACTGGGACAAAATGGATTTTAAATCAAGGGCAATGATTTTTTTGGTACTCTCAATCAATGTGTCATTTAAAATTTTAGGAGAGAAGACAACAAGAAGGTTGAGAAATTATCTTCCTTATATGAGATACCTTCAACTAAAATAAAGTGTTTATAATGAAAAAGTTATACAATATGAAAATGAAAGAAGGGGAAGTGATGTCAAATCATCTAAATGAATTCAATATATTAGTCACTCAACTCATTTTAGTTGGTATACCTTTAGATGATGAAATAAAAGACATTTTACTATTATATTCACTTTTGAATAGTTGGGAAGGGGTAGTAATGGTTGTGAGGACTTCAGTAGCAACCAAGAATAAGCTGAAATTTGATGAAGTTGCAACCACACTTATCAACAAAGACATGTGAAGAAAGAACCAAGAATCTTCCTTAGATGATTCTCTCATAATTGTGAGCACAAGTAATAGAGGTAGAAGTCATGAAAGAGGCAAGCATAACAATATGGAAGACGTAGACCAGTCATCAAAGTCTAGAGGAAGAAATGACACTTGTTGGTTTTGTGGTAAACAATGACACATAAAGAAGTAATGTTAAAATTACAAAGGGGCTCAAACTAAAGTGATGAATGATGGTGTACATACTAAAGTTATTAAAGATGATGGAGCTTTAGTACTTATAGCTAGTGACATGAATGCAAGTTTGTGGGTTCTCAATTCCAATGCATCCTTTCATGCTACTCTATCATAGTACGTTCACAAGTTACCATGAAGGTATGTTTGGTAAAAAAATTCTTGGGGATAACAAAGAATGTGACATTGTTGGAAAAGTGGATTTTTCATTGTCACTAAAAAAAGGGAGTAAATGGCTTATGAAAGATGTAAGGCATGTTCCTACACTTAAGCATGATCTGGTGTATACACGAGCCTGCAATGTTAATTTTGATCTTGATTCTTGGCTAAAGGAAATAAATCTAAAAGTCTATATATTTTGCAGAGCAAAATTTGAAGTGGGAGTAACCATGGCAGTTGCAGATAGTAATGTTGAACCTTGGCATAAGAGGCTCAGTCATATGAGCAAAAAAGGGCTTGAAGTAATGCTTGAAAGAGATAAACTTCCAGGTCTTAAATCAATCGATTTGGAGTTATGAAAATATTTTCATTATAGAAAAAAATTGAACTAGCTTCATAAGGACAGGTAATGAGAAGAAATGTTCTCATTTAGAGCTTGTGCATTCTGATATTTTCGGTCCTATAGAGGTAACTTCAATTAGTGATGCTAATTACTTTGTCACATTTCTTGATGGTTGTACTCATATTTTATGGATTTATCTATTGAATAATAAATTAGAGGTGTTTTAAAATTTTATATGTTTCAAGGCTATGGTTAAGAATCTAATTGGAAGAAACTTAAATGCCCATTAACTGATAAAGGTGGCATGTTTTTCTCTTCAGAGATTAATAGTTTATGCACAGATCATGGCATTTGACATATTAAAATAGTCTCATCCTCAAGAAATTGGTGTAGTTGATAGCTTAAATTAGATTATTTTTGAAAGAGTTTGTTTATGGTATCAAATGTTGCTTTCGGAAAGGAATTTTGGGCAGAAGTGTTGATGCAGGGAGCTCCCCTTAATACCATAAATTCATAATAGAAACAAAGAAACAACAGCAAATGTGAGAACAAAATATGGACTTCTTATTTGCGTCGCAAATGTAGAATTACAGAATTCATAAGTACAATATGCTAACCCACATGGGCACCTTTAGTACAATAATTTGCAAAATAGGTTACGAACTATCACCCAAAGTTATCCTATACAACGTTCCGGTCTTTCTTAAACAGGCAATTTTATGCCACCCAAGAAGGTTCTAAATGCTCAAACTTAATACCTAGGGCCAACAGACCCTAACAAAACATATAGAGTCGGCCAAATACATCTTTGACAAGTATTTTAGAAATTTTGGTAGCCCAACTTCCAAAGGCCATCATAACTCACGAATTGTTGCTTCGATTGGCTATTATAACCACTTTTCGAAAACACCAGCTCCTAATCTATAGGATTAGAATAGTGCTAGTGCCCTTTCATCGAGTTTTTAGACCTCATCCAAGCACTCTAAGGCTTCCAATGGTGAGCTTGAAGATTTTTCTATAAATTTTTTCCACTAAAAATCAGCAATAACTTCTCTAATACTAATGCTTGAGCAAAGTAATTTTTATGGTAGGCTTACAACTCTAAAATGAACCTTCCTGTAGGAAATGAGAATATTGTGGGCTCGTATGACAAACTTACTAAAAATAGTAAGTTTCCATAAATAGTAACCACCCTATCTACTAGTCCTTATTAAAATAGAAAAGACTGAAAATAAAATATTTTTGGGTGATGCAAGATTGCTCTTACATCTAGGATGCTCCTGCATCAGACACCCAGGGCAATTTGAGAAGTGACCCCATTGCATCTCAAGTGTTTAGAGGAAAACCAAGACAGTTAACGTCCTCCTTTGCTAGCCATGATGAATCCTCAACTGGTCTCCCTTTCAATTTGACTAGATATTCCTCATAAGTTCTATTTCTAGTACTTTTTCCAACATGACTATCCAGTATCTTCTCAATCTCCTTTGTAGCCAAACTAGCCGTTGGAATGCTCCACTGTGCTTTTACAACTTCATCTCCATCACCTCTGTCATAATACTCTATCAAATCTGAAATATTAAATACTAGAGAAATATTCAATTTAGTAGGCAACTCCACTTCATACACATTTCTAGAATCATGCCTTTTCACTATCTTGCACGGTCCAAACTTCTTCATCTTCAACTTATTATATGTACCCACTAGAAAGCACTCCTTTCTCAAATGAACCATGACCTCATCTTCAATCTAAAATTCCTTATATCTCCTTTTCACATATGCCTTAGCCTTATACTATGTATTCATCTTTATGATGTGCTTCCTTACCTCCTCATGGATGTTCTTCAAATGTTCAGCAAAATCTTCTATTGTAGCACTACTTATCTCTCCTTTATCCAATTACCTCAATTCAAAAGCATTTCTGGGACTACTCTCATATACAATCTGAAATGGTGATTTACCAGTACTCCTATTAAACAAATTATTATATGTAAATTCAGCCTATGGTAAAATCATATCCCATCCTTTTGTTTTATCTCAAACCAAGAATCTCAGCAAATTTCTCAAACTGCGATTCATGACTTTTGTCTATCCATTAGTCTATGGATGATGTGATGAACTAAACTTCAAATTTTTCTTCAACTTCTTCCATAATGTATGCCAGAAATAACCAAAAAATTTGGTATCTCAATCTAAAACTATACTCTTTGATAGACCGTGTAATCTCACCACTTCTCTAAAAAATAACTTTGCTACATGAACAACATCACTAGTCTTCTTGCAAGGAATAAAATGTGCCATCTTTAAAAACCTGTCAAGCACCACACAAATAGAATCATACACACATTGCGTCCTCAGTAATCCAAGAACAAAATCCATGTTGACATTCTACCATGGCTTCTCTAGTATAGGTAATGGTTGATACAACCTTGTATTTTGCTTGACTACTTTTGTCATTTGACATACTCGACAAGTTTGTACAAATTTCATCACATCTTGTTGTAATTGTGGCCAGTAATAATTTTTAGCAATAGTTATAGTTTTATCTCTGCCAAAATGTCCAACCAATCCTACACTATGCTTATCCTTGATGAGATTCTCTCTCATTGAACTTGTGGGAATGCACAACTGGCTTCCTTTAAACAACATATTATCTTGGATCATGAAATCCAACCACTTTGTCCTGTCAAGTGTAACAAGTTCTATACAAGCCTTCCACTCTTCACCAAAATCAGGATCATCTGATACAATGTACTGAGTTCCTTGAACCCAACCACCTCTATCTCCATTTCTATCAGCAAAAGTTGTCTTCTACTAAGAGCATCTATAACTTTGTTAGACTTCCCACTCCTGTGTCTCAAAACAAATGTATAACTTTGCAAAAACTCAACCCATTTTAAATGCCTTTGGTTCAATTTTTCTTGACTATTCAAATATTAAAAAGCTTGATGATCAGTATACAAAACAAACTCCTTAGGAAGAAGATAGTGTCTCCACTTATTCAATGCTTGAACTATAGCATAAAATTCCTGTTCATAAACAAAATATTTTCTTTTTGCATCATTCAATTTCTCACTAAAATAAGCAACAAGTCTACCTTCTTGGCTCAAAATAGCTCCTATTGCAGTACCACTAGCATCACTGTCTACTTGAAACACCTTGTTAAAATTATCAAGTGCTAAAATAGGTTGCTCGGTAACTTTTTATTTCAATAGATTAAAACTCTAATCTACTCCTACAGTACACTTAAGTTCTTTCCTATCTCCTCTCATTGTTTCAGTCAAGGGTCCACAAATACTGCTAAAATTTCTTATGAACTTTCTATAAAATGTAGCTAGTCTATGAAAATATCTTACCTCTATCGCACTCCTTGGAGTAGGCCATTCAAGGATAGCCTTCACTTTCTCTAGATCCATTTTTAGACCTTCTAAGACTACAAATCCCAGGTACACCAACTCCTTTACAAAATTGCACTTCTTCATGTTTATCAACAACTTTTATTCCCCCAACTTATCAAACACATTGTGAATATGAATCAAATACTCCTCTAATGTCTTGCTAAAGACCAATATATCATCTAGGTAAACAATGACAAAATTACCTAGAAACTCCTTTATTACCTCATTCATGAGCCTCATGAAAGTTCTTGGTGCATTGGTTAGCCCAAAAGGCATGACTAACCACTCATATAGTCCTTCCCTTGTCTTGAAAGTAGTCTTCCACTCATCACCTTCTTTGATACGAATCTGATAGTACCCACTCTTTAGATCTATCTTTGTGACATACTAAGCTCCACTCAAAAAGTCCATAATATCATCCATCCTTGCTAATGGAAATTTATACTTTATTGTGATCTTGTTGATAGCGCAAGAATTTGTGCACATCCTCCATTCTCTATTCTTCTTTGGTGCTAACACTGCTAGTACAACACATGGACTCAGACTCTCTCAAATCAACCCCTTCTACAATAACTCATGAACTCGCCTATTCAACTCTTCACTTTCTACTGGTGTCATTCTATATGTTGCCTTGTTTGGAAAATTGACTCCTAGAACCAAATTCATCTGGTGATTGATCTTTCTCATGGGGGGAAATCCATCAGGTACATTATCTGATACAATATCAAAAAATTCTTCCAACATATATGTAACTTCTGCAAGTACCTCCTCTACTTCTTTACTATCTTTAGGAATTATAGAAAAACACATATGCTCATGTTTCATACCTTTAAGAAACTCTTTTCCATCAACAAAATGTATTCTAGCAGCACTACATACCTTTTCTTCATTATCCTTCAATGGCTTCAACTTATGTTTCACTCCATCCTTAGTTAGAATGTAAGTATTTGCTCTCTCATCATGTATAGCATGCCTGTCAAACTACCACGACCTACCCAACAACATATGACATATGTCCATAGGTATCATATCACATAGTACCTCATCTTGGTAGCTTCCAATATTGAACTTCATTGAGCAATGTTCATTGACCATGACTTTGTAGTCATCTTGCACCGAAGCAATATGGTATGGACATGGGTGTTTCTACCTCTTCAGCTTCAAATTGGTGACCATCATTTTTGACACCAGATTTTCAATACTTCCACCATCAATGATCACATCAAAACACTTATCTTCATAGTTGCAGCTTGTGTGGAACAAGCTCCTTCTTTGCTCAGGTTTATTCTCACCACTTAGCAAGACTCTTCAGTTAACTAGGACTTCTCCTCTTTCAACATCTTCAAAATGTGAGGATCTAGCATCTTCATCAACATGTACAACTCTAGCCTAGCCTTTTATTCTTTGATCTATCATTCCTTGGTGCTAGGTACATTTAAATGCTCTATGCCCTTCTTCTCTGTAGTGAAAACATTTCCCATGGAAGCCTCCTCTTCCAGATCCTTGTCCTCTGCCTCTTCCTCTCTGATCTCTACTATTCTGATCATGGAAATAATTGTAATTGTTTCCCCTTTGGTTTTGACTACTAGTTCTAGCCTCATCCTTTTTCTTTTGATCATCATTACGACCACTATAAGATCGTCCACCAGATCTTCCACCATGACCTCTTCCACTATTCTTATTATCAAACTTCTTGTTTAGTTTCTCCTCGACTCTTAGGGAAAACTAGTATGCCTCCTTAATACTTCTCATTTGAACCAGACTTAGCTTGTCCTGAATGTTGGGCTTTAACCCATTAAGATAATGGGCAACTTTCTCCTTGTCAGCTTTTAAATGGCCAGTTCTAATGAGAACTCGATAGAACTCTTCGATATACTCTTGAAAAAAATTTCTCGCTTGCTTCAACCCTTGCATCTGCTTCAATAGATCAAGCTCATAATCCACGGGAATGAATTATCACTTCAGTCTATCTTTCATCCAATCCCATCTAGTGATTTTGTCCTTTCACTTTCTATTTCATTCCAACTGAACCTCCTGCCACTAGATCTTTGCATGTCCCTTTAGTTTTTCCTTTGCAAACTTGACCCTATCAAGATCATTAATATCTTCATACTCAAAGTACTCTAGTTCATTAATCTAATCGATCAGCTCCTTTGGGTTAAGATTTCTCAAAAATGTGGGAACCTCAAACTTAGGTCTTTTTCCAATCTTGGAGATGGCCCTAAAAAGCCTCTCTTCCTCTAGATTTAGAATTGCCTTTGCTTTAGCATTTTCTTCTACTTCATCCTCATCCTTGCTTTCATCTCTTATTGGGAAGATTCATTCCTCTACATTTTTTCTTCCAATGGTTGCATTTGTCTTTGGAGGGCTCAAAAACCCTTAGGTGTAACACCTACAACTCTTCATCCACTCTCTTCGTGGAGGCATTTTCATGCTTCCATTGAAATCCTAGTACAAACTACCTCACAATCAGTGACCTGTCTACACACTCAGCCCAAACCACAATGCTAGTGAAATTGCCTCACAGTTAGCAATCTATCCACACACTCAAGAACTCTAGCTCTGATACCACTTGATGCAGGGAGCTCCCCTTAATACCATAAACTCATAATAGAAACAAAGAAACAACATCAAATGCGAGAACAAAATATGGACTTCTTATTTGTGCCACAAATGCAAAATTACAAAATTCATAAGTACAATATGCTAACCCACATGAGCACCTTCAATATAATAATTTGCAAGATAGGTTGCGAACTATCACCCAAAGTTGTCCTAGACAACATTTGGGCCTTTCTTAAATAGGTAGTTTTATGCCACTTGGGAAGGTTCTAGATGCTCAAACTTAATACCTAGGGCTAACAAACCCTAACAAAATATATAGAGTCAACCAAATAGATCTTTGACAATTATTTTAGAAATTTAGGTAGCCCAACTTTCGAAGGCCATAACTTACGAACTATTGCTCTGATTGGCTATTATAACCACTTTTTAGAAATGCTAGCTCCTGATCTACAAGCTTAGAACTGTGCTAGCACCCTTTCATCAAGTTTTCATACCTCATCCAGGCATTCTAAGGCCTCCAATGGTGATCTTGAAGATTTTTCTACAAATTTTTCCACTAAAAATCTGCAATAACTTCTCTGATACTAATGCTTAAGAAAAGAGATTTTTATGGTAGGCTTATAACTCTAAAATGAACCTTCTTGTAGAAAATGAGAACATTGTGGGCTCATATGACAAACTTACTAAAAATAGTAAGTTCCCATAAATAGTAACCATCCTATCTACTAGTCCTTATTAAAATAGAAAAGACTGAAAATAAAAAAAATTCGGGTGATGCAAGATTGCCCTTACACCCAGGATGCTCCTGCTTCAGGTGTGCAATACAGTAGTGTATTTAATTAATTAAGCTCCTTCATCTCACCTAGACTTTGATATTTTGGAAAAGAGGTGGGCTGGTAAAAGAACTTCATTTTCTCATTTGTGTGTTTTTGGTTGTGATGCTTATGTTCACATTCCTAAGGAGTAGAGAACGAAATTGGATTTTAATTCCAAAAGGTGTTTGTTTTTGGGGTATGGTGAGGATCATTTTTTCTTCTCATTATGGGGTCTAATTTCTCATTAATTCATTCAAAGTCAAAATGTTTTCATTCGAAGTCAAAATATTATCTTCAATGAGAAATGTTTCTCAAGTTTGAATAATAAGAATATTTCATCTATTGATTGTATAAAGTTTGTTTTATTTGATAATGGCTCCCACCCACAGAAACGTCCTTAGCTCACATTTTATCCCACTTGTGTTATACCTTCACAAACTATTTATCTTCCAAGCAATTCACTAACTATTAATAAATTCATTGTAATAACTCCAAGTATTGGTCTAGATTCAATGCAGTCTCCAAATAGGCCTAGGACATCCACTTGTTCGTCCCATGGAGCTACCATAGAGTACTATACTTTGTTCCAAATGCCACTTTCATTAGATGCTTGTGGTAATTTTTGGTGACCACCAAGTTGAGCATAGCCCTTTGTTTCCATCACACCCCTTGTCTTCAAATTTGGACATCTTGTCTTCAAGCTCTTGGGCCCCTTACTTGTTTTGAAACTTGCACAGAGGAGATACATGACCACCCATTCCAATAGGGCTTGCTCCACCCATCCACACACTTCCACATGGCCTGGCCTCCTCCTCAAAACACCACACACAATAGAGAAACACCCTTAATGTTTCCACTTCAAACTAATCATTCACACTTTGGATAACTGAAGTTTGAGCATCATGGTCAACACATACCCACTCCCACATGGTGATACATAGGGCACTATCAATAATGATTTTTCAATTGGGGGCAATATTCAAAATTTTGGTGATCAAAATGTACCATTTGAATAGGAAGCTAGCAATAATCAAATTGGTTCTCAAATTCAAACTAACACTATTGAATAAGATTTGCAGCTATGAAGGTCTACCAAAGGGAGAAAACATCCACGAAAATGTGATGACTATGAGCTATTACTTTCTTTATGTTTGGATCAGGTGGAGTCAAAAACCTTTAAATTTGGTACATTGGATGGATACCATATAAGAAGAATTGGATTCTTTAAATGCCAATCAGACATGGGATTTGGTACCACTCTCACCAAATTGAAAAACTCTTAAAAATAAGTGGGTATACTGCATAAAAGAGGAATATGGAGGATGGAAATGATACAGGGCCAAATTGGTGATGAAAGATTTTGTTCAACAAAAGGGTGTTGATTTTAATGAAATTTTTTCTCCACTTGTTAAAATTCAACAATTCGTTTGGTTTTCAACATAGTAGCAACTTGGGATTTTGATCTTGAACAACTTGATGTAAAAACATCTCTTCTACATGGTGACGTTGAAGAAGAATTATGCATGGAGCAGCTTGAAGGATTCATTAAATAGGGGCAAGATCATTTATACTATAGGTTAAAGAGGAGTTTTTATGAGTTGAAGCAAGCTCAATGACAATGGTATTTGAAATTTGATACCTTCATGACTCAGCAAAATTTTAATCGATGCAAATCAGACCCATGTGTTTATTACAAGACGCTTCCAAATAGTGAGTTTTTTATTCTTCTACTTTATGTTAATGATATGTTGGATGATGGGAATAGTATGTGAGTTTTTCATGAGTTGAAAACTCATTTGGCTCTTTGTTTTTCCATGAAAGATATAGGGGTGGTGAAGAGAATTCTTGAGATGGATATAATCTAAGTTAGACAAAAAGGTACAAAAATATTATCTCAAGAAAAATGCATTTAAAAAGTTTTAGAGAAGTTCAACTTGTCAAATGCAAAATTAGTTGCTATGACATTAGCTGATCACTTTTGCTTATCTTTTAAGATTTTCCCTTCCACTCTGAAAGAAAAACATGAGATTGACTGTGTTCCTTATTCTTTAGCAATTGGGAATTTGATGTATGCAATGGTTAGCACACCTACTATAGTAGAGTCAATAGCTTTCCTAGTTTATCCAGGCCCATGAGTAGTACCAAAGCTTGTATAGAGGGAGTTGTGAGTGGTTTTATGAGTAATTTGGGAAAAATTAATTGGAAATCATTTCAATGGATTCTTTGGTATGTGAGAGGAGCATCCTCTCATGTTTTATATTTTACTAGTAAGGCTCCTCATATTTGTGGCTATGTTGATTATGGTATGGCTGGATATTTAGACAAAAGGTGATCTACTACAGGCTATATGTTTACATTTGTTGGGGCAATGATTAGTTGGACTTCTCATAAGAAACAAGTTATTTTTCTTTCCTCTATAGAGGCTGAGTACATTTCTCTTATTGAGGGAGTTAAAGAGCTAATATGGTTACAGTGACTATTTGGAGAGTTGGGGTATAAGAAAATCCCACTTCACTCTATTTTGTGATAGTAGGAGTGTCATTCATTTGGCTAAAAAATCATCTTTCCATAGTTGCACAATGCTTATAAAAACCTAATTTCACTTCATTCATCAGTCTCTAGAAGAGGGAAGGTTATAGTTAGAGAGGATTGATACTAAGGCTAATCTAGCTGATATGTTAACAAAGGTTGTATTCTAGGAGAAGTTCAAGTTTTGTAGAGATTATTTCGGTATGGTCACGAAATATCCATAATCATTCCAAGTAGGGGATAGCTCTATTGAGCTCTTCTTACAGTGTTGATTGAACTTCAAGTGGGAGATTTTAACAGTTCTACCAAGAGCCTAAAGTCCAATCATTAGCTCTGGCAGATTCTATCATTATAAATTCTTCCTTTCTTTATCTTTGTTAAACAAAAAGATGATATGCAAAATAATATAATAGAGTTAATGTGTCATGTAAGCTTAAAGTTTGTTGGAAGTTGTAAGAAAACATAGACTATGAAAAATAATCCCCTACTTGAAGTGTGGATATAGTCTAGTTTCCTAGATGAACCACTATAAAATTTCTTTGTCTTATGTGTTGCAATTTTAGATTCTTATTTTTTTTTTAGTATTTTCTTTTAAGCTCAGAAAGAAGATTATTAATTAAAACAAATGAATGGTTAAATATTGAAAAAATGTGCAAACTGTCAAATTTAGTTAAATGTTGAAAATAACTACTTAAAACATTGATGGTAAGTCATATGCACTAGAGGTATACATGATAGTTGCTAAGTATGTAATAGTTAATATTGTAGCTACCAAGAATCTTGAATTACACACACACACACACACACACACACACACACATTTATATACATATATGTATATATATGTGTGTGTGTGTATATATATGTATATATGTATATATATATGTATATATGTATATATATTTATATATGTATAGATATATGTATAGATATATGTATATATATGTATATATAAATGTATATACATCTATATATACATATATACATATATATATATATACATATATCTATACATATATACATATATCTATACATATATACATACATATTTATATACATACATATATATCTATGTATATATATACATATATATGTATGTATATATATGTATATATATATATATGTGTGTGTGTGTGTGTGTATATAATATATATATATATATATATATATATATGTATGTGTATGTGTATGTACATGTACATGTACATATACATGTGTGTGTGTGTGTGTGTGTGTGTGTGTGTGTGTGTGTGCGCGCGTGTGCACCTCTTCTCTCATCGGGAATGTAAAGTGAAGATAGTCAGTTAAGACAGAGATACTTGTTCATCCTAGAAAGAGTCTAGCATCTACAGTGATAACATCAAAACATCATCCCCTATGTCAAGCCACAAAAAGGTTCAATCCACAACTAAGAGTATTCCTTAGAGTTTGGATTTCTCTAATCCAATATTGGTGTGCACAAAATAAAATGGGATGTCAATTGGGGATGGACTCAGTTTGAGCTCAGAGGTTGCAATAATCACAAGTTTGAGCTCGGCAAGAAGATTATTAATTAAAACAAATGAATGGTTAAATATTGAAAACATGTGCAACCTATCAAATTTAGTTAAACATTGAAAATGACTAGTTAAAACATTGATGGTAAGTCATATGTACCAGAGGTATACACGATAGTTGCTAACTATGTAATAGTTAATATTGGACCTACCAAGAATCTTGAATTACATATATATATGTGTGTGTGTGTGTGTGTGTGTATACATGTATGTATGTATATATGTATGTATGTATGTATGTATGTATATACATATATATACATACATACATACATATATACATACATATGTATATGTATATATGTATATATATACACATGTATATGTATGTATATATGTATATATACATATATATATATATATGTATATTTATATGTATATATATCTATACATATCTATACATATATATACATCTATGTATACATATATGTATAAATATATACATATGTGTATATATATATACATGTATATATGTGTGTATATATATACAACATGTATATATATATACGTATACCTATATATACATGTATGTATATATATATATGTGTGTGTGTGTGTATAAATATATATGTATATATACATATACATATACATATACATATGTGTGTGTGTGTGTGTGTGTTTATATATATATATATATGCCTCTTCTCTCATCGAGAATGTCAACTGAAGATAGTTATTTAAGACAAAGATACTTGTTCATCCTAGAAAGAGTCTAACATCTACAGTGATAACATCAAAACATCATCCCTTATGTCAAGCCACAAAAAGGTTCAATCCACGACCAAGAGTATTCCTTAGAGTTTGGGTTTCTCTAATACCAATATTGGTGTGCATAAAATAAAATGGGATGTCAATTTTGGGGATTGACTCAGTTTGAGTTCAAAGGTTGCAATAATCACAATTTTTGTATACTATGAATATTGTTGATATTTGTGCTACACAAGGCTAGTATAATAGTTCTTATCAAATATGAAGTTTGTTAGAAGTTATTGTAGATCTCAGGCATTGGTAGTTATGTTGGGAGCAAGATTTGAAATTTCAAATGGATTAATTCTATAGAAGAATTTGAATGTTTTTTTAATCCATAAAATTATAAGCAACATAGACTTATCACTCAATCACATTGAAGGTGGAAGACTTTATCAACTTCTCATTACAAGTCTAAGATTCACATGTAAGAAATCTCCCATGGGAGAAGGGAATGCTTCCATGTCAAAGGAAGTAGTTAAAGGATTTACTTAAGTCTGATAATCTGTCAAAGGAAACCTTGGATGAGAAGATTAGATAGTTAATATAGGATTTGGAGGGAGTCGTACATTTCATCTAAATAATAGAAAGGATGAACATATACATAGTGGATGAGATAAAAGTATTAGAATTGTAGGCTTGTGTGCTCAATAGTTTGTCATGATTTTTTCTTAAATTGCCAAGGAGTACATATGCATATAGAGGATAGGACTCATTTTCGAGAAAAAAACTTCATGCCTTTTGTCATGGGAGTAAGTTAATGACTGAAAAATATTTCTTTGAAGAGGTGGAAATAAAATTTAGAGGGATTCTAGCACTAGGTCAGAAGTAAACTTGGAAGTCAAGAGGTTGACACATGTACTTGGAGATTTAGAAGGGAGCCGCATTATCTTATTATCTAGTGTTTCCAAACCTAAAGGATAAATCCCTGATTTATTGCATTCACTCATGTCAATGTTGTCTACCAAAAAGAGGGCACACTTCTGTAAACCACTATACTTGAGAATACCCATGATGAAGAGTATCTCAAGAGGCTTCTTATAAATTCCTATCTATGATGTGCAAGAGCTATGAGGCTGTGGCTCTCAAATGAACCTAGCTATGCAACCCTTGTAAGGTGCACCATAGAATGGAAGATTCAAAGAGTAAAGGCAAGAATGCCAATATCCAAGAATCAATGATGGATGCAATGCAAATGCAAGCTATTCTAAATGAAATACAAGAGCTAACAAAAGAGTTACAAGATCCTCCTAGTCAAACTATGTAGATTAATCTAGAGCATAGGAAACTAATCTATGAAGTATGTCATAATGCAAGTAGAATGAAGACTAGCTAAGAATGCATGAATGCAAGAAGGATTCAATTGCTTCAAATTCTCCAAAAGCTATAAGAAAGCCTACACCATAATGTTAGCATAAACTAAAATGATATGAGAGAGTGAGGAGAGAGCCTCTTTGTAAAGAGAAATGGACTATAGAGATTAAGAGGCAAAATCAAGGTTGGAGAATTAGCCTTGAGTGATCCATTTGCATAAGAATCTTACCTAAGAAAGATCAATAGTTAGCTTTAAGAGGAAAAAGTGTATCGAGAAGAATAAAGATTTCACCCACCTTGGAAAGTGTGCACCTCATGTGAGACAAAAATGTCTTTTTCTTTTCTTTTTTTAAATAGGAATAATGCTTTTCATGTGCACACCTAGGATAAGTGGGATTTGGAGAATTTTATTTAATTAAAAGGGAGCAAGTTATTTCAATTTAATAAAAAACTTAGGATAAAGTGGTCAAACCATAGGTTATAAACAAATAAATAGCAAAGTGGTGATTTGATCAAAGATAAGTTATAGATAAATTAAGAAAAAATGTTAGAAAGGGGGCTCGTAGTCTAGATGACAATTTTTGGGTGATTACAATTATGAATCAAGGTATGCTTTCATGATAGAGGGAGAAAATAGAGGATATGTTTCAATTTAATTTTGAGGATCTTGGTCATATTGATTCAGATGGAGTAAACCATGTCAAGATGAATTTTCTAGTAATCAAGAAATTATAGCAATCAAAGGACTATGATTCATGAGATGAAGTTTCATAGGTGTGAAGCTAAAAGGCCTTTATGTGAATGCCTAACCATAGATGAATACATGGAATGCTATTTATTCATAGTACATTAAACCTAAAGACATGAAAATTGATATTTTCTTCAAGCCTTCTACCAAAGTAAAGTTTATACATTATTGAAGACAAGTTTTGAGTTATTGAGTGGAACCCTTATTGAGAGGGAGACTCAACATCTGTTATTACTTGAGATGTACTTTAAATGAGTGAGAGAAGTTTGAGGTGAAATCCCTTGTTCCACCCTCTGCAAGTGTTCATGGTGCATGTCATGTGAGTTACTACATGACTATGTTAAAATATCATGGAAGCTGGCAATCTTTCATTAATGCTTCTTTGTGGTTAATATAGTAAAGTGATGATCTTACAATAGTCTAACTCATTACCATGATGGATGTTATAATTGTGTCCTTTTAGACCATTATAATGCACATCTCTCATATAATTGAGTTAGTAGTTACAAATATATGACACGGTGTGCATTATGAGACTTAGTATATGGAGACACCATGTGTAGATATTTTCTTTGGTATGCATCATGAGACTTGATGCTACTACACATACCAAATAAAATATAAATATGGTAAATATCTTATGGATGATATTCTTGTATAGACCATACTTTGATGATACTGAAAGGTAACATCTAAATAATGGGAAGACATCAAGAGACATGATATCCATGTGCATATCAAGAAAACATATGAGTGTGGTGATTATCATATGGTTGATATCTTGGGTATACCATACTTGTGATGTTATCATTAGGTAATAGTTGTACATTGTGTTGTTTATTTGGATAGTGTTAGTGTAGTTTTTTATTTTTCCTATTTTGCTAGGTTTTTCCTACACTTTTAATAATCTCGCTTAGGTTAATAAAGCATGTCTTATTAGGTGAATGGTTGTGAGGTGTCACCTTCCTACATGTGAGCATCCATTAGCTATCTTGGGAAGATACTTTGCTATCTTTAGTTCGATAGATGGTTGCTCCTCATTGGTTGGTGTTGCCACCTCCTCCCTCTTCCTAGCCTATATAAGCATGCTACCTAGCTTGTATTTGCATCTCTTGTTTTTGCATCCTCTTAATGCTATTTTGCTTCCAGCATTTGCATTACTCTCTTGGAGACTAACTCTATGATGCTATTTTGATTTTGTATCATTTGCATTCATAGTTTAGATATTTATTCTTTGCACTAGTTTTTTGGGTTATTAATCTTATCAGATTCTAACATGGTATCAAAGCTTTTCTATGTGCAAGAGTAGATTTTAGTTTCCTTATTTGAGAGATTTGGGGGGGGCTAATAAACTTTATTGTAGTTTTTTGAAAAATGAAGTATGCTCTTCTCTTGCATCTTTAGATGATCCTGAGAATCAGAAAAGTTTTGACAAAAACGATTTTCTCTGGGGTTTCAATCTCAAATCTAACAACCAACTTGCATATTTGGAGTTTTCAATCAGTATTGCAGGTTCCAGCATGCCATTGATGGACTTAGGAAGCTGATCTAGTATTTGCATGTCATATTTTGGTTGCTAGGGTCATTTTTTGATTTTTGGAGCCGTTTTTTACTGTTAAAGGTGTCTAATTTACACTACAGCAATATCTTCTGTATATCAACAAGAAAAACGCTTTCTGGGTTTTGTTTGCAGCCCCGAAAAACCATCTAGGTATCTTTTAAATTTTGCATGTAGTCTATATAGTTTGCAGGATCTAGCACAAAAAGCTACAGTCGTACCCCTCTCCGTTGGCAGTCGCAAATTTGAACGCAGTTTTCAAATGTCTCATTCTTGATCATACGGACTCTGATTTTGATGATTCTTGTTATGACCTTGGCTTATTTTGTGTGCTCTATCCACTAGTGGAGGTGACTTTTGATTTTCATGCATAAAATTTTCAAAAATTGTAGATTCTTGGCTGTAACAGTGCACAGTTCTCGTTTTGGAAACTTTGGAAGATCATAACTTTCTCTTACGACCTCGTATCGAGGTGATTCTTCTTTTGTAAGTGCATATTTTTTGAGTAGATCACAGTGGTGCTATTTGTTTTCTTAATTATTGTGTATAAATTTTACTTTCAACATATGCTCTTCATGAGGGTTTGTAATGCATTGAAATCAAGACCACTAAGTATTTCTTTCTAGTGGTAGTTGTAAACACACTAAAATAAAGTGCCAAATCATCTTTCTTTAGGGGGGTTCTTTGATTGAGTAAAAGGGGGAAGGGGGGGGCATTGTTGTGGCTGGGTTCTCTTCTTTTTAGCATTTTTTCTCTGCATTTCTTCATCATGGATCAAACAAATATACCCATCCTAACTCCATACAATTACTTTGAGTGGAAATCACGCATGATAATTCACTTAAAGAAAGCTGGATTAAATAGGATAACTATGGGACTTGAAACTGAACCTACTAAAGATGAAGACAAGCCTAAGTGGTTTAACAAATGTGATGAGGCATATGGAACATTGTGTTTGTCTATTTCTCCTGACTTGCTATTTCACATTGAGTCTTTGGATACACCAAATGAAGTATGGACAAAGCTAGAAACACTATTTGGCACACAAGATTCAATGAGGGGTCATATGTTGGAAAATGAATTAATTAGTTTAAGTCCAGGAAATTTCAACACAATCCAAGATTTCTTCACCAAATTAAAATCACTAAGGCTGCAGTTAAAACAATGTGGAATTGAAAAGAAAGATGAACAACTGATTCTTAGTATTCTCTCTAAGCTGAGTTCAGAATATTCTGTGTTTGTCTCTACCTTCTATGCTACTAAGGGTGCACTTGGTACTCAATTCACCATGCCATCTTTAGATGATTTTTCTGTCAATCTCACTCGAGAACAGGACAAGCTAATCGAGATGGGCACTCTTAAGTCCTCTAAGTCACATGCCTTGGTTGCCAACCAAGGCACAAAAGAACAACAAGGACAAAGTAGTAACAACAATAGTAAGGACAAGAAACAAAAGAATAGCGAGGAGAAGAAGGATTAGATATCAATTTCTTCAAAAGCAACTATTGATACACCATCTTCCAAGGGCGATAAGCCTAAGAAAGAAAAGGTCAAATGTGCCTATTGTAAAAGACCTAGTCATGATGAACATAAATGTTTGCAGAAACAATTTGATCACTTGACATACATTCTTGAGAAGAATAATATCAGTGTTCCTGAGTCTATCAAACAAAGTTCTAATGAAGGGTCTAACAAAGAAAAAGAAAATAGCAAGGGGAAAGGAAAGGGCAAGGCCCTTTTTGCAGTTGCTTCCTCATCATCCACTTGGGTTCTTGATTCGGGTGCTTCACACCACATGGCTTCATCTAAGGAAGAACTTGCATCCTTGGAGCCATGTACTATGCCTTCTATTTTGATGGGTGATAACACTCCTATTGAGGTGTGTGAGAGAGGGTTTGTTGATGTGGGGGATGGCACATTCCATGATGCTCCTTGTGTACCCTCATTGTCAACTAATTTCCTATCGGTATACCAAATCACTCACACAAGTTTAGGCAAGCGGGTTGAGTTCACTCCTAGTTTAGTGGAGATATGTGAGTTGCACAATGATTCTATAGTTGCAGTTGGGAGAGCAGATCATCAGTCACGACTCTATATATTTTCTCACTTTGTTCCTGTTCCTCCTTTGACTGTTTCACTCACTCACTCTAATGATGTGAGAAGATTATGGCATGAGCAGTTTGGCCATCTGAACTTCCACTACTTGCATCAGCTTAACCAGTAGAGCATGGTCACAGGGTTGCCTTCTACTTTGACGTTGGAGTCACTTGGAATATATGATAGATCTTCTAATGGGCCAGATTCACTTGAGCAGTCTTCTACCTCCACTTCTGATGTAGAGAGTGATTTAGAGGACTCACCTCCTTCCTCTCCTAGTCATCATTCAAAGGTTGATGATTCTCCTCTAGATTCTCCATCTTCTAGTCCACTTTGGGCTAGAAAGACCTTGCAGTTTATAGGTGATTGGGTTGGGGATCCATCAGACACCAAGTAGACTTGTTCACAATTCTAGGATGCTCTACATATCTTCATTGCTACTGTCTCAAATCCACAGTCCTTTCATGAGGCTTCTGGTATTTCTGAGTGGGATATAGCTATGCAAGAAGAGTATAGTTTCTTGATGAGGAACCACACTTGAGATCTTGTCCCTTTTTCTAAGGGAAGAAAAATTGTTCGATGTAAGTGGATCTACCGAACAAAATTTGCAAGCTTTTCTTGGGGTATGGGATGCTTCATCTTTTGGGGGGCCACTTCCTCTCACTTGGAGTCCTAATTTTCTTTGGGGAATCTCTTTTCTCTCTCTTTTGGGGGAATTTTATGTACATGGGTACCTCATCAGGCTTGACTTGCCGAGACCCATTTCTACATCCACCTAAGCTTCGCTTATGGGGGGGTGTTAGTGTAGTTTTTTATTTTTCCTATTTTGCTAGGTTTTTCCTACACTTTTAATAATCTCGCTTAGGTTAATAAAGCATGTCTTATTAGGTGAATGGTTGTGAGGTGTCACCTTCCTACATGTGAGCATCCATTAGCTATCTTGGGAAGATACTTTGCTATCTTTAGTCTGATAGATGGTTGCTCCTCATTGGTTGGTGTTGCCACCTCCTCCCTCTTCCTAGCCTATATAAGCATGCTACCTAGCTTGTATTTGCATCTCTTGTTTTTGCATCCTCTTAATGCTATTTTTCTTCCAGCATTTGCATTACTCTCTTGGAGACTAACTCTATGATGTTATTTTGATTTTGTATCATTTGCATTCATAGTTTAGATATTTATTCTTTGCACTAGTTTTCTAGGTTATTAATCTTATCAGATTCTAACAGATAGAAATCATCCTCCCTAGGTAAAAGATTTTGTAAATGATTGTAGCCTTAATCAAATGATTCCAATCGATGAAATAAAATATTTGAATGACATGTATCAACCTTGAATATTTGATGCATATCCTTCATTGTTATCATGGAGCATTAGTTTTATTGATAATGAATTATTGTGTATCTCTCTCTCTCTCTCTCTCTGTGTGTGTGTGTGTGTGTGTGTGTGTGTGTGTGTGTGTGTGTGTGTGTGTGTGTGTGTGTGTGTGTGTGTGTGTGTGTGTGTGTGTACATTATAATCATGATAATACGTCGAGAAAATATTATTTGTGATAACTATGTGAGTTAAGATATTAATAAGAGACATGTCTCTTAATATCAGATACATATTCATTAAGAAGATAACTTGAAAAATAAAGAAAACAAATGATATTACAAGTTACAATAGTAGATTAATTTATACATACACTAAGATATTTAACATGGAGATATTATTTTTGTAGTGTTATTCACAAGCTAAATGATGCATGAACATGAGTATCTATGCTTCAATTTTTTTAAATGTCATTTTTTCTTAGAGAGTCTCAAACATCAAACAAACTATAATGAACATAGATTTTTGGCTTTCTCAATGAAATATAGACCAATAATTCCATCTTGGTGTGCAATGAACATGTTGAGTTTGAAAAGGTAATTAACATTTTTTTAGGTCAACTAATAAGGTGTTAAGAAAGTGAAGTTGTCTTTGTAGTAAAGTTCTTAACAAATGTAATTTTAGATTGATTTCCATCCATGTGTGTCAATTTTATATAGTTTGATGTTTAAAATTTAGTCTCTTAATTTGGTCATTTAAAAAAATTGAGTCTCTCATTTACTACGTGTGTGAAAACCTCCTCTATGTTGCTTTTTGTTAATCTTCATGTTCATGCAAATGGTTTGGGGGTTTATTGTGTGCCCATTTGGTTTGATCCAACCAACTTTCTTGTTAGGATTCACTAGTTTTGTTATCCTAGGGTTGATCTTAGATTAGGGGTGTTTAATTTTACATGCATTCTCACAAAGCATTCCTTTTGGTAGACTTATTTTTGGGTCTTCTGTTGCTATGGGTGTTATGTTTCCCTCCCTAAAAAGCCCCTTACTATTGATTGACAATATTTTTCTCATGATGTTGAATTTTTTTTTCTCTTACTCCCAAAGGGAAATTTTTTCCTCTTTCTTGTGGTGAGACCTCCCTTATTGCAATTTGTGATAATGATGTGGTTGATAATGTGGATTTCCTCTAAAATTTGTATGTTGGTGTGGATTTACTAGTATATGGCCTTCTCAATGGATCTTCATCAATGGGTTATTAAATCTTGAATGCCCTTAGTATCTAGTAACATTGAGAAGCTACCTTGTACTAAGGATTTTATTATTATTTCTTTTGTTTATTTTGTTGATCATGATTTGATACTGAACAATCTATAGGCTTGGTGTACTCACTCTCTCAATTAAACCTTGCATAATCTCCTTCAACTCTCTTGCTAAACCACTCAGTGTGTATCCAATGTAGGTTTGTTTTCACAATATTCTACATTTTTGGGAGAATTTTTTTTTTGAGGTCATTGATAACTCTATTGTCCACTTCTTGAAGGTTCATGATACTACTTCATTCATGGACCTTTTGAAGAAAGAGAGATTCAAGATTTGGAAGCAGTGGTTGCAAAAGTGATACTAAAAGGTTCTAGCAAGTAAAAAGGAAAGACTCGTCTCACATGCTTTTCATGCAATTAAATAGGACACTTTGCATCTAGATGTTCTAATAGAGTTCTTAAATTTAAGCTTGGTTATAAGTGTGTGGAAAGAAAGTGTTACTTTGTAGCCATAGATGATGACATTACTGACGATGAATTTGATGAAGCTGACAAGAGTGATGATACATCCACATTTATTTCCATTAATGAATATGATTAGGATCCTAAGAATAAAGATGGCATGCCTTCTAGTTCTAGCAGTTGTTCTCTTGAGGATAAAGCCTTAGTTGCTCAAGTTGTCAAAGAAGCCAAGTGGGTGTTTAGCAGTCGATACACTTGTCAAATGATTGGTGATAAGAGAAAGTGAATTATGAGAAGTATGATGGCAATATAATGAAATAGGGAGACAATAAATGAGATATGACCAAAGGTAGAGGTTCTATCACTTTAGATAGAAAGAGTAATATTGATGATGTATTGCATGTGGAAAGTTTGGGACATAATATTCTTAATGTTGTTTAGATGATGGATAAAGGATATGGAATGCATTTCAAGAATGACATGTACAATATTGTGAATGACTATGGGAAGGAAATTTCTATTGGATAAAAATAAATAAAAAATAATTTATCTTATTTAAATAGTCTAAAATTGTTCAATTGATCAAATAGATGAAAGTTGGTTGTTGAATAATAGGTTGTGTCATGTAAACTTTAATAGTATTATGGCTATAAGTAAACTATTTTTGTAAGATATTTTCCTAGGATGAGGAAGCCTATTAACAATTTTCTCAAGAAATGCCAATTGGGTAAGAAAAAAAGAGCTAACTTGCACTCTTAGAAAGAAAATTCAAATGGATTGTTTGATCTTTGTTCATACTAATTTTTGTGGTCCTACAAAAATAAGAAGTTTTCAAAGAGAAAGGTATTTCATGTTTCTTATTTATGATTACTCAAAGATAACTTGGGTGACTTTCCTAAAGGATAAGTATGAATCTTTTGATAAATTTAAGGTCTTAAATTTTATGGTTGAGAATGATATAGGTCTAAGATTGAAGATATTGATATTAGATGGAGGAGGTGAGTTTACATCAAATAATCTCAATACTTTTAGTGAGAAGTAAGGAATCAGAGACAATTATCAATTCTTAGAAGTCCACAATAGAATGGTGTGGTAGAGCATAAGAATATGACCATTCTAGACATGGTAAGCACCATGATATTCTAGAGTAATGTTTTTCAGATGTTTTGGAGAGATGTTGTAGGCACTACAATATACACACCTAGTTGAGTGCAAATCAAAGGAGAAACTGGTATGACACAAGTTATGGACTTTTCTTTGTCCATGTGCCTACTATCAAGTATTTCAAAAAAATTGGTAGTAGATGTAAACATTAAGAGAAATTAGGACATAGGAAAGTTTGATGTAAGGATTGATAAAGGTATATTCCTTGCTTACTCTACTAAGAGAAAAACATATAGGTGTTACAACAAGAGGTTTAAGAAACTAGTAGAGAATATTGATGTAAAGATGAATAAAAACCTTGATAATCTTACAAGGTGTAGTGATTATGACCATTAAAAGGAAGTTATTAGATAAAACATCAAAAATTTCTTTTAAAAGCCCAAATATCTCATTAAGTTGATAAGATGAAGCATACACAAGTGGAGAAGAAGTCCAAAACCAAAGACAAGGGGGAAAAAATCAAGATATGTGAGAGTGAATCATGATGATATTCAAATTATTGGTGATAAAAATAAGGGTTTTAAAACTAGGAAAAATAATTTATCAACACCAAATACTCTTGATGTCAAAGATTGATCGCAAGTATTTGAGTGAAGATTGCAAGTATAATCATTGGACTAAATCAATTGAAGATAAGCTTTTAATTGCAAATAACTACAAGGAGAAGCTCATGTTCAGTTCTGCCAAACTAAAATTGTTATGTCAAATTTAGTAGATTCCAATGAACAATAATGGTCTTAGCTTTGAGAAATTACAAATTTTCGCATTGGGTCAAGGTGTGCCTAAAATTAATAGATGAACATAGCTAGTAGGACTTTGACAAGACTACCTAAAACTCAAAAATTGAGTGGTAAGTATGTTTTTTGTGATCCAAAATTGATTAAAAAGTTGTGGATTGTAGAAAAAAAAAATCATTTCTATAGATGTTAAAGGAACAACTATGACTCACGTATATGAGGTGGTATAAGAAAGAAGAATAATGGTGTCAAAAGGTAAAAGATTATATGTCAAAGTGCTACAAAAAGTGATGAAGGAAGTGGATACAAGATTGTAGTATGGTCCACATATAACATAAATACACATAGTACCAAATATTCCAAGAAAGTGAACAAACATAACTTAGTATAGATGAACAAGAAGATGCAGAAGAATGGTAAGACTAAGAAGAAGAATGTGGATAGGAAAAGTTAGAATGTCAAAGAAATTTTTCAAATATTTAGAATAAATGAGAGGGGGGGAAGGAATCAAGTATCCTCAGGTCTAGATATATCAAATAACTTTACAACATCAAAGAACTTATAAAAACTCATAAAATCACTCAACCAATATATCAACTTATTAGCAACTTAACTTATTCATACATCACTAGCTCTATGTTCAGTATATGTTGACTAGCAAAAATAAAATTAAAATAAATAACATACTTCAAAAAATAACATTCACACATCTATGACACTAGGATTTAATGTGGAAACCAAATTTTGGAAAAACCACCAAGTAACATGCTACCACGTTTCACTCTTATGAAGTAAGCTCGGTTAAGAGCTTACCTTGTTAAAGGTTGCAAAACACATTGTTAGGTGTAGCCTAGTTAGATGATTTAATCACCCTGTTAGGAGTGGCCTGGTTAGAGGATTTTGTATCATTCCATCAGAATGTCACATTGATTAAAGGATTTTAAAATTACTATTTGGTCAACCTTTATTAAAGGATTTTGACTACAATGGTTAGAAAATAACAACTAGGTTTTATCTATCGAAATACAACTCATTTTGCAAATTTGGATCTCCATCTGGCTCAATTGTTAGTTCATTGACTAGACTTCATTATACTCTCCATCTATGATTTGCTTAGAAACCCTTCAAGAAATCACACTTCATCGATCTTCTCACTTTTCTTCTGCTACTCTATTCTTCATAGGTTCTTCATAAAATTGCCAATAAACAACACACCAACCTTAATAAACATCCTTTGTGCCTCCTTAAAAAATAGGTAGTTATGATCTTTTGCCACTTAAACATCACCGTCACTAGTAAAATTTGACTCATTTTTCAACAAAAATTGGTCAATTTTTTTACCCATAGTGGTCTAATATTTGACCAATTAGTTTGTCACTATTTTTGACATGAAAATTTTGACCAAATCTTGTATTGGTCAAAATGTTAATGATTTATTTGGTCAAATTTGAATTGTTTTGTCATTGTATCATGGTGAATGCATTGGTTGAAATTGTCACCAAGATTGGTTAAAAGTTTCACCAATGTTGGTCCATGCATTGGTCAAAATGTTGACAAATATTTGGTCAAAATTGCCACAAAGATTGGTCAAAAGTTCCACCAATGTTGGTTGATGCATTGGTTGAATTCTCGATAAATCTTTGGTCAAAATTGCCACCAAGATTGGTCGAAAGTTCTATCAATTTTGGTCAATACATTGATGGAAATTTTGACCAACTTATTTTATTTAAAAATAAAATTCATTACTTTGCAACTGTCTCATTACTTCGTAACTGCTAGACATGAAATGTCTGGTAGTTCTGAAGTAGTCAAAGGGAAAAGTTAATTGTCTCACAACCAACTATTTTATACCATCACAGCTTTGTGACTTCATTTCTTTA
This sequence comes from Cupressus sempervirens, assembly GCA_028749045.1. Taxonomy (NCBI): domain Eukaryota; kingdom Viridiplantae; phylum Streptophyta; class Pinopsida; order Cupressales; family Cupressaceae; genus Cupressus; species Cupressus sempervirens. Next base: position 766,771,932 of record CM053784.1, on the reverse strand, counting down.
TTGGCCATATAGACCTACGAAGCTATGAAGACAACTTTCAACCATTGATCTCTCTATCGTGATTGCTTGTTATTGCTTTCCACTAACTACTGCAAAATGTCGATAACCACTATACTAACTACTATTGCACCATCATGACATAGGTTTGTAACTCACCAAATAACCCTATGATGGTGCGAACAATGATTGTGCAGCTATGCAACCTTGACTAGGGTTTATACTTAACTCTTTGCAATTGTGCAAACAATGCATTCCACATCATGGTTATCTTTACCCCAAGTTAAACTTGATCACTTGCGTGTTGTGATGTAGAGCCTAATCAAACTCAGAGGTTTATTAGACATAGTTTTCTCCATATATTATTTATATGGGGCTTTGGGGGCAGCTCCTCTAAGATGGGGTCAAGGAGTAGCATCCCTACATGGTCTTGGGGTAGTGCCCCAAGCACCCTCCCTATCGCAGTACAGGTTGGGGTTGAGGGGCAATGCCCCCACAAGGGTTTTTGGGGGCAACATTCCTAAAGCCAAAAATGACCTTATATTGTAAAAGGCATTGGCTACTATTTTTCTTTTATTTAGCCCTAGTTTTGTAAGTGGCAAAAACTTGTATAAAAAGGCTTAGGGTTAGGGATATCATAATTAATGGTGATATTGTAGCTTCGTGCGGCAATATTGAGTTGTAAGGGATTATAGATTATAATTAGGTTGTAATAATTGGATAATAATAATATTGGACTTGTTGTTGGTGGACATAGCCCAGGGATTGGGTGAACCATGTTAAATTTTAGTGTCTTGTGTTCTCTTTTATGTGATCTACTATTTTTTGGTATTGGTTATATTTGCATGTAACTATTATTTCTGTCTGAAGTTAATCCTAAAATTGAGATGGTGTGAAAAGTATTGCTCTAATTAGCTTTTGTATCATCACAACTTAAACTCTAAGCTCATTTTGATGGAATGTATCAGTCAAAACCAGTTTGCATCTATCGAATGGATACTCCTTCAAAAACTGAATATAAACCATTCTGCATATAATAGCTCCCTTTGGCTCTCACCTATTAGCTCCCCAACCTATGAAGTATTTTACATAAGCTTAACTTCTAAGCAAAAGATGTTGACTGAAATCATAATCTTAGACATATGTAGTCTAAAAGAAAAAAGAAAAAAAAAATCCTAATTAATGGAAATGGTTAACAAGCACTGGAAGTAGAGGTTTCTTCTCTCCTGTCATTCAACTTCATGTAGCCTGCTAACATAATCACCTTATTCATGACTTCTTGAATTGAAAATGTGCATCCTGGATGTTCATGATATCTAAATTAAAGATACACAACCTATTTGTTTGTGACACCTAAATAAGAGGGATAGATCCTAATTTAACAAGCATTATGTCTATGAGAACTACAAATATAATAAGCAACACAAAATCTTAGAAGAATATATCTTATGCTACACCACTATAGTCCATCCATGTGATGTACAAATCCAATTTTATCTCTACAACACCTTCCTAGTGAATGTGTACTTCAAATGGATATTATTAATTCATATATTCAATATTTATAAATATATATATATATCTAAACTTATTATATGCTTACCAGTAATTAAAGATCAACATCCTTTGAACTCATAGAAGAACTTGCAAATCCATGGCCTCAAATCCCTAGCTACTAGTTCCCCTAAAATAAATAGAAAATCTCAAATGTGATTTAAAGAATGATTAAATCAGCATAAAAGAGAGAATGTAAAATGCAAGTTTTGATATTCATAAATTTGTATTGATATTCAATAGATGATTCTACAAATTGCGTTGATGTATTGTATTCATAGATGCCTAGAGCCAAGTATGCCTATAAACAAAAATGGTGAGCATTAAACAAATTTGGTATACATATGAATTAAAGTATAGAAATGTAGTTAACAAAAAATTACAAAAAAGTACCTAATCAAGGTTGATTGTTGTTGCAATTCTTGATAGGGGAGAAGTAACATGATCTAGATAAGCAATATAACTAAGCTTTACAAATTTCTTTACAAGGCTTGCAAGATCATTTTTTGTGAATCCAACAAATCTTGTCATGGATCCCTATATTATTTAGATACAAAATTTAGCTAGTTATATGAAATTCTTTTCTGTATATGTATATGTATAGATTGAGTTGAAGATGAGTTCAAAGGTTGTTGATTGCAAGGAGATTTGAAAGTAGGTACAATGGTCATCATGGAAGAAATATGGATGCAAGATGCATTCAAAGGCCACCCACATTCAAGATGTTGGCCTGGTTTTTCACATTTATAAAATTTTGCAAAATTATAGTGAAAAATCTAGTTATCCATTGAAATCCCTAAAATTTTGTTACCCTAATGACTTTTTGCCCTAGATTCCTAAAAGTGGGTTTACATTGTTCACATTTTTAAGAACGCATGGGATTTTTTCTGCTTAATTTTTTAAAGTTCTAACTTCTTGTTAACCCTTGCAATGATGTGATGAGGACCTCATATGCACTTGGGCCACTAAGACATGTGTCAAAAGCTCATATTCCCACATTGGTTAAACTTTGCACATCTTTAGAAAGTATGAATACACCAGCCATTAATCTAACAAGATCTAATGGTTATGAAAATCATGGGCCCCTTGAGGTATTCATAAGGTAGAACTTGACATGCAACCATGCGATGTATGGTTAGTTATAACTTCATGACTTGAAATTGGATGCTATCCTTCTGAGCTGTTAAGTTGTGTTGACTATTGAGATGACTATATTGCACCTTCATAACCCCTTTGACAGTTAAGTAATGAATTGGGGTGACAGAATGAAAAGAGGTAATTGCATCATTGCAACTTCAAAATCTTCATTTGATGCAAAGGAAAAGGACTTAGGGATATAAGGAATGAATATGACTTTTACATATCCCTATCAAGTTTGCATGGTAATAAATGAAGACTGGATGAAAAAGACAAGACTCAGTCTAAGGGTAGCTACTTCCTATATTCAACTGAATTCTCTTTAGATTTGGACTAACTTCCACAGAATCATAAGGACTCTCTACACTTTAGCCTCTATAGGGCTAAGGTGGGTGCATATTAGGGGTGAGAAGGACTAGATATTTTTGATATCCTTTTTCACAATTCATTCATTCACACTCTTCTCTTCGGATCTATCCCCTTAGTAGATAATGGTCACAATTCTTATTAGATTTATAATCACTCTTTGATTATAGTAGCTGCCTATAATTTAGAGAAATATTATTACAAATAAGTGAAGACCAACAATTTGATTCTTCATTATAGAAAAGTAAAATTGATTTGATTTATATGTACTTTGTGTAACCAAATACTTGCATCAATTTGCATCACAACTTATGATCAATGCCTTATCCATTTGTTGTAAAAAGTTGCACCGGTAAATACTTGACCTGTATAATTGCCTCACAATTCAAATTATTAGTTGTTAACCCTAAAACCCATTCTTATGACATCCCTCTCAAATGCTTTGAAACCCTATTTATGGAAGCAATTACTTAATTCCTTAAATTAAAAGCAACAATAAATTAACATTCAACCTATCGAAGCTACATTAAATTGCATGAACTTTGCTCACTCAATCCCAAAGTAACAAACATACGAAAATGGAGATAGAATTTAGAGACATAGATATTCAAAACTCCCTCCTTGTATTAATATTCTTTGAAACTAATACATTACTAGTATAAACTCAATAACAACTCAAGATATAACAGACTTGTTAGTCAATATTCTTAGACTTTCAAAATTGAATATCATAAAATTAATACAAAGAAAATTGGACTGACTAAAGACAACACTCATTCTACAGTTCAAACTGAGAGTCGAAGACACAGTTCAAACCAAGCGTCGAAGACACAATTCAAACCGAGCATCAAAGACACAGTTCAAACTGGGCATCAAAGACACAGTTCAAACTGAGCGTCAAAGACACAGTTCAAACTGAGTAAAGATGGACGTAGTGTTAACCGAGTGAAGATGTACTTAGTGTTAACCAAGTAAAGATGGACTCAGTATTGACCGAGTGAAGAAGGACTCAGTGTTAACCGAGCTCAGTCAGTTAACAAAGAAATTAGTTTTTACCGAGTGACACTATATCTACCGAGTCACCAATGGTTACCGAGTTCCAGGCAACGTTGTATGACTAGTATGAACTGAGCCCCTACCTCTATCGAGTGCATGACGATGTCGTGTAATGTAGTGGATGCTGTGTATCAGAAGGTCATCAAGTCAGTCTGAAGAACCCGAGTTTATTTTACTATTTGGCCGACTCAGTTATATTTTGTTTACTTGTGTTCAGCCGACCTTGCACCTATAATTACTAAAATGGTATATATATGTGTATAATACAGAGTTGTAATTGTTGTAATGGATAAGAGACATGTATGAATATGTACATATTGTGATACAAGAGACAGATGCGAATTCAGCAGTAGAGTAGTATATTAGCAAGGTTCACAAGGTGCAGTAAAGATTTCATCAATCACAAGAGGTGATTATTGCAAAGGATCTAATCAAGGTATATGTAGATCTGATTGGTTCATCATAATAGGTGAATCATCTAAAAATCCTCTAACAAGGTAGACTTAACAGTCTTTGTATAAATCTCCTAACAGAGTGCATACTTGTAAAGTATGTTTTAAATCATTTAACAAGGTGGATCTAGCAATCCTCTTTGCTCCTAACAGGGCAGATCACCAGAAGTGATCATTGTATGCCTTAATCGGCTAACTTCCTACTGCAGAAAAGAAGCTTTGTGGGTTTCATCCCCACCCCAGTTTTACTTTCTATTTTGGAAGGTTTCTGGGTCACCAAAATCTCTGTGCATATGTGTTATGAATATTTATTTATCTCTTGCATGCATCAGATTAGGTGAATGAATGATTTTCTAGTTTATGCTGAATTAACTTAAAAGTTGTATTGTTACTGATTCACCCCTCCCCTCTCAGTAACTTGTTATATCTTGAATATTTGCAACAATTGGTATCAGAGCTATTTGGTTCTTAGGACAAAGCTTGATAGCTTGAGCAAAGATCAAAGTCAATGGAGATATTCAGACTGGAGAAAGTTATAGAAAATGAAAAGTTAGATCTAGAAATGGCCATGGTTCAACTCAAAGAAGCAAAGGAACATCTTTCTCAATCCATAAAAAGAAGAAAGGAACTTGCAAGACAAATGAATGACCATCTTTATGTTGAAGAAAGGATTGAAAATTTGTTACAATCAAGTAATTCAGAAGAAGCTAACAAAGCAATCAAAGAACTTCTAGAAAAGAATGGATCTCTGCAAGAAGAGGTAAGAAAGCTTAAAAGAGAGCAAGAAATATAGTCAATCAGGCTATGTGAAGTTTTGGAACAAAGAAAAAAAGCACAAGAAGAATTGGAAGATAGAAGTTATGAAATTCATAATCAATCCCATCAGCATGAAGATCTTATAGACCAACTCTCTAATGCAAATGAAGAAATCAGGATTCTCAGAGCACAAAATGAAAGAATAAGGAATGATTTAAACACTGAAAAGCAAATCAATGAAAGTCTACAGAGTGACTTAAGAACTGAGAGACAAATCGATGAAAGCTTGGAAAATGACCTAATCTCTGAAAGGCAAGTCAATGAAAGAATGATGAAATCCCAAACAGATATAAATCAATTGAATCAACAAAATGAGGAAAACCTTCATAGACAAAAGGGTAAAGCTGGTCTTGGATACAAGGAAGAAGGTGAATCCTCCAAACAAGGTGAAAAAAGGAATAAAAGACCCACTTGTAATCATTGTGGTAGGTTAGGACATACATCAAACAAATACTGGAGCAATGGGAAAGCAAAATTCAATGGCAAATGCTTCAATTGCAATCAGCATGGTCATAAGGCAAATGAGTGTAAAGAAAAACCAAAATTTGAGGGCAACTGTCACAAATGCAAAAAGCATGGTCACAAAGCATTCCAATGCAAAACCAAATCATTCAATTCAGCTAAACAGATTGTCAAAGCCATATTTGGATGGGACTACAACACCTGGTGCAGATGTCACTATTGTGGAGAATATGGACATTCTGGCATAAATTGTGCTAGACATCACCTAAGGAAAAAGGACACTACAGTAAGATGCTATACATGTACAGAACTTGGTCATATAGCTAAAAATTGCATGAATATCAAAAGAATTGAAGATGAGAAGAAAATCAAAGCAGACAACATTCGGAAGCAAATGAAGCAACAGTGAATTCCAAAATCTACCGAGCAAAATAAATCAAGTAATGGAAATGTCACTCAAGAAATGGGTGATTCCACCATTTCCAATTAATATTCATAAAAGAAAGATTGGAACTGCATCCTCCAAGATTTATCCTAAGCAGCTCCAAAGGAAGAAGGATGATCAAATCAGTATTTCAGATACACTTTGACTTTAGGACGGTTCAAGACTTTACCGAGTTCGGTCGGGTATAACAAAGCTTCATTAACTGAGTAGCAGCTACCGAGTTAGGTCGGTAAGAGACTTTACCAAGTTCGGTCGGGCACAACAAAGTTTCATCAACTGAGTTGTGTCAACCGAGCAAGGTCGATTCGTGACCTAACCGAGTTAGGTCGGTACTTCAATGTTTTCATTTGATCGCCGAGTTGATAATATCTACCGAGCTAGTGGCTGACAACCTGTCATTTCATCTAGCATTGTACCAAAAAATTTATGGCAAATTTTTTGTCAAAAGGGGCAAAATTTGATCTCATTTTTCACTGCGAACAAAGAGCTAAGTTATCTTATGCGATTCCAGAGCGAGCTTAAAGCATTTTCGAGCGAATTTTTTCAAAAGGGCAAAGAATCTGTTCAGAATTTTTCTACACCTACCGAGTAGCAATGGCATCCAGAAGTGGCAGCTCCAAGACAAAGAAAGGTTCAAAAATGCTGGTTAGAGGAGAGGAATGGAAGACCTCGAACTTCAAATTGGCAACGGCAATTGCAAAATCATTGGACCCTAACGGTGCTCAGTCACAAATCCCTCCAAAGGTACTTCTTATTAATGACATTCGCTCTCATGTCAAGTGTTCCATTCAAGAACTTGGAAACCTAGAAATTGACAATGCCCTAGTTGAAATGAGTGTAGATGGAACCTTGAAACTAAAAACATAAACATCTTGAAACAAAAGGGTTAACCCATATTTCACATTTGCCAAGGAAATTTCAAGTAAAATGGGTTAGGTATGTACTCAGTCGGGTTCACAATGGCCAATTGTGGTTAGAGCAACTAGTACCTATCACTAAGAAAATGATTAGCAAAATTACTAGACTCCCCACGTTGAGCAAAGCCAAGACTGCCAAAACCCTAGGCCGGGAAGAATTGCAGAGACTAACCCAAGCAGAATGGGATGGCAGAGGACTTAAGCTCAGTACAGTAACTGACGTTGAATTAAGATTTGGCATTCACGTCATTGCTCATAAAATCTACAGTTCAAGCTGACCAAACAAAGTATCCTGTGAAGCTATGGATTTGGCATATAAAATAGTAAAGAAGAATGTAGAGTTTGATTTATCGGAATTGCTTTTGTCCCAATTCAATAAAAATATGGAAAGCATAAGGACTTCCAAGAACAACTCCTGTAAATTTGGTTCACTTTTGATTTGTTTATTTTTCTATGTTCTAAAGTCCTTTCCATCTAAAGGATCAATAGTATGGGAAAAGGATATCCCAATTCTTTATCAAATTAATGAATTCATCGCCGAATTAGGTGAAAATTTTGACAGTGTTTTGGATAGTTATTTTGAAGAATTTAAGGAAAGAATGAACAATAGGTTCCGAATTCCTCCAAGACTTGTTGAAGAGTACAAGGAAGATGTATGTTTCATGGTAGACTGTGACAAGGTATACATACAGGCAGTCAAGCCTCAGGTAGCATGGGTGAAACCTCTTCCCTATGAGGTAAATATTGATGAAACCAGGGACATCATAGAAGCACTGGTAAATGAACCTGTAGACCCAAGGCAACTAGTTTTTGGAACATATGATGAAGCTAAGGCCAGAATTGAGCTTCAAATTAAAATCCCTCGGGCCATTAGCAAAGGAAAGAGGAGTATAGCCAAACTGAAAATAGATGTTGGCCCTCTCATGATAACAGAAGGGAGAGGAGAAGATGAAGAAGAGGAGGAAACCGAGTATGAAAAAGAAGAAAAGCCTCAATGAAAGAAAGGTAAGGTGACTATCACCAAACCTACAAAGCAAACTACTACAGTGTTCTCCAGGAGAACAAGACAGGGAAAGAAGGAACCTGTACTTGTTAAGCCTTCACTCACCCTTGAGGCAAGACTGAAGCAATTAGATGCAGGAGCTAGCTTCACAAACTTCAAAGCATTGAAGTTTGAAACCAGAACAAAATAGGAAAAAATGCAGATTGAGGAACTGGTACTAAAAAAAATGGGTAAATGGAAATACTCCCTAGACCAGATAGCCTCTTAGATCTCCAAAGAGCTATTGGAGAGGTTGCAACCAAGATGGGAAGCTGCAACCAAGACTGTCAAAGACATTTATGAGCAGACCCTGAGGAATCTCCTACCGAGTCTCACTGATGCTGAAGTGAAGAAATCACTGAAAGACCGCGAAGGTAACATGATGATTAGATTCCACACTTGTTTGATACTTGTCAAAGACATTGAGCATGCAGTAAATGATGCAACAAACATGTGGAAAAATATCTATCATCTACACAAACCTAGTGATGATACTGTTGAAATCAAGGACAATGACAACAGTGATGATAATGATGATGATGATGATGGTGATGACATTGAAGACATTCCAGAAGACCTGCAATCATTAATGTTAGAAGTTGAGGAAGAAGCTAAAAGAGAAATGAAGGAAGAAGCAGAACAAGCTAAGGAGGAAGAAGATCCACTAATAATTACAGCCGAAGTCATTGCATCTCTTCCTCACTCTCCACCTAAAAAAGGTACATCAACTATGGAGATAGCTTCTACTGGTGAGATTGTGAGCTCAATAGCCTCATCAATTGATCAATCTTCACCTGTCTCCTCTTAGCTCCGGGTACCATCTATGCAAGTGTCTACCACTTCATTAACCGAGCTGCAGCCACCTTCTTTGACCGAGTTATCCTCAGTCACAGTAGTAAGTTTTTCAAGTATATCAACTTCTACTGCAGAGTGTACAGTAAGTGTACCTACAGGTACTACAATTTTGACTTCTCTTGCTCCAATTTTGGCAACTGTTAGTTCTCCCACTCCATCCTGTACAGCAATGTTGGGGGCAACACCAATTTTTGATACTATTAGCACTTCTCTCAATCTTTCTCTAGTTAATCCTATTCCAGTTTTGTCAGCTAGTCCAGCATCATCAACTATTGTTTCAATTTCAAAGGGCAAAGGTGCAGTCACTGCAAAAAAACCAAAGAGATACATGTTTTCCAGTAAGGCAGTGGATGAGGAAATAGATCTGGATAAGGACATTGTCATTCCTAAGATAGATCTAGATACTGCATCAGTTGATGAAATGAGAATGCTCAGTCAGCTATTAGAGCAGAAAGCTAGGCAAAAATAGCTGAGGCATGAGAGAGACTAGGAATATAGCATTATTGAGAATGCTAAGAATATCATAACAGATGCTATAGGTGTTGAAGTAGATTCTACTCAACACATTTTGATTCAGTTAGAAGAGGTTGTATATAAATTTAATGAAGACAACTTTGGCCAAGAGAAATTGATTGAAAAGGCAGAGAAGAAATTTGACAATAAGGTGCTTGAGCACATTGCTCAGCATATTGCAGTAAAACAGGTAGAATTGTCTACAATTTTGAGTAATTTTGAACATTCTTTTAATAATGTAACTTCACTTTTTGGAAAACTCTGTGATGTTACCGAGTTTACTAAGGAAATAAGAGAAAAGTTGAATAAAATTGATGCGGATATGAAGGTCAGTGCCCAAATGCTGCAATCTGACCATAGTGCAAGTTCATCCCATCATCTGAGAATAAGGTTTTTGTCAGAGAAATAGGTAGAATTGCTGAGAGAGGAAGCAAATATCAGGTCTACTCTGATTGACATCCAGAATATGATCCTTCTTGTCATGGACACAATGCAGAAGCATATTACTCATTCTAAAACATTGATCCATGACAACAACTTCTCTATTGCAGATCACATGATTGAACTCTTTGTAGAAGTTCAAATTGCACTCTCCACCAGCAAAATTTTGCAAGAAAATTGGGATAAGACTTTGGCTCTTATTCTCAAGGTACATTCAGAATTTATCTCTCATTTTGGAATCTCTGTGTAAATATATACTGTTTGGAATTATTCTCAAAAAGGGGGAGATAGACTTCAAGAGCTAACTATGCAAAAGATATATGTATTGACTTATAAATACGGTACATATTGTATGGGGAAGATATATGTAAATAAAAGGATATGTGTTGCAAGATTTGCAAAAAGATCAATTTTGAACTGTATGTCATTTTTATTTTGCACATAAACTTTGATTCATAATTTTTTTTGTCACTAATGCCAAAGGGGGAGATTTTTGGCATAAAGGTATTTGCCATTAGTGACAACACTCATTATACAGTTCAAACTGAGCATCGAAGACACAGTTCAAACCGAGTGTCGAAGACACAGTTCAAACCGAGTAAAGTTGCACTTAGTGTTAACCGAGTGGAGTGTTAACTGAGTAAAGATAGAAGCAATGTTAACTGAGTAAAGATGGACGCAGTGTTAATCGAGTGAAGATGTACTTAGTGTTAACTGAGTAAAGATGGACTCAGTATTGATCGAGTGAAGAAGGACTCAGTGTTAACCAAGCTCAGTCGGTTAACAAAGAAATTAGTTTTTACCAAGTGACACTATATCTACCGAGTCACCAATGGTTACCGAGTTCTAGGCAACGTTGTATGACTAGTATGAACCGAGCCCCTACCTCTACCGAGTACATGACGATGCCGTGTAACATAGTGGATGCCGTGTATCAAAAGGTCATCAAGTCTGTCTAAAGAACCCGAGTTTATTTTACTATTTGGTCGACTCAGTTATATTTTGTTTACTTGTGTTCAGCCGACCTTGCATCTATAATTACTGAAATGGTATATATATGTGTATAATACATAGTTGTAATTGTTGTAATGGATAAGAGACATGTATGAATATGTACATATTGTGATACAAGAGACAGATGCGAATTCAGCAATAGAGCAGTATATTAGCAAGGTTCACAAGGTGCAGTAAAGATTTCATCAATCACAAGAGGTGATTATTGCAAAGGATCTAATCAAGGTATATGTAGATCTGATTGGTTCATCCTAACAAGTGAATCATCTAAAAATCCTCTAACAAGGTAGACTTAACAGTCTTTGTATAAATCTCCTAACAGAGTGCATACTTGTAAAGTATGTTTTAAATCCTTTAACTAGGTGGATCTAGCAATCCTCTTTGCTCCTAACAGGGCAGATCACTAGAAGTGATCATTGTATGCCTTAACTGGCTAACTTCCTACTGCAGAAAAGAAGCTTTGTGGGTTTCATCCCCACCCCAGTTTTACTTTCTATTTTGAAAGGTTTTTGGGTCACCAAAATCTTTGTGCATGTGTTATGAATATTTATTTATCTCTTGCATGCATTAGATTAGGTGAATGAATGATTTTCCAGTTTATGCTGAATTAACTTAAAAGTTGTATTGTTACTAATTCACCCCTCCCCTCTCAGTAACTTTTTATATCTTGAATATTTCCAACACTCCAGATATAACAGACTTGTTATTCAATATTCTTAGACTTTCAAAATTGAATATCATAAAATTAATACAAAGAAAATTGGACTAACTAAAGACAATAGCATAAACACTAAAAGTTATATAGACTTTGGACCCTCCTCTAGCCTTGGGAACTCACTTATAGTGTGAGATGCAACAAGCTATGGACATAGAGGGAAAAGGATAGTTTTCCTTAGAACAAAAGAAAGAAAAAAGGACAAAAGTCATAGCTATCACAAAAAGACAAAATTTGGTGCTCGCTTGCGACTTTACAACATAATGTCTTTATCATTGATCTTCTTGTGGTTGGACCAATTTTGTTGTAGCAATTGCTTGCTGGTCTACTACATCTGATGATTGGCTCTATTGCATTTGTTTCTTTTCCAACCATGGAACCACTTGGCTTATACTTGATGTATCAAGTTCAGTGATCTAGATATTTATCACAATTGGTTGATCCCCTACCATATAATCAATTTGAACTGCCATGACCATAGTTGCAATTGGTTTTTCTTCATCTAATCTATTTGTTTGCACCAATACTTCAATTAACTACACCTTTTCTATAGCAATAGACTTGTCCATGTTTTCTCCTTCAACTGCCTCTTTCAATAACTATGTTAATGCTAGAGCATAATCAATTACCCACTTGTCAAAGAGTGTATCATCAGGCCAATTGAAACTCAATATTTCTTGTTCCTTTCTCAAGACATTTTCTCTAATTTTCCTTATTTCTTCAAAGACTTGTTTAAAAGGATTAAAAAATAATTGTACTCCTCTGTAGTTTCTACAAACTTGATATACTTTTTATCATTTACAACTTTATTAATCTTGATGCTCATTAATTCATTCAATTCTTTAGCCCATTCCTCCTTTGCTCTTATCTAGCCTATACCTTTAAGTACATGTGGAAAGAGATCAAAATTTTTACCAAGGTATTTTAGGAAACAATTATTTATTTTTCTCTGCAACAAATTATTCTTACGATCAAAATATAAGAGATCATTAGCCTAGTCAAAATTCTTTCAATTCATTCATTAGGAAAATCAATCACATAACAACAAAGGGTTGTGATGATATCATCCCTACTAATCTATTTGTCCAAAATTGGTCTTAAATTTTCCTTGTTATTCAACAACTCATTCCATATCTCTATTGATTTTGACAATTCTAAATAAAATGAAGGCCAACCAACTCTATCCACTAGATACAAAATTGTATCTTTGATTCTATCTTCATGCTTGATGCCCAATTCCACATGAAATGGCCATATTTTTTCCTTCTCCTCATCAAGCACCTCTTTTGTATACATTTATGGCTCTTTAGGAGTATTGGGAATCTCTACAATTGGGATGGTAGTAAAAGGTGGTACTAGAGGAGGAGGATAAGCAATCTTGAGCTGACCAAGTTGTGTACCTACCTTTGTTTTCCCAAACTGTTTATCCATTTGTGCAATCATGCTTTCTAGTTGGTTGATATTCTTTCCTCTTTCTTCATGGGCATCCACAACATTTTCAAAAAATTTAGTTAACTCCAAGAAATTATTATTTTCTTTAGCAACAACCACAACTCTAAAATCAGCCATTTCTATATTCATTTAGGCCACTTTATCACTATATACCTCTTCTTCCCTGTAAACCATGAGACTGTTTGTGTGCTTTGAATTTGAGATCTCTTGAATTATGGCCTTTTCTCTCTTTCATGTAAACCATATGACCAAGGCTTGATGGTCATCACTATATTTCAACCCTTTATGGGATTGCAAAACTTCCTCCTTAGTTTTGAACTGGGTTTCTTTTTCCTTTCTAATTGCATCAAAGATCATTGCATTAGCAATGTCCCATTCAAGAAGTATCATGATCCCTAAGTCATTTAGCAGTTGCCTCCCCCCTCAAGGGATATTTTCTCAAAATCTTCTATGATGCCAACCTTTACCTCTTCTTCAATTTGAGAGTCTTTCCTATCACGTTGCTTTCTTTTAATTTTCTTGCACCTTGCCTCAAAATTACTAATATTTTCCCTCCACAAAAATTGAGTAAATTCTCTAGACTTTACAAAGAGTTCATCATCCAAAAACTTCTTAGATGCCTATTCTATCATAGGGTCAATTTCTCTACCTTGAAAATCTCCTATAGTAAGAGTTAATGATGACATGGAAGGCTCTTTAGGCGCTCCTTCCTCTATCTATGTTGTAGTTATAACAATATTCCTTTCATCTCCCATTTGTTTCAATTTATCCCTTAAGGAGTCTTCATCATCTATTCAGATAGGGGTCTGTGAAGGAGAATATTCTTCAATCTTGGAAGAGGAACCATGTTCTAACTTTTTCTTGTTTGCAGTAGGTGCAGTGGGTGTACTATTTGATAATTGTCTCTTATAAAGAGGCATAGGTTGAATATTTCTTGCCACAACATAACCATCTCTCTTCTGCAATGTGTACTAGCCCAAGTTTATGTCTGCTCTGCTAGCCAACCTATTTTCTACCTCGATGCCCTTTTATGGATATATTTGAGTCCAAATTGATTTCTTTTAATTTAAGGTTTTTATAAACCTAGAAAAATTGTTCATAAGAATATCTATTTTGGCACCACAATTTTTCTTATCAGCAAGGGGATTATACTTTGGCTCAAAGGCATTAACAAATTCAAGCACCCTGTTGTACACTTTCTATTTTTATTTTCTAATCTCTTGCTCTTGTAGTCAAAATTAATTTCTAATTATATCTTGGGGAAAATAAACAATATGCTCATGTGATTTAGCTCTTGTTGTCCCCTTAAACAAATCATAGAAACCTTCAGGATCTATAAAATGAGAATGGGATCGGGCCATCTAGTATTTTTCTAGAAAAATTCTAATTGCCTCCAACCTTTCTTGACAAAAACAAAATTGTGGAAAAAAGTAATATGAGGGAAGAAAGTACGTTTAGATCTTCCTAACAGTTCCTTTTCTTCTAATCCTCTTACTTTCCATAAGAATTCTGCAATCCCCACCTTTAGAAGTACTTGATATGGAAAAACATGTGATTTCCCTGGGAAGCCATACACTATGAACATAGTAGAAACTAAATATGGGATAATGTTTCCCCAATTATGGCTCACCTTCAATCCTTTGGCGTGATCCTTTGGTCTAATCAATTCTAGCAAGGACTGAGGTATTCTAAGGTAATCTCTAGTTAATAGAATTTTTAGCTTGGAAGAAAAATACCTATCAAATCTAATGAAACTAGAATCAGTGACCTCCCAGGTCATATCAACACTCCATAGTTGGACTGGTAATTTCTCTCCATCCTTATCTATCTCCAACTTCATCTCTTTAGAGAAAAAGGTAATGCCCTTGTACAAACATATGTACATCAACATTGAGTACCAATAGAATGGTTTTACAAATTTAGCCTTATTTATGCCTATTAATCCATCATAGAATTCTTCTTCTAAATATGTAGCAAAATAAAAAATTAAGCTCATGTCTTATTGCAGTGTCTGAGAAATGATAAAAAAATGGATCCTTGAATGTGATCTTGTTCATCCATTCCAAATATTTTACAAAGAGAAAAATATATTGCTTGAGCCCTAAGATTGAAATATTTCCTTAACAATGGCTCTGGGGTATTGGCAGTCATCAATTGTAATTGACCTATTCCAACAAAGTGTTCCTATAGTGGACCTCTCCTTAGGTACACCCTTTGTGCATCATATCTTGCTTGCAAATCTTCCATGTCAATTTTCTCATGTACTACATGATTAGGGTTTAACCTAAAAACTTCCCTAATTAGCTCTGGTGAAACCCTAAAGAGATTATCTCCACTATGATTCTTGACCATCCTTAACACTGGGTCATATATCTGTGCTATCATGGCCAATAAATCATCATTGAAGAAAACATCTGGGACAACTAGCTTACCAATGTCGAACTCCCATACATTGTTTAGAGGACATTTAGGTTTTTCTTTGAAACCATTTGCAGAGAGGCTCTAAACGCCTAGTAGATGTTTGGGCATCTGTTAACCAATTGTATTTTTCATAGAAACCCTCACTGACCAGTAATCTATGTTTTTTAGACACTAGTTATTTTCCTTTGGAAGACTCATTAGTTGATTGTGGTAATTGTTCTAGAAAATCATCATGCACAGCTCTCAACTTGTAATCTATGTTTCTTGAAAAAGCCCTTTGTGGAGGCATTTTATCTATATTATCTCAATTATAACTGCAAATTCTTGACTAACCAAATTTTTCTAGTACTCACCTAGGAAAACTTGTTTGCTCCATTGATAACTCCGTCTATAATAATTCTAGCTTCAAGGAAACCCAATTTGAAATTTTGAGTATATCTGCACTCTAAAAATTCTTTGCTTCTTGGTACTCAATAATGAGAGGAATCATTAATTTTATGGCAATTGGATTCACATGAACTTGCATTGATCAGAACTTATGTTGTAACAATCATATTTTAAGCCACACTACAAAATTTGAAACCTAACCATCAAATTACACCAAATCGAATGATTTCTTTTAAAACTTTAAAAGGTTACATTATATTTTTTAGAAGTCAAACAAGTGTTAATGCATTGCTTCCCTTCTTTGGTTAAAGTTTGATCATCTTCAAAATTTGGGGAAGCGATGACCATTGATCATCATTTGATCGATGATCCTACATGATTCCAACTATTACTACATTCACTTAAAAGGCATTGGGCCTATTGATCCAACTCAAAATCCACCTTTGCTTACACGATGTACCTTTGGCGAATCAAAACAAAACATTTGGCATATTATCCAACTCAACATCATATCACAACTCATGACACAAATGACCCCACCAAGTCCATGTGTCACAACCTCACTTCCCTACTTTTGTTAAACTCTACACATCTTTAGAATCTGGGGAATTGAAGATCATTGATCATCATTTGATCAATGATTAAGAACTTGCATGATATACACTTCTTTAAAACTAAGGAAAAGGGTCCCGCATGTCCACGTGTCACAACCTCGCATCCCTGCTTTATTTAAAACTTGTGCAACTTCAAAATTTGGGGATATGCCCATCATTGATCATAACATGATCAAAAATCAATGAAATAAAATCTCCAAGGGTTAGGATTTTTGATCTAAGTCCATAAAGCTTTTAAGTGTGTGGCCTAGCAATCAAGTTGATCAGATAGTGAAAGCTAATCAAAAGACAACAACAATTAATAGCATGACCTGACAAAGTACTAAAGTTTCCCTAGTTGTTTAGTCACATTAGTTAAGATTTGAACTACCTTTTAGCCTACGACTGAGTGAAACAATTAGTAAAGCCTTAGTCATGCAGTCTCTTGAATGAGAGAAGTATAATGAACCTTTACAACAACTAGGTGAAGTGTTGTGTTCACACAGTCAAGGCCTTAGAAGACAAAGACTAAAGATAATTGTGATTACACAAAATTGGTTAGAAGCACATAAAAAAAATTATTCACGTAGGTGTAGGGGTGACTAGATGGTTAGGATATTTGAACATCTCACTAGAGAGAAAATTAAATAGCTTGGATCTTAGGGTGGAGTGTTCATCACCACTGTAGAGTTGGAAGAAGGAAATCCAATAGAACCTCCCATGCCCAACTTAGAATTGACTATGGCTGATTTCAAAGGAAAAGAGCTAGATCCTATAATAGTATAGGCTGGCCATGAATTCTTGTCTGATGACTATTTTATAAAGTCAAGGGCCTTTTACCAGTTTTCATGGAGAATGAATATTGAAAACTTTGAGGAAAGACATTGTAAAAGGAAAACTGAGTAGCTAAACATAGAAGATTCAGTTATACAAGATGACATCAAGGAAGAAATGATGAAAGAATTCAATAGTGTGACTCTTGAAGAGGGAAGAAAAATGATCAGATCAAATGGAGTTTTACTTCTTCCAAGTTGGGACATTACAGATGCAATGGTGTTTAATATTGTTACAAAGAAATTGAGCACTAAGGAGAAAAAGAAAAGGGCATTCAGTGGTGCTAAATACAGTGAAGACCATGTTGCCTTAGTTATTTGGTCCTTAAAAGGAGGATCTTAAGCTAGCTATTCTCAAACTAATGATTTTGAATTAATGGGAAACTTGATTGTCAAAAGAGTAGAGGATACTCCAATTCAAGAGGTAGTAGAATTAAATGTTGAAACAACCACTCTTACCTTAGCCACTGCCAGGAAAGAGAAAAGGTTTATGTAAGGAAACTTGCAAGAAAGAATATAACCATTTCCACATAACCCATAATAGATTTGAAATAAACATAGAATTAAAATCCACATGCAAGAGAATAGACAACATACCCACAAAAATTGTGACACAAGATATAGCCTAGAAAACCCTCATTGAGGAAAAATCTCAGCCTCCAAAAGCATCCATCACCATGTATTATTTAGAAAAATTACCATTGAAATACAATCATGGAAGCCTTCAAATCCATAGCCACGACTGAGAAATCTATGTGAATAAGCATGAATCCACACATCCCATGCCATTCTTCCAACCTTCACAAATGCTCCTTTGGCTAACCTGTCAAGCCTTGTCCTGCTCAACTCTTTCCCTTTTGTCTTCTATCTTCTGACTTTTCACACCAACAACTACCCTTGTGGATGCTTATATAGTAGCAAGTCCCACAAAACCACCAAGTGGTATGTGCTAAAACCATGTGCTACCTAACCCATTGACCTCACATTTAATATTGGAATTTTAATTCTTTTCTTCAATATTAAATAATTACATGAAATATTATCACAATGTTACAATACAAGTCTTCAAGTATATCCCATGGGAATATTTACATGTTGCATGCCAATCTAGATGCAACATTACATAATAAAATAAAATAATACAATGTAAAAATATTATGTAATGTGTGCAACACCCATTATCTCAACAATCTCCCACTTGTTGTATTCATTGCATAGGGTCAATTTGTAACCGCATAAATGAACAAGGGAACAATCCATCCTAGGACATCCACCATCATGGATCAAAGTACACCAAAATGCTCCATCTTTGTACCTACAACAAAATCAAAGTATCTAGCATCTCAAACATCAATGATCTCACCTCCTATTATGCCACTGCCACTAGACATACATAGAAGCCATTGAAAGAGAAAGCCACCCAACTTGTCACATTAGAGGATCATAAAATCCTATACCAAGCACAAGAAACTTGATCCAAAGGTAATCACATTTATCTATAGTTGTCAAAATATCCATAGCTAAATTAAAACCCATAGCAAGTGTCAAACCCATCCAACTATCCATACCTCCAAAGGTATACCAAGTGAATCTCACATCATCAACATATCCAATCTATAACTTGCAATCACAAACTTCAAGATAAATACCCACCACATATATACCAAGAAGCTCCCACTACAAAAGATAATGTCAAATCTATAACCAATCCACTCACAACATCTCAAAGAAGTGAATCCATGTAGTCCCAAGGACATCCACAACACATAAACCAATAATCTCCAAGAAGAACTCTCATAACTAATCCCCAATGTTCTACCAAGTTCTACACAACCAACAGAGGAAAGAGATAAATGAATAATTATGTCATCTATCACATGACATACATGAACACAAACTAGTGATCACAATCTCTAACCAATCTCAAATCTAGTATAAGTTAAACCAAACATCTAGGAAGATAACCAAGACCAAAGAGAAACCATGCAAATTATAACATGTATCATGTCCTTCTACACACACCTCTAGATGTAAACTGTGCAAGTATGATATCCTCCATAAAACCCCAACAAGAAGCCTCAACAACACCCAATCCATACCATATAACTAATCATGGATGTAAGCCTCTCACAAGAAGATCAAACTCATAAGCCATTCCTAATCCAAGGAATATGTTCGATATAAAACTATCTCCCAAACTAAACCAACATAAAAATAACATATGTGCAAGGAGATAACCATGCTAAACCATCTCTCAAATTAACTTTCCAAAACTAACTCATGTACCATAACTCAAGATCCATATCCATGAAAGACAAGCATAAACATAATGCACCTGAGAGAAACAATGGGATATACCTATCAAGTAGAAAACCACCAAGTAGACTAAGAGTAGGGAATGAGAATGCTCATCAAGATATCCAAGTCTCCAACCAAGACTCATCTAAGAAAAATCTTCTCTCAAGTCCATATCAGGTGAATGCCCCTCAGACTCTCTTGCTAAAACCATCAAATGTCCCAACAAATACTTCTCTAATCCAAGAGAAATCAGCATCATCACCATCTCTAAGTATCCATGAGAACTTGTAACCAATCAATCTATACCAACTCCAAATTTTACATAGCAATATCATGAAGTATCCATCTTATGATCAATGTACTCAATACCAAGAAACTAAACCAAGATCAATGTTAAAGTTTCAACCATGGCCTCAGGAACATAAATATGACAACATGATATAAACCATCTCAATTAAAGAGATAACATGCTCCATATGAACATAATATAACATCTCAAAACTCTAAAACACATATCAAGAGTATACCATGACATAATAATGAAACCATCCTAAAACCAAGGATAACATGCCAAATGAAAGCATAAACCACACCTTTACCAAGAACCCTATTAGTCCTCAAGATGCAACCATCTCCACACACCATGAAGAAAACCATCCCCACATACCATGAAGAACCATCTCCACACACCATGAAGATAACCAAGAACTCCATGAGTCCTCAATATCTAACCATATTCACACACTATGAAGATAACCAAGTGCACCGTGCAAATGTCAAAGATGTTTTTGCAACAACAAGATCTAAGAAAAACCTCCAACATCTACAAACACTCAATAATTATATCAATGCCAACAACTCCCACTCAACTATGGTACCAAGTCACCTATGGCATCATAAAATCCATCTCCTACATGAAGATCCTCCAATTCCACACTCACACAACCAAAGTGTCAGTACCAAGTAAAACGAAGATCTCCAAACCAAGAAGATACAAACCAAACTAGGAAATAACCCTGCACTATCACCTCATCATTGTCACAAGCCCCCACTAAATCGTGTATCAAAGCTATCCATGCCATCATGATAAAAAAACCATCCTCTAACCATGAGAATCAATCAAGGCATCAAACCATCAAAGAACTCAAAGTGCACATCATGAGCTCCTCAAAAGAAACCAAATAACCATGATCCTCAACCAAGAAGATATACCACCACAACTAAATTAGGAATCCAAACCAATGAACATCAAGGATGTACCTCTATCCAATATGTCATGCCAAAATCTATGGCACCATGATCACATCCATGAATTGAGCATCTGGCTCTCAATATGTCTAGTCTGTCAGCATAAAATAGTCAACCACAATCCTCCACCATGACTATACTTGGTAACAACATCTCAACCCTTTTACATGAAAAAAAAATTAGCTAATCATGTGACATAGGGCATAGACAACCCAAATCCAAGTCACCAATCTGAATATACATTAATAATGAAAGATTAATGGGCAAATATAACCCATATCCAAGCCATAAATGCAACTTGTAAGCATAGACCACTTACAACACTACACAACTTGTAGACCCAACAAGTCATCATACATATCCAAATCAAATACTGCTAAGCATATCATCATGAGACCAATCTGAAATATGAACTAACCATACAATAACATCAAATCTTAAATCTCCAAAATATACAATGTCATAAACTCACAATGCTACCATAGTCAATATATATCATAAACTATTCAAATCAATATATCACCAAATAAACCATGTCAAACCTACACCAAATCTAAACCAATGTGTAGAGCTCTCCAAGAGCTTTTCATTGACTACTCAAAATCCAAAATTTGACTTCGTATGCCTAAGTTATGTCCTAATTTGTGCTCAAAATAAATAAAATCTAACTTTCAAGCTCTTAAAACTTGAAAATTTTTCAAAATCATAAAACGAAACCTACACCAAGTTGTAGTGTTTTGAATTATCTTTCCAACACCTACAAGAAGTCTAAAACTTGATATCCTGAGAGAATGTTATGGTCGTTTTACTAAGACAATCTTTTTACCATTTTCACTGTGATTTTTTAATTTATGAAGAAAATTTGATAGGATTAAATTTGAAGGCCATCATGGGCTAAAACTAAAAAATTCATTCATTTCCTTTGAACATGTCCAAACTAGGGCATATTATATATCAAAATTTATGAAAAATCAACCATGATCCAATGCTGAGGTATGTTTTTGCCTAGGAGGTAATTTCTACAAGCTCCCTCTAAAACCCTCATTTGAATGAAATATCCAAAAAATCTTTTTGACCAACAAATTCACATGCCCAAAATCTACCAATATCCTATCATAATAGCTAACCCAGAACTCTCAAATATGCAATAAACCACTCATATATTTTGCCTTTCTTTTTATCCTCTCATGCATTCCCATGGATTCAATATAGGGTTACCAACAATAAAACCATAGCTTTGATACCACTTGTAAGGAAACTTGTAAGAAAGAATATAACCATTTCCACATAACCCATAATATATTTGAAATAAACACATAATTAAAATCCACATGCAAGAGAATAGACAATGTACCCACAAAAATGTGACACAAGATATACCTTGGAAAACCATCATTTAGGGGAAAACCTAGCCTCCAAAAGCATCCATCACCACATATTATTCAGCAAAATTACCATTGCAATACAACCATGGAAGCCTTCAAAGCCATAGCCACCATCGAGAAATCTATGTGAGCAAGCATGAATCCACACATCCCATGTCATGCTTCCAAACTTCACAAATGCTCCCTTGGCTAACCTATCAAGCCTTGTCCCACTTGACTCTTTCCCTTTTATCTTCTCTCTTCTCACTTTTCACACCAACAACTACCCTTGTGGTTGCTTATATAGTAGCAAGTCCCACAAAACCTGTGACGCCTCACCAAGGGATCCAAAAGAAATAACCTAAAGTTTTACTAAGTTTGCCAACATTTTTTTTAACAAGAAAGATAAATCATATACATCAAACACATAGTAGCGAAAGCAATAGCATATAATCAACTAAAAGCATACATAACAAGTTAAATTCCTTAAGGATCCCATGATGTTGAATTACATTTAAATCTAATTAATACTAAGTCTAATGACTACTACATCTACATGAAAGAATAATAGAAAGTCCAAAGTCCATAATATACATTTGTTCCGAATGCCTCTTGGTAAATTAATTTGGAATGCCCAATCATCCACTATACATGTCAGAGGGTATGCAAGGCTAAAAAAAATATACATATGTAAAAATATAAATGCATCATCCTCCTCACATCCATGATACAAGTGCAATACTAGAAATGAAACCAATAACATACATGATACATCCATCCATCATAAAACATAACTAAGTGCATGGTTCCTCCCAACTATCAATAGCATCATAAGACCATCATGGGCCCTAGCCATCCCCTATGCATAACATCCCAAGCCACTAATCAGATCATCGATACTATCATAATAGGGATGTCACTACTAAAACATGCTACAACATACACATGAAGAAATCTAACATGCTAGAATAAAGCATAAGATGATCCTACAAAGTAGATAACATCATCTATCACATGCTAATCATCAATATAAGAAAATGTGTTAGTAAATAACATCATCTAAACATGATAAAAAAGCATCCCAAGAAGCTCTAGCCATGATGACTACGGACAGATCTCAATAGTAAGAGTAAAAAGCACTACCACCTGACCACGTGGAACCTAAATGGCCCACTCCCACCATGTTGAGGAGATAGTCTCAAGTCCCAAATAAGATATCAAATCACATAACACAATACTCTCTAAGACCAAGAAATTCTAAAAAGTATTCTAACTCAAAGGTTCTAAAATAGATCGACATCTAGACCTAGAGGCACACAAGACACGTAGGAAACCTACTATATAAGTGGGCAAGTGTCATCACATGAATCATGGTAGGAGTTACTTGGGTATTTTCTTAGGACTCCAGGGTCCCTAGTGATCTCTATGCAGCCACTAGTATCCTCTCATACTGACAAGGCATACTACAGAATGCAAGGTCACAACCAAGTGTTCTCTCTACTCCTATCCTAGTCTATACTAGCACTCAAGGCATGGGAGAGAACATACAAAGACTCTTATTAGGTTAATTTTAATCCTCATTTAGTGTAATGTTTTCACTTCTTAAACAACTTACAATGAGTTACCCTGGCAGCCACTTAGGGCCTCAGCCCCCATTGCAAGCCACTTCTCAACACTACAAGTAGATAACCTACCCTAGGCCATAATAAATAATTAAGTAATATTAATATGGTCTTTTTTTATCAGTAAACGGACAAGGCCATAATAAATTTTATTAATATAATAAAAGATTACATCATTTTATGCTCCATTCAAATGGGCACTAGTAGGAAAGAATGGAGAAGAAAACCTCTAGTCTTGCTCGGGACATAACGTCCTTTCTTATTACATCGTAAAAGGGGCATACCCCAATCAAATTACAATTGATAAATACAGATGAATACGGGGCATACCCCTATCAAATTACATTTTTTTTCAAAACAAATACAGTCCATATGTCACCATCCTTCTTGGACTTACAAAAACTCCTTGCCAATGAGATGACAAAGTGTTTGTACCAATTTTGATTTCTACCAACTAATCTTAACATAAAACATTGCTAGAGATCCTAAAACACATATCAGATGAAGCCCAGCCATAATCTAATAAAGGATAATGAATCCTGACTAGATTAAAATAAGATTAGAAATTACCTATGCACTAGCAATAGATCTATGATAATATAACTCAAAGGAATGATATAAGGCTAACAAAAATCCTCAGAAGATAGAGATCTACGAAGTCTAAATTCAACTAATGCTTCCATCCATTAATCCTAAGACTGAGCAAAAAACATATCTGGATTAAACATGGAAAGATTACAATATCCAGTAAGCAGTAAGACAATTCTATCTCTTACTAGCCCTACAACCCAAGATATTAGTGTGCCAATATCCATAGATTAGTAAAACATTCGTAGTACAATATATCTTGGATTTTAAAGCACCTAAAAGGAGCTCTAAAACCAATAGAACTATCTTCAAACCCATGCAACAAAGCCCACGGAGATTGATCTAAACTAATACCTCTACAAGAAGATCTTCAAGAGGAGTCTATATGCCTGAAAGAGCCAACTCAACTCTAAATCCCTATTCAAGGACTAGTAGGTCTATCATAGTTTTAACCGCTCCTAAGTAGCATGATAAAAACCATCAACCCTAAATAGCTTGAAGCCCAAAACCAAGGAAAAGCCCAAAACTATCTGAAAAGGAGAACCAACCCAACTCATAAAATTATATGAAGGCCTAATTCAATTATACCAACCCAAACTAGGTCATTCCTCTGGATATAGTCATAAAGTTTAGGGTTAGAAAATTTAGTGCTTAACTTTACGGATAGAAATGAGCTTCCAAAAAATGAACTCATGAATTGAATGTTAAATATTATGCTTAGAGAAAACACCCAACAAAGAGAAAACACCCAACATGTTATATTTTAATCTAAACCTCAAAGCATTACACGTAGAACCTCAAGCACCTCATCCTTACATAACTTGACAAAATTAAAATCTCTAACATCAATAAATATGATAACTAGCCATTATCTAGAAAATAATAGGGCTGAAATCTGCAAATAAAAATAATATGCATCTCAGTACCTATTGAATTTTAAATAATAAAAGTAACAAAGAGGAGTCGAATTGAGAAAGACAATCCTAAAAACATTCATGACCAAGACAAATGTAGCATGTTATAAAAGCTAATTCCATCATATATTTATATCAGTATCTGTATAATACATTTTGACAAATCTAGATTGCATCCCAATAAGATTAGAAGTTGTTTGGCTCTCAGCCACAGAAAATGAGAGAGTACTAGCTATATGTAAAAGCCCTAATGGGTATAAAATTCCACAGATAAAAAATTTCCTAGTGGCTAATCTAATAATAACCCTAATAAACATAGAGGCTCCCCCAAAACACCAACCATGGTAGCTAATTTACTTCCAGTAAACCGTTATAACTTTTGGGATGTCATTTGGCTATTCCACAACATGGTTTGGTGGAAATTTGAAATCCATCTTAGCCTTACTGGTCTTTTCAACATTTGGGGTGCAAAACTCAAGGGCCTCCAGGTTATCAAATACCACTTTCGATTGTACATACATATTGGATAGTTGGAGATATTTGATTAGCCAATCTCTATTATCTTCTACAATTATCCCTCTCCATCGTAGCAAAAAATGAATAATCGCTTCCATTTTACGCCATTCCCGTTAAAATGTGAGGCTTTCCCAAATTATCAGCAATGGTCATTTGAACGTAATGTTTAGGTCTGGTGAACCCAGAGGCAAGTTCACATATTTTTCTGGCAATGGAATCTAAATTTTCTCATCTATGTTATGGACAGCCTATTCCAAACCCTTCCTCCATGTTGGGATAAATAGATCGTGACATAGCCTAATAATATCTTCTATCACAATCTTGGCTCTGGCCATAACTCCAATGAATGATCCAATAACATCACTATTAGTTCTCCATGTGTACTTGTAGTCAAAGATGCCTTCCCCAATTGCTCTGCTAATCACCAAGCGAGTCATGTCATCGATCGGGTATAGTATCTTGTTCCACCTTTCTAGTTTTTCATTACCACAAATAGCCATGGTGCAAACTTTTGATGTGTGAAACACATAAATGTTTGAATCCATATCTCAAGGAAGGTGAAAATGATAGTTTACTACCTCCAGTTATAGGCAAAGAATCACCTAGAAGCCTCTCAGATGACGTTATCCAGTGATGTCATCTTGATAGACTTAGCCACTAAATCTTGCCATGATATGATTAAATCATGGGAAGAAGGTTGAGTTTGGCATAAACTGACTAGGGATCCTGGATGTCATCCCAAAACATGATGACTAGAAGTCATGCTAGTAAGGAGGGGAGTGAAAAATTAGAATGGCTAAAAACTTAGAAACCGCCCAGATCTACCCATATGAATAATGAGGAGAATGATGTTGATAGAAAGGGGGATCACACTACTGAACTCGACTAGGAGATAAAGTAAATGTAAATAAATAACTTAATAACCTATGGATAAAATTGAGATAAAATGAGGCTGATATAAAAATAACTCTAAACATATTGACAATCTATATGTATTGGGGTGATGAAGATTCAAGAAAGAAAAGATAAGGAAAAGGGATAAAAAAAAAGGTGGAAGGAGCCAAAAGATAAATTGAAATATTGAGGCTCTCTCAAAGATGAAGTGTCACTATTAAAGAGTAATGTATTGGCACCATCTACTCGTATATTTGCTAAAAGATCCGCTTCTTGGTTCCCCTCCCTAAAAATATGAGAAATTATGTACTCTTCCAACTTATCCATAAAATTGAGAACTTCTTCTAATTGAGAATTGAGAATGCAATTAGGAGTAGAGCATTTTCTAATAACATTTAATATAATCTGAGAGTCTCCTTCTATGATGACCTTGGGGTATTTTAACCTGAGGCACAAAATAAGACCTTGCTTTAAAGCTTCTAGTTCTGCTAGATTATTAGAGTTTGGTTTGATTGACAATGCTTTTTTGGCAATCCA
Organism: Cupressus sempervirens; assembly: GCA_028749045.1. NCBI lineage: Eukaryota > Viridiplantae > Streptophyta > Pinopsida > Cupressales > Cupressaceae > Cupressus > Cupressus sempervirens. The sequence continues at coordinate 766,744,483 of CM053784.1, read as the reverse complement.
TTGCCCCAAATCATGTTTACTAATGCAACCAATCCCTACTATTCTTGGGTTACCCCAAGTAACACCATCAAAATTTAATTTGACCCACCCTACCAGTGGCGGTTCCCATCTGTAGTTTTCCCTCGCCTTTTTATTAAATTTGATATAACTCATCAGGGGATTCAACAAATTGGACCAAAGCTTCTTCATTTGCGTGTCCAAATTAGAAAAGGATCCTTCTACTATTTGCATCTTTCTAAGGTGTGAGTTTTTAGTCTCAACAATACTTGCTTCCATTTTTAACATCAACTCGTCACACTCCAATTCTAGATTGCAGAATATTCATTGATTCCTCTCCTTCCAAATCTCCCATGCCACAATGGAGGGGGAGATGTTCCATAGATTGTGATATACACCTTTGACCGAATGTGTGGGCTAGCCTTTTAGAAGACCTATCAAAGTATTAGGGAAGGGGGTCAACCAATCCAACCTATGTCTAAGCCATTCCCAACATTTTTTGGAATATGAACAATTAAACAGAATATGATCTGCATCTTCTTCTCTTTGTTTACATAAAACACATCGGGAAGGACCCTGAATACCCAATTTGTGTAGCCTGTCCATAGTCAAAATCCTATTTTGGGATGCCAACCATAGAAAGAACCCATCTTTTGGGAGACATGAAGAACCCCAGCATAAATTTAGCGGGACTTCCACCTTTTCCTAAAATTGAGATTCTACTAAAGCCTTATAGCCATTCTTTACACTATATTTGCCATCATTCGAAGCGGCCCAAATTAGAGCATCTTGCTTTTTTGAATGCTTAATACTCCTATCTTCTAACAACTTTTCATAATCCTTGATCATCTCAGAGTCCACATTCAAACCCTTCAAAGATTTCCAAATTGCTTTTAGGGGAACCATCTATGAAGATCATAGTCTTGTAGTCATAGACTTTGTAACCCCATAGGTTATTACGCTTAAGTTTAAGTTTTGATGATATGAGGCTCTAATTGAGGGGGGTGTCTATCACAAGAGTCTTCCCAAAATAGAGCCTCATCTCCTTTACCAATGTCCCAAGTTAAATATTTACAAATCAAAGGATGAAATTTTAACATAAAGTTCCAACTTTCTAACCCTTTAGACATGTTTCTAGTTCTAAAAATTGACAGGGGATCGTCTACGTTAAGATACTTGTTGTACAGGATCTTCACCCATTTATAGTTTCTTTCCTTATAAAGCTGATAAATAAATTCTGCCCCCAAGGTGACATTTTGTCATTGCAAATTCTTGATTCCTAGCCCCCCAAATCCTTGGGTTTGCAAATATTATCCCATTTGATACATGCCAAATTTTTATCCTCTTCATTATCATTCCATACAAAGTTCCACATTTTGGATTCAAATTTAAGGAGGTTTATCTTAGATAAAGGAAGACATGATAGCGGAAAAATGGGAATGGCTAATAGAACTGATCTAATTTTAGTGGTTTTACCTCCCTTAGTTAACCATTTGTCCTTCCAACCTCCAAGCTTAGTATCCAATTTTTCCATCGTATTATTCCAAACCTTGCTTGATTTCTTGCCTTTCTCCAAGGCAATATTGAGATATTTGCAAGGAGAATCTCCTTTTTTATGTCCCATGATCTTAAAAATTTGTTGTTCTATATCCGGCTTTGTATTAATAAAGAAAATTTCAGATTTAAGTTCATTGACTTTTTTTTTAGAGGCTTCCATATATGATTTAATAAAGTCTTTAAGACCAAGAGCCCCTTCGATAGTGCTTTTGCCTAGCAAAATGGTATCATCTGCATACTGCTAGTGAGTAATGTTGGGCATATTTTTAGTTACCCTGATCCCTGAAATCTTTTGTTTTTTGTGCACGTCCTACTATTCTATATGTTAATGGTGTTATAAAGGAATGGCAAGAGTGGTCTTCTTCTTTTGAGGATATTTTGAGACATCCACAATTTGTGGCCTATTCCAATAATGAGATAGATGTAACAGTTGTCTATGTCATGATTGACTTTCTATTTGGAATTGAGTCAAATGTGAGCAAGGTTACTAGAGAATTGAAAGAAATAACTGATACTAAATGGAATAAATACCTTGAAGAGTTGGATGCAGTTAAGGATGCCACATGGCTAGATGTGGATAGCGATATTGCCATCTAGGAAGTCATTTCTAATATAAAGGCTATACCATCTGTTAATAGTAAATAGGCAATACAGGAATACAGTTAGAGGTAGAGGAAACAAGAGAAAGGAAAGTAAAGTGACAAGAGCATTAAGACTAACATAATTTGCAAGGGTACTTGCTAAAAGTGCCACTGCTAGTTTTGTAATTGTATCTAGATTTTTGATTAAGTACAAAGAATGTTTGTCATGTAAAAAAAAATTTTGACATATGTCTTCTTATTTAAAGCTTTTTTCAATCCTCTATTTAAGGATTTCTAGGATGTTGAGTGAGGATCCAGAGTTTATATAATTTAGTGCTTTTTCTATTCACAATTGGTCCAAATTTTGTCAATCATATGTTGTATTCAACTTTGTAAATCTAAGAATATACTGAGCATTGAATGATTCAGTTATAGACCATTATTGGGGAAACTTCCAAATTTAAGTTGAGTCTAGATGTACTTCATTTATATTATTTCTATTTATAGGCTTGCATTCTAAGTATTGGAAATCATGAAACAAATTTTTCAATACAACCCTACTTTTCTCAATGATTATTTTCTTCTAATAGTTTTTTGTAATAGGGAGATATGGATGCCTTCTTGAGGGATATAAAAAAGGATTGAGAAACCTTATTTAGAGAAAATAAAAATAAAAAATTATAAAGAAAGAAAAAAACTACTATATTTGTACTTATTTTATGTGGATCTTTTATTTGCACCAACTATAAATAAAATGAAACCTTCCAATAGAAAATTAATACCTCCACCACTATGGTGCACATCATGGCCTTCATCATGTACAAGTTCTGTGATAAGATATGAAGGCTACAATGAAATGTTATGTGCATTGTTATGTAGTCAATTTATGTTGGAAACTGACATCAAAAAAGAAATTTCTCAACTATTCAATTTGATTTACTTTTCATTTGACCAATTTACCTGTATCTCATTTGTGCACCAGATTCTTGGTTATGGCTTTCAAATTCTTGGTGTAGATGTGCAGCCATGACTTTATAGCCTTCCCTCAAGGCAATCTTTTATCTTCATCTAAAGGCTCTACATTGAATTCTATGACTTGAATTTTTTCTTGATATCACCAATTTTGCATGTATGATTTGATTAGACAAAATTGTTTGCAACATCATATATAAATTATATGAAATTCCATTACTACTACTTACAAGTCGAGATTGAAGATTCATATAGCCACCAGAGCCAAGTTTGTGTTGGCCAACCTTTTCTAGTCTCGCTTTTGTAGCCATAGATGTGTCCTACAGTCTATGAATAGTTTGAAACATGTTAGATTATATATTTACAAAGATCAATAATTAGTGCATGATTACATTCTACTTAATACTATCATGACATACCTTCTTTTTCCCTTTTCTGGTTCATTTGCTTTACCATGTAACCTTATCTCTTTTGCATCTTTTGTTATTTGATTCCACTCCATTAGTGGAATCATAGGAGGATGGTCATACTTTGAATTATCCTTTAGACCCCTTCTATATTGGTCCCTCAAAGTCTTTATATGTCTAGATGCTCTTTTGAGAAGTAAGGCATTGTCAAAACTATTTTTTTCAAAATGGTCCTCAAAAGATATAATGATCTAATTTTTTAATTCAAGACCCTATTCATTCCACCTCTTTTTAAAAAAAAAATTGTTAGATCAGTAATTTTAATATAGTACAATAAATGGAAGAAAAGAAAAATATTGAAGCACTAATATGAAACTACATACCTTTTACGTATGTTGGGTCAAAATAGCTTCAATGTCATTTGAAAAAGATGATCATAGAAAACATCATTTCCTACAAAAACATCATGGGATTATCAGTCCAAAATGAGTTATGTACAAATAAACTACAATTACATTTTAAATAATAGAAATTTTAAAGCACCTCGAAGCTTTCATAATTTTAACGAAAACATAGTTTTCTTGTTCAACAACAATGTCCCCACAAATGAACCATTACTAGTCACATGAGTTGCTCCAGGAAATGGTTCAACTTCAGTAATACTACTCTCTATTGGTCTATCAACTGTAGGTCTATCTATTAGTGCACAAAATATGTCCATCAATATAAAATCCACCCAACAACAACAAAAATGCATGATTAGCACATTACAAAATATAGCAAAACAAGGTTTTACCAGTTGTACTTGGTATCATCAAAGATGTTTGCAAGCTCTTTATTATCAAAAATGCACTTGGAAATATCAGAGTGATGACCAAAAGAGGCATGTTCCTTGTAATGTATCCATGTCATCTTGTTAAAAAGATTAGTAATTCTTAGCAATTAGCAGTGAAATGAAAGTAATAGACTTACCAAAAAATATTATTAATAAAATAATAGATTGTATATTGGAGGCAATCGATTTAAATGTTATACTCACCAATCCCATCATAGGGAATTTTTTTGTATCTACATGATTCAAATTGTAATCTATCAGAAGCTCTCCCCCTGCACTTATTGATTTTATCGCACATACAAAAACATGATTTCCCTCACGTGCATTTGTTAGAAATAGGGATTATTAAGAGAGGGGATGAATTAGTAATCTACAAACTTTATTCACTAACTGGATATTATTACTTACTTTAAACCATGCATAAAAAAGCAATAAATTAATGTTGAACAGTAATGCACAAAGATAACTCATAACACCATATTTTGTTAACTAGGGAAACCCTGGCCAAGGGAAAACCCCAGTAGGTGATATCCACTAGATAATATATTGATATATAAGTTCCTTGTTAGAGGATGGACCGTATTAGGATTCAATGAAAAAATTTAGTATAAGGAGTTCCTATTAGGAAACTTTGAATCCCTATTAGGAGATTCCAACCTTGTTAGGAGTTGTGGTACAATGTATGCAAGAAGAGCCCACTACTCAAACATGCAATTTCAACTACAAGAAGAGCTCACTGCTCAAACAAGTAATTTACTATTATCTCTCTTCCTTGACTGATCTTTGATCTTCAGCTCGATCTCAGATCACTAGATAGCTCATATAAAACTTCGCATATATTACTTTCACAGGAGTTTGCTCTTTACAATTCATAATTTAGATTTTCATAATAGCTCTACATCTTATCATAAAATATCTTTTGCATTAATACCATGCCTTTACACAAATTTTTGTTGGGTTGTCTTAGACCACAAACCACTTTTCCAAGTTAGAGTAAACATCTAGGATGTTGGCCCTAATTAAAGAAGCATTTGTTTTGTAAACAAAACAATTCTTTCCTTTAATTTTACTGTCATGCTTCATCAAAACATGATTATCTCTATTCCATATAGTCTATACTAACTTTTGAGGTTATACACATCATTACCAACATGTATACTATCTCCATGTAACTTTTCTAGTCATAATATGATGTCAACAACATGTTATGAACAATATGATACACTATTGTAAACCAAATTCTATACTTAGACAATTTTTTGATTACCAAACACTAAGTATCTTTATTTCTAAGGTTTCTTGTTAGCATGTACATCATGTGTTGCTATAAATGACAACAATTAAATACCATTTTTAGCCAATTTTCAACAATCTCCCCCTTTGGCATTGATGGCGACAAAATAGGGGAAATTAACTAAGTGACAAAAACTTAACATAAACAACATATATACATTACATCTATTACAACTTGTTCAATTTTACATATGCTCCCCCTTACAATATATTTTACTACTTTTATTCTCATTGTATCTCTCCCCTTTTTTTGACATGTATAAAATTTTCACATGTATCTCTCCCCCTTTAACATCAATGACAAAGGTCAAAATGTCAAGATTCTATCCAAAAACTATCAAAACTATTGTCCTTCCTTATGTTGATATGATCTTCATGCAATAATCAAAAATAGCCTTCAAACTATCCATACCTTTGGTCCATGTTTCCTTGGTAGACTCAGTTGAAGTGAGAATTGCACATAAGGCATATGATGCAATCTCAACTGCATTAATATCTAAATACAAAAAGTTTGAATATGTTTCCTTGGCCTTGACACATTCCTCTAACTATTTCTCAATGAAAGATAATTTTAGAGCAATAGATTCTCTAAAATCAGATGTCCTCTTCAAAATCTCTTCTTTCTAAAGTTCTAGTTTCCTAATATCATTGTGAATACTGGCAACTTGACCTTCAATATCATCTACTTTGCAAGATGGATGTTGGATTTGGCTAGATAAAGCCTCTAGCTCACTCATCTTTGTCTCTATCTAACTATCAATGTCTTTAGTTAGCTTGTATGACACGGTACACTTAATATACAAATTTTTCCCTTCCTACTGGCATTTTTGAAGTTCTTTTATACAAGTATCAAGATTAACTAAGTCATTCTTGATATTCTGATAGATGGTGCTAAACAAGTTAGCATCATGGGAAATTTATGCCTTCACCTCTGCAAAATTCAACAAATTTATAAACTCTTCATCAAAAGATGTTAGCACAACTTGTGCTCTTCATTTAGGATTTGTTTTAGTGTGTTGAACTACCAATGTATTGTGTAGTCTATCTGTCACTTCCATTAATGTTTTCTGCAAAATTTTCACTATTTTATTCTTCTATATAAGTTTGGATAGGAATGAGATCAGATATGTTTGATCATCATCATTAGTAACCAAACTAGCAAGAGAGAGCAGAGTGGATGAACTAGATGGTTTAGTCCCATCCTCCCTCTATTTATTTGTTGCTTCTTTTATTCTTTTCTCTTCTTCTTCTTTCTTTTCCTTTTCCTCTCTTTCTCTCTTCTCTTCCAATATTTTCTTTTCATCTTCCTCAATTTTCTTTTTCTTCTCTTCATCTGCAATTCTTCTCTTTTCTTGATCTTCCTTTCTTTTCTTATCTACCTTAAGCAATTTTTTCTTGGCTTCCTATATTTTCTCCTTTTCTTCTTCTAGTAACCTCTTTTCTTCCTCAATCTATCTCAAGTTATCCTCTTTGGTTCATTTTTTTTAGAACCACCAAATGGATTGTTATCATCAATGTTAATGGTCATATTGGTTTGATCAATCTACATAGTGTCACCACTTACTGACACTTCCAATGTTCTATGAGCTAGAGGAGATGTTGCCTCTGTCAACATTTGACTAATTACTGTTGTAGTCTCATTTCTTGACTTATCCTTTTCACCAATCATAAATAAAAATGGTCTCAATTTATTCCTCAAATATGGTGTGAGATTATTCAACACTCTTTTAATTTCATCTTCATCATCAGTCTTGCAAATGGTTCTGAGTATAGACTTCTAAAGTTCAAGGTCTTCTTCCCTTGCAAGAGCCTTCTTCTTAATGAGTCTCTCATAGACTTTTTGGTTTATAATGCTCTCAAGGTCCTTCAATTTCAAATTGTTTGATACAATATATGTCATACTAGATATATCTATCTAATCTTTCTCAAAATTGTTGTACAAATTATAAAACTTGTTCATCTAAACAAAATTACTTTCATTTGCAATAGATGTATTGATCTTTTCTATCTTCAGCTTCCAAGGTTGCCGAGCTTTTCTTGTTGCTTGCTTAGGTGGAATCATCTTTTCTACTTGTTTAGTTTCTTGTTCCTCATCTTCTTCATCACTAGAGTCAATTGTCAACAATTTTTTCTTTCTCTTTCCTAGTCTTATGGCCAGTTGTTTGACTCTCTTTGTCTTTGTGGACAATTCTTCCACTAATCTTTTAGACTTTCTCTTTGGTTCACTAGGCTACATATCAGACACTACTACATGTGGAATGCTTTGTTCCAAAGATGTCTCAGCAATTCATACTAAAAAAGGTTGTATGTTCAATATACCTTGCTTCATTGTCTATCTTACAACCTCAGATTCACTCTCTATCATTATAGCCTTTGATAGTGCCTTTTTCATTATAGATTCAACCTTCTTGTGTGATACCTTCTCTAAGGTTGCTTGATGAGCTTGTTGTGTGATGTCATCATATGTGCCAAATCTATATTCAACTTTGTCTCTATTTGAATTTAGTAATAAATCAATATAACCAAGTGCAACATCATCATTCAATTCATAGTTCAAGGGATCTAGAAATGTCTCCTAAGGTTCCATTATGAATATATGTATGATCTGTATCAACTAGAATACAAATTTCTTCCTTGAATTTATCCACAATTGCTAGTGTAGTTCTAAATCTTTGTTTCATTTCATTCAGAAATCTTCTCATTAGTAGCTTACCACTATCCAATATTTTGTCTATAGGATGCATTTTGCATACTTTTGTATTTTTCTCCATTGTGCATCTGTCACTACTCATCATATCTATGACTAATAAGTAAGGAAATCTCTTAAGTACATCAAAGAATATGTGATTGATCAATGACTAGAATCTAAACACACCATTCTTTGTTCTCTTAATCTTTTCTAGATTCTCTAGGAGTTGCATTCTTAGTATTTCACTAACATTCACTTGCTCTTTCTCTACACGTATCTTATATGTTGCATATATGAATCTTGTTGAAATTTCATCAATATTTGAACTTATACAAATTGAATAAGCAATAATTCTACTTAGAAATCTCACATCATCTTGCTTGATGGTGTTGATCACCATAGCCTTACCATTGTACACTGCCTTAGTATAGCTTTCAACTTTCTTTTTAATCATTTTCTCACCTACAAGTACACTGCCTTATTTGTTAAGACCATTTTTCTCATGAATAAGGTCAGCAAAAATGTCTACTACATTATCTTGCATCCACAGTTTTCCATCATGTATCCTACTCAATATAATCTGTTTCCATTCATCTATGTCTAATTCATGATAGAAATGATAATTAAATAAGTCCAATTCCCTTAGATGTTCAAATTTGGGCTTCATAGTCATTTCATGGTTGAAAACCAATTACATATCTTTGTTCATGAATTCACTACCAATCGACTCAAACTTCTTATTTAAATAACTTCCTATGTCTTCAAGATAAACTATGTTGTTCAAAGTGATAAACAATACTGAGTTAGGGTTTCCTTTAGTAGGTTTTATGGAAACAATCTTTAACTTAGTTCTATCTTCATTCTCAACACTATGTACTACTAGCATATCCATGATTCTATCAATTATGAACTTTATCGAACAAATTTGTGAAAAAATTTATTAAAATACCTCTTTCCAAAAATAGGGTTTGCTTCAAAATCGCTCTGACAAGTCATTTTAGAATGCTCTTTGCTTTGGATGTGTTCATAATGAAGTAAAAATCAATTTTGTACTCCATTTATCCCATCAGCTTGAACTTGAATTAATTGTGTACTTAACAAATATGAAAAAGTTGTCAATTACATTTTGTACTCAAATAACTGTTTAGAATCATCTATCTAATCTTCAAATGTTACTCGAGGTTTTCTATATTCTCCTTTCATCATGACAAACATTCTCAAGACTTGGCATCATGAAATTCTCTGAAAAACATACTTTTCGTATTCTATTACTCTAATCAACCTTTATTGTAATATTAGTAACTTTGAATTCCTTCATAACTTGTTTATATGAGCTCCAAATTATAAGAGGGCTTAGGTATCATCTAAACCTAACTAGATACACCTTTTCCCAACTTCGCTACCTCTAATTTGGCTTTTGAATGAAGTTCTTAAATTTTGATGCTTTGAACAAGCTTAATTCAACTCAATTGAATCAAACTCAACAACTAACTTCAATCTTCCTATCTCATCATCATGTAACTTTTCTTTTGAGATATCTACTCCTTTTACAAATGCTTCATTTAGTTCTTCTCAAAGTTCACTAATAATGTTTATGTGTTCCTCTTTGTTAGTTTCGGAGTTCCTTTCATTGTTCCTTCAATTATTTCCAATGTTCCTTCTATTCCTAAAGTTTCTTCTATTATTTCTTCTAACTCCAAAGTTTTTATCCATTCTATAGTACTTCACTATGTGTCCAAAGTTGTTGCATAACTAACATATTGGTACTCTACTTCTTGGATTATGTTGATCATCAGGTGCATGACAATTCTGAGCAATGTGTCCTAAGTTTTTACACTTATAATACACGATCTATCTTCTATCATTATAAGTTCTTCCTTCTCTCGATTTCCTTTCATTAGATCTTCTTCTATCTATAGGATTACTATTTCTAGATATTCTACTATTTCTTCTATCATTATCATACTTAGGTTTCCTACAATCAATTGCATTATGACCCATACCATGACAATTATGACAATAAAAGTCCTTAACATGATTGAGTGACTTATTAGTACAATCTCTTTTCATATGACCTATTTCATTACATAAAAAGAACTTACCTCTAAATACATACCTGGTTACCTTAGGATTCTCTAGTTGATTTGGTTCATCAAAGATTTCAACTTCCTTGTTTTGCTCAACTTCTTTAAGTTTCTCAAAAGATTGACTTGATTCAATCTTATCATCAGATTTATCTTTTTCTTTCAGATCATATCTAATCTCAAGTTTCTTTGTAGACATGTTAATTGGATAACCAAGACCATTCTTATCATAAGAAAGCCTTTGTATTGACATTGAATCATCAAGCTTTTCTTTGCTAGAATAAAGCTTCTCAAGCTATTGTTTGCACTGTGTCAATTCACCTTCTACAATAGCATTATACTTACAGAGTTCTTCATGATCTTTTTTCAATTTTTAAAACTCAAATGTTTTCTTTTCCAAACATGCTCTCAAATCTACATATTCAATCTTCAAATTAGATTCAACTTTGTTAGGATCATTTCTCAAAGTCAACTTCAGATTTTTAATCTTCAACTCATGCTTCAAGATCTTGTACTCTATCTTCAACTTTGAATAGTCATCATCACTAGTTCTAGATTCAATAGACTCAGGCTTAGATTTGAGATGTTCGATCTTTTCCTTTAATTGACCAATGTGTACTTTAGGGTCTTCATATATGTCCTTTAGCTTATCTCTTTCTTCAGTAAGGATATCAACTTGTTCAAGAGCCTCTTCAAGGTTCTTCATCAACTATTCCATATCCATAGGGATCTTACTTAAGTTGTTAAGCCTCTTCAAAGTAACTGTGCTCTGATACCAATTTTTAGAAATAGGGATTACTAAGGGTGGGGGTGAATTAGTAATCTACAAAATTTAGTCATTGACTGGATATTATTACTTACTTTAAACCATGCATAGAAAAGTAATAAAGTAATGTTAAATAGTAATGCACAAAGATAACTCATAACACCATATTTTGTTAACTAGGGAGACCCTGGCCAAGAAAAAACCCTAGTGGGGATCATACCCACTAGATAATATACTGATATATAAGTTCCTTATTAGAGGATGGACCCTATTAGGAGTCAATGAGAAAATTTAGTATAAGGAGTAGGAGACTTTGAATCCCTGTTAGGAGATTCCAACCCTATTAGGAGTTGTGGTACAATGTATGCAAGAAGAGCCCATTGCCCAAACATGCAATTTCAACTACAAGAAGAGCTCACTACTCAAATGAGTAATTTACTATTATCTCTCTTCCTTGACTAATATTTGATCTCCAACTCAATCTTGGATCACCAAATACCTCATATAAAACTTCACATATGTTCCTTTCACAAGAGTTCTCTCTTTACAATTCACAATTCACATTTTCATAATACCTCTACATCTTATCGCAAAATATCCTTTGCATAAATACCATACCTTTACACAATTTTTTTTTGGGTTGACTGAGACCAAAAACCACTTTTCCAATTAGAGTAAAAATCTAGAATTTTGGACCTAATTGGACAAGTAATTGTTTTGTAAACTCAAAACAATTCTTTCCTTCAATTTTGTTGTCTTGCTTCATCAAAACATGATTATCTCTATTCCGTACATTTTGTATTGACTTTTGAGGTTATACACATTATCACCAACATGTATACTATCTCCATGTAACTTCACTAGTCATAATATGACATCAGCAACATGTTATAAACAAAAAAATACACTGTTGTAAACCAAATTCTATATTTAGACAATTTTTTGATTACCAGACACTAAGTATCTTTATTTTTGAGGCTTCTTGTCAGCATGTACATCATGTGTTGCCATAAATGACAACAATTACATATCACTATTAGTCAATTGTCAATAGCATTGAATATACAATTCAACCACTTATTAATTGACATAGGTCAAGAACTATTTATAAATCCTACAATATTCCCTATTGCTTTTGGCCTTCCATCAATATACTACAAATTATGTAGAAGACAAAAATTACATGATGCATTCATCGAAATCATTGTATATTTTTTAAGTGCTTACCTCTACTTTATGTGTGGTAGTTATGCAATATCATTGTTATACTCCATGACAATAGAGTTCAACACATAATAATTTAATTATAAAAACATATAAGTCAAACAAATTTCTATAAATAAATCATGACCCCATCATACTTGAGACTAATCATACGTCGACAGACATTTCATTAATCATCTTCATCTTTGTCACCATCATCATCACTATCATCATCATCTTCATCACCATTATCATGACCATCATCATCATGACCATCATTGTCTTGATCATCACCATCTTCATCATCATGATCATAATTGGCATCATTATCATCACCATCATCGTTAGCATCATCAGAATCATCATCTTCTTCTTCTTCTTCTTCATTATTGTGTAACAGTCATTCATGATCATCATTTACTTCATCTTTAGATTCTTTAGTATCTTCTTCTTTCATCACATTATACTTTATTGACCTTCCTCTTGGATCATTTCTAATAACAAATGACCAACCATTTTATGTGGAATGTCAAAGTAAAACACTTGCTCACATTGGCTTGGAAGAACATAGGGCTCTTGCTCAAATGACCTTGTATTAATCATTGTAAATCCACTATCATGTTCAAGAATAGTCCTATCAGGATCATTTTGATTCAAATGTAGCCTATACCATTTGAAAAAAAATAGAACTAATTTGAATGAATTAAAGTCACACTCAAGTATATCATGCAAAATTCCATATATCAATTTTTAGATTATTGAGGATGTATGTCATTTCTAGATGAAATATTGATGACCTTGAAGACTGCACTTATCCTAGAATCACAAATTTTCTTCATTTCATCTAACATTTTTATGCAAAATTTACAACCATAGTGGTACATAGATTTGTGATATTTTTAATTATTCAAATATGTTAAGATTATTTGTATCGATCTATGAGTTGATATTAAACTTATGGGTCATGATTAATAATCTTTTGCATACTTTTCTATCTCTTAAGTCATATTCTAGATCAAGTACCATTGGCATAACATTGAGATCTTCATTACGATGAGCTTCTTTAACTAACGATGCAACACTGCCCCATGTTAATGAGTAACCATTTTCTTGAGACTGTTGAATCCATACCATCATCCAATCAAGATTATTTACAATATAAAAATGTAGTACATCCCACTCACAAACAACTATAAAAAAAAACAATTAGACTACTTTAAAATAACTTATATTGATGATGGATAAGAATTAATTAACTATAATACCATCTTATAATTACCTCTCACACCCCTCAATCTACCTTTCCCCATTAGGTACTCCCCTTCAAATTTGTTAATAGAGTTGGGATCCCAAATGCAATTTACATAGATATTTACTAAAAACTTTGGGAGATATTCACTAATATACACCATGGTTGGGTATACCATATATCCCTCTACCATAGAACCCTTAGGATGTGCTCTTTGTCGAACCAAGCACTTCATAAATTTTATAGGCCTCTTAATCATCCACATTAACCTAATTTGTACAAGTCCACGCAATTCAATCTCCTCAATTTGATGTATGAGGTAGTGTTCTTGAGTATTGAAAAAAGTTGAAGATAGACACTTTTGCATTTCACACATAAGCTGTGAAATTTTCTGCTCCAATATTTTGTATCTTTTTAATCAATTTCTTTAGATGATAACCACCTAAAAGAGATTCAACACACAATAACATATTAATGAGATTTTAGATTAAAATATACAATAGATTACATAAAAAGTAAATTAAGTCATAAATATAATATATGTACAAAAAATCTAAGAAATAATACTTCTAACCTCATGTATTTTCCAAGATCATATATAACTTGCTTGATATTTTTGTCAAACTAGTGTGGGAGGGATAGAGGTAGGATGTACTACAATCATTAAAAAATGATCTTTTCAATATATTATGAAATAATACAATAAGTAGTACATGCAATTTTACAAATATATTGTAAATAGAGAAAATGACTTAACTTGACAAAGGTATGTCAATCATGTGTTTTCAACCCTAGCCCAAAATCACCTTTCTTTGATACAAGACAGCTTATATTTACAACAAATCCTATGAAATTTTTTATTTTTATGACTTCTTTTAATGCATCACTTTGTTGCTCCATTAATAACCAAAGAAGGGCACTCTATTTATGCAGTCTTTATTGCTATTTGATTCAATGAAATCTTTCAGTGCATGATTGGATTCATGAATGCCATTATAAATTTTGGCTATTTTTTCTCTATCATGCCTTCCATCCAATATTTTGCAGTGTCTCTGTTACATTTTTTCCAATATGCATAACTTCAAACAAATGCATGATTGTGAGATCATTGTAGTATAGTAACCTAATATATTGAGTAGGATAATTTTTTATTCCTCTAGGTAGTTGGTCATTGATGTCTTGACAACCTTCACAAGCATCAATTACATCATTACTAAAAAAAGATAATATCAAAATATAAATTTTAAACTTCGGACCACAAATTGGACATTATCTCTGTGATTTCGTTGATCGTATTCTAGCTTCCATAAATGAGGTTTCATTCTTTGTGGCCTTAATTTGGTTTCTTCTTTCCCATTAAAAATATATTTTTTAGTAATTTGATGCTCAAGATTATTGTGGAGAAATTTCCTAAACTCATCAAACACCTACTTTCCTAAACTTCTTGAATGATGAGATTTCATCTTTAGACCACAAACTAGACATGTGAATTTTCCCTTTCTCTAAAGACCTAAAAGATCATGTACAATTAGATCAGGTACAATTATCATGCACAACTTAAGCATACAAAAATAATGTGTAAGTATTATAACAGATCAAAAATATGTGACCATAACAATATAACATACCACAAAAATGAGTTAACCCAGGGGCATCATGTATTGCTCATGCTAGCATTGCTTGGAATTGAAATTATCTTTGTCATATTAGTCTAGAGATGTCATACATAGTGACCCCATTCCATAATTTCAACAACTCATCAATAATGGGCTCAATATACACGTTCATATCTTTAACTTGGTACTTACCTAATAATTGAATGAACATAAAAATTACATAGTTATTCTGAGCATTTTGATGCACTATTTCTAAATTAATTTAGATAACTATTAAATATAAAAATACATGGTACAATCATTGACAACATTATGTGCTCCCTCTTTATGGACATCTAAAGAGGAATGTTATTGTTAATAACAAAAATAGGCCACACTAAGTAAACAAATATCATATCTCCAAATTGATTGAAACCATCCATTACCAATGCAAGCTTTAGATTATGAGGTTCTTTAAAGTGTGGCCATGTTTCTTCTATCTCTTTAAATGAAAAACCATCCACATGTATTCACATAATGTCATATTTACTTCTATTGCATGCATGGTAGTCCATAGATTGTGCTAAGCTAGTGCACATAAATAATTGTTCAAGACATGGAATAATGTGAATGTACCAAAAAACCTTGTAAGGCACCTTTTTGGTTATTTGATCTAACTGATATCTACTAATATGGAAATCAAAGCATTCTATTATAAATTCGTGTTGTTTATGATATAGAATATAATCATTGGGACATGCATGTATTTTTTGATACTTCATTCTAATTTGGTTCATAATGGTAGATAATTCTCAGTACGAACAAGGCAGAATGTTTTATGGTGGTAATAAAAACTCACCTATCAACCTACAACAACAAATATGAATTTTTAATGTAATGAATAGTAATTGTATGCTAACATTGAAGATGACAAAAATGGCATACCTTATCATACATGGCATTGCTACATTGGATAAACGATTCATAACCTTCAAGTTCACCAACAACACTATAGTAGAGGGAAGAGTTGTTTGGGAGCCTTGGTATGGGGGCTCATGTACCTTTTCAACTATAGGTATATCAAGACCATCTTCATCCTCATTATTAGATGCACTAGTACCATCATCGTGAGCATCTTCATTAGTTGTGCCAATACTATCTTCTTTAATCATGTCCTGTAGCACATTATCATCTTCTTCCATGGGAGTGTTATCCTTAGCTTGGATATTAAAACCTCCATATTCCTCCAATTGGAAATCCATATTCACCAATCGATGAAAATCGTGGCCCATTCAACATGACCATGTTGCCTACAATGACTTTGGGCTATTGTGATTAGAATTCTTTGATTCTTTAAGCCCTTACACTTTCTACAAGGACAATTACATTTATCACATTTATCAAATTTTCTTCACAACTGAGACCACAATCTAGCAATTGTCTCATTATTTTATTCTAGGTTCATATTGCCAGACATGGTCTTTCTTCATAGAAAAATATCCACAAAATTATTGGACGTGTTGTACTTAATGTTTATATCTCCACATATGTTTTTCAGAGAAAAATTTGGTCACCATGCTTAAATTCACCCATATTATGTGCCAAGAGAAATTGTTATTAGAAATTTGAGCTAGGTATTAGAGGTTATTGATGATGCTAAATGGACCAAACTAAAAGATAATCCTTAGCAATATTGCATTTATCTATATTTCTTGAACACATCTCTTAGTTATACAAGAGTAAGCAAATCTTAGTGTATTTAGACTATTAAATTCACTCAAATTCTCTCCTACCAATTGGTGAGTGTAGTCATTCATTGAGTGGTAGTAGATTATAGAATTTAGAAATTATTTGTGTGAAACCTTTCATTCCTCATCATTCTCCCAATGGAATCTATTTATTCAACGGTAAATGTAGAAAAAAAATTGATACAAGCATGATAAATGTGTTTTAATCATTGTTTTGTCACCGATGTCAAACCTACCTTTTGTTGGTAAGACAATTGCTTATATGATTTAAGTACCATAATTTGTTTGATTGATGAAGAGGATTTGATAAAAAATATGTAACAAAAGCACCTAGAGGAAAGGTTGAGTTATGATATACAAAGGAGTACAAGAATCAGCTAAGACAGTGATATCATAGTGCATTGATAATATATTTAAGATCGCAAAAGTTGGCTACACTAAACAAGTTTAGAAGAACAAGTTAAACTAAGTTTGTCTGCCAAGACTGATTGAATAGATAGTAGGTGCCGATCAAATTCAGTGCAAGACAAGCAGAAAATCAATTAGAGCTAAGTAAAAGTTTATTTTAGTGAATGTCAAGGAAAACAATGGATGTCAAGTAAAGTTTAGTTGATGCTGAGAACCAATAAACTTTAGTTCATGCCGAGTGATTTTTTAATGGATGCCAAGCAACCTAGTATGTGTCAAGCATCAAAAGGAAGTTAATGAAAAGTGCCAATATTATTAGAAAGATCTTGAATTTGATAAATCTAAGCTAACAAGTTTGTTTTCTTGGATTGTGTGAACCAGGTGGAAGATAAGATCGATGAGATAGTGGCACAGAATTCATGGTAAACCATTTTGAGGTGAATTTAAAGACGATTGAAGGAAAAGTTTCTAAAAGTGATATAGAATTAGGGGTAGATTCATTGAATCCTACCTAATCTATCCAATCCCTAAATTGGATGATGGAGACACTAGTACATTTGAGGTCATTTTTTACCATTATTGGTCGAAATTTTGACCCAATTTTTGACCAAATTTTCCCAACCCATTGGTCATAATTCCCATGGTGCAATTTTCACCCAAATGTTGGTCTAAATTTTGACCAACACCTAGTAGTTTTTGACCATCACTAGTCAAAATTTTAACCAATGATGGTTGAAAACTGCCAAGTGTTGGTCAAAATTTAGACCAACACTTAGCAATTTTCAACCATCATTGGTCAAAATTTTGACCAATGATGGTCAAAAACTTACAAATGTTGGTCTAAATTTCGACCAACACTTGGGTGCAAATTTTTTTTGACTGGCATGAAATATAAGCTTCTAGTACTGTATCCTATAGATGATAATGGCAAGTTTACTGAAGAAACTGGGCAGCTTGGTGGTTTGGATGTCTTGGGTGATGGAAATGTGGCAATTGTCAAGAGCTTAGATGAACACTCATGTCTTATTTATGTTTGTATGCTTCTTCCATGATAAGACATGAGTGTTCATCTAAGCTCCTGACAATTGCCACATTTCCATCACCCAAGACATCCAAACCACCAAGCTGCCCAGTTTCTTCAGTAAACTTGCCATTATCATCTATAGGATACAGTACTAGAAGCTTATATTTCATTCTAGTCAAAAAATCTTCTTGGCCATGGCCTAGAGTAGTATGAACCAGCTAGATGAATGCCACATAAATCCAACTCAATACAATATCTCCTCTAAGAATTGAGTGAGGCATGAGTCATAGAAAACTAATGAAGGAATTGAGTCATAACAGCCAACATGCTACAATTTACAAGCCATTGAGGCTAGTAAGCTTTCCTCCTACATCAAAGCCATAAAGAACTAATTCTTGGAAAATAGTCCTATGATTCCTTGTCAGATGAATTTGAACCAATGGTATCATCTGAGGAACATCCACAAAACTTCTAACAAACAAAAACCTTGATGATGGATCACAACGTGTGATCCAAAATATTGATGAAAAAAATTATACAATTAGATTTAGAAATCATAGCGATTGATTTCATAGATTGTCAAAATCAACTTACTCTTAAACAAAAATCTATAGTGTCTAAAGTATATGGAACCTCCCTTGTTTCCATACTGAGAGGAAATAAAAATTTGTAACATGTAAAGTATCTTGAATCTTCCTTGTTCCAATCCCATGCATGCTCAAAAAGGATTTGCATGGTATGGCTAAGTTAATCTACATTGAAGTGGAAAAAGGCTAAGGCTAATGTTGCTATTTCTATTTTCTTGGTTATACTCTTGAAGAATTCAGTGGACCTATTTGTCTTGCATGGTTTGTAAAAATACAATGCAAGACCTAGATGAGAATATTTATATCCTAATTCATATTTTACATGTTGTGATGTCTGATTTGGTAGTTGTCCAACCACAATGAAAGATCCTTTTTTTACCAAGGCCAGTTGCTCTGCTTACAAACTAAGCTTTGTTACACTAAAGAAGCCATTATGTGTAGATTAAAATGTGGTAGAAGTGAGTACTAAGAGATAAATGCTCCTGATTTGTTATGAAGAGAGAAACATATTTGAATATCTAGGTTTCTAGCACACCTAAATATCATACAATTAACTATATATTATTGTGCATAGCTTGTGGTATTTATAGTGTGAGTTTATTTGTTCGACATTTGAGATCAAATTTTTTTTTATCTTGCTTCATTCTGCTAATGGATTATGTAGTTTGCTCTAAAATGTTGAAGAAATAAACTCACACAACAATTTAATATATTTATACTTTTGGGTATGATTGTGTATGATTTTATCAGCATCTATCAATATTTCTTCTAAAATATTTGATTCTTGGTAGGAATCGTTTGATTTCTTAGTTAGTGGAGATCCATTCATGTTGACAACACCAAAACACTCTGTAAAATCCTCTGTGTTTTGATTTCTTGTTCCCTCTGATGTAGAATTGACCTGCAACATAATCAAATAATGAGTTGAATTTAGAAATTTTATTTTATCCTACCTAGATCAATTATTTTTTAATAAACTTCAAAAGCTAAAGCTAACAATAAACAAAGAAACCTATTTAGGTAAGAGCTTATAAAATAATGCCAATGGTAATTTATGAGTCTCTTATGTGGGGTCTTGAATTTTAGTCTACTCAACTTAACACATAATAATAATTAATCTAGATTTTTCCCGTTACCTATAAAAATAAAGCTGACATTTCACTCTGAAATCAGCATTAGTACAAATAGACTCACCATTAGATTATTTCTAAAATTGTAATTTTGATTTTATCAACCAACTCAAAATCCTTAAACAAATTAAGAGCATCATGAAAATCCATAGACCAAGAGGCAAAGAAAGAGCTCACACCATTGAAACTAAGAAAGAAAGCTACTCAATTTGCCAAGAAAACTATGTGTTAGGTGCACTATGTGCCTAGTTGTTATTGCCATGGGCTGCCCATTGAGCTCAAAGTTCTATAGTCCATAGACCAAGAGGCAAGGAAAGAGCTCACTATTATTGCATATAGGATCTCTAATAGAAATATTGATAAAGATAATTACAATCTTACCTTTGTTGGTGTTGATGTATGGATCTTCAAATTTATTCTTCAATAGCAATTGTTGATAGTGTGTATTTTGAACCTACAGGTTAAATTGATCTTGGGACTACAATATATGTCCAAAGTTTCATCCAATCTCTTGATCTAATCACATGAACAAAAGCTTATTTTCATTGAACATCTTGCAATGAATTGTAAGATTCACATTATCACATTAAGATCTAGCATGTAGAAAGTACCCGCAATCTCATTGATCCTTTGAGTGTAGCTTTCACTTTGTCAAAATTTGAATTGATACATCTCAAAAAGTGATCAGATGGGTTTTGAAAATGTGGGCAAGGGAATCCTGCTTGCTCAATAAACTACAAACATCACAACAATTGTTATTTGTAAGAATCCATGAATACTATGTACAAATCAAGGTAGCACAATTTTCAATGAAGAATTTCATATGAAGGAATTTAAATGAGCAAATTCTATCTAGGAAGACATTTTTTTTTTTTTAATGGTTTTGGCCATCTGAAGCTGTTGCAATTGTTTATATTTTTTATGATCAGACCTTAGTTGGGTCACTGTACAGGTATGAGTTTTCTACACAGTTTTTCCTTGTTTATGTGTACTATTATTTCATATAAACAATAATTAGTTTTGATTTATTTGATATTAAAGATTATTTACCAATCATAAGTATATAAAAAAAGAACACTCTTAGTAAAATGATTGTTGGAGCATCATTTATAAAGACTGAGATTGATTGAATTGATTCATTTCAAATAGTTTATAGAATTGACATTCATCTTGCCATTTTTAGGCGAAATAGCACACATGGTTTAATAAATGGGCCTTATAACCATCACAAAAGGTAGTTTTAGTGGTACAAAAACATTTAATATTCATTGAATGTATTGATCAACTTACTCAATTGTCAATAGAAATTACCATCTATCTAAGCCTAATGATAATAATATCTCTAGTATGCTCACTCTTCTCTTTTCTCCACCATTGATTCCCCTCAAGTGCCAATTTCCTATGGGAGTGTTGGTACATTCCTAAAGACTCGTTTCCACAAGTGTAGGCTCTACTAGTGTTGATTTCTCTAACCATGGCATTTTATCAGGGAGCCTTACACAAGCAAAGTATGCGATGCTTTCTCTCACTATCAAGGTCCCAATTAGAGTATCATCTTGAGTTACATATGCCTACAAGAAAAAAGAGGAGAGTAAAATAGAATCCATGTAAGAATATAACATCAAACATAGACAATTCACCTAAAAAATATTTCTTTGATTAAATCATATAGTAGTTCCAAAGGAGAGCTTTTGTTTTCAGCCATTTAGCTTGATAGATCCAGACTGAAATGAATTAGCTGCCAATCTACTTGATTTCCACAACACAAATCAAACATCTAAAAAGCTTCATGAATCAAAAATCAAATAAGAAATTCATCATCTACTTGAGGGGAAATGGAAACCTAATTGATATTACCTACAAGGGCATCCAAGAGAGTAGATTTTTTGAAGCTAGAGTGGCCCATGAGAGCCATCAAGGTGCCAAGCTCTGCATATCCAATCAAACCCTAAAGAATAGTTTGAGTTTCACCAATGTCAACAAAAATAGTAACACGCAAATCTTGCCATGTAAGCCTTGCTGAAACATCTATGCCTTTTGTATCAGTTTTCCCCTTCCATTATGTCTCACCAAGTGGACTTAGCCCCCACCATCGCTATCCCCTTAACCCTATTGTTTCCTTGCTCTATTTCCACTATAGCATGGTTTTCACCACCAGAATCTACCATTTTTATAACACCTAGAATTTTTCTTTCTATCAAACAGATACAAAGCTTCAAATCCACAAGTGTATAGATGTTGCCTTTGAATTGCTCATACTCTTCACAACTATATTGGATAATTGAAGACCCAAAATAGATATTTATGTGATGATGGAAAAAGAATCTACTAATTGCTTAGAGAGAGCTCATGTGAAAGTGAAGGTGGCATGAAACTTTCATGGTATGGACCATAAGTTTGAATGGTTTGTGTGTTCATACAGTTGGCTACCTGTCCTAATTGACTGCAATATAAAATGTAAAGGAGGAAATAAGAATGAAAAGTGGCATAAGTAATGCATCCACGCATGATGAACTTGGTTAGAAATATAGGGAAGCCATTTTTTGGGTATTTCATTTGGGTGTGATTGATGCCTCACTTACTTATCTTTTTTTACTTATTAAAAGAGGGAGGATTTTGGTGAACATTTAATGATATTCCTTCAACAAGAACCACCTCTATCTCACATACCCACACACAATTCTTTATGCAATTATGATTCTTCCTCAACCAACTTGATTTAGTACAAAGTCACACACAACTAGTCACTAGGTATGCCTCAGATGTTATTTGTTCTTATTGAAATCTCATAGTTTTTCTATTGAAATGTTTTTAGTCTGTTAATATCAAATGAGAGTTGTAGTCTAGATAGCAATAGCAATGTTTCTAGGAATTTTCCATGGGGTTGTAACATTGGTTGTCGTAGGAGTTGATGAAATCCAACTCCATAGTTGCCAAGATCACCTGCAGTGCAAATAGCTTGCCGAAGAGAAACCTAAGGAGCAAGAGCTTGAAGGAAAGAAAGCAAGAGAAATTATTTCACAATAGAAAAAATGAAATTGCTATGTGAATGGATGAATTTACAATGAGAGAGAGGTCGCTTATAAAGGCCTCAAGGAAGCTTGTAGAACAAGCTGGAAGGAGGTAGAAGATAAGGTTGACAACTAAGCACTCTTCCACAAAAAGGTGGAACATGGTAGAAGGGAACAAACTCTTGTTTTGTCAACAACTCATCACTACAACTATTAACTACTAAATATTAAATAAATGCATTAACCTAAGTAAGCTTAAGTAAATAGAATAATTAATTAATAATTATTTAATTATTTACACTATCACCCCCCCTTAAGTGCAACTTAAGGGAATGCCTTAAGCTCACAAAAAACTAAGAGAAAATGTAGAATCGGTCTCGCCAACAAGGCCATGTTAGGTACCCATGTACAATGCAAAGAAATACAACCTTTGAAAATGGGGAAAGAGGAAAAACCTCATGGGAAAAACCCTCCCCCAAAAAGAGGTAAAAAACATGCTGAAAAAAATATGAAGTGAAGGAAGGAAGGAAGGCCTCAACAACACCCCCAAGGACAACTTCCACTAGAAATGTTTTAAGAGACTCTCTCAAAACCATAAGTACAACCAGCACCCCCATGAGAATAGACACCAAAGCCCCCCCAGAATGATGGAGCTCCTGTAGAAATGATCAAACCAATGAAACTCCAATGTGGAAGGAACAAAGGCACATAACAAGGGAACCCCCGAATGAGAGGGGAAACTTGAAAGCATAGCTGATGCCCAAAGGAAAAAGTATGAGGATCTAGAAATTCAATCCCCAAAGCAAGTGTGAGGACACTATCATGAATGTCCACTATAGTATCTACAACAAGTGTACCTAGTGTCTCAATGAATGGAGCTGGAAGATCAGGTAAAGTAGAAGAAGAAGACTCCTACTGAAGAGAAAAGTCTTCAACTGGATGTGGCATGGTAGTCAAAATAGGGATCTTAGGAACAATACAAAGGGTCAAGTATCCTGACTGCACCACATGATGCTCCTATGAAAGAGAAGTAGTGTGCTCCAACAATGGAGATGGTGGACCAAAGTGTGAGAAGGTGTAGAGATGAGTGGAAGGATCAACTACCCTATAGCAATAAGACTTCCTATTACACAATCTCGAATGAAGACTGAATTAGTAGTAAACTCAATTGTCTTCCCTAATCCACTGCATCTAATCTAAGAAATGGAGAGAAGGTTTGTAGATAGAGATGGAAAATACAATACATCATTGAATATACCATCCTAAATGCTAACTGAACCTTTCCTGTAGATTGGTAGGGCAGTGTTATTCCCCATGAGAATATGAAGAATAGGAGAAGCCTCAAGAGTAGAGAAGACACCTTGAGAAGATGTCATATGGTGAGAAGCACCTGAATCCAGTATCTAAGGAACCTGTGAAGAAGATGCAATGGAAGCCTATAATGCATGACCCTTTCCAAGATCTGATGTAGATGGTGAAGATGTGGAAGAAGACTAAAAGGAAGACCCCTATGAGGTAGAAGAGGATGGAGAAGAAACAGTTTTCTTCTGAAGAAGAGCTTGACAATCTGCAATTTGTTTCTCATAGCCATCAAATCTCTTCTGAAAAAAATGTGCCTCATCATGAGATGCTTTCTAACAATAGGAACAGGTAGGAGTCTTAGTCTTCTTTTTCTCCTTCTTAGAAGATGATGAACCAATAGATGAGGGATCTGATATCTGCTTCAACTTCTGATCATGTGTATCCTTGGCAAGTAATGCCTATGACTATGAACCTGAAAGTGAATCCATTTGAGTGATCTTGGACTATTCACGGGTTAACTGATCACAAAATATCTCAAATGAAGGCATCCTATGTCTATCACCCAAGGCATCCATAGTGGAGTAGAAAGTGGAAGAGAAGATCTGATACTGTCCCCTCAACTTTGAGAGTATCAAAAAGATACACTCATCATCTATCTTGGTTTTCCCACATCCTTGCAAAAGTGTATGCAAAGATTTGAACTTCATCAAGAAGTCCTCAATGGTGGAAAAGTTGTCAGGTGTCAAAGAAGTCAACTCTACATCTAGTTGAAGTTCTTGGAACTCATTCACTTGGCCAAACAAAGTTTGAAATTTGAGCTAATAAGCTCATGGAGTAGTCAAACCATCCAAGTGAAATAGTAGATTGTCTAAAATGTTTAGTGCAACCAATCCCATGGCCTCATCCATTTTGTTCCTATGCTGAAGAACCTCAAAATCTCATGTAAGAACAGGTTGATTCTCATCCAAACATGACCATAAGCCCCTTGACATGAGAAGGCATGTCATTTATGCCTTCCAGGTGTGATAGTTGTGTGGTGTAAGATGGTTCACAGATGGATCCACCATTGAGAGAAAGAAGAAGACAAAAGTAGAAGGGTCTTATTCTAAAGTAAATTACAGAAAAGAAAATGCTCTTCCCATCCACAATGTATAAATTGGGCACTCTTTACTTAGTGCGATTACAATATCCAATTTAGGGCCTATTTTTGGAAGTAATATTTCTATCCATAGAACCTATAATTTAATTGTAGATCTGGAAAGTAGACAAAAAAAAATGCACTTTCAAAAAAAAAAGAACCTGATTATGTGTCTAGATGAGCCCGTACAAAGTATTTAAAGTGGAAAAAATTGGAATTTGTGAGTTGTAGAAAAATTTAGGAACAAAGATGTCAAACCACCTACACCAATGTGTAGATCATGAAATTCTACCCCAAAATAAAAAAAAATTGCTCAAAAAAATGAGTCCATATGAGGGAGATATTGCAATTTCAAAATCACCTCTATAGTTATTTTTTCTAAATTGCCACTATTGCACCTCCAAAAAATAAAGAAAAAAGCTCAAAAAATATCAAATCTGTTATGCTAAACCCTCTTTCTCCTTTTTCTCCAAATACTAAAAAAAATGCTCTTCCTCCCGATTGACGAAAAAATCACAAACAAATTAGGGTGTGTCTTTGAATCGCAGCTTCAAAAAAATCCTTCGAACAAGAAGCAATAGGGAGGCTCTAATACCATGTAGAAGTTGATGAAATCCAACTCTGCAATTTCCAAGATCACCTACAGTGCAAATAGCTTGTCGAAGAGAAACCTAAGGAGCAAGAGCTTGAAGAAAACAAAGTAAGAGAAAATATTTCACAATAGGAAAAATGAAATTGCTATGTGAATGGATGAATTTATAGTGAGAGAGAGACCACTTATAAAGGCCTCAAGGAAGCTTGTAGAACAAGCTAGAAGGACGTAAAAAATAAGGTTGACAACTAAGCACTCTTCCACAAAAAGGTGGAACATGCTAGAAGGGAACAAACTCCCGTGTTGTCAACAACTCATCACTACAACTATTAACTACTAAATATTAAGTAAATGCATTAACCTAAGTAATCTTAAGTAAATAGAATAATTAATTAATTAATTACTCTAACAGTTGCAAGTCCTATTTTATTTAGGCTAGTAAGGAAACAATTTTTCACAGCTACAAACTCTGTATTGCAATCCATTAATTTGATCAATCTATCCCCCAGATGTTCAAATTCACAAGTCACAAAACTAGAACATTGTTGGGATTCAAAAAGAAAAATTTTATTAATCACACCATCCTTAACCTCCTCATGCAATACCTGGACATTCTCCAATTGAGTTTTTTATGTGCCTGTTTAAACCTAAGTTGATGGTTTATCAAACAACTGCTTTGTTTGGAAAATTTTCATTGGTAACTCAGTGACAGGTTCTGGCTTTGGATCTCTATACAATTCATTTTCACTATTGGGGATCTTAGTTGAATATTTCTTGATCAAGTCATCTAATTTAGTAGCATTCATTGAAGCCACATTAGCTACAATCTTCAAATTTGGCATTCTTGCTCCTTTTCAAAAGGTATTTGTTGTGGTCAACTCCTTTGCTTGAGGCTAGTTCCTTCATTGGGTGCTTCATTGTCTTTTTTCGTTCTTTGTCAAAAATTCCATTAGGAGTGGCATATTTCAATCTTATTATTAGAGACATCATTATGTAAAAGCATAAATCTTGGACATAATTATTGCATTGGCTGGCTTCATGCTTTTATCTGATGAAGAGTCTAGTAGTGTGACCTCGACCTTCAAATTATGAAGTCTTATTTCATGATTGAATGGATGAATGATCAATATTTTTATAATGTCAACGAGACCAAACAGCTTATAGGACCATGATAGCCAACAAACAAATAAGCCTAAAAGCCCTAAATAGAAAGTCCTAATTTCAAAATTGTCTCCATCTTATTGTGATTTATGAATTATGTTTTAAAACAATAGAAAAATAAAACCCTTTACAAGACTTGAAGGCTGGCCTCAGATTTTTATAATAATAAGTGAAGTCAATAATCTTGTAGGTCAAAGTAAACTAGCAATATTATTCAGCACATAAAGGAGTCAGATTTGTTATGCTTCCAGAAATGAGTCTGTGATGCTTCTAGAGATGAGTCAATTTTTCATTTTATTTTGTTAATCAATATGCTACTGTTAGGTCTAGCTGGCACTTAAGGTGTATACAAGTCTCCTTATCTCATTGATATTCTTGATAAAATGGACACATGCATTAACATTTATAAATTGAACTATGTTTTTGGAATAAGTGGCTAGGCACTTTGGATTTATTAATGTCACGATTGGCAATGATATTTCATTAAAGTGAAAGGTGTGGCAGGCATGAAATAGAAAACATGGGAAAAAATAATTAAAAAGCATGTTGACTAGAACTAAAGGCACTAAGAAATCCACAAATCAAACCAGCCAATATGATTCCCACCATTGTTAGAAGACAAAAATCAAAATATTGAAGATGCTAAAACCTCTCTTGACACACAAACTTCCTATAAAATACATACCTTAGACCAAAAACCTCGGAAGCCATAGATGCTTCAAGTTCAACTCCATCCTCAAAACTTGAAGGTACATGGCTTTGAGTTGAAAAAGAAGTTATTGGTTGCGTTTGAGGCAGAGTAAATATTGGAGTAGAGCTCTCCATATGTGGTGGATATTCTACTCCTGCACACTGTGGTGAAGATAGGATGTCACATCTTGTTTGATTAAAACAGATATCAAGAACCATGCCAATTCTTTCAATAAATCAGAAAGATAGTACAGTATAAAATCATAGAAAACACCAAACACCACTTATATGCACACCATTCCAATGAGATATTTACACAACAATGATTAGCCTATTAAGACAAGAAGAGCCAAAGAATGGAGATTACTGATGAAATTTCATTGAAAATGTCCCTATTTTTGGAAAGTCATCAACCACCAATCATAGGAAGTAAATTGAATGTATTTTGAACAATGTAGCATACACCACTCTGTTCCCCAACCCTTGCCCAAAATATAGAAACTTGAGATGGTTTGCCTAGATCACTATATAATTCCCATATCAATGCTCCAAGAAATCTTGAGATTTCTCTCAAGGATAGCACCTGATTTCATTAGAGGTCAATTAATAACAAGGACTTGCAAAATGTACCACATATCCTAACATTCCATAACTATGGCATTTATTATTCTCTGTAAACATGCATTAAAAATGCATATTGCAATGAAACTAATATGATAAGATGTAAACTTATATCTTACCCAATCACTGTCATAAATGATTCAGGTGTCTACAATAGTGAGATTGATCCCAAGCCCACTAGCTCATGTGCTCAACAAAAAGATACAAAAAAAATTTCTGGATCATTAAAATCATTGATTTGTATTGAAAAAGATATTAAAGAAGAATTTTTAAGAAAATTGCACATGCTTAAAGATTGCAGACATAAATCAACATACTAAAAATATGTGACATAAACCATTGTCCCCAAAAACTTGCACATAAGATTTATTAATTTGACTATATATACCATATCAGGTTCATTAAAATTATTTCATAGTGATCCAGCCTTGAGCAAATAAAACCATTTAGCAAAAACAATCCAATCCAGTTGGATTTGATAACTAAAACATCTAATATAGGGACTATTATAATGAAGACTTTTCTTGACCAAACTATCCATTTAGACAATTACACAATACGTGTGTTCTACATTCTTCCAATTTAAATCCTCCATCAATTCAACAAACCTCGTGTCCTCTCTCAAACAAATAGTATTCCAGCAAGTCTAGAACTTTCGTCCATTGAGAAAATATCAAAATTTGTAATCAATGTACAATTTTGGCACCATCATAAAATCATGCTTAGAAACTACAAAGTGCATGCCTTAAAATGCAGAAGTACATAGAACTTGAGAACAACAAGAAAACTCTTCTCTTGATTGTTGTGTTACTTGAAATCAGTATAAGAAACTTAAGGGTACAATAAAAATGAAGGTTAACTAATGAAAATTGTTATTGGTACCTTATGTTTTCAAGCTTTCAAATGCAATATAAGTCTATCTAACGAGCCAAATTTGCCACACTACTGAACCAACTGAGCCACTAGTGGGTAATCAACTGAAGAGAAAGCTCAATTTTAGACATAACACTAAATCAATTTGTCCCACTAGTAATCAGTTTCAAAATAACCAAGCTCAATTACTAATTAAAACCTTACTTGATTGATCAAATTATGATTCCAACAAATTAGGATGGTTGCAATTCTTTCTTAGTTGAATCATCAAATTGTTTAGCTTTGTTCTGATGCCTATGCCTGGAATAGATGAAGGAAGTCATACCAAGCTTTTACTATTCAAGAAAATAAGACTGGCTAAATGGCTAATAATACAATTTAATAAAGAAACACAACTTATGCAGGAGCTCTATAAAATAACTATTCAAAATTAGAGAACAAATTATCCTACCTCTCTCTACCTTACTTTGCAGGTTGGCCTCAAATGTTTTATTGACTAAATGCTCTTGGATCTGTTTTTGATGTTTTGTCATATTTGCATACAAGATTATTTCTTTTTTCTTTTGGGAGGTTTTGTTCCACCTCTTCCTTTAGTTTTCTGAGGAGAAATGGCCAAAGAATCAAATGAAGCTTTGAAATTACCTGAAAAGGAAACTATTGTCAATCTCAAGTACAACAATAGAAAAAAAAAACATAAAATTAACTGCTTGAATTTAAAGCATAGTTGAACTCTTCTCTTCTCGTTTTCTTCCTCCTGACTCATCCCATTGCTCTATCTCCCACCAATATCAAACCTTAAAGAAATTTGGCATAAATCAGCATAGTAAAGTAAGAAAGGCCTTAAATGAGAATATCACATGCTTTCCTACACCAGAGCCCAGAAGTGATCATATCTTAGTGATCACGAAATGATAATAAAGAGTACTCATCACTAGATCTGTAAAAAGTAACAAAATCATAGATAGGGTCCCCCTCTTAATAATAGAGGGATGGAATGGTGAGAATCCCTAGGTATTCAAATGTCCCCAATAACTAGATCATGATTGTCATTTATAGCTCATCACTACAATATCGGCACAATATGGAGAGGTACACTTTCTCAAATAGGAATGCCTTTCAAGAAAGAGAAGAAGCAATTATTAAATCAAAATACTAATAAACCTATTTCTCTGTGATTGAAATACCATGATAAAATAACTGAAGCATTTTTGCTACCATATGTAATTTAATGTCTTCCAATCAAAGATAGCTAAATGTAGCTAGGCAATCATGGATATAATATATCATGCAGCATTTGCATTAGTACTTTATTTTTGAAATAGTGACATGCTATAGGAGTCCCTGATAGTACAATAGCATTGTTAATCAAACTAAAGGAAGAGAGCTAAAATAAGCTCTATTGTAATTATTTACTGACTGCTAGGAGAGAACTAAAATAATCTCTATTAAAAAGCCATTTTTCTAAAAGAGTTGGTAAGCAAAATAATAAATTTCACTCCAAGAGGATGATTTTTAGTCCCCTAGGAGAAGCACAACTTGGATTTTGAAACTATTTTTAGTGAGCTTGAGGTGAAACAACCTAATTTGTTCATATTGCAAACTAAGTGGTATGGTGATGAATGGAGTTCTTAGTGTAGGTTGTAGATGCTATGGATTGTTAAAAATTCCCATAAAAGATTAAACACGAGATTGGAGAACAAAAGCCTTAATACATTTTTCCATTTATTATTCTCTAAACAAAAAATAGACTATATGATATATCCCACACTGTTCTCTTATGGAAAGGCCACTCACACATAACAAGAAATTGAATTTACTTAATAGGGAAAATATTCATCAGAAAGATTATAATAAATCACATCTTAAACTACACACTATTGCTAGGTGAGTATTCAGATGAAAATTTGTGAAGTCCTCTTTTGACAAGAATTGAATTCTTTTGTAGAAATAATATTCAATAGAGGTCCAAATTATTCAATGCACATTGGACATTGTGTTGCATGAACATCTACAATGCTAATAGGCATTTAGAAACAAGATTGCAAAGTCCACCTACTCATAGCCAAGAATTATGTTTACTTATGCAAGCAGGTATTCAATGAATAGATCAAAATTATTCAAGGCATCTTGGATTACACATTGTTTGGATGTATGCAATACTACTAGGCATTTAAAAGTAGGATTTTATAGCCCACCCATCCAAAACTATTTTTCTCCAATGTGGCATAAACACAATATAAATGTATTTTTGAAATCAGCTACATTGGCAAAGCTGCAATTAATGAAAACATTCAGCCTATACAAAATCTCTATATGGGATCCTTTAGCAACTTCTAAATTCTCTCCTACTAACCTACAACCAAACTTATCAATTTTTGCTTGCATCTTTAAATAATTAAGCTTTGAGATAGAAATCAAATTTCTAGCATGATTATGAATGTGTAAAACATAAGAAAGGTTTTCACTCTTCCATCACTAAAACACAACTATATGTTCTAGTACAATGATATCATGAGTTATATAATTATGCATTAGCAAAGCTTATCTCAAAAGTTCAAATTATATAGAAGAATGTGATAAAATCTATTGAAGGTGGGTAGATTATAATTGTTTTAAAATGGCATTAGTGAGCTACTACCTAATGATTCAAGTTGTAAGAACAATCTTTGTAATACTTAAATTGGGATATAGTTATAATGGCATCTATGTCAACTTATCATAAAATGATGACACTAAAATATGCCAATGTTGATCATTGTGATTAAAGACTTACTAAGAGATAAATGTAGTATTTTTATTTTGGGTTCTTCATTATTAGCTTTGGAGGAGTCTAAAACAATTCATGAACTTTAAACTCACAAAATTTGGATAAGCTATCAAGTGAGCTTGTAAACCTGTACACCCTATCAAGATGTAAACAAAGCTATAAACTTAAACAACCTTGCCTCCATCTTTGACACATGTATTTTAGCACTTATGCTCTTGTTTAGTATACCATATGTTTAAAAATAATGGAGAGATGAGACCTTGAAACTAATTAGTGATGGCTTTATAAAGACTTTGTCAATGACCCTCTTTCTTTATTGTAATGGGACTAAGTTAAGAGATTTGTAAAGTTTCTTACCAGATTTCAAATTCGATGGTAGACTAATGCACAATTTTCACCACTCACTCCCTTTCATTTGCAAAACACCCTCATGAGCTCCAATATAATTTTATGAAAGGGGGTGAAATAGGACCAAACAAATCAACATGACATGTTCTAACATGGGTCATAAAAATAGGTAACTTTCTCAATGTGTTGAATCCAAAAAAGAAAGATCCTAGATCAAGGAGCAACATCATTCCTATTTATTTGAATACCAAGTTCAACATCTATACTAAATATCTAATGGTCTATTTTTCCCCTTGCTATCTTAAAATATGGGATCCATATCATTAGCTTTCAGCACTAATCACAACATGATACATAAAGATGACAAATTCTTGAAAACTTGGAAAAGGACTGAAAATTCTAGTTCTTGAAAACTAATCAATCAGAAACATCCATTGAAAGAAAATCTTTAAATATTTACCTAATATCAATGCCCCCTCTAAAGGCATATATAGTGACATTATCATGAACCCACATGTCTGCAGCTACCGAAGAGATGCTCATAAGCCTCAACGTGTCATTTGGAATGCCCACCATGACCTGAATACGAGAGCCCACAAGAGCCTCCAAAACTAGGGGATCTACATCAAAAATCTTCACCTTCATAATATTATTGTCCCTTAGAAGCCTCACAACAATAGGAGGAGGGAGTCTATGTACTAGTATGGTGCCCTAGTTGATGTCAATGTCTATTGCCTTCACACTGCACACATGGTCAAAGCCCCTTTACTTTACCCTAATTTCAACAAGTGTATGTTTCTCTTCACGTGAAACAAAAAAAAAATTATTTCAACATAATGAAGCCTATGTTGGTCAAAATTTTGACCAACACATTAAAAATATATATATATTAACATAATGAAGCCCATGTTGGTTGAAATTTTGACCAACATGGGCATGGATTTTTAAAAAAGATGTTTTTCCTTGCATATTCAGACCAATTTGACCCCATTTTAATAGATGGTCAAAAATTTTGGTCTAAAAATGGGGTCAAATGTACTAGTGAGAATGAATGGAAAAATATCTTAGTTCTTTATTTATAGGGATGGTTGGTTAGAAGCAAGGGTTATCATGTGCAAGAACCTAATGAAGACAAGGAGTTAAGGGGTATTGCTTCATCAAGTCACCTAAGTGAAGAGTCTACATTGGGATGTTAAGAAAGAAGGCTTAAGGGTATGAATGCTTGAAGGGTGAACAAACTATCAAAACTTAAATGTGTGAAAGCCAAGTAGAATGGAGGACTGAAATAGAGATTTGCAAATTGCAAATGGAGTTGCAAGTTGTTATCAAATCAAGCCTTATTGTTACTCTCTAATAATTGTATCAGTCTAGGGTAAATCCTTTGGATTAAGGTTGACCTAACAGTCATTTGTAAATCCTTTTACCAGGTGACATTCCAAGTGAATGATCTAAAGTCCTCTAACAAGGCTCACTCCTAACAGGGTGATTGAAATCCTTTAATAGGGTCACATTGAATAATGTGTATTGTAACCTTTAACAGGGTTGGTCTTTCATAGGACATCACTTCAGAAGAGTGAAAAAGAGTAGCATGCTACTGGTGGTTTTTCCCAAATTGGATTTCTATGTAAATTGTTGTGTCAAATGTGTTGTTGAATCTGTTATGTTTCATGTTTATATTTCTAAAAATTGATTTGACAGTAACCTATAAAGTTTTAAGTGATTGCATAATCTTATGGATGCATGCATGATGATAAATATTTTATGGGTTCACTTAGTTGAGAAAAGTTTTATTTATACATCTGCATCTTGAATAACTAATTTAGCTCCCCCCCCCCCAGTTATTCTAAAGAATTCCAACAATTGGTATTAGAGTTGTCTACTTAAGAGGACTAGTTTGAAGGTACTAGAAGAACAAAGATCAAGATATCAAAAAGAAAAGTACCCAAGCTTAATAGACATAACTTTCATGCATGAAAATTTTTGATGAAGCTACACCTTGGAGGACTTGGAGATCATGCACAATCTACCATCACTACTGAGCATGTTCATATGAAAAAGAAGAAAGAACACAACTAGGCAATGTTGGAGATTGCCTCTACCCTAAGTTATGCTAAATTTGATGATATCAAAAATCTTGACAGTACAAAGAAAATGTGGGATGCCTTAACCACTATCTATGGAGGAGACACTAATGTTCTAAAAGCCAAAGCTAAAATTCTCAGAGGTAAATTTAATGCAAGAAGGTGAAAATTTTGCTTAATATTGTTCAAGGATAAAAGATTTTATTAATGCAATAATAGGTGCTAATGGTAAAATAGATCATGATACTATACTAAGCAAAGTTTTAAGAACACTATTGCCTATATATGCTATTAGAGTTTCTACAATACAAGAACTAAGATGTATACCAAGGAATACTTGATCTCTTGAAGGTCTGGTAGGTAGGCTCGTTGATTTTGAGCTTTCCAATTTTAATAATTACAAACTAGAAAATATTGAATCTTCTTTCAAAGCTAAGATGTCATTGAAGGAACCTAATGAAAAGAAGAAGAAGAAGAAGAAAAAGTTAAAGTATATGTCCAGTGACAGTGATACAAATGAGGAGGATGTAAAATAACTTGAAGCACTACTAGCAAGGAAATTTCATAGAGGTAAAGGTAAGTTTAAAGGTAAGCTACCTAAAATTTGTTTCAATTGTAATGAGGTTGGTCATATTGCTGCTAGATGTCCAGAGAAGAAGAACTATAGAGATGGTGACAAGTACAAAAGTAGAAGAGATGAAGACAAGAAGGATTACAAAGACAAAGGAAAGAAGCCTTGCTACATTGTTGAAGAGGAAACAAGTGATGAATTTGATGAACATGATGATGAAGTGGTTTATGTTGCAATGAAGGACGAATTTAATGAAGATGAGGCAACTGAACTTGTGTCTTGTATGAACAAAAATGATAGATGGATCATTGATAGTGGGTGTTCACATCATATGACTTGAGATAAAAGAAAGTTCATTACTTTGAATTGTTATGATGGAAATGGTGTAAGATTTGGTAATGATGCACCATTTTTTATAAAAGGAAAAAGGTTCTATCAAACTCATAGATAAGATTTTATGTGACAATGCATACTATGTTGAAGGACTTAACTATAATCTATCAAGTGTGTCACAATTGAATAAATTAGGATGTAAGGTTGAATTTGAAAACAAAATTGCTAAGATATATGCTACTGATGGAAAATTGATTGGAGAGGGTGATCAAACTAGGAGTAATCTATTCTACCTTGATATAGAGGATGCTACTTGTCTAGTTGTAAAATTTGATGATGTGTGGCTATGGCACAAAAGGTTATGTCATGCTAATTTTGATAACTTGGTTAGTATCAATAACATGAGAAAATTTGAAGGTTTTCCTAAGTTGAAGAAGCCTGATAATATAATGTGTAGACAATGTCAATTAGGCAAAATGACAAAGTCAAGTTTTAAGAGTAAAGCTCGTACCTCTAAAGCAATACTAGATATTGTTCATATGAACTTGTGTGGACCAATTAAAGTGCAAAGCTACAAAGGAGATAAGTAC
Source organism: Cupressus sempervirens (assembly GCA_028749045.1). Taxonomy (NCBI): domain Eukaryota; kingdom Viridiplantae; phylum Streptophyta; class Pinopsida; order Cupressales; family Cupressaceae; genus Cupressus; species Cupressus sempervirens. The sequence goes on along the minus strand of CM053784.1, from coordinate 766,708,280 downwards.
ATTATGATGTTTATTGATGATTATTCTAGAATGATGATAGTTATGTTTCTAAAATAGAAATTTCATGTTTTCCAAATATTTAATTGGTACTTAGCAAGAGTTCAAAAGGAAATAGGTAAAAGTCTAAAAATTTTGAGATCTAACAAAGGAGGAGAATTTACATCAAATGAGTTTGAGATGTTTTGTAATGATAGAGGTATCAAAAGATAGACATCTGCTCCTAGAACCCCTCCAAAAAATGAAATTGTTGAAAGGAGGAAAAGGTCTATAATGGAATGTGCTAGAACACTCATGATAGAGAAAAATGTTGCTTTGAAATACTGGAGAGAAGTTGTAAGTATAGTTGTCTATACCTTGAACCATGTATAAGTCAATAAATGTACTTATCAACACCTTTTAAACTATGGTATGGATACTCACCTAATGAAAAATATTTTAAGGTATTTGGAAGAAAATGTTTTATTCTCAAAGACTTTAATAATGGTAAACTAGATGCAAAAAGTGAAGAGGGTATTTTCTTAGGTTATTCCACAAGAAGTAAAGCTTATAAGTGTTTAAATATTAACACTAACAAAGTTGTGGAAAGTGCAAATGTGACATTTGATGAATATACAAAAGTATATGAGGCTGAACCTATGAAAGAACCAGAAGAATACAAATAATTTGTATACTTTTATGAAGGTATGCCTACTCAAGAAGATGTTGCAAACCAACCAAAAGTTTTAGTGACTGGCGAGTCACATACTATGAATGTCAAGTTGTATTTAGGAACTAAACCACATTCAAATGTTGAGTTAAAAAATGAAGTTGAGGTAAATTTTGACTCTAAGATTAGTATACATGAGAGAGATTTTGAGCTACCTAACAGAGATGTACATAGTGACCTTGAAGTTGAAAGACCAAATGAAGAAACTAGAGTTGAACCAAGATTGTCCAAATATGTCAAGAGACATCATCCTGCTACTCAAATTCTTGGAGATAAAGATGCTAGACCAATGACAAGGAACAAATTGAGAAATAATACATGTTTGTTGAGCATGAAAGAACCTAAAACAATGAAAGATGTCTTAGAAGATGTGGATTTTATTAAATCCATGGAAGAAGAGATTCAACAAATTGGGGGAAAAAAAAAATGGACTCTAGTTTCTAGACCAGAAGACAAAAAAATGATTGGCACCAAGTGGGTATTCAAAAATAAGCTGGATGAAAATGGTGAAGTCACAAGGAACAAGGAAAGATTAGTCTGCAAAGGTTATACACAAGAAGAAGGAATTGACTATGGAGAAACTTTTGTTCCTATTGCTAGATTGGAAGGTGTAAGAACTTTGCTTGCTTATTCTGCATACAAAGGTTTCCAAGTTTATCAAATGGATGTTAAATCTACATTTTTGAATGGCATATTAGAGGAAGAAGTTTACACAAAATAGTCAAAATGATTTTTTGATGTCAACAATAAGAATATGGTATTTAGATTACACAAAGCTCTATATGGTTTGAAATAAGCACCAAGAGCATGCTATGAGAAACTTCATAAGTATCTTGTGAAGATTGGATTTGAAAGGACTTATGATAACAAAAATTTGTACATGAAGAAAAAAAAATGCAAAGGTATTTTGTTATCTGAAATTTTTGTTGATGATATCATATTTGGAGGTCAAGATACTTTATGTAAGGCTTTTGCAAATGAAGTGAAGCAAGAATTTGAAATGTCTATGTTTGGAGAGATCAAATTCTTTGTAGGTTTACAAATATATCAGATGAAATATGGTATATACATCACTCAGTCAAATTATGTCAAGGAGATATTGAAATTTTTTGGATTGGAGGATTCCAAACCAGTAAGCACACCTATGGTGACAAGACTTAAATTGTCAAAGAATGATGATTCAGCTAAGGTAAATCAGACATTATATAGGTCTATGATTGGTAAATTATAATATGTAGTACATAGTAACCTAGCATTGCATTATCTATAGGAATAGTTGCAAGATTCTATGCTAATCCCAGGGAGAATCATTTGATGGCTATAAAGAGAATAATGGGATATCTAAAAGGAAAAGAGGAATATGGTCTATACAATAAGAAAAATAAAAAATTTGAATTAAGAACCTATAATGATGTTGATTGGGCTGGAAACATTGATGATAGAAAGAGCACTAGTAGAGAAGCATTTTTCTTAGGCAAGAGGTTGGTTACATGGACCACCAAGAAAAAAAACTAAACTTCACAATCTACTATTGAAGTTGAATATGTTGTTGCTGCTATAAATTGTACAAACATTGTATGGACCAACCTATTACTCAAAGACATGAAGGAAGAGATCATAGAACTAGTGATACTTTATTGTGATAATACAAGTGCTATAAATATATCAAAGAATATAGTGATGCACACAAAGAATAAGCACATTGCAATCAAGTATCATTAATTGAGAGAATTAGTTCAAGACAAAGAGGTGAAGATGGAATATATTAACACAAAATAGCAAATTACTAATATCTTTACAAAAGCATTACCTAAGGATGCTCATGAGTATCTAAGAGGTAAACTAGGGGTGATACCCCTATCAAAGGCTATCTAAGTAACAAAAGGAGTGCCCTGCATCAAACAAGTTGGTTGCCATATGTTACAAATTGATGTTGTGGATCTTACTTTAGGAGCTACCTAAAGTAATCAAAGAGCTAAAACTACAAATCAGTCACAAGCAAGGTGACACAGAAGAAACTAAAGAAGTTCATATCTGCATGCTAAGATGACAAGTCTTTGGAATTATTTTCAAAGAGGGAGATAGTTAATGATCAAAGAAAATACAAGAAAGAGGGAGATAGTTATTGATCAAGAGGAATACAAGAGATTGGAGATTGAACAAAGAGGAATATGATGGAGACACAACCCAAGAACAGAATGGACACAACAGAAAGGGAAATTATATTAACTGAGAAAATAAGCTAGAACAAATAGTACAGAGAAAATAAACTTCAGAACATGCCCTAAGGGCTTACAATAGCATAAATCTGGAGAATATTTCTCCTTTTAGCACCTCCTCTCAAACTCCACTCCGAATTGCCTTTTACAATGCCAAAAATCTCCTTAAATAGACCCCGGAGGGTTAAAGACTAGGAGTACATTCTAGAAAGTGCTAGTAGGCATCCACCGACGAAATAGAAGGTTCCAGAAGCTGCGTTAGAAGTCGGTGCAAATCTAGAGAAACGGTAACCAAACTTTCGGGAGGCATAACTTTTGAACCGTAGCTCCAATTGACGAACCGTTTACATTTTTGAAAAGCTCTCGAAGCGCTCTATAGCCCTATGGACCAGCTTTTCTCGTCCCCCATTTTTCAACCCTTTTTGAGGTCATTTAATGCCCCAAACTTGACTTTGAAGCATTCTTAGGAGGTCTCCAAAACCCAAAAAATTGCAATAACTTTCAAATCGTGGGGCCTATTGACCTGATTCTTTTTTTGGAATGCTCTAAATCATGATTACATTCATCTGGCCAATTCACACCTTCTAGTTTACCGAAATGATGGCCCAAATACATGCTCCTATTTTTTTGGGATTTTCAAATGCACTGATAGTTGAACTATGAGAGTTGGAACCTTTATTTGAGCCAAATGGGTATCAAAAAATGTAAAGACATGAAACAGAAACTAAGTCTAAGTACATTTTTTTTGGGTGACACAGGATTGCCCTTATACCTCTAGATGCTCCTGCATCAGACACCCAGGGTAGATTGAAAAGTGACCCTGTCACTTTATGGATGGTAGAGGAAATCCCAAATGGGAAACCTCAGCTGCTGAAATCCAAGTTGAGTCCTCGATCGGCCGTCCTTTCCATTTGACCAAATACTCTTCATACTGCCTGTTTCTGGGACTCCGACCCACACGATGATCTAGAATGTCCTTCTTAGAAGCAAGAATTGGACATGGCTCTAAAACTAGCTCCTCATCTGCACCATCATCATGATACTCTGCTAAATCTACAATGTTGAAAATGGGAGAAATGTGAATACCATCTGGCAGCTCCACCTCATATGCATTTCCTAAGTTATGTTTCTTCAAAACTTTGCAGGGGCCAAATTTCTTCATTTTCAGCTTGTTGTAAGTACCAATTGGAAATCTTTCTTTTCATAAGTGCACCATGACTAGATCCCCTACTTGGAATTCCTTATGTCTTCTCCTTTGATCAGCCCTAGCATTATACTCTTGATTCATCTTGATAATGTGTGCTTGAACCTCCTTATGTAGACGCTTGATGTGTTCAGCAAATTCCTCAGCTTCAGCACTTGTCCTCTCCCCTTGTTCTATCTTCCTCAATTCTGGTGCAGTCCTTGGGCTATTCTCATATACAATTTGAAATGGTGATTTTCCAGTACTCCTATTTACAGAGTTATTATAAGCAAACTCTGCCTGTGGTAGAATCAAATCCCATCCCTTGGGCTTATCTCCAACTAAACATCTCAGCAAATTGCCCAGACTTCTATTTACCACTTCTATTTGGCCATCAATCTGTGGGTGATGCGTGGAACTAAATTTCAAGTCTGTTCTCAACTTCTTCCACAATGTCCTCCAGAAATACCCCACAAATTTAGTATCTTTGTCAGAAACTATACTCCTTGGAAGACCATGTAGTCTTACCACCTCTTTGAAAAACAAGTCTACAATATGGAAAGCATCATGAGTTTTGTGGCATGGAATGAAATGTGCCATTTTGGAGAACCTATCAACCACCACGAATAATGAGTCATTACCCCTTTGTGTCCTTGGCAATCCAAGAACAAAATCCATACTTATGTCCTCCCATGGCCTTGATGGAACAGGAAATGGTTGATATAGGCCAGTATTTTGACTAAACCCCTTGGCAACTTGACAAACCTGGCAACTCTGTACAAACTTCTTCACATCCTGTGTGATTTGAGGCCAAAAATAATGTTCTCTAAGAATGGCAATGGTCTTATCCTGACCAAAATGTCCTGCCATCCCTCCACTATGTTTCTCAATCAAATTTTCCCTCATGGAACTCCTTGGAATGCACAATTGACTACCTTTGAACAACATGCCATCCTGAATCAAATAATCTAACCACTTGGTTCTATCTACAGCAACAGGTTCTTTACAAGCTTTCCATGCTTCAACAAAATCAAGATCCTCGGGGTACAAATTCTTGAGTTCATCAAACCCAACTACTTCAACCTACATTGTTGTAAGCAGTGACTGTCTCCTACTTAGTGCATCTGCAACCCTGTTAGATTTTCCACTTCTATGCTTCAACACAAATGTATAACTCTGCAAAAATTATACCCACTTCATATGCCTCTGATTCAATTTACTTTGGCTATTTAGGTACTGTAATGCCTAATGATCAGTATACAAAACAAATTCCTTTGGCAATAAATAGTGCCTCCATTTCTTTAAGGCCTGAACTATTGCATAGAACTCTTGATCATAAATAGAATACTTCTTCTTTGCATCATTCAATTTTTCACTAAAATATGAAATAGGCTTACCTTCTTGGATTAATACAGCCCCAATAGCATTTCCACTAGCATCACAATCCACCTCGAACACTTTTCTAAAATCTGGAAGTGCCAACACAGGCTGTTCTATCACCTTCTTCTTCAGCAATTCAAAACTTCTCGCAGCTGCTGCAGTCCATTTGAACTCTTTTCTATCCCCTCTTATTGTATCAGTTAGGGGTGCACATATGCCACTGAAATTCTTAATAAACTTCCTGTAAAAACTAACCAGACCATGAAATGATCTTACCTTAGTAGCAGACCTCGGAGTAGGCCATTCCAAGATGGCTTTTACCTTCTCTAGATCCATTTTGAGACCTTCAGGTGATATAACAAACCCCAAATAGACTAATTCCCTTTTTGCAAAGACACACTTCTTTAGATTAATTAACAGTTTCTCTTCCCTTAGCCTTTCAAGGACACTACGAATATGCAGTAAATGTTCTTCCAAAGTCTTGCTGAAAATTAAAATATCATCCAAATAGACAATAACAATTTTCCCAAGAACTTCTTAAGTACCTCATTCATGAGCCGCATGAAGGTGCTTGGGGCATTCGTCAACCCAAAGGGCATGACTAACCACTCATAAAGACCCTCCTTGGTCTTGAAGGCTATTTTCCAATCATCTCCTTCTCGAATCTGTATCTGATGATAGCCACTCTTCAAATCTATCTTTGTGAAGTACTGAGCTCCACTCAAGCAGTCCATAAGATCATCCATCCTTGGCAAAGGAAACCGGTACTTGATGGTTATCCTATTTATAGCTCGGGAATCTATACACCTCCTCCACTCTCCATCCTTCTTTGGTGCAAGTACTATAGGTACTACACATGGACTCAGGCTCTCTCGAATCAAGCCCTTCCTCAATAGCTCTTGAACCTGTCTATTTAGCTCCTCTGTTTCAGTAGGAGTCATCCTGTGAGCAGCCTTGTTAGGCAAACTAGCTCCTGGAATCAGATCTATCTGATGACTGATTTGCCTTACTGGTGGCAATCCATCTAGAACATTATCAGAGATAATATCTCCAAACTCCCCTAGTAAACTTGAAACTTCAAATGGTATTTCACTACTACCTTCTTTATCTTTCCTAGGAATCAAAGCATAGCACATATGCTGATCTTTCATGCCATCTAAAAACTTCCTTCCATCAACAAGACAAATCCTAGCACTGCTACATACCTTTTCACCTTCCTTTTTCATGGGCTTCAATTTGTGGCGAACTCCATCCTTTGTTAGAGAGTATGTGTTTGCATGTCCATCATGTATTGCATGTCTATCAAACTGCCATGGTCTACCCAAAAATAGATGGCAAACATCCATCAAAATAACATCACAGAGAACTTCATCATGGTAACTCCCAATTTTGAATTTTACTAAACATTTTTCACTTACCAGGACCTTATGATCATCTTTTACCCAAGAAATCTGATAGGGTTGGGGATGTTTCTCCCTCTTGAGCTTTAGCTTAGAGACCATCTCTTCTGATACCAGGTTATCAGTGCTACCACCATCAATGATCACGTCACAACATTTATCCTCACACTTGCATTTGGTACGAAACAAACTCCTTCGTTGTCCTGGTTCATTCTCACCACTTAGTAGGACTCTTTCATTTACCAAGGTCTCTCCTCTTTTTGCATCCTATGAATGTGATGATTGTGCATCCTCATCCACATGAGCAACCCTAGCTTGGCCCTCAACTCTCCTATCTGTCCTTCCTTGTCATTGAGGGCATTCAAAGGCATGATGACCTTCTTCATTGCAATGGAAATAGGTACCACAGAAGCCTCCTCTTCCTTGTCCACGTCCTCTACCTCTTCCTCTTTGATTTCCAAAGTCTTGATCATGGGAGCGGTTGAAACCCTCATTCCTCTAGTTTTTGCTAGTACCCACATCTTCATTTTTCTTTTGGGTTTCATTGCGGCCTCCAGATGATCTACCGCTTCCCTTTCCTCCTTGACCGCGCCCTCTTTGTCTTCCTTCAAACCTTTTACTCAGCTTCTCTTCAACTCGTAGGGCAAACTGGTATGCCTCTTCAACGCTGGTCATTCTTACCAGACTTAATTCCTCCTGAATGCTAGGTCGCAACCCACTGATATAACGAGCAACCTTCTCCTTATTTGCTTCTGCATGCCCTACTCTAATCAAGAGTCAGTAAAACTCCTCTACATATTCTTGGACTGATCTTCCTGCTTGCTTTAACCCATGCATCTTCTTAAACAGATCAAGCTCGTAGTCCACAGGAATGAACTGCTTCTTCAATTTGTCCACCATGCGATCCCATCTTGTGATCTTCTCCTTTCCTCTTCTAAGTCTTTCCAGTTGAACCTCTTGCCACCATATTTTGGCATGGCCTTTTAGTTTGGCCTTTGCAAACTTAACCCTATCTGGGTCCCTTATATCCTCATACTCAAAGTGTTCTTCAAGTTCATTGATCCAATCGATCAACTCATCTGGTTTCAGATTTCCTAAAAATATACCCACTTCAATTGTAAGTCTTTTCCCAAACTTAATAATGGCCCTAAAAAGCTTTTCCTCTACAGGATTCAGAACTTCCTCGTTAACTTCCTCTTCTAGACCCATTACTTCCTCTTCATTGTCATCCTCACTATTGTCACCTGCGGCAACATTTGCTCCTCTACGAAGCTCCTCTTGCAATGCTTGTACCTGCCTCTGGAGGGCTCTAACCTCCTCAGGATCAATAGCTCTGGCCCTTCCACCATGCTCTCTTCATGGAGGCATCTTCTAACTCAAACCCACATCCACATAGTCCTGGTGCAAACTGCCTCACAGTCGGCGCTCTGTCTACACACTCAGGAAAACCCGCTCTGATACCACTTGATGGAGACACAACCCAAGAACAGAATGGACACAACAGAAAGGGAAATTATATTAACTAAGAAAATAATCTAGTACAAATAGTATAGAGAAAATAAACTTTAGAACATTCCCTAAGGGCTTACAATAGCATAAATCTGGAGAATATTTCTCCTTTTAGCACCTCCTCTCAAACTCCACTCCGAACTACCTTTTACAATGCCAAAAATCTCCTTAAATAGACCCCGGAGGGTTAAGGACTAGGAGTACATTCTAGAAAGTGCTAGTAGGCATCCACCGATGAAATAGAAGGTTTCGAAAGCTGTGTTAGAAGTCGGTGCAAATCTAGAAGAATCCAGAAATGGTAACCGAACTTTCGGGAGGCATAACTTTTGAACCGTAGCTCCGATTGACAAACCGTTTACATTTTCGAAAAGCTCTCAAAGCGCTCTATAGCCCTATGGACAAGCTTAGCTTGTCCCCCATTTTTTGACCCTTTTTGAAGTCATTTAATGCCCCAAACCTGACTTTGAAGCATTCTTAGGAGGTCTCCAAAACTCGAAAAATTGTAATAACTTTCAAACCGTGGGGCCTATTGACCTGATTCTTTTTCTGGAATGCTCTAAATCATGATTACATTCATCTGGCCAATTCACACCTTCTAGTTTACCAAAATGATGGCCCAAATACATGCTCCTATTTTTTTGGTATTTTCAAACGCACTGATAGTTGAACTATGAGAGTTGGAACCTTTATTTGAGCCAAATGGGTATCAAAAAATGTAAAGACATGAAACATAAACTAAGTCTAAGTACATTTTTTTTGGGTGACACAGGATTTCCCTTATACCTCTGGATGCTTCTGCATCAGAATAAATCCTAACACATAATATGAGGGAGAAATGTTGACAGAAATAAAGTGTATCTATTGATAACATATACCTAGTAAGAGGGAGATAATTGTAGAAGGGAGATATAAGAAGTAATTTAGAGGGAGTCATAAGGATGAATTGATTGTCTAGTTGTTTGTTGATCATAATAGAATAGAATTTTGTAACCTATTCAAAAGTTGAAAGTTGCTGATAGAGAGAGAGATTTCAATACAAGGAACTATTTTCTTTTTGGTATTTTGTTGGTCTTACTATTTTAACCTAGTTATCTTGGTTGATCAATTTGGTTTTCCATCAATGCCAAAGAGGGAGATTGTTGAAAATAGATTCATACAAGCATGATAAATCTATTCCAATCATTGTTTTGTCAATGATGTCAAACATGCTTTTTCCTAGTAAGACAATTGCTTATATGATTTAAGTACCTTCACTTGTTTGATAGATCAAGAGGATTTGATCAAAATAATGTAACAAAAGCACCTAGAGGAAAGGTTGAGTTATCATATGCAAAGGAGTAAAAGAATCAACTAAGAAAATGATATCATAGTACATTGATAATCTACTTAAGGTTACAAAAGTTGGCTACACTAAACAAGTTCAGAAGAACAAGTTAAACTAAGTTTGTCTACCAAGCTTGACAGAATGGATAGTAGGTGTCGAGAAAAGTTAGTGGAAGCCAAGAAAAAAATCATTTGGAGCCAAGTAAAAGTACATTTTAGTGAATGCCAAGAAAAATAGTGGATGCAAAGTAAATTCTAGTTGATGCAAAGCACCAATAAACTTTAGTTCATGTTGAGTGATTTTTTGATGGATGTCGAGCAACTCGGTATGTGTCAAGCATCAAAAGAAAGTTAATACCAAGTGCTAGTATTATCAAAAAGATTGTGAATTCAATGGATTCGAGCTAACAAGTTTTTTTTCTTGGATTGTGTGAACCAAGTGGAAGATAATATTGATGAGCTAGTGGCACAAAATTCATTGTAAATAATTTTGAGGCAAATTTAAAGAGGATTGAAGAAAAATTTTCTAGAAGTTATATGGAATTAAGGGTAGATTCATTGAATCATACCTAATCTATTCAAACCCTAAATTGGATGATGGAGAATGAATGCCAAAAGATCTTAATTCTCTATGTATAGGGATGGCTAGTCAAAAGCAAGGGTTGTGATGTGAAAGAACCTAAAGAAGACAAGGAGTCAAGGGGTATTACTTCATCAAGTGACCTAAGTGAAGAGTATGCATTGGCATGTTAAGCAAGAAGGCTTAAGGGTATAAATGCTTGAAGGGTGAACAAGCTATCAGTACTTAAATGTGTGAAAGCCAAGTAGAATGGAGGATTGAAACAAAAAAATTTAATCTACAAATGGAGTTTTAAGTTGTTATTAGTTCAAGCCTTACTATTACTCACTAATAATTGTATTAGTCTAGGGTAAATCCTTTGGATTAAGGTTGACCTAACAGTTATTTGTAAATCCTTTAATTGGTTGACATTCTAAGTGAATGGTATAAAGTCGTCTAAAAATGCTCACTCCTAACAGGATGATTGAAATCCTTTGATAGGGTCACATTTAACATTGTGTATTATAACCTTTAACAGGGTTGACCTTTTAGAGGGCATCACTTCAAAAGAGTGAAAAAGAGTACCATGTTACTAGTGGCTTTTTCCAAATTGGGTTTCTACATAAATAATTGTGTCAAATGTGTTACTAAATCTGTTATATTTCATGTTTACATTTCTACAAATTGATTTGACAATAACCTACAAAGTTTTAAGTAATTGCATAATCTTATGGATACATGCATGATGATAAATGTTTTATGGGTTCGCTAAGTAAAGAAAAGTTTTATTTATACATCTAAACCTTGAATAATTGATTCACCCCCCTCTTAGTTATTCTAAAGAATCCTAACAGTAACACCATGCTTCAAATCAACATTATGTCCAGACTCTAGAGGCTAGAACTTCATGATGCTCAAGTTGCCAATATTTATCATGGGAAAGGATCTACATTAAATTTTAGTGAGAGGATTTTATGATGTCATACCTAGGTTCACCATGCTCCAAAGACTGAAGAGGCTAGCAATTTTCTTATTCTCTTTAGAAATTCTAAAAGTTATGTAAAATATCACATTAACAAGTAGATACCTTCTAAACTGTAAAACATGATAATATTATACATTATAGGCATTCAAAATATACCAAAAGCATATACACAATTTAGTGATACAGTGACAAAGAGCCATGCACACCTAAAGAGCACAATTTATGATGCATAAGTCTGGATCTATGGCAAGTTTTAATGAAAGGATTTAATCATGCAATGCCTAAGTTCACCATGTTCCAAAGAGTAAGAGGAGGGCATTCTTCTTATTCTCTTCAGTAATTCTGAAATATATGTTAGATATCACAATTATAAGTAGATGTCTACTATACTCAAAAACATCATAATATCATACATTACAAGCATTTTGAATCCACCAAAAGCATATACTCAATACATAATAAATGAGCCATGCACACCTAAAGAGCACAAGTTACAGTGTGTAAACCTACAAAAAAGGTTAGCATGTCCAAATATGTGATTGGTTACATGGACACAATATAGACAATATGGAGCCTCCTATGGTTGTAGCATTTATACCAAATATCCCAATCCAAAACAATCTCTAATTTAAATCTCATACTCACCATGGGGAGAAATAATTGTTTTTACCCTAAATATGTTTGCATAGATTTTTTCTACGCAAAATTTATGTAGTTCTGCAAAATGAAAATTCCACATAAATATAATTCCAACCTATATATATTCGTAAGCTTTGACCAATAGGAATTTACCTCAAGGTCTTGTTATGTTGAGAGGTGTTCCTATACAGTCCAAGCACAGACCGAACAACAAACTCCCACCACCAAACAAACTTGCCAAGTAACAAAATGATGAGTACGATTTTATTTTTTCATTATGTACACAATTTGGTCAAAATTTCAACCAACTCGAGCATAAAAATCCTAATTTGATAAAAATTTCAACCAACTTGGGCATAAAAACCAAAAAAGAAGAAATTATAGGCCAATATGGCCTTTGGTTGAAAAATAAGAGGAAATGCACTAGTGCATAGATCTTAGGGTTTGATAAGATTCATTGAATATGTTAATGGTTTTGTCCTTCTTCTCCTTCCTGATAGTTCTAAAGACTTCTCTTTGAATCCTTTCCTTTGATCACTTAACAAATACAATTTGTGTGTTAAATACATTAGCTCATCAATTCTTATCATCCATGTATTTTGACCAATCCAAAAATTTAACTATGTTTTCCTCAAAACTTGATTCTTCACAAACTTTAAAATGTTGACACTCAATCATCATTGTATTCTTCTATTCAGTCAACACTAAGTAGCTCGGTCTCTACTATTTTGTCTCTCTTATCTTATGTTGGCTTGCTCGGTCTTCACTATGCTTAGTTGCTAGTACATTTTCCTTCTTTATCTTCCTTATTCATAACTAACACTTGGTTAATACTACTTTCTTGATTATCTCTTAAGTTCCTTAATATCTGCTTCATTGACCTAGTAAAACCCTCACTCAGTCAAGCTTAGTGTTTTACTTAACTTTGTGTCTTGTCTTCTACACATCAACTCAATTGTCTTCTTCACTTCATATAATGATTTAAAAAAATTTATCTTATCAAAGACTAATTGACCAAGTGCTCATAGTAATTCCAACAAACTTGCTCCTCTTTACTCAATAGTTCACTAGTTCATCTAGTTAACTCTATTTTCAAATCCTCTTCGTCAATCAACTGATATGACACTCTACAATGTTAAAAAATGTTGTACCAATTAGGTTTGACATCAATGCCAACATAACAATTATTCCAACTATAGTTTCCAACAATCTCCCTCTTTGGCATTAGTGGAAACACCTCTAGTTACCATGTAAATGCAAAAGACTTTCTCATGGTCTTCATTAATATCCTTAGTTTCATTATGATTCTCATCTTTAGTTTCATTCTAATTCACATCCATGCACTCCCCTAAACTTCTCCCTCTATGATACCAATTGTAATACCAAAAGTATCAACTCCCTTTTTGAAAACTCTTCTTGTAATTCATCTTCTTCGTCTTTCACTAGATGGATGCTAACTTCATAACATTTCTCTCTTTTATATCTATAGATATTCATGAATGGTAACTACAAACATCTTCTCTCTATTTGATTACACTGCCAAAGACATCATCCAATACATACATATCATCCTCTCTATGTCACTCTCTGACTAATATTGCCATAAGCACTCTCTCTGTCATGTTTGACTTGTAGCTTTGTTTACTCATACCTTTTTCTTCCTTTACACTACTTTAGGCAGCTCCTAAAGTGTGACCTCTTGCATTGATGTGTAAGATATTACGATCATAACATTTGATGTAATGTTTCATCTCATCTTAGCTTTCTTTAGATAGGGGAATGACCCCTAACTTACCTCTTAGATACTCAAATACATTCTTAGGTAATGCCTTAGTGAATATACCAACTGCCTACTCCTTTGTGTTCACATATTCCAATCTCACTTCTTTGTCTTTTAATAACCCTCTCAAGTAATGATACTTGATTGCAATGTGTTTTGCCTTTGTATGCATCATAGGATTCTTAGATATATTTATAGAATTTGTGTTATAAAAATATATCACTAAAGGTTGAGTAATCTCTTCCTTTATACCTTCAACAATTGCTTGATCAATACAATGTTTGAACAATTTACTATTGCAGCAACATACTCAGCATCTATTATGGATTGAGAAATACAATTTTGCTTCTTTCTTTTCTATGAAATCAATTTCTTTCCTAGAAAGATATCTCGTCCACTTGAACTCTTTTTGTCATCAATTTTTTCATCCCAATCAACATTTGTGTAAACTTCCAGCTCAAATTTTTCATTCTTCTTGTACCATAATCCATATTCTTTTGTTCCTTTTAGATATCTCAACATCCTTTTCACAACCATCATGTGATTCTCCTTCCAATTAGCAAAAAATCTTGCAAAAATACCAATGGCTAATGTAATGTTAGGTCTATTATGAACAACATATTGTAACTTTCCAATCATTGACTTGTACAATGTTTGATTCACTTCAATAGAATCATCATTATTTTTAATTTTATGTCCAGTCACCATAGGTGTTCCAACTAGTCTTGAATCTTCCATTCTAAAAATTTGCAATATCTTCTTGATATAGTTTGATTGCATAATGTAACTACCTCTTTTCATCTAATAAACTTGCAAACCAACAAATAATTTGATCTCTCCAAACATTGACATCTCAAATTCTTTATTTGCCTCATTAGAAAATGATTTACACAACACATCATGTCCTCCAAATATGATATCATCAACAAAAAATTTAGTTAGCAGTATCTTGTTCTCATATTCAATTTTCAAGTAAGAATTTCTATTGTCATTAGTTCTTGCAAAACCAATCTTCTCCAAATAAGTTTGTAACCTTTTGTACCATGCTCTAGGGGCTTGTTGCAAACCATATAATGCTTTGTGCCATTTTCATACCATGTTCCTCTTGTCAAGGTCAACAAATCCTTCAAGTTGTTCAATGTAGACTCCTTCCAAAATTCCATTCAAAAATGCAGATTTCACATCCATTTGATGTACTTTGACACCTTTGTAAAAAGAATATTCAAGAAAAGTTATTACTCCTTCCAAACTTGTAATTGTGGAAAATGTCCTCCAAATATGATATCATCAAAAAAAAATTTAATTATTAGTATATTGTTCTTAGATTCAATTTTCAAGTATGGATTTCTATTGTCATTAGTTCTTGCAAAACCAATTTTCATCAAATAAGTGTATAACCTTTCATACCATGCTCTAGGGGCTTGTTGCAAACCATATAGTTTGCATACCATGTTCCTCTTGTCAAGGTCAACAAATCCTTTAGATTGTTCAATGTAGACTCCTTCAAAGATTCCATTCAAAAATGTAGATTTCACATCCATTTGATGTACTTTGAAACCTTTGTAAGAAGAATATGCAAGAAAAGTTATTACTCCTTCCAACCTTGCAATTGGGGAAAATGTCTCTCCATAGTCAATTCCTTCCACTTGTGCATATCCCTAAAAAACTAGTTTTGATTTGTTTCTTGTGACTTCACCTTCTAATTAATTTTGTTTCTAAATACCCACTTTTTTTCAATCATATTATTTTCCTTTTACCTTGGTACCAATGTTCATGTCTTGTTCTTCTCTATTTTATCAATCTCTTCATTCATTATTTTAATCTAATTTTCATTTTTCAGTGCATCTTTAACTAATCTAGGCTTAAACTCACATAGTAAAAATGCATCTTTCTTCAACTTGTTTCTTGTCATGACTCGTGGATATTTATCACCAATGATATGATCTAGTGTATATTGTCTTCTTACATATTTTTCTAAGATAGGATTAGATATTCTTTCTTCTTGTAGTAATTCACTCAGTCCAACTTCCTCATCTTCTTCAACTATCTATGTCTGCAACTTGGCATTGTCTGTCTAGCATTCAGTTTCCTCTCTCTTACATTAAACTTCTTCTCTATGTGGCTCAACTCCTATAGCTTAATGCTCTATAGAGATTTTTTCTTGAACCTCAGCAATGCTTGATTGTTGATGCTTGACAACCACTTTCCCTAGTTCAGGTAATGTACCATATTCTCCGTCATAGATGTAGACAAAGTTTTTTGTAATCTTCAAGTTCTTTCTAGCATTCCTCTTCATTCAATTCATCAACTTTATCATTTGCACTTTCTACAATTTTTTTAGTGTTAGAACTCAAACACTTGCATGCCTTTCTTTTAGTGGAATATCCTAGAAATATACCTTTATTACTCTTTGCTTCATGTTTTCCTTTCCTTGCATCTTTCAATATCTAACATGTGTTTCCAAAGATTTTAAAATAATTAACATTAGGTGCATAGCCATACCAAAGTTCAAAAGGGGTTTTGTTTGTACATTTTTTACCTTGAACTTAGTTCAATGTATAAATAGAAGTACTTACTTCTATTAAGTTTATAACAGTGATAATCTACTAGTCTGAGAGTGCAGACTACACCTAGTCTTCTTCCTTTACTAGTATCATTTAAGGCTTTAAAGATATAACTTACACCTCTTGTGATGGGAAGCAATTTCTGAGATAGAATAATATTAACACCAACTTAACACATTGTGTTAGTTATTGTTTATTTTTAAACATCTTTACTAGTCACCAATTTCTAAGAGAGGAGTTTGAACTGACTTAGATAGGGTCATGTCCCTTTGAGGGACATGCCCTTTGGTCATGATATTAAAGGAGGGTGTTAATGTAGTTTGAGGACATGAAATAATTACAAGTCTGCTTCCTCAAGAAATAATACAAATTCGAGTTTATTGCAGAGATGATTAACTTTTAGTTTTGAATAAAAGTTGACAGCTCCCCCATACTTTAGATTATTAAGAAGTTCATTTTCAGCAACCAAGGATATTATACAAGTCTGAATTATTTATTATAGAATTTGCAGAAAACTTACATGGTATCAAAGCTTTGGTAGTTGAACCTAGGCTTTGTAAATTCAAGTAATCAGACCTTAAATATATCTAGCATCATTTTCCTATCTTTGATGGCATACACAATTAGACTCAAGGATAAGTTTGATGGAAAAGAACATTTTGATGCCTAGAAATCTAGAATCATGATGATTCTTGAAGAAAATGATGTAAAACAATTTTTTGATTCGACATCCAAATAATCTAATATTGAACCTCATAAAACTATATGGAGTAAAGGAAATAGAAAATTCATTCAGATCATATTAGATGGAGTAAAGAATAATATTGTACCTATGCTAACAAAAAATCAAACAACATTTGATATGATGAATACATTACTAAATACATATGAGGTCAACAATGCAACTAGAGTTCTCACATTGAAAAGGAAACTAAATCACATACAAATAAAGAAAGGAGAATCAATAAATTCTTACTTCCTAAGGGTTGCCAGCATAAGAGATGAATTGTCAAGTATAAGAACCATTATTAGTGACATGGAACTAACACTGATGGCTATAGATGGATTACCAAATTCATGGGAAACTTTTGCATAAGGAATAAGTGTCAGAGATAAACTTCCTAAATTCAACAGACTTAAGGGAGATTGTCTTCGAGAAGAATCTAGAAAATTATAGAAAGGAAGGAAACTGAAAACATAAGATGAAGAACTTCATGTTCTTAATGCAAACTCCCATAAGGGTAAGAAGAATCATTTCAAGAAGAAAAGGGGAAATAAAAAGAATGGAAAACCCAAGAAAGATCTATCCAAAATAAAGTGTTTTAGATGTGAAACATTTGGACACTATAGATCTAATTGTCCTGAGAATTCTAGTCAACAAGCGAACTGTACAAGTGTTAATAGGGAAGAAGATAAATATGATCCAAGAATAATGTATTGTATTAATCACTATCAAATGAAATCTCAAGTAAAGCATGGGTAATTGATAGAGGATCTTCTAGACATATAACAAGATACAAAGAAGCACTAGACTCTATATCAAAAAAGGTTAATGGAGAATTCACCATTGGTGATAACACATTCCATCGAAGGAATTGGAAATTTCACCTTCAAACTAAAATCATGAAACTCTCTTCTTCTCAAAGGAGTACTCTACGTACTAGGAATAAAAAGAAATATAATCTCAACTACAACACTTGAATATGATGCAAATAATATTTCTTTCATGGACGGTAAAGTAATAACCTAGGCAAAGAACTCCTCAATTAAGAAAGTGAAGTTGATTGGTTAGAGAAAAGGGTATTTGTATGAATTGAATTTAGAAACTAGTCAACCTATTCAAGCTTTAATTCAAGAAGCTATAGACATAAATGAAATATGGTACAGAAGGTTAGGACATCTAAATTTCAAAACCTTTTCAACTATTGAGAAGATGGTTACTAGTTTACAAACTAAATAAGGACCACTCAAGCATATGCAAAGGGTGACCTTTGAGTAAGAATACCAAAATTCCATTTCATGATAGCACTAGAAAAACAAATAATGTTTTGGAATTAATTCATTCAGATTTATGTGGACCTATGTTTGTTCCTTCTCTTGGAGGACTCTGGTACTATATATTGTTCATAGGACTCTAGGAAAACATGGATTTACTTCTTAAAATGCAAAGAATCAAAAGAAATCCTAAAGAGATTTAAAGAATTCAAAAAATTAATTGAAAACCTATCAAGACATAAAATTAAAACTCTTAGAATAGATAATGGAGGGGAATACATCTCAAATTTGTTTAAAAGGTTTTGTAAAGAAATAGGAACTAAGAGGGAGTACATTGTTCCATCTAATCGAAAACAAAATGGGGTAGCAGAAAGAAAGAATAGAACAATTATAGAAGCTGCTAGAGCTATGATATTTGATCAAAATCTAGAATATTATCTTTAGGCAAGAGCCTCTTGTACTACTGTCTCTATTCTTAATAGAAGCCCTCACTCTTACCTTAGAGATAAAACTCCTTAAGAAGTATTTACTAAGGTTAAACCTAATATAAGTCATCTTAGGATTTTTGGGTGCCCCATATATATCCATGTTCCAAAAGAAAAGAGAACCAATCTAGAACCCTCTGGGAGGAGAAGTATTGTTATAGGGTATAGTGAAACATCTAAAGCATATAGTATTTTTTTACCTAGATAGAAAAGTATTGAACTTAGTAGGGATGTAATTTTCAAAGAAGATCTAGCATTCAAAAGAGCCCTAAGTTCTGAAGAACCTTCTCCATTACCTAGTTCTAAAAGAAATACTGAGTCTGAGTCTCAGATGGAGAACATAGAAGAAATTGAAGATGAAATTCAAAATCTAAATCTTTGAGAAACTCAAAATTCAAAGAAAAGATGACTTTGGGCCATTAAAATAGTTGAGGAAGCACAAGACTTCATTGCACCTTCTAGAACAGTCTAAGAAAGCAAAAGACCTAAAAAAAATTCTAGTTATACAGAAAACATGAATGATTTATCCAAAACAAAACCAACCAATCCTTCAAAAGCTATTAAATATAGAGCTTGGAATGAAGCTATGATAGAAGAATACCAATCTATTATGAAGAATGATGTTTAGGAAATTGTTCCAAGACCTAAAGGAAAATCTATTGTTTCTTCCAAGTGGATATTTAAAATAAAGCATGTTGCTAAAGGTAGCATTGAGAAATATAAAGCTAGATTTGTAGCGAGAGGATTCTCTTAGAAAGAAGGGATTGATTATGAGAAATTTTTTCTCATGTTGCCCGATATACCTCCGTAAGAGTAGTCATAGCAATTACAACATCAAAGGGATGGAAAGTACATCAGATGGATGTACAAGTAGCATTCCTAAATGGAAAGATTATAGAAGAAGTATATTTGGAGAAACTTGAAGAATTTGAAACTCATGATCCTAACATTTTTGTTTGTAGGCTCAAGAAAGCTCTATGTGGGCTTAAGTAGGCTCTAAGGGCTTAGTATGAAAGAATTGATAAGTATCTCACTAGCTTAGGATTCTCCAAAAATGAAGCTGATCCAAATTTATATTATAAAAGAGATAAAGATGATATAATAATTTTGATATTGTATTTTGATGATTTACTAATAACAGGTGATGATCATCTCATAGATCAATACAAGAAAGATTTAATTAAAGAATTCAAGATGAAAGACTTGGGGCTCCTTCATTACTTCCTAGGACCAGAAGTACAACAGAATTGTGACAATTTTATACTTAATCAAGGGAAGTATGCATCAGATATTTTGAAGAGATTTGGATTATGGAATTGCAAGTCTATGTCTTCTCCAATGGACACTAATCTACATAAACTTAAAGAAGCAGCAACAAAATTTCCTTCTATAGATGCTACTCTCTATAGACAGATGATTGGGTCCCTTATGTACTTAGTAAATACAAGACCTAATATTTTCTATGTTGTTAATGCCTTAAGTAAGTTTATGTGTGAGCAAAACGAGATTCACCTAGTTGTAGTCAAACACATTATGAGATACTTACAAGGCATTCTTAATCTTGAGCTCAAATATGAGAAAGTTAATTTAGATTTATATGGATTCACTAACTCAGATCTGGGTGGAAGTGTTAAAGACATAAAAAATTACTTCAAGATGTTGTTTCAATTTAGGATCAGTTGTAATATCTTGGATATGCAGAAAGAAGTCTTCAATAGCTCAAAGTTCCACAGAAGCCAAATGCATTGTAGTAGCAATGGTCTCTTGAAAAATAGTTTGGATAAGGAAGTTACTTGTAGGATTATTTGGGCAAGCCATGAATCCTATGATTATTCATTGTGATAATTAGAGTTCCATCAATCTTTTGGTGAATCCAATTTTCCATGATAGGTCCAAGCATATCAAAATTCCATACCATTATGTAAGAGATATGGTAGATAGGAATACTGTAAAATTAGAATACATTTGCACTATAGATCAGATAGCATAAATTCTCACCAAACCTCTATCTAGAGCGAAGATAGATCACTTCAGGAAAAGACTTGGTATGGTTGAATTATAATCCATTTGCATTCTTTAAATTATTAATAAAATGAATTTATTGTCAAGCTATTGACTATTATGGGCTCCACCATTTGTATTCATTATTTAAGAGGTGACGATCTCTAAAATAATGAACACTTGTATAAAAGACATTATGAGAGATGACGGTCTCTTAGATAATGTACTAAATAGTAGAGTTCTACTATAAGATCTAGATGAGTTCAAGATCATATTGTGATGTAGACATTGCTATGTCTATAAGTCACAATTTGGATAAAGGAAGAATTTTATTATTCTCTAGGGTTTATCCTATGTTCTGGTAGATCTTAACTCAAGATCATGTTGTGATATAGGAATACAAATATCTATGAGTCAAAACTTGGATAAATGAAGAATTTAATTATTTTTTGGATTTATCCTGTATATTGTATTATATGCAATACTGACATCATAGTATAAGTGATGAGTCATATCACAAGATGGTTATATAACTTAGTATCATGTGTTCCATGATGCTACTTTCTCAAGAATATTCAAACAGATATAGAGTATTAATCTATTCTTATTCATCATAATTGATGATGCTAGATATGTAATCTCTCAGTATGATTATCAAGTTAAGAGGGAGTGTTAAGTTTATAATAGTGATAATCTACTAGTCTGAGAGTGCAGATTGCACCTAGTCTTCTTCCTTTACTAGTATCAGTTAAGGCTTTAAATATATAACTTGAACCTCCTGTGATGTCCAAAAATTTCTAAGATAGATTAATATTAACACCAACTTAATACATTGTGTTAGTTATTCTTTATTGTTAAACATGTTTACTAGTCTCTCTAATTTTTGGGAGAGGAGTTTGAGCTGACTTAGAGAGGGTTATGTCCCTTTGATGGACATGCCCTTTGGTCAAAATATTAAAGGAGGTTGTTATTGTAGTATGAGGATGCACAATAATTACAATTTTGTTCCCTTAAGCAATAATACCAATTTTAATTTATTGTAGAGATAAATAACATTCAGTTTAGAATAAAAGTTGACAACTCCTCCATACTTCAGATTATTAAGAAGTTCATTTTTAGCAACCACAAATATGATACAAGTCTGAATTATTTAGTACAGAATTTGCAAAAACTTTACAACTTCTTCCCTACAATACTTTTGTGAAAAATTATTCCTCATTACTAGTTTCCTTGCATAATCCATGATTGATCTATTCCTTTTTTCAACTATTCCATTCTGTGGTGGAGTCCTTGGTCCACTCATTTGTCTCTTGATTCCTTTATCTTTATGGAATATGTTGAACTCTTTTGATATGAATTCACCTCCTCTATCTAATCTCATTCACCTCAGACTCTTACTTGTTTCCTTTTGAAGTCTAGCCAAATACCCCTTAAACATTTGAAATGTGTCAAATTTTTCTTTAAGAAACATCACAGTCATCATTCTAGAGAAATCATCAACAAATAGATTGAAGTACTTGTCACCATAATAGCTTTGCACTCCAATAAGATCACATAAATCAATATGAACCAACTCCAAAATATCATCAAAAGAATAGGTCTTTCTCTTGAAAGTAGAGTTTTCCATTTTTCCCATTTGACATTGTTTGCACATCACTTTAAATCAAATTTTCTCAACCTTGATAATCCTCTTACTCTTTTCATCTTACTAATGCTTACCAAATTACCAAATTCTGCATGACATAGCCTCTTATGCCATAACCAAACATCTTCAAATTGTGTAAATAGACATGTATCTTCATATAGGTTTAGATAGAACAAGTGACCTCTTGTTTTCTCTCCACTTTCAATTAGTCTATAGTTGAAATTCAACTCAATAGTCTATATTGTTTAGTTGTGCCACACTTAACAATTTATATCTCAAACCATAAACCCAATATTCATTGTTACATATGATCTTGTTATTCAATATAATTGATCCTTTTCCTTTTACATAACATGGTTCGTCATTTCCAAACTTTACACTACTCCCATTATAATGTTATAGCTTTTCAATTCAAACTTACTTGTATCACCAATAATATGATATGAACAATCACTATCAACTATCCATCTATCATTCTTATTCACATATAAAATTAAAGAATTTTTCTCATCCTTGTTAGATTCATCTTTCATTGTAGCAACATAAATAACTTCATCATTCATCAGTATCACTATCAAAACCATCTTCTTCAGCAATGTTATAGGATTTCTTACATTTTTCTTTATAGTCTTTATTACCTCAGCTATCCTTTTTGTCTCTCCTTTCTCGGTACTCGGTGTCTTTATTTTCTTCTTTCTCATCTCTATCAGTACATCTTGCAGCAATATGACCAACTTGTTACGTATAAAACAAATAATAGGAATTTTACCTTTGTATTTTCCTTTTCCTCTTGGTAACCGTCTTGCAAATAATGCTTCAAGATCATCAAGATCACCATCTAATTCACTATCATTGTCCACATGCTTATTATTTTTCTTTCTTTTAGATCCATCAATAGTTATTTGAGACTTGAAAGAAAATTCAATAGTAGTAGGTGTACAGTTATCAAAATTTGACAATTCAAATGTAGCAAGCCTACCAATTAGACTATCCAAGGTCAGATCATTACTAGGTGTGCATCACAGTTCTTAAATTGCAAATACTCTAATTGCATAGATAGGAAGTAAAGTCCTCAATACCTTTCTTATCACTGTATCATCAAATATGTCTTCTCTAGCTCCTCTAATAGCATTCACAACCTCCTTGATTTGGCTGCAATATTGCACAACAACCTCACCTTCTTTCATTCTCATGTCATCAAACTTGCCTCTCAAACTTTCTTCTCTATGTATATGAGCAATGTTAGTATGCTAATAGAAACCAAATTTAAATAAAGCTTCTACAAACTAAACAAAATTCATAAACTTCAAGATAGACTAAGATGAGCTCTCAATTGAGAATATGAGCCATTAATGGACTCTCTCAATAAGAAGCTCTCTTGTTGAGTAGCTTTATCTAAATGGATAGGATGTATGCTCAATATGCTTCCAAAGGCTTCAATGGATGATTGTGGATTTTTGGTGTGGATAGATGGCTTTAGTATGGATTTGGCTCTCAAAATAGCATTATAACTTTACTTCATGGATTGTGTTCTTTTGCAAAGGGGAAGGATCCAATTTATAGGCAAGAGGCTTGAGGGTTTGAGGGCTAAGATGCAAGGATGGGAAAAAGCTTATGGAGGGCTCAGATTGCATGAGAGGAGAGCACATGGATTGTGCTTCCTTATAGCCAATCAAGGAGTGACACATGTCACATGGTGAGAGGATGGAGGAAAGGGGAAGGATGAGTCAACAAAGGAGGCTCAAGGGATAAAATCTTCATAAAGACCTTCATAATGACTTGTAAGAGCAATAAAAGGGCTTGTAAGAGTCATTTATGACCTAGTGGACTTCATAAAGTTTTATGGTTGAGATATTTTGAGGGTGATGAGAGCAAATTCGACTTGGACTTGATTAGGAAGGTTTTAAGCTTGCTTAGGCTTGTGCAAATGATTAGAGGATGGATTAGGATGGTTTAGGATTAGCTTAGGGATAGGCAAGTGGATGGCATTTAATGAGGGTGGGTGAAGGAGGAGATATTTGTTAACTTTGGCTTGGGTTAGTAAGTTTTAACTCATGTTTAGGGAATGTGGCAAGGTTAGGAGGGGATCAGGATTAGGTTTAAAGACATCTTTTAAAAGAGTCTAGACTTTGGATGAGGATAAAGACTTTCTAGAATAGTCTAGAATTTCCTAGGATGAGGATGAAGACTTTCTAGAAGAGTCTAGAACTTCTTAGGATGAGGATAAATTAGATTTTTGGGAAATAAATAAAGTTTTATTTATTTCAAGGGTTTGGGTTGAGGAGATATTTATTAAAACTTTTTTTTAATAAACATGAGGATTAATATTTAATCTTAATTAAATATTTTGAGTTGGGATTAGGGGTAGGAAATGATGGGATTAGCCTTTAATTAAAATTAAAGAAAGATTAGAAAATTTTGGAAGAGGTTAGTGGTCTCAAGGAAATTGGCCAAGTTTTGGGCAAAAAATAAATTTTTTATTTATTTTAGGATTTTTGGTCAATTTATTAATTAAATAATTAATAAATAAGGAAATAATGTTTAAATAAGATTTAAACATTTTTGGGAGGGATTCCTTAATTAAATATTTTTAATTAAGATAAAGGGATTTAATGGCATAAAAATTAATTAATTAATTAATTAAATAATTAATTAATAAATGATGATGTCATCAGAGATTTTTTTCAGAAAATAAAAATATTATTTTCTAAAGGATTTTTAGGTGTCTACATTTTGCCCCTCTTTGATGTGATGCCGCAAGTGGCATGGCATCAAAGATAAGAAAATAAGATGCCCAAGGCTAGAGCAGAAGAGGAGAGAATGGACTGTGAGATGCCCCCTCAAGAAGGCGGCGGGGAGAGAAAGCGAGGCTCGATGGCTTCTTGAAAAGTACAAGAATCTCGGATGAGCAAGGAAACTCAGATTTGCTAAGAGAAGGGGCTGAATTAGCTCGAACTCTCACTATGGGAGAATGATAAAGGAGAATCAGATGCACAAGAGGAAGCAAGCTTAAGACTTTAGGGAAGGTGGAGGATGAAGGAGCAGAGCGCTATAAAAAGGAATCTAGGATAGGGAGATGGATGAGGGGATTATAAAGCTGATGCAATAGGATTTCAAAGAGTCAAATTGGTGGAAGATGAGTTTCGGAGATCCCTAGGACTAGGATTGTGGATCTCGAAAGATGAGGCTTGGTGGATTGATTTGGATTGGTGGATCCCTAAAGCTAAGAGTGATGAGTGATTCAAAGAGATACTGATGCATCAGCTGGGGTAGGAGAGACGGATGCTGGATATGGATGGGGGATAACGGAGATGAAGGAAAACCATTGAAGCTTTTTGAGTGGGGGGATACTTCAAAGAGAAGTACCACCATGTAGTTGAGCACTAGATTTGCTATAGGACTATTGGTTAATTGCCAAGGTTACCAAGAACATCAAGGCCTTTTCACCAACCGTCCAAAGGACTGACAAACTAACTCAAAACACACACGCAAGGATTGCCCCAGCATCACACATGAATCCTAGAGGAAGCAGTGTGGAAACGACACTAGAGAACCCACAAGCAGAAAAGAAAAACAAATGAAAGACCTGATCAAGACCTTACGCTCTAATTGCCCCATTCGCAGCATACCATGATATGGAAGATCGTGGCAACCTTGAGGAGGGAACAAGGAGATTGCTTGGAAAAGATATTTCAAGACCCAATAGGGAAGAGTCCAAATCAAAAGAAAGCAAAAATCCAAAAGAGAACTGTTTGCCAACGAGATGGGTAGGACAAGGTGCTAACGGACCAATATCAGACATGAGGAAAGCTATATCCTACAAGGACCTATCGGAGAGCACCGAAGCTGGTGGATTTGGATGAGTGATGCGTCTGGCAAGCTGAACTAAGAAAGATAACACTTTGGTGACAGGAAATCTAGCTAAAGGATGCATTGGAATAGCTAACCAAGGGTTGTGCGATGGGTGCAAGATGCTGATCAAAGAGGAACTGGCACAAAAGCTGGATAGATACAATGGTGCTAAGCTAAAGAGGATGTACAAGCTAACGGACCAAGATATTTACAAGCAGGCTAATCAAGATATGGTACAAGCTAATGGACCAATGATAGGTATGATACAGATGG
Source organism: Cupressus sempervirens (assembly GCA_028749045.1). Classification (NCBI taxonomy): domain Eukaryota; kingdom Viridiplantae; phylum Streptophyta; class Pinopsida; order Cupressales; family Cupressaceae; genus Cupressus; species Cupressus sempervirens. The sequence goes on along the minus strand of CM053784.1, from coordinate 766,681,782 downwards.
ATAAAAACCTCAGGATGAGAGGATAGCGGGATGGCTCAAGTTGGTGCAAGAGGCAGAAGCTAAGGATGAGGTGATAGCGAAAGATATGGATTTGGCAAGATGCATCCAATGATGATGATGGGGACAATGCTAAGGTTGGTGGTAGCTGAATGGATAGATGGCGCCAGAGTGAATGGCTAATGAGAGGATGACATTGGATTTGCATGAGGATAGCCTAGAGCGGGATACCAATGACAAGGGAGGATCAACAAGACAAGATCTCCAAGGAATATAGTTCCCCCAATTAGAAGATGACATGCGGAAGGAGGTCTTACAATGGATGTGATAGGATTGAAGCTAGGATGGAAAAGCTGAAGGCGCTAGGGAGATGGATGATAACTAGGATGATGGGGTGAGGTTGCAGAAGATAAGTGGATAGTGATAGATAAAAGCTGGAGGATGAAAGATAGGTGGATAGTGATAGATAAAAGCTGGAGGATGAAAGATAGGTGGATAAATTGGAAGATGGAGCTGGATGGCAAGATGTGACTAAAAGCATGAGGATGATAGGCTAAGCTGGGGATGGCTAGATTACGCATTATGCTTGTTTGCCAAGTTTTCATCATGGTATTTGTCCAAGGCGCTTGAATTGCCAAGTTTTCACCAGTGGACGCTTTTTTTTTTATTTTAAATTTTTGAATTTTTGACTTTTGGACTTAGCTGGAATGATTTTGGCTTTCTTCAGCTATTTTGGCTTTTTTGGGATTTTTCACTAGCTGTTGGAATGTTCAATTTTGTTGTCGGATGTGTGATTTATGCAATAGATCGGATTGGATGGGATTAATGGTAGGAGATGGAGGGATGAAAATGCTGGAAAGGAGCATGAGATGGGGATGCTTGCAAGAGCAACATTGGCACATGTTGGAACGGGTGTGAAAAGAGCATATGGGGGATAGATGGTAGATGCGGGCGTGATGGAGGATTTGTGGAAGCGTGCTTGGGGATATAGGCACCCAAGATGGAGTTAGGAGATGGGGGACATGAGTCACTAGATGGGAGATTAGCAATGGTGGATGCCATTATGCATTGGGTTTCAACTTTTTTCTTGGGGATCCACATGGTTTTGGATTTTCTTTTCATAGGCTTTTGCATTGTTTTGCATTCTTTGATTGGATTTTGCCTTTTTGGAGTATGTCTTTTAGAATAGACATATGATTGCCTAGGATGTGGATTTTTAGCTTTATGCATTTTGAAGTTGGCATTTACATTGTTGTGGTAAACTTTGGGAAGATGGTTACGAGAAGCTTTGTGAGATGGAGAGGATATGAAAGAGCATGTAGGGGGATGATGATGGATGATGTGCCCTGATATGTGCCTTTTTGATCTTGCCTAAGAATGGATGGAATAGGATTTTTATAATGGCTAATAGGAGGATGGAGGATGGCAGATTTTGGGACATAGGGACCCAAAATGGATTTAGCGGATGAAGGGGGGATATGGTAGGTTGTTTTGGGTTGCAAAGATGGTGGAGGGGGGATGACATAAGATTTCTTGAAGGAGTGATGGGAGGCTGGCATGGTGGGCTTGGAGATAGGCTTGGTTTGGGGGTGTGGTGTATCAACACCTTTAGATGGTGAGCCTTTGGATACATATCCAAGACCATGAAATCCTAGATTTTTTTGTGCAATACTAGGCTCTCTGATTCCTTGCTCTTGTGGTCCTAAACCTTGACCTTGATAATGCCATCGATTGAGCATTTGAACAAGCTGAGGAAACTTTTTGCTTGCAGAAAATGGTAGAAGTGATTTATTAGGTGTATTGCAATGGGGAGATATTGTTCTTAATTCTTCTGCTAAGAGAGGGCCACCGTGGATGAATGTAAGTGAACCAAGAGGGTAGATTATAGATGGTGGAATAGCTTGGATAGGTGGTAAGATGGAAGCATGGAGCGAGGGAGATGGAAGGATAGGATCTTGATCTAGCTGGTGGGATGACAAGATATCTTGTAGTGGAGGAGATATGGCTTGAGGTTTTGGAGATGGAGGAGATGGTGACTGCACTATGGATGGAAGACATGGTACGATGATATCTTCATTTATCCTTTGGGGGATGTCAACATGCTTTTGGGCAGGATCTTGATAGGATTGGTTTGGAGTGGATGGTGCGATAGGAGGTGAAGGGATGGATTCTTCAAAGGTAGCAGATGGATAGATGGGAGATTCAGTAGTGGAGATGGGTGAGTAGAAGATGGATGCATAAGGGTTATTACGAGAGATTTGGGAAATGCTTGGAGGCGATGTGGATAGGATTTGGAGGGATTTTATAGGTGGTGGGATTTTGATGCTTGCGGGAAGTGGAAGGATTTTAAGCAGTTTGATGGATGGTATGGGGATGATAGCTATGGGAGATGGAGGTGATATTATAGATGGGGAAGCTTCATCACTGACTACTTCACATGGTTGGATTAGATGAAATGGCTTATCGACTGTTGGAGGCAACTTTTCTTGTATTTCCTCTAGGAGATTCCTTGGAGACTCGTGTGGCGAAGGTGGAGGTGGATTGACAGGAATAGCTAGTGTGATGGGGGTGAAAGATTGGAAGCTTGGTTGATGGGGTGATGGAGGGGAAGCTGGAATATCAGATGGCATGACTAGATAGTTTGGAATAACTCTTGGATTTTGGGGGATGCTTGGGGGAATGTTTCTAAGGCTTTCAATATACCCGTCATAGTCAACAAGATTTTCATCATCATTGGAATAGGAGGTGGCGGGAGCAAGGACAATGCGACCAAAAATATCATGATAGGATTGGTACTTCATGCTTTGATGATGAGTTTGATGGGGATGGGGTCTTGCATATGGATGAACACGGAAGCTCATGGTTGGATTTGGATTAAGCATAGGTTTTGGATTGGCTGATGAAAGATTTCCTAGGGAGAGTCAAAGCTGTATGACAGACCTAAGGAGGATTGGCTGGAGATTTTTGGCTTTCTTGTGGATGGAAGACTTCAAGGGCATGCTGTCAAAAAGTGAGAGTTTTTCTTTCCTATGCATTGGATTGGTGGAGATTGTGTCAACCTAAGAATAGACTAATGATCCTATGGGCATGACACAAGATTGATCACTTGTGGATCCCAACCTTTAGCTCAAGGTGATGAGGGATGCAAGTGACAAAACTAGATTACCCTAGACAATGCTCTGTCAAAGGGATAACCTTGGTGAGATTGGTTGATTGGTAGGATAGATTGATTGGATAGCAAATTTTGGCAAAGTGACAACAACTCTTTAAAGGCTTGGGTGATTTTGGATTGGGTTGCTAGCTGGCTGGGGGGATGATTTGGATGGACTTTGGATTTGGGATTGTTCTAAGGCAAAGAACTAGATAGATTCGGTTGCATTGGGGGAGCTTGGATGATTTTCTGATAAGGCAGTGACTACGCTAAGTATGCCTTGAGTTGGGAGATTTCTGCTTTTCTGAGATTTTGACCAAAGTTGGCAAACATTCATTCAAAAGCTATGAACAAACAAGCAAACAAAATTTTGGAGCAAGCACGTCAAACACACAAACATCCTAGGAAGCTTTCTATAAGGATGAAATTTGGTTTAGCTAGGGAGTCCTCGATATACGCAAGGTGCGTGAGGCCCAAATCCGTAGATGAAACCAAAAAGATGTCACACAGTCGAGAGGAGCGGTAACCCACTTCTCCTCTTTCACTTCTCAAGGGTATAAAGTTCCTTGAGGCTTAGCCCGAGTGACAAAATTTTGATCCCAAGAGAGGTGTCTTTGGATTCACCTCCCGATCTTTATACTCCGCCGGAACGCTGGAGTTGAGGTCATCCCAAGGGGTGATGAAATCCCCAAGCAGGCCTCCTAAAAAGTGTAAAACAAGACCACATACATGATCTTGGGCTTTAAAAGACACGCGTTCATTCCAATTGATGATTTAAATTTTGTAAGCTATGATTGAAGACACTTGTGATTATGGCATACAATGTTCATTCCAATTTGACAGCGTCATTAGCATAATGAAAGTCGAGAGATCGTCAACATAAGAAATGCGAGCGTCATTGAAAATGCATCAAAACCATGCAATGTTCATTGATTTCTAGGCATTCAAGATTGAGTGTGAGTTTATTTTAAGACCAAAACAAAGATGTGTGAGATTCGATTTCAAGCGCGCGCCCGGAAGCCCTCCACGTCAAGATTTGTCCAATTTTTATGCCCAAATGAAGTGTTAGCGAGATTAATGCGCATTCAAGGAATTTTTTAACTTAGAAAAACCACTAAAAACCCAAGTGAGTGGAGTTTGATTTGCGAGGAGCACTTAACACCCTCTTAGGTGGACCCATCCCCATAGATGGCATTGAGATTGCAACCAATGGTTAAATTGATGGGTGATTAAAGAGGGTGAGTCCAACTACAAACTTACTCAAAGCGTCTTTATTAGTTTTTATAACTTAGAAGATTTCAAAAATGTGGATTGTTTTTATGCTCCAATTGATGATTATTTGATCTATGACATTCAAGATTGGATTTTTTTTTTTAATCATGCATTCATAAAAAAAAAAACTTGATTTTAATCCATGGCACTCAAGAGTGATTTTAGCAACATGCATTCAAAGACAAGTGATTAAACATTCAAGTTTTTTTCCTTTGAGCATTCAAGATTGAGATTTTGTGTGTTGTTTTAAGAACTTTGAAGTGCTTTGTTTTAACCTTAGATCATTCAAGATTGTTTTGAACTCAAAAGTGAAAATGACTCTTTGGACTTTGCTTTTCATTCAAGATTTTGTGTTCTAGTTTGCATGTTTTAAGCCCAAAAATGATATTCCTACATTGTTTTGATGCATGAAAAACCTAAGAAACATTCAAGATTTTGCAATAAGACATTTGTTTGGAACAAATAACAAAGCTTTTAGGACAATTTTTGGCAACCATTTAGGACTCTTAGTTTTCATGAGATTTTTTAAAAGAACATTAGTGTGCACTTAGTGTTGATTTTGAACCTTTTGAAATGGAAACTTGAAGTTCTTTTTAAATTCCCAAAAATGAAGTGTTCCTAATTTTGCATGAATGCATCTAAAACCTTGATGTTGCAAGGATGCAAATGATTAGATTGGTTTAGTTTCACTTGTTAAAAGATTTTTTCTTTTTTGCAAATTTTTAATTTTTCAATGGATTTAAGTATGATTTGGGGGTTCATTTTAAGCACTAAAAAGAAGTGTGTATGATTTTTCTTCCTTAAAAAAAAAATGGCCAAGATCTCCCACAAGAAGAAGAAGAAGTAGATGGAATAAGAAGAATATAGACAAGAAGAGGAAGAAGAATTCCAAGTGCTTTGTCCACCTATAAGCTTGAAAAATCTGCAAATACTATGAGATAGACTATGAGTTCCTTTGTCTTCTTCATGCTCATGTGGACCTACAAAACCAATTTATACAATCCTACCAATCACAAAAACAAGCAAAATTAGCCAAAATCAGCAAATGACATACAGAACTTGACTAAAAAAGCTAATGAAGATGACCCATGCGGGGTCCCACCGGGCGTGCCAAAATGTATATGAGCAATGTTAGTATGCTAATAGAAACCAAATTTAAATAAAGCTTCTACAAACTAAACAAAATTGATAAACTTCAAGATATACTAAGATGAGCTCTCAATTGAGAATATGAGCCATTAATGGACTCTCTCAATAAGAAGCTCTCTTGTTGAGTAGCTTTATCTAAATGGATAGGATGTATGCTCAATATGCTTCCAAAGGCTTCAATGGATGATTGTGGATTTTTGGTGTGGATAGATGGCTTTAGTATGGATTTGGCTCTCAAAATAGCATTATAACTTTACTTCATGGATTGTGTTCTTTCGCAAAGGGGAAGGATCCAATTTATAGGCAAGACGCTTGAGGGTTTGACGGCTAAGATGCAAGGATGGGAAAAAGCTTATGGAGGGCTCAGATTGCATGAGAGGAGAGCACATGGATTGTGCTTCCTTATAGCCAATCAAGGAGTGACACATGTCACATGGTGAGAGGATGGAGGAAAGGGGAAGGATGAGTCAACAAAGGAGGCTCAAGGGATAAAATCTTCATAAAGACCCTCATAATGACTTGTAAGAGCAATAAAAGGGCTTGTAAGAGTCATTTATGACCTAGTGGACTTCATAAAGTTTTATGGTTGAGATATTTTGAGAGTGATGAGAGAAAATTTGACTTGGACTTGATTAGGAAAGTTTTAAGCTTGCTTAGGCTTGTGCAAATGATTAGAGGATGGATTAGGATGGTTTAGGATTAGCTTAGGGATAGGCAAGTGGATGGCATTTAATGAGGGTGGGTGAAGGAGGAGATATTTGTTAACTTTGGCTTGGGTTAGTAAGTTTTAACTCATGTTTAGGGAATGTGACAAGGTTAGGAGGGGATCAGGATTAGGTTTAAAGACATCTTCTAAAAGAGTCTAGACTTTGGATGAGGATAAAGACTTTCTAGAATAGTCTAGAATTTCCTAGGATGAGGATGAAGACTTTCTAGAAGAGTCTAGAACTTCTTAGGATGAGGATAAATTAGATTTTTAGGAAATAAATAAAGTTTTATTTATTTCAAGGGTTTGGGTTGAGGAGATATTTATTAAAACTTTTTTTTAATAAACATGAGGATTAATATTTAATCTTAATTAAATATTTTGAGTTGGGATTAGGGGTAGGAAATGATGGGATTAGCCTTTAATTAAAATTAAAGAAAGATTAGAAAATTTTGGAAGAGGTTAGTGGTCTCAAGGAAATTGGCCAAGTTTTGGGCAAAAAATAAATTTTTTATTTATTTTAGGATTTTTGGTCAATTTATTAATTAAATAATTAATAAATAAATAAATAATGTTTAAATAAGATTTAAACATTTTTGGGAGGGATTCCTTAATTAAATATTTTTAATTAAGATAAAGGGATTTAATGGCATAAAAATTAATTAATTAATTAATTAAATAATTAATTAATAAATGATGATGTCATCAGAGATTTTTTTCAGAAAATAAAAATATTATTTTCTAAAGGATTTTTAGGTGTCTACACTCTAGACCTTAACACATTTTTTCTCCTCCATGGATTTGTGCCAAATTATCCCACATTTTCTTTCTAGTAGATCAATCCTTTACATCATAAAATTCAATATAACTTGGGGATGATGTCAAATCTATCATCATTTGATTGTGCTCATCCTTCTCCTTCATTTGTTCAACAATCATGGGTCTAGGTACTTGAATATAATCATTGTCTAAATAGTATAGTATAGAATCTCCAACTCCAGATAGATGCAATCTCATCAGTCATTTCCATGTAGGGAAGTTATCTTTGTTCAGCTTAGGTAAATCTCTCTTGTACATCTTGATCTTCAACTTAAGCTCCTTCAAAATTTCCTTACAAGCACAAAAGCTCTAATATAAATTGTTGGAATATTCAAAATAACTAAGAGAGAGGGTGAATCAGTTATCCTCAGGTCCATATGTACCAATTCAAATTTTAACAACTTCAAACAACTTATTCAAACTCATAAAATTTATGGACCAAGATATCAACTTATCAAAAACTTAACTTATTCATACATCACTATCTCTTTCTTCAATATATGTCAACTAACAAAAATAAAACAATAGTAAATGGTATGCTTCACAAAACAAAATACACACATTTATTGCACCAAGATTTAATTTGGAAACCCAACTTGGAAAAAACCACCAAGTAACATGCTACCACTTTTCATTATTCTAAAGTGAGCTTAGTTAAGAGCCAACCATGTTAAAGGTTAAAAAACACACTATTAGGTGTGACTTGATTAGAGGATTTAATCACCCTATTAGGAGTGGCCTAGTTAGAAGACTTTGGATCATTACATTAAAATTTAACCTTGATTAAAGGATTTACAAATCACTATTAGGTCAACCTTGATTAAAGGATTTTTACAGTTATAATAGTTAGAAAGTAATAGTTAGGTTTTATCTGTCAAAATAGAAATCATTTTGCAAATTCAGATCTCCATTCAGCTCAATTGCTAGTTCATTGACTAGACTTCATTATACTCTCCATCTCTAATCTACTTGGTATTCCTTCAAGCAATCATACTTCACCAATCACCTCACTTTTCTTTTTCTACTGAGCTCTTCAAACATTCTTAACAAAATCACCAATCAACAATGAACCAACCTTAATAAAAATCCCTTATGCCTCCTTAAATAGATAGTTATGATATTTTTCTACTTAAAAACCATCATAGATCTTGAGGTTTGATCAGACTCATTGAATCTATCCTTCATTTTGTCCTTCTCCTTTCTTGATATTTCTAGAAACTTCTCTTTGAATCCTTGCCTTTGATCACTTAACAAACTTGATTTGTGCATTAAATATGTCAGTTCATAAATCCTTATCATCCAAGATTTTGACCAATCCAAAAATTCAACTATGTTAGCCTCAAAACTTGATTCTTCACAAACTATAAACTATTGACACTCATTCATCACTATGTTCTTCTTCCCAATCAACACTGGGTAGCTCGGTCTCTATTGTTCTATCTTTCTTGGCTTACACTGGATCGCTCAACCGCTACTACATTTTCCTTCTTTATCTTTCTCAACCATAACTAATGCTTGGCTAATACTACTTTCTCGGCTATATCTTAATTTCCTTGATCTTTTGCTTCATTGACCTAGTTAAATTGTTTTCGATCAGGTTGTGTTTTAATCAACTTATTATCTTCTCTTCTACACATCAAATCAATTGTCTTCTTTACTTCATATAATGATTAAACAACACATTTCTTGTCAAAGAGTAGCTGATAAAATTCCCATTTTGATTCCAACACACTTTCTCCTCTTTACTTGACAATTCACTAGTTCATCTAGTTAATGCTCTTTTCAAATCCTCTTCATCAATCAACCAATATGGTCTCTGCACTGTTAGCAAATGTTTTACTAGTAAGGTTTAAAATCAATGACAATAGAAAAAATTGTTCGAATTATAGTTTCCAAAAAAAATGCAGAAAGGTGATAAAGGAGAAGACAACATAAGGATAGATAAAAGATATTAACATAGAAGCAATTCAATGAGAAAGAAGATGAAGCTTAATGCTCATGTCAAAGGCAAGTTGGGATCCATTGCTCCTCTTGATTAGAAGTAGGATGGAAGAATTTTCATCAATATAGTGCATTACATGGATAAACATTACAACCAAATTGGTGTTTGGAGGCTACTACTCAAGGGAAGAAGCCAATATGGTAAGGTAGGTGTTTGTCATCAATTACAAAGGGGAAAATGTGTTGTCATGGATGTCAACATGTCTATTATGCAATGTGATCATAAGAACAAAATGTTTAGAGACATGGTGAAGAATGGTTATTAAGGATGGGAATCATGCACCTCTAAAATGTTTTACATCTTTGTCATCAACTACAGAGGGGGAAATGTGTTGTCATGGATGTCAACATGTCTATTATGCAATGTAATCATAAGAACAAAATGTTCAAAGACATGGTGAAGAATGGTTATTAAGGATGAGGAATCATGCACCTCTGAAATGTTTTAGATCTTTTTTGCATGATTCATGTCAATCTCATGTGTTGACATGATGATTTGATCAAGTTATGGAATCATAGATGGTGACTGGCTACTTTATAGTTTATCAATGAAACAAATTTGTTTTTGGTTTTGTGCATGTATTCATTATTAGATCTTTGATCAAATAGTTTGGAATATGATTAGGACATGATGATGTGTCTATCATTCAAAGGTTTCATATTTTAAAGTTTATCAAGGTATTTACAAGTGTTACAGATAAAGGTTGATACTATTCTTGAGATTTAGCATAAAATTCTAATGGATTTGATTGCTTGTTTGGTCTTCATGATGCCTAAGGGTGTTCTTGGATAATGTATCTAATGAGTTTATATTTGAAATTGATCTAGGCAATCAATTTTGCAAGGTTTTCATACTTATAGGAGGTGTTCTTGAGTTCTTGGCCGATGTATCTAGAAATTTGATAAAATATTTTTGGGGTGATCACTAGAATATTTCATGGTAATTATTATGATCACAATATAGTTATGAAGGATCCAAGATTCTTTGATTAATTTCATTCATCTTTGCACAAAGAGTTACAATTTTGAAAGTTATCTCTATCTCACCCAATTCTTGGTAAAGAATGATGAATTAGGGGAAATTTTGTGTGTTGTGCAAGTGAAGGATGTATGACAGATGTCAGGCATTATTTGAATAAATAAAGTGAAGGTTGAATTTATCTTTTGAAGGTGACAAAGAGAATTGTGATGAGGGATCTAATTATTTTGAGTTGGATCAACCTAGGCATATGTAGATGTTATAATAATTAAACTGATATATTTCTGGATTTGATTGTGTAAAGATTTTTACCATCAACGTTTCGAATCACACCAAGTGATCCATCATCAGGATGAAGAGAGCAAGAGATGTCAAACAGAATGGGTTGCAGAAGTAGACAAACTCAAAGATATAGGGACAAAGGGAGGGGGATTGCACGCACACCAAAAAAGTCAAATGGGGAGAAGGTAGGAAAGAAGACCCTAAGAGATAGACACCCAATCAACAGGGGAACAAGTAAAAGAGAAGTGAAAAGGAAACTAAAGAAATAGCCAGATGTAGGGTATGTGGCAAAAAATGCACGTCCCCACTAAGAACAAAAAACAAAAAAACAAAAATAAGAGTCAAAAGTGAATGAAAATGAAAATAAATTACTAAAAAATAAGTTAGAAATACGTATAACACAGCAAAGACCACCCACACGAACAAACTGCTAGATAAATGTATAAATGAACAACCACCTAAAGAACAGACCACATAAAAATTAGAAATAAAATTAAAAATACCAATAAAAATAAAAATACAAATAAATAATGCCTCAAGTCAACTTTCTTCTCCTTTGAGGGGGTCATCTACGAGCAAGTTGATGGTGTAGCCATGGGTTCCCCTCTCTCCCTTGTTATTGCCAATCTTTATATGGAACATTTTGAAGAGTTAGCCCTCTGTTCTTTCCCTCTTAAGCCTAGGTGGTGGAAGCGATATGTTGATGACACTAACATGTGTTGGCCCCATGGCTTGGATAAATTAGAGGAGTTCCACCAACACATCAACAACATAGCACCTTGTATCTCCTTTACCAAAGAGGTGGAATCTAAAAATCAGTTGCCTTTCCTTGATGTTCTTCTCATCAGGAAACCTGATGGTACCCTTGGTCGTCAAGTGTTTAGAAAGGCCATGCACACAGACTCTTACATCCACTCTTCCTCCCACCACCATCCCAACCAAAAATTTGGCATTCTTAAGACTCTTGCTCTGAGAGCATATAGAATTTGTGATGAGGACCACTTAAGCCTTGAACTCAACCACCTTCGACATGTCTTTACGCTTAATGGTTACTCTCATAGACATATATCCAGAGCTTTCAACCAAGCCCAGTCCCTCCACCTTTCCTCGTGTGAAACCTCCCCTCGCCCTCCAGGCATGTTTGCCTCTCTCCCCTTTGTGGAAGGCATTTCGCAAAAAATCTCCAAGATCTTGACCAAAAAAGGTCTGCGAATTGCTTTCAAACCCTTATCCAAGCTTAGAAACCTTGTCCCGCCTTCAAAAGACTCTAGAGAGGCGTATTCTAACTCAGGAGTCTACAAAGTAGTTTTCTCTTGTGGGACACCGTATATTGGTGAAACGGGTCGCGCTTTCCATACTAGGATCAAAGAGCACGTTGCAGACATTAGGCATGATAGGGTTTGCAAATCAGCCTTAGCTGAGCATTCTTTCTCCACCAAGCATCACATCTGTTTGGAAAACACGCAAATCCTAGCCAAGGAGGACAACTATTTCAAAAGGAAGCTTAAAGAAGCCATTGAAATCAACAACCACCCCATTAACCTTAACCGTGATGATGGTTGGACCCTCAACCCCTCGTGGCAGCCAATGTTAACCTCTAGGTGCAGAGACCATCATTGCGAGTAGTATCCTCTCTCCCCGCCCTCTCTCCCATCTTGTTTGGTCGCTCTTGCTCCACCGGTTGGGTTTCCTTCTTTCCCTCGATTGCCTCTTTTCTTTGTTTCTAGTAGCTGGCCTCCTTGCTTCTAGGGTTAGATTGCTATTGCGGGTGTGTGTTGGTGTGTGTGTACATGTGTTAAATTCAACACATGCACACACAAGCATTGGTCATTCAGCTGGTGCTTTGTTTTTAGTTATTTGGTTGGTTTTTTGAAATACTTGTTTGTTCAGTTTGTCATTTGCGCAATCCATTTTTATTAACGATTTCTTTTTTAACGTGTGTGTGTGCTTCGGTATATATATATACTTACATATTTTTATTTTTATTTTTATTTTTCTTTTTTCATTAGTTTTTTTTTTTTTTTTTTTTCCTCGTATTAGGTGTATATATTCTTTATATTTTTTCATAATTTGCTCGTTGATGTGTTTGTATCTGGTTGATGCACCATTTGCATAGTTATATATAAATATAAATAATACTATATATATATTTGTTTGTTTACATCAATATAGATTTTTTCCCTCCGCTGGCCCATATCTGCCCACATCTAATTCTCATCCATGTTTATGTATTTGTGTCGATACATATATCGAGTCTTAAATAACACGCACACACGCGCATAACATTATATATATATATATATATATATATATATATATATATAATATATATATATATATATATATATATATATATATATATATATGACACACACATACACTCATTATATACTATATTTGCATGTGTTCTACCCAACACGTTATATTTATTCATGTTTTTGTCTTCAGACTTGTTTATTCCTATTCATATTTTCAATTTCTTTATTTTATTTTATTATCATTATTTATTTGTATTTTTATTTTTATTGGTATTTTTAATTTTATTTCTAATTTTTATGTGGTCTGTTCTTTAGGTGGTTGTTCATTTATACATTTATCTAGCAGTTTGTTCGTGTGGGTGGTCTTTGCTGTGTTATACGTATTTCTAACTTATTTTTTAGTAATTTATTTTCATTTTCATTCACTTTTGACTCTTATTTTTGTTTTTTTGTTTTTTGTTCTTAGTGGGGACGTGCATTTTTTGCCACATACCCTACATCTGGCTATTTCTTTAGTTTCCTTTTCACTTCTCTTTTACTTGTTCCCCTGTTGATTGGGTGTCTATCTCTTAGGGTCTTCTTTCCTACCTTCTCCCCATTTGACTTTTTTGGTGTGCGTGCAATCCCCCTCCCTTTGTCCCTATATCTTTGAGTTTGTCTACTTCTGCAACCCATTCTGTTTGACATCTCTTGCTCTCTTCATCCTGATGATGGATCACTTGGTGTGATTCGAAACGTTGATGGTAAAAATCTTTACACAATCAAATCCAGAAATATATCAGTTTAATTGCTATGGATTGTGGAAATTTAATCTCTTTAATGTTATAATAAGTTCATAAATATTTAGATTGTAGCCTAATTTGTTGTTGTAATATAGTGAGTCTTTCATAGGGTCGTATCTCTTCATGTAAATGAGTACTGATCTCTAGGAAAGTGTCCATGGTTGCATGTGCATTCCCCATTTATAATTAGCATATACTTTTTTAAAAAAATTAGTCTTATGTGGGTTCAAGCCCAACCATGGTTTCCACACTAATAGTTGTTTTCATGATGAAATTATTTGTGTTGTGTGGTCTAGTCTGGTCTTGTTGTGATTGATTTTTTTATTTTTTTTACATGGTTAATTCATCACAAGTTAGTAATAAGGATTTCGGTGCATAAGTGTTTAAAGGTTCAAAGGTTTGAGGAGTTAGAATTTTTGAAGCAATTGATTCACCCCTCCAACCCATCTCTAAATTATTTTTTCTTTTTCCTAAGCTTCATTCATATAATACAAATACATATAACAATGCATAGAATGAAATAATTATGTGTATTTGTTTTAAATGTGCAAGAATGAATGATGTATGAGATCATTTTAAAAAAAGATTATCTTTTTATTATTCTCAATGATGCATCTAAATTTGATAAATCCATAACTAAATGCTTAAAATATAATAGTTTATTTCATGAAAGTCATACCTAAACTCCAAATCAGAATTTGAAATGTGTTGAGTTCAATTCACCAAAATGTATTGTAGAAAGAGGGAAACAAAGAAAAAAAGGTGGATAACTCCTCATTTTCCAATCTACACAATTAGAAGGAAGATGTTCCAATAGGCTCATAAAAGGTCCTAAGGAATAAATAGGAAAAAGATCCTTTGATAAGTTTGTAAATTGTGAAAATGAAGGAAATTGAATATGATAATGCAATATAGGAGACTAAATAGGAAAATATAGAAAAATAAGGAAATGGAGTTCAATATAAAATAATAGATAACCTAAAATGACTTGAAATAGAAACCACACAATAGACCTAATTAGTGGTACAAATCCAAGCTAAAAATGTTGGGTATGAAACATTTTGAATGACTTGTATCGAGGTATAAAACATTCCAAACGATGTGTACCCTATGTTTTAGGATAAAATTTGGAGGGTTATTCCAACATATTGTGATCTTTTTGTAGAAGTTTGGATAGTTGTGCCACTTATTCTTGCACATAGAAAAGTTGGAAATAAAGGTTGTCAAAAGGGGTTTTCCTTGGTCAGCCTCCTATTGGACATCAACCTTAAAAATGAAATGAACTTTCTAAAGAGCACAAGATTTCACTGAGGGGGTGGACGGGTTAGGGGGGGTAGTGAATCTGTATTACAAGAAATTCACCAAAAACTTTTATCCAAACAATTAACTTCAAATGATAAAATGAATAATTTTGCATAGAAGATATTAACACAATGATTTACGTGGAAACCCAATGAGGGAGAAAACCACAAAAAATAAATTATTTTTATATAAACTTTGATCTTTTATAATGTTTTGTAGCCTATGACCTCTATGTTTATGAGCACTAACTCACTACAAGGTCCAACTCCCACACTTCACATGCACCAACCTAATGGACCCCCATTGCTTGTCTTCAGAGCACCAACTCACTACACACAAACTTTTTTTCCACCTTGCCAATGTTGCTTACCGAAATGATGATGGATGCTTTTATTGCACACTATTCCTTTTTGTAAGAATTTTCCTTAGGGAAAAATTCACCCAAGACCAAGGAACTCAAGCACAAGCACAATAGTAGGCCAAAAGAGTATGATCAGAATGACGATATGATATTTATTCAACGTATAAAAGTACACTAGGAGTACCTATATATAAAGGCCTCTAGAATGCTTCTAGAATGTCTAGGATTCAGCAACATGATAAGTCGTACAACCAGGCACATGTCCACCAATTTGGATTATCCTCCATTAAGCACAGGAGTAAGTGTGATGATGAGAAAATAAGCCTACAAAGGTGTAGCATGCAAAATTATGTTGTAGACACCATGTGCTAAATTAGGAGTGTGAATAATTGTGTTGTCTACATGACAACTTAGTTAATTATGCAAAATCCAGTGTTGTAGACACCATGTGTTGAATTAGAGTTGCTTACTCCAATGTTGTCAACATGACAACTCATACGAGTACGCAAACTCCTAAGTGTCCCACCTAATAAATAATAAAATAATGCATTGACCTAAGTAAACTTAAGTAAAGTGGAATAAGTAAATACTTATTTACACCAACACCCCCCCCCCCCCCCTTAAGTACAACTTAGGGGAATGCACTTGAGCTTATGAAAGTTAAGATGAAATGCAAGATGGGTCCTGACTATTAGGCCATATTAGGTACCCATGTACATAATGAAATTCAAACTCTCATAAAGTGGAGAAAGAGGGAAAACCTCATGGGAAAAACCCTCCTCCAAAAAGAGAGATGAAAAAATAAGATGCATTGATGGATGGAGTAATCGAGACCCCCCTATTACGACATACATCAAGTATATAAAAAAGAGAAGTCTAAGAAGAACAAAACCCCATAAGAGGAAACCCCCCCCCCCCCCCCTCCATAAAAGAGAGAAGAAAGGAGGCAAGGTAGTCCCCACCCCAAATGAAGAATTTCATTCAGTGATAGCTGCTCCAATGTAGAAGCTAATCCATGACTACTAAATAATGTTCCTCCCCTTTGGAAGAAACAATATTATAGGTACATATAAGATGCTTCCCCTATGTGTAGAAAGAATCTCGATGATCAATGATGCCTCTGAAACCTGCTCAATTATCCATATGTCAATATTGACTGTCACCCCTTCCAATGTTGCTGAAAAGAATACTGTCAGATCTAGCAAGGATGGATGTAGAACCTGTCCCAAAGAACCAATTATCTCTCCGAATGATAAGGAGACCTCCTGCAACTATTGTACATAAGGATCCATAATCATATCAACTTGTGAAGATTGATCATGTAGAGAATGGACATGAGGGCCAAAGTGAGCCCTCGCAACAACTAAAGAAGGATTGTCATCATCAAAGAGAAGATGTATATCATCAATGATGTCTCCCAAATCTGTGATGTATGACTCCACAAACAAACTTGAAATATCTGCTATGTAGTCATCTTCTGATGTTGGAGCTAGAAGACTAGGCATACCCTATTGTGTTGGACCTATCATTGTGGCTACATATGCATGTGGAATATGCTAATGATGTAACCTCTCCCTGCATCTGTCAATAGGATCCCACATATCTAAGTCTGTTGAATCACTATTGCTGGTGCCACTATCAGTTTCCACTGTGTATGAAGTGTGGAGAGGACTGGAAGATAAGCTAGGTGAACTTTCCTCAAAGTGAACATTCCTCTCTATAAAAATCTCATGTGTCTCAGGATTCATAAGTCTGTATGCCTTAACACTATCTTCATATCCAATGAAATTATAAGGCCTAGGTGGTGGTGCCTTGCATCCCCTAGAAGATGTGTTTTCCCATGCTGGACAACCAAAGACTCTAAATTGTTTCACAATTGGTTTTCTACTGCACCATGCCTCAAAAGGAGTCTTTCCATCTAAGGCATTATGAAGAGATCTATTAAGTATGTGATTGGCAGTACTTATAGGTTTGACTTCAAGTATAGGATCTAGAGACTTGGCTTGTATCATGCAACTTGCCATAGACTTAAGAGTTTGTATCCTTAGTGCTGCAACATCTATCTTGTGCAGACTGAATGCTAGTGGATTCTGAAGATCAATACCCTCAAGTTTTTAAAATTCTTTAAGTCTTGTGTTCACACATCTACTTTCATCGTCCATATGAATAACTTTGATGGCTTTCCTTGATTTCTTTTCAACATGAGTCTTGAAGGCTAGAAATGTGTCCAACACTTCATTCTTGTGATGAAGAAAGTAGACCCATGTGTAGCATGAAAAGTCATCAATGAAAGTGAGTATATAGTGACCCTAGCTAACTGATGTCATTGCAAAAGGACCTACTAGTACCATGTGAACCAACTAAAGAACAACCGGTGCTCTTGAAGAATTCCATTTAGTAAAATTCTCATCTAGATGCATATCCACTAAACATGTTGAACATTCACCCTTAGAAAATTTGATTGTAGGTAGACCTTTGACCATATTTTGTGAGCAAAGTTGATGAAGATAGTGAAAGGCAAGATGACCATATTGCTCATCCCTTAATTTGATTTGTGGATGAGATTGAGTCAACAAGGCATGTGAAGGAGACTTAGGCACAAAGTGGGAGAAAGAATTCAACCATGTGTCATGATTTAATTTTCCCACCACAACCAATGAATCATCTTTTAGAGTGTGCACCATTATTGAATCTAGAAGGAACTCAACTTTATTTCCATCTCCAAGGTGAGTGATTTGGTAAATTGAGAGGAGATTTGAGCTTAGGTTAGGAACATAGAGAACGTCTTTGAATTCCCCATTTTCCATCTCCACATGTCCTTTCCCTTCAACTTCCAATTTTGTATTATCTCCTACAAATATTTGCAATACCTTAGACTACTTCAATGAAGAAAAGTCTTCTTTTGAAGAACCCATATGATATGAGGCACCTGAGTCAAGAATCCATTCCACTAAAGAACTTGAGTTTGTCATAAGTGCTTAGCCTTTGCCCTTTGAATTTGAAGATGAAGATCCCTTCTTTGTATAAGCATTAGGTAGTGGAACATTATGTTTCTTTATGATGTTTTTTAATTCATCAATCTTTTTATGATAACACTCATATTCATCATGACCCAACTTCTTGCAATAGACACACTTTTTCTTCTCCTTATTATTGTCCCCATTCTTGTTTGAATTTGAGGAAGAATTTCCTTGTTGATTTGATTGCAGTGTTGTCTTTTCTATATCCTCTTGTGTGTTATTTTTCCACTTCTTCTTCTTGCCCTTTCCTTTATTTGAAGATTGACTAGCTAAATTATGAGAACCCTCATTATTTCCCACCAATGTCTTTGACTTGGACAAATTGAGAATCCCCATTGATTTCAACTTTTGTTCTTCTTCATCTAACAGTTGAACATAACAATCAAAAGAGAGTTTCTGATAAGCAACCCCTAATGTAGTCTTTGTGGTGTTATAAGAAGAAATAAATTTGGAGTACTTAGATGGAAACTTATTATGAATGAGATAGATTAACCTATCATCTTTAATAGGACTCCCACAATCATCAAGCTTCATTCTTAATTCATTCACCTTTATGATAAAGTCTTGTATAGAATCAAATGTCTTTGGATCTAAGGAGACAAGCTCATCTTCAATTTTGTAAACATCCTCCTCAGACACTTTACCATATAGTTTTTTGAGGGTATCCCAAGCTTCCTTGAATGTATGAGACTTTTGGATATAATAGATGATCTTGTCTTCAACCCCCAAACAAATATTACCTAGGGCTTTCCTATCTACAAATTCCCAAGCATAAATTTCACTTCTAGATACTTGATCACCTATTGGTTTAGGAAGGGTACCATCTACATATTGAGAAACTTCATTATGCATTAAGTGACACCACATTTTAATATACCATGTAGCATAGTTATGTGGTGTTAATTTTGGAAACTTGGAATTTTTTATGATGCAAGAAATGAAAGAAAACAATAGGAAAAGAGGAACACAACACCAAGAAACACCCCCCCTTCACTCAATCAAGAAACCCTCCAAAAATGATGTTTTTGGCACTTTATATGTAGTGCATTTACAATGGCCACTTTCCAATTTTGGCCTTATTGTACTTCTAATTTTTCCTTTTACAACCTCCTCATGGAGTTCAAAATTGGAACATTACAATGTATCTCAGATATACAACAATTCTAAAGTTATATCAAAGCATTACAATGCAGAAAAGGATCTATTTTTGACAGTGATAGTTTTGTCCACAAAAACCTATAATCTAATTATAGATCTAGAAAGAAGATAAAAAATGACACACTTTAAAAAAAAATAGAACCTATTATCGAGTCCAGATGAGCCCATACAAAATAATTGAAGTTATAAAATGGAAGATTACAGTCACCAAAAGATTCAATTTCTGACAAATTCGTGCACCAAAACTAGAAAAGAACTACACCATTAAAAAATTTAGGAAAATCTAGCCAAAATAAAAAAAATTGCACCTGATTTGGAGCCCGGATGACTGAGTTATGGTCTTCCAAAGTCAGACTGTTAAATCAAAAATGAATCTGGAGAGGGGTTGGATCAGCAAAAGATGAGGTTAAATTTGACAGTCAAATGGTCATCATAGTAGTTTGAATTTTCCTCTTGATCATGGTCAAATAGTCATCAAATTTAAGTTAGCAAACTACTGACGTCAACAAAAACTCGGGTCCCTTGTTGATATGGCAGTAATGTCAAGATGACATTAGTTGTACAAAAAAGTACAGATTGTATGGCTACTTACAAGGATGCCACATTACATACAGACAAGATGACATGTTAGTCTATCCATGTAGATGCCTACATGTATGTGTGCTGATGTGGAGGTCAGCTTCAGCTGACGTGGAGTTTCTCTGCATAGCGAGGAGCTGGCCATTTGGGCTAAGGCCACGTGTCCACTTATGATTAGAGACTACATCATCAAAGAAATGATGTGCCAGGAAATACAGACGTTGCTAAAAAAATGGAGTCCTACTGCAAAGACTAGAGATCAGAGACGTCGCTAACAAAATATTTTGAAATGTCATGGTTCCAGTGCAAATGTCGCCGATAGGAGGTTTAACGCACTGAGGGGTATTCAAATGCCAAAAACTTTAATGCAGCCAAAAATTTGTAAGAAATAGTGTTAGGAGTAGTGTCTTTAGTCCTACATGTATGGGGAATACTTACTACGGGCTGAATATATGTGAAAACCTACAAGCAATAAACTAGCAAAAAGCTTGTTGATTTCTTGGTAAGACACTGCTTGTTCGTCGGTAGATGTTATTGGGGCTTGGTCAGGTGGCCCAGAAATGTGAGCAAGCTTAGCTAAAATTAATGTGATCGAGAAATGAGCAATGCCGCAAAATATTAAAGGAATATTTCGCAAATGTTTCATGCAGGGGCCAAGGTGTCACTGCTCGGTTCCTACAAAAAAATTCTCTGCAAGCCCTATTGGGCGAATTTTTTTTTTGGAAATTTCCAAAAATTTGAAAATATTTGTAAACAAAAAATAATTGTACAGATTTAATAGATCATACCAGGTTTGCAAATTGAGGCCTTTGGATGTTGGTTTGCAAAACAAATTTGCCTCAAAATCAACTTTGGCCCAATATATGCAAATTTATAGCTGATTTTCACCGAATTGACATTTTGGACATAATGGTGAGGTTCACTTTGGCTCTAGATGCTCCTAATTTCTACAGATTCTTTGGATCTAGGTCAAGGTGCTGAAGCAAGAATGGTCTCAAATAGCTATGCCAAGAGAATCTTCCTCAGCCCTGATACCATGTAAGAATTTGCCTTCAGGAAAAATTCACCCAAGACCAAGGAACTCAAGCACAAGCACAACAGTAGACAAAAAGAGTATGATCAAAATGATGATATGATATCCATTCAATTTATAAAAGTACATTGGGAGTGCCTATATATAAAGGCCTTTGGAATGCTTCTAGAATGCCTAGGACTCAGCAACATGATAAGTCATACAACTAGGCACATGTCCACCAGGTGTGGATTATCCTCCATTAAGCACAAGAGTAAGTGCAATGATGAGAGGATAAGCCTAAAAAGGTGTATTATGCAAAATTAAGTTGTAAAAACCATGTGCTAAATTAGGAGTGCGAATAATTGTGTTGTCTACATGACAAATTAGTTAATTATGCAAACTCTAGTGTTGTAGACACCATGTGTTGAATTAGAGTTGCTTACTCTGGTGTTGTCACCATGACAACTCATAAGAGTACGCAAAATCCTAAGTGTCTCACCTAAGAAATAATAAAATAATGCATTGACCTAAGTAAACTTAAGTACAAAGTGTAATAACTAAATACTAATTTACACCAACACTTTTCTTAAATTTGTATAGATCCTTTAACATCAATACACACCCTTTGAAATTTTTTCTTCTTAAATTCAACCTCTTGTATGTACTTCTCAAATTCTTAATTTATATTTATATTCATTTCTCTTTCTCTATATAAATATTTCTTCTTATCTCTTTTCTTTGATATCCATATACTGTTCAATTTTTATATTATTTATTTAAATCCTAGGATTTGTATTTCTTTCTTTTACTTCCCATATTCTCTACACAACTCACTAGCCTCTTTCTTATTCAATCTTCACTTTCTTATAATTCTTATTTTTCACACACTTTACACTTACTCTTTTATTCATCTATCTATTGCATACTCTTCCTTTTCTTTTCAAATGTATCTTTATGGTATTCCTTTATACTCATATTTTCTCATTTACTTTTCACTTCACTTATCACTCTTTTTTGGAAAAAGAATTTAATTACTTATATTGTGCACACAAGTGGATGTGACTTTTTAGATTTAAAAGTCACAATATTTAGTTGCATTAATTCATTTATTAATTAATAAATTATCCTTATCTTTTGTTTGATTCTTATTAAAATAAACTTCAATAGCTATCCTTATGTGTTGATGATTAATTTCTCTTGTTCACAATATTTTTGCCACCATATAAACACTAGCTTTCTTCTCTTGTTGGGCCTTCATTTTAATCGCAACCCAGTCAATTAATGAATAAATTTGTCCTTGCTTAAAATTGTTGATACCTTTTTCCAAACATGATAATCTTCCACATTTGAAGTAGACACTAAAATAATGTATGTCTATCCTTGAGTTGTTTCCCAATGAAGATCAAATTTTGGTGGTCTAGGTGAATGCCCTCTTTGTCCTAGATCTTGGCCTTAATGTTGTTGATGGTGTTAGAGCTCTCCACTTCAAGTGGAATTGTCTTACTAGTTAGGGTTGTAAGATATTGAAAGTTTTGAATTGAATAGTCTATGAAATAATGAAACCATCTATTAGGGCATCAATTTAAACCAATATGTCACAATCAAACAACATGAATCCAAATCCATTAGATAGAGATGGCATAGTTGTGTCATTTGTTCATAGTTTACTACTACTACAGTAAATTTAAGATATATAGTCTATATTTTACCATTACTGTGTCTCCTAGCATACCTTTTGCTACCTATAGTCAATAAATTATTTGGAAAGAATCTACTCCCAAAAGACCACCACATCTAGCTCACAAGGAAGGGTTCAACCATGAATCCCTACTAGACTAATTGTAAGATGTGTTGAGGTATTACACTCTCCCATCCCTATTGTTTTTGTGTATCAGTGACTTATCCAATCACATACCCATGCCTCACTATAAAAATCATCATGTAATCAAAACCATTTTTTTATATAGGAAAGCATTTTTCTATGTAAATTCATGGTTAGTTTCTAGGAATTTTTTGGGGCTCAATTTAGACTATACCAAAAATTATATATCATGGCTCTTGTATGCAAACTCTTTGATTATTTGAATGCACTTAACTAAATTTCTTAAGTACAAGAAGGAGATGTCTTATTTATCATGTCCCTAAGGTTGGTATATGCCAATATCATCAACTTAACATTTACAACATTTAGGCTTGAAGGGGGAAGAATTACTTTTAAAAAATCCTCAAAACACTTCATATGTAGGTTGGTTTACAATAGTAGGAAAATGGAAAAGTCCATGTATCATATCTATAATTTAAATAACATATATCATTTTTCTATGATGGATTTCCTTGATGATATTATACATAGACATTATAATACATTATTCTATCCAATGTATTCATTCAC
The DNA here is from genome assembly GCA_028749045.1 of Cupressus sempervirens. Lineage (NCBI taxonomy): Eukaryota > Viridiplantae > Streptophyta > Pinopsida > Cupressales > Cupressaceae > Cupressus > Cupressus sempervirens. Next base: position 766,658,559 of record CM053784.1, on the reverse strand, counting down.
TAACTTTATATACTTTTATTAACTCATTCTTATTAATACTTGGTTCTTGTTATATCATCCTTATTTAGCCTCTAGGACTATCTCTATTTCATGGCACTATCATGCCCCATTGCTTATCCTACATGCTTTCCAAATGTTGCTACATTGCTACATTGTTACATATTTACTATGCTTATGCAATTATTTTTTAGTTATCCTACATTTTTCACAATGATTAGTGTGTTTACATGCACATTCTTTATAATTACATTTATTATGACAATTTCATTACATGTTTTTTAATATATATTTGGTTATTGATTCACTTGAATTCTTGATAAACTTATATAATCCTTATTAGACTATAGGTATTGATCTCATTTTTGTTTTGACAAGGCAATGACAAAACACTTAAGCCATTACTTAATAGAACTTTGTTTGTGTCGAGTAAGTAGTGTATGTCGAGAAATATGTGTCGAGAAGATGGTATGTGTCAAGTCACTAAAGTGCCAAGCAAGACATATGTACTGAGTGATTCATATACCAAGTAAAATAGTGGATTCTAAGTCATTCAAGAGCCGAGTTCCAGCATTAAAAAAATTGTGAATGTTGAGCATCAGAGATTTCAAGAGTCGAGTAAATAGTTTTTGGCATAGTTGTTTGTAATGGCATAAACTCCTATGCAAACTATTTTTGGGCTGACTTAAGGATTGTTTTACAATTCTAAAAGATATATAAGAAGATATATTGAGAATCCCTATGTAGTACATGCAACCAATTAGATTACGAGATGTTCTAAGTAGAAAAATGGGTGAATCATAATCATTGATTCCTACCCAAGCCTAGCTCACCTAAGTCTTCTTAAGGAGGGAAAATCCTAAAGAGATTGTATTTGTGGATGAGAAGAGAAGAGCAAATGCTAAGTGTAGAGAGAACATTCACGGTGACTAAGGAGCTTGTGAGAGAGGAATGAATTGAAAAATTAGTTAGAGAGAATAGAGTAGAGAAGTTAAAGGATAGAAGAGATACATATGATTAGAAGGATCAAGTACACATCAGGAAAGAGGAGATCTGATATCTAGTAGAGAGGTGCTAACCGAAGGATCAAGGTTGAAACATTCTAATAGGTGAATCAGTGAAAATCTCTTAACTGAGTAGTCCTAATAGGCTTTTGTAAATCCTTTAACAGAGTGCTTGTTTTTTTGCAAGAGGACAGTGTTTGTTTTATTGCAAGTTTAAGTCCTCTAACAAGGTACACTGTTAGCAAGGTGTTGAAATCCTTTAACAAGGTAAGATTTAACAGTCTTTGTAAGCCTTTAACAAGGCAAACCTTTCATAGGGTAGATCATAGTTAATGATCAAACAATTGTAACCTTTATTGGATACACTTTACAACTACAATAGTGAAGATTTGTAGGTATCATTCCCACCCCAATTTTACCTTCTTATTGGAGGGTTTCTAGGTAAAAAAACTATTGTGTTATGTGTTATTTGTTTCATACTATGGATGAACATGTGTAACTAGCTATTTTGATTTACATGATAAATTGTGAGATGGATGTGTGGTGAATGTTTTATGGTTAAATTTTTGAAGTGTTGATAAACACCCCCCCCCCCCTCCTAGATTTTACTTTCTCATTGTTAATTCCAACACTAGGGTCCTCTTCACTTCATGATTTCACCATATGTAGGCAAACCCATTTTCAAGGTGATTATTACCCATTTTTAAATCATGTATGCTTCCAATATGTCAATATAGATTTACATGTTTATTATTATTATGTGATTTCCATGGTTATCCTATATCTTATACAATAATTGGTGTCCTTGCATGTTGTATTTTAAATACCCACTCTCTGATTTTCACATGATTTTTATTATGACAATGACATTGCATGCTTCCATTCCCTTTTCAATAATCTATTCTTACATACTTATTGAATCACTTAATTTACTTTTTTGTCATGCATCATTTTTCTATCCAATTTTGTGCAACTAATAAATATAACTAATTAGAGGGGGTCATATACCATTTCTACCACTCTTGTTATATAGATTTCAAATTTTGACTTGTGTTATATAGAAGTCACCACCATACCTATACGAATATTCACCTACACACTGACAATCAAGTAGAGATCTTATACATTCTACAATGAATGGAATCACATCGTTGTATAAGATATGCATATCATAATTTCTCTATAAATCAATTGGAATCACATGGTTCTGTCATAAATATCAAATTGTATTATTTTAATAAACAAAGTATTTTTCTTATAATATATAAGAAATATTTCTAAACCTTCTTGCCATATGTGTGTATGTTTTTTAGTATAGAACTAGAACTTTATGTTGTTTGTGACTATTTCACTTTTTACATGTTGCATGCTATTTTACTACTACATGCATTCTATTGGTTTTTTTTCCATGCTAGGAGCTTGATGCATTATATAGAAATGTTGGGTGGATTCAAATGTATACCTATAAAGTTGTCACTGTAATGGTAAAATTCAATGAGATAATTTTTTTATTAAGTTATTCAACATGTTAGCATTCATTTTTAGTAATAGTTTGCATTGATTTCAAAATCAACTATGGTGAGAAATGACAAGTCTAAATCTAGACATCTTAATAGAAAGAAATACTATTCAATGTGTAAAACCCATTTCAGGTTCATGCAACCTTTTTCAATATGAATAATTATTTATCTTTCATGGGTTGTTTTAATATTCATGATGGGTATATGTGTCATTATTATCAGCAATATTATGAAATTTGAACTGATATGAAATTTTATAATTGAGACCAACTACATTTAGATTCTAAAGTGTCCTCTCTATTTGTTTCCTTTCAAATATATTTAAGGATCTATCAAGGATAAGGGTTAATTTAATATGTAACTTAACCTATTGAAAATTATATTGAATCTTCAAGAGAAATAATAGTAGAAAATGTATACACTTATGACAGATATTCTAATTACAAGTATGCTTCAATTCTCTTATTATCAATGAAATATGATTTGATGTTTTAGATTAAGGTAAAAATAGGTTTTGAAGGGACCCAAAACCCTTAAGAGAAAAACAAAAGATATTCAAATAAGCAAAGCCAGGTTATACAAGGACCTAAAACCTGTAGTATGAAAGTTACAAAACCAAGTTTTATAGGGACCTGAAACCACAAAAAAAGACTAGTAAATGAAACTGGGTTTTACAAGGACTTGGAACCTAGAGTTTAAACAAAAAGAACAAAAACCAGTTAAGAAACCCAAACCAGAGACCGGTTACCAGAACCACCACTAGTAGCTATTGCAACTCCTTGATCATTTTCACCACCTCCTTTCCCACCTCCATAGTGTTCTAGATAATGTCAATAGCAGACCCCCCATTTGCCTCAGTTGCCTTCTTCCTTGAACTATGTCTTGTTCTTTTGCTTGGCTCACCAGGAGACATGATTTCCTCATTATTTCTCTTACCTAAGCTATTAGTAGCCACACAGATGCTTGAAGTGACCTGTTCCATCTTATTATCACTCTCTCTAATCAAAAGACAAAGCTCATGTCCATATTCCTTTAACTTCTCTAGGGTATTGCCAACCTGAACTTTCAGCTAAATGATCTTAGCCCGGTCAGTTTCCTGGTCTTGTTGCATCTTTCCCATTTTATTTTTTAGATTCGTTAACTCATTGTACATCCAAGAATCACCTTGGAGAAAGGAGTCTACCTTGAGCTTGGCAGTGTGAAGGAAAGAAAGCGTTGCAACCTTACCAGTTGAGTCATCCTTCTCCTTCCCCGTATCTTCCTCCACACATGTAGCACCCTTACTAATGAGGTCATCCTTCTCCTTCCCCATATCTTCCTCCAAATTTTCTTCCCTAGCTTTTTGGGGTTGCTCACTCTGATTTTTTATCCTCTTCTCCAACATTTTCCAACCCTATATTTTTGTCATAACTTTCCTTAGCCTTATCCTTTCCAGGCTCACCTTTGCTACCAGGGTAACCCTTTAGGTTTGAACAAAAGTCCCCCATATCCATATTCTCCTCATTCTCCAAATTCATTTTGTCATTTTTGTCTAAATTCTTAGACTCGGTAATTTCCTCAACATTTTTCTGAGGTATGTCCTACTTTAGACTCTTCTTTTTCACACTTACCCCTTCATCTACCTTACTCTCCCTTGAATAGGTTTCACTAAAAAAACCTCTCTTTTTCTCAAAGGGTAGGGAAGATACAATGGCCTTATTCTTACAGTAATTCTCAATTAAAAGGATTAGTCCTTCATGTAAAATTGGACAAGAATCTTTTTTCCTATGGGCTTGAAGGCTTTGAAGCAAGGGGAACCTCAGATAAAATGGAAAAGAGATCCCTATCCTTATACAGAAAATGATTTAGAAACACAAAATAAAATTTATGAACTCTTTTTGCCCTACCATCTAAAATGAAGTACTCATGGATGCAAGAGAGAATGTCCTACCAAATAACTTTTATTTGACTCAGCTCATAAAAGTTGCCATTTTTCTCCAATTTTTTTTTCCTCCTCTTCAGTCTTTGAAAATTTCTTGAATGTAGCATTAGAGATACTAGTTTCCTTGTTGAACTTTATGCCCTCCTTAGGAAGCCTCGTGACTTTGGCTATGAAATCTTCAATCACCATGATCTAATGTTGGTAGCAAAAAAATTTGAGATTTGAGATTTCTTTGTAGAGAAACTAATGAGGAAGCTCAATCTAAAAAATATTGGTTTATAAATAGCAAAGACACTGATGAAAATTGTGGTAAGAAGGTTAGGGATAGAGGAAGAGAGTCGAAATATCAAAGAAGAGAAATGTCAAAAGTTTTGGAAGATAAGTCTAACTCAGACAGAAACCAAGTATTGGAAATATGAGGTAGGATAGGTTACTGAGAGGGCAAGGGTGAATCAAGAACCAATAAACTTAATCTTATTTCACCAATTAATCCTTCATATAATATTCTAATCTAATTGCATGCATGAAAGAATGAAAGAAAATAAACATTCATAGCAATTTAACACAAGATATGGTGATCCAAAAACCTTCCAAATAGAAAGTAAAACTGGGGTGGGGATGATACCCACAAGCTTTAGTACTATAGTATAAAGTTAACCTATTAAAGTTTACAATTGATCACTTATGATGATCTGCCATGTTAGGAGCAATAAGGACTGTGAGGTCCACCTTGTGAAAGGATTTACAAAACATACAATGAACTATGCACTCAATTAAGAGATTTACATAAGACTGTTAAGTCTACTTTGTTAAGGGATTTAACTGATACACCTATTAGGATCAACTAGTAGTTGATCTCTAATCTACAACTTTGATTTGCTGGTTGAGATTCCTTAAATATTAATGATCACCTTATTGATCTTTGTTGTCCCTTATACAACTTGTAGCCTTCTTAATTTGCACTTCTTCTCATCATATATTCTTCACATACATTCTTGGATATGATACAATACATTTCATATATACCAATCCAAATCATAACTTACTGAAGTCGGCCACAATACAAGTTTCACCAAAATCCACAAAGTTGGTCCAATTACTGCAGCTTGAGTTCTAAAGACAAACTCAGTAATGTTTAGATACTCAGCAACCACTATCAACACTCATCATTGTGTGGCACTCGGTTGATTAAGAGGCTCAATTCATACTAATCACTTCCAAGTAGCTTGAACTCGGTGAACACTATGAAACTCAGCATATACTAAATCACTCAATTGACACTCTGTGGCTCGGTCAACAATAGATTTGCATCACTAACACTGCAAGCTCGATAGACACTAGGGACATGGTTAACACTGTGTAACCTGGTTGACACTATGGATCTTGGTTAACACTAGAGTTTTTGTCAGTTGCACTAAACAACTTAGTAGATACTACTATACTTGGCATGAGCTGTACAGAGGTTTTGAAGCTCAATAGCAACTGAGAAACTTGGTAGCAACTGTAAAATGACTAAGTGTGAGTCACTAATAGAAAAATTGATCTTAATATCAACAATCTCCCCCTTTGGCATTAGTGACAAAAATACTTATCATCCCAAAAACTAAATACTCAAAGCATTCTTTTATCACCATTCTATTTCTACAACTCGGTTAACATACTCCATTTTTTAGATTTTTTTTTTTAATTTCTTTTGTAAAAGATGTTTTCTACTTATCTCTTCATGTATCTTGTATAATACTATACTGCTCCTCATACATAAACCTTATATATCTGGAGTACTGCTCCCCCATACATATATTGTTTACATGTATACACACACACACACACACACACACACACACACACACACACACACACACACACATTCATCTATACTTCTATACTTCTCCCCCTTTTTGAAATAAATGCCAAAAGTGTATACTATATGTTAATACCAAAATGTGACAAGAATTCAGAGTGTACCTTCAAGATTAATGCCATTGTTTTGTCCCAATTTTTCTGTAACATTACTTGTCTAAATTTCTACTAATAACTCCATCGTGTGATAAGCTATGGAGAAGTTATTGTCCTCGATGAGTGTCTTAGCATGTGCAATGTGTATCTGTAATGCATCCATGTTTGGAAGAATCATGCCTTGGATTTTTGCAAGTGTGGCCCTAAGCATGACTTATTCTCTTAACAATTATGCTTGTAAGTTTGTTAGAAATATGATCTTTATATAATGAGTAGAGCTGTAGCTTGGTTCAAGTGACAACTAGCAAGCACTTGTCTTCGTGTCCTCATCTATTTTTTATAGTTTATCTTTATTTCCTTGGATGAAGGTAGATGTATCACACAACTTAACAAATAATGAACTGATATTATTTACATATGTCTCCAATGAAACAAGAACAATAGACACTTCTACTTGATTTATTGCAATTTTCTACACCACTTGTTCCAATACCTTGTTCTCAAACTTTCTTTCTTCTCTTTGTAGTAACTTATCCTATCCATTCAAGTCCTCATTGAAATTATGGACAACTTCTGCTAACTGGTCCAAAATAGGTTGTATGCTATCAACCTCAATACTTACTGCAATTACAAATATGTCCTTGATATCTTCAAGCACTTGGGTTTTCTTTCTCTTCTCTTCTTTAAGCTTTTATTGATTAGCTCTCTTTTGCAATAATTCACCCATGTTGTTCATTTGATCAAGAGTGAGAGTAGAGATATCCCAATTTAGAATAACTCTATCCTCATCTAGATCAATTTCTTCTTCTTTACCTTTACCCTTATCTAAAACTTCAGTACTTGGTTGAGAATTTTTCTCAACTGTCATTGTACTAGCTATGAATATATGCAAAATAGAAATAATAATAGAAACTGAGGGGCTAGAAACAAATGTAGATATGGCACTAATAGTAGAAATACCTTGTTGTTACATGAATAAACCTAATGATGGAGGAACTTTTTTCTCAGTAGATGAAGTTTTGGTCACTTCAATCAATGGAATACTCAGCTAAATAGGTATTGAGCTTGGTTGGGTGCTTGGTGTTGCAGTGGTACCCACAACCAACTTGGTAGAAGCTTTCTCAAAGATGGATTGCACTAAAGCTTTTCTCAAAGAATGAGAAAATGAGGCCATTACTGCTGCTATAATATTCTCTACATCAGTTTCCTCAATGCTTTGAAACTCTGGAAGACTTCCTCCAGTGGCATCTTGTTCTTCCTCCTCGTCATCCAAATTTACATTATCAATATCATCATCTTTTATTTCTATATTTTCTTCCTCGTTATCATCATCATCTTTTTCATTAATATGAACAACAAAATTACTAGGTTCATGCAGTTTGTAAATGTTTTTCCATGGAGTTGTGGCTTTCCTCACTACATATTCAATGTCTTTTATCAATATCATACTTGTGTTGAATTTAAGAGTGAGTTTTTCTTAAATTTTTTTCAAAGATTCTTTCACCTCCTTTTCACTGAGACTCAACACGAGTTGCCTCAGAGTCTGTTCGAAGATGTCTTTTGTAGTCTTCTTTGCATGCTCCCATCTAGGCTTGATTACTTGCATAAGCTTATCAAGAATTTATTGTATAAGCTGATCTAGTGAGTACTTCCATTTTCCTAATTTTGACATAAGCATGTCCTCAATCTATTTTTTCTCATCTGCATTCTTGGTCTCATAGCTAAGAGATTTGAAATTTTCCATGTCAACTCCTTCTTCCAATTCCTTTGACTTTTCTTGAAGTGAAGGTGGAGGATTTTTGAAGATAATATGCTTGGCATCCTCTTCACCTGACTTTAATTTCTTTCTAGACTTTGGTGCCCTTCTTGTGAATACAGCAGTGGATAACTTAGTAGGTATGGTTATAATAACCTTACTTTCTTCCTTATAGGCTATTATTCCTCAGACTTGGTTTCCTCATCTTCATCCTTTGCATCATCTTCATCCACATCATCACCTTTTCCTTCTATCAGCAGGAGAGTAGAACTTGCTTGTCTTAGTTTTTCTATCATCTTTCTTCCTTTGTCAACTGCTTAAGGAAGCTTAATTTCAAGTTCTATTCTTACCTTGGCTTCTTCATAAGTCCCAAAATAAGGATAGGCTCATCCAACAGTGCCTCAATGGTATCTTTGGTATCATCAATGTTAACCTCATAATCCAGAGGCTTAACTCATGCCACCCTTCGTCTAACTACCTAAATATACACTTTGTCATAGTCCACCATGAAATAGATATCATCCTTGTAGTCTTCTACAAGATTCTCAGTTATCCTATATCTATTTTTCATCTTCTATTTGAATGATTCAAAGTAGTTTTCCATGATGCTATGAAATTTTTCACCCATTTCTACTATATACTCTTTTATTTGATATAAAATAGAGACATCTTTTCTCCAAACTATTGTACCTTCAGAAGGGAAAAAAAATTGCACAAAGAAGAATAAACAAGTCAAGAGTGAACCAAACTTACATGGATTGCTCTTGGAATATTTGATGCTCTCCACCTTCTTATTGAACTAATTTAATAACAACTCAGCAAGGTCAAATTCCATTTTATTCTTCACTACTTTGAGAACCAAATCAACTGCCTCACATGATACATTGTTTAGACAACTGGAACTATAGATCTTATGAGCAATCATGTGAATTCCAAGCTTTAGTTCCATGTATGTGATTCCTCTTATCTTCATTCCTTTGTCATTCCACTCAATAAGAGTTGACTTCACCAATTCAACGTGACCTAGGGTTTTGGTTACTTTGGCTTTGTTCAACATTGGAGGACTAGTGATTATAAGAATCATTTTCTTTGTTATCTGAATAAGTTTCTCCAACCATAACTGACCATTATGCATACAAATCAGAATATATCTTATCCATTTCACCTAGAAGTCTCTTTGAATATGTGATATGTGTATCAAGCCCTTGGCTTCCAAATGTTGATGCTTAGGTTTTAGAACACCATTCACACATAGCTCATTCAGTGCTTCATTCATCTCATGAGTGCCTAGCTCTTGAATAAAACAATGATAATATGAATAGATATTCTGCATGAGCAATCCTTGGGTGGAATTTATGATTGTGCACCAGCTGGGTCAAGCGCTTCTACAATTGCTAGACTCAATTTGAAGTTTGGTGCCTTGCAATTGACTCCTTGAACCAACATTTCATATCCTTTCTTTTTTTCTGCTGGAAGATGCCATGCTCGGTAGGGTTTCTAAAAACTTCAAAATTTTCTTCAATATTAGCAAACACTCAAATTGTTCTTAATCTCTAAAATTGTTTTGCACTAATAGCTCTAGAAATTCGCAATGAAGCAATGACTTCAATTTCTTCCTTTTAATGAATTTCTTCTTTTCAATCACCATTAATGCTTGGTATGTTTACTTGCTTGCTGATAGGTTATCTTCCACTTGATTTCATCCTTTAATGATCAAAAGACATTCATAGCTTGGCATAATCATTATCACTTGGTAGAGTCTTCAACACCTTAGTATCCACATATAATACTTTAGTGTATCTTGACCTTTCCCGGTAGGGTCTTGCGACCTGACCTAGCTCAGTAAGGTCTTGAATTCCGTAGCCACTCAGTGATTCTTGTGCATCTTGAATGCTGATATGGATCTCTTCTTCTAGCAAGCTAGAATTGATGAGGGATGTCTATTTCAGAATCTTAATTCTAGTTATTCCCATAGGGATTCAATTTGACATGCTTGAGTCACTCAACTCTCAAGTGACATCTACTTCATGACTTGGGCTTGCATTCTCAAGAGATTTTGGTATCCATTGCTGCTTCATCTACTTTCTGATATCATCAGCCTTGGCTTTCTTTTCATCTTCAATTCTTCTTGTGTCCATACAGTTATTGGCAAGATGTCCAAGTTTTCTATAAATAAAACATCTTTTAGTGGTATCTCTTTTCCCCATGTGATGTTTCACACAGTTTGCTCCAATGTGCCCAAATTCACCATAGTAGTGGCATCTACACCATGTGTTGTAGTCCCATCCAAATATTGCTTTCACAATCTATTCTACTGCATTCAATTTCTTAATTTTGCATTTAGAAGATTTGTGTCCTTTTTTATTTCAACTATAGCATTTTCCTTCAAACTTAGATTTCTCCTTGCATTCACTTGCTCTATGCCCATGCTTATTGCAGTTGTAGCATTTTCCATTGAATTTTGTTTTACCATTACTCCAACATTTATTTGATGTATGACCTATCTTACCACAATGATTGCAAGTAGACCTTTGGTTCTTTTAAGCTCCTTGCTTGGATGATTCACCTTCTTCTATGTATCCTATTCCATCTTTTCCTTTGTGTCTATACTAACTTTGTTCATTCAATTGATTCAATCTTTCTTGAGATTTCATCATTCTTTCATTGGTTTTCTTTTCAGTGTTTAGATCATTTTACAATTTTTCATTTTCTGATTTTAGATTCATGAGTTCTTCATTTGCACTAGTGAATTGATCAATGAACTATGCTTGCTGAAGGGATAAATGTTGAATTTCATTGTTTTTTTCTTCTATCTCTTCTTTGACTTTGTCTTTTTCTTCCATGACTTCACATAATCTCACTAACTAGATTTCTTGTTCTATTTTCAGCTTTCTAACTTCTTCTTGAAGATTGAAATTCTTTTCTAATAGGTCTTTTATTGCTTCATCAACTTCATCTAAATTTCTTCAGGATATATATCTTTAATTCTTTCTTCAAAGTAGAGATTGTCATTCATTTGTACTACAATATCTTTCCTTCTTTTCAATGATTGAGAGTTTCTCCTTTGCTTTCTTCATTTGCACAATAGCCAATTCAAGATCCAACTTTTCATTGTCAATAGCCTTATCTAACCTATATACCTCCATTGCTTTTGATTTTTGTTTAAGCTGTTAAACTTTTTATGTGAGAACAATAACACTCTGATACCAATTGTTGAAAATATGAGGTAGGAAAGGTTACTGAGAGGGGAGGGGTGAATCAGGAACCAAAAGAACTTAATCTTATTTCACCAATTAATCCTTTATATAATATTTTGATCTAATTGCATGCATGAAAGAATGAAAGAAAAATAACATTCATAGCAATTTGACACAAGATATGGTGACCTAGAAACCTCCCAAATAGAAAGTAAAATGGGTGTTTGGATGATACCCACAAGCTTTAGTATTGCAGTATAAAGTTAACCTATTAAGGCTTACAATTGATCACTTCTAATGATCTTCCCTGTTAGGAGAAATAAGGACTGTGAGGTCCATCTTGTGAAAGGATTTACAAAACATACAATGAAGTATGCACTCAGGTAAGAGATTTACATAAGATTGTTAAGTCTACCTTGTTAAAGAATTTAATTGATACACCTATTAGGATGAACCAGTGGTTGATCTTTGATCTACAACTTTGATTTGCTAGTTAAGATTCCTTGAATAGTAATGATCACCTTGTTTTGATAAATAAATCTTTGTTTTCCCTTATACTACTTGTAGCCTTCTTAATTCACACTTATGCTCATCATATATTCTTCACTTACATTCTTGGATATGATACAATACATTACATATATACCAATCTAAATCATAACTTACTGAAGTCAACTACAATACAAGTTTCACCAAAATCCACAAAGTCAGCCTAGCTACTATAACTTGGGTTCTAAAGACAAACTTGGTGATGTTTTGATACTCCAAAACCACTATCAACAATTGGAAACATCTAGCACTCAGTTGACGAAGAGGCTTAGTTCATATTGATCACTTCCAAGTAGCTTAAACTTGGTCAACATTGTGTGACTCGATGAACACCACAAAACTTGACATATACTAAATCACTCGGTTGACACTCCATGACTCGGTCAACACTAGATTCACATTGCTAACACTGTGAGCTTGGTAGACATTGGAGAACATGGTTAACACTATGTGACTTGGTTGACACTATGGAGCTTGGTTAACACTAGATTTTTCATCACTTTACTATACTTGACATGAACTGTACATAGGTTCTAAAGCTTGGTAGCAATTGAGAAACTTGGTAGCAACTGTATAATGACTAAGTGCAAGTCACTAATAGACAGATTGACCTTAATGTCAACAATAAGGTGTTCCTAGTCTTAGTAAACAAAAAAAAGTTAGTATTGGCTGGAGAAGTGAATTATAAAGTTAGACATTCTTGTTCAACTAAGAATTAAAAATCTTTTAAGGATAAGGCCTCTACAAATGAATTTGTAACTTCTTCACATTTGAAAAAATAATGTATAAAGGAGGAGAAACATATCAAGCAGAAAAAATTTATTCTAAGTTAGAATTCATTGATAAAATTATAAAACCTAGGGTGTTGGATAGGACTCAATTGAGGTTCTTTTTGGTATGAAAGAATTTTATGGCTAAGAAGGCCTCCAAGAGCCTACATTTGAATTTATTGCTTTACTCTGTGAATCTAATGCTAAAGAGAACTTTTCCAACTCTGATTGCTCATCTGTTATGCCCATCTTAACAAAAAATGGGTCTGTTAATAAAAATCTTGACATGACCAATGAAAATATATGCTCCCAAAAAAAAGCATTAATCTAGATACATACTATGATTTAGATTCATTTACTTCTTCAGACATGACTAAAACAAATGTTAGTTGCAATACTCCATTAATGTCATCCAAGCTAGGTGAACTCAATTTTGACAACTTTTTTACTAATTTGTCATGGAGATTTTATTTATTCCATGGACAAAATATGTTGGACAATTGATTTATTCCAAATGTTGGTTTGTGATTGATTGCATCAAATGTTGAATTAATATTGTTGGTTACGTCGACTATATTTCTTCCCTGCTGATACAAGCATGTACTTGATTAACCAGCTCCAAATATGGATATCACAAAGAGAGAATCATTTCTTCCATCTTGGATAGAAACATAACTAATTCAAATTAAAAAAGACAAATCAAGAAATTGGGATGGTTATTGTAGGTAAGCTTAAGAAAACGTATAAATCAACCTTACCAAAAAAATCTCAAGTCATTTAAGATAAAGCTAAGAGAACTAAAGTAAAGACCTGGCCTTTGGAAGGAGTAGGAAGATGCCTAAAGAAGATATGCCATATACTATAATGCTAAGAGAACTGAAGTAAAGGCTTGTTCACCAATCTAAATGCAAAACTTCACAATAGAATTTGATACTTGAGCCTGATGTTTTCAAACTCTATAGATGTGACTTGAAGTGATTATTGAAAGATGAGTAATATGATTAATAAAGTGTGAAATGAAAAAATGTTTACCTTAAAAAAAATTCAATGCACAAGAACACTACCTCATACACCAAGTTAAGGAGATCAAGTTGTGTGGACCTATACAGACTAAGTCGATGTGGATAGTTAAGAGGCACTTGAAATATTTGAAAGGTTTGGTTCAATAAAGAGCATGTCTTGAGGGTTCTATGGTTGAGGGATATATGGTATACCAAATTATGGCACGTATGTTACTTAATATCTTCCTAATCTTGTAGCAAAGACCCATATAGATTGCATTTAGGATCTCAACTCCAAAAAAAAAATTGAAGAGTACTTGGTGGGGAATGATAGATTTAGGAAAGTGATAGGTAATAAATTATGAGATGTTATTGTAGTTAATTAATTCTTAATCTTTAAAATAAATATGTTGTAAGTCATCTATTTACTTTTGTACATTTGCTAAAGAGTGGGATGCAATACATTTGTTTATTTCAAACAATCAAGATTGGATAATGGTATGGATTGAACAATGTCAACATTCTAGTCATAGATTAAATTGGGAATCCATGTGGTTATACAAGCTCATCATAATGGAGATCTCAATGTTACACAGAATAAAATAGATTTAGCATATTGTTAGTGAATAGATTGTCCTTTGAGAAAATGTGTGCAAATCTGACCCTGAATGCCCAAATAAAAGGACAAATTGGCACCAACAATTGGATAGGTTATCATGGGATTAATAACCTTTCTCTAAATTTTATCAGGTACAACTCCCCATATGAGATATTCAATAAACTAATTATGAATTGCTTTTAACCAAAAAGTAGGAAAGGATATCAAGCATCTATTTGTAAATACAGCTTAGATGCGTAAACCTAAGCAACTACAAGAAAAGAAATGGTAAATGGTACAAAGCCCATTCACCATACAAAAGATGAAGTTTAGAAACACATTATCCATCTTCTTCAGAAAGTGCAGAAACAAAGCTATGGAGATGTAACAACATATTTCAGAGAAAACTAAAGTGACACAAAGATCACAATTAGTGGAAAGTAGATTGCTCAAACTCAAAGTTTTGACAAACAATTAACTTTCAAGTCTCCCTCCTCTAAAAGCATAAAAATGCATTTGCCATTACAATCACCATTAATGAAATCTAAAGTTTTTCTCTGCATTTCAAAACAAAACACAACTCTCTTATTCCTGACACACAGTTCAGAAAGAAAGAAAAAAAAACCCTAACTCTGCTCGTCATGTCCTTACAAGAAAATGGGCTAATGCTCAAAATAACCTGGAAAAGTTTTCCCTTTAGTTGTAACACCAAGTCTGCGGTCCTAGAGAAAAGATGTGTTGCCCCTGACTGTTTGATATTCTGATCATAAATAGGCATCAATAGACGGTATTCGGTTCATGTAACTGAATCTTGAAATCATTTTTCCCTTTGACCTTTTGACTTCTCCTCCTTTATGATTACAAGAGTAATCTTACAATATGAGGAATAAAAGTAACAGAAACTTGACACGTGGCTCGTAAGGAAATAAACGGTTTACTAAGCACATATATGTCCCGACATTAACTCAGATATCTATTACCTTCCAACGTTTTATTTCTCTGGTACATAAACCATCGTTGTATCTTATCTCTCTCAGTGATGGGATGAATTCAAGAAAAACAATAGTTGCAGGGGTCATCATATGTTTTATTTAAGCTGATGCCATTTTCACTAAGTAGATTTTAACAATTACCATACTACCTAAGCCCGTTAATTTTCTTTATCATTCTGACAATTTCAATACCACATTGGATGCAATCTCAAGCCTTGTGTGATCCCTGTCCAGCAGCTACATAAAGGGGAGAATCGGTGTCCTCATTTAAATTCACCTTCTCTGATCACCTTTTCATAGCCGTTACAGCACACGAAAACTCAATCATAAACATAGAACATAAATTGGCTCCGGGAAACTCTAAAAATGCTTTGGAAGACCAGAAGTATAATGTTTTGACCACTCTCCTAATTGCTTTGCATCATCCTCTAACGTGTATCTTTCTATCATTGTTTGCTATCATAAACCCTTTGGAATTAGTATCAAGCACCATACTCTGGGCAGCTGGCAAACGCGGTGATAGGTATTTCTTTAATCTCCAAACATCTTTGTTACTTTGGTGGCCAACCCATAGAATTGCTTAAGGATTATCACCCCACTTGCACACGGGTCTGGCTTCTCTTCTCCGATTTAGCGTTCGGATGATGCTTGCAGTAACTCAAATCCTTCTCCAATATTCATCCACAATCTTTGGGTACCCATGTCGATTATTGCACTTTTACATAGGAGAGCAGGCCGTGGCCTGTATTATCTCCTCGCAGTCTTCTTGGAAACCCGTGCCCCCCTTTATGTGAGCATGTTGTTTGGGTATAATGATATGTGACTCTGCCTCATTGCCCCACTCAAATCAATGTACCACTTTAAAGCTGCAGACCTGGAGATTTTACGCAATTGTCATCCTCTTTGGTGCTTCATTAATAAGCAAATTTTTTTTTTATCCACCGGCGGTTATGAAGATGGGAAACCCCTCTAAATTTACTGCTGTCACTGTTTCAACCATTATCGCGACGTAAAACTTATTTTGGAACATATTATAAACTGGAATTCCATAGATGTTGCCTCTGCAAGTCAATTTAAAGACCCGCTTTGACTTCGTGAATCCAATGCATTGTACAGTGGCGTTTGTTGGAATATTTAATGCAGATGTCCGTTTGTTCCTGGAGCCAAACGCCCACCTACCACCCTGAACGTTCAGAGAATTTATTATGGGCAGGTGAGATTTTGAAATCGAAAATGAGAGGGAAAATAATTTTGCTGAAGACAAAAAGGAATGTTTTATCATTCATTCGTTCAGTCAGTTGAGACAGAGAAGAAGTAGCAGAGCAGAGAAGTTGCAGAGCAAAAAAAGAAAGCAAAAAGGTGATCAGCAAATCAGTTTGTTGCAGAGACAGAAGGAATCGTTCTCGTGCTTGCAGTTGCACGTGCTTCTTCCTGTCATTTTGTAAGTTGAATGTTTTATTGTTTCATACATCTTGTTGAAGCAGTGATTGCTCCAGGTGTTATTGTATGCAGCCATTAGAGCTGCAAGTTTGAAGTTTTATCAGTTTAAAGTGTTAGGGTTATTTTTAGAGTTTTCTGGTTGAAGCCGGATGCTCCCAAATTTGTAATAGTTTGAATCTAAGTTGAATAGTAAGTAAGCAGGCATACTTGAATCCATTATTGTCCTTCTTCTATTCATTGCATTTTGGAAAGTCTATTTGAAAGTTTCAAGCTTCGAGTTTCTGGTTTTAATGGTGAAATCATTCACACTGGAAGTCTGTCACTCGGTTTGCTCTTTAGTTTGAGTTTTTAATCTTATAGCCTTTACCGAGTTCAGTCGGTGCCTTCATCTACCGGGCTCCTCTCTGCAGTGTCTACCTAGTTCAATCGGTGTCTTCATCTACCGGGCTCCTCTCTGCAGTGTCTACCGAGTTCACTCGATGTCTTCATCTACCGAGCTCCACTCTCCTGTTGCTACCGAGTTCACTCGATAATCGCTTTGTCTACTGAGTTCACTCGGTAATCACACCCTCTTTGGTTACCGAGTTGTCAGCTCTTCATTTACCGAGCTCACTCGGTATTCTTTATCGAGTTGTGTGTTTACCGAGCTCACTCGGTAACCTCTCCTGCCATCTATTTTTCCTTGGTTACCGAGCAAAATTTTTTTGGCACTCGATAATAGTTGCTCACGAGTAGTTTTTAGGGTTAGGTTGTGAGTTTTGTTTTGTTTTAATATTTCTCACAGCGTTGATAATTTGAAACAGGATGAAATGTAATGCACTATCGGTATTTGGTGATCTTCATATGTCGAGCATCTTTCTGGAACCATCAATTTAATATGAACCTCTGTGACTTAGTCATGGTAACCAACTCCAAAGTGAAATCTTCGAGCAAATAAATTATTTTGTGCATACTCCAGATGTAAAGGCCCGATTGATGAGTTTACACGAATGTCTACACCATAACCATAACCATTTCCAGGTTTTCCTCGAGCATTGTACCATTCTTCATGCCCTTAGACATTTTTAGCCCCTCCAATGGCAAATGCCTCGTGAAACCCTCACAGCATTTAAAGTTTTCAGTTCCTTGAGATGGAATGTTTGATGGCACCTCCAATTCTTTCAATTGTGTCACAACTCCTGATGCTTTTGAGGCTTCGGCAGCTATTATGAACTTTGTGAAATGAGTTTCATGCATTTCCCATGCAAGGGTGGCTCGTGTCTTCCCATGTGCTTGGACCTGACAATTGTCCTTGCATTATGCACATTGAAAGAACCCTTTGTGTTCTCCAAAAAAAACCATCGACTGCTACATTAAGGGGCCTGAGCTTGCATGGTTTCCACCCTTGTTGCAGCTGTTTCTTTCCTGAACACTTCTCCAATGCTGATGTTGAGGCACTCTTATTCTCTTGACGGATCAATGATGTCTTTGGCATTCCCTTTTCCATCTAATTCTTGTGTCTTTAAGCTGTCCAATAGGCACTCCAATAGTTCATGGTTATCTTGCTATCGAAATTTTCAAAACTTTGACATCTTTCTACCTTATCCATAGAGTTCAATACACTCTGCCTGCTGCATTCAAAACCCCAAACTTGTCGAACCTTCACTTAAACCAATTCATATCCTCAACTATTTGAACTTCAAATTCTAGCTTGAACATTGTGGATGATGATTGGCTTGATAAACCTCGAAGCATGGATTTCAAAATGTGACTTCAAACTTCATACCTTTCAACTGGGAGCTACTTTTGTGGTGTTGAACCTCGAACATTTGAGCTATTACACTCTAAACTCTTAGGACCATTCTGAATTCTGTTTGTGTTGAACCTGCCAGGTGGGTCAATCGAACCATTGAACTACTTTGAACTACTTTGAACTGAGGTTCAAAGTGGTTCAAAAACACAAATTACAAGTTTTAAAACCATGATCATATTGGGTGTTAACACATATAGTTTAAGAGATCTTTAGGTACTTATAAATTTGTTAATCAACTATATGTTTTTCAACTTGTGATGCAATAATTTATACATGGCTGACATTATTGTAGGTAAAATACCACAAGGCTATGTTATGCAATGGTTATAAATTTTGCATCAAAAATTTAGATGAAACAAAGAAAACTTGTGATTATATCATAAGTGCAGTCTTCTAGGTGACTAATATTTCATCTAAAAACAACTTACATCCTCAAGAATCTCAAAACCAATATTATGGCATTTTAGTTGATATACTAGACTATGACTTTAATTCCTTAAAATTAGTTCTCTTCATCGTGAAATGGTATAGACCATGACTCAATAAAAATGATCCCAATAGAACCATTATTGAATATTACAATGGCTTTCCAATGATTAATACAAGGTTGTTTGAGCCAGTTGGAAAAGAGACCAATGTTCTTCCAAGCCAATGTGAACAAATATTTTACTCAAAGGTTTCACATAAACTAAGTTGGCCATTCATTGTTAGACATGATCCAAGATAAAGGCTGATAAAGTATAATGTGATGGAAGAAGAAGATATCGAGGAAGAGGAAGAAGTGGAAGATGGTGTAGATGGTGATCATGATTGGGAGTTAGTCGAAGAATAAGATGAAGAACAAGACGATGATGTTGCTGCTACTGATCATGATGATGAGGAGGAGGAGGAGGATGATGATTATTACGATGATGATGTTGATGTTGATGATGATGACAACGATGATAGTGGTGGTGATGATGTCAACAATGATGATGATCTTGATGATGAGATGGATAAAAAAAAATATCAATGACATGAATTAAATGTACAATTATGTGCTCAATGCCTATGCTATTCAATATTGAGTTCTTGATAGATCAATGATTAATCATATGTGATGCTAATGTTTGATGTGATAAGTACATATTCATTATTGATATTGATTTCATGTTTATTTTATGTTTAATGATTCCACCCTTGGTGGAAACAGATATTTGATTGTAGACATTGTCAGCCCAACTTCTTAGGTGACAACATCAAGTAAAGGTAAGGAATACAAAAAATATATAATGATTATGATGAATGCATATTGTTCATATTGTCTACCATGTAATTTTGAGTATATGTATCATAATGTTTTTAAGCTAACATAAGACAATTGATTTACATATGCAGAAACTTGAACCCCTTTCATGAGCATCCCACACAGTCTCATGGATCATCAGGTATAAATCAATACACCCCATAGATATTAATGTCTTTTACCATTTGTAAAATATCTCTCTCATTTCATGGAGTGTAGGTACTGGCAAATAGGTATTTGTCAGATTTGTCTTCCTCAAGCGATGAAAATGTAGGAATGGAATAAGAAAGTGAGACATTTAATATGTCTAAATCAAGGAGATTGACTCGATGTCAAAAGATCATAAATAAATTCAATAAACACATGGAATTTTTCCTTGCTTAAGTAGGGTCGTGTTCTTATGATGATGAGAGAAAAGGTGACTCTAAGGTGCCCTTTAGGTACAAACATCTACGAAAACAATGGGTCCCCAATGAACTTCCTCTAATAAAAATTGATTTTTGTGTTAGAGAGAGGATATATTGCATAGCACTATCCTCATTATATTGTTTGGGCCTATTTTTCATGGATGGCCTAGCTTCTAGGTACTTTAAAGATTGATCCTTCTTTTACTATATAATCTTATATTCATAATGTAATGCACTAACCCCCTATGCAGTCTCTTGCAATAACTAATAATCACCTTATTATTTTATAGGGAATAATCTATTTTATTAAAAACTTAATGATGAATGTTTGTGCATATTCAGGCCGAGCATACGCACATGGTATCATATTTTGATTTCATTGCTAGATCATATTTCTTTTGATCCATTTCTTTAAGTATATTAAAAGGTAGCTTCACTTCATTTATGAATCTAACCAAAAAAAATTCGTAAATGGTGGCAATTACAAGATAAAAAGTTAAAAGATAAACTCATTGACTTTATGACAATAGTTTTTGGACCCAACGTATTTCAAAGACTTGGGTTCCTTGAGAAAGTGGGCCAAGCTTTGAAGTATATTAGGGACAACTACAAGTCCCAAATAGAATGCAACCCTTATTATGAGCACCCCCCTATGTTCCTATTAATGAGTGGAAGAATCTTAAAAGGGATGCACTTGAGAGAAGCACAAGACATGGTGGAGAAATACTACCACTCGAGGAAAGAAGGTATGTGATAATATTACGAATGAAATTATGTACTATTTACTCTTTTTGCTTATGTGATCTGACATATTTCAAACATCACATAGGTTTCCTGACACATCAAAGGTAAAAAAATCAAGAAAACAAAAGCATGGGCAACACAAGCTCGACTCAGGTGGATATTCAAAACTTGATGCACGAATTGTAAGTATTAGTAATTAAAAAACTGTATGCAAATACTTATAAATTACAATCAATTTAGTTTAGATGAAATACACTACAACGAAAATTCATGTTACCAAGAAAAAATGTAGGACTTGGAGTTCAAAAATATAGATTTCTAAAGAGGACAAGAAAATAGGCTACAAATGAAGCTATACAATTGTCACTAAATGATTCCAAGAAATGAGTGTGCAAGGTTCTTCTAGTGGATCTATCGACTAGGTAAATAAGCCAATTGATTTTTATTTCAAATTGAATACTTTACCAATTATTGTATTTGATGTTAAGTTCCAACATAAAGTGAATATATTTGTTTTAAGTAAGAAAACAATGATTATATATTTTTTTTAAACTTTAAAGTGAATATATTTATATACATTAAACTTAATGATTAACATTTCTTAGTATTTGTCTTGTGTTTATATGTATATATTGTTGATAAATGCACTAATTATTTAAATTGGAATGCAGCCTACCAATCATGATACACCATCCAAGCATGAAGGAGACATTGATTCGAATGTGCATTGTAATACTCAAGGTATAAATTTTCTATTCAAATTTTGATTACTAAATTATTAATACAAGTAAACATTTTAAATTGAATTTGGTGTAGTAATAAAAGAATTATTATAATGTGTTGGGATTAATAAAACATTTTGTATTGCAGTTGCAAGGGATGTAAAGGTTGTTCCTGATGAGCATATTGAGGCTTTAGACGCCAAGCAAGATGATGTGGTTGGACAAGGTAAAGAGCACCATGTTTATGTTCTTTAAAGTACTAAAATCCTTGTAACAATTATGATAATATGTTTTTAATTAACTCAAATTATGATAATATGTTTTTAATTTAACCATTTTATTTGTTATTGCAAAGGACCCACCTTTGTAAAAGATAGTGAGATCACGTGCACAGGTGAGAAGAAATGATGATAACGACATGGATATGCCTTTGCAACAACTTATGGAAGTAGAAAAAAAGAAAAACCCAAAAAAAAATGATTCTCATTTATGCAACTTATTTGATAATGACTGATGTTAATGTCTCAATGTTTAAATAATGTGCTATTGAATGTTCATGAACTATATGGTTTGTTAATGAATGTTGTGTGTTAATGAATTCTAATGAATCTTATGTGCTAATGATTGTTATTATGTGTTAATGAATACTAATGAATGTGTGTTAATGAATGCTATTGAATATTGCGATAATTCATGAATGTTATATTTTATTAATAGATGAATGAATTTTAGATGTTAATGGAGAATTTAGAGTGATGTCGAGGGGGAATGAGCTTCCACCTTCACACATGATTGGCCCTGATTAGTAGAGAATATCAAAATATTCTTGAAACCAAGTGAAGCTCAACATTAACCTATGATTACATGACAACTGTATAACTCCACCTAGGAATCTAACTATTTTAGGCCATACATCTAGGAGATTCCTAACCCTAAAACCAAATACTTGTTTGTTCAAACCTTGACACATTAATTTTGGGCATTACAACTTTCTAACTCCACCTATTTGCATGCATGTGCATCTCCAATGTATATATATTTGCAAGCATGTGCATATACTTCTATGTGTATTTTCAACAAATCAATTTTGTGCATATCCCACACTGATGGCTTGTCACAAGACCACATTTCTTTAAGGCATTCTATAAAATAGTTCACATGTCTTGCCTGTGTGATTTCAATAGGCATGTTGAGAAGAACCTCCTTATAGCAATATCGTGAGAATGCTCGAAATAAGCTCAATACAATAAATTCGTCCGTGCCCATCAAGGGCCTCAACCTATTCTTATATACTGGGTACGATCTAGAAAAGTAATACTACCTATGCATGTGGGATAATAAAATAAACTCACGGGACGACTTACAAAGCATATGCGTCCAACAACTCTACTCTAACAAAATAAACAGAAGGAACACACAGGTTCCTAACATCCCCTCTCCCTTAGAAAAAAGCTTTGTCCTCAAAGCTTAAGGTGTGGAAATTGTTGTTGAATCTGAAGAAGGGGTTCCCAGGTAGCATCCTCTGGTTGCATGCCATGCCACTGAATCAAGACCTCAGAGATGGAGCGAGAGCGAAGCTGGCGAGTGCGCTGGTCAATGATTGCCACCGGCTCCAGGATAATGGATCCTTCCGTATCCATTTCAGGGAGAGTAGTTTGTGCTCTGACAGTGGTACCCAGAACTTTCTTTAGACAAGAAACATGAAAGACTGGATGAATGCGGGAAGAAGGAGGAAGTTCCAGTTTATAAGCAACTGAACCAATCTTCTGCAGAGCCTGATAAGGCCCATAAAATTTTGGGGCCAGCTTATGACGCCCTTTCAGCTTTAGGGAGGATTGTTTGTATGGCTGTAGACGAAGAAAAACCATATCCCCAACTTGAAATGAGCGCTCAGAACGGTGTTGATCTGCTTGTTGTTTCATCCGATTACGGGCCATGTGAAGATTATCTTGTAAGGTACGAAGAATCTGATCCCTGCTGCGGAGAACTATGTCAACTGCCTGGACTGGTGAGCTGTTGGGAGTGTAGGGAAGGAGCACTGGAGGTGCCTGACCATAGACTGCTTCATATGGAGTCATTTTAGAGGCAGTGTGGTAAGAGGTATTGTACCACCATTCAGCTAAAGGGAGCCACTTGGCCCACTGATGTTGCTGTTCGGAAGTGAAGCAACGAAGATATGTTTCCAAGCATTTATTGACAATTTCCGTTTGACCATCAGTTTGTGGGTGATAGCCCGAACTCATCTTCAGTTTGGTGCCAGTTTTCTGAAACAGTGCAGTCCAAAAATGACTGGTAAAAGTTGCATCACGATCAGAGACAATGGAAGAAGGGAGTCCATGAAGACGAAATATCTGGTCCATGAAGATTTGTGCAACAGAGGAGGCAGTATAGGGGTGGCTGAGGGCACAAAAATGACTATATTTCGAGAGACGATCAACCACAACCAAGATCACTGTCTTGCCACCGGATTTAGGAAGCCCTTCAATGAAATCCATAGAAATATCAGTCCAAATCCGTGTAGGGATGGGCAATGGTTCGAGCAAGCCAGGAAGGAGGGTCGTTTCACCCTTGTGGCGTTGGCAAGTATCACATTCAGCCACCATCTGTTGAATCGTCTGTTTCATTCCTTTCCAAAAGAAGTTTCTCCTTGCTCGCTCATAAGTTTTGAGGAAGCCTGAGTGCCCTGCTGAAGGAGAAGCATGGAGTTCATAAAAAATAGCCTGATGTAGAGCTGGGTTCTGAGGAAGCACTAGCCGACCCTTGTATCGAAGAGAAGCACCATCCCAAGAGTAATGTGGTATAGCAGAAGGATTATTGGCTAGCTGGTGAATGATTTGAGATAAAGAAGAGTCACTGTCATAGCCCTGCTGAACAGACGCTAACCAATTGGGAATGGGCTTAGAAATAGCGGAAAGGGAAGCTTGATTATCAAATGTGCGAGAAAGAGCATCTGCCACAATATTCTCCTTACCCTTCTTGTAGGTGATCTCATAATCATACCCCATGAGTTTGCTGACCCATTTCTGTTGTGTAGGAGAGGATACCCGTTGTTCCAGGAAGTATTTCAGACTTTGGTGATCGGTTCTGATGCAAAAATGACTCCCTAAGAGGTATGGCCGCCACTTCTGTACAGCATGCAAAATAGCCATCATTTCTTTTTCATAAGTAGAGAGGGCTAGATTCTTACCAGAGAGGGCTTTGCTAGTGAACGCAATAGGATGGTCATCTTGCAGGAGAACAGCACCCAATCCATTGCCGCAAGCATCACTCTCAATAGTGAAGGGTTTGGAAAAATCTGGCATCGCGAGAACAGGTGTACTGCACATAGCCTGTTTCAGTTGTTCAAATGCAGTCTCAGCAACAGGGGTCCAGGAGAAGGCATCCTTTTTTAACAGAGCTGTCAATGGTGCTGCAATTTTCCCGTAATCTTTGACAAACTTGCGGTAGTAGCCAGTCAACCCCAAAAAACCCCGAAGGCTCTTGAGAGTTTTAGGATGCGGCCAAGTTTTCATGGCATCTATTTTTGTAGGATCCACCCGCACTCCATGGTGTGCAACAATATGCCCGAGATACTCCACTTCCTCCTGGCCAAACACACATTTAGATAGTTTTGCACAGAGTTGATGATCAGAGAGAAGTTGCAAGACAAGCTCCAGATGATGGAGATGCTCAGCCCAAGTTTTGCTATATATGAGGATATCATCAAAGAAGACTAGAATGAATTTCCGGAGGTATGGTCGAAATATGTTATTCATCACTGCCTGAAATGTTGAAGGAGCATTCGTGAGGCCAAAGGGCATGACTAAAAATTCATAGTGACCATCATGTGTGCGGAAGGCAGTTTTAGGTATATCCTCCTCATTAACCCGAATTTGATGATACCCAGAACGAAGATCTAACTTGGAGAAAAAATGAGCCCCATGAAGTTCATCAAGAAGTTCATCAACAACTGGAATGGGAAACTTGTCCTTTATAGTGAGATGATTAAGTGCTCGGAAATCAATGCAGAGTCGCCATGACCCATCTTTTTTGCGAACAAGCAGAACTGGAGAAGAAAAGGAACTGGTACTAGGGCGAATAATACCTTGCTTCAGTAAGTCACGGACAAGTATCTCGATTTCGGTCTTCTGATGAAATGGGTAGCGGTAGGGCCTGATGTTGGGTGGAACACTGCCAGGAAGGAGCTGAATACGGTGGTCCTCTGGACGAGAAGGAGGTAATCCCACAGGTTCAGCAAATATACCAGAATACTTGTCCAAAATGTGTTGGAGATCGGCAGGAGTGCTAGAGACTGCTGATGGCTGCATCTGAATGGAATGGAGCTGAGCGATGACACCATGTGAATTCTTCTTAAGAAGTTTTTCCATACGGTGTGAACTGATGATGCTGAGAGACCCTGGTTGTAAGCCTTTCAAAGTGTGTTGGTGCCCCTCGGCTGAAAACTACATCCAAAGTTCAGCAAAATCCCAGAGAATGGGGCCAAGAGTGCGTAACCATTGGGCACCCAAAACCACATCACAGCCACCTAAGGGTAAGGCAAACATGTTAGAGCGCATGTTATAATCTCCAATAGAGAGACGCACATTGCGACATTTCCCTTTACAAGGTAAAGTGCCCCCATTGGCAATCATGACTTCAAAGCTAGAGCAGGGATGGATAAAGCAATCAGCCTGTTTGGCTATTCGTGGATCAATGAAGTTATGAGTGCTACCAGAATCAATGAGTATAGTAAGAGGGATCTTCTTGAAGAAACCCTGGACCCGCATGGTTTGTGGAGTAGTGACTCCTGCCAAAGCATGGACAGATATCTCTGGCGGAGCTTCTGGGGAAGGAGGTTCAGGCTGGTGAGGCTCAACCTCAGCATCCACTGTTTCCTGAGCATCTACATATTCTTCCAGTTCCGGTGGAGAATCCACATCCAAGAGATAGAGCTTTTGCTGAACACATCTATGGCCCTGAGACCATTTCTCATCACAATTATAACAAAGCCCTTTGTCTCGCCTAACTCGCATCTCTGTTTCAGACAAGTGCTTGATCGGAGTAGTTCTGGGAGCTGGTATGACTGGAGGGTTGTGAGAACCTGTATTTCTGAATGGAACAAAATTAGATCTGGAGCGTTGTAGAGCACTAAGCTTGTCTTCCGCTAACTTAGCCAACCCAAGGGCTTCCATCATTGTAGTAGGTCGAAACATTTTGACTTCTGAGCGAAGTGCATCCTTCAGACCACTGACAAAACAACTACGGAAGAATTCATCAGACAAGCCCTCTGTGTGATTAGCTAATTTTTCAAACTCTGTCTGGTATTCTCTTACAGTGCCTGTTTGACGCAGTTTAGTGAGTGCTCCTGTGAAATCATCAAAGGAACTAGGGCCAAAGCGCTCCAAAATGAGGGTGCACAATTCGCTCCACGTTGGGCCTACATTAGCCTTGATGTACCAACGGAACCATTGAAGAGCTTCATGTTCCAAATGAAAAGATGCAAGGGAGACTTTGTGGTTATCCAAAGTATTATGCAAGCTGAAATACTGCTCTGCCCTATAGATCCATCCAGTCGGATCAGAACCATCGAAGCGTGGAAAATCAAGCTTTGGTCCACGGAAATTGCCAGAAGAGGACCCAATATCTCCTGAATGGTTTCGGCTCATGGCTGACTGCTGAAAGTTAAGACCCAGAATTTTGTCATCCAGATCTTGAAGTCTGGTTTTGAGGGATGCAATTTCCTCTTCCATGATTTTTGCTCCTGTACGCGTAACAACCATAAAACAAGGTTTTTTTTTTTTTTTTTTTTTTAAATGGGTAGAAGATGAGAAACAAAAACTTTTTTAGTTACGGCAAACTTGGATTTGGGTAAAACTCATATAGGAAATGGGTGTTCGACGGGTGGTGGGAGACTATCTGGGGACAAGGGAAAAAGAAAAAGGAGGGTTTCAAGGGTAGGGAGGCGAAATGAGGCGAACAGTCCAAGAGGGATAAGGGAGCAAAATGAGGAATTGAATCTTGTGGCTCAGTTTGGTGGCGATTGGATGAGAGGTGAAAAAGATAGGGCAAACCCTAAAATTAGATAAATGAGGGATTTAGGGCTTTGATATGTAAAATTTGGGGTTGGGTCGCCAAGGAAGGAAGTATGCGAAATGATATTGCAGACGTTCTGCGGAAGTATGAGCAGAAACAGAAAGCAAACAAGGAAGCTACGACTAAAAAACAGAAAAATTTTTACTCTTTTTTTTTTTTTTTTTTTTTTTTTTTTTTTCTGAACAGTCGACTTAGAAAAATTCACTCACAGACAGAACAACTGAAAAGAGTTATTGCAATAACAAGAGATATTAGAAGTGAGAGGAACCTGAAGGCCACGACAGAAAAAAAAATTTGATGTAATTTCCACCCAGCGAGCCCAAGAGAGTGCTCTGATACCAGATGAGAAGAACCTCCTTATAGCAATATCGTGAGAATGCTCGAAATAACAGAATACAAAGTGATAGCAGAACTCAGAATAAATCTACTGATCGCAGGCCACTTCGAGGGGGTAACCTCCTTTGAGCAAGCTCAATACAATAAATTC
This sequence comes from Cupressus sempervirens, assembly GCA_028749045.1. Classification (NCBI taxonomy): domain Eukaryota; kingdom Viridiplantae; phylum Streptophyta; class Pinopsida; order Cupressales; family Cupressaceae; genus Cupressus; species Cupressus sempervirens. The sequence goes on along the minus strand of CM053784.1, from coordinate 766,630,349 downwards.
GTCCGTGCCCATCAAGGGCCTCAACCTATTCTTATATACTGGGTACGATCTAGAAAAGTAATACTACCTATGCATGTGGGATAATAAAATAAACTCACGGGACGACTTACAAAGCATATGCGTCCAACAACTCTACTCTAACAAAATAAACAGAAGGAACACACAGGTTCCTAACACATGTAGTAGTAAATAAATTGACAACATTACATCTTTAATGGTAAATATTTGGAGTAGGGTAAATTGAAGGTTTGTTTTTTACTTGTATTTCAATAGGAATGTAGTAGCAAATATGGTGCTAGTTTTAGATGTTAATTGTGAAAATCTCTTAGATTTAGGAAATGTAGAAGGAGACGCCTAGTTCAATATGCAATCTCAATTCATATGCATAGGACATTAAGTGGAGCTAAAAAATGAAACATGTTTGCAATTTTGATAGAGGTCTTTAATTAAGTATTTTAAGTTATAGACCATCATGAACATTGTAATTTTGGCTCTTATAGGTGAGGATAATGTCCTTAGCATGCAAGCAAATCAAGACTTTTTATTTGTTGGCTTGCTAAGGACATTCTCTCAATCGTAGCTGCCGGAATTCTAATGTTCACAATGGTCTATAAATTAAAAAACTTATAGACCTATTAAAAAATGTAAATGTGGTGCATTTTTTCAGCTCCACCTACTATCCATGCATATGGAATGAAGTTGCACGTACATTGTCAATTCAGAGTGGAAAAATCTTATTTTGGATGTGAGGAAGCGAAGCTAAAGACATAAAGGACATGCACCAGAAGATGGAAAAATAATGTCACTTTGCAAGTCTAGAACCTTTTTTAATAAGAAGTTTTTTGCCTTTATTAATTTCATAATAGTTAGTTTTATATGGATCTCCTTTAATAGTTTACTGTGCTTCTCGGTTATTGATATTTAAACCCCTAGATGTCAATATTTCTATTATGCAAAAGAGTAGTTGTATCTAGAGGAAAAGGACCCTGCATAACAGAAAAAGGAGCAGTTTATCTCGCAAATATACATTTCAAAATAAAATATTAAACTTGTAAAAATTTTGAGTTAATTATGTCCATAATTAGATGGCCACATTGCATTATTACATGAATGATTTTCTAGACAGGTGCTTTGACTATGCCTCATTTGAATTTGTGAATATCCAAATATGTTCCAATTAAATAGGTTGAAGATGTTAAACACTCTACACCAACCAAACTGGTTCTTTACTTTACTAGATCCACAAATATTCTTTACACTATTGGAGGTCATGTGATTATAGTATAAGTTCTTCAACACTTATCAACCTTCCGCTATTTTCACTTTGTGGCTTATTCATATTCATTGTAAGATGCTTGTTTTAAATGAAGACCATAAAGTGTGTATGAGTAGTACTAAGATTTCAAATCATTTTTATGTAGATTCAACTAATGTACAACAAACTTATGTGGATAGTAATCAAAAGATGCCTATCAGGTAAGGTTTCAAAATGTCTTCCTGTCTCAAATTTAAAGGCATTCATATCAAAAGAACATATTTCACTATTTTAATATAATCATTTATAATTGTACCTTCTAGTATAATATTATTAATTGCATGAAAATATAAGACTTGTTCAAGCTCACATCCTTCTTTGTGTTGTTTAGAAGTTGATATTGGGGATAATCCATGTATATTGTCCTCTTCAACAAAACAAGATAGTTCCACAAATAAATCAGATTCCATTTCACTGCTCTACTCAACCAAACTACGAAGTTGATTTAATAACTCCAATATGGCTTCATGTTGAGCATCTTTGTTTCTTTATTTGTACAAAACTTTGTCAATTTGCATTTGATCAGCTTCTTTATACTTCATGACTTTAATGGTTAAGAGATCTACTTTATCTTTATGGTCATGTAACTCTTTGTCATGGAACTCCTCATGAGTTGTTAATCTTTTGAAAAATCTTCTAGCACATTTACTCTTCGAGCTAATGTAATATGGTTATGGTTTTAATGTAAATTATTTATGTTGTACATTGTATATCAGAAAACATAGAATTTAAGGTATTACCCTAATTGCAAGTTTCATAATCACGTCTCTCTGGGACCACCATCAGGTCAGCCATCTCAGCTATGATTTTGTCTTTGTTGATTGAAACAATGGAAAGAACTAAACCAAATGCATTTAAACCACTCAATCTTGTCTTTACAAGGGTAGAATGCAAAGCTTAATAAAATTCAGATCCTCTAACAGTTAATTTCACAATGCTTCCACAACTTTAGGCTCAATCGAAGATCAAGCTCAACTCACATGTGTTACATGAGTGAATAAACAAGCTTAGTCAGATAAAAACACATTGGTTATGCATGAAAATAATAGCACTTTTTGCAACAAGTTCCTCTTGAAGTTCAGTCAATATGTATTATATATTTCCAATTACATACTTTTCAATGCTTGTGTTTTGAAGATGTTTGATTAGAGTTTATTACTAAATATGCTTTCTTTTCATCCATGTAGGATCAAATATGCTAGTATTAACAACTTATTAGAAAACTATCACCATAATTGTTTTTTTTTAAAATACAGCCTTTTGTCACAATTCTGACGGCAACCTAAGAACGACCAATGTCAAAGCACTGGGTATGACGAACTCAGTTCAGTGATGCTTCCACATGGACTTTAGTGATTTACCTTGTCATGTTTATTTTAATTTCTGAAGACTCCAGCAATATATTATTTTGACATGATTTTTTTCTTGATTAGGTTGACACCATAATCGTTGTTGCACATACATGGTTTCATGTTTGAAATAGCACGCCAAGAATTATTATCGTTGTGAATATTTGTCAAATAGAAGCTTGTCTTTTTCCACTGTAGATGGTCATTATTCTATTTCTTCTATTGCCGTTATTTTACATTCTTCATCGCATTCATCACATTATATCATTTTTTTAATAGCACTTTATTTGGGTTTGCCATAAAACTTCACCTATGACTTCCTTTGCCTGTAGAACTTAAATTTGTTTTTTTCCCTTTTCGGTTTACAGACAGTAGTTGCCTCTTCTTATTTATATACTCTGGTAGGAATCATTTTCCATTCATTGTTTTTGACTGTGTATTACTATGGCTATCGTCAAGGCTTTAATCAATCGAGCTTCTTCAATTTTTTCAGACTGTTTAAACATCACACACTAAATTTCATTTCAAGACTAAAAGTATTAAATAGTTAAAATTGATGTATTTTTAACTAGCTTAATTTTCTTCTTATGTAATGTTAAAGGGTGGCCTAATTTTTCATATGATGACTTATGATCTGCACAATATTGCTCGGTATATACTTTCATAGAGTCATGGAGATAACTGCCTTCAATATATGGAGTGTCATAATTTCCTTGTATATTAATCAATGTTGAAAACATTTGATGTCTTAATATCTCTGTTTGGTCTTCCAACATTGAAACCATATATCATTGGGTCAACAAAAATATATAATTGTCTTTTTTCATGTTCGTTGTTGTATATTATACTGGCATGGTTCTTATGAAAATATTAAATATATGAATATGTACAAAGACTAAGTCTCGGCTTCTATCAATAAAAATAGAACTCTAGCTTCTTCCCATTTTCATCTATACCACGTTTGTAATTCTAATTAATTGTCCAATGCCTTTCATCACCTGCTTCATCACTGACTCACCGGTAAAAACTCAGTTACAAGTCATCATTTCTGTTGTGTGATTATGATTGTTGTACACATATATTATCACTATCTTCTAATTGTTGTTCATCTTTTCCTTTGCATATCAAAGAGCAAAACGTAGAATAGTTGCTTTGGATACTTATTTTTCATTGTCAATTTTAATTATTTTATGAACTAGGTTATGAGTATGTCTTTGACCTTATATCTGATTCACATCATTATGCATATACGTCTTATAGATATTGCTTTCAAAGTTGGATTTGCACTTTCATATCTTTGACATTGATAATGATTATGCTAACCATATCGTCCATGTTAGTGAATTTCTTTGACATCAATGACAATACTTCATCACTTTCATACAAGAAAGATCAAACTAAAGCTAGATCTTAGATGTAAATCATCTTATACGTTGATGGTGAAATGCTTCTTTAGATGTAATCACAAGTGTTAATGTTATAGCTTGAATTCCAAAAAAACTCAAAAGATGAAAGATATAAGACTTATGTAATGGGTGTTATAGTTTTCCACAATGCTTGAAGAAGAATATTTTGAGGACATTAAGATTTGGATGATTGAGGACCTTGAGAGCTCGTTTGAAGTATTTATCTTGATTTCCTTTGATGGTTATGGTTACCAAAATAATGAGATATGGGGTGTTTATATACATCTCACTACATTTCAAGATTTAAATTTGATCCAAGATGACCATGAGATCTATTTTTCCACAAAAACATCGGCATGGGCCCTAGTTCAATTTTGAGCCAAAATACAAAGATCCATAGTATTTCAAAACTTATGTAGCTAGGAGAATATGATGAAATTAGAATAGGAGGGCCAACATATAGGAAAAAAGCCAAAAAATGATGGTATAGTTGATTTTGAGGTTGGGAAGGGTTACAAATTCCAAAAATGGTAACATAAGGGCTATGTAGACCAATTAATTATTGAAGAAGAAAAGTAATAAGGGAGCATACTTAGAAAAAAGGGCTTACCTTGATTTTTGAAGAAATTAAATTAGTATAGTACTTATAATATTAAATTAAATATTCAATGAAAATTAGGAGAATGTGAAACCAATGTGAGAACCCATACATACTAAAATAGGGCTACAATGAACATCTAATTAGAGATGCTTACTTTTTAGGATGATACATTGATGCAAGGAGGGAATGAATAGTTAGGGCCAAAGGCATGCCTAACTATCCAAACACCTTGTTGAGTAAACACAACAGAAGCAAACACACTAAGAACAACACCAAGGAGAGAGAGAACAAAACACTTTTATTGGTTCATCAAACTATCAGCATACATGCCCAGCTATAAGGCCTTCTAGATTACGGCCAGATACAAAATACAACTTCAAGATCTACAATCTAGCTTCAAATTTGTAATTCCAAAAACATCTTCTCTGAACTCTCTAAATATTCTTCTCTAAACTAAACCAAATACCTCTACTTATACTTGTCAAAATGGCTTACAAAAGATTTTAGATCATTACATAATAGAAAGGTCGACCTCAAAATGGTATGCACTCATCCCAAGATAAGATCCTATCATTAACTTCATGATCCAAATTAAATACATAAGTTGGCTTAAACTAAGAACCACTCACAGAAAAAATTAGTCAAAGAAGGAACCAAGCATTAGCAAAATAAGAGGTTCACTCAATGCATGAAGGAACACTCAATCAGTAATGGATAGCTCAGTTAACACTGGAACTCTAATTAATACTGATGGTTAACACTAAACTTGGTTAACACTCATAGTTAACACTAAATTTGATTAACATTGTTAGTTAACACCAACTCGGTTAACACTATTGGAACTTGGTTAAAATTGTTAGAATGAACAAATGAGCAGGATTACAAGGCAACCCAAGATACTCCTACATCATACATGTACCAATTAGGAAATTATTTTATCCAATATCTAGAACCAAGAATTTAAAGCATAAATCATTTTTATTTTTTAATGTTTAATAAGTATTTTAAATTAATATAAGACTCAAGAAGTGAGCCACTTCTTGTTACAATGAATAAGGTTTTGGAAATGTCTTGCACCTATCATTTTCATTAGTTCTTAGTGGGAGACTTGCTAACATGACTTGATTTCACTTGCATCCTAGATCTCATAGAATATTAGTTAGTTACCACATGATATTATCTTATCTCTTGACAACTATATTTTGAATTGCCTAGGTAAACCCTTTAGGTGTCACTACATAGGATTATGAAACACATCTAAATATTTTCTAATTCTACCGCTCACCTCGCCTTTATAAGTAAGGCCTCTCATGTGCATCATCATTCCTATTTGTATACTCAATCAATCTTGCATCTTTGAATTGTTCCTGTAATTCTCTCTTGTGGAAGTTATTATGATACTTTAGGGATCTCGACGGCATTGAGGACTCACCTATATACTCTACAATTTTAAGTAAAACATACCTTTCTTAGTGAAAAAATTTTAGAATATTTTTGCAATATAGTGAAGGTTAAATCCATTGATATTGAGTTTAGGGAATATCTCCAAGTGTTGAGTAACATCAAGAGAAGTGAAGAATAAAAATAATTTTCTCTTATTAATCTCAATAACATGTAAATGTTGTTAGAGATAATTGGATATTGAGAGAGATCTATGATTGGTATTGTTGTTGGTTATGTTTGACATTAATATTTTTTCATTGATGTCAACATATATGTCTATTTGACAATGTGCTTATCATTATTCAATTCAGAGATTGGTTCAGTGATGATGTTGTTTTATTCATATATTCTTGCAATCATTATGGGATGTTGGATATAGTATTTGTATGATATTCTTTCAATCACATATGGAGGTTTTCTATTTTGGATAAGTTATAGAATATTGTTGGATATTGGTTACAATTTATATTTACTAAAGATCGTCTTTGACAGTGATCTTATTTTTGGTTGGTATGTATCAGAAAAGAGAAATCATGGTCAATGATTGTGGATACTTCACAAAGACATGTATTCTTATGTTTTTGTGGGTTTTCTTGTGGATTTCTTAAATGGAAGATATTTTCTTCATTTAACAAAGGAATTTATTTCTTGGGTGACTTTGTAAGGAAATGTGTTTCTTTGGTTATTGAGATTATCTTATGGAGAGTTAGCATGTTGATTATCATTGTAAGGATTATATATGTGTTCTAGCTAACACGTATGAGATCGCATTGGTTAATTCCATCTATTGATCATATAATGAGCTGACTTATTTTATGCCTGATAGTTGTATATGTAAGTGAGATTCATTTATGAATTTTGTGTGTGAGTACACAAATGGATGTGAGATTATTATGATGCAGAATTGTTTAGGAAATTTCATATTAGATCAAAGATTTGAGAAGAGGAATGAGTAGAATATAATGTTGTCTTAAAAGTAATTGTGTTGGCATTTCTAATCAAGTTTTTTTCCCTCATTTATATTTGAGAAGTGAGCTCTAGGTGAGTGCCTAAATGCATGTGCATTCCCATTGTACCTCTAACAAGTTTTTATGTGTGCTCATACATCATCTTGTGAGTTTTCCTTTACAAAAAAATATTTGTGTTAAGTGTTATGGTGTATTTTTCTTTGCATTGGATTATATATTTCAGATTCGATATATGGTGAATGGTTTGAATATTTTTAATCTACTCACAATCGATTCAACACCTCTCACTTATGTGTAGTGCATTTTTATTCCTAACCGATGTCCCATCATATGAGATCTTGAAACTTTTTTTTGTTATTATTTTACTTCAAGGAATATACCATTACCCATATAAATCATAATTTATCATTTTCTTTGTTGAGATATAGCATTCTCTATATCATATACTATTCGCCATTAACCTTTTTTGGATGTATAAATTCTCACATGAATATAAATCATATGTTCTTTATCCTTTTTCAAAACCTTGGAAAGAGGTACCACTAAAGTAGGTTGAATAATAATTTAATTTTCTTTTCTAGAGTTTGTATTTTTATCCACCTTATGTCTATTTGAGGTTGTTAGAGTTCTAGATGACTCTACAACACCCCCAAGATCAAGTGAAAGACCAAGATAACTTCCACAATATAATGGCAGGAAAAATGCACTAAGATGAAAGAATGATATTATTTTTAATGGGCATAATAGGATTTCTTACATAGGTGCAGCTATAAGAGACAATGATAAGGAGAAGATAAGTTATAACATAAGCAAGGTGGAATCACATGTCTACCAATGTGGAATATCCTTCATTATGCAATCAATTATGTGCCATATGATAGGGATGATAATGTGATATGTACACTATATATGGATATCAAACATAAAGTTGAATGAGATAAAAACTATCACCACCTAAAGTTTTCTCCTGCACCATATGCTTAAAATAGGTACAAACTACTAGATGCCTCAATTATAAACTACTATGTTGTGCATTAACCTAGTGAGGATTAAATAAAGTGTAAGTAGTGAATGTTTAGCCACACTAACACCCTCCCTTAAAAGAAACTTAGGAAAATACACTTAAAACTCACAATTCAAGATGGGTCTTGACTACCAGGCCATGTTACGTACCCATGTACAATATATAAATGCAATACAATACATATAATAAATCTCTCATAAAGTAAAGAAAGAGAGAAGGCTTCATGGGACAAAATTCCACTCCATGGTAATATTAGGAATGACAAATTTTAAAGATATCTTTGATTAGAAGATATCCATCATTTTGATATCACATGTGATATCATGAGTATCAGCCTTCAGAATATCAACATATGATATTCAGTAAATACTCTAATTAATGATCTCTAGAATATCAATTCACCATGTACTAAATAAGCTAATGGTCTTCAAAATATCAACATATAATATTCACCATTTTGATATCACATTAAGTATTGGTCTACAGAATATCAACATATAATATTCACCAAATATTCTTTAAGTAATGGCCTCTAGAATATCGAGATGCAAGATATTCACCAAGTACTATGAGTAATGGTCTCCTGAACATCAAGTTGCATGATATTCACCAAGTACTCTATGTAATGGCCTCTAAAATGTCAATTTTTGTTTCATTCACTATGTACTCAAAAAAAATGTTCATAAGGTATGTGCGCATGTGTTCTCATAATGCTTACCATATAAACATCTACCATGCAAAGTATAATCTATCATGATCTGCATAGACATCGTAAGATATCCATCATAATAAAAAATTAAGTTATTGTAAGATCATTACCTTTCAAAAAATTCTACAAATACAAGTGACGATCAATTGGAAGTGGTCACTTCCTCATGATGTACAAAGGGGGTAGGCAAATTAAATCATGCAATCACATGCATGATAGAAAAAAGTTTACATCAAGTTTAGACTCCCTCAGATTCTTTAAGGATCAAATGAAATATGTCCTCTATCCACTCCTTCAAACAAATGTATTAGACTCCCTCTACACATCAATCTTTAGAGCAATTTTCTTTTAAATAAGTCTCAGACTCCCTCTAAATCTGATATCAATCTCCCTTTCCTTGCAAGAACACTCTCGAAGGAAAAGATCAAAGAAAATACCTCGTATAGAAATATAAATAAGAATGTTAGTAGTTTAACTCATTCTTGTTACTAACAACAACATAAATATTTATTTTCAACATATATAATCTATGTTTCTTTTCAACATATTATTTTCTTAATAATATCACATATAAAAATCTAATGTGATTGATTTCACTTGTATTCATATGAAATAATTTAAACTTACCTCCAACTCTAGTAACATTATCTCTTTTAAATATCATTGGAGTAAGATCATCTTATATATTGACTCCCTTAGATTCAAGATAGCAGTAATATTTTAACTTGTTTTAAAACAACTATAACTGGTGCAATTTTTTCACAATTACTTCTCTCATTATCATGTCTCTTCATGACCAATTGATTTATCAAATTCTTACAACACACCCAATAACATGTGTTATTTTTTAATTATGTATTATGAGCGGGGTTGATATGGATAGGTGTGTCTTCAACACCCCTTATTTTCTAGGTATGACTTTGTGTGATTCCACCACATGGTGATCATGTCATCACATTGCCATATTTCTCTAACAAAAGAACTTAATGGAGTTCACCTTTTGTTCCATGAAAAACTAGAAATTCCAAAAGATCTTTCCCCTCGTAAATGTGAACAACATCCAACATTGATTGTAGGAAGGCTCTGCAATGATAGATATTATTGTGATTGGTGTCATCTTCCATGGCCCTTGGTGCTCATATTTATCTAGAATGCTCAGTTTGAATCACTTGAGTATTTTCATTGACATGTCCCTTAATTTTCTTCAAATTATCATTATACTTTTTTTTGTCCCTCATAATCACATTCTCTATTTTATGCATACCCTACAATCATTGCATTCTATTCGATGCATTTCATGAGCATTTTGTTGAACTATTTTGGGTGTGTAGTCTATGTTTGTATACTTGCCTACACAAATTATTGATGCTAGTTTACAAAAGATTTATGATTCATGCAATTATTAGATATCTCCAAGAGATGACATTATGCAGCATTGGACATTTTTGTTAGATGTGAAGTCCAACTGTCATGTCTTTTCATTTCACATTCTTCTTATTTGTCTCTTCGTTTTCTGTTGAAGAACTAATGTATAAATATAAGGGAAAAGCCCTGTGTATGTAAGCTGCAATAATTGAATAATATATTTTCTCTACTCTCGGTGTGGACGTAGCCACAGTTGTGGTGAACCACGATATATCCTATCTCTTGTTCTATTTTGTGTATTCTTAGTTTATATCTTAAATTAACAATTGGAATCAGAGCGTGTAAGATCCTGGAGAGCAGACTACAAGAGTCCAAGGCAAGTAGAGGCTGTTAAAATAGAAGACTACGAAGGAACAATGGGATTTACCGTAATATTAGAAAAGCCCTATTCAAGATCCATTGTAGGTGCTCTTAGAAAAAGAGGTCTGAAACAACAAAGAGAGCAGTTCAGTCAAAGATATGAATAAGGGAACACCGTGTTTGGAGCCATTACCTTGAGTGAAGTTTGGTGTCCCAAGTTAAAATGATTTTGTGACATAGCATGTGTGATGGGAGCGTCATGCTCAAATTTGTGTAAGCTTGCATGGGAGGTGTGGACAGAAGGCGTCATTTTGGAAGGAGTTCCTGCAAATGAGGCTTCAAGATGGAATTGGTTTGTGCCCAATACTGTGAGTTTTGTTATGAGATTGGGTAGTATCAAATAGACTGCAATCAAAATGATTGACATGAGCTGAAGAGATGGGGGAAAGGCTTAATGAGGCAATACTAGATGCTTCATATGTATGTGGATTATATTTGTTGTCCAGTGGGTTGTAGTCACAGTATTCTCCTCAAAAGTTTGTTAGCAAATGCTGGTTTTGGTTCTATTTCTCTAGATTATGGAGAAATTGCAGCTTCAGGTATCACTACTGAGTGTGATGATTGGCATCATTTTTCAAATTTTTTTAAAAAAATTTTGGATATCATGAAGAGTTTGGTGTCACACTATAGTGGGAGTTTTTTATTTGCTAGTAATAATCTTCTATCATGAGATGGTTCCCTTCATGAGATTGGAGATGTTTACTATTGTGCCATGGTGAGCTATTTAGAGCGTTGGCATGATAGAGGTTCTCTTGACAGGTTTTTCTCCTTAGAGCATTAGTGGTGGTTTGTGGAGATCAAGTTGTCATAAGATTTTCCTAGGTTATGCAGACGTGTAGTGGGAGTTTTGATAATTGATCTTGGTCAGTGCTCTTGGTATTAGGTACTTTGGCAGATTGACCATGGAGGTGCTCTTGAAAACTAAGAGGCTTAGGTGAGGCTACAGTTCTCTTGGTTTAGAGAATATTTGTTGAGACTGTTTCTCTTTGGAGGTTTCAACATGAAGTCCGAACAGCCTACACCTATGGATGGGCATGAGTTCATTATAGAACTAGTGGAGATTGTTCTTGGAGAAGAGTCATTGAGACTTGGTGTATCCTGGAAGAGCATTCTCACTCCCCATGCTTGGTCTATTCGGCAGATTTATCTCCTCATGCATTTAGGAGATGGTTGATATTGTTCCTAATTTTGGAATGTTTGGAGTTTGATCTTCTTGTTTATAGAAGATTTCATTATAGAATCTTCTTATTTAAATTGAGAATAATCCATGAAGAGACTTGCCCCATGAATGGTACATGTCTATTCGCTAATTAGATAATTAATAAAATAAAATTTAATCATTGTTATATATATATATATATATATATATAACAATAAACTTATATCTCATGCATAATTATATATAGGTTTATCCGATAGAAGCTACCAAACATTAACAAGAATAAAATAGACATCTTCTGCAAAGACTCATTATAATCACCAAGAAGAGATGTGTTGGCATTGGGAGACTATTAAGAGATAATTGGCATTACCTATTGGAGATAATACTAAAGGATTGAAGAATTTTATGGTTTTCATTTATGGCAATTGATACTATTCATAGCATTGATCGGTGAGAACTAAGTTTTTACATCCCAATAGGTTAATTAGTGAAGGCATAAGATGATCAGTATAGGAAGGGTGTCTATGATGATCGAAAATCACTTAGTGATAATTTAGTGACCATAAGACAAAGTTTAGAGGATTTTCAATAGTCAAGGAAGAAGTCAAATCTAGAAAGGCGATTACATTAGATAGTGTGAAATCATTGGAAAATATGTAAGGTTACATTGGGAGAGATAACACATTTGGGCTAGTCCAAGTAGAGGATAGGTAAATCAAGTTGAAGTTCGATACATTTAGGTTAACTCATTGAGATATGTGAAGTGCATGAGAAGCTATATTGAGAAGCTTGAAATTCAATTAAAGGGTCAGGATTAAGAGACAAAAGAGTACAAGTAAACATATAGATTTTGTAATAGAACAAGTTTATGATAATGATGAGAAATAAACTAGAGCAAGAAGGTGAAGTAGAAAGAAGGAAATATAGATGAGAAGTAAAGTGAATGAGAAGTTTCAATCAAGGTACAAAGAAGGGATCTGAGAGAAAATGGCATCAACCTCTTATTTAAATTGAGAATAATCCATGAAGAGACATGCCCTATGAATGGTACATGTCTATTTGTTACTTAGATAATTAATAAAATAAAATTTAATCATTGTTATATATATATAATAATAAACTTATATCTCATGTATAATTATATATAGGTTTATCTGATAGAAGCTACCAAACATCAACAAGGATAAAATAGACATCTCCTGCAAAGACTCATTATAATCACCAAGAAGAGATGTGTTGGCATTGGGAGACTATTAAGGGATAATTGGCATTACCTATTGGAGATAATACTAAAGGATTGAAGAATTTTATGGTTTTCATTGATGGCAATGGATAGTATTCATAGCATTGATTGGTGATAACTAAGTTTTTACATCCCAAGAGGTTAATTAGTGAAGGCATAAGATGATCGGTATAGGAAGAGTGTCTATGATGATCGACGATTGCTAAGTGATAATTTAGTGAACATAAGATAAATTTTAGAGTATTTTCAATAGTCAAGGAAGAAGTCAAATCTAGAAAGGTGATTACATTAGATAGTGTGAAATCATTGGAAAATATGTAACATTACATTGGGAGAGAACACATTTGGGCTAGTCCAAGTAGAGGCTAGGTAAATCAAGTTGAAGGTCGATCTAGTCAAGTTAACTCATTGAGATATGTGAAGTGCATGAGAAGCTATATTGAGAAGCTCAAAATTTAATCAAAAGGTCAGGATTAAGAGACAAAAGAGTACAAGTAAACATATAGATTTTGTAATAGAAAAAGTGTATGATAATGATGAGAAATAAACTAGAGAAAGAGAACAAGTGTTGCAAGAAGGTGAAGTAGAAAGAAGGAAATATAGATGAGAAGTTTCAATCAAGGTACAAAGCAGGGATCTAAGAGAAAATTAGATATGGTAGGAAAAGAGTTCCATAACCAAATCAGAGATTTTTTTTGTTTCCTAATAGTCACAATCGGTAAATCTCTAAATCAAGTAGACCCTAACAAGTTCTAGTTGTAAATCCATTAACAATTTAGACTCTCAAAAGAGTTATAAAAATCTTTAAATAAAGTAGATCATAGTAGATCCATTTGTACTTCTAATAAGAAAAAAGTCACTTATAACAAGGTAAACCCCCTTGAAAGGGTAATTGTATTCTCCTAATAGAGTAACTCATTTACCACAGTAGTGAGATTTGTGGATGTATATGGGCAATGTTAGTATGCTAATAGAAACCAAATTTAAATAAAGCTTCTACAAACTAAACAAAATTCATAAACTTCAAGATAGACTAAGATGAACTCTCAATTGAGAATATGAGCCATTAATGGGCTCTCTCAATGAGAAGCTCTCTTGTTGAGTAGCTTTGTCTAAATAGATAGGATATATGCTCAAGCTTTATGCTTCAAAAAGGGCTTCAAATGGAGTTGGAATTTGGGTGTGAGTGTATGGTTTTGATGTAAAATGGCTTCTTAAAATGGCATTATGACTTTACTTCATGGATTGTGTTAAAATGACTTGGGAGAGGATTCCTTAAATAGGCAAAGGGCTTGAGGGATCAAGGGCTAGGATGCAAGGATGTGAAAAATCTTATAGAAGGCTCAGATTGCATGAGAGGAGAGCACATGGATTGTGCTTCCTTACAACCAATCAAGGAGTGACACATGTCACATGGTCAGAGGATGGAGGAAAGGGGAAGGATCAGTCAACAAAGGAGGCTCAAGGGATAAAATCTTCATAAAGACCCTCATAATGACTTGTAAGAGCAATAAAAGGGCTTGGAAGAGTCATTTATGGCCTAGTGGGCTTCATAAAGTTTTATGGTTGAGATATTTTGAGGGTGATGAGAGCAATTTCGACTTGGACTTGATTAGGAGGGTTTTAAGCTTGCTTAGGCTTGTGCAAATGATTAAAGGATGGATTAGGATGGTTTAGGATTAGCTTAGGGATAGGCAAGTGGATGGCATTTAATGAGGGTGGGTGAAGGAGGAGATATTTGTTAACTTTGGCTTGGGTTAGTAATTCTTAACCCATGTTTAGAGAATGTGACAAGGTTAGGAGGGGATTAGGATTAGGTTTAGAGACATCTTCTAGAAGAGTCTAGACTTTGGATGAGGATAAAGACTTTCTAGAATAGTCTAGAATTTCCTAGGATGAGGATGAAGACTTTCTAGAAGAGTCTAGAACTTCTTAGGATGAGGATAAATTAGATTTTTAGGAAATAAATAAACTTTTATTTATTTCAAGGGTTTGGGTTGAGGAGATATTTATTAAAACTTTTTTAATGAACATGAGGATTAATATTTAATCTTAATTAAATATTTTGAGTTGGGATTAGGGGTAGGAAATGATGGGATTAGCTTTTAATTAAAATTAAAGAAGGATTAGAAGATTTTGGAAGAGGTTAGTGGTCTTAAGGAAATTGGCCAAGTTTTGGGCAAAAAATAAATTTTTTATTTATTTTGGGTTTTTTGGTCAATTTATTAATTAAATAATTAATAAATAAGGAAATAATGTTTAAATAAGATTTAAACATTTTTGGGAGGGATTCCTTAATTAAATATTTTTAATTAAGATAAAGGGATTTAATGGCATAAAAATTAATTAATTAATTAATTAATAAATGATGATGTCATCAGGACTTTTTCAGAAAATAAAAATACTTTATTTTCTAAAAGTTTTTAGGTGTCTACATTTTGCCCCTCTTTGATGTGATGCCACAAGTGGAATGGCATCAAAGATAAGAAAATAAGATGCCCAAGGCTAGAGCAAAAGAGGAGAGAATGGACTGTGAGATGCCCCCTCAAGAAGGTAGCGGGGAGAGAAAGCGAGGCTCGATGGCTTCTTGAAAAGGACAAGAATCTCAGATGAGCAAGGAAACTCAGATTGGCAAGGAGAAGGGGGTGAATTAGCTCAAACTCTCACTATGGGAGAATGATAAAGGAGAATCAGATGCAGAAGAGGAAGCAAGCTTAAGACTTTAGGGAAGGTGGAGGATGAAGGAGCAGAGCACTATAAAAAGGAATCCAGGATAGGGAGATGGATGAGGGGATTATAAAGCTGATGCAACAGGATTTCAAAGAGTCAGATTGGTGGAAGATGGGTTTCGGAGATCCCTAGGACTAGGATTGTGGATCTCGAAAGATAAGGCTTGGTGGATTGATTTGGATTGGTGGATCCCTAAGACTAGGATTGTGGATCCCTAAAGCTAAGAGTGATGAGTGATTCAAAGAGATACTGATGCATAAGCTAGGGTAGGAGAGACAGATGCTGGATATGGATGGGGGATAATGGAGATGAAGGAAAACCATTATAGCTTTTTGCGCGGGGGGATACTTCAAAGAGAAGTACCACCATGTAGTTGAGCACTAGATTTGCTATAAGACTATTGGTTAGTTGCCAAGGTTACCAAGAACATCAAGGCCTTTTCACCAACTGTCCAAAGGACTGACAAACTAACTCAAAACAAACACACAAGGATTGCCCCAGCATCACACATGAATCCTAGAGGAAGCAGTGTGGAAACAACATTGGAGAACCCACAAGCAGAAAAAAAAAACAAACGAAAGACCTGATCAAGACCTTACGCTCTAATTGCCCCATTCGCAGCATACCATGATATGGAAGATCGTGGCAACCTTGAGGAGGGAACAAGGAGATTGCTTGGAAAAGATACTTCAAGACCCAAAAGGGAAGATCCCGAATCAAAAGAAAGTGAAAATCCAAAAAAGAGTCATTTTCCAACGAGATGGGTAGGACAAGGTACTAACGGACCAAGATCAGACATGAGGAAAGCTATATCCTGCAAGGACCTATCGGAGAGCACCGAAGCTGGTGGATTTGGATGAGTGATGCATCTGGCAAGCTGAACTAAGAAAGATAACACTTTGGTGACAGGAAATCTAGCTAAAGGATGCGTTGGAATAGCTAACCAAGAAGTGTGATGGGTGCAAGATGTTGATCAAGGACGAACTGACACGAACGCTGGATAGATACAATGGTACTAAGCTAAAGAGGATGTACAAGTTGATGGACCAAGATATGTTACAAATGTACAATTTTGTTCATGTTTTGTTTTTTGTGAGATGGAAATGTTTGTGAAGGATGGGATGTCTATAATAGGTGATAGGTGGATAGGTAGATGGTTTGCAAAAAGCTTAAGTGAAAATGGGGTTTTGTGTGTGCATGTGATAGTATACAAGTTAGGATACAAGATTATTTACAGGCTGGAATATGGTACAAACCTTGGACAAGATTTGAATAGACAAGGTATGGTACAAGATTTACAAAGTATAATACAAGCTTTGGTACAAGATTTTACAAGCTGTACAGGAGGTATTTACAAGCTCCATTAGATTTTGGATATTTGGTTGGAACACCAAGGGAACAAGCAGGTATTTTATGGGATGGTGGGTGAATGGATGAGGGGTAGGATAGTGATAGATAATGGATTAGTCTTAGTACACAAGGCGCCTGAATTACCAGGTTTTCACCAAGGTACCTATCCAAGGCGCTTAAATTGCCAAGTTTTCACCATTGGATGCTTATTTCTCTTTACTATTTATTTTTATTTGTATTTTTCAAAAGCTAGGTATACCAAGTATCTTCAAGCATAGAACTTCTTGAGATGAATGATGTTAGTAGGATCATTCAAGAGTTCTCCTTCCGGTTTAGATAGTTGATAGGCTCCGGAGCCAAAGGAAGCAGTGACAACATAAGGACCAAGCCATGTAGGTTCAAACTTTCCTTTCTTTTCTCAATCTGCTTGGACTTTCATGTTTTCTTTAAGGACCATGTAACCTGGCTGAAAGTGTCGTGGAAGCACCTTCTTGTTGAAATTCCTTTTGAGACGAGTTTGATAGACTGTGAGATGATTATAGGCTTGTTGTCGCTTCTCGTCTAAGAGATCTAGTTGGGTGAGCTGAGCTACTCTATATTCTTCATCTGATATTTGCCCTTGCAAAGATATGCGCAAGGAGGGAAGTTCAACCTCTATAGGTAGTACCGCTTTGGCACCATAGACTAGGGAGTATGGAGTTGTGTCTGTGGATGTACGAAAGGAAGTTCAATAGGCCCATAGGGCTGGATTTATTTGTAGGTGCCAATCACGACCGGAATCATTGACAACTTTCTTTAGGATTTTGAGGAGGGTTTTGTTAGTTGCCTCTGCCTGGCCGTTACCTTGTGGGAAATATGGGCTAGAAAAGCGGTGATGGATGCGGAGGGAAGTGCATAATTCTTCCATGTTGAGATTTTCAAAGTTACCTCTGTGGTCGGTGAAGATGGTGGATGGGATGCCGAAGCGGCAAACAATGTGGTACAAGATGAACTTGGAGACCTGAACTCCTGTAGCTGAGACTAGGGGGACTGCTTCCACCCATTTAGTGAAATAGTTTGTAGCTATTATTATCCATTTATGTCCATCAGATGAGAGGGGTGTGATAGTTCCAACTAGATCAAGGCCCCAACAAGCGAAAGGCCAAGGTGGTGCAATAGGCTGTAGATCCTGTGCTAGAGCGTGCACAAGATTTGCATGCTGCTGACATGGGAGACACTTTTTGACAAAGTCACAGGAATCTTCTTCAATGGTAGGCCAATAGTAGCCTGCTCTAAGGATTTGTCACGGTAGGACAATACCACTCGTGTGGGCACCGCAAAGTCCAGAGTGTACTTCCTTTAACACCATCGCGGCCTCATTTTGGTCTAAACATCGAGAGAGAGTATCGTGATAACTTCGACGATATAGGGTATTGGCTATGACAACATAGCGGGATGATTTTCAGATGAGGTTCTGGCGTTGGGTACGTGTGAGGTGAGGGGATATGATACCATCGTTAAGGTAAGCGTGAATCTCATGGTACCAAGGGGATTGGGGACCAACCAAGATACAAACACGGTTTGAATCCTCATTCGCATAGGCGGATGTGAAGAGCTGCTCCACTAAAAACTCATACTATGTAGCTGCTTGGGGAATTTCCAAGAGCGAGCCTATAGTAGCCATAGCATCTGATGCTTTGTTCTGTATTCGAGGCACTTGTGTAAACTGAAGCTTTGTAAAATGTTGGGTTAGCTGATCAACTAGCTCTTTGTAGGGTAATAGCTTTTCATCTTTGGTTTGATACTCATTTAGGGCTTGCTTGATGATGAGCTGAGAATCACCAAAGATTTGTAGATCAGCAATGTTCCATTCTGCAGCTATCTTTAATCCCGCTATGAGGGCCTCATATTCAGCTATATTGTTGGTGCTAGGGAA
The DNA here is from genome assembly GCA_028749045.1 of Cupressus sempervirens. Classification (NCBI taxonomy): domain Eukaryota; kingdom Viridiplantae; phylum Streptophyta; class Pinopsida; order Cupressales; family Cupressaceae; genus Cupressus; species Cupressus sempervirens. The sequence continues at coordinate 766,611,349 of CM053784.1, read as the reverse complement.
TTGTAGCTTGAAGGCTTTTGGAATGTAATCTCTGTGAGGTGTGACCAACAATATTCCTGCCCCTGATCCATGAGATGTGTATGAGCCATCAAAATAAAGTTTCCATGGGGGTTGTTCTTCAATTAGACAGATATGCTCATCTGGAAATTCTGTGATCAACGGATAAGCATCTATTAGAGGTGCATCAGCTAGGTGATCTGCTATAGCTTGCCCTTTGATTTCCTTTCTATCCACATACTGGATGTCAAATTCACTAAGGAGCATAACCCATTTGGCCAAATGGCCTGTAAGTGTTGTTCTAGAGAGCATATACTTGAGAGGGTCAATCTTGGAGACTAGTTGGATGGTATGACTTAGCATGTAATGGCGAAGCTTTTGAGTTGAGAAAACAACTGCCAAACAAGCTTTTTCCATAGGAGTGTAATTGAGTTCATAACCAACTAGGGTTCTACTGATGTAGTAGATGGCTCTTTCTCTATTGTAGTCATCAAGTTGTGCTAGAAGTGCCCCTAGAGCAGTAGGTGTTGCTGATATGTACAAAATCAGGGGACGACCAGGAACTAGTGGAACCAAGATAGGGGGATTGATGAGATACTGCTTGAGATGGTCGAAGCTGTGCTGACATAAAGGATCCCACTTGAAGTTCTCATCCTTCTTCAGTAAATTTGAAAATGGTGTACACTTATCTACAAGCTGAGAGATGAAGCACCGAACAGATTGGAGCTTTCCTTGAAGAGAGCGAAGTTGTCACAGTGTCTGGGGAGGAGGCATGTCTAAGATAGCCTTGACCTTCTTGGGGTCGATCTCTATACCTCATTTAGAAACTATGAAGCCTAGAAGCTTGCCAAATGTGACCCCAAAGACACATTTCTTGGGATTCAACATGAGATGATATTTGGCTAACCTATCAAAGACTTTCTCCAGGTCAGCAAGATGATCCATGAAGGTATGAGACTTGACCAAGATATCATCCACATAATCCTCCAAAATGCTATGGATGAGATCACGAAAAATGGCTGTCATAGCTCTTTGATAGGTAGCCCCAGCATTCTTTAGGCCAAAAGGCATCATGTTGTAGCAAAAGGTTCCCCAAGGGGTAGTGAATGTTGTCTTATGTTGATCCTCTTCTGCAATCTTGATTTGATTATACCCAGAAAATCCATCCATGAGGGACAAAATTTCATGTCCAACTGTAAGATCTATAATCATATCTATGTTGGGCAAGGGAAAATCATCTTTTGGACAAGCTTTGTTAAGATCTCTGAAATTAGTGCAGATTTTGATGTCACCAGAAGGCTTAGTGACGGGGACCATGTTGGAGATCCACTCTGAATAGTCGATAGGTTGGATAACCTTAGCAGCTAACATTCTTTCTAATTCAGCTTTGACCAATAATGCCACCTTGGGGTGCATTTTTCTAAGCTTTTGTCTGACAGGCTTGATCTTTGGATCGACTGCAAGATGATGAACTACAAGCTTTGGATCAAGCCCTGGCATGTCCTAATATGACCATGCAAATTGACCAATGTTGACTTCTCGAGTATCCTCAATTAGAATAGAAGACACCTCTGGTCGATTATCTTGAGGAGGCAATGCTAAATCCTCATGTTCTTCTTGTGGCTCTGGATTTTCTTGCTAAGGGGTTCTCTTCGTTGCCTTAGCTAGTCTCAGATTCACCTTAGTTCTAGTTTTGGGTGTATCGGAACTAGGTTAGGGATTTTCTCCAAAATACCCCTTGGGATCTAGCTTGTAGATATAGGCAGAACCTGGCTTTGTTTTCTTGTGAGGAGTTTCAGCTCCCATGAATCTTAGAAGTGCCTCCTCTGATGTGAACTCATCGATGTGTATGACACTTGGTTGGTCCCAATCTATGAGTTCTGGATGGGCGAGTGGTAGGTCAATGAGGTGGATGGATAGTTCTTGGAGAACAGAGTCTCCAAGAGAGATTTGGTCTAGGATATCGTTGTAGGCTCTCTTTTCAACTTCCTCAGGAATGTCTTCAATTTCGACAAGGTTGCGGTGAATGTTCGAAAAAGCGTGACTGTTCTCATTGGTGCCCCCAGTTGTGGGTATGCCAAAGCCAAGACCTGACTTCGATTCCCACTTATGTGCGTCGATGGGCCACTGCATGCCTCTTTCTTCTGGTCCTAGACCACCACCTTGATAGTTCCATTTGTCAGTGATGAGCTTATGTTCTTGGGGATACTTTTGGCTGAAGTGATCAAGGCGTGCTTGATTTCTTTGAGGTGCATCCTTATGTAACCATTTGTTGATATCTGGAGTGAGCTCCTCATGAAGAGGGATTTTCGAGGATACAAAGGTTGTTGGGCCAAACTGTTTGTATCGAGGAGGTGGAATCTCCTTAGCTTTATGATATGCCGATCATCCATGGGCATGTGGATCAAGTGGGAGTGCCCCAACAGCAAATTCATCTGACAGACTATACTCTCCACAACCTTTGTTATTGATCTTCATGGTAGACAGGGTAGAGGCGAGGATGGTTTCTGGGTCATTATAAGTGTGGGATGAGTTGGCGATGGATGTGTCGATATCAATTCCAAGGCAATGGTTTGTATATGAAGCTTCAACCACATTGCAGTAAGCAAAGGGTTTTGGATCAGCATCGATGGTTACCTCAATGCTTTGATGCGGAAATTTGACGCACTGATGGTAAGTGGATGGAACGGCTTTCATGGCATGAATCCATGGGCGATCGAGGAGGATGTTAAATGGTAGGTTTAGATCAATAACATGGCAGAGTGTCTCTTGGATGACTGGCCCAACCTTGATTGGTAGCAAAATAGTTCCTTCTATGGTTCTTTCCAAGTTGTCATAAGCTTTGATGGTGATAACCTCACTGATGATATCTGCCTCAGTATACCTAGCTTGTTTTATGAATTTTAGGGTACAAATATTCAAGGCTGATCCATTATCTATCATTACTTTTTTCACAGCAAAGTTGGATACCATGATGGCTATGCGAAACGAAAGGGTGTGATGTGGCTCGACCACGAGTATGTCGGTGGGCTTGAAAGATAGGGCACATGAGGAGGATAGGTGTCCAACAAGATTACAAAAATTAGTAGCATTGATATCTGAAGGGACACGGGATTCTATGAGAGCACTGTCAAGGATGTTCTTGTACATAGGACTAGTGCGAAGAAGGTCTAAAATTGAGATTTGGGCTGGCATGTTCCCAAGGTGTTCCAATATATTGTACTGGCTTTTTGATGGAGCTGATGGTGCTGGTGGAACGGGTGGGCCTGCGATGTTAAATTGCGCTCTTTGAGTGGTGAATGCACACTCATTGTTTGGTCCTTAGATATTGATAACATTGACAGAAGGCTCTTTCTTGGATATACAACCTATAAGGCTACCATAGTCTATATAGGATGAAGTGTGGTCATTGTTCTTCCCATGCTGTTGGTTTGGCTGACGGTTGTTGGTGTTGTTGTTGTTGGTTTGGATAGGTGCTTTTCCAAGATTTTGGTTGTGGTGTGGAGGAAAAGCATTTTGATAGATCTGTAAGCCTGCATTGGGAGAGGTTTGGGCACCAACAGTGATTTCCTTTCGATCAATGAGGTCCTGCACATAGTCTTTCAGTTTCATGCATCTGAGGGTAGTGTGACCTTTTACCCTATGAAATTTGCAGTACTCATTATCTTTGTACCATGTAGCTTTGGATTGGCTTGGGTCAATTTGCTGGGTAGGAGGAAATTTGATGAGGTTTTCCTTGACTAATTTCTCAAAAATGACATCCAATGGCTCACCAAGGGGTGTATAGTTTCTAGGTGTAGGTTGGAATCTAGGCTTTTGTCCTGCAGCTACATTGATGGCATTAGCTTGATTGCTAGACCCTTGAAAGTTGGGTCTTGGATTGTGGTTTTGATAGCTTTGGTGATTATGCTGTTGGTAATTGATAGCTTGTTGATTGTTTGGTTGATATGGTGGGTTGGACAGGTTTTGAGAAGGACCAACAATATTCACATGTCTGGTGTCAGTGACGCCATCTGTTGCAACGTGCTTGTTTTTGTTCCAATACCTAGACTTGTCATTGGAATGTGATTGATTTTGGTTGGCTTCCTTGTAAATCTTGACCACACCATCTTTAATGATTCCTTGCTCAAGGATCATTCCTTTCTCTTTGATATCTTTGTAGGTATGCAAACAGTTCATCGTCATGTGGTGAGCCAAGCTAGGATGGGCATTATCAATAAACATTTTCACCACATGGCGCTCTGGCAAGGTGCAGGATACGCGGGTGGTAAGGGTTTGCCATCTTTGCAGGTATTCGGCAAGGCTTTCTCCACCTTTTTGCTTAGTGTGGACAAGGTCAACTATTGATAGCTCTGTTTCAACAAGATGGGCATAATGGGCTACGAATGCCTCAGATAATTCAGAAAAGTTTTTAATTGTGCCATAGGGGATTCTATAAAACCATTCAAGAGCAGGTCCAGCCAAGCTTTTGGGAAAAAGTCACAAGAGGAAGACATCATTGTATGCTACGTCCTGACAGTGCATGTAAAATTCTTTGATATGTGTGACAGGGTCTCCTTTTCCTCTGAATTTGTCAAATTTGGGTACCTCAAAGTGTTTGGGAAATGGTGTCATGGTAATGGCTCTGTCAAATGGGTAAGGACACACATTCTCAAACTTGAATGTCTTCAGATCATTCCCTTCTTGGATGGCTTTCAGAGCTATCTTCATTTGCTCCCATTCTGAATTGATAGGTGATGGCTGGGGTGCCCCCAATGTAGGAGTGCCTTGAGGTAGGTATGTGTTGGATGGGGCCACTGAATATAGATGGTTGTGAGGGATTTTCTGATAGGGATTGTACATTGTTTGGGCAACTGCATTGTGGATGATAGGTTGCTGAGGGGGAGGTGGCGCATATTGTTGCATGTGCTGTGAGGCTTGCTGTTGATATGGGATTTGAGGTTGGGATTGAGGAACATAAGCTGGCTGTGGGATAAATGGATTTCTTTGTGGAGGTAAGGTATAAGATGGTTGTGAGGCTTGGGGAAAGGATCGGGGGGCTTGTGGGGTTTGACCAATATATGTGGGTTTCGCCCCCATTTGGGATGGTATCTACAAATAATTGGTGGTTGGCTGGGGTGGTGGATTACCTCCTAGAAGTGGCATTGAAAAATAGTTGGTAATTGGAGGTAATGGATTAGTTGGTGGTGGAGGTGGTGGGAATTGAAAGCTTGGGAATGGAACTGATGGGGTTTGATAACTTTGTGGTTGGATTTGGAAGCTTGGTAGAGTGGTGGCAAGGGCTGGGGTCACTTGGGAGCTTGGTAGAAAATTGGTAGTAGCTTGTGGGATTTGATAGCTTTGTGGAGTGAGGGTAGTAGCTTGTAGATTTGTGGCTAATGGTATTGAGCTCCCAAGACCTAATGGAAATGATGGGATTGTGCTTTGGGCTGCGGTGAACAAGCTGGGGGTAATGAAAGGTTGATTACTTGGCCCCATGGGTGGCATCCCTGTTGTATATTGCTGAGGTTGGCCAAAGATGCTAGCACTGATTTGGGAGATGGGTGGATTTGGAAGGCTGGGTTGGGGAGCAGCAGTAGCAATAGTGAAGGGGGTGAATGGTGAGGTGTTTTGGGTAAAGGGGGTTTGGAGCGGAGAGGTATGAACCAAGGATGGAGTGGTGGTGGCTGGGTTGGCTTGCGGCATAGAGATTTCAACTTGGGTGGATGATGGTATGTTTGGGTCTGTTGGATCATATGGATTGGCTGGAGGCTCTTCTTTTGGCATATATTGAGGATAATTTGGATCATAAGAGCCTATGGGTGGTGGTAGCTACCCAAACAACGGGTGAGATGGATCTGATAATGGAGGGGGTCTTCCAAAGTCAAAGGTTCCTACATTGTCCCTTTGAAAATTAGCCATGATTGTCTCTTTGTTCTTGTCTATAATGGCATTTACCAATACTGCATTTCCTGGTTGGTTCATGAAAGCTTCAATGTCAGTAGATGATGGCATAGCTTTCTCTGGGCTGAAGGATGGCTGAGTGCTCAAGGGGGGTGAGGCTGTTCGATCCAAATGATAGGGCTCCATTGTTTCTTTCTTCTTGGCTAAGCGAGTGAAGGGTGGCATGAAAAATGCTCCTAAGGATGAGATGCAATAATGCTAATGGATGCAAAAGGGGGAAGGCTTCTCTATGCAAATGATTTCCTAGGTTAAGGCAAAGCTATATGAAAAAACCTAAGGAGGATTGGGTTGGAGATTCTAACTTCAAAGATATGTTGCCAAAGCATGAAAGGTCTGCTTTCCTATGTGCAAGTTTCGTGGTGATTGTGTCAACTTAAGGATAGACTGATGATTCTTTAGGAAGAACACGAGATTGACCACTTGTGGATCCCAACCTTTAGCTCAAGGTGATGAGGGATAACAAGTGACAAAGCTAGATTACCCTAGACAAAGCTCTGTCAAAGGGATAAGCTTGGTGAGATTGATGGATTTGGAAGATTTTAGGAGTGGCAAACTTTTGGCAAAAGTGACAACAATTTTGAAGGCTTGGATGTGAGGTTTTGATTGCTGGCTAGATGGTTTGATTCTAAATGAGATGGATGAGCTAATAATGCTTAAGGGGATAACCTAAGATGGCCGGATTTTCTACAAAGATGACTCTAAAGTGAAGCTTATCCAAGAAGATGTGGAGAAACAAGGGTGTCTAATCATAGAAATCATGCCTAGTTGGTAAGGTATAAGCAGGATTAACTCTTGGATGTTGGCTAAATTTGACGTTGTGCTCTAACCAGGCCTCTTGAAGTGCTTCATCGATAGCTTTGTCCTCTGCTTTGTGGAGTTTGGCAATTCGTGGGCTTGGTGTTATTTCTTTTCTCTTGGCTGAAAATTCTTGGTATGCTAGAGATGGTTTGAGTTTAACTTTGTGGAACTTCTGTTTGGGTTTGGGTTGCTCTGACATCAATTCTTGAATCTGCTTGGCTTTGAGAGATTTTGGTTGTTTTGCTTGAACTTGTTCAACTTCTGGAATAGGCAGTGACTACGCTAAGTATGCCCTAAGCTAGGATTGACCAAGTTTGGCAAACATTCATTCAACAAATAAAAGATCAAGCAATAGATAGAAATAACCAGATAGAAGTTTTTGATTCTCAGAAAGTGATACTTGCGCCAAGGAGTGTGTATGTTCTACAAATGTTTCGATCAGTCACCTCAAACACATTAACATCCTAGATGGTTGTCTACAAGGCTGACAGTTGGTTTAGCTAAGGAGTCCTCGATATACCCAAGGTACGTGAGGCCCAAATCCGTAGATGAGACCAAAAAGATGTCACACAACCGAGAGGAGCGGTAACCCACTTCTCCTCTTTCACTTCTCAAGGGTATAAAGTTCCTTGAGGCTTAGCCCGAATGATAAAATCTTGATCCCAAGAGAGGTGTCTTTCGATTCACCTCCCGATTCTTATACTCTGCCAGAACGCTGGAGTTGAGGTCGTCCAAGGGGTGATGAAATCCCCAAGCAGGCCTCCTAAAAAGAAACAAGGTTTTGGATCCTAATCTTATGCACCCAAGATGGCCTCAAAAGACGACAAGGGGAGAGAAGACTTGGATGACCTTGGGCTAAAAAAAATGCTTGTTCTTTTACCAATTGACTCTTATGTGTGCTAATCTAGACTTTGCAAGCACTCATGTTTAAGAGACAATGTTCAATTCCAACTTGAAGCGCCAACAAAAGTAAATCGATCGAAGAATGCAAACAATAAGAAGAGTTAGGGTCAACAAAAGCAAACTCGCGCGCCCGGAGGCCCTCCACGTCAAGTATCGATTAATTTTCTTTAAGGCATTCAAGAGTTGGTGTGATTTTGTTTTCAAGCCCAAAACAAAGATGTGTGAGATTCGATTTCAAGCGCGTGCTCGGAGGCCCTCCACGTCAATAGTTGTTCAATTTTAGTGCCCAAACTTGAAGTGTGATCGATTTAGTCTAGAGTTTTGGTCATTTAAAAATTTTGATAAAGTTAAAGCAAACGTTCAAAGACCAAGTGAGTGAGTTAGATTGTAGAACATTTAACACCTTTTTCAAGTAGACCCATCCCCATGAATGGCGTTGAGATTGCAACCAATGGTTAATATTTGATGGGTGATTAGAAAAGAGGTGAGTCCAAGGAACTACTCAAATTAATTTTTAAAAATTTGTATTTTAACTTAACAAAGTTTCTTAAATGTCCAAAAATCAAACTTTACCTAGATTGCATGTGGAAAAGAGATTTGTTTTGTTCAATTTTTAGAAGCTCCAAATGAAGTGTTTGATATTGCAATGGTTAATTGATCCTTGGCATTCAAGATTGGATTTTTTGTTTTAATCATGCATTCAAGAAAAATTTGATTTTAATCCATGGCATTCAAGAGTGTGTTTAGCAACATGCATTCAAAGACAAGTGATTAAACATTCAAGTTTTTTCCTTTGAGCATTCAAGATTGAGATTTTGTGTGTTGTTTTAAGAACTTTGAAGTGCTTTGTTTGAACCTTAGATCATTCAAGATTGTTTTGGACTCAAAAGTGAAAATGACTCTTTGGACTTTGGTTTTCATTCAAGATTTTGTGTTCTAGTTTGCATATTTTAAGCCCAAAAATGATATTCCTAGATTGTTTTGATGCATGAAAAACCTAAGAAACATTCAAGATTTTGCAACAAGATATTTGTTTGGAACAAATAACAAAGTTTTTAGGACAATTTTTGGCAACCATTTAGGACTCTTAGTTTTCATGAGATTTTTTAAAAGAACTTTAAAATATTTGCAAATGAGCTTCATTTTATCCTTGATTGATGCTTTGAGTTTGATTTAGATTTTAGTGTGCAGTTAGTGTTGTATTTGAACCTTTTGAAATGGAAACTTGAAGTTCTTTTTAAATTCCAAAAAATGAAGTGTTCCTAATTTTGCATGAATGCATCTAAAACCTTGATGTTGCAAGGATGCAAATGATTAGATTGGTTTAGTCTCACTTGTTAAAAGATTTTTTCTTTTTTGCAAATTTTTAATTTTTCAATGGATTTAAGTATGATTTGGGGGTTCATTTTAAGCACTAAAAAGAAGTGTGTATGATTTTGCTTCCTTAAAAAAAAAAATGGCCAAGATCTCCCACAAGAAGAAGAAGAAGAAGTAGATGGAATAAGAAGAATATAGACAAGAAGAGAAAGAAGAATTTCAAGTTCTTTGTCCACCTATAAGCTTGAAAAATCTGCAAACACTATGAGATAGATTATGAGTTCCTTTGTCTTCTTCATGCTCATGTGGACCTACAAAACCAATTTATACAAACCTACCAATCACAAAAACAAGTAAAATTAGCCAAAATCATAAAATGACATACAAAACTTGACTAAAAAAGCTAATGAAGATGACCCATGCGGGGTCCCACCGGGCGTGTCAAAATGTATATGGGCAATGTTAGTATGCTAATAGAAACCAAATTTAAATAAAGCTTCTACAAACTAAACAAAATTCATAAACTTCAAGATAGACTAAGACGAACTCTCAATTGAGAATATGAGCCATTAATGGGCTCTCTCAATGAGAAGCTCTCTTGTTGAGTAGCTTTGTCTAAATAGATAGGATGTATGCTCAAGCTTTATGCTTCAAAAAGGGCTTCAAATGGAGTTGAAATTTGGGTGTGAGTGTATGGTTTTGATGTAAAATGGCTTCTTAAAATGGCATTATGACTTTACTTCATGGATTGTGTTAAAATGACTTGGGAGAGGATTCCTTAAATAGGCAAAGGGCTTGAGGGATCAAGTGCTAGGATGCAAAGATGTGAAAAAGCTTATAGAAGGCTCAGATTGCATGAGAGGAGAGCACATGGATTGTGCTTCCTTACAACCAATCAATCAGTGACACATGTCACATGGTCAGAGGATGGAGGAAAGGGGAAGGATCAGTCAACAAAGGAGGCTCAAGGGATAAAATCTTCATAAAGACCCTCATAATGACTTGTAAGAGCAATAAAAGGGCTTGGAAGAGTCATTTATGGCCTAGTGGGCTTCATAAAGTTTTATGGTTGAGATATTTTGAGGGTGATGAGAGCAATTTCAACTTGGACTTGATTAGGAGGGTTTTAAGCTTGCTTAGGCTTGTGCAAATGATTAGAGGATGGATTAGGATGGTTTAGGATTAGCTTAGGGATAGGCAAGTGGATGGCATTTAATGAGGGTGGGTGAAGGAGGAGATATTTGTTAACTTTGGCTTGGGTTAGTAATTCTTAACCCATGTTTAGGGAATGTGACAAGGTTAGGAGGGGATTAGGATTAGGTTTAAAGACATCTTCTAGAAGAGTCTAGACTTTGGATGAGGATAAAGACTTTCTAGAATAGTCTAGAATTTCCTAAGATGAGGATGAAGACTTTCTAGAAGAGTCTAGAACTTCTTAGGATGAGGATAAATTAGATTTTTAGGAAATAAATAAAGTTTTATTTATTTCAAGGGTTTGGGTTGAGGAGATATTTATTAAAACTTTTTTAATAAATATGAGGATTAATATTTAATCTTAATTAAATATTTTGAGTTGGGATTAGGGGTAGGAAATGATGGGATTAGCCTTTAATTAAAATTAAAGAAGGATTAGAAGATTTTGGAAGAGGTTAGTGGTCTTAAGAAAATTGGCCAAGTTTTGGGCAAAAAATAAATTTTTTATTTATTTTGAGTTTTTTGGTCAATTTATTAATTAAATAATTAATAAATAAGGAAATAATGTTTAAATAAGATTTAAACATTTTTGGGAGGGATTCCTTAATTAAATATTTTTAATTAAGATAAAAGGATTTAATGGCATAAAATTAATTAATTAATTAATTAATGATGATGTCATCAAGACTTTTTCTAAAGGTTTTTAGGTGTCTACAGTGGGTACCATCCCCACCAATATTTTTACCTTCTAACAAGGGTTTTTGTGTAACTAAAATCTTTGTTCCACGTGTTACATTTCTAGTGATTTGGTTTTATTATGCTTTATTTGTTGACAGTGTTTATATGTTTTATAGTTTGGAAGTTAGCAAGTTTTCTAGATAAGTGGTTAAAGTTTGTAGACATCTTATTGTACTAATTCCCCCCCACCCTATCTTTGTACCTATTAATCCTAACAAACGGTATCAGAGCATTGGTCCTCTTGATATCAAGCCTAATAGCTTGAGGGAAAGATCCACAATCATGGAAAGGTATAGGTATGAGAAAGTTCTTGAGGAGAGAGATAACATGATTTTGGAGTTGCAAGAAAGATGAGAAAACATTTTTGAATAAGAAGAGACCTTACTATGAAACTAAATGAAAGTCATGACTACATTGAGAATATTGAACAACTATCAGAAGGTATTATGTCAAAAGAATATGAGAAATCCTTTAAAGAGATTGTGAAAAAAAAAATGAAAAGCTAAAAGAAAAGTCAAAAACTTGAAAAGGGAATTGGAAACCCAGTCAATTAGAATGTGTGAAGACCTAGAAGGAAAAAGAGAAGTTGAAGATGCTAGGAAAGTTGTAGAAGATGAGAAGAGAAATGTTGGGAATGAAATACATGAAAAAGGTGAAGAACTCTTTAGTATATCCTAGGAAATGTTATCATGCATGAACACCTTCATGTAAGGACTATGGAGGATTGAGAAATTGTGGCCAGAAAGGTCTAACGGTAAAAGAAGAAAATGAGAGATTAAAGAGATAGCTACAAACAAAGAAAGATGCAAATGAAAAGTTGAAACAAGTGAAAGCTTGCAAAATATTGATGAGAAACTAAAGAACCAAAGAACTCATAATGACACAAATGGTCTTGGATCCAAAGGTTAGAAAGAAGACATGATCGGTGAAACATCTAAAGGTGAATCCAAGGAGAAACTACACAACATAAAGGAAACCACAAGAAATTTAGGTAAGAAGTTTAACAAACCCATTTGTCTTAATTATGGAAAGATTGGTCATAGTGCTAATGTGTGTAGAAAAAAACCTTCCAATAAGCTAAATTCATTTGAAGGTTGTTGCTACAATTTTCATAAGTATGGACATGCTTCTTATGAGTGTAGATATAAACCTAAAGACAATAATAGTAATTTTAATGGTTATTATTACACATGCAAAAAGTATAGACACAAAGCTAAGGAATGCAAATCTAAGACTTCTAGATCCTCAGTTCAACCAGTGAACTTATATACAAGGGGATGATAGTTCAATCCCATGAGCCTTGTATGTGGAAAACCTAGATATTTAATTTAGAGAATTGCAAGTTTAGAGCATGAGGAGACAATTTTGAAGGTTATTTGTTAGTACTATGTTTTCAATGCAAAAGGGTTAGGGATATAGCAAAGTATTGGAGGTTCAAGAACCAGACACAGAAAGGAAAAATGAAAAAGCCTATGAGTCTCTATGACATCAGAATGAAATGAAGAAAACTTGGATTAAGAAGGAAAATAAAATGGAAGAACGAAAGTCGTCTATAGAAACTTAATTTTTTTCCTAGTCCAGTGAACCCATCTTCTAACTAAGCATTTTCATGGCGGGGGGGTGTATACACATTATAAAATAAACATATCTCAAGATCCCCATAATTAAGAAAGGAAGGATGAAATTGCAAGATATAGTGCAAAGGTATGTTGTCTTGAATTTGGAAAGTCTAACTAGTCATATGTCAACCACTCATAAAGATTGTTAAGTCTCACTCGATGGCAACCTATCATATCCATTGGAAGAGGAACTAATTGGTAAGTATCCGTTAATAGGTGACAAGACACTATTCTTAATGTTGCTAACGATATTGTTTAAACAATTAGAGACCACAATGTCTATCTTACAATGATAACCATTGGTAAAGTGATTCACTCCACACCTTTACTTTCATTTTTTTATTTGAAAGAAACATTGAGGACTATCAAAATGATTGATTAAGATGGGTATTAAGATTTGAATAGAGAAATTATAATTAAGAGTGGAGTGAGCCCGTATTCTTTCATGAGCTACTAGTTTGGATTGTAGACTTGAGAATATAGTTTGGATTGTTTATTGAGAATACAATTTCGATTGAAGAAATAATGGAACAGAATGCTGAGATATTTTCTTTGATCAACAAAGAGGAGAAATCTAGACCAATTTATGCACCCCAAGTGGACAGAAAATTTGAACTGGACATGTTTGGAGTGTAGTCCACAATACCAACAAGAGTTTTTCAATTAGAGGATGTTCATTTGTACATTCAATGCAATATTGAGAATAGGGAGCACAATAGATTAGAAAGGATTACGAGAAGATGTTCTCAAATGGAGATTTGAAGGATGAGCAAAATCATCTACAAAAAAAAAAGTTTTACTCTACGTTGTTGGTATCCTCAGTAGGTCTCGCCTAGATTGGATAAGATTTGTATTTAGTCGAGTACATGACTAGTACACATGGTTGGAAAAACCACATAGGTTCTAAAAGACCATCATTCACAAAGTAACAAGATTTTGATCTCAAAAAAAGGAGTGCACGGTAAGGAATATTTCACCACACTTGGTTACTAACCTAGCCAAATCCAAGTATGATGGAAGAGTTATGACTATTAAACACATTGAAGATATTGAAGTTATTTTTTCTTCAAGGGTGATTGGATACAAAGTTTATTAATCAAGAAGAACCAACAATGTACCAACAAGTGTACTTGTACACGTCACTCATGAAATGGTGAAGAATGATGTGGTCTATGACTTATGTGAGATGGTGAGGACTCAACTTCTAAAGAATATGAGAAGAATAAAGATAACAAGCAATCAGTGAATTATGGATCTCTATTGGTATGTTTATTTTTTATGATCAAAACTATTTTCTAGGAAAAGGAAAGGTCGAATTGTTTAAAGACAAATTGGTAGTTACACAGATAGGTGAGATTATAAAAGAACGAGGTAAAATTTTTAATAAGGTTATCTGGGTGTCCTTTATAAATTTTTATTCTAACATGCATAAACATGTAATAATTCCTGCTAGTGCAATAGAGCAGTATAGATATGATATGTGTTTCCTAGTGGGTATAGATTCATGCATATTGCTGGAAGTAAAACCCAAAACCCATTGGTTTCCACCAGTGGGATATGATATTAATGGAGATGAAATCAGTATTCATGCTTACAAGTTGTTGTCCAAACTAGTGGACAAAGGTGAAAATTTTGTATACTTCTGAAATTCTTGGAAGTATTCTCAAGGAGATAAAGACATCAATAACAGCTAGGAGGAGATCAATAGGTCAAGCCTAGAAGACACCTAATGAAGGAGTTGGAACATCTAGTACAACAAAAATGGTGATAGAAAATCCATTTGCAAACATCCCCTCCATCTACAAGAGACTAAAGAGGAAGGATACTCGATTAGTTACAAAGGAAAAAAAGGTTGAGTTGGTAAAGAAGAAGAGACATCCAACCAAGGAAGTTTCTAGGTAGCATAAATGTGACAAGAAGCAAGAGGAAGAAGAAGAAGAAGAAAAAGTCATAGAGTCTAATAAACAAATTTCAAAATTGAAGAAGGCAGGAGTGCAAAGCAAAGCACCTACAATTGAAGAATTTGTCAAAGGTATAGTAGAGTCAGGTGGATTAGCATAAATGAAGAGAAGATACAATATTCCAAATGAAGAAAATAAGAATAAAACTATTGAGGAAACAATTATTCAACATCTTCATAGATTTAAGAGAACGTTGCTACAGCTACTTTCAGCTATCCATGATGACATACAACAAATTATATGTTGTCGTACATTTTGTCACCACAAAATGTAGGTAATAGTACGAAACTTTTTCAAACGAGTTTCGCATTTCTCTGAGTTAAATTTTTTATTCAATTGGTTAATGTCGATTGATCAATTAACTCCAATTCATGTAATAAATTAATTTACTAAAAGCTTTCGTCAAGTCTTTTTCATTTTTTTAGTTTGTCGAGCCTATGCTTGATTATTTAGGCCTTCAATGTCCTTTTCTTTCTTTTTTAGTGTGTGTTTGTTGGTTTTTAGTCCTTTGATTTTGCTCAAGTCATTGCTTTTAATTTTCCCTTCAATTTGACTTTCACTTTTTGTAAAATATAACTTAATTTTACTTTATGTTATATTTTTAAGTTACTTTATCATTTAAATTTTCACTTAAAGTAACTGCACTTTATGTTATATTTTTAAGTTGAGTTTTTTTTTTCCACTTAAGTGACTATATTAACTATATAGTTCAATTTAATTTTTTATTTTTAAATCAAATGCTCTAGCAAATATTACTTATTAAATGATATTTGCACATTGTATTACTATTGTGATAATGTGAATATCATTTATGTCTCATTTAAGTGACATTTCATCAAAAATTAAATTGACATGTGCTTAATTCATCACTTAAGTTGTTTTCAACATATCTAAAAGCATATCTCATAAAAAAATAAGCAGTTACACCTAAAAGGTGCGATTTTGAAAGAGAATGCATAAAAAATATGCAAAGGCATTAAAAAGTTGAGATGTAAATGTCATATGCATGTGCATCCAAAAAGTGCATTTTTGCCTTTGGGTAGCAATTACAAGTTTCTAAAACATGTATTTGCATCTAAAAGGTGTGTTTTGGCCAATGTGACATGTACATGCATCTCTTGAACCCGTTTTTAGGCAAAAATATATTTTTAAAACATGTGCTTGCACCTAAAAGGTGTGTTTTGGTCTTGGAGAAGATCATTGCAAGTTTTTAAAACATGTAATCACCTCCAAAAGGTGTGTTTGAGTTTTGGATGCATATTTTAAGCATGCAATCACCTCTAAAAGGTTCATTTTGCATTCAAACACACACATTTGCATTTCTAAAACCCATTTTTGAAGATTGGAGGCAAAATTTTCTGTCATTGGCCATCAAGAGCCCATTTTTGGTGATTTATCTTAGATTATTCCATGGAATGACTTTAAATCTTTCCCTCAAGAGGCGTTTTTGCATCCTCGTACATTTTCATGCATTTGGCAACCTCATTAATGCTCAAAAAAAATTATTTCAGCCCCATTTGGAGCCAAGTTTTGAAGAAAAACGTTCAGATTTGGACCTTCAAAATTTACATTTTTTTCCAAAGGAGGGGTCATTTTGGAGTTTTTTCATTAGAGATGACATTGGAGGGAACGTTTTTGCATCCTAAGGTAAAAATTGATCCATGTAATGCCCTTTTAGAACCACATTTTTGACAAAAACGGGTTTCCTTTCTTGCATTTTACCAAAAATGTTTTGTGTTTTAGTATGTATTAAGCACATTTTTAGAATTATGCATGGAAAATACCTCATTGGATACTCATTTCGAATTTATCATTGCAAGGTTGAAGAAGTCCAATTTTTTTGTGAATGTTTTAACTTGATTTTATGCATGTTTTAACTTGATGCTTTACACTTGTTGATTTTGATGCCATGGAAAGTGCATTTTTCCTTTTAAAATGATGAAATGGTTCATTTTCATGTTTTGTTTTTTTTCCAAACTCCAAATTCAAATTTTCATTTTGAGGTAGCTTGCTTGTTGACATTTTTGAGTATTTTTCCAAAGGTACATTTTTCTTTTGTATTTGTTTTTATGTTTTTCTTGTTTGCATTTCAGTTTTTCTTCATTTTGAAAAAATTGCAAGTTCTTTCCCAAGAACTTGAGCATGTTTCATTTCACTTCACCTTCCATTTCATGCAACAGTGTCATTTCATTCCATTTCCATCTTTCCAAGTCACAACACTTCACATCTCCTTCTTCACATGTGATTACATGTATTTCTATCAATGCACGTACATGTAATCTCATTCTCCATTTCAATTTTCACTTATCTCACTTTTCACACCCAATCGCATGTCATGATTACATGAAAAGTCTTTTACATGTAATTGCATCTTGAAAACCCATTTTAGACTAAAAGTTACTTTTTAAAAGGTTAAAAAATGGCATATGCATGTTTTCCTATGTACTTGGACTACACCTTTTCTCAAAGATGTTTATGAAAGATCACTTTGCCTCAAGGCACATTGCATTCATTCCTTCCATATGCACTTACACTCCATGAAAAAAATACATGTAATTCCATCATTTCATGTCATGAAGTATTTCATCTCATCCTTCACATGCACTTACATGTAAGCTCATCCCCCATCCACATTCACATGTCATCTCACTTTCTATTTCTCACTACATGTTGCATATACATGTAATCCTCTTTCTGTGCAATGACATCTTAAAACCCTGAGTCATTTTTATTAAAAGTCGAGAGTTTTAATTTACATGCA
The DNA here is from genome assembly GCA_028749045.1 of Cupressus sempervirens. Taxonomy (NCBI): domain Eukaryota; kingdom Viridiplantae; phylum Streptophyta; class Pinopsida; order Cupressales; family Cupressaceae; genus Cupressus; species Cupressus sempervirens. Next base: position 766,594,118 of record CM053784.1, on the reverse strand, counting down.
TTCCCATGCATCTCACTTTCATGTCCCAAAGCATATTTATCATCCACTTTATGTTTTCTCTCTCTCCGCCTATCATTTTCCCTCCTCTACATATGCTTTCTAGTTCATTTACAATCATCACGTGTTTTATAAGTATCTAATCCATACTTTGAATACCCACTCCTCGTGGATTTGTCATTGTAACTCAAATCTCAAAGCTTTCATGAATTCAATCCCATTGAAACTTTCATGTTGCAGCAAGTCAAGATATGTCATTAATTCTATAAAGAATGAAGACATCTAGTAAAGAAGGTGTGCTTCAAATCAAAGAAGTAGTAATTCATTTGATCTTGATTTTTCCAATGGTTGTCCGAGAACCTGAGTTTGTGTGGGAATGTGCCAAGCACTTCATTTCAAAACAAAACAAAAAGTTGCGGATGCTTATCAGAAAGTTGTTCTGAGTTTGCATCTGAACACCATCGAGAAGGTTTTCAAAGTGTTAGAGACTCCAAAATTTGTCAATCTACAAAGGAGAATTCTTGGCAACTTGAACAAGAAAAACTTAATCACATCAAGTTTTCAAAAGGCAATGGACAATTCATCAAAGAGAGTCAAAGGTTATTAAAAGACTTAACACCATGAGTATCAAGGTGAATGCAGTGGTAAAAGAATAAGAACCTCTGAAACCTGTGATCATCCAAGATAGCATCGCCAAGTACAAGGCCCTTCAAAATAATCCCTAGGATTGTTTTATTTCTCTCATCTTTCTTCTTCTTATTTCATGTATGCAATTGAAGAGGATGTATTACATGAAAATGTTTAATTACATGTAATATGACTTACATGTGTAATGGCATGTAATCCAATAATTTCTCTTGTTAGTTAGACTAGGGCAAAATTGATGGAGTTGCTCCCACTTTTTCCTCCATCTTATTGTCAACTCCTTTGCCTATATAAAGGAATTCCCTCTCATTGTAAAAATAATCTTTTTTTGTATACAAGAAAACTTTGCCATACTCATGCAAGCATAACTTTGATTATGTAGTACAAATTTGGAAGAAAAGTAAATAAAAGAAGCAATTGGATTCAAAACTTTGACTAGAAGAAATTATGATAGAGAAAATTAGAAGCTTTAACTATAATTTGTGCCTATTGTCTTTTATTCATGTTATTATTCATGTTATTATTGTGTATTCAATAATAGAGCATAGTGATTTAAGAAGCAATCGGAGCTAAAGCTTTGATTGGGAGTGGTTGTAGAAATACATAGACTAGGAGCTTTGAATATAGCTTGTATTACCATCTCAAATTTATGAAAAATAGTTAGAATTCCCTACTTCTTGAAGTTTTTGTGCTCCAACGGTAGAGGTTATTCTTATAGAATAGGTTAAAATAGGACTTAGAGCCAAACTAGTACACTTTTAGCTAGCCTCTGAGATAGTGTTGGTTTATTGCTATCACCATTACAACTTTAGATAGAAGTGTAGTTTGAGGTTTCATCTCGCTAATTACTTGCTCTACGGGTAAGTGGATTTTTTCATAAAAGCTAAGAGGAAAGAATATTAATAACACCCCTTAAAAAATCTCTCAACTTCTTGCTTACCTTGAGTTGATCCAAGGAGTGGTGAAAAAGGAGAACCTTCTCTTTAAGGTAGAAGAGACTTTGTCTCATACATTGCGGTTGGTCATCCTATTTTGTGACTAGATTTTACCCAAAGCTGTTGGTTACAAAATATCCACCCAACACTATCGATGTAAGGTGATCATATGCCTTGAAAATGGACAAAGATATCATTGACAGATCTCTACGAGAAGCTCAATCAGAGCTAAGTTTTGAGGATGCAAAAATGTTGTATGAAGATCACAAGAAATAGTTTGGAGTAAAGGAAAGGGCAATCAAAATTCTTGTCAAAGATACTCAGAGGTTACATGATGAAATAGTTGATATGCGGAGAAAGATTTTAAATATTGACGAGAAATCACAAGGAAACTCATCACCCATTGAAGTTGATGATGCTTTTATAGTTCAAGAGATAATTGGCAATGTAGTACAAGAACGGTTACAAGAGCTAGAAGCACAATAGATGAAATCACCAACTAATGGGGCCAGAGATGTTGAGTTAAATAGTCAACCAGAAATATCTAATCGCCAAACAACAGTATTTGCACCTAAATAGAAAGACCAAATGATTGAAGAAAGTTAGGAAGAATTAGAACAAGAAAAGATTGAATAGGAATATCAAGTGAGAAGAAAGCTAAGGCTTGAATCAAGTATGTTGAAGAAACAAAAAATTGGTATAACTTCTAATAGAGGAAGAAGTTGAAGATTTAGGTGAAGAGGAAATCATTACTACACCTATAAAAATTAAAAAGTTAGAGCCTAAAGAATTAATGGAGTATTCAAAAAAGGTGAAGAGAAAGGCAATCAAAGACAAGAAGAAGAAACAAGTATTGAGACAAGTTAGAAACATCTTAGTTGAGTCAATACCTAAAGTAGAATATAATAGGGATGATCTAGTAATTGATCAATTAGATACCCTAATGAAAGCTTTATATGATAAAGAGAGCAGCAATGAAGAGGTTATTGCCTTTAAGAAGACATGGGAGACATCACTATTATCAACCAAGGACAATTACAAGGTTATCTTTGACATATTGCAAATTAATGGTTACATATTGTTAAAGATTACACCTTTGGCATTACTGTCAAAGGGGGAGAAGTTTTGAGATCAACATCAAGGGTAGAATTTCAGAGGAAAGAATGAAAGTCAAGGTAGAACCTTAAAATATTTGTATAATTAAAAATCAGTATGGTGAATATGAACTCAAGGGGAGTTCAAAGGTAATTTAGGGGGAGTTTAGTGGTCTCAAAGGTAATTCCATCAATGGAAAAGGGGGAAATTATTTTCATTAGGAGACTATTAGGAGATAATTGACATTACCTATTGAAGATAGTACTAAAGGATTGAAGAATTATATGGTTGGCATTGATGGAAATATATAGGATCCATAGCATTGATTGGTGAGAACTAAGTTTGCACATCCCAAAAGTTTTATTGGTCAAGGCACAAGATGATCGATATAGGAAGGACACCAGTGATGATCGAGGGTCATTAAGTGATACTCAATGACCATAAGATAGAGTTTAGAAGATTTTCAACTGGTCAAGGAAGAAGTCAAATCTCAAAGGCAATTACATTGGATAGTGTGAATCCATTGAAAAAGATGTAAGGTTACATTGAGAGAGGTAACAGATTTGGGCAATTCTGAATAGAGGATAGGTAAATCAAGATGAAGGTTGACCCAATTAGGTTAACTCATTGAGATATGTGAAGTACATGAGAAGTTGGAGCAAGAATCTTAAGATTCAAATGAAGAGTCAAGATTTAGAGGCAAAAGAGTATAGGCAAACATATAGGTTTTGTAATAGAATGAGTGTATCATGATGATGGTGATGATGAGAAAGAAATCGAAGAAAGAGAAAAAAATGATGCAAGAAGGAGAATTATAGAGAAAAGGAAAGATAGAAGATAAACAGAGTGATCGAGAAATAGCAATCAAGGTATAGAGCATAGAAGTTCAAAATGCAGTGGAATCATATCAGCGAAAAAATTGGATGTGACAAGCAAGGAGTGCCATGACCATATCATAGATTTTTTTTTTCCTAATAGTCACAATCAATAAACCCCTAAATTGAGTGTACCCTAATAGCTTCTAGTTGTAAATACCCTAACAAGATAGACTCTCAAAAGAGTTTTGAAAATCCGTTAACAAGGCAGATTGTAGCAAATCTATTTGTACTTCTAACAAGGTACAGAGTCACTCCTAATATGATGAACCCCTAGAAAGGGTAATTTTATGCTTATAACAAGGCAACTCATTTACTGCAATGATGAGCTTTGTCAATACCATCCCTACTACAGTTTTTACCTTCTAACAAGGATTTTCACATAACCAAATCATTGTGTCATGTGTTATGTGTGTAGTGATTTGATTTGATTATGCTTTATTTTTTATGTTGATTGTATGTTTTATAGCTTGGAAGTTAGTAAGTATGTTTTATAGATCAGTGGTTAAATTTTGTAGACATCTGATTGTACTTGATTCATGCCCACCCCTCCACAGTACCTATAAATCCTAACGAGATGAATATGCAATTTTGACTTAAGAAGTAGGAATTGTAGATAGAGTTATTGGATCATTCTTACCTTCAATATGTGCACTATATTCAGTCTCATCTAATATAGCATCATCATAGAGAATATTATCTACATCATCAAGTGGAAGGAGACAATCTACAATAACATCATGTGGAAATGAAACAATATAAATCTCCAAAATTCTTTCAAATAATGGTCCAAGCTATGTGTGGAAAATAAATAGCCTTGATTTCAGAGTATAAAGTATGATATAAATATGAACCAACATTGATGCCAAGAAATCCTCTAATGTGACCATTTTTATCTTTCCAAACTATTTTCTTCCACTTTTTCTTTGGCTTGGGAATGAGTCTATAAACATAAGGCAATGAATTAAGCTAGGCTTGGGAATGACTCATAATTATCCCTAGTCATGTTTATTACAACAAAATATTTTCCATGTCACGTGATTACATCAATTATAAACTTATCACATCGCTAAGTTTTGAGGTACAATTTGTGATCATAGTCATTATAATATGATAGCACCACTATAAAATATGGGAAAAAAAATGTAGATTCGAAGAAAAAAATATTGTACCTAAAAAGGAGTCCATATGAGGCCTTAGAAGTTGAAAAAAATGGAATTTGTGATTTTTTTTTTAAATCAAGAACAAAGATTAGAAACCACCTACACCACATCTTAGAGCAAAAAAATCTACTGGCACTAACAAAAAATTATTGAAGCAAAGATTGAAAATGACTAAGATATTAGGGTTTTAAAATCACCTATGTAATTATTTTTTTGAATCGTCATCACTGCACCACCAAAATTCAAATGTATCTAGATTTGGGGATAGATGTCTAATGTGGATGAAAAAGTATTATTTAGGGGTGATTGAACATCCTTAATATGGTGTGAACCTCTAATTTACACCAACAAGCTCTAATATTGACTTCCAATAGAAAGACACAAAGAACAAAACAACAAATTCTTTCCACATAGAGTACATAATGGTGATGCTCAAATAGCCTTATTTTGCACCCACAATTGAATCAAGAAAAAAATGTTATTCTTGAGAATGAGTCATCACACATTGAGAGCTTCGATCCCATGTTAGAATTTTAGGTGACTACACAACACCCCCAAGATTAAACAAAAGACCAAGATAACTTCCACAAGAGAGTGAAATACAATTATATTAAGATGCAAGAAGGATGTTACTTATCAACATAATGAAAATGTCTATAATAGGATTGCTAATGGACATCATCAAATTGTTAATACAAAGTCATCGTGCTACAATGTCATCAAAAATATGAGTCCCATAACAAGCATGCCACAATGCCATCAAGCCCGACTACCAACATTTGCACCACTAGATGGAGTTAGTGGTGGAGTCTCTAATCTACCTAGTGTAATTGGCGAAGCTCCTTGAGACTGGATTTCCAACTAGGAATATGAACTCTTTGATTCTCTAAAAAAGCAACAAGACAAGTAGCTTGATAGTACGTAGCTCCCTGTGTCTGGTGTGTACCATCTCTTAAAAAATGATCTTGCTCATTCATCACATCTTGAAGCATTTGATTACATTCTGCCACCTCAACCCATAAACTAGCAATCTCTATGTATAGTTCGGTATGCTCTCATTGCACCCAAAATAATGTTGTGGTATCACTAGTAGCTCTATCTCTACTCCTCTCCACCTCAATGTGCTCATGTATCTCTCTATGAAGTACTAGGAGGATCTTGTATAGCACCACAGAGAGGATGTCCTACTCTATCTCTTGGTATCAATAGACCAATGGGTCTAGGCAAACTCACTCATGACCTAACTCTCCTAGCATTATCACCACACCATCATCACCATCTCCACCACCACCATCATCTCCCCCAACAACTCCAATAGATCTTATTCATCCACCCTTGCCTCTGAGGTCAACTACTCCTTAATCCATGCTTGTTCTCTAATCTCTCCCACTAACTCGACCTTGTCATCCTCATCCACCTCAGCATCAAGAGGCTCATCAATCTATGCAACTACCTCACCAAGAGTCGCAAATCTCATAAATGGATGTTGTAACAGATAATCTTGATACTCATCGATAACACTAGCATCAACAACATCAATGTGATAATCCTAGGATAGTGGTACTAGAGTTTGATGCTCATGAGCGGTGGTCATTATGTGACATATCATCCCACTGAGGCTTATCTCCATTCTAAGCATAAGCTTTCATATCCACAGGGATATATATGTATCCTCTCAAACTACCTAAGGACTATAGTAACAATGAATGTATCCACTATACAATGAATGTATCAATGCACTGATCACACATAGATTCAAAGAGGGGAAAATATAATCACCCAAAATTGGTTTAACCAAATGAATTAGCCCTAAATCCTAATCTTATGATCAAAATCACATCAAAGGCATTAAATCAATGGAATCTCAATCTTTATTGTGCAACTGACCAAAATCATTCAATTTTAAAATTCTTCAAGTAATCAAAGAATCAATGATCAATTTTTGAAGACATTAATTCATTAATTAATCCTATCTATTTAGTTAATAGACATAAATCACTTATCCAAGGAAATTAATTAATTAATTAATTATCCTCCGTGTCACACACAAAAGGACAAACAACTTAATTTCATCCAATGAGCTTCAAAGTCCAAGATTGCTCATTATAGCTTTGAATCTTAATCAATTTTTTTAATAGACAAATCTCAATGATTGAATTCAAATAATTTCCCTCCAATTCCCAAATTTTGAAATCTATAAATCAACACCTAATCACGATATTGCATGGTGCAGGAGCGCCTAGGCTAACTCCTAGTCCTAGTTCCACATTTTTGTTTTGGCTTGTCCTGACCTTATCCTAGTCAGTTGTGTGTGTTTGGACCTTAGAAGGTCATGTGTGTTTCCTCCTACATGGATTGACTAGGCTCAATCCATTCTAGTTGTTTTTGAGTTCTTTTTGCTTACCTTATGTTTAGGTTGTTAGGAAGCAAGTTTAGGGGTATGGGTCTTATACCTTAGAAGTTTGGGGAAAGGTTGTTTTTAATTTTAATTTTTCCTCCATGTTGTTTCTACATCTACTTGCATAGGTTGGAAGTCATATATTGTCATTTGATGCAAATTTGGGAAAAGATGTCAAAAGATGTAAATTGTTAAAAAAGTTGTCAATCATGTCAAATTGGCCCAAATCATATGAGTTGATGCTCTAAGGGCTAAATCATGTGTATACATCATAAAGAGTGTTGTGATGTAAAGCCTAATCAAACTCAAAGGTTTATTCGGCATGGTTTTCTCCCCATATTATTTCTACGAGGGTTTGGGACCAGCGCCTCCAAAATGGGGTCAAGGAGCAGCACCCTTGTGGGGTCCTGGGACCCTTATATTGTAAAAGGCATCAGCTGTTGTTTTTCTATTAGGCGACTTATTCTAGCCCTAATTTTGTAAGCAGCAAAAGCTTGTATCAAAAAGGCTTAGGGTTAGGGATTTCATAATATAATGGTGATATTGTAGCTTCTTGCAACGGTATTGAGCTATAAGAGATTGTGGATTGTAATCCTTGGATAATAATAATATTAGACTTGTTGGTGGACGTAGCCCAAGGTTTGGGTGAATCATGCTAAATCTTGGTGTCTTGTGAACTCTTTTATGCAATCTACTATTTTCTAGTATTGGTTATATTCGCATGTAACTTTTATTTCTGTCTGAGGTTAATCCTAACAAGTAGAATCAGAGCCAAACAGTCATCATTTTTCTTAGCAATACTGTCATCATTTTGTTTTTAGTGATCCTCTACAAGAAGGTCTCATGGTTGAGTGGGAGCGATGGCAAATGAGGGTAAGCTGAGGGTTGACAAGTTTAATAGGCAAAAGTTTTAGTTATGGAAGATGCAAATGGAGGACTATCTTTACCACAATGATTTATGGAAGTCATTGGAAGGAAAAACTAAGAACCAAGGAAGTATGATAAATGAGGACTGGGAGATTTTAGATAGAAAGACACTTGGAAGGATTCGGTTATGCTTGGCACCATCAGTGACACTTAACATTACAAAAGCAAAGATGATGGAAAATTTAATGCAAACCCTAGCGAAACTGTATGAAAAGTCCTCTGCTTCAAACAAGGTATTTCTCATGAAGTGTTTATTTAATATGAAGATGACAGAAGGTGGATTTGTCACAGATCATTTAAATGAGTTTAATACTATTACTAGTTAGTTATCTTCTATAGGTATTAATTTTGATGAAGAAATTAGGGCACTCTTAATTTTGTGTTCTTTTCTTGAAAGTTGGAATGGCTTGGTAATCGCTATGAGTAAAAAAAATTTTTGTTCTAATACCCTAAAATTTGATGATGTGATTGATGTTATTCTGAGTGAGAAAATATGTAAGTAAACCTCAGGTGGATCTACATCAAAAAGAACAAAGCAGAGGCAGAACAACTGAGAGAGGAAATAATTCCAAACATCGTGGAAAATCAAGGGGAAAGTCAAAGGGGAAGAGGTCTCAATCTAGAGGACCGAGAGATTGTTGGTAGTATGGGAAACCAAAGCATTAGAAGAAAGATTGTTGGACTCGACAGAATAATGAAGGAGATAAACTAAAAGGGAAGAAGGAGGCAAATGTGGTAAGTAACAAATCTGAAGAGGATGTTTTGCTTCTTTATTTAGAAAGTATTGATGATTCATGGGTTTTAGATTCTGGTGCTTCATTTCATGCTACAGCTCATAGAGGTTATTTTATTGATTATGTCCAAGGGAATTTTGGGCTTGTTTATTTGGGGGATAATGAACCCTGTCAGATTGTTGGAAAGGGAAAAGTTAAGATTAAGTTGTAGAATAGAAATCGTTGGCTACTACATGAGGTAAGACATGTTCCAAGGTAGAGTAGGAATTTAATTTCAGGAAGGCAACTCGGTGATGAGGGCTGTATAGTTACTTTTAACGATAAAAATTAGAAGGTTCCCTTGTAGTAGAAAAAGGTGTGAAAGTAGGAACCTTATATCTTTCTACAAGTCATATTATTCCTTCTACTTTGATTGTTTCAGAGAAAAATGAATGTTCAAAAACAGTTGCTGTAGTTGAGCAGGGAGAACAAACAAATGTTGTAGATTATGATATAGCACTATGGCACAACAGACTTGGGCACATGAGTGAAAAAGGTTTGAAAGTACTTCATTCAAAGAAAGTTTTACCAGGTCTAAAATGTGTTAGTATGGATTTTTTTGAAAGTTGTGTGTATGGAAAACAAAAGAGAGTGAGATATGTGAAGACTAGGAAGGAAAAGAAAAGTGAGAGATTAGAACTCGTGCATACAAATGTATGGAGACTAGCTCAGGTATGTTCCCTTGGTGGCTCTCATTATTATGTTACATTTACTGATGATGCAACTAGAAAAGTATGGGTTTATATCCTTAGATAGAAATCTGATGTATTTCAAATTTTTAAGAAATGGAATTGCTTGGTTGAAAATGAGACTGGTAAGAAATTAAAATGTCTCAGATTTTATAATGGTGGTGAGTATTGCAGTCATGAATTTGAAAATTATTGCTCCACTAATGGTATTTGTAGACAGAAAATTGTTCCAACAACTCCACAAGAAAATAGAGTAGCTAAATGCATGAACAGAACTATAATGGAGCGTCCAAGAAGCATGAGGTTGCATGCAAGGTTGCCCTTAAACATGTGGATGGAGGTTGTCAATACTATAGTATATTTGATTAATAGAGGTCCCTCTACTCCTTTGGGTTGTGGTATTCCAGAGGAAGCATAGACTAGTAAAAAGGTGAGTTATTATTTTCTCAAAACCCTTTGTTGTGAAGCATTTGCTCATATAGGTTCTAACAATAGAATCAAGATGGACGCTAAGTCAGAGAAATGTGTATTTTTTGGATATAGCATTAATGAATTTGGTTATAGGTTTTGAGATTTTGTAAATCATAAAATTGTAAGAAGCATGGATGTCATTGTTGGAAATGAGAATAGAGTAACTGAGAGGGGGAGGGGGTGAATCAGTTATTACAAAAACTTTCCACAGTCCTTAAGATGTCTGAATATACCCTTGATCTGATTAATAAAATGCTAAAACTTGATAATGCAACAAATGACAAATATTAAGAACTGATATGTTATCATGCACAAAGCAATTTAGCAATTAAGAACATAGGAGACACCAGATTTAACGTGGAAACCCAATATGGGAAAAACCACCAATGTAACTAGATACAGTTTTTCACTCTTTTGAAGTGAGCCCTATTAGGAGCCAACCCTGTTAAAGGTTACAAAAACACACTGTTAGGTGTGACCCTGTTAAAGGATTTAATCACCTTGTTAGGAGTGGCCTTGATAGAGGTCTTTAGAACAATTCAACTGAACTGTCACTTTGTTAGAGGATTTATTGAATTGTTGTTAAACCAACTCTGTTAAGAGATTTTGAATACACTGTTACAATGGTTAGAAAGAAACAATGAAGTGACCTGACATAAGGTACAACTTATCTTTGCTGATTGCAGATCTCTATTATGCTTGACTGAATCCTTACTGATCAAATACAACTTTGCAGCTCTTTCAACACATTTGATCCTTCATCAGACTTTTCTCAATATTTGCCTCTTCATACTATAATTCGCATTCATAACTTATTTTTCATAATCACACACTTTAATTCATAACTTGAATGACCATATATACCTTTCAGATTATCTTAGTTGGCTCAAATCACTGACTAAAAAAAACAATTACAACAGTCGGCTAAAACTAATTAATTAGCAAATCCCTATACTGGCCGACCCTGCACGGTGAACTTTGTTCAGAAAATAATTCCTGTGTTAACCAACTGAGCTCAATTGATACAGTGAACTTCGTGACAATCCTTCAATCGCCGGGAGAACTCGGTAAGTACTGAGTTTCTTGAGATAACCGAGTGAGCTCGGTGGAAACTAACCTTTGGAGACCGAGTGAAGCTCGGTTAACACTAACTTTTCCATGATTCATTTGATGACCGAGTGAGCTCGATGGAAACTAACCTTTGGAGACCGAGTGAAGCTCAGTTAACACTGACTTTTCACATTTCCTTCGTTGACCGAGTTAGCTCGGTTAACACTGTTTTCCACATTTCCTTCGATGACCGAGTGAGCTCGGTTAACACTGTTTTCCACATTTCCTTCGATGACCGAGTGAGCTCGGTTAACACTGTCTTCCACATTTCCTTTGATGACCGAGTGAGCTCGGTTGACACTGTAAATTGCATTGCAGACTGTCTGAGCTCGGTGAACTTGAGACTAATGACTGATATGACATTTGTGTGACATCAAGGACAACATTATTCAACAGTCATATTCAATGAGAAAGTGTTGTACAAAAATTTGTTGCAGCAACATGAGAAGAAATAAAATGATATTATAGTGTTGGATGATACTCCAAAAGATGATATTCCAGCAGTTCCTCATGATCTACAACAACCGTAACAACAAATACTACACACCCTAGTGAATGTTAGATGATCAACAAGGCTAAGTAGACCTCTAGAAAGATTTTTGCATTCTTTATATTCTATTTTACTTAGTGATGGTGGTGAACTTGAATGTTATGATGAAGTTGTGCAGGTGGATACTATGATTCAGTGGAAGTCTGCAATGAAAAACAAAATGGACTCTTTGCTGAAAAATAAGACTTGGGATTTATGCAAGTTGCTTGCAGGTAAAAAGGTTTTACAAAATAAGTGGGTTTACCAATTGAAAGAAGAGGATGGAGGTCAGAAAATATTTAAAGCCAAGTTAGTGGTAAAAGAATTTGTACAGAAAAAGGGCATTGATTTTGGTGAGATATTCTCTCCTTCTGTAAAAATGCCTTCTATTCACACTGTTTTAAGTATTGTGACTACTGAAGATTTGCATTTGGAGCAACTTGATGTTAAAATAGTCTTCCTTCATGGTGATTTGGATAAAGAGATGTATATGGCATAGCCACGGAGATTTGAGGTCAAAGGTAAAGAGAACTTAGTGTGCAGATTGAAGAAAAGTTTATATGGCTTGAAGCAAGCACCTCAGCAATGGTATCTGAAATTTGACAATGTTATGCATGAGCATGGATACAATAGGTGTCATTCAAATCATTGTGTTTATTTTAAGAGGTTAGATGATGATAGCTACATTATTTCGTGTTTATATGTTGATGATATGCATGTAGCTAACTCTAACATGGATCACATTAAGGGGCTGAAATGTCAGTTAGCACATGCATTTGATATGAAGGATTTGGAGGCAGCAACACAAATCCTTGGTATGAAGATTTGTAGAGATAGGAAGAATGGGAAATTGGCATTTTCTCAGGCTGATTATATTGTGAAGGTGTTGTAACATTTCTCTATAGAGAATGTTAAAGCTGTCAGCACATATTTACCTAATCATTTAAAGTTGACTAAGGAGATGTGTCCCAAGACACAAGAAGAGGAGGATAAGATGTTTAAGGTACCTTATGTTAGGGCTATAGGAAGCTTGACGTATGCTATGGTATGTACTAGGCTAGATATTGCACATGCTGTGGGAGTTGTTAGCAGGTATATGAATCATCCAAGAATTGAGCATTGGAATGCAGTTAAATGGATTCTAAGATATTTGAGAGATATATCCAGTAAGTGTTTACACTTTGGGGGCTCTAAAACTGATTTACAGGGAGATGTTGACTCAGATTTGGCAGGGGATATTGACACTAGGCGGAGTACTACAAGTTATGTATTTATTGTTGATGGGGCAGCCGTGAGTTGGGTTTCTCAATTACAGAAAGTTAATACTTTATCCATTACAGAGGTAGAGTATGTTGTTGCGACAAAGGAAGCCAAGGAAATTATGTGGCTTCAATTCTTCATGGAAGAATTGGGACACCCACAAAGGGATAATTATTTGTTCATAGATAGCTAGAGTGTCATTCATCTTGCAAAGAATTCAGCTCTGCATTCAAAGACAAAACACATACAGTTGTGGTACTATTTCATTTGGTCAGTTTTGGATGATGGACAGTTAAAGCTGGAGATGATGCATATAGATGACAATCCAGTGGATATGTTTACAAAGGTAGTGACAAGGGAGATGTTGAACTCCTCTTCAGCTTCGATTGGTCTTCTTGACTAAACAAAATAAAAGAACAACAAAGTCCAGGGTGGTTTGATATTCCAATGGAAGCTATAGGTTTAGTAGTGTTATAATTAGTCTCCAAGTGGGAGGTTATTATTGCGAAGTCTGATCAGTGCCCAAGTGGGAGATTTTTGTTATGTGGAGCCTAATCAGACTTGCAGGTTTATTCGGCGTGGTTTTCTCCCCATATTATTTCTACGGGGGTGCCCCCAAGACAAGGTCAAGGGGCAGCACCCCTACGAGATCCTAGGGCAGTGCCCCAGGTGCGCTCGTTATTGTAGTATAGGGTGGGGTTGAAGCCAAAAATGCCCTTATATTGTAAAAGGCGGCAACTGCTATTTTCCTATTGGACGACTTATTCTAGCCCTAATTTTTTAAGTGATAAAAGCTTGTATAAAAAATACTTAGGGTTAGGGATTTCATAATGTAATGGTTATATCATAGCTTCTTGTGGCAGTACTGAGTTGTAAGGGATTGCAGATTGTAATCACTAGATAATAATAATATTGGACTTGTTGTTCATGGACGTAGCCCAAGGTTTGGGTGAACTACGTTAAATCTTGCTATCTTGTGTTCTCTTATATGTGATCTACTATTTTTTGGTATTAGTTATATTTACATGTAACTATTATTTATGTCTGAGAATAATCTTCACAAGGTCATAGTAAACCTATTTGGAAGTTTCCAAGGGTTGAATGTCAAAGTTGCTAGGAGATGCAAAAAGTTGTCAGCAACTTTGAAAAATTGCTTGAGATTTTGGCAAAAAGTTACATATCATGAAAATGGAGGTGATAGTTATGGTAACTATCTGAAACCTCTGGGAAAACATAGCCACGAAGGAGACCCATTCCAAGGGTTAGGAAGTTGTAAAATGTGAGTTTTGAAAATTGAAAGACACAAGTTGTTGTTCTAGAATTGATAATTTTGGGGTTTCTCATTGCATGAGCGCTTTAATGGATCAAATGACTTTTGTTTTCATTTGGTCCTTGTAGTTCATGCTCTTACAGTCCACTTTGATTTAGACTTCAATTTGATAGGAGTTCATTCGAAATTAGTTAGAAAATCTTTTGTAAAAAGACAATATGTTGTTCTTTTTTGACAATTTTGGAAAAAATGGCTCTCCCATGAATGCTCACCATGGAATCATCATCGCCTTGAGGGGGATGGAAGTGGAATCCTTGTATAGTGTACATAGCAAGAGAGCCTAGAAAAAACTAGTTTGTCATTTTTCAATTGATGCCCTAGGCAAGCTTTCAATGCATGGTTAGGCGATCATAGTGCTTGCAAGAAGATTTTGATGGATTGAATGTGTTAGATTCAATCTAAGAATTGCAAGAGGAGGGATGTATGAGGGAACTATATGTGAAAGGAGAAGTTTTCAATACAAGTTTTGTTCTGAACTTCATTAGACCCTAGTAAGTGTTGATGTGAATTGCTTGAAACCCTCATTTTTAGGCACAAAAGTAGCAAAAGGGTGTACATAAAGGATGAGGAATCAAACCCACAAAATCTTGAAGCATTCCCAAATGGGCATTCATATTGGTAGTTAGCTTGCCACCTTGTTAAGGGAAATTTGGAGTAATAATTTAAAAATTGGGTTTGGAAGCCTAATTCAACTAGGCCTAATCAGGATAGTTTTGTTAAGTTTGAAGGAATTGATAGGGAAACCTATGGGTTTTGAGTCCAAGAGCTTAGGGGAAGTTTAAAATCCCTAAAGATGAATCTCTCACTCCATGTTGAAGGTAGAATGACTAAGCTGATGAAATTGAGAGTTTGAAGGAAAAGGGAAGATGACTCTAGGAAGGAAGCAAGTGTAAAAACATTGGTGAAACTAGGTAGGGAAGATTGGAGGATAAGATAGCAATCCTCTCGAGATTAGGGTGACAAAAGGGAAACCCTAGTAGGCTAGAAGAGAAGCCTAGGTGAGTCCTTAGTGAAGATAGGGCTTAAAGAAATCTAGTTTACATCATTTCATATCTAGATTTTGTGCAAGTACATGTTGTCCAATTTAGTTTAACATTCTTATCATAGTAATTACATAGTTCTTAGTATCATTTTGTCAATCTAGATCAATTTTATCAAGTTCGTGTAGAAGCATTCATAATATGAATCTTACATTTTGTGATTGTATATTCAATTAGATTAAATATGCATTCTAAGAAATTTTACCAATCAATTGAATCTTCACAATTAGGAGTCAATGATATGCTCTTCATAGGTTATTTGCTTCATTTGATTGATTTTGAGTACTACCTCTAGAAATTAATGTCTCATTGAAGTGTTGTATGCAAGTTTGTAGGTCATAATTTCACAATCACGGGCTGTAGGTGGAAATTCCATTAAAGATATGTATTTATAGTTATCTATTCACTTTTACATAGTGACGATTCCTTGTATTTTCATATATTCTTCCCTTTTTTATATTTAACAGACTCCACGGTTAGTAAATATGACCTATATTTCCATCTTATGTTATTCTAGGCTCCGTCTTCATTTATTGCCATCACAATTGTATGCTCATTCCTCTCATTGCAATCTCTATCAAGAATGTGATTGCACAGCCCACAATTACCTAGTTGCCCACAACAGGGGTTTCAGCTTCATCTTCACCATAGTTTAATTGCATAAAAATTTGCCTCACATAGTCTTACCATCAAATGCATCTCTAGAGAGGCTCTCTTTGCACGATGATGACAAATCCTTGTGTTGACTATAATGTGAAGTTATTATATTTGGCATTTTCAAACCCTCGTTAGTCTCTAATATTACAAGAACATGTGTCCTTATACGAAATTTTTCATAGTAGAATCATTAAACCCTATAAGTATAGGGGCAATGAGAATGTTACTATAAAGTCTTCCATATCATATGGTATCCATAAAATTGGACCATACTCTCTTTTGTAACAAAGAAACCAGCTAGAATGCCTTCAACTTGACCAATGACTATTTGCACAATAAAGATCATGTGGATCTAGATTTTCCATTAGAACAACCCACACTCGCAATCATTTACTAGCTTCTAAAATCACCACATGCAAGAGTATTTCTGCTCTAATACCATGTTACTTTAAATGAGATCACACATCTCATTTTAAACATGCAAGAGATGCCCTTTAGCCAAGGGACACCCTATTATTATTAGAATTATATATATAAATAATTATATTAATGTAATATCAATATATTATTATATTATCAATAAGAAATAATAATTATATTATCATATAATTTAATAATTATGCAATATATTAATATAATTATATTATTACATAATAATACAATTATATTCATCTCACAATAATAATATAATTATAAACACAATCTTTGTGATATCTATTGTGGCTTGTGGATTCCAAACCATAACTACAATAAAATCAACACTCGCTTTTAGCTAGGGAGGAATCCTACTCCACATCAAAGACATAACTACCATAGCTACTCGCACAAGATGGTCTATCATGGCTACTCCCATGAATAGAAATGCAAACGAACACAAGTGTTCATCATGGAATCACTCACATGATTTTGTCATCTTATGATGATAGTCACCATAGCTACTCCTAGAGGGTGACTCAAAACCATTAACTTCATATCGATTAGTTGTGAATCTGGAGAATGCATTCTTTATTATTGTAAATGCTTGACCATCGATGCATAAAGGTATACGAAACATTCATGTCTCAAGTGATGTGAGACCATGTTAATTTCCTTTCCATTGAACAATCCTCTCAATGCTAGAAGTCAACATATATGACATTTCAATCTATGAGATGTTCAATTGCATGATGGTGCACCTGAGTTGAAAGTTAATTTTGTGTTTCCAAGTATTGATAGTTCATGATCTTATTGTTACCTTGTTGTCTCATTCATTACATTCTAACTCGAGAATCATTAACTATCATGGTTTGAAAACACATTAAATTAATTTTCAAGACTTGGTTGAAAACTTGCAGAGGAAGAATAGAGGTTGTGATATGAATGTAAATTGGCCATCCCTTTCTTATTATAGTATGCAAAAAATTGATCCAAAAAATTGCAATGATATTCTAGCTTATTTAAGGGAAGCTGGGACATTTAAGTATATGATATTGTCATCAAACCAGCACACAATGGTGTGGAAAGTGTTGGTGAAGGTCAAAGAGTGTATGAGATTGCCCTTAAAAACATAGGTTCAGAGTTGTAGATCCTGAAAGTACCCAAAAAAGCAAGAATACCAAGTTCACCACTTTTAAAAGCATTGAATGCCAAGTTCACCTTGGCAAATGCTTGTTCACCCTTGTGAATGCACTAATCACCATAATGAACATAGTTAGCAAAATCAAAGAGCTTATTTTTAGGAAAAATAGCATAGGTTTTTTTCTCACGATGAGCAAAATTTGAAGCTTGTGGCATTTGAACTTCCATGGAGGCACTTGGCTCTTCAACATTTTGTGTTTAGTAGTTCGTTGGAAGTCTACATTGTCTCTTCATGTTGTTTGAAGGCAAGGCTCATGCAATTGATGGTAGTTGGGACTGTTGATTCATTGAAACTTGAAAGTGATTAATAGTTCCTCATTGGTAATGAAGGTGGTGCTACTTTCAATTTTATGCATATGAGCAATATTAGGAAAACATCTAGTTGATTATAATGTTGGATGTAGACCATTTCCCAATAAGGTTTTGGTAATTGTTTTGTCCATTCTATTACTATGGCATTGTTTTTTGTATCCATTTGTATCGTTGGTAGTTTGCAAATGGAACTAGCATGGTAATTGCAATAAATTGTAATGGCTGTCATATGGTGGCATGTAAAATTTTACTCAATCTTTTTGGAGTTCTACCCAATGAAGGGTTTCTCCGGTAATATTAGCCCATGAAGACTATAATGGCTGTCACAAGTGACATGCAAAGTTTTACTCACTCTTGGGATTATTCCCAAAAAAGAACTTTTTCTAGCAATATGTCTGAGTTGCAATGGTGTCTGTTGCAAAATTATGTTATTTCTACATTTAAATGTTCCTCTATTTGCTGAATTGCCATTTGACTTTGCATGTTATGTAGGCATGCAGCAGTATAAAGAAGTTAGGGTTTTGAAGATCTATATAGTGATGATTGGTGCATTGAGCATACTGTCTCAATTTATGTGAATCTGCCAAATCTTGTCACTTACTATTGTTCGGCAAAATGGGTAGTTAGGCAATTACCGGTGCAAACACGATTGTGTTGTCCAGCAGTCATGTGGCAGCGGACAACTGTCCCACAAACATGTGGCCACATGTTGTTAATAAATTTTATATTATAGCCGATGGGTAGAATTGTATCTAAACAGGCACGTGATGGTTGAGTCATCCCTTCGGAAAAGTATATGTACATCATCCGAAAGGGACTTTGGATCATCAACATCATTGGAATCATTGTAATGAGCATATTGCATATAAGAATAAAGTATCTATTATGTGTTATATCTTACTATACTACATGCGATATGTATCCTTTTACCTTCTACAGTAAACATTTGGTGCCGTTGCCAATCGAACCTCAAACGAAGGAAATGTTATGAAGATAAATGTCGAATTTGCTTAAGAAGGACAGGAATAAAATAAAAGATAAGGATGAAATACGTACAGCACAAGAAGTTTTAATTTTAGCACAATGAGCAAAACGCAAACAAAAGCTTCAGTAGATTGTTGATAGACACCGAGGGGGTGAAGGGGCACAGGCAGAGGGAATGCATTCACCTAGCAGGCCGAAGAGTGTCGAGGAATTGCTAAAAGAGATTTGACAGCGATTGAATTTGGTGAAAGAAACAAGGGAGGAGTTCCTTAACTTGTATATGTTGAGGGTAGAGCGTCCGAATGGAAGGGAAGCAACTCCTACGGCTCAAAGTGTCAAAGGAGCACAAGCATGGAGTGAACTCTTTGTTCCCGATATGCCCAACGAATGGATATAGGTGGAGAATCAAACAGCTTCGCTTGAGGAAGATTTTCTTTCACTAGGTAACACGATTTTTGGAAGCAGCATGGTTGTCTGAAGCAGTGTGGTTGTGTAGAACAACGTAGGTGCTCAGAATAATGCAGATGTTCAAAACAGTGCAGATGCTCAAAATAGTGCAGGTACACAACAAGTACCACTAAATCAAAAGAAAGTAGCAATGGCAAGACCAAAGGAGAAATTTTTGAAGTTTAATGGTGATGGAACAACAGATCTGACTAGACATTGAAAGATGTGTGAAACAATATGGATAGAAAATGGTGTAATAGACGAGGATGATTGGGTCCGGTAGTTTCCAGTGCCCCTGTGGGGTGTGGCAATTGATTGGTTTGCGGATGCCAACCCTCAAAAATTGACTACATGGGCAGACGTCAAAAAGGAGTTCATAGCAGAGTTTCGACTGCTATAGGACGATAACAAAATTGTAGCAGAGATACATAGCACAAAGCAAGGAAAGAACAAAACGATCTATGCCTATGCAAGATGGCTGAAAGAGCTGGTGGGAAAGATGGAGAGTCAATCGGCTAACGGATTAAAGAAACAATGGTTTATTGAGGGGCTACGGCCAACTCTGAAGAAGAAAATGAAGATTGTACCTCCAACATCATACACAAATGTGTATAATAGGGAAATGGATCTGGAAAGCGAACAGAAAACAAAAAGAAGCACAAATCGTCAAATTCAAATGATTCATCGTCTAAAAGTAGCAGCAGTGATGAAAAATCAAGCAAGAAAGTTCGAGCATTACAAAAGGATATGCTACGGATGATGAAAAAATTTAAAATTTTGAAAAAGAATCTTAACTCGCTGAAGGGAGAATTGTGGTGTACTGACTGTAAAGAGGAGGGCCACACAAAGGGCTCATATCCAAAGAAACAATTCTATGATATCCATCAGGTTGCAGGAGATTCCATAAAGGAGTGCCTATTTAATATGAAGTCAAAAGGACACCAGTAAGTAATATTGACGTAGGAAGTGTCCGTCGGAACAAACACAAACAATGATGCAACCTCAGGGGGTTATTGCAACAATAATCGATGTAGAAGGGGGCGGTAATAATAATAACAATAATAACAATGGAGTCCAAAGTCGGATACAATATGACACGAATAGATGGCCAATGCTGTAGTGTCGTGCGTGCAACCTCTACGGGCACTTCACCGAAGATTGTACCAAGAAGGAGACACCGCAGTTGTTATGCAGATGGTGTGGTCCAAGAGACCACGAAGATTCAAAATGCCTGAAGCAGGGGATAAATTTGTTAAGCATCGAAGCATGTGATGAGAAGGTACTAGCCATTACATGTGAGATAGCTAAGAAGGCAAAATACCCTGATGCAGAAGAAGAAAAGGAGAGGTTGCAACAAGCATGAATAGAGCTGGAAAGATAGATGAAAATAGGAAAGTTGCAAGTAAAAGACACTACCGATACCTCAAAGAGGAACTTAGCTAAACAAAACATGATAAGGCAAGTAATGCAAATAGAAGTCCTTATTAAATTACATGACCTCCTTCTTACAATGCCCCAGTTACGGACAACCATTCTGAATATGACACCGCTTCCAAAAGTAACGAAGGAAACAAGAAAGGATGGTAATGGAACAACGGCAACAGACCCTATGCTACTGGTACTCATGACGAGAAGGCATCTAGCAGTAGTCGAGATGGGCACTCTAGGAACTGTACTTACAGACACAATTGTGGACAGAGGTTTAGGTGTGAACGTGTTACTAGAAGATATATGGAAAAATTTAGAACAACCTACGTTGTGGCCACCTACATTTCAGTTACTCATAGCGGATCAGCATGGAATCAAGTCGTTGGGAACCTTGGTGGCACAGCCAATAACTATTGGAATGCAACAGTTTTTATTAGATTTTGTAGTCATTCCACTGAAAAGAAGAGGGTATGACACTATCCTTGGATGAGGTTGGTTGGTACAAGAAAAAGTAAAACATGACTTGAAACAAAATACCCTATCCATGGAACGCGGAGGCAAAACATTCATAATCAACTTGCACACACAAATGGTAGGGAAGGAGACAGTGTCGTTACTCAGAAGGTGAAGGCGAGAGTGACGATGAAGGAAAGAAAAGAATGAAACCAGACAAAGGAGTATTGAGATTATGAGGGTTGAATGATGACAACTTAAACTCAGTGAACGGACTACTCCA
The DNA here is from genome assembly GCA_028749045.1 of Cupressus sempervirens. Taxonomy (NCBI): domain Eukaryota; kingdom Viridiplantae; phylum Streptophyta; class Pinopsida; order Cupressales; family Cupressaceae; genus Cupressus; species Cupressus sempervirens. Next base: position 766,572,700 of record CM053784.1, on the reverse strand, counting down.
CTAGTAGATGGAGGATTACGAACTCTTCCCAAGCTATAACATGTTGGGTGTCGAGAAGGGAAAAGAAGGGAACGAGTTTCCAAAGGATTATAGTGAAATAAAGGAGGGAAAACCACAGGTGGATGAGACGCCGCCCCACATGTTTAACAAGGACAAACCTATTAAGTATGAATAGCCTACTATGAAACCAATGAACTTGGGAGATGAGGCTAATCCAAAAAATATTCTTGTAGGAGATGATTGAAATCCAATTTTGAAGATAGCAGCGTTCAAAATATTTATGGAGTACAAGGACATCTTCGCCTAGATGTATAAAGACTTAAAAGGAGTGCCACGAGAGTTGTGTCCACTAAATACCGTTGATTGAAGGTGCAGTACCCATATAAAAGTGGTCGTACCGAATGAACAAAAACTATGCCACATGAGTCACCGAGGAGATCGATCAAATGTTGGAAGTGTTGGTTCCCAAAAGTGCAAATTGGAAATCCAAGAGCTTGTCACTTCTCTGATAGGACTTCTCAATTAATTCTGGCCAACGAACAGGAATACTTCTCGATTGCCCTGCACTTTAAACTCCGCTACACCCAGGCGGGTAAACCTTCACCTCAAACGCTAACTGTCTGGTTTAAGGCTTTTCTATAGCGAATTTAAACTTTTGGAGTTCTCCGGCTGGCAAGTCCTTGAACTCAAAAATGAAAATTGGATGTTGGTTAATGATTAAATGTTTTGTATATTTAAATAGTTAATTTGATGCTTGTATAAGAAATATATAGATTTTCTAACTTCAATAATAAAAAGACCAGTGCCTCTGCTCATCCGGGCAATAGAGTCAACTTAGTAAATTTTCACGTACAACTTCATAATGTTCCACACACTTATACTGTGAACAATTAAATAATCAACATGTGAAAGATCAAATGTATGTGCAATTTTAAATTAGTCCAGATTGAATTTTAACTCCTCTAGTAGGGAGACAAACTGGATACAGATGCAAAAATAATTATTTATTTCACAATATTTGCAATGATCGAATTTAAATGCTAAATGACCATGTCCACTTACCTGACATTTAAATTGTTTACAGAATTCCAAAAATATAATTACAAAAGACGATTCGCTTGTAGTTTAAATCTCCATGCCTTTAATAATAAACAAAGAACATTTTATTTTATTATTCAAATAAAATAATAGAATTTTTATTACAAAATCATAATAAGCCCCTTATTCCTCCATACAATAATAAAATATAAAATACTTTTTCAAAGTGTCTAAATGTCTGAATGTCTGGATATCTTCCCCTTGCTTTTGGACTTCTCTTTATATCTCAATACTAAGTATGTATAACTTTTCAAATGAAAAGTTATATCCTTTCATTTACATGCGGTTTTATTTAATCATATTTTTTTAATTAAATTTCAACCTTATAACATCAATAATTATCCTCTAATGATACATCCGATCAATGACCTTTATTCTTTGAAAAACTTTAGAGAAATACACGGTGATTTTTCATCTTGGCTTTCATAGTTGTGCAACACTGTAACAGGTGTATAACCTCGACCAACCATTTGTGCATGATGATGTTTGAATAGTTCTATTTGTTATCATTCTGCAACTTTTTTCTAATGGCATCTTTATAAATGAAGACTTCCGATGACATTGAAACCTGAAAAAATTTCGCCTTGTCCATTCTCGTGGCTCCAACTCAGGCTAATGCTCTTATCCGTCTAATATCTTCCTTTTGTTCTTTATTAAACACATTTTATTCAGTGGTCTGGCCTCAATTTGGAGTATCCAGGCATGATATTCTTCCAAGAATTGCGTAGAAGCAGTCTCTGCTTGCATCTTCTCTATTCATTTTAACAGAGCTTCAAAAACATTATTAATGAATTCATAATCTTGATTTAATTAAACTATAACATATTCTTGACTCTATGCGGTGATGGCTTTTTAAATCTTTTACTTGACGGGGCTGGTGAATGCACGACATGGCTTTCATATTGCCTATCGATGCTTCCCAGAACATTCCTTTTGAAGTCGAATTCAGACTCTTTCAAAATGAGGAGATTTTCACTGCTTGTGATAGGGGATTGATTTCATACATTTCAGTTACAACCAAAGTTCTTTTTCCTACAATAATTCGGGTGGAGCATCATACTTGGAAGTAACCTTTACTGTATTTTGACAATTAATGGTTAGTGTGTTTCATATTGTTTTTTATTCCTCTGAATGTAATCTGATTGTAATATCCTTCATTCTAAATTATATCTGAAGATTTTTTACAATCTATACTTCTCCAGCACTCTCAAATTCAAGTAAGAATGGTACTAGTAATGTGTGGGCATGATCCAGATCAATTCCTATACTTCAAAAGTATCCAACACTGGGGATGAGAGCAAATAATCACGAAAGGCCATTACAGGTCAAACAAGTTTAATTTCCTTTATGTATATGATTTGTTGTTTATAATACATTTTCATTCATTTTGATTTAAATCATAGCATGCCTGGAATTTCTTTTGTTGATTGTACTTCTTGTGTGTTCTAAAGCTATTAATCATCATTCCTTGAAGGCTCTTTGGCAATTGTGTTTATATGACCTTCATATTCATAACTACTTTATATGTTTTATATATTTCAATCACCTCTAGTACCAGTTTTGTCCATACAATGCTGATGCTTTTTGACATTGATAATACCATTTCATCATTTATCTTCTATATGATTTCACAAATGGAGATCAATAAAAAAACTTAAAATTTTGAGCTCCATTAGGAAGCAGGAATTATTCTTAGAGTACAAATGAGTGAATGGGTATCACCAATTGTGATATCTCTGAAAAAGGACACCATGCAGATAAGAATATGCGTAGACTTCTGATGCCTGAACGAGGTAACAATCAAACATTCGTTTCCAATACCATTCATGGATACATTGGATAGCATTCTGGAGAAAGTTGAGGGGCATGAGATTTACTCATTCATGGATGGGTTCTCAGCATACAACCAAATATCCATCATCAAAGAGGACAAAGTAAAAACAACATTCATCGTGGAAGATGAAGTATACACCTACAACAGGATGTCTTTCGGATTGTGCAATGCTCCGGCAACGTTCTAGAGGATTATCCTACACAAATTTTATAAAATGTCTATTGGAAGTTTTAAAGAATTTTTGGATGATTGGTCAATTTTTAGTGCAAAAAACAAACACATAAAGGCACTCGGAGAATGCATGGAAAGATGCAGACGAGTGAGATTGGCATTGAATCCGAAGAAGTGCAAATTCATGGTACCACAAGGGAAGCTACTCGAACACATAATCTACAAAGCAAGCTGAAGACGGATCTGTACAAGGTTCGTGTAATTTTGGATATGCCACCATCAATGGATGTATCTGAAGTAAAGTCATTCCTTGGACACATTGGATATTATTGGAGATTTCTTAAGAACTTTGCAGAGATTTCCTACCCGCTGGACAAACTCGCCTACAAGAGTGAACCTTACAAATGGGAAGTGAAACAGAATGAAGCTTTTTAGGGATTGAAAATGAGGTTGGCCATGACACCGATTCTAGCCTATATGAACTAGGATAAAGAATTTCATGTTCATGTAGATGCATTGAATTATGCCATTGGAGCAACACTGACGCAGACAGGTGACCACGGATTGGACCATCCGGTGTATTTTGCAAGTAGATTATTATCTAAGGAAAAGAAAAACTATAGTACAACGGAGCAAGAATCACTAGGGATGGTGTATGCAGTACAAAAATTCAGACATTATTTGTTGGCAATGCCATTTGTATTCTATGTAGATCATCAAGCACTGCTATATCTGGTAAATAAGCTGATTATTCAGTGAAGAATAAGTCTGTGTTATTATTATTGCAGCAGTTTACATATAAGATTGTGGTGCGGCCAGGGAAAAGTCATGTAAGTGCAGACCACTTGTCGAGGATAAAATCTGGAGAGCTACCAGAGGAGGTCAACGATGATTTTGCAGTACTACCACCTTGGTATGCATGTATTGGGGAGTATCTATCGACAGGACAGTTTCCTGGCGAGATGTAGCCGAATGAGAGAAGGAAATTGATGCTGAGGAGCCGAACATTTCAGTTGATCAATGAGCTCCTATGCAAAATGGGACCCGATCAGATTCTAAGTCGGTGCATCCTAGAGGAGGAAATTCTGAAGGTATTGAAAGAAGCGCATGAGGAACTGGCAGTAGGACACATGGGGCCAAACACAACTTTGCAGAAGATACTTCTAGCAGGATTATGGTGGCCAATCATACACAACAACACCAAAAAGTGGGTTGTTGCATGCAACACATGTCAACAAGCTAGAAAACCATTGAAGAGGAACTTCATGCCTCTAAATCCTTCGCACGCACTAGAAATTTTTTAAAGATGGGGACTAGACTTTGTCAGACCCTTGAAGGTAAGCAAAACTAGAAGGTGCAGATACATCATGGTGGCGATGGAGTACCTGACCAAATGGGTGGAGGCATGCGCACTACCGAAAAACTCGACGGTGAGCACAGTGAGATTTATTTATGAGCAAATCATCACCAGGTATGTTATTCCACTGCAGTTGACAAGTGATCAGAGAAGACACTTTGTTAATCATGTTATCTGACTACTCACTACTGAATTCAAAATTTATCATTCACTGTCAAGCTCGTACTACCCGAGAGCCAATGGACAAGCCGAAGCCACGAATAAGATCTTGGTCAAAGTTATTTATAAATCTTGTGTAGTGGAGGGAGAAGATTGGGAAGAAAAGCTACCATCAGCATTATGGGCATATTGTACTTCGTATGAGGTAACAACTAGACACTCCATTCTAATTGACGTATAGACAACAGGCAGTGGTACCGACAGAGTTCATGGTACCAAGTTTGAAGATAGCAATCAAGAACAAATTGGCCGACATGGAAAGCCTAAGGGAGAGATTGTACAACTTGAACAAATTGAATGAGCGACAACTACGGGCACAATGGGCCACAAAAGTTACACAAAATAGGTGGAAGGCATGGCATGATAAGCATTTAAAATTAAATAAGTTTCAACCAGGTCAATTAGTTTTGAAGTATAATGGGCGGAACAAGATCAAGCCAAGAAAATTCAAAGTTAAATAGGTCAGACCATACAAAATACGATAAGTTGGCGCTAATGGGGCAATCAAGTTATGAATGCTAGACAGGAAGGAAGTACCCAACGTAGTGAATGGGTCAAAGTTGAAAATCTATTATGAAAGAAGTAATGTGCCCCCGTGAACAAATAGTTAAGAGTAAACAATGACTATTAATGTATATATGTAAAATAAGTGTTATAAATGTTGTTGAACAGAGAAAGATAACATTCGTCGGAGAACAAAGAGTAATTTGAATAGTGAACAATTGAAAGACACCATATGGCCATACCGAGGAAGAAAGGATTGTACAGCGCACGGAGGAACAACAAATGTCATGTTATACGGCCCATATGGAAGTCACTAGGAGTAAGCAATGACTATATAGACATAAATAAAGCTACAAACAAGTTACAAACAACTATGACCGTATAGCCAAGTGTAGGAAAGAGGGTTAGCCGTACAGCCATACGAAAAAAAGGGAAGTACAATTGCCATCAATAAAGTGTTAAATGTGAATGAAAGCAATCATTGCTAGCAAAGGAAAAGAGGATTGTATGGCCACTAGAGAATAGAGAGAACGTAGCAAAGGGAAACAGGATTGCACAGCCACCAGAGAACAGAGGGAAGAACGTTGCACAGGGAATTGTACAAAGGAATAAACTAGGATACACGATACGGCTAGGAAGTTGCATGAAGAGACCCGGAAGTGCCCCGTACGGCTAGATTGATTGGAGGTTGGGTGACTGTACGACAAAGAAGAATAGACCATATGGAAAACTTGTACAAACATTGGTAGCAGAAGAACCAAGTTGTACAATCCGTACGAAAGTAGCGGCCAGAGTGGGAAGACCGTATGGTAGTAGGACCATACGGTAGCAAGGATACATAATGTTAGCAAATTAAGAACCCAGAGCCATTCCGTACAGTAGGAACTTGGAGAAGGAAAAACTATACAACCACCAGCAAGCACATCTTCGTTTTTCCATACGTCGTATGACCAAGACGATTATAGGAGAGTCACCATACAATGTGTGAACCTTGGGTTGTCTGAAATACTAGGAGAAATCACCATCCATACAAATCTCAGAAGGAGAAAAGACTGTAGTCGTACAACAAATAGAACTGGGAAAGAAGTCATATGGAAGCACTAGGAAATTGCATGGAGAGGTAACTAACCTAACAGATTTTGTTGTATTCAAGCAAAACAACAAAAGGCAACAGTTATGCATTCAACCAACAAGTGAGCCTAGAAAAATAAATTGGAAGAGGATTCAGTGACAACTGTAGCGATGAACAGGAATGTAAAAACTTTGCTATCTGAAGTCCGTGTAGCAAGAGGAACTAGTACAAGACCAAGCAAAAAGAAAGTGAAGCAACCAACATAGTCAACTACGACAAATATTCCTACAGTGTAGAATCTTGCATTTGAAGGATTGAAAGGAGCAAAATGTCGGAAGTGGTGGTAGGAGACCTAATAACCATCTCGTGAAAGCCAACATTCAGAAAGCACAGGTGGAATGGGTGATACAAATGTCAGTGTTCTGTATCAGAGATTATGAAGGGTTTCTATGCATCATGATAGAAACATATGATAGGTTCTCTCGAACCAGTACATTTGCTTACCTTGGTTGCAACTTGGTAGTATCATTCAAACCGGCTAACTTCACACGGGTATTCGAGATACTTGACCATGCTAAGGGGGGGGAGGAAAATAGAAAGCAAACCTAAAAAGATTAGCCAGGAAGGTAAAATACAGTTGATACAGTAGGTGTATGGAGACCTGACGTAGGCGGAACAGGAAGCTCTCTCAAACACATCAAGGGGTAGAGGGTTGAAGAAATCTAATGTGCAGGAAGGTCACTAGCGTTGTATGATGGACATTGTGAAGAGTCGCCTCACAGGCTCTAGCCTTGCCTCAGATATTTCATTCCCACATGTAGCGATGTTGAACGGGATTCTGCACGTTAGGGTGTATGACTAGGCCACATTGTTAGCTGAATGGATGTATGAATTCATGACATTACAACACAAGACATTCTACATGCTGCATTATGCCATCAGCCTACTCTTGGAGGCAACGATGCGAGTGATCCCCAATGATGTACTGAAGGCCAAATCGGGACCACTTACGCCAGGCAAACCACTGATTATGCAGTGGAGACATCTTGATACACTTGGCACCAAGACCATCGAACAGAAACGACCGAGACCAGATGGAGGAAATACTGATAGTGGTCAGGAGGAAACTTCTTTGAAGGAAAGTGGGACCGATGGGGAGGAGGAAGAGGACGAGGAGGTGGAGGTAATTACAACTACACCATTAAGATTCCCACGACCTGCACTTTCAGCTACGACACATTCAACGCCTGTTGGTATACATGACATTCTGGGTTTTGGTCAACTCAGGCAGCCAGTAGTGATGACGCCAAATTATGTTGTGATTCAACCTACCGCAGAAGTACAAGTAAAGACATGAGCTATTCCTAAGGTATTAGTAGAGGCACATCCATCACCAATGGAGACAACCGCTTTGGAGGTAACGATGGAGCCTGCTCATGAGGCTTTATCAGAGGCTAGGGATGAGGTACTTGTACTTGATACAGAGATGGACACGGAGGTAAGAATAATGGAGATACCGACATGCGAGAGTTTGAGGATGTCAGGTGTCCAGTTGGATGTAGTAGGTTTAGATGCAGTGGTTACGGTGGATACGGCACTGTTAGCATCACCTGAGCGAGACAGAGAAGAACCCAGAAGTTGAGCACGTACGTGAGTACGCAATTCCACCGTACCCCACACCTCGAGTGGCGTACTTGCAAACACCTACATGAGAAGCAATTCTAGAGGAAAACACTTTGCAAGCACAAGAGGTGGAGCAGACATAGGATGAGGGACTACTACATAGCGTTGTTGAGTGGATGGTGGAAGCAGTAAAGAGGGCTATGGGCGAGCAGCATGAACATCCAGTAGCGGCAGAAGCAGTGATGAGAGACATTCTTCACCGATATAGCAGCTCTAGCGACTCGGGCTCATCAGGGGGTGGCCTCTACAGAGACTCGGGCTTTGGACTCAGTAGTAAAGGAGCTAGAGGGAGTAGTATCCTTCATGAGATTAGGATGCCCGACTGCCTTTACAATCTGTTTTGAGGAATGGGGATGGTCGATTGTGGAGACTACAGAGATGCGATAGGATTGGGCCACGACGAGAGGTCCTGGTATGGAGAGCTGAGTAAAGGCTGACTCACGAGATAGTGGAGATATACAGAGAGGCATATTAGACCCTTCAAAAGAGACAGGCAAATCAGGTAGCAGCTGAGAGGGCTTGGGAGGAGTCAGCTATCAGGTTAGCTACAGAGAGGACAGCCTGGAAATTCGAGAGGGCAGCCTTGTTAGACAAACAGAGTCAACTACAAGGATTGGCAACAGAGAAGGAACAGATAGAAGCGGAGAAAGAGAGAATAGAAAATGAGGAGGAGAGAGATTGTTGGGATGATGCAGTCAGCTTTAGAGCTTCAAATGGAGGTGGAAGCAAAATTGAAAGTTCGGAAGGAACAAGTCTACAAGCTATGGGCAAAGAGGAATGAACTAAGGGCACAGATGACCACTACGCAAGGGACGCATCTCTCTGTTTAGCATCTATACATTGATGTAATTAGTTGTTTATTTTGAGTTTTGTTGTATTGTCGTCCAAAGACGACTTTTCTTTTGGGGGGGTGACGTTGGTAAATTCTATATTATAGCCGACGGGTAAAATTGTATCCGAACGGGCACGTGATGGTTGAGTCACCCCTTCGGGAAAGTATATGTACACCATCCAAAAAGGACTTTGGATCATCAACATCATTGGAATCATTGTAATGAGCATGTTGCATATATGAATAAAGCATTTGTTCTGTGTTATATTTTATTGTACTACATGCGATAAGTATCCTTTTACCTTGTACAGTAAACACCGCGAACATGTCCCACAAACATATGACCCACGGTGAATAAAGACTAACCATGGAGTTATGTGCCACAAGACAAAAGACAAACTTCCTCGGAAAGAAAACAAAACTCACCGTGGAGAATAAAAGACCACCTGCGGAGCAAACTAAAGAAATAAGAAGCATGTGCAACAAGGGAAAGCATGGAGCAAGGGGAAAAGGTCTACGGTGAGGGAGAGAAGTCTACAATCCACAGAAGAGGGAGAAGGGTAACCAATAAGGAAGAAGTTCTCCATCCGCCAAGAAGTGCAAAAGCCTGCAACCGCATCACAGGAAGAAGGAAAACCAGCAAAGGAAGAAGTCCACTATCCGCCAGAGAGAAGAGAGTCTGCGGGGAAGGAAAAGAGCAAGTCAGGAAAGAACAAAACAAAACATTTTTGCATAGACTCTCGTGAGAACACAGATGCCACAAGGGAAGAAGATGAGGACAGCAGCCGCTAAGAAGGACAAAGTAGAACATCCATGGAAAAGTGAAAACCCACAGTTGCAAGGGCACATCCAGCAGAGCAGTGTAGAAGTCCATGGCGAAGTGAAATGCATTCTGTGGAGAAGTGAAAGCTCTAACCGTCATCACAATAAAGACAAAATACGGGATGGTTAATCAGTTAGTATGCATTCTGCAGGGAAAAGAAGGTAGTGGAAAGACCAGTTGAAGGAAAATAGTATGGAAAAGAATGCGAGGGTGTTGGCTTCAGGAGTCCGAGTTGCAAGGTCGGACAACACTTACTTACCTGATGTATCAAATATAATTTGTATATACACAGAACTATTGCTTTAACACTATATTCAAGAATAAATGAGCCCTATTAGAGAGAAGAATAATGATGGGAAAAAGTTGCATAAAATATTTACTTCACGGGCAGACCACAACTAAAAAATTGCTAAAGAAAAAAGTTCAACAGTCAAATTTATACGCCAGACAGTACTTTTCATTTTTCCTCCTTTCACTATCTTACTCTTTTGTAATATGTGCTTGGGCCAATTTTGGTCACTTTGCAGACAACAATCTCCTCATCTCAACTGATTATGTAACCAGAAATGTGATCATGTACTTGCTTACAATTCATTGTTTTAGGTGATGTTCTTGCACCTCAAACCTCCTAAGCATCTAGCTGCTATCATACTTCCACAAAGTGAGAATGTGCAGGAACTCATAAATTGCCAATTTGCCAACATTCAGAAATTTACAGGGGGAAACACTGATGACAGTGACACAAGCATGAGATCCAATAAAATAGAACCATCCAAGTTTCACTTCAATTCAAAAATGTGAAAAAAGATATTATGATGTAATCAACCTTCAAACTAGAGCCTTCTTGGTCATGGATAACAGAGTTAATCAGTGACCGGACACCAAATGTTTTGCAGATTGAGGACATCAGAAATTCTAGCAACAGGCCATCTGTGTGTAAAATATCAGTCTTGACCCAAAATATGCATATGTTTATAAATTTATATATAGACGAATAGACACATACATACAAGAAAAAGAAGAGTGCCTCCAAGACAGAACAACAATGAGCATCATTTAGAATGAAACTTCACCCCACATGAAACTTATACATAATATTAAAACATGTACACTAAAATCCAATGATTGAGCAGAGCTACAAATACAATTTATGAGTCCAATACAGTAAGCCTTAGAAATTCATATATCAAATTAACATTGCTTGAGACTCTATAAATTACAAAAAACTCTAAGTTTGTTGAAAGAAATCCGTGGGTAAGATACCAATTTCTTAGGTGACGCACAATTTAGCAACTTCAATCGCTGATAAAAATTATTTGAAGACAATAACTCTAGAAGCAAATACCATCATGTAATGATCCACAGACCAATTAGAAAACATTTGAGAAGAAAATCCGAAAATTGTGGAAAAGATTGTCACTGGAGCACATCAGGCATGAGGATCGGTGGCAGATGGAATTGGTTTTGGATTGAGCAATGGCTGAAGTGCTTTGACAACAATACTCATGTTGGGACGAAAATCTGCTTCATACTGCACACATAATGCTGCAACAGCAGCCATCTGTCGCAGAAAAATATAACATTAGAATTTGGATGCAATGGACCTGGCTCATCAAACCCTAACATGCCTTCCTTGAAAGAAAACTACTATGCCTTCTCATAAAAAATCTATCAAACAGGAATGAGATTAAAAGCTCCACACCTTAGCAACAGCCTTGGGAGGATATTCCCCCTTCAACTTTGGGTCAACACACTGCTTTACTTTGTCTTCACTCAACCTTGGAGTTGCCTGTATGCATGGCAAAAGCATAGAATATATCATTATCCCCAACTGCATAAAAGTGAAATAAAATTGTACATAACGTAACCACTGTCTATACTCAACAAGCCATCAGTGTGACAAATTAAGTATGTTAATGATTTACTACAGCAGGGAAGAGAAACCTCAGAATACATTATCTGCAGAATCATTGCAATGTATCACCATTGATAGTGTTTTGTAATTTTTGAAATTTGAAAGAAGAAAAGATGAAATATATCTTCTCCACAATATGAATTCTTGCTTGAGCAAAGTTCTGATTATTATTTTTCCCATCCAAGAGGAGACTCAGAACCAAAATATAACACTAACCCAAGTAACAAGGCTTTGCTGTCCCCTGGGCATTGTATGGTCCACTGGTTTTCTTCCTGTCAAAAGCTCAAGTAGCACCACCCCAAAACTATATACATCACTCTTTTGAGTTAACTGACCAGTCATAGCATACCTGAAAGGAGAATGAAAATAAAATTGTCACAACCACAACCTTGAATACTCAAAAGTTGCCCTGTCATTTTTTTAATAGGAAGCGCCCAACATAGCATTCAATTCTGATCCGAATGAAAAATAGATGCAATGCTTATTTCCATCTAAGGTAATCCTAACTTCCTAAGAGACAAGTAGCATCAGCAACTGTGGGAGCCTGTTAAGTACATTGCATGGCACACTTACTTTTGAAACCCTTCAGTATCTATCGAATTTGGAGCAGCATGGAAATTAATATGGTAGTTGTATTCTACAGTCAGATTCATATAAACATTGGAGGCCTAAACAATTACAAAAATATATCCAGATACATTATATTATGTTAAACTATGAAAAATTCAAGTTTTAATGCTTGTTAAAAAATTCAATCACTAGTGCTAGGGATAATTTTCAAAAATTCATAGGAAGTTCAGAAATCCTGGTGAATCTTTTCAATATCAAAGTTTTACATTACAGTATTTGGTCATAATGTAGAATTATTTTTCCAGTTCCAAGTTTAATATGATGGAATACAAAAAATTGCAAATTCCTAAAGGAAAGAAATATTGTTTGTGAAAATTTGAGCAACTTTATTTTCAAATGGAAAATATTTGTACATAAAAAGAACATTACAGCCAATTGGTAAATATTACTATTGAAACTCCCCAAATAGCCTAAAATTAATTTTTTGTTCATTTCCAGCAACCACATTAATTTCCCCCAGTTACAATGTTTACCAAATTACGAGAAGACATCTGAGGAATTTTGTTATAGAGTATAATCTAGTTTACAAGTTCTTGAAATAATAAGTATAGCCACCCCAACTTGAGAAATGCAATCATAGATGTAGGTGTAGCAAGTTGAGTAATTAGAAAGTGAAGGACAAGCAAACCAAAATAGTACTAAAAAGAAAAGATTTGGATTGATCCGAATACAAGATTGAGAAAAGCTGATTTGATTTAACTGGTGCACAGCCAGCACAGTATTCATCAATGGTATATCCAAGAGACACCTCCCTTAAGATGTTCCTTTTATCTTGAAAATATGCATCGAATGGACCAACATCATCAAGTAGGACGAAATGTCAAGGAACAAAACACTTGCTACTACTGTAATAATAAAATAAACGTAAGACAGCACTAAGAAACATGAGGTATTCACAAATATTAATATTTACTTAGATCCTGTAGAAAATTTATAAAGAAAAGAAAAGAAAAATAAAGACTCCATAATATTATTAACCCAACAGAAAATAGTCCTGCCAGTCCTCAGATATCTTGAACCAAGGTTGCATGGGTACGCATACCCACACCCCTATGATGTGTACGCATATACCCAAGTACCGGGTACTCTGTGGAGACCATCATAGCTCAGGACCTTGATTAAGAATTTTGATTTATGTTTCGGTTTTTTGTCTGTGTATCAGCTTGTTGTTTATCAGGCTTAATTCAATACATAATCAGTTTGAAACTTTGATACAATACTGATTAATAGTAAACTTTATCACTGTTCAAGTCAGAAGTTTATCATTTGCAATATGTCATTGTCATATAACTTATGATCTTCTTGTTCATGTTTAAAGTCTGCCTACTCTGTTATACATCTAAGCATTTAATTTATATTATATTATTATTATTACAAACATATTGCAATCTGAAACTGAAAATAATACATTAGGTCTGCAAACTTTATCACTGTTCTTGTTTTGAAAAACCATTGCTGGGTCTCATATTTTCCGATTTTCTACGAATATTAAATTATATTAAAAAAATCGATATACCCAAGTACCCTCCATCCCCTATTTTAAAACATAGCCATACCTGTACCAGTACCCCATCCCCGTGCAACCTTGTCTTGAACAGGTGCATAACAGAAACAACTGTTCAGCTTTCACACTAAGTCAAAAAAATGATTAGCTTGAATTTTATATATTGAGATTGAAAAACCAGTCCTTCCAAAAACATAAACTGTTAAAAGGTATAGGATCACTACAAATGTAATAACACTTCCCATTCTTTCTGTGTGTTCCAAGTGCAGATTTTGAATGTATATAAATATAAGTAAAGGAGACATGTCTCTATGAAAATTCTTAAGTTAATAATCATTAGAGAACAATAATTTTATATATATATATATATATATATATATAGAGAGAGAGAGAGAGAGAGAGAGAGAGAGAGAGAGAGAGAGAGAGATTGTCTAATTGATGATTAACCAAAGAAGGATTATGACTAGGCCAATTCAATCCAACTAAAGCTACAACATTAACATTCCCTCTTAGCTAGGGAGGATTCTTATAGAACACCTTATGCTCTCAAGCATATAGAGAAATATCATCTCAATATGATATTCTTGGAATGGCATATTTATGGATATCAACATATATCCATCAAATTAGATGTTATCTTTCAATGTCAGCCATATGATATTCATCATACTTATATTCTATTGGTATGTGTACTGGCATTAAGTTCATGATGCCTACCAAGAGAATATTTAATATCCTAAAGGGATATGTGTTATCTGATCTCCGGGACAGCAACTAAATGTAGTTCATCAAAATAACAAGTGGCTATCATGATCTCCAGGACAGCAGCTGAATGTAGTCCACAACGAATAGTAGATAGGTTATTATGACCTCCGAGACAACAACTTAATGTAGTCCATCATGACAAGTAGGTTATCATAACCTCTAGGACAGCAACTTAATGTAGTCCATCATGATAACAGGTCAAGCAATTGTTAAAATCGTCACCTTACAATAGCGACCACAATCACACATCGATAAAAGATCATCACTTCTCATGATGTTATTCAACAGAATCATGTAGTAACTTACATGATATCCACAATAAACCATGTCAGAGGGTGGATCCACCATAGCTGCTCCTAGAGGGTGGAACAAGGTTTTCACCTTAAACTTCTCTCTCATAAAGAAGAATGCATTACAAGGAATTTCACCTCGAACTTCTCCCTCATAGAGAACAACTCATTAAGCATATATCAATCGATTGACTTTTTCATCCAAGTTTGCTTTTGATAAATTGTCAAACTCCCTCTGAATCCGATGTCAACCTTCTTCCTCCTCGTCCAAGGTTTCCTTTGTTAAATTGTGGGCTCCCTTTGAGTCTGATAACAACCTTTTGACCTCCTCACAACAAGTTGTCATGCTCCTTGGTTTAGCAAGTATTCATCTATCTAGGAATGTTATAGTCTAGATATCTGCATAAAAAGCCTTCCAACCTACATTCATGGAACTCCATCCCATGAATCATAGTCTTCCACTGCTACAGTTTCCCAGTCACTCGAGAAACCAACTTGACATGGTTTAACCCCTCTGGTCAAGATTCTCAAAAGTCAACTAAAACATATCCTCTCTCTACTTCCTCTCAAAGGAAGAAACCCTTGTCCTATCTTTATTTCATAGTCCCGAATGTTCTTACTCACAAATATGGCTCAACAACATTCCTAATGCATCATTCTTATCTTCCTACACATCAATATCCTTGATACAAGTTTCTCCAACAATGGTTCATATGCATAAATTCAAAAATACCTCCATATAAGTAATGGGAATGGAACATTGGTTATTATTCCCCCCCACAATGTAAAATTCCCACTCTTATATCGTTGAACAATTATTTTTTTATCAATAGATCTCATAACCTTAGTTTATTTGCACTATGGAAGGGACACAATAGGAGCAACCAAAATCATTTCCGTGTAAATCCCTATGCCAGCATCTGCGTTTAGATCTCCAAGAGTTCACGAAATTAGTCTTTAGACTTTAAAACCTTTATCCACCTCCAAATGCATTTGTTGCGGCAAATATGTTATAGTTCAAAAACTCCACATAAAATGAAGCTCCTCAAAGTGCCTTCTTGATTATCAATTTGTAACATTTTATGAATTTGTGAAGTCAAATCTTCGTGGGAAATCGCTACCATCTTAAAAAAAACTATGTAACGAACATATCGATTTTAAAGAACAATATCTATTTGATGCTTCTTGGATGTATCGACTGAATTCTTGATATTTGCATCATTTGATCTCCCCAAAATGCATAGACATTTACCTCTTCTATCCTTTGATGTTTCTTTGAGTCTGATTGTGTATCTAATTGTTGAATGGACAATATTTTCTCTGATATATTTCCTCCTTCAAATACAAAAACTCCACGGCGACTTCAGTATAATCATGAGTTTCCACTTTTGAATCTCCCCATTAAGGTTTTTGTTGATAAAATGTCTTTTATGGTAATGATGTTCACAAATACGGTGATTGGGTTCACTGGGTAAATTTCCAATCACTAAGCCAACGAGAAATGTCTCAATTGTATAAACAGGGTCATTGAATGATGTGACCCTTCTAAGAGATCACCATATTATATATATTGATTTCTCTTTTGTTGTCGGGCCTGCTAAGGAATGAACTCTTATAAATATTGGTGTTTTAGGTGGGTTTCTCAATTTAGCCTTGACTTCAAATTTAGACAATATCTTTCCTTCTCTATCTAGTAGTTTTCTTCTTCACAATAATCAAAGTCTTCGGCACTAGTGAGTAAGTGTAAAAGTAATGTATGTTAAATACTCCCATCTTGCAGGTGCCTTCAATATTTCACTCAAGGAATATGACTTTACAAAGACACAATGCTTTCTTAAGAATTTACCTTCCTTAAATGAATCACACCTCTTTGATTATAACACTTTTATTATAATGAGTATTTTCTTTGCTTAATAGTTACATCATTTATATAGCTTGTATTTCTTAATGTTATCATTATCATGAATCATTTTTTTTATAACATGGCATCTTTTCACTGGTGACTTGTCTCTGTTGACTTAGATGTTTCCAAATTTGAAACATGGCTCTTCTCTAGTCCCCCATCACCACGTCAACTAGCTCGTTGGACAGAGAGTGTACATTATCAAAGGATACATAAACAAAATAAGTGGGAGGGCGGTTGTCCAGCAACCATAGGCACTAGTTTGTATATTGGATTGCCGGTAGACATATACAAGTAGGAACCATTCACTTTCTAAGAACCATCAATTAATAAAATATACTTTATTTCAATGCGAGGCATGATCTCATGCGCAAAAGATTATGCACCTCCACAAAAATGACCCAAACCTTTCGTCTCTTCATTGTGGCCATTATATGTAACTAATATTAGGCCCACTTCATATGGTTTTTAAGATATTATAGACAATGGATAGCCCGACAAGTGAATCATCAAATCCTCTACCGTGGTTTGGAAAGAATAAAGTTCAACTATTTTTGTAAAGTGATTTCCTTCACAAAGACGATACTGGTTATTCCATTGAGCAGAATGTAATGTGTTATTTCAAGCTTCAATGTAATTATTCTGATTGTCTGATATATTCTTACGACAATCATAAACTCCCTGCAGAAACCTGTATTCATGTCCTTTGCCCAGTGAATGACATGTTTTTGTGATGCCTTGAAAACACATGTTTCCATTCTCAATGCTTAGGATAAAATTGATAAATTCAATTAGACACGTATCATTATCAATCTTCTCGACAGAGGAAATGAACCAACAAGTAAAAATGAACCTGATAATCTAACACCATGAATGTCACTATCGTAAACCACTGGTAGAAAATTACATGAAATATTGTATTGTAGCTCATAAATGCTCTTCCTTAGACAATTTTGTTGATGCTTTGGAAACTGGTCCATTACTGGAAATACATGAATGATTATGTGGTTACTCGTTCTATGTTCATAGAAATATCATTGTCCATTCTTCATTTTAATAACACTTTACTTCCATTATATTCATATGAAAACAAATTCACTACTGTTGTCAAAACCGATAACATATTATCCTTGAGGTATTTTGTTTACAGTGCGGTTGCCATGGATGAACTACAGCGATTGTAGACTGATTCTTTCACATTCCTTGTCAACGGTAAATACAGTTTCCAGTCCTCTATCTTCAGAAGTAATCCCTTCAGTGCCTAGTCCATGTTGTTTGATTTTATCTGTCAATCATCTTTGCAAATCTATTTACATCTTTTTAATTTATCTATTCTCCTTCTCCATTGATGTTTTGACTGTCAAAGCAGATGTAATGATGAATATAATATTCTCTTTAGAGTCATGCTGCTACATCTATATTTTGAAGATTCTTATCTGATGCCAATATACGCTGTCGGATATTGTTTGAGTGTGAAGGCTCTTTATGAGTCATGGATCCTATATGGAGAAAGGTTCACTGGCTATCAAACTGGATTTCAATGTTTTGTTCTATCTCGTCTGCGGATCACTCCACCTCCATCATTAGTTTATTCCCCTTTTATCACTGACTAAGACTATGTCTTATTCCATCTTTCACCCTGTTCGTTCTCAGTTCTTTGATTTCAGTGCAACATTGGTTGTTGGTTCCTATAAATACGAGCAAAGATCGTGTTCTTTATTTCACATGGAGGACAATTTGGATGGCCCTGTGTCAGTTCCAATAGTCTCTTTTTCTCCCTCTGTAGAAGTGGTGATGGCCTCTCCCTTCCAAACTGATCGGTTGTATTGCTAAAGGTGTGAATACGCAGACCAGTATATCTTTTGTTCGTTTATGGCTATTGACTACATTGAAAAATCTTCATTGAATGTCTTTCCTAGGCTCTAATAAACATTCACCGCCTTCATTTTTCTATTTCATTCTATTCATTTGCAGCCTGATCTGATATCATGTTAAAGATATAGGATCATTGCACATGTAATAACACTTTCCATTCTTTCTATGTGTTCCAAGTGCAGATTTTGAATGTACATAAATATGAGTAGAGGAGAAGAGACACGTCTCTATGGTAACTCTTAAGTTAATAATCATTTGACAATCATATATATATATATATATATATATATATGAGAGTTTGTCTAATCGATGATTAACCAAAGAAGGATTATCTCTAGGCCAATTCAATCCGACTGAAGCTACAACATTAACATAAGCAAGCTGATGTTTGATTTTGAATCAGTGAAGAGCAGGAAGAGCCTAAATCAAAGGACAAAGATGATCACTGTTTAGCAGAGAGGGAAAATAAAAGATGTGAACAGAACAAGCTCCTACAACTCTGATGAGGAGAAGTTCATAGATATCTGGCCCGAGGCCTATCACGTCATCTTTGGCACACGCTTAATTATGGCCAAGCAATTCTTAACAGGTTTGTTTGGAAGTTCTTCCATTGCTATCCCTTCGATGTCCAATTATATTGTGGACCATGGTTGCTGACAAGACTGACATTTCAAAAGGAAGCTATCTCAATAAGGGGTTAAATGAGGCTTTATCTGGTTTTCAGTTGGGGTATCAGACTCTTTTAAGAATCCCAAGGATGTTGCAGACAATTATCTATCATATGAAAACATTTTGTCTGACTTGTGCGATTTGCATGACCTTTCTTCCCTAGCTCATAGCTCTCCCTTGACCAATGTTTTTGGTGTCCCTCCTCTGTATGACGCTTGAGTATGATCAGATTTCATGACCCATGGCAGACTCTCTAAAGGTTCAATAAGTTCTGCCACTGAAGCCTTGGATGGTATTGGGGCTGGTCTGGTCTCTCAAATGGCATTTGTTTCAGGGGTTGATGCTTGTGGAAAGCCAGTGAAAACTTGGGTGAATGCTGTAAAATTCTTTGTTACCTCCCCTTGTACTCTATAATTATCTTCTATTACCAAAAGTAAAGGTTTTATGCTAAGTTTTCAAAAAAGGGACACCCAACTTTGATCCTGAGAAGAATGCACGTCAGCATGGTTCCAATATGGGTCAGGCTTTCTACATTGCGGTTAAAACAATTGGAGAAAGACTTGTTGAGCAATGCTAACTCTTTTGACCAGCATTTGGTGGTGGATGCGATCACCAAATTTGATTGATCAAGTTCAAATGATAAGAGTTTGTTTCACTTACATAGTTTGACACTTTTTTTAAACTTGTTCAAACTTATTTTAAGTTAGTTGGCAGTAGAAACTTATTGACAAAGTTCCTTTTTTCAATCTATAAAAGATATAATAGTTAATTAATATGTTGTTCCTTATTAATAAATTGTTTGATAAATGCTTGCATATTTGTATTTTCTCCATTAACTTCAGCAGGAATTTGTTTCCCCAAAAACAGGAAGCTGCCAACGGTTCATATAACACCTCTTTTGTGTAAATTTAACAACTCCCTGTCATTATAACGGTCATGTAGATGGCCCTCTAGTTCTGTAGCAAATTAGCTTGTGACAAATCTAGTCCGCTTGTGTTTGGCACCACGCACTGATCCTCAAATCATCCTCATTTATTAAGGAACTCCTTGTTCCAATAGCACTGCACCATGATGTTGATGTTCATACCAAAATTGAAGATATAAAGCAAAAACAAAATAACAAACAATAAGACAACAATTTCGCCAGCTTGAAGGAGAAAAACCCAGCCACAAATATATCACTTTATTGATAAATAAGCAGAAGTCTGAAATACAAAATGCCCAAACACAAGGCTCAAAACTGAAGTAATATTCAGAAACACGAGATTTCAATATATAAATCAATCCCATACAAATTCCACCTAAGAATATATAAAATTGCCTTGACCCCTTGCTATCCTGCCATTACAAAGTAAAGACTACTTTGTTGTCTTGACCTTTCATTGTCTTGACTCTTTGATTACCAAACAGCCACGCAAGAATAAACTCTTCAATGATCAACAGCCACATACACACATGGCTCTTTAGTGACCAACATTACACAAGAACAAAATCTCCATAACATGGCAAAACTGAGTTATCAATGCCTTTCAACCAGCAACCAAATACTTGGGAAGATGATGATTTCAGTAGAGATAATTATCACAGGTATAGCAGATAGCTCCTGCAACTATCAATCTTCAACACTCCCTCTTAACAAAAGAGATATCTTTCCAAATACTCAAGTCATGGAGTTTCTCAACATGGCACTCACAATGGCTTCACCCATTTGTGAGAAAAACAAAAATTTATCACAGAGTCTCTCAACTTGAAAACATCATGGAGTCATTCAACACTACTACCATGTGTGAAATAAACATAAGCACTCATCACAAATTCACTCAACATGATGTTGTTAAGGAGTCTCTCAACATGACATCCACTATGGCTAGTCTCATGAGTAGAAAGAGCAATACCTCCACCTCAGAGGCAAGTAAGGGCTTTCACCTCAAATTTCTCTATCTCAAAGAAAAAGGCATTACAAAGGCTTTCACCTCAAACTTCTCCGTCTCAAAGAAAAATGCATTACAAGGGCTTTCAGCTCTAATTTTTTTGTCTCGAAGAAAAAGGCATTACAAGGGCTTTCACATCAAACTTCTCTGCCTCAGAGAAAATGCATTACAAGGGCTTTCAGCTCAAATTTTTCTGTCTTAAAGAAAAAGGCATTACAAGGGCTTTCACATCACATTTCTCCGTCTTGGAGAAATATGCATTACAAGGGCTTTCACCTCATATTTTCTCTTTCACAATGAAATATATACTTTAGCATGAGATAAGAGCGATTCATGTTGAAACTCCCTCTTAGTGAAAAAATCTCTGTCAACAAGGGCAACATTTGTTGTTCGGCAAAAGGGGTAGTTAGACATTTACCGATGCAGACACGGTTGTGTCGTTTCATTGGCACCATTTCGAACATTATAAATGTCGTGAACACTTATGTATTTTGATATTATTATCATGGTATGAAATATCATTGTTGTGTACGGAAAGCATTTGATAATGAATAGTATTTTGCACTGATTATATGTTTCTTTCCTGTTCACCTATGGGCTGAACATTTGGCGCCGTTGCTAGTTCGAATTTGGAGTAGTATGGAAGGATGAAGATAAATGGGAATAACAATACAAGACAATTGGAAGATGAATGACGACGGCGAAACAAAATTTTTTCAAGGAGAGCACGAGGCAGCGCTGAACTTTCATGTTCTGTACCGCGTAGGTCTTGAAACTTTCGTATAGAGAGAAGCTGCGAAGAACGGGGTTATGCCAAACAATGTGTGAGATGCTATGCACGCAAGCCCAACCACGAACAAATTTTTGGACCAACTTTCCCATTTGATCGCACAAACCTATGTAGCATAGAAGAGATGCAGGGAGGAAATAGAACGCCAAGAATGCTGTCAGGAGATCCTCAAGAAATTCTATGAGAGATGCACGATGTCAGAAAACTGAACCATGAGTTGTTGCGCCGTGGTGTCAAGGGCACTCAGAAGTCTATAATTGTCGCACAAGTCAATACATTATGTATACAGATTAAATAAATAAAAGAGTGTTCTATTTTGTTTTGTTTTATAATGGTATATGTCAAATGTCCAATCTTTTTAAATAAGAATAGGAATTTGAGGGAAGAAATCGACAAATTACAAATTGTGCATGGCGAAGCTGAATGACGATGGAGAATAAGACAACTTGCTAAGGAACGGACTAAGGGGCAGTCGAAGGAATCACCTAGTGTAGTGGTCGTAGCGGGGTTCATAGGAACCAACAAAGGGTGCCACAGTTTGTCGGAACGGCGAGGACGGAGCAATGAAGAGTTGCTTGAGGAAACACAGCATAGATTATCAGTGCTTGACGAGACAAAGGAGCAATTTTTACATTCATCACGTACACCACTACGAGAGGGAACCTGTGAAGTAGCAAAGGAGGCGAAGCCAACAAAAGACACCGGGGCAAAATGAAGTGTCGGAGCGGCACCGCACGGTGGTTAGAGTAACCCGCCGAGACTAACTTCTAATAGTTCAGCGACACGATCTAGTGGTAATCAAAGGGCAAGAAGCACAATGTCTCAAAAGCAAAAACTCCTAAGTTCACAGGCGACAAGAAGGAAGATCCCATGCGGCATTGCCGTATGTGTGAAACGATATAGACCGCCAACTCGGTCATGGATGCAAATGAATGGTTGAACCAGTTTCCAACCAACCTACGAGGAGTGGCAGTGGATTGGTTCTCCGACATGGACAAGGCAAAGATCTCCACATGGGATGATCTGAAGAAAGAATTCCAAGCAAAATTTCGACTGCTTCGAGACGACAACAAGGTTGTAGCGGAAATCTACAACTGTAAACAAGGGAAGGACACTGTTCGAGCCTACAATCGAAGGCTCAAAGATCTTTTTAGCCGGATGGGTACTCAACCCACGGATGAACTAAAGAAATGTTGGTTTGTAGAAGGCCTCCACAGGGCATTAAGAGGGAAAATGAAGATAGTTCCACCTACATCATACACAGATGCATACAGCCATGCCTTAAATCTAGAAAGTGAGAGCAAAACAGCAAAGAAGAAGAAGAGAAGTAAATCTTCGTCCTCCTCCGAGAGCAATGAATTCTTTGACGAGGGAAGCAATGCAGACAATGAGGAGCCCAGCAAGAAAGTACAAGCACTCCAAAAAGACTTAGAGCAGATGAGAAAGGAATTCAAATCCATGATGGGAACTAGTGGCCGCATGGAGGAAGGAAAAATTTGGTGTAGTAATTGCAAAGAGAAAGGTCATTCAAAGGGAGCGTGCCCCAAAAAGGTAATGTGTAATATTTGTCAGGTCCTAGGTCATTCTACAAAGGAATGTCCATTCAACATGAAGACTAGAAGCCAACAGATACTGTTCACACAGGAACAACCATCCACTTCTGGCACAAACAATGAGACCCAGTGCAACAATAATGCCACATCCAACGGCTACCAGAACAACCACCGAGGAGGACAGGACAAGAATGAAAATAGGAATTGGATACAATATGATTCCAAGGGAAGGCCCATAGTTCAATGCCGAGCATGTAACCAATGGGGCCACTTAGCTAGACAGTGTCCAAAAAATGACACTGCAAAAATTATGTCGATGGTGTGGTCCAGGGGACCATGAAGATGCTAACTACTAGAAACAAGTAAACCTCATTAACAATGACAAGGAAAAAGTTCTGGTTGTCACCCGCAACCAGGCTAAGTAGGCCACCTATCCTGACCCCCGCACGAAAAGAAAAGGTTGCAAGAGGCACGCGAAGATGTAGAAAGGGCAATGAAGGCTACGAAGGATATGAAAGATACTATTTCTCGACGATCGGAGGGAGAGAACAACTTGGTCAATCATATTCTGCAAATGGAGGTGCCCATTAGAGTTCAAGACCTATTACAAGCGGTACCACAACTAAGGATGGCATTATTGAATGCCCATGCAAACCCGTCAGAGACAAAGGAACAACCAACGGTACCAGAAGGGTCGACGACAAATCCCATGTTGCTAATAGTAAGCAACGGTCGTCATCCGGCGGTGGTTGAGATGGGAATCCTCGGAACCATCCTGACAGACACCATCGTGGATGATGGGTCCAGAGTGAATGTTCTTCCTGAGGAGACGTGGAGGAAATTGGGCAAGCCTACCCTGTGGCCGCCCACATTCAACTTGCTCGGTGCCGACCAGCAGGGGATAAAGCCCCTAGGGACCTTGGTGGCTCAACAAGTAACTATCAGGATGCAACCATTTGTGTTGGATTTCGTAGTAATTCCCTTGAAGAAAAAGGGATATGACGCCATTCTTGGAAGAGGATGGTTGGTGGCCACGAAAGTAAATCATAACTGAAAAAAGAATATCTTGTCAATGGAAAGTAGAGGGCAGAAGTTTGCGATTTATCTCTGAACTCAAATGGTAAGTGAAGAAATGGCATCGTCGTCGGAGTCCAAGTCAAACAGAGAGCATCGAACAGATGAGGGAAGAATGGATCTGAACGACGAAGGCGTTTTATAACTGGAGTGTTCAAGACACGAGACCAATTCATTGAATGGACATTTCCATTGGCAAATGGAAGACTATGAACTTTTCCATACGTACATGCTTGGCATTGAGGAGTCAGAAGATGAGGTATTCCCACCAGCGTTTGTGGAATACAAAGAAGGAAATACGGAGATCAATGAGAGTCTCGCCCATTTATTTGAAGGAAAATAGATAAGATACGAAGAGCTGTCCGTAGAGGCTACTAATCTTGGAGACGCAGAAAATCCGAGGAACATACTCGTAGGAGATGACTAGAACCCAGTACTTAAGGCTGCAGCATTCAAAATCTCTTTGGAGTACAAAGATGTATTTACGTGGACTTACAAGGATTTAAAAGAAGCCCTCCTGGAGATGTGTGTCCACCGCATTCAGTTGGTACCCGGAGCCATACCTATGCGGAAGCGCCCGTACAAAATGAACAAGAACCATGCAGCCCACGTAGATGAGGAAATACAAATGCTAGAAGTTGGCATAATATTTAAAGTTCAAACAAGTGAGTGGGTGTGACCAATTGTGATATCCATGAAGGACAAGATCCAAATCCGGATGTGTGGACTTCAGGTGCCTCAACGTGGTCACAATAAAAGATTCCTTCCCAATTTCGTTCACCGATACGATTTTGGAAGTTGTCGGACACGAGATGTATTCCTTCATGGATAACCAAATCTCCATTGTTGAAGAAGACAAACTAAAAACTACTTTGGTAGAGGATGGAGGGTATGCGTACAACCAAATGCCCTTCGATTGTGTAACGAACCTGCCACGTTTCAGAGGATCATTTTGCACATATTTGACAAAACGTCAATAGGCAACTTTCGCACATTTTTTGATGATTGGTCCATTTTCAGTGGACAAGACAACCACTTGAAAGCACTTCAGCAATGTATGGAGAGGTGTTGATGGGCAAGAATGGCATTGAATCCAAAGAAATGTCGGTTTATGGTTTCTCAAGGAAAACTGCTTGGGCACATTCTTTGCAAGACAGGATTAAAGACCGACCCTAATAAAGTAAGGGTGATAGTGGAAATGGAAGCCCCAACAGAGGTATCTGGAGTCAAGTCTTTTCTTGGGCACATCGAGTACTATAAACAGTTTATAAAGAACTATGCCCGAATTGCTCTGCCCCTAGACAAGTTGACACAGAAAGGAGAACCATACATTTGGACTTCCGAGGGAAACCGCCTTCACAGAACTGAAGAATAGATTGTTGGCGGCGCCCATATTGGCATATCCAAACTAGGGCAGGGAGTTCCACGTCTTCGCCTTAGGTGCAACGTTGGCGCAGACTGGTGACCATGCCCTCGATCACCTAGTGTATTTAGCAAGTCGGCTACTGTCAAAAGCCAAGAAGAATTATAGCACCACTGAAAGGGAGGCTCTTGGGATGGTGTACTCGATACAAAAGTTCAGACATTACCTATTGGCTACACCATTTACCTTTTATGTGGATCACCAAGCATTGATGTACCTAGTGAACAAACCAATTATTCAAGGCAAAATTCGCTGATGGTTGTTGCTACTACAAGAATTCACCTTCACCATCATTATGCAATCCGGGAAGGCTCATGTCATTGCGGACCAGCTCTCCCGAATCAAGTCCGAGGAGCCACCGGAAGGGGTCAATGATGATTTCCCAGATGCACACTTATTTAGAATCGCCATTCTTCTAGGATGGTACAAATCTATCGGGGAGTATCTATCGACGTCTCAATTTTTGAGAGAGATGCCGCCAAGCGAACAGCAAAAGCTAGTTTTAAGGAGCCAGACTTTTCAACTAATAAATGGTCTTCTCGACAAGATGGGTTCTGATCAAGTACCACAACGATGTGTAATGGAAGAAGTGCAAGGTGTTCTAAGGGAAGCACATGAAGGTCTAGCAGGTGGTCACATGGGAGCTAACACAACAACATGGAAGGTTCTACTTGTTGGGTTATGGTGGCCCACACTTTACAACGATGCACAAGAATGGGTATTGAGCTACGATACATGCCAGAGAGTCGGCAAACCACTCAAGAGGGACTTCATACCATTAAACCCGTCCCATGCCTAGAAGTTGTTTGAACGTTGGGGACTAGACTTCGTGGGTCCACTAAAGGCGAGTAGGGCCCAGCATTGCCGATACATAGTGGTTGATACAAAGTATTTAACAAAGTGGATAGAGGTACGGGCACTACTCGACAATTCTGCAATTAGTAAGGCTAAGTTCTTGTATGAACAAATCATCACATGGTATGGCATACCTATTCAGTTGACAAGTGATAGAGGGAGTCACTTTGTCAATCGCGTGATCAGATTATTGACAACAGAATTCAAGATCTTTCATTCGTTGTTAAGTCCCTACTACCCACGAGCCAATGGCTAGGCAGAAGCCACAAATAAAATTCTGGTAGCCATCATATACAAATCATGTGGGGTCGAACAAGCAGACTGGGAGGAAAAGTTGCTTTCGGCAATGTGGGCCTACCGTACCACATTCAAAGTCACAACGGGACAGACATCGTTCTAGTTGATGTTTGGCCAAGAAGCTGTGGTACCAGTCAAATTTATGGTCCCAAGTCTACGAATTGCAATCGACAATAGACTCGAAGATATGGAGAGTTTACAAGAATGCCTATATCAATTGAACAAACTAGATGAACACGGATTAACAACACAATGGGCGATAAAGGTGGCACAGACCCATCGAAAGGCATGGCACGACAAACATTTGAAAAGAATAAGGTTTCAACCAGGCCAACTCATGCTTCAATACAGCAGCCGCAACGAGATAAAACCAGGGAAATTCAAAGTTAAATGGCTTGGACAGTATAAAGTGAGAGAAGTCGACGACAACGGATCCATAAAACTATGGACTCTCGATGGGTGAGAAATATCTGACGCCATCAACGAGTCTAAGCTAAAAATTTATCACAAACGATAACAAGGCGAAATAGGCGGTAATACCAGATGAGAATTGAATGTATCGACTTTTTAAAAAAAAATTAATTATTAAAAATTTTAAATTTTAAATTTTAAAAAAAAAAACAAGTTGCAGACATATGTTTCCGAGGCAACCAAAGGTCCCACAGACATCACTCCATGGACACTAAGTGTCCTGTGGACATATGTCTCCACAGACACAAAGAATCCCAACATTATATGTTTCTGCGAACACTAAGTATCTCGCAAGTATGTTTCCGCGGAGGGAGATGTGTGGACACGCACTATGGTGGCGCACAACAACAAAAATCCACACCACCGCAGGTGCAAAATATAAGTCGTGGAGTTGACCTAGATATATGTCACGAAAGGTTTTCGGTGACATGAAGTATCCACGACAATTGCTGATGATAATCCACGGAAAGAAGTAAAGCCATGGGTGGGACAAAGAGTCTACAGGAAAAGGAAAAGGGCATGCTGAAGAAAGAAAGGCAGTCCGCAATAGTAGTAGTGGTGTCAACATACAGGAAGAGCATCCGTAGGAACTAGGAAGTCATAAGAAGAGTATCAGCTGAAGGAGAAAAGAAAGAAGCCACATTTCAAGGGAAAGGAACCATGTTTCAAAGCATAATGTCTGCGGGAAAGAGAAGAATATCCATAGGGAAGTAAAAGATAACAAAGGCATTCAGCGTGGGAAACATTGCCGCCAGGGAAGCACTGTCACGGAAGACAAAATGAGAGAGCAAACCCTAACTATTTCTTTTGGTTACATTGAAAGACAAAACAAGAAACCGTTAATATGGAGTCCGTGGGGAAAAGAAAACTATGGAAAAATCAGTTGAAGGCAAATATGGAAAAGAATGCCAAACTGTTGGCTTTTGGAGTCTGAGTTGCAAGGCTGACAGCTTCCAACAGCAAGAAACAAAAGGTGAAGGCTGACCTGTCACACCTCACAGTTCAATTTGAAGGGTTGAATGGCAGTGAGTGCCAGAGATGGTGGCAAGAGACTGCACATACAGATTAAATCAAACAAATTCTGATAAGGGTGCAAGTACATTGGGCAATACAACTCCCAGTATTTTCCATTCGGTTGTTTGAGTCAATCTTAAGAACTATGATAGAAATATACAACAAGAACAACAAAACAATTACATTTTTTTACAAGCATCATATGACAGTCTCTTTCAAACCACGAGATTTCAGTAGGGTTTTTGGCAATCTTGGCCAAGGAGGTCGCAAAGTAAAGACCAAGAATCACAAGTTGCCGCCAGAACGTAAGGAATATTGGGTAAAATTGGTGGGTCACAATCTCACACCAGAGGAAATGGAATCTGTGGTGAAGGGTACCAAGAGCCGAGGACTACAGAGAGATTTCATTCGAGAGGGCCATTGGAGATGTATTATGGATGTAATCAAAAGCAAGTTGACGAGGGCAAGTAGGGCCTCAGATATCGCCTTGCCTCAGATTACATTCATGAATGGTACCGTGTATGATTGGGCAACAGTCCTCGCTAACAAGATGGAGGAGTTTATGACATTATAGCATCGCACATTTTTTATGCCACATCATGTCATCAGCTTGTTTCTGGAAGCAGCCCTTCATCAAGTTCCAGTAGACAACTTTGAAGTTCCACCGAGAGGGAAATTGGCGACAGGAGAACTTCCAGTATTCTACTGGAGACATTTAGATACGGATGGAACTGCGACCAGTCAGAAGAGGGTATTGCAGGGGTTGGATGCATATGGGGACACGAAAAACGGAAGGGAGGAAACCACAGAGCAGTGGAGCCGATTTTGAGGAAGAGAGTACCTCGGCAGAAGTTGGGAGTGACGCGACGGTTGGAGGGTCCACATTTTTCACCCCTCCGCAGTTGACAACTTTGGCACACTTGACAACTACTACCTCGCTTATTCCTCCAATTGGCCAGAGGCATGCACCAGTTATCATGACTCCACCAACGGCCACGACAGATGTTATGACTCCACAAAATGTTTCACCAGATCCATTTGCACCAGTAGTGCCAATAGCATAGATAGTAGAGATGCACACGACAAAGCCTGAACCTCAGGTTCAACTAGATGTGATTGTCTCTAACGCTGTGGTCACCATATCTTCATCTTTGTTGGCTGACGCCCAACCAGCACAGCCAGTTGAGAGCTCATCTTTGTTGACCGAAGCCCAGCCAACACAGCCAATCGAGAGCATTGAGCCGACACAAGTAGCACAACTAGAGAAGGTTGAGGTGATGGACAAAACTAGTGCATTCTTGCGATAGCAATTCCGACTCATTCCTGCAAAGGTTGGTCCCTCTTCATCCTCGAGACCAGCTCCCATATTAGAGCCACAGGAGGTGGGAGTACCATAGTCTGAGGATGTGCTCGGAGAGGAGGCGGCACTGTATGTGGACGTGGCTACCACGGGAGAAGAGATGAATATCGACGATGTGGGAAAAGAGGATTATGGGTCAAATGAGGATAGATGCAAGGCATACATCAAAGCTATGGAGGTTGTGATGGAGAGAGGACGCTTCGTTGCATATCAGGCTTTGACTCGTAGGAAAGAGTTACATTTGATCCGAGCCTATATTCAGGGGGTTTGTCCTTAGCGTTTTTGCTCCTGCTTTGAGGCAAGGGAATGGCCAACCATAGAAACGCCGGAGATGTTGGCCGATTGGGCTACAAAGCCTGAGTTGGGACCATGCAACACTCTTATAAAGAAGCTGGCACACGAGATAGTGGGGGCATATAAAGGAATCTACTATGCTCATAGGAGTGCAAAGGCGGATAGGGCATCAAAGAGTATTGCAGCTAAGAGGTCTATGACAGTTGAGAGGGAAACTAGAGAGAAGTTAGCTGCTGAATTGGTTAGCCAGCAAACAACATGGGCAACCAAGCGTGCAGCGCTCTTGCGAGATAAGGAGAAGGCCAAACAAAGATTACAAGCGGCCGAACAAGAATTGCAGACAGCTAAGGCACAGGCCATGGACAGCACTTCTCCTGAAGGAGGTAGTGGAGGTTAACACACGGACGTAGAAGGATTTACACATCCGCACTAATCAAGTTTATGAGTTGCGCCGACAACATAGCACTTTAGGGACGCAACCTCCTCCCTAGTCTATATTGTTTCTATGTCTATATGTATTTCAACACTCACACTTGTTATTCCGATGCACACACTTGGTATCTTGACGCTCATACTTGGTATCTCGACAACTGCGTTGTTTGGTGAAGAAGGGTCTCCGTTAAGCGAATCTGTTCCTTCTGGAAGTGGATCCCGGACTAAGAGTTCACTCCAGGCTCTTGCTCCTTCGGCACTCCGAGCCGTGCGAGTCGATTCTCTTCCCTCTAGATTGTCTTCCATCGGCGAACACCAATTCAAAAACTCTTCTCTTGCCTCTTCCACCAATTCTACCCACTGTCGAGTCTCCTCCAATAATGCTTCTGCGATTCTGCATCTGTCAGCAGCAATCTTCTGGAACCTCCTACGTTCGGCTTGCTGCGCCAAAATTAGATCTCCGTGTGCTGTGTGTATTTCGTCCTTTTCTTTCAGCTTGTTCTTATTCTTGTTTAGCTGATTCGGCATTACTCTTCATTCGCCTACTGTTCCAGGTCCATTGGGCAACAGCGCCAAATGTTTACCGTATTGGGTAAAGAAAACAATGCATGCAAATAATAGAACAGAATAGCAAATAAGAATAGCAGAACTCCTTATTATATTCACATACGCCAAGATATTACATTATGCTTATGATGCTAATGCTTACAATGATCCCCAAGGGGAATATAAATACTATCCGAGGAACCTTCCTGAAGGTATCCGTCAGCCACATACAACATGTCGACTATAATAATAGAACCTTCCAGATACATCCCAATACATGTCGGCCTGACGGCATACATCTCGATACACTGACAGAAACCTCCCGATACCCTGTTGGGAACCTCCCGATACACTGTTTCCTGACGACAAGGCAGGATTTTACAACCAATCGCTTATGGACTACATTCACAACATATTGGAACATTAATTTATTACATACTACATGATTCATACTAGAATTGAAGATAAACAGCAAAAACAAAATAATGAAAACTAGGACACAACAATTTATCCTAGAAAAACCCTCCAACTTGAGGGAGAAAACCCCAGCCGCAAATATATCACTTTATTCATAAATCTGAAATACGATATGCCCAAACACAAGGCTCAAAACTGAAGTAATTTTCAGAAACACAAAATATCAATATATAAATCAATTCCACATGAATTCCTCATGAAGAAAAATATAAAATTGCTTTGAGCCTTCATTATCTTGTCCTTACAAAGTAAAGACCCCTCTGTTGTCTCGACCTTTCATTGTCTTGACTCTCCAATAACCAAACCGCCACACAAGAATAAACTCTGTGATGATCAACAGCCACATACACATATGACTCTTTGATGATCAACATTACACAAGAACAAAATCTCCATAACATGGCCAAACTGATTTATCAATGCCTTTCAGCCAGCAACCAAATGCTTGGGAAGATGACCATTTCAAAAGAGATAATCATCACAGGTATGGCAGATAGCTCCTGCAGCTACCAACCTTCAAGACATGATTTTCTTGCCTCTAAATCCTTTTAAATTTATCTAAAATTACTTTGGCTGGATTGTAATTTGTAACCATCATTTTTGGTTCTACTGAAAAAATGGAGTTTGTTGTCGATAAAATGTATAGTGTAGTTGACGGGTAGAGTAGTATCCAAACGGGCACATGACGCTTGAGTCACCCCTTTAGAAAGGTATATGTACACGTCCGAGATGGACTTTGGAATCATCATTGTAATCATTGTGGTCATTGTAGTCATTGTATTCGGATTGTAATCAGCGAGTGCATATATGAATAAAGCATCTATTCTGCGTTGAATCGTGTTACACGTGTTAAGCTTTTACCCTATACGGTAAACATTTGGCGTCGTTGCCAGACGGACCTGGAACGAAGGAATGATATGAAGATTAATGCCGAATTTGCTTAATAAGGACAGAAACAAGGTGAAAGATAAGGATGAACTACGCACAGCACAAGTTTTAATTTTAGCACAGCAGGAACACCCGGTAGCACAGGAGACGGTGATGACAGAAGTAGTTTTTCTTGATGATGTCGCAACTCTAGCATCTCCGGCTCGCCAAGTGTTAGCTTTGGCTAAGACTCAGGCGTTGGAGTCAGTGGTGAAAGAGCTGGAGGGAGTCATAGCCTTCATGAGGTTGGGATGTCCAACTACGTTTAAAGTCTGTTTTGAGGAGAGGGGATGGCGATGTGGAGACCACGGAGATGCGGCAGGACTGGTCCACGACGCGAGACCCTGAGATGGAGAACCAGATAGAGGCTCTGATTCATGAGATAGCAAAGTTATACAGGGAGGCGTACTACATTCTTCGGAGGAGTCAAGCGGATCAGGCAACAGCTGAGAGAGCTCGGGAGGATTCAGCTACCAAGTTAGCTTCAGAGAGGGCAGCCTGGGAATCTGAGAGGGCGGCCTGGCAATCCGAGAGGACAGCCTTGTCAGTAGAAAAAGAACAGTTGGCAACAGAAAAAGAAAAGATGGCAGCAAAAAAGGAAAAGGAGTTGGGAGAAGTTGGAGAGATGATGCAGTCAGCCCTAGAGCTTCAAATGGAAGCAGAAGCAGAGCTGAAGATCAGGAAAGAACAGGTCTACAAGTTATGGATGGAGTTGAACGAGTTGAGGACGCGGACGCATCCCTCTGTCTAGTACTTATGCATTGATGTATTTTATCTTGAAATTTTGTTGTATTGTCGTCCGGAGACGACTTTTCTTTTTGGGGGGGATGATGTTGTCGGTAAAATGTATAGTGTAGCCGATGGGTAGAGTAGTATCCGAACGGGTGCATGACGCTTCAGTCACCCCTTCAGAAAGGTATATGTACACGTCCGAGATGGACTCTGGAATCATCGTTGTAATCATTGTGGTCATTGTAGTCATTGTATTCAGATTGTAATCAGCAAGTGCATATATGAATAAAGCATATGTTTTGTGTTGAATCGTGTTAAGCTTTTACCCTGTACGGTAAACAGAGTTAGTCATTTAATTCTCTTTTACTTTTGTTGATCAATAAAGCCAAATATATTCAGTCCAGTTAGTAATAGGAGAGTTAGAGGTTTCACCTGTCACTCTATTTTTCCTTTGGCATATATTTCCAATATTTAGAATCAACTGGGCTAATAATAACACTTTAACGAGGCATATGAATAGGTATAAACGATACAGACTTCCCATAAATAGTAGGGCCCCCTACCCCCCCACCTATATTTTTGATCAAATGGAACCATATTTACCAACCTATGCGTGCTGACCAGGTGTCTCCCCGCTTACCAGGTGCTCAGTAATCCTGTTATTTTCCCCCTTTTGATGCCATAAAAAAAGGTTTTGTGAGATTCATTGTTCCAGATCCCTCCCAAGGAAGAGTAAGGCCCACTCTACGGAAGGAGATAATCTTTGATTAATTTGGTTAAGAGTTAGTTTGTTCATTCATTAGTTTAAATTTTGTTCTGATTTGCAGCAGTGAATGCTGATCATCATAGTTTAATTCCTCGTTTGGTATTTCAAAGCAGATGTTTAATTTTTGATTTGTTAATTTTGGAAATAGAATGTAAATGCATTCTTTTCAATTAGTGCTCTGCAATAAATTGATTGAAACCAAAAATCTGTTCATATGGGTTCAAACTTAAGATTAACTATATTAATTTGATTAGATGCAAAGTGTGATTTGGATTAGAACTCCTTTCTTGCAAAGAATGTGGTAGATAGAGTTTCATTTTTGCAACTCAAAATAGATTTTAACTTTTACAAAAGTAGATTGATTTCCTTTCATGCAAAGAGTGTTTAATGTAAATTTATTTTCCTGCCAAGTGTGCTTTCAATGCACAGGCCAAAGATCTTCAAAGACCCTCCATGACCACAAGTCAAACTCAATTTGCACTTTCGAGACTGAAACAACTCACTTGGCTCTTCACCATGTCTTTGAGGACACCCAAGGGCCTCTCACAATTTATGGGCACCATCTCCTCCAATTTAGTGAGGTTTCTAACTTGGTGATTCTAAATGGGCTCCCCTGTCTCTGTGACACCGGATCCTTCACCTGCT
This sequence comes from Cupressus sempervirens, assembly GCA_028749045.1. Lineage (NCBI taxonomy): Eukaryota > Viridiplantae > Streptophyta > Pinopsida > Cupressales > Cupressaceae > Cupressus > Cupressus sempervirens. The sequence goes on along the minus strand of CM053784.1, from coordinate 766,537,969 downwards.
AGCTGTAATGTTCCCGTTATAAAATAAATAATAAATCAAACTTTTGTAACGAGCCAATTGATTTAATGTATCTTGGACCCATTTTTATTTTTGTTTCCGTAGTTTGTGTCACCGTCGGCTATCTTTGTACATCCTCGAAAAGTTTTCCGACGGGTATTTAAGCATGGCTTGTAGGTTGTGGTTGATATGCGATTTGGATTATTTCTCTTGTACTACGAATTCCAGTTGGGATTCTTTGTTGTTCGCCATTTCGGAAGTGAAAGATCTTCCCTATTTGGCTCTTCCGGTTTCGGTGGGATTCAACCCTCACCCTATTCCGTCGCGTGTTGCACTTTGCTCACATCTGGCAAATCGAAACACCATCTTTTGGCATACATTGAAGAAATTATTTGTATTCAAGTTTCTAATCTTGTATCTGATCTACTTGTGTTGTGTATGAATGAATTTTGTATTCATTGTTGTAATGTGTGGCATCCAAACATTTCCATACAACTTTCTCTTTACCTGTACAGCTTCTATCGTCCCTACTCCCCTCCAGCATCATCCCTACTCCCCTCTAGCATTACCGTACGGCCTCCAGCAACATCTCTACTCCCCTCTAGCATTACCTTACGGCCTCCAACATCGTCCCTACTTCGCTCCAGCATTACCGTACGGCCTCCAACATCGTCCCTACTTCCCTCCAACATTACCGAATGGCCTCCAGCATCGTCCCTACTCCCCTCCAGCATTATTGTACAACCCCAATTTTAGTATCCGTACTTCGTGTTACATACCCAACAAAAATCAGGAACCACATTCTTGTTTGTCGCACGCACACAGAGGTCTGGAACATTACAGTGGTATCAGAGCTTTTGATCTTGCCTACCTGTGGAAGTGAATGCAAGTTTATACTCGGAGGAGAAAACGAAATAACCCTATTGATAGAATGGCAGATCATCTGGATCCTACGACAGAACTCATGAATCTTTTAAGAGAGCTGAATAGAAATCAAATGCAAATCAACGAAACCCAAAAGTTTATGTAGGAAACTCTACAAAAATTGGCTGAGGGAAAAACTATAGGAGAACAAAATGGGCATAGCGACAATTCTGTTTCCGGAAGGACAAACTTTCAACCCTCTCACTCTCGACCCTCGATACCCATCTTCCTTCCAAGGACAGAAGCACCACCCAAAGGAAGAGAGGCCACTTTTGAGGAAATGCAAGAAAAACTTCGGGAAGATTGGGGAACGCAAATATGGAAGGAGATATATCTTACAGAGACTGTTGATCTAAGAATGAGATATTTTGGCGAAGGAAATCGCGGTTATTTTAATGATGATCTCAGGAGAAAGATCGGAAAGGTGAACTTATCGCCATTTGATGGATCTGGAGTCATTACCGCATAGTCATGGGTCCTAAAGGCAGATATATCTTACAAAGACCATATATCTTACGGAGACTATGTTGATCTAAGAATGAGATATTTTGGCCGAGGAAATTGCAGTTATTTTAATGATGATCTCAAGAGAAAGATCGGAAAGGTGAACTTATCGCCATTTGATGGATCTGGAGTCATTACCGCACAGTCATGGGTCCTAAAGGCAGATACCTATTTCCAACTCAATCCAATGCCCGAAGAGGAAGCAATCAAGTTCGCAACACTTCATCTGAAAGGAGTGGCGCATGAGTGGTGGCATCATGGACTGGTCACTCTCGATCACAACCAAGTGACCTCTTATGTTGAGTTTACTAAGAGACTCATTGATCGTTTCGATGGGAAGGATCCTGAGCTAAACTTCAAAGATCTAGCTCAGTTAAAGAAAACAGGCACAGTAGACAACTGTCACTGAGTTCCAAAGGTTGTCCGTATTAGTCACAGACATCTCTGAAAGACGTTGAATTGTGTTATTCATGGATGGGCTGAGAAAGCCTTTGAGAGGCTGGATCAAAGGGTTCAACCCGGGTAAACTCAACGAAGCTACTAAGGTGCATGACATGGCCGCATCTTCCTCCAAAACTCACGCAATTACACCAACACCATCCTCACAAGAAGACAAAGACAAGGAGCCAATTCAGAAAAAACCTCAATTAGATGAAGAATCTCGACAAGAACTCCGGAGGAAAAAGCTTTGTTTCACGTGCAAAGAACCATGTGGTCCTGGTCATCGCTGCCTCGGGAAGGGAAAGATTCATTGCATTGAGGTGATCCCTGATGATGACAAAGAACAAATACCTACAGCGACTGACGAAGAAATTATCCAGCAGGAGAGAATAAATGCCCTGATACAAAAAGGGGGTTCCATTGCTACCCTCACTACACTGACTAGAGGTAGTATCTTCAGAGTTCGCGGCACACTTCACGGAAAATGAGTCTCAATCATGATTGATAGTGGCACCAGACTCAATTTCATCAATTCTTTTTGGTCACTAGTAAAGGCCTGCACGCAGTTGAGCACGGAGGATTTGAGGTTAAGGTTGCAGGAGGAACCTTGTTACCTTGCACTCATGTGATCCCACGGCTACAAATTTCCATGGGAAACTATACCTTGGCAGATGATTTCTTTGTCATAGATTTGGTTGATACTAATATCATTTTGGGCATCCAGCGGTTGGAAACTCTTGACCAGTACACTCAAAGTTTCAAAAGGATGGACTTTTCATTCGAGACGGATGGCAAGAAGGTGTTGCTAAGAGGAATGACAAATAAAGAATCGAGAGAAGTCACAATCAAGAAAATAGAGGCAATTTTTAAATAGGGGTTAGCCTCAAACGCTGCTGATAAAAACAAGATAGTCAACACCTCACTACATTCCTTGGATAAGTTGCGAGTACATCTATTGGCCGAGTATTCCAAGAACACTTTTGCATGTGAGTTGATGGATGGTTATGTACACAATGAGAAATACAAAGTTATTGATGACATCATTTACTTCAACGGGAAGATCTACTTAGTGCCTGACTCAGAACTGAAAAAACTGATGACGGAAGGTTTCTTAGAACTAGGTGTGCATTTGCTTGAGGACAAGCAAATTTTGGGACGGGAGGACTATAATGTTTTCATTATAAAATAAATAATAAATCAAACTTTTGTAACAAGCCGATTGATTTAATGTATCTCGGAGCCATTTATATTTTTGTTTCCGTAGTTTGTGTCGCCGTCGGCTATCTTTGTACACCCTCGAAAAGTTTCCCAACAGGTATTTAAGTACGGCTTGTAGGTTCTGGTTGATATGCAATTTGGATTATTCTCTTGTACTGCAAATTCCAGTTGGGATTCTCTATTGTTCGCCATTTCGGTAGTGAAAGATCTTTCCTATTTGGCTCTTCCAGTTTCGGTGGGATTCAACCCTCACCCTATTCACTCGCGTGTTGCATTTCGCTCGGATCTAGCAAATCAGAGCACCATCTTTCAGCATATATTGAAGAAATTATTTGTATTCAAGTTTCTAATCTTGTATCTGATCTACTTGTGTTGTGTATGAACGAATTTCGCATTCATTGTTGTAACATATGGCATCCAAACATTTCTACACAGCTTTCTCTTTACCCGTACGGCTTCCATTGTCCCTACTCCCCTCCAGCATTACCGAATGGCCTCCAGCATCGTCCCTACTCCCCTCCAGCATTACCATATGGCCTCCAACATCGTCCCTACTCCCCTCCAATATTATCGTACTGCTTCCAACAACATCCCTAACGGCCTCCAACATCTTCCTTATTTGGCTCTTCCGGTTTCAGTGGGATTCAACCCTCACTCTATTCCATCGCATGTTGCACTTCACTCAGACTTGGCAAATCGGAGCACCAGCTTTCGACGTATATTGAAGAAATTATTTGTATTCAAGTTTCTAATCTTGTATCTGATCTACTTGTGTTGTGTATGGACAAATTTTGCATTCATTGTTGTAATGTATGGCATCCAGACATTTCCGTACGGCTTTCTCTTACCCGTACAGCTTCCATTGTCCCTACTCCCCTCCAGCATTACCGTACGGCCTCCAGCAACATCTCTAACGGCCTCCAGCATTGTCCCTACTCCCCTCCAGCATTACTGTACGGCCTCCGGCATCGTCCCTACTTCCCTCCAGCATTACCGTATGGCCTCCAGCATCGTTCCTACTTCCCTCCAACATTATCGAATGGCCTCTAACATTGTCCCTACTCTCCTCCAACATTACCGAACGGCATCCAGCATCGTCCCTACTCCCCTCCAGCATTATTGTACGGCCCCAATTTTAGTATTCGTACTTCGTGTTACATACCCAACAGAAATCAAGAACCATATTCTTGTTTGTCACACGCACACAGAAGTCTGGAACATTACACTAGCCCCATGGTGGCAGTGCAGGTATTGTAAATTATGCTCTCTTGTGCACCCCTCATCCCCTCAATTAGCCACTCCATTGTCTCTCGCCTCCCTTTAGCCAATCATGCCCTGCTCAACCTCTCCCTTTACGTCTCCCCACTCGCCTCACCCCTTCCCTCCACTCCCCTTGTCGTGCCGACCCTCACCTACACCTCCATTTGCTTTCTTAAGAGATCTTAGGCAGCTCCTTCCCTGGGCTTCCTTCACCGATTTTGTTGATGCATCCTCCATGTTTGATCTTCTAATGTCCACTCTTTGGAACTTCACTCTCCTCTCCATCCCCCACTGCACCAGCCCCTTTCCCCTCAGCCCCAAGTGGAGGAACACTTGTCCTATGAATTAGTAGTTTGACAACGACTGCAAGTCCTTCCAATGTTCAGTTCACTCGACCTTCACCTCACACTCCTCATTCTTCTCTCAGTTGCGACTCTCTTATCGTCATCTTCTTCGTCAAAAGAAGCAACTGTTTAATTCATCACATTGCCAGTCCCTTTATGCCTCCCTCCTATTTCCCTTGTGCTCTTATGGCGCACGTTGCACGAGGGTAAACAGTTCCCTCACCACCCGCCCTCCCCACCCCCCACCCTTCCTTTCACCTTAGACCACAACTCTTTAGTTTTCCCACACCTCCACTCTTTATGATGTACCCGTCCAGCCTTTCCTCATCCTCACTCCCCCGACCCACTGTCACCTCTTCACCTTCTCTAGCATTTCTAAGGCTATCAAATCAATGAGTTGTAGCAGGGTTGCAGATGGGTAAGGGTTCCAAGCGGAACTCTTCAAGCTTGGCTATATTGTTTTAGGTTCCTTTCTCTCAGTGCTCTTTAATGGAGTGGTTTGTACTAGTTTTCCTGATTCTTGGTTGAGGCACATTATCTATCCAATTCATAAGACCAGGTCAGTGTTGGACCCCAGCAATTACAAGACCATCATGATTGGGAATACTTTTGTCAGACTTTATGCTATAGTTTTGAACACTATTTTGTCTAGAGAGATGGACAAATGAGGTTGTCATGCGAGGGGTTAGGTCGGCTTCTATAACAATTACCAGACTAAGGACCATATTTTGACTCTGCAAACTATCATTGAGGAAGCTCGTCACCGCTCCACAAGAGTCTACTACTGCTTTGTAGACTTTTGCAAAGCCTTTGAATCTGTCCCCCAGGTGGCTCTCTTTTAGAGACTTCGTGACATTGGGATTTTTGCAACTCTCTTGTCATCTATTTTGAGATTATATGAGACTGTGGTGGGGAGACTTAGGACTTCACAAGGACTCTCTAACTCTATTCATAATACTATTGGAGTGAAGCAAGGTTGCCCTCTCTTTCCCACCTTATTTGGCATCTACATTGATGAGCTCGAGGCTTTCCAACCAAGAACCCTCGCTCCCTGGCAACGGTTGTTATTTGCACAAGGTGTTGATTTCCATTCTCTTATTTGTTGATGATATGGTTCTTCTGGCCTCCTCTCCGGAGGGTCTTTAGTGGCTCCTTGATGGTTTGGCCTCCTTCTGTGACTTGAGACAGTTAATTGTGAATATAGGGAAGACCCAAGTGATGCTCTTTAATTGCCTAAAGGCATCTTATCTCCACTTCTATTTCCAGGGCCATGAGATCGCGATTGCTTCCTCTTACACTTATCTCGCGGTCAAGTTCTTTGGAATCCACTTCAACAGTTGAACTGCCATGCAACCTAGGGTCAACAAGGGGTTAGGCACTCTAGCTATGGTGGAGAGAAGGTGCTTCAAACACCACTTCCAGGACACTACGTCCAAGTTGTCCCTTTTGAACTCCTTGGTCAGACCGATTGTACTCTATGGTTCAATTGTGTGGGGGCCTTCTCTCCTGGATACTTACTAGGCCTCTATTCAGAAGGTCCAGATCCTTCTTCAACGCATCATCAAATGTCATCGGTCTACTCCTCACAACATCATTTTGGCCAAGTTTGGTGCCCATCACTTCAAGTTTGGTGCCATCTTTGACCTAGTCTAGTTTCTTTACCATCTTCGAGGATTTGTAGACTCGGTTGATGGGCGCCACAGATACTCTTACTTGGCAAATTTCTCTTCTATGGGTGTTGTTGGTTCCAACCCTGATGGTAGAGCTTGTCAATGTCGATATGCCTAGGCCCCTATTGGCTCAATCGAGATAGAGATCAATCTCCCTCCCTTCCAGTTCCCTCTGGATGTTTCCACTCACCTCCTTCCCTCTCACGAGTTGAATGAGCATTTTAGACTTGACATCTACAAACAATATATTATCACGACTTGGTGCAGTCCTATGGATGTTGTCTGACTAAGGATGGTCTTTTAAGTTGAGCACTCTATGGACATTCAAGATGGGGTCATTGTGCATCCTTTCTACTTGTTTCGACATTGAAGAGCCATATTATCTGCATCTCCTTGGGGTCCTTCAAAGTTGGTTCCCACTGGGTCCGCATCCAAATTGACCACCAAATTGACAAAGCCAACTAGATTTGTCATCTTTGTACCTTGGTTGAGGCCGAGACTGAGACTCACTTTATCTTCTGGTGTCCCATCTACTATGAGGTCACGGGGAGATTTTGCGACTTTTTCAGAGAGTGCAGATCCTTTTCATCTTTCTTTATGTACATCGATTAGCGATGTCTTGCTCTTTACCTCCAGGAGACCTTGCGACTTCATGATCATACTTTACAAGATCTTTTTCCTTCAAGATAGACTTCATATCAGCTTATCACTTCTTTTTTCTCATCCATATCTCTTGCTCAAGGCATGGAGTGGACAATCAACCCTCCTATTTCCAGTCACACCAATCTTGTGAAGCCTCGCAGCGAGTTCACTTGGCAATGGCACCCCACCTCCAGCAGTATTCTAAAATAGTCTACAGGTCACCCCGCCCTCAACCTTGCCCTTCAATGCTAGATTTTTGCCCGCGTAGGAAGGACCTCTAGTCTTCCTTCGTTGGGTCTTTTGCTTTCTTGTTTCTTTTTCCGATCACCATTTGGTATTCTTGCTATTGCTGGTTGGCTTCGTTGTATGCTTTCAGTCCCCTAGACCCTTGTGTGGTCTCTTGTTGGACATGAATAATATTGGCCATGAACTTGCTAGCCTGGTCGTAGTGTAATGTACCACCCATATGTGTAAAACAGTAAAAGATATGTAAAACTATTGGATTCCCATTGTTGACAAGTTCACATAGTTATCTCTAGGTCTCCTCCAAAACTTTTCTTCAATCCTGTAATAGAAATCTATTTTTTCAGCTTGATAATCTAATTTGAGTTGAGATGGACATGCCAATAAAGTTGCTAGATTCCTAAAACAATGAAGCCAAATTTAACATCTAGTAACAGTTGCATATATTACTATTCACATCATTTGCTTGATTGCAGATGGGAATCATTTACCTTAGTAGATGATGCAACTATTTAAAGGTCACAATATTCTATTTAGAGAGAGCTCAACGCAGCATTCACTTGTGTGAATATAAGTTAAAAATATATCAGTGCAGTGTTTCCATGCAGATATGCAATTACCCCACAGTGGACACAGTTGATGTGAGCTGTGTAACAACATCCCCCATTGGAATATTGAGTAATATTTAATTCAATTGCTCACTTCAAAGAATTCAATACTTAGTAATTAGATTCCTTTGAATCAAAGATTAGATCACAGAAAATTCAAATATATGTGCAGCAATTAAATACTTAGTTACCCGAGTTCACCGTTTTGGTCCAAGAACCCTACATGGGTTCGAATTGGTTCTAAATACGTGTCCGGTTCGACCCAAGTTCGATCAAGGGTTTGAATTTCCCTGGGCTAGTTCGAACCCACAGTCTAGAATTCGAACCCAAGCGAATTTTGGCTGCCCAGATCAAATTTGGGACGAATTTGGACAAATTTCAACGGACGGGTGACTTTCAAGTCACTTTTTATAACTAATTTTATATTTTTTCAGTTCCAGTTGCCCTGAAAAGTGAATGTAAGTAGGGTATTTTGGCTTCTAACATCATTTGTGGTGTACAAATAGGTGATTTGTGAGAAAATAGGTGATTGAGCAAAAGAAGTTTGTGCAAGGTAGAGTTGGAAGACTAGATTGTTAGCTATATTGAAGTGCTTGAGTCTCATTGCTACATTTTTGTAAGCTTACAATGGCAGCAAGAGATAAGTTCTTGTTCTATTTTGCATTCGTTTCAATGTTTCATAAAGGCTAAAATTTTATTCTCAATAATAATATCAATATGTCAATATGTACACAATTTCTTATCATAGGAAAAGGAGCTTCAAAGGGATTTACATCTTCCTCAATAGGCAATGGCAATATCCCACAAAGAATAGAACCCCCATCTGATTCTCGTTTGTGGAAGTATGTGGATATTCTAGAACCTCTTTCGGGAGGTGGTGGCTTCCGTTGGAAATGTCGGGGTTGTGATGTAGAAAGAAATAGTTCATATTACCATGCGGTGGGTCATTTGTGTGGATACCTTGGTAGAGGAGTGAAGAAGTGTCCCGGAAAAAAAATGCAATTGTACCAAACTCAGTAGTATTAAAATATATTGAAGAGCATGAGCAAGTTGAAGAGGCAGAGAGGAACTTAGACAAAATGTCATTGATCGTAATAAGAATAAGAAAAGAACAAAAGGAATGAAATCAACCACAGATGTTGCAATAGAAAATCACCCCTTCTATACTACCTCAGCTACCCCTGATTCTCAAAATGAAGCACCCATTCGACACAAAAGAAAGGGACCACTTGAAACTGCATTTCAAAATCGGAGTAGGGAAATTGCCAACATTGATGTGGCAAGATGCTTGTATGCAAATGGGTTGTCTTTTAATATTATTCACTCTCCATATTTCAAGCAGATGTTGAGAAGTGCTAATAAAGCACCTGCACGGTATTCAGGTCCTAGTTTTGAGAGAGTACGAACCACCTTGTTGTATACGAGGTCAAGTTGATTGATGAGCAATTGAAGCCCATCAAGGACTCGTGGATTGAGACAAGGGTAACAATTGTTTCAAACGGGTGGAAAGATCCTAGAAATCATCCATTGATCAATGTTTGGGCGGTGTCCCCTAAAAGGGCAATGTTTTTGAAAGCAATGGATTGTGAGGGGCAAGTAAAAGATGGGTCATTCATTGCTATATCCTAATTGAGGCCATTGAACAAGTGGGTGCAAAAAACATTGTCCAAGTCATCAAGGACAACGCAAAGAATTGTAGAGTTGCTGTTTTGTTGGTTGAAGAGAGATACCAACATTTTTTTTGGACACCTTGTGCAGTTCATTTATTCAATCTTATGCTACAAAAGATTGGGACGAGTATTCAATGGATCAAGAAGATGTATGCAGAAGCTGAGGACATCCAAATGTTCATCACAAACAACCACATGACTCAAGGGATATTCAAAATGTTCTCATGTTTGGAGTTGCTGGAGGTAAGTAAACTTGCACTCAAGTTAGTTAATTTTTAAAAAATAGTATCTTACAATTTCTGATTTTTTGACCATGTAATGATGTGTATTCTATTATCAAGTATGTATCTAACAAATTGTATTGTTTTTGCTCTATTTTATGTTACAGGTTGCTAAGACACGTTTTGCATCAAATTTAATCGTCTTGAGATGACTTATGCAAGTGAAAGAGGCACTTACATATGGTAACCAGCAACAATTGGGCTATATGGAGGCAAAGCAATACTGAGAAGGCAACCAAAATAAAGAAGAGGGTATTGGATGAAAATTGGTGGGAACGTGTGGAATATCTCATTAATCTCACCGCACCCATTATGATCATGCTTAGGTATGCAGACATGGATAGGCCTTGCCTTGGAGAGATCTATGATGGCATAGACTCAATGCTTGAGAAGATCAAGCAAATTGTAAATGAAACAAAACAAGATCCTCCAAAGACCTTCAAACAATTGTGAGCAATTGTTATAGAAAGATGGAACAAAATGAGCAGTCCTTTACATTTGCTTGTCTATGCATTGACACCCAAATACTCTAGTACCCAATATATTGATCTACTAGGAAGGCTCCCACCCTATAGAGACATAGAAGTGTCTGATGTGTACAAGGCAGCATTTGAAAGACTCTTTCCTGATGATGAAATGCGAGATTTGACTACGAATGAGTTCATCCAGTTTGTGGATGCAAAAAATTTAAGTAATGATGCTCTTCGTCATCGATTTAGGAAGGATGCTCATAGTTGGTGGTACCACCATGGCCAAAGATTTCAAACGTTGCAGCCCTTTGCAACCAAAGTGATATCACAAGTAAGTTTAATTTAAAGAAAATTGTTATTAGTTTCCTTTGTCTAAATAAATTGTTAGAAATTCTAAGATTCAAGTTACATAATCTAAATTTTATTTTAATTGTTTACATGTCATGTCTTCATGGATTGCTAGTTCATTCACTTCAGAGAGAAATTGGAGCACATATTCTTTCATCCATTCAGTGAAGCACAATAGTTTGCAATCAAAAAGAGCGGAAAATTTGGTGTTTGTGCATTACAACTTGCGTCTCCTCTTGCACAAGACTAAAGAATACAAAGAAGGGGAGACAAAGAGGTGGGATGTAGATGCAGAGTTGACGGACTTGGATATTTCCGCTTCTCGGCTTACAATTGAAGACTTTGAAGATTTTGATGCCCGTACTATTGTTGTTTGTGCTGATCCCATTGGCCTTAGCTCTATTGCTGAGTCAACTAATGCGTAAGGACTATGAAGAGGAGGAGGAGAAGAAGAAGATGAAGAAGATGAATATTAAAACTTTATACACTATGACTAGTTGACTTGAAGCTGAAACAATGATACTTGAACTTGCTGTTAGGATTCATGGATAATGATTTACTTTTAAGTTTTAATGTTTTGAATCTCTTATGTTGAACTTGAAAATTGAAATATATGATGGTATGATCTTTATTTATGATGCTATCACTACAACTTACGTGTTTAAAGTTTATGCCTATGGTGTTTTTGTTGTTTAAATGATTAACTTAGTTTACATGATACATCATATGATTTTATGATACTCTATGCTTCTAGGCTTCATAAATATGTATATATATAATTTTTTATAATTTTTACATGCTTTTGTACGAACGAACCCCAACGAACCCAAAACCCTTTCCAAAAGTTTGTCGTACCGGCAAACCGGTTCTTCGAACCTGTATTTCGAACCGAACTCAAACCGGTAACTAAGATTAAATACAAATATTTATGTACTATCAACAGATCAGCCCACTCAAAATCTATTACGTTTAATTTTTTTCCAATTCAAGGATTACATATATTTCTGAAACAGAAATTCAAACCAGTTATCACAGAAAAATAGCAATCAATTTATCATACATGGTGCTCAACAAGCCACGTATCAAATTCATGGAAATGGCATTGAGGTAGCCGTCAAAACCCAGCAACTGTTACATTAAAATGGAAGCCCAACTCAGCAGTAAATTTACAACTAGATCCTATTCAAGAAACCTTCAAATCCTTCACCAATCAACCTTGAATCCTCAATTGTCCACCACAACGAACCCCAAGAGGAATCTGTAAATGAGATCGCACAAAAATGAATTAGGGGTTTTCATAAACAAACATATGACATTTTCCAAAATGCCTTTCTTATATAGTCTCCTTGAACACCCAACTTTTCCTCCAAAAAAAACTATTTTCAAATTTTCAAATCCCACAGCTTATAGGGGAATCAAATGAAAGATTGTTTTAACAACAAGAGAACCCCACTATAATAATCCACTTTATGAAAATACTTTAGTTTAATCTCATTATGAAGAAAAAATTTAAAACAAATAACACCCTTAAAGATTATAAACAGGGAAACCCGAGGACGTGCACCCTACCCAAAACTGGTGCAAGAGCACCTAGGTAAGGCTACATTTTAACCTACAGTTCCTAGTCAAGTTTTGGCTTGTAGTGGTCTTAGCCCAACCACTAGTGCAATAAGGTGGCTAGTTAGTCCTAGAGTGTGACTTAATCATTAGGAGGTCTAAGTAGGTCATCGGAAATATGCAATGTTACTTGTTCATTCAAAGTTGCTAGGTATTGTGCAAATGTTGTCATTATTGTCAAACATGACAATTGTGCATTTAGAGGGCTAGATTGGACAAATAAAGGGTGGAATAGTGGTTTCATGTCCTAAGATTCATACTTAAGTGTTTGGTAGAGTTTCATGAGGTTTTGACCAAGTTTGGTCTAGTAATACAAAATTTGTCAAGTTGCATGACAACTTTGTAAAAATTACAAAAGTTGCATGACAACTTTACAAAAATTGCAAAAGTTGTCATAACAACTTTTGTTGTTTTCAGTGCATCTTCGAGCAAGGGGTTGAATAACTACCTAAAACAGTTGGGACATGGGTGTTGGACCTATTTAAGGCCTCCCTCGACTTGTGAAAAGGGTTGGTTGACATCTAAAGAGAGTTTGATTGAAGAGCAAGCATTATTATTGAACAATTTTATCACAGTTAAGACATTTTAGCTTGCATTTGAAAATTAATGGATTGATTTATGCATTGTAGCTTATGCATGAGTTAGTAGATGTAATTTCTTCATTCTGTGTGTGGTTAGTTAGGTTGTGTAGTTTCATTTCATTGCATTGTGTAAAATTCTTGTTTTTAGCACTGTCGCTGTTCTAAACCAGGCAGTTTTTGGTTATGGGTCATAACTCACATTCCCACCAAGGCATTTGTATGGTTCCTTGGGACTTAAGAGATGATTCCCTGTACATTGGGTATGGAAAAGCTTGGGCCCTAGAAAGCAAGCCTGCTAATTTTGCAGCGATGCCCTAGGCAAGCCAGAGCAGCATGGTTAGGGATCACAGAGGTTACAAGACCGACTAGATGGATTGATTGCGTCCATTGCTAAAATCTGAGCATGTGGAGAGGTGGTCATGTGCATGAAGAAACCCCAAGCCCAAGGAGAGGTTTTGGTGACAAATTTTACTAAGTGTTTGAACAAACCCTTGTGGATGTTGTCAGCATGTTGAAGAAACCCTTGTTTTTAGGCTTAATTCTAGCAACCCACTATACGGACAGGTTGGGGAAGTGAGATCAGACAGATAAATTTATAGAGTCTTCCAAAAGGGTATCTAGAAATGAAATTTGTTTGCCATCATGTTAATGGAGTTTTGGAGTTATAAGCCAAAAGGTGTGTTTTGAGGCCTAATTCCATGTAGCCCTAAAAGGCCTAGTTTGAAACAATTTCTTGAGATCAATAAGGATCTTATTGCATTTTTGAGCATTTAAGTGGACTCAATGCCTTAGTAATAGACCCTCCTCTCCATTGGTGACTAGTTTTGGTCACGTTTGATCATTTGGCATGGATGATGCAAAAAGACACTAAGTGTAGAAGGCATGGTTGAGTTGGTTTCATTATTGGTGTGGACAAATTGAAAGGGTGGAGGATTGAGAATAAGATCCTCTTGAACTAGGATTAGTGGAAGAACCCTAATAGGCTAGAGAAGTGGCCTAGAGAAGACCCTAAGAGAAGGTAGGGTTTGAGCAAAATTTGTCCTTATATCAAAGTGGTATCAGAGCCCTAAAAGATTCGGCTTGTGGTTAGATGTTTCAAACTGAAGAATCAGTAGGTGAGACAATAATGGTAACTAATGCAAAGTTGGCCAAAGAAGTGGGTAAGCAAAAGGAGAGAAATAGAATCTTTGAAGAAGCCCTAGAGGAAATGAAAACAAAGCTAGAAGAAGTTGTTGAGGCAACTAAGAATAAAGACAAAGAAGGTGAAAGTAGTGACAAAGGTAAGGAAAAGATAGATGAGGAGGACATCATTCCTTAACCAGACCCTCCATTGAATAAGGAACCATTCTTGAAAGCTATAAAGGCACTAGGAGGAAAAGCCCTAGAAGGAATCCCACTATTTAGTGGAAAGATGGGCACTGATACAGTGATGGAATGGATTGAGGGGATGGAAAATCATTTTGAGTGCAAAGGTGTCACAGAAGCACAAAAAGTAAAGGTTGCAAAATCAAGACTAGGAGGTTCAGCAGTGACATGGTGGAAATACATGCAAGACGAAAGGGTCAAAGTGGGTAAAAAGCCCTTAGCTAACTGGAATGCCATGGTGACTAAAGTGAAGGAAAATTATCTGCCAAAAGATTATGAAGTACAATTGCATAGAAAGAGGCAAGGTTGGAAGCAAAAAGACTCGGATGTGGCCTCTTATACAGAGGAATTTCAAAAATTATGCCTAAGGTCCAAGATTCAAGAAGAGGAACCTGTTAAGGTAGCAAGATACTTGGGTGGACTGAAGTGGAACATTCAAGAAGAGTTAAGCCTATGGACCCCTACTACTGTTCAGAAGTGTCATCAATTGGCTCTTAAGGTGGAAGAAAAGAATAGGAAGAAGGGACACTCTAATTTCAGAGGTAGAGGTAGAGGAAGAGACCAAAGAGGGCATAGAGGTGGATACTAAGGCAAAGGTAATGATCAAAGAAACCAAGGTGAGTCTAAACTTGTTGAGCAAGGTAGTGAAACTATTCCAAGAGGAGGTTATACAAGAGGAAGAGGTACTCAAGGAGGCTCCAGTAGAGGGAGAAGTTCAGACAAAAGCAATTCATACTTTGCAAATATGTAAGTGTTATACTTGTGGAGAGTTGGGTCACCCTGCCTATAGATGCCCTGACAAACCTACTTCTTCAAACAATGACAAGAGGGTTGCACATGCTCATGAAGACACAATGATTACTAAGACATTTGAGGTGGATCTTATTGAGTTGGACAGGGGAGAGAACTTAATGTTCAAAAGAGTGCTGATTAGGCAACCAGCCAAGGATGACCCAAGCATAGGAGAGTCTTGTTTAGAATTAGGTGCAAGATTTTGGGCAAAGTGTGTAAAGTTATTGTGGATTCAGGCTCCACAGATAACATTATATCAGAAGAGGCAGTAAACAAGCTCAAGTTGGCAAGGATACCTCATGTTAACCCATACAAGGTGACATGGTTGAACAAAGGGCAGAGTGTGTTGGTGAATTAACAAACTTGGGTTGAATTTTCAATTGCAGGCTACAAAGATGGACTACTTTGTGATGTATTGCCTATGGATGGATGTCTCTACTATTGGGCAGGCCCTGACAATATGATAGGGGTGTTGTCTATGATGGAAAAGAGAATTCTGTTTCTTTCAAGAAAGACGGAAGAACTTTCAAGATCCAGTCCTTATTGAAGGAAGATGAGTCCCAGTCTAAGACTCCTGGTATCTTATCGAGTAGTGGGAAGGAGTTATAAAGGACCTTAAAGATGAAGAAAGTGAAGGGAATGTCATTCTTCTTAAGCCTAAGGAAGAAGAGAAATCTAAACAAGAACCTTTGCCATCCAAAATCCAAGAGATGCTTGAGAAATATAAAGATATAGTCAATGATGGAACTCCTGAAACCTTACCTCCTAGAAGAGTAATAAATCATCAAAATGACTTTGTACCTAGTGCATCATTGCCAAATAAGGCAGCTTATTAGCTTACCCCAGATCAGAATAAAGAGGTAGCTAGACAAGTGCAAGAACTCCTAGATCAAGGGTTGATAAAGAAGAGCAGTAGCCCTTGTTCAGTGCCAATAGTTTTGGCATCCAAGAAGGGTGGAAAATGGAGGCTTTGTACAGATTCAAGGGCCATAAAAGGGATCACCATTAGGTATAGGTTCCCCATACCTAGAATTGAAGACTTGATGGATTGTCTTGGAGAGGCTCAGTATTTTACTAAATTGGATCTTAAAAATGGTTATCATTAGATAAGAATAAAGGAAGGTGATGAGTGGAAGACAGCCTTTAAGACCACAGATCGGTTGTATGAGCGGCTTGTGATGCCTTTTTGGACTCACAAATGCTCCTAGCACATTCATGAAGCTCATGAATGAAGTGTTAAAAGACTACACAAGGAGATTTGTGGTGGTGTCTCTGGATGACATACTCATCTTCAGTAAAACAAGAGGGGAGCATCTGCTCAAACATGTGGAGATTGTGCTAAAGAAGTTGCATGAAGAGAAATTAGCAATCAATTTGGAGGAATCTGAATTTTTGAAGCAAGAAATTGTATATTTGGGATTTGTGGTATCCAAGGGATCTTTGAAGATGGATCAAGACAAAGTTGCAGTTATCCTAAACTGGCCACTACCTACCACAACAATAGAGGTAAGAAGTTTCCATGGGTTAGCTCAATTTTATAGAAAATTCATTAGGAATTTTAGTGGTATTCGTGCACCATTGCTAGACACCATCAAGGGTGGGATGAAGACCAAGTTTAGGTAGACCTCTGAAGCAGGGAAAGCATTTGGAAAGTTGAAGGAACAAGTGGCAACACAACCTATCCTTAGACTACCTAGTTTTGACAAACTGTTTACCCTAGAGTGTGATGCAAGTGGGATGGGAGTAGGGGGTGTGTTAAGCCAAGAAAGTAGGCCAGCGGCCTTCTTCAGTGAGAAATTAAATGAAGCCAAGAAAAAATACTCTTCTTATGACCTGGAGTTGTATGCTTTGGTTCAATCTCTTAAGAAGTGGAGACATTACCTACTACTCAAAGAATTTGTAGTGTTTACTGACAACCAAGCCTTTAGCTACATAAACACACAAGAAAAGTTAAAGTAATAGACATTTGAAGTGGATGGAATATCTTCAAGCATTCACATTCACCATTAAGCACAAGACAGGGTAGTTGAACAAGGTTGCAGATGCACTGAGCAGGAGGATGTTGACCATTCAAGAGGTTCAACTACATAGCATTGGCATAGAGAGTTTCAAGGACCTCTACAAGGATGATGAAGACATTGTTGAAGCTTATAAGGTATGCTTTGAGTTTCAAAATCATTTTCACAGTACATTTGCTGATTATACCTTGCAAAGAGGGCTATTGTTCAAAGGAAACCAGTTATGTGTTCCTAAGGGTTCCATGAGAGAACCTTATCCAAGAAAAACACAATGGAAGTCTACGTGGTCATTTTGGTGTTAACAAGACCATGGAGCTAGTTCAAAGGTCTTACTATTGGCAAGAGTTGTCAATGGATGTGACAAGATATGCAGAACAGTGTGTAGTGTGTATGAAAGCAAAAGGAGGAGCTAGCAATGCAGGTTTGTACCAACCTTTACCAGTCCCTAATAGACCATGGGAGTGTATTAACATGGACTTCATTGTAGAGTTACCAAAAACAAAGTAGGGTTGTGATAGCATCTATGTTGTGGTGGACAGGTTCAGCAAAATGAGTCATTTTATACCTTGAGTCATTTTATACCTTGAGTCACTACTCATGATGCAAGCCATATTGCACATTTGTTCTTTAAGGAGATTGTAAGGATCTATCGACTACCCCTAAGCATTGTGTCAGATAGGGATGTCAAATTTATTAGTCGTTTTTGGAAAACACTATGGAGTAGGTTGGAAACTAACCTATCATTTGATTCAGCTTACCACCCTCAAACTGATGGCCAAACTGAGGTGGTTAATAGGGTGTTGGGTAACTTGTTAAGGTGCCTAACTAAAGAATATGGTCAAATATGGGATGTTATTATTCCTCAAGCAAAGTATGCATATAATGATAGTTTGAACAGGGCAATAGGTAGAAGCCCATTTGAGGTTGTTTATGGGATGCATCCAAGGGGATATAATGATAGTATGAATAGGGCAACAGATAGAAGCCCATTTGAGGTTGTTTATGGGATGCATCCAAGGGGAGTGTGTGAACTCAGAGATCTTGGAGCTATGGAATATAGGAGAGGTCATGCTGAAGACTTCACTCAAACCATGAAAGAGATTCAAGATCAGGTGAAGAGGACTATACAAGAAACTACACAAAAATTGAAGGCTAAAGTGGATGAGAGAAGGGATGTTCAATTTGAAATACGTCACAATGTCATGGTACATTTGAATAAGTCCAGGTTGCAGAAAGGAGTGCCTTCTAAACTACACATGAAGAGAGTGGGACCCTGCAAAATCTGGGCCAAGTATGGGACTAATGCCTATAAAGTGGATCTACCTAAGGATTTGAGCATCTCACCTGTCTTCAATGTGGCAAACTTGGTCAAGTTCAAGGGACCCTTAACTAAGTTGGACATGAATATTAAAGAGATTATAATGATGTAGAACCAGATGTTTTACCCCACAAGATGCAGCTCGAGGCAGAAAGGGTATTAGACTAAGGGTCAAGAAGACTACCAAACACAAGGTGTACATGGAACACCTCATAAAGTGGAAACATATGCCAGAGTCAAAGGCAACATTGGTTGCAGCTATAGATTTCAATAAGTTAGGAATTGCTGATGACATCTTGCCTACAAGAGTGACATGATTTACTTTTGTGGGGAGCATGGTGCACGAGCACCTAGATAAGGCTACATTGTAACCTAGGGTTCCTAGTCAAGTTTTGGCTTCTTGTGATATTTGCCAAGCCACTAGTGCAATAAGGGGGCTAGTTAGTCCTAGAGTGTGACTTAATCATTAGGAGGTCTAATTAGGTCATTGGAAATATGCAATGTTACTTGTTTGTTCAAAGTTGCTAGGTACTGTGCAAATGTTGTCATTATTGTCAAACATTACATTTGTGCATTTAGAGGGCTAGATTGGACAAAGAAAGGGTGGAATAGTGGTTTCATGTCCTAAGATTCATATTTAAGCGTTTGGTAGAGTTCCATGAGGTTTTGACCAAGTTTGGTCTAATTATAAAAAATGTTGTCAAGTTTGTCATGACAACTTTTGTTGTTTTGGGTGCATCTTCGAACAAGGGGTTAAATAACTACCTAAACCAGTTGGGACATGGGCGTTGGACCTATTTAAGGCCTCCCTCGGCCTAGACAAGGTTTGGTTGACATTTAAAAAGAGTTTGACTGAAGAGCAAGCATAATTATTGCACAATTTTATCACAGTTAAGACATTTTAGCTTGCATTTTTGAATTAATGGATTGATTTATGCATTGTAGCTTATGCATGAGTTAGTAGATGTTATTTCTTTATTCTATGTGTGGTTAGTTAGGTTGTATAGTTTCATTTCATTGCATTGTGTAAATTTCTTGTTTTTAGCATTGTCGATGGTCTGAACCAGGCAGTTTTTTGCTATGGGGTCAAACTTACATTCCCACTGTGGCATCTGCACGACTCCTTGGGATTTGTGAGATGACTCCCTATACATTGGGTGTGCAAAAGCTTGGGCCCTAGAAAGCAAGATTGCTAATTTTGCAGTGATGCCCTAGGCAAGCCAGAGCAGCATGGTTGGGGATCACAAAGGTTACAAGAGCAACTAGATGGATTGAATGCATCCATTGCTTCAATCTAAGCATGTGGAGAGGTGGTCATGTATATGAAGAAACCCCAAACCCAAGAAGAGGTTTTGGTGACAAGTTTTACTAAGTGTTTGAACAAACCCTTGTGGATGATGTCTACATGTTGAAGAAACCTTTGTTTTTAGAGGCTTAATTCTAGCAACGCATTGTATGGACAAGTTGGGGAAGTGAGACCAGAGCAATCTGAAGGGTCTTCCAAAACGGTATTTGGAAATGTAATTTATTTGCCATCATGTTAATAGAGTTTTGGAGTTATAAGCCAAAAGGTGTGTTTTGAGGCCTAATTCCTTGTAGCCCTAAAAGGCCTAGTTTGAAGCAATTTCTTGAGATCGATAAGGATATTATTGCATTTTGTGTTGTTGAGCATTGAAGTGGACTCAATGCCTAAGTAATAGATCCTCCTCTCCATTGGTGACTAGTTTTGGTCATGTTTGATCATTTGGCATGGATGATGCAAAAAGACATTAAGTGTAGAACGCATGGCTGAGTTGGTTTCATTATTGGTGTGGACAAATTGAAGAGGTGGAGGATTGAGAATAGGTGGTTCAGGACACCTATCTACTTATTCAGGAGTTGTCTTTTCATTGGATGTTGATGTAGTAAGGATGTGTTGGTTTTATCCTTTTGTGTGGACAAGGATCTTTGTGGTCACCTTATAAACCAAAAGATTCCTTAGTTCACTAGGATGTGTTTTGTTGGTCTTTTGTGTGTTTTAGAGCCTAATAAATGCAAATTGATTGTTTTTGACTTAGATATGTATTTTCCACCATTCCTTAGGGTTTGGAACCATTTGGCATCTATTAGAAGTCATAATGCAAAAGTTGTCATGTTTTGCAAAATGTTGCTAATGCAACTTTTTGAAAAGTTGTCATGAAAGTGCATTTCAACTTCCCAACATTCATAACCACCAAAAGTTGGTTTGAATCGGTTGGTTGAAGACATTTAAGGCATATGACATCTTGCCATAGGAGATCATCAAACTGTACGGACTGTGGCAGCATTTTTATGAAAGAAAACCTGTTTTCTGGAGAAAAAATTGTTCTATACGGTCTTGTACAGATTGATTGAATCAAATAAAGCTTGTGCTAAGTTGGAGTCTTGAATTAGCTTTCATTTGCATCTGGATTGGTCCAATTTGGTTTTGGTTGGAAAAAGTTACAGCATTTTGTCTGAGCATAGGTCTGAAACCCTCAAATTCAGGGTTTGAAACAAAGATGTGGCCCTAACTTGCAAGTTCACCATTGGATTCCAATGTCACTTGGTGAAATGCAAGTTAGGACACTACATTTTACGATTCCAAAACGTTAGGACAGGAAAAGCTTGTTTGCTATTTATAATTTGATGCCCTAGGCTAAATAAGCCCATGTATTTAGCCTGAAATGAACTGTTTTGAGCATGGTATCAGCATAGGAAGGTTGTGGGTTCTAATATTCAGATGAATTGGATCAAACTAAGTCTGTAGAAGGTCACTAAGCCACGGATCAATTTCATGCACCCAATTTGAAGCATTTCTAACAAGCCCTAGCTTAACTTCATCAATTAGGCTAAAGTATTGTTTGTAAGTGTTTGTGTTGCAAGAGTGAGATTGGTTCTTGGTATTTGGGGGAGTGAAAGTATTGCACTTGAGTAGGTTGAATCCATCACAAAAGTTTCTGAGTCCACAAACTTACCCTTGTTTTAGAGGAAAGTTGTTAGGAGAGACCTAGTTGGAAAGAAGGCTAAAAGCCACAAAATTGCAATTTGTGTCCAAACTTTACAAGGTGTTTTTATTACTGGTATTTGTGAAAAATCCATCATGTGAACAAGTCTAGGGTGCCTAGGACTTAAGTCATCACTTTGAGTGTTGGTGTGTCTTTCAAGGAAGGCAGACCCTAGGAGTGAAGAGGAAACCTAGGAAAGGAAAAGGGAAAGTTTGAATCAATATTGGATTTGCATATTTAGTGATCATGGTTCCACTCAATAGTACATTTGTGCACGTTGAAAGATTGATCAAGGCCATAGAAGTTTTTGCCGTGTGCACTTTGCGCCAAGTGGTATCAGAGCCACTAAGACTTTGTTTGGAAGAACAAGATGGCAGAAGGAGAAGATATTCCATTAAGGATAACCAATATTGAATTGGCAAAGATAGTGAAGAAGTAGATGGTTGAGAGCAGAGCAGTCAAGGAGGAGAATAGAACCATGAGGAGAGAAATTAAAAAGTTGAAGGGGCAAGTGCATAAAGGAGACCATGAGGAGTCTGAGGGAGAAGAAAGGGAAGATGATGACTTGCCTGATGTACCTGAAGATCAGAGAATTATTGTAGCAGCCCTACAGATGGTAGGAAAGAAAGATAAAGGAGAAGTGCCCATGTTTGATGGGAAGCTAGAACCAGAGGCATGTATGGAGTGGCTAGAGGTCCTTGAAAACCATTTTGAGTCTGATGACATACCTGCAAATCAAAAGGTGACGACAGCAAAAGCCAAGTAGAAAGGGCCAGCCCTAAGTTGGTGGAATTTCCCTCAAAATGAGAGAGTGGAAGAAGATAAGCAGCCCATCTCTCCATGGAAGAGGATGATGGCAGAGATTATGAAACAATTTATTCCTGAGGATTATGAAGTGATGCTCCACGAGAAATTGCAAAACCTTAAGCAAAAGAATATGGATGTATGTACCTATACTCAAGAATTTCATACCCTAACTCTTAGGGCTAAGATGTATGAAAATGAGAAACAAAAACTTGAAAGGTATATAAATGGACTTAGATATAATATACAAGATGAACTGACTTTGGTATTAGTATAGTCAGTCCATAAATGCTATCAACTTGCCGTCAGGATTGAGGAAAACCAGAAAAGGAGAGGTATACAAGGCAATAGAGGAAGAGGAAGCTCTTTTAAGGGAAAAGGCAGATTTAATGGCAAAGGAAACTTCCGAAGGAACCAAGGAGAAACTAGTAGAGTCAAGGTGCAGAAAATTACAGCAGTAGCAGAGGTTCCTTTAGAGGTAGAAGACCAAATACTAGAGGCAGATTTGGAGGAAGGGGAACAAATGTCTTTACTGGCAGGTGTTTCTCTTGCAATTGGATTGGGCATCAATCCTTCAGATGTCCAGAGAAGATGGGTACAAACAGTCAAGGAGAGAGGAGAATACAATTAACCCAAGATGAAGAGTGTCAAAGCACAACTTCCTTCCAACTGCAGCTTCATCTTCAAAACATGCAGGCCCTGAAAGTGGAGAGAGTCTGATGTTCAATCGGTCACTCTTGGTGCCACTCAACAAGGAGCCTCCTCAAAGAAAATCCATTTTCAAGACAGCATGCAAGGTGAAAGGAAAGGTATGTAAAGTAATTGTTGATTCAGGCTCCACTGAGAATTTAGCCTCTGCTGAAATAGTAAATAAACTTGGTCTAAAAAGAATACCACACCCAAATCCCTATAGAGTTTCATGGTTAAGTAAGGAGCAGCAAACTTTGGTTAATGAACAATGTTGTATTGAGTTTCAAATAGGTGAATATATGGATAAGGTGATGTGTGAAATTGTGGACATAGATGCTTGTCATATCCTTCTAGGTAGGCCTTGGCAGTATGACACAAATGCACAACATGATGAGAAAACCAATGTATATACCCTAGCCAAGGATGGAGAAACTCTTACTATGACACCTTTGGTAGGAGAACCTAAGGATAAGGATGTGTCTAGTACTGTCATGATGGTCGGGGAGAAAGAGTTCTTGAAAAGCCTTAAAGAAGATAAAGTACCATGTTTTGCTGTTGTAATCAAACCTAAGGAGAGCATGCCTAGAAAAGAGAAAAGACAAGAAGAAGCCTTGAGGAATGTTGATCCAAAGGAGGTTACAAAATTGCTAGATAAGTATAAAGGCCTTATTGCAGACAGTCAAACTGAAACTCTACCACCACCTAGAGAGATTAGTCATTGCATTGACCTAATACCAGGATCTACCCTACCAAATAAAGCAGCCTACAAACTTACACCAAAGCAAAATGCAGAAGTTGCTAGGCAGATCCAAGGACTTCTAGACAAGGGGTTTATAAGAAAAAGTATTAGTCCATGTGTTGTCCCTGCAGTCCTTGCACCTAAGAAGGATGGGACATAGCGGTTATGCAATAACTCAAGAGCAATCAACAGAATAACTATAAGATATCATTTCTCAATGCCAAGAATGGAAGACCTCATGGATTGTTTGGGGGGTGCTAAATTCTATTCCAAAATTGACTATAAAAGTGGTTATCACTAGATAAGGATCAGAGAGGGGGATGAGTGGAAGACTGCCTTTAAGACTAATGAAGGCTTGTTTGAATGGTCAGTTATGCCCTTTGGATTGTCAAATGCCCCTAGCACTTTTATGAGGTTAATGAATGAAGTTTTGAAGTCTTTTCTTAACAAGTTCATTGTGGTCTATTTGGATGATATTCTAATTTTCAGCAGTAGTAAGGCAGGACACCTTCAGCATATTGACTTGGTTTTGCAGATGCTTCATGAGGAGCATTTGAAGATAAATTTGGAAAAATGTTCTTTCTTGCAGGAAGAATTGGTATTTTTGGGTTTTGTGATTTCCAAAGACAGCTTTAAGATGGACCGCACCAAGGTAGAAGCCATACTGAATTGGCCACCTCCTACTTCAGCACCCGAGGTAAAAAATTTCCATGGGTTGTGTAGTTTTTACAGAAAATTTATAAGAAACTTTAGTGGTATGTGCACACCCATCATCAATACCATTAAGGAGGGCAGAAAATGTGTTCTTGAAGAAGAAAATTGCAGAACAACCAGTCCTAGTATTGTCTGATTTTCATAAAGTCTTTGTGGTAGAATCTGATGCAAGTAACAAGACCATAGGGGGTGTACTTAGTCAGGATGGAAGGCCAGATGCTTTCTTTAGTCAAAAACTAAATGAGGCCAAACAAAAGTACTCTACATATGACCTAGAACTCTATGCTATGGTACAATCACTCAGGAAAGGGAGGCACTACCTTTTACCAAAAGAATTCATTGTCTTTACTGATAATCATGCTCTTAGTTTCTTGAATAGGCAAGAAAAACTTCATCATAGGCATGTGAAGACGATGGAGTTTTTGCAATCTTATACCTTCATAATCAAACATAAAAAAGGTATTGCTAATAAGGTTGCTGATGTTCTCAGTGGGAGAAACTTGACAGTTCAGAATATTGCTTTGGAAAGTGCAGGGATTTCAGCTATCAAAGACATGTATGAAGAAGACGAGGACTTCAAAGATATCCACAAGGTATGTGTGGACATGACAGAAAGGTACCATACAGAATTTTCTGAATTTCTTATTCAAGATAGTTATTTGTTTTAAGGTGGATTGCTTTGTGTTCCAAGAAGTTCCATAAGGGAATATATCATAAAGGAGAAACATTGTGGTAGCCTAGCAGGACATTTTGGAGTGGACAGGACCTTGGAGTCTGTTAGGAGATTCTATTTTTGGCCTAAGACTGATGTAAGAAAATTTGTTGAAACTTGTGTAGTTTGTCAAAAATCCAAAGGTCATACTTCTAATGCAAGACTTTATACTCCACTTCCCATCCCATCAAAACCTTGGGATTCAATTAGTATGGATTTTGTTCTAGGACTGCCCAAGACAAAAACAGGTCATGATAGTGTGTTTGTGGTAGTTGATAGATTCTCCAAAATGGCACACTTTATACCCTGTAGAACCACACATGATGCTTTACATATTGCCAGCTTGTTCTTCAAGGAAATTGTCAGGTTGCATGGACTCCCAATGTCTATCATTTCTGATAGAGATCCTAAGTTTCTAGAACACTTTTGGAGGACATTATGGAAGAAACTAGGAACCAATGTTTGTCTTTCATCAGCATACCATCCTCAATCTGATGGACAAACTAAGGTAATCAATAGATCACTTGGTAATTCGTTGAGATGTCTAGCCCAGGAGCATGGTTCAAGTTGGGATTCTATTCTTGCCCAAGCTGAGTTTGCCAATAACGATTCTATCAATAGAAGCACAGGCAGAACTCCTTTTCAAATTGTGTATGGTGTTCACCCAAGGGATGTCTTGGAGCTCGGAAATGTTGTTCCCGTTATAAAATAAATAATAAATCAAACTTTTGTAAAGGGCCGATTAATTTGATGTATCTCGGACCCATTTTTATTTTTTTGTTTCCGTAGTTTGTATCGCTGTCGGTTATCTTTATACACCCTTAGAAAGTTTCCTGATGGGTATTTAAGCACGGTTGTAGGTAATCTATAGGTATGCTTTGGATTATTTGTCTCTGTACTGTGAATTCCTGTTGGGGATTCTCTCTGTTCGCCATTCCAGAAGTGAAAGATCTTCCCTATTTGGTTTGTGCAGTTTCGGTGGGATTCGACCCTCACCCTATTCCATCGGTGTTCAATTCGTATGTATTTGGCAAATTGAAGACTTAATTATATGTGGAAATATGAGTACGAATTGGTGAATCTTTGGCTCTGCGTTTGCATTTTGTGTGCGTTACATTCTGCACTTTCAAATGGTATCATCACTCACTGTACGCTTTAGCATCCAAACACGTTGGGCATATTCGGACCACTCCCGTACGACCTCTTCATCATACCGTACGGATCCCTTTTGACACCCCTGCATACACTCCACTCTCTAACAACCACCGTACACCACCCTTAGTCACCGAACGGCTCTCCTTTGGCCACAGTACGGCCCCCTTTTCCCTATTCGGCTTTCCTTAATCCCACCATACAGCCAATCAGACTTTCCTCCACCGTACACAATTTCTCCCCCCTATATCGTACGGACTCAACCATACGCCTCTGCACTTAATCCTCTCCACCGTACGACTATCTCCAGACCTTGTACGGGCTCTGTCTCACCTCTCCTAACTTGGAGTATGGCCTAACTTGGTGTATGGCCCCTCGTGCATTATACCACCATATCAAGTTGTTTCCCTTGGTTAAAATCTGAACCGGAACATTTCAGAAGCTTAGTGCTTTGGCTGATGACTTTGTGTCAGTCATGAAGGACATTCGTGAACAAGTGAAAGATAAGCTGCAGCACACCACAAAGAAATATAAAGAATATGCTGACAGAAAAAAGAGGGAGTTGCATTTTCAGATTGGTGATCTTGTGATGGTCCATTTGAAGAAGGAAAGAATGCCAAGAGGGAGTCATACCAAACTGATGATGAAATAGATTGGACCCTACAAGATCCTAAAGAAATATGGTTCAAATGATTATCATATTGATCTTCCTCCTCATATTCATTTATCGCCCATTTTTAATGTTGCTGACCTTTATGCATACAAAGGTATTGTAGATGATTATTTTGTTTAAGGTGACACAAGTTCCCAACAGGACAAGTTGCTGAAAAATCTCCTCAAGCCACCTACATTGGAGATTTAATGCATTTTGGACAAAAGGGTGGTCAAGGAAACAACAAGGACTTACTATGAGTATTTGGTTCAATGGAAAAGCAAACCTTTGGAAGAAGCTTCATTTATGACCAAAGAAGCCATTGAGAAAGTTGGATTCACTTTTTCCACCATTTCACTCAAAGGGACTTAAGTTTCTTTCAAGCCTAGTAGCATGGTGGAGGGCACCTATCTCCTTATTCAAGAGTTGTCTTTTGATTGGATGTTGATGTAGTAAGGATGTGTTGGTTTTATCCTTTTGTGTGGACAAGGATATTTGTGGTCATATTATAAACCAAAAGAGTCCTTAGTTCAATAGGATGTGTTTTGTTGGTCTTTTGTGTGTTTTAGAGTCTAATAAATGCAAATTAGTTATTTTTGACTTAGATATGTATTTTCCAGCATTCCTGAGGGTTTGGAACCATTTGGCATGTATTAGGAGTCATAATGCAAAAGTTGTCATGTTTTGCAAAGTGTTGCTAATGCAACTTTTTGAAAGTTGTCATGAAAGTGCATTTCAACTTCCCAATGTTCATAACCACCAAAAGTTGGTTTGAATCAGTTGGTTGAAGACAATTAAGGCATATGACATCTTGCCATAGGAGATCATCAGATTGTACGAACTATGGCAGCATTTATATGAAAGAAAACCTGTTTACTGGAAAAAAACTAGTTCTGTACAGCCTTGTACGGATTGATTGAATCAAATAAAGTTTGTGTTAAGTTGGAATCTTGAATTAGCTTTCATTTGCATCTGGTTTGGTCCAATTTGGTTTTGGTTGGAAAAAGTTATAGCATTTTGTCTGATCGTAGGTCTGAAACCCTCAAATTCAGGGTTTGAAACAAAGATGTGGCTCTAACTTGCAAGTTCACCATTGGAATCCAATGCAAGTTCGGACACTGTATTTTATGATTCCAAAAGGCCAGGACAGGAAAAGCTTGTTTTCTATTTATAATTTGATGCCCTAGGCTAAATAAGCCCATGTATTTGACCTGAAATGAACTATTTTGAGCGTGATATCATCATAGGAAGGTTGTGGGTTCTAATATTTAGATGAATTGGATCAAACTAAGTCTGTAGAAAGTCACCAAGCCACTGGATCAAATTCATGCACCCAATTTGAAGCATTTCTATCAAGCTCTAGCTTAACTTGATCAATTAGGCTAAAGTGTTATAAGTGTTTGTGTTGCAGGAGTGAGATTGGTTCTTGGTATTTGGGTGAGTGGAAGTATTGCACTTGAGTAGGTTGAATCCATCACAAAAATTTATGAGTCCCCAACCTTACCTTTGTTTTATAGGAAAGTTGCTAGGAGAGACCTAGTTGGAAAGAAGGCTAAAAGCCACAAAATTGCAATTTGTGTGTCCAAACTTTGCAAGGTGTTTTGATTATTAGTATTTGTGATAAATCCATCATTTGAACAAGTCTAGGGTGCCTAGGACTTAAGTCATCACTTTGAGTGTTGTTGTCTTTCAAGGAAGGCAGGGCTTGGGAATGAAGAGGAAACCTAGGAAAGGAAAAGAAAAAGTTTGAATCAATATTGGATTTGCATATTTAGTGATCATTGTTCCACTCAATGGTACATTTGTGCATGTTGAAAGATTGACCAAGGCCATAGAAGTTTTTGTTGTGTGCACTGCATCAATAGGATCCTCTGGAACTAGGGTTAGTGGAAGAACCCTAATAGGCTATATAAGTGGCCTAGAGAAGACCCTAAGAGAAGGTAGGGTTTGAGCAAGATTTGTCCTTACATCAAAAACCCGAGTACCTAGTGTGGGGATGTCCCTAGGACAAGTACTTGGCATACCCAAGTACCCCCATGACTACCCAAGCATCACCGCACCGCAGACACGCCCATTGCCGCACCCCTTGGGTACTTGGGGACGACATGGGTGCTTGGGTGCTTGTGTGCTTGGGTGCTTCATCCATTCTATTAAGAACAAAATTACCTCAAATTGGGTGCTTGTGTGCTTGGTTGCTACATCCACTCTGTTAAGAGGAACAAACTTACCTCTAAGTGAGCGGAGAAGCTAATTGTTGTACCCAGTGTCTTGCATATCATAGATCGCAAGACACACGTGTACAAAGAGAACTTGGCAGCAGGATGGGATGTAAAGCCAGAGGATCTGCCTCATATTGATGAGGATAAGATTGCAACAAAAATAGATGTAGGGATGGTTGGTATTCCTGTTGCATAACTTGAGCATGAGGACTTTGGCTTGGGGTATGATGAGAGTCTTCCCATCACTACATTTTGTTATTTTGAGATGATTTTGTACTCATTCTGATATTGATCATGATTCATCTCATGCATATGCTACTCATTGTAATCATCTATACCATTAAGATATAATTGATATTTGATAGAACTAATATAAATCATATTTCTTGATACTTTGGATTTCTATTTGTGTCTTGGTTTATGAATGTTACAATTGGGTATAGTATGTTATACTGAAAAATCATTTCATAGCTAGCATTTCATGTTTTATATGTATAGTATGCAGCACCCCACCCCCCTCCCCAACCCCCAACCCCCCCACTGTTTCCTCATCATCCCCAAATTGAGGCCCTTTACTTCCCATCGCGGAAACTCGTTCTGGTGTCCCCTCACACCGGTCTCACACTAGTTATAAATTAATTTCTCTAGTACTATTAACCTAAAACACAAAAAATGGGACAAGGGCTTAAGAAATGTTGGAGTTGGTGACTGAATTTACACAATACACCAAATGACCTACAACTATGACACTCTATCACATAAGAGAAAGCAACTACTTTCCTAGGAAACCTACAATTTCAATTGAAGCAAAAAGATAATTATTGCAATATACAATGAAATTGTTAGAAATGGAAAAAGAAATATGTAAATAAGCAAAACCAGGAAAGAATCTAAGTGAGTAAATGCATGATAAGATATTACCATAAAATAGGAGAGAGAAAGCTTCAAGCTCCAACATCATGAGACAAGATATTTGGAAAGGGGAAAGCAAAGAAAACCCCTTGTGACATTATGAATGAGGCATGAAAAGCCTAAGAAGGAAGAGAGAAAGAGAGAGAGAGCAAGAGAGCAATTGCTCATACAATAATTGAGAAGAGGAAGAAACCTCGTTCTTAAGAAATGAGAGAGGAGGGTCATCTCTTAAATAGAGATGATAGAGAGGAGTTAGAATGTAACTCCCATGTCTATGAATGCCACCATTCATAAGTGTGTGAGGCCAAGTGTGAGATTCCTCTTAAGGAGGAATAATCTAAACTTAGAAATTACAATAAATATTTGTCCTCACATATTCCACTAGATGACAAAATAAGATGTAGTGGAAAAAGGACAAAAAAGAAATATATTAGGATACCTTGGCTAATATCCTAATATATTACAACAATAAAGAAAGGAGTTCTAACCTTGGTTTATAAACACACCAAGGAAAGATTACAACTTCTAACACCCCCCTTTAATCTTTACTTGGGGTAATTACATCAAAGGGTATTAAACCCATAATTTACAAAAATCTGCAACTTAATCTTCAATATGAAGTAATTTGATTGTCTTCAAGCCATATGGTACATTTGTAGATCCAAGAGAAATACATGAGTCCTTTGAATGTGATCAAGTGGAAGCATAGACACATCTTCATATGTGAAAAATTGAGAAGGTTCCTTGATGGATCACCTGAAAAAGTAGAGAACAAAAAACAAGACAACTATCCACAAGTAGAATGCCATCATATATGCAAATTCGAAATCCTTTTGAATAAGGATAATAAAACTCTCATAGAGAAACAATGAGTAAAACATGTTACGACAAAACAATGGAGATAACCTGATATCAAGTTAAAGTATATGATCAAAATATAATCAGTATGAAAAAATTTTGATCAGTGTTCTCATGAAAAATATATTATACTAATGCACAAATGACCATAGACAAGGCCAACATGATACTTGCATCAATATTGCATTAATCACGTGGATATAGACAGTCCACTTAATGAATCATCCCACTGCAAGCTAATGGGGGCGTCCCTCCATAACATGCATGACTCATGATCTAAGCAATAATGTATGCAGATCATTATCACATTAATATATGAAAATAACATAAAGGAGAGACATGCTGATCAAAGTAGAATTATCATGATTTGTGTTAGGATAATCAAAAGAATGGATTATGAGGATAGAACAACATATTGCCTTCAAATTGGATCAAATTATCTGAATTTGGAGGGGAAAACTCCAATAACATCCTCTTTATTGAGGAACAAAAATGGAACAACATGGAGGGAAACTCCATAAATATAATCCTTTCAAAGTAGAGCATATAGAATCAAATGGAGGGAAACTTCATATAAATATCAATCTTTCAAAATGGAACCAATAGAACCAAATGGAGGGAAACTCCATAAAAATATTGTCCTATCAAAATGGAACAGATAGGATCAAACTCCATATAAAATGAGTGCACACCAATATAGGATGGAGGGATACTCCATGGGCCAGATAAGGAAACTATGTATTAGTTATACTGAGGGGACCTACATAGTTAACCTTGAAGAATTATTAAGCTCCCTATGCAACTCAAAAAAAAATATCATATAAATCATGTAGATCAATGGTATAAAACCATAAAGTGCCAACATGGGCATAGAACGATGCTATAAAAGCATAAAAGTGCAACTATGGGCACATCAAAATATCACAATGAAGGCAAATGTGTAAGATTACTCATAATCCAATCAGAATTAAGTAAAATGAAGAGATTTAAGCAAGATCAACTAAATATAGATATCAGGTATAAAACTCCATTGAGGGTAAACATGAGTACTCAATTCATTTTGTGAAGGTATCTAACAAGTTCTCAATCATAATAGTCATAAATGAAATTATATATTTATTTGGATATATATGTGTGCACCCATATATACTTAAATAAATATACGATAAGTCACAATATTTACCTTTAACAAAAACATTGAGAAAATACTTCTATAAAAAATATATCAAGAATGAATATGATGAATAAAGACAAAGTGTCTTAAATAGTAATTCAGTCATATCATTTTTACACCACAATTTTGATGGCAAAAGAAAAGAATAAAAAAGAATTTAAAGAAGATGTTACTTAAAAGAAATATTAATATAAGCAAAATCAGAATCTCAAATCTTCTAATAATAATCCTCCCATCCTTCTCATTCCTCGAAACTGCAGCGCCTCAGAAGCATCACATTTAACCCCATCCCAGGAACAATGGTTACTAGAATTTGCCTCAGTCCAGCCATAGAGAAAACCAGATGGATCATTAATGGTCGATTTCAGGGCCAAAAGCAACTTAGCATTCGACGAATGCGAAGATTCAGATGGACCCACGGAATTGAATTCTTTGAATACGTACAAGACAGAGATCCAAACCATAAGAACAAGAGGAATGGTATCAGCTAAAACAACGGGAAATGAATTTCATTTCCTATTACTTTCTACCTTGACTGCCGCACAAAATTTCACACGGCCCTACTCACTGACCAAAAAATTTCCTCTCGAACAAACACACTCAAATGAAATCTCGATTCCAGAGGCAGCACAACAAAGCCCCAAAATCTAAAATAAAAAAAAACTCATCAAAACACAAAACTTCACCAGAACTAAGGTAGGCACAGCATGTGTTCTGCATCAACAACAAAAAAACCTTTTAAAATCCATCTCTCCCAACCACTTAATTTATCATCAATTAAAAAACACTGTTCAACCACTTAGCCCCAAAAACACCATTAATGATGTTGCTTGGGTTATCTACTCTAACAGCGAGGCTTCTGCTGAGGGTATGCTTGAAATAGGGCTCCGAAATTTAAAATGAAGAATCAAACAAAATTTTCAAAAATAGTTACTGTCAGAACAGCTATTATAAACTACAGAGTGGGAATATTGAAACTTCATAATGATGCCCAGAGATATTCAAAATCGTTGTCATTTCTCACAGCTAAATACAGCAAAGTGGCAGATAAACTTAACATTACAGAGAAACCAACAGGCCCAAAAACTAAACTCCACCTAGGCACCCACGTGGACCTCATCCGAAGGGTGGTGCACGGGATCCACCTGCCTAAATTTATTGTTCTGTCAGAAACGCTGAAGTCTTGTTTACAGTTTCGGGTATGGCATCTTCATCTTCAGTTTTCCGCGCAGGACTTTCCTCTGTGTGGCGATATTCAACTTCCCATCACATCTCTGCAGCGCCTTGCAAAGAAATTTACAAGGTTCAATTTTGCTTATTGCACAACAAACGCAGGGGCAGCCCTGCATACTCAGAAATTTTGAGCTACATTGGAGGATACTATGATCCAGGTCTAGAACATAAACAATTGATTGATAAATTCATTAACTTTTGTACAAACGATGGTGAAAAAACAACAGCTCGTGTTATTGCTTATCAAGCTCTTCACCATCTGCCTCAGACAGACAATGCAACCAAACTTCTGGTTGATGCTGTAGGGAATATCAAGCCCGTGTGCGAGGTTTCAAAAGTGCGAGTAGCCGGTGCCACTTATCAGGTGCCTGATATTGTTGACAAAGATCGTCAACAAACCTTAGCCCTTCGTTGGCTCCTTGAAGCAGCTTTAAAGCGACGCACAAGCAAGAAGATAGGATTAGATCAATGTCTATCTGCCGAGGTCCTGGATGCTTACCGAAAGAAGGGGATTGTGCGTAAGAAAAGGGATGATCTTCATGAACTGGCTTCCAACAATCAAAGTTTTGTCCATTTCAGATGGTGGTAAATTGGAGCTCGTTGAGCATTCGAAAATGACGGAAGATTTTTCCCTATCGCTTCTTCGTTGTTTCTTTTCATGTCAAACTTAGTAAACAAATTTATTGAATTGCATTGATCACATGGAAACAAGCCATCGAAATAAAAGGATTCCAAAAACATTTACTCGAGAAAAAAAAACGTCACCCACAGGCGTTACAGACGAGGACGACAATACAACCCCACGGGCACCGGCAACAGCTGGTAACAAGAACAAGTGTTTGCATGTAATTTTAATATACAATCAGCCCGCGCATGCTCCACCGAGTCCAACGCAAAATAATCAGCAATCATATGCTGTAATTTCGAAAAAAAATGTATCTATATATGGTGTAGTGGGATCTACACCAAAAAGCTTCACTCTATCAATAGTGGTGGTCTGAAGAAACTTCGCCACCTGGCTAGGAGGTGGCAAATTATCTCCAAGCGTTCCATAGTTAACACCTATGGCTTCTGATAGAGACATGCAGAGCACAGATGGTTATGTTTGGTGCCATTGATGAGCTATTTGCAAAAACGGGTGTCAAGCCGAAGGATATTGAGATACTTATTGTGAACTGTAGCCTATTCAATCCCACTCCTTCCCTGTCTGCTTGGGACCTTTATGGGCAATGTCCTAAAGAAGCGACCTGTCTGTGATCTTACCAGCAGGTGCTTATGATCAAGCATATTTTGTGTTTTCTATGCTGATGATCTCGGGAAATAACTGAACAGAGATTTATGTTGTTTCTCCTGGGGACGTCCTTACATAATTAATGTAGGGGAATACTCAGAGAAACGAGATTTGAAGTTGTATTTGTTTGATTCCATCCTCTATGAAGATGGATACTCAGAGCACAAAGATGGATAGTCAGGGCTAGAAGCCATTGTTTGTTCATCCTAACAGAGATCTTCATTTCCACCACTTTGTATTTCCTCTGAGCCAAAAAAAAAACTATGTTTATGCTCTAAACCCAAAAACACTCTTATATCTGAAATCACAACCAAAATTTAAGGTCGGTCCTCCCAGATGAACTTGGGAACGTTCTCTGATGACCGTTTACAATATGGGGGTTTCTTATATGGAAGAAAGAGACTTCTGGAGCACATAAAATAATGTATCTGCAGGAAAGCAGAATGCTAATAAAAGGCAAAAGCAGGAGGGAGGACAGGCAAGACAGATATCAAAAGAGTACAGAGTTGCTAATAAGGAAAACCCTTTGGCGGCAAGCCTTCCAAAGGGGGTTAGATGAAAACTAATAGAAAATAAGAAGTAACCTGCACAAATTAGAGCACACAAAAGTTAATCAAGTTTGGCGGTAAACCAGCCAAACTCAAAAAAAAATTCAATTTCTTCCATCTTTAAGAAGATTAAAGAAGAAATTACTGAAATCTCTCTCAAGAGTCTCCTTCGAATCGTACCTTCATGCAAACACTCAAAACAAAGATTAACCTGCTCTGATACCATGTTAGAAATGGAAAAAGAAATATGTAAATAAGCAAAACAAGGAAAGAATCTAAGTGAGTAAATGCATGATAAGATATTACCATAAAATAGGAGAGAGAAAGCTTCAAGCTCCAACACCATGAGACAAGATATTTGGAAAGGGGAAAGCAAAGAAAACCCCTTGTGACATTATGAATGAGGCATGAAAAGCCTAAGAAGGAAGAGAGAAAGAGAGAGAGAGAGAGAGAGAGAGAGAGAGAGAGAGAGCAAGAGAGCAATTGCTCATACAATAATTGAGAAGAGGAAGAAACCTCGTTCTTAAGAAATGAGAGAGAAGGGTCATCTCTTAAATAGAGATGATAGAGAGGAGTTAGAATGTAACTCCCATGTCTATGAATGCCACCATTCATAAGTGTGTGAGGCCAAGTGTGAGATTCCTCTTAAGGAGGAATAATCTAAAATTAGAAATTACAATAAATATTTGTCCTCACATATTCCACTAGATGACAAAATAAGATGTAGTGGAAAAAGGACAAAAAAGAAATATATTAGGATACCTTGGCTTATATCCTAATATATTACAACAATAAAGAAAGGAGTTCTAACCTTGGTTTATAAACACACCAAGGAAAGATTACAACTTCTAACAGAAATGTTTGCTTAAGGGCAATGATGAAACCCTAAAATAAATCCTCAGAATAGATTAAAGCAGATGACGCCATATGTATTAATCTTATGACTTCTGGAAAAAAAATATGATCTAAGTAAACATAATCATGTCATTGCGTTGGAACCTAATAATAATTACTTAAATGATTAGCTTTGAATCCCTTAAGTGCAACTTAGGGAGTATGATGAAATGCAAAGATACATTAATGATGAATGGTGAATGTAGTGTTGAGTCCTAGCTACAAGACCTAATTATAAACAAGAAAAAACACCTCCAAAAGAGAGAATGTGAAAACTAACATGCAAATGTGATGAAAGAAAAACTCTACATGAACAGCTAGGTACTACTTTTGTCACAAATGTACAATGTACATCCCCTCAATAGAAGAGAAAAGGACTCATTCTCATAAAGAAGTAATCCATGTGCTAATGATGAGTGCTTGAAAATAGAAAACAATCCAGTGCTTGCCAACAACATTTCTCCCTTTAGGAAGAAAAGTTCAATACGGTACAGAAAAATCTCCCATTATCTTCTCCAAAATAGGAAGTGAATGCACAATCAAAGATGTGGAACCAAGAGAGGGAAGAATTTAAAATAATATTTGGGAATATTGAAGATATGATGACATTAATATCATCAAAGAGAAGTGCATGTCTTCCATTGAATCTTCCACATCAACAATGCAGACTCGACAAATGGAGATGATATGTCTCATAGATTGAAATCCCAACAAGGTTGATCTAGGAAACAATGAATAGCCTATTGCACTGAATCAAAAGGGACCGTGGGTGTAGCAATACTAACCTCGTCAAAAACAACAAAAAATGAAGATGTGATATTGATAAAGAGAGAAGTCTATGTACCATATCCTCTAAGAAAAAATACAAAGAAACCAATTAACATTCCACATGCATGGGATGAGACAATATCCTCTAAGAACAAATTCATAGTCCAAGTCAATTGCATTAAGCAAAGAAAAATGAAACGTTCCATGTGCTATTGAGATAAATATTTTAACACTGACAAACAAAAGAAATAAACCAAAAGAAAAGGATGACTGTCTTTTTAACTTCCGAAATTGAGAGAAAGTGAGCAAATGCCAGAAAAACTCAAAAGAAATACAAGAAAGAATGACCACAACAATTGATTTGGAAGCTTACTTTTTAAGAAACAACAATTGATTTGAAAGCTCATGTTTGAAAACCAAAAGTCCCAAACAATAATGAGTTACAAGATGGGACCTTACTCAGGAGCATGATAGCCAAAAGTTCCCAATACCCGAGTGGAATGAAGGCGAGCAGCCATGTCAGGGGCTTGATTTGAAAGGTTAAAATCAGCAATTTTGGCAATAAAATCATCAAAAAGAAGAACATTGCTTGATCTAATATCACGGTGAATTATATGAGGTTGAGCCTTCTCATGTAAGTACTCAAGACCCTTTGCTGCACCAACAGCAATTTTAACCCGTTGCATCCAATCAAGAACAGGACCCGGTTGAGCACCTTGAACTCCTTTCCTTCCTGCATTAAGGGAATACTGGGATCTCAATCATCTTAACTCCAACATTTTATGCAAGCAAAAGACACTATTCTCAAGATTCATATGTAGGACATGAATTTCAAACCAAAAAATATTGCCAATTATACCATGTAATATATCGTGCAATGAACCCATTGTTGCAAACTCATAGGCCAAAACACGTAGATTCCCTTCCACACAATAACCCACCAATTCAACAACATGCTCATGCTTCAGCCTGGAAACCATTGATACCTGCATATAGTATAGGGAGAAAACAAGTATAGAAAGAACAAGTGATCAACATCTATATAAATATAAAAGATTAGAAAAAGACAGATCAGGTTGATCTAGCCAGATGTGATATAATTAAACATGACATGTTTATAACTTTATTGACATGATATAGTCTGAAATGTTTTGTTGTCCAGTACTACCTGTGCCAGAAAATCAGAATCAGATTCCTGCTGGCTGCTGACATCTAATTTCTTTATTGCTGCAGCACGGCCATTGCTTAAAGTTGCAAAATAAACTCTTCCGTATGATCCTTCCCCAATCAGAGACTTTGGCCCAAAGTTATCTGTTGCTTCCTTCAATTCTTCAAACGATAGACTGGGTGCCTCAATGGGCAATATTTTTTGTGGAGCACCATTCTTGGCTAATTCAGATGTCTTAGCCTCTCCATGGTTTCCTGCAAAAACGGAGAGCCGGTAGCTAATTTATACTAATAGATTAAACTAGATAAAATTTACCAAATGTGGAGAAATATAGGTGTCACAGGAACAGAAATAACACCAACACCCAAATAATATCGGTATCAAGTATAATAAGTTGGAAATAAATAAATTAAAAAAACTTAACCCCAAATATAGTCATTTCATCTAAACAACAAAATACTAACATATGATCAGTGAAAGACCTGCACATGCTCAACTATGACAAAATATTTTGTTCATAATTTCAAGAGAAGACAAATAAAATTATACTATATGTATTTTAATTCATACTCTGGAAATAAGATTGTATATCACCATCAGAATTTGCCACTCAATCAGAAATGCAATTGCTACACCTGCAAGAACCTTTCTGAAAAGCTTTTTCTTCCAACAGTAGCGGAGAATACCTAAGATATTTTGCTTGGCTGGCATATAAGGACACAATTTCACAAATTTCAGCTGCTTTCACATTGGAGAAACAAATATGAGTAGTGCCAGCCCCTTTCAGTGTAGGGAGTGGACTGAGTCTAGAATCACTATATACAAGAGCAACATATCCATAGGTATTAGAGAAGCTGACAGTCAATCTTAAAATTTTCTTCCATTTAGCAATGAAAAGTCATAGCAAAAGAGCTCTCTTACATTTTTTAACCTAATTGCATACTTTAGCAGCTTATCTACCCTGAAAATATTCAGTGGTCTAAAACTTGGTATCAAGCATTATAGTCAAGAGTCAAGACCGTTGAATCTTTTCAGGCCAGGTAAGATAGTGGCATGGACAATGTATGTACAATTTTTAGCTGCTTTCGCATCAGCAAAGAGAATGAGTTATAACAGACCACACATGATAGAGAAGATGGCAATCAATCTTAAAACCTGTTTTCCTTTACCAACCAGAACTCATAGTGAGGTAGCATATTCTGCATTTTTAACCTAGCTGCTTACATTTACGTCTTACCACGTATTTAAAACTTGGTATCAGGTGGATGAACAAGGCTATATAATATTTTTGAGGTAGCTAAGATAGTGCATCAGAGCTGGTTGGAAAAGCAAATGAATATAATAATATATAAATACTTGTAGTTGCACAATACAAAAAGTGTAGAAAGAAGAACATTAAAAAATTATGTTAATTTTCAGAAGTAACCTGAGTATGTTCAATGGGACAACAATGTTAAAGTAACAATAACTAAGGAAGGAGACTGCAGGAGCTGAAAAGGTACACATACAGTAAACGGATGAATCTTTAAATTAACAATCAAAATAATAAAACTACTTAGCAAATAGTGACCTTCCATAAAGCAGGACTATAAAGAGAGCAGGATAGCAGTGACAAAGTCAAATCTAGACAAAAACAGAAGTATACGGAAGGAATTCCAGAAGATAAATAAGAGGGAAATTTTGAATGTTAGTGAATGAAAAAAAAATATATCTAGTAAGATTTGATGGTATACCTATGTATTAGATTCTCCCTTGTCTCGACTATGGGAGCAATTATAACGAAAAAAGTTGTCAAAGAAAATAAGACATCGACAAGTGCAAGAAGGTTTAATCCAAAATTGTGGAGAAAGAAAGCTCTCACAGTAGGGCATCAAGTAATAGTAACTTACACTTGAGAAAAGATCATCAAGAACTTTCTCCTATCATATTAAACAATTAGAAAATGCATAAAGCTAATAAAGAAATCTACTGTCAAGATGATAGAAACAGAGAGCTTTAAAATATCATGATTTTTCCTGATATATCTTTTCTCGGCAGGGTTCCCTACATTTTCTTGAAAATATTGCAGTATTACAAAATATAATTGACAGCAACTTTGCCAACATTTTCTATACAAAACTCTGAGCTGGAATTTTTTTATCATTCTACTGCACTAATTTTAGAAAGCTTGAAACAGGTCATGCATCTTGAACATTGCAAGTAGCTGTTAATGTTCACAGCTGCCATTGTTAAGTAGCAGTTATGTATGTTAGCAAGGGACAAATATTTCTGACATCATTTTAAAATGCACATAGTTACCTACAGTTGTAAAGACACTTTGAATAATCAGGATTGAAAACATTGTGAATAACGGACAACTACTCGTTATTGAGATTGGAATTTACGAATTTTGCCTTTGTTAACAATGAACACTACTATCATTATTTATAATTTGTGAGAATTTATTACTAGATAGAACTGTCAAATGATCATGCTGTTATGTGGTTTGTCATTACTCTTGAACTGCAGATGTTAGTGCTGTCATTTCTACTTATCAATAGATATAATTGTTGTTACTTTATTTGTAAACATGGTTGTATTATTGAGGTCATTGTTTGGGAATTTTTGCCATACACATCCGCTATGTTGTCTTGCATTTTGTCATCACAAAATGTAGGTAATAGTACGAAGCTTTCTCAATCGAGTTTCGCATTTGTCTAAGATAACTGACTATTTAATTGGCCAACATTGATCAACCAATCATTCCCAATTCGCATGGTGAATCCTTTTACTAAGGCCTTTTATCAAGTCCTTTTCATTTTTTTCAATTTGTCAGTCTATGCTTGATTTTTGAGGCCTTCAACGTCCCTTTTTGCATTTTTTAGTGCTTGTATAGTCGGTTTTAGTGTTTTGTTTCCTTCAATCTCTTGATTTCGGTTTTCCTTCAATTCGGTATATCTTAGGGCTTAATTGGACTTGTTAATCAAAAGGTATAACCATTTAAGCACCCAAAAAGTGGACTCTCCAAGGTCAACTGCATATTTAAAAAATGGATGTTATTCTAATGTTGAGTTGCACTTTTTGAAAAATATAATTTAAATTCACTTTGTGTTATGTTTTTAAGTTACTTTATGACTTAAATTTATCACTTAAGTCATTATAGTGCACTTTATGTCATATTTTGATGTTGAGTTGTTTTTTGATTTTTCACTAAAGTGACTATAGTGCACTATATAATCTATAGTTTAATGTTGAGATTTACTTTAATGTTTTATTTAAAACATCCAAGTAAAATGTTACTTTTAATTGAATATTTACATATCATATGTAAACTATACGGTGTGAATATTCTATTTAAACCCTTTAAGTGATATTTGCTCAATAATCAATTAGACGTGCTAAATAGAAAATTTAAGTTGTGCAACTTAATAGCATGTCTTTTTTTGAAATGCGTCCTATGCAAATGCATCTAGAGAAGATTTTCTTCTTGTATGCAAATGCAAATGACCAAAATATGCAAATGCATTTCTAGAGTGTGATTTTGGCTTGTCCAAACCAAATGCATGAAAGTCAAAGCATATTTCAAAACATGCAATGACACCCGGAGAGTGCGATTTGCACTTGAAGGCAAAAATAAAACATGTCATTGTATTTGGAGAGTGTGATTTCACTCTTGAAGAGAAATATTGGACTTAGGCGGACAAAAACACATTTAAAAACATGTAATGGCACTCCAAGAGTGCAATTTGCATGTAAAAATGCATTTTCCAGCCAAACAATCACATGTAAAGGCTCTCCAAGGGTGCAATGTGCACTATAAACTCCATTTGCATATGCATTTGCCCCATGTGTTTCACTTTGGAGAGTCTGATTTTGCTCATAAGAAGAAAATGTTGGAGTTGGAAGGAAAAATAAACCATGTGTTTATTACGAAGTAATTGGTAAAATACTTGCATGTTATTAACAAAGACTGAGAGGTCTATATATACAAAAGAATGGAACGACGTTTCCTTAGGAAACAATCGTAAAGAATAGAAACATTCTATTCTAGCTATCAGTTATCTATAGCTAACTTAAATATTAGAAACATTCTAATATTTAGAATGGTTTACAAATAGATTACCATGAACTAATAATAGACTATTATCTATTATCGTAATAGTGTTTGCATCCCAAGAGTCTAATTTTCCATTAAGAGCATGCATTTCTCTAAAACATTATATGTAATTGCATCTTTAGAGTGTGATTTGCACTAGAACTCACAAATGCAAGCATTTTTAACTCGTGTGTTTGCATCTAAAGGGTGTGTTTTGGCTTTTGAGTGCATGTAAATGCATCTAGAGTCCACATTTTTCTTCCTTCATGCCAAAAAGGTCTCATAAAAATGCATTTCTAGGGCACGTTATTCACCAAAAATGCCCAATACATGCTTTCTCCAAAAAAAATTGCATGTATATGACATTCGCAACCACGTTTCGACATCTTGAAGCAAAAACACCCATGTTCTTGGGCCTTGTAAAATCAATTTGCACAAAATGTTTTAAGAAAGAAGATTGCAATAACAGCTTGGTCTTTCATGCACATGCGTTTGCTCTCGGTGACCATGATTTGCATTGAAATTTTGAATTTTTCAAAGGCTCTTCGTTGTTTCATACGTTTGTACTTGAAGGACCCAATTTTGGAGAAGATTTATTCATCCAAAGTTCTCTTTCCTCCATTTTGGCTCATTGAGCTCCAAGTAAGTAGAAGGATTCAACTTTGTTTGCATTTCTTACTTGTTTTGCTAAAATATTGCATTCTTTGGCTCATTTTTGTTCATTTGTTCAAATACACCCCTAGTTTTTTGCATTTAGTTTTTAAATAAGTTTGAAATTTTCTTGTTGTTACAAATGCAAAAGTCTCCCAACTCCAAAAACGAAATTGCATGTAAAGAGAGGTTATGAAGTTTGTCAAGTTTGAGTCAAAAGCAAGAGGTAAGTTTTTGTTTTGTTTTTAGTTTTTGTTTTGTTTTTAGTTTTTCTTTCTTGTTTGTTGCTTTTAGTTTGTTTCCATCTCCCACACTTCATCCATTTTCCAAACTCATTTCCACTTTCCCATGCATGTAAATCGCACTCTCTACACCCAATTGCATATTTTATACAATGAAAAATAAGAAGTTTTCACCACATGCAATGACATCTAGATAACCCGAGTTTGGTAAAACTCATAGTTTTAAATGCCAAAACTCTCATTTTTCACATATCCATATGCTTCCAGGTTGCATTCTTGACCATTCCCAACAAAAGCCCTCTTTTGACCACATATAAACCACCATTCGAAACCCAGGTTTTGGCTATTTGTGCCTAAAATATAAGGTGTTGCATTCATCTCCAGCCATCACATGTTCCACAAGTATCTAATCTATACTTGGAATACCTACCTTTCATAGATCCACCATTGCAACTCAAGAACCACACTTTCATGGATCCAATCCTGTCTAGTGATGTATTCACGCATTAGAATTTTCATGCTACAACGAACTCTTCAAGTCAAGAAGGTGTGCTTCGAATCAAAAGAAGTAGTA
The DNA here is from genome assembly GCA_028749045.1 of Cupressus sempervirens. NCBI lineage: Eukaryota > Viridiplantae > Streptophyta > Pinopsida > Cupressales > Cupressaceae > Cupressus > Cupressus sempervirens. Next base: position 766,494,583 of record CM053784.1, on the reverse strand, counting down.
ATTCATTTGGTCTCCACCTTTCCCAATGGCTGCCCAAGAACCTAGGTTTGTATGGGAATGTGCCAAGCACTTTGCTTCAAAAAATAATAATATTGATTAAAAATGTTGTTTGGGAAACTGTACTAAGAAGGTTGTCAAAGTGTCAGAAACTTCAGGATGTGGAAAACTGGCAAAGGGGAATGCACAACGACTTGATTACATAACTTTCTCAAATAACAATTGGAAATTCATCAAAGAGAATCAAAGGCTATCAAAAGATGCAGCACCATGGTTATCAAAGTGAATGCAATGACACTTAATACAAGAAGTCACGTTCACAATTGCACCATCAAGTACAAGGCCTTTGCTAATAATCCACAAGATTGATTCATTTAGAATGAACAACTTCAACATTTTCTTCAAGTGTTTTTCAACTTTGTAGTTGCAAAAGATAGATCACGTGTAATCTGATTGCATGGAATTCAATTACATGAACCTCCAATACATGTTATCCAATTAATCCCAACTTTTTCCTCCTCCATTCTCTCACTCCCTTTCATATATAAGGACCACCGCCCCCCCCGCCCTCCCCCCCCCCCCCCGCCCCCACATTGTAAGAAATCATCTTTATTTTGTATGCAAGAAAGCTCTGCCAAACTTGTGCAAGCATAACTTTGATTGTATAGTACGAATTTGGAAGAAAAGTGAATAAACAGAAGCAATGGGATTTCAAGCTTTGACTAGAAGCAATTGTAATAGCACAAATTAGAAGCTTTGACTATAATTTGTGTCTATTGTCTTTGATTCATGTTGTATTGTATGTTTAAATAATAGAGCATAGTGAGTTAAAAAAACAATCAGAGCCAAAGTTTTGATTGGGAGCAAATGTGGTGATACATAGACAAGAAGCGTTGATTGTGGCTTGTATTGCCATCTCAAATTCACGAAAAATAGTTATAATTCTCTACTTCTAGAAGTATTTGTGCCCTAATGGTAGAGGTTATTCTTATAGAATAAATTGAAAAAGGACTTGGAGAGCCAAACTAGTATGCTTTCAATCAACCTTTGAGTTGGTGTTGGTTTATCGGTATCATTGTTTCCAGCTATTAGATAGAAGATAGTTTAAAGATTTTATCTTGCCCATTACTCGCTCCATGGGTAAGTGAATTCTTTCTTGAAAGATAAAGAGGAAAAAATACTAGTAACGCCTCTTACAAAATCTCTCAACTTCTTGCTTACCTTGAGTTGATCCAAGGAACGGTGAGAAGGGGGAGGCTTCCCTTAAAAGTAGGAGAGACTTAGTCTCATATGTTGTGGCTGATCTACCTATTTTGTGACTAGATTTGCACAAACTGTTGGTTGCAAAATATCCACCCAACAAGCTATTTATGTCGTACCAGTTGAGATTGTTGTTATTATTATTGTTATTCTGACAAAATAATCCTTTTGTGATTAGTAATCTTCTTAATCTATCATTATCGGATATCTATCCTTCTTGATCAATATGTTGTTTGGTAGCATCATTATTAACTTATTTAATTAGGGTGTTGTTACTGCTGTGATGAAATTATTGTAAATATTGCTAATCATAATAATCAATATGAAACATTGTTCATGAAATGGTCCGATGCTGTCCTGAAATGCAACGAATGATTGTTGCCATTGCTGCAAACTTAAGAGGTATTTGAAGAAGTTAGAGAGACTCTTGTCACTTTTAATATTGTACTTGCCATTTTGTGTATAGATTACTCTCTTGGACTTGATAGTTAAATAAAATGACAGGGATAAGATGTATTATATATCTTAGTTGTGTTTCATTGCATAAATGGTTCATTGTTACTCAGGAGAGTCATTTATTGAAATTGTTAAAGATAATTATATTCAAATTATCTGTTATCATAAAAGTCAAAACTAATGAAGAAAATCCATATTTCAAAATTAATGGTATACGCCCTTATTTACTTTCACTCATGCACTCTATGCAATTAGAATGGCTTCAAATATTTAAATAGCATCTGTTCTTTCTGTTTTCTTTTGTTTTTTTGAACTTGTCCACATTTTCGTTTCCCAACATGTTACCAGTTTTTCCATGATAAACTGAAAATATCTTTAAGGTATGCCAAGAAATTCCCAAGATGATATTTACATCTATGGTACAGATAACAAGTATACAAAAACAACTTTCGTCTTCTCCGTTGATATAATCAAAAGTAATTAACTAGGCATAAATCCCAGGTGACTTTGGTGGATGCAAGACCCAAAACATGGCATCTCAACTGAAAGAATTCTATCCTGCATTCTGCAGCACCTTGTGGCATGTTTCATGAAGACATATAAGTACAGAAAAAAAACATCTAAGAGATAAGATTGTAAATAGGAAAAATAATTATAGAAAAAAAATGATAAAAGCACTCAAACAAACTATTTCAAATGGAATCAGTAATAAAGGTGGATTTGGTTTAGATAGAACCAGAAGAAAACTTCTCTAGATAGAAATGGGAATAAAAGTAGATTTCGGCAAACTTATGGTATGATAGCATGAATTCATGAAAAGTAGATTTCAGCAAAATGATAAAATTAAAAAGGGTAGCATAAAGCAGTCAAAACAAATAACAAACAATCCAAGAAGTGTCAACTATAACACAACCCAATTCTCAGCAAAACCTCAAAGGTGTGTTACAAATGTAAATGGCAGAATACTTGATTGATTAAACAAAGATCATAATGATCTATATATACAAAAAAAAGAGTCGAATAGAATAGAAACATTCTATTCTTGACTACACCTAAATATTAGAAACATTCTACTATTTACAGAGATACAATAGTGAGCATTAAAAAGAAACATAAAGATTATTCTAATACCCTCCCTTAATGCTTAATCTATTTACTACACCAATAGATCCCCTAAATTTACAAACTTGTCAGGACCAAGGGGTTTTGTGAAAATATCTGCTGGTTGCTCTGAGGTAGGAACATAGAGTAACTAAATATATCCATCTTCTATTAATTGTCGGATATAATGGCAATGAAGCTCTATGTGCTTGGTTTGTTCATGAAACACTGGGTTCTTGGCAAGTTTGAGTACTCCCTGATTGTCTGAAAACAAAGAAGTTGGACCTACTTGAGGAATATGCATATTTGCAAGCATCTGACGTAGCCAAACTGCTTCACAAGTTGCCTTGACAACTCCTCTATATTCTGCTTCTGTAGAGGAGAGTGCATGTGCCTATTGCTTCTTACTGGTCCAAGTAACTGCTGCAAATCCGATACTAAATACATAGCCAAAAGTAGATTTCCTATCATCAACTGAGCCGGCCCAATCGAAATCGGTGAATCCACTGAGATGAGGTGTAGTACTCCTTGTGTAAAGAAGACCATAATCTGAAGTACCATGTACATAGTGTAACACACATTTCACTGCAATCCAATAATCAGTCTTGGGGTTCGTCATGAATCGTGAGACGTAGCTGATTGCAAAACTGAGATCAGGTCTCGTAGTAGTAAGGTAGATGAGACAACCTACTAGCTGCCTAAAGAGTGTTTCATCTACAAGAGAAGAATCAGATTGTGCAGACAATTTCAGACCAGTCTCCATAGGAGTGGAAGCAGGTTTGCAATCTTGCATTCTAAACTTGTCAAGCAAATTTCTGGCATACTTGGACTAAGACAAAAAAATACTGTTGTCAATCTGCCAAACCTCAATACCTAAAGAATAATGAAGCAATCCGAGATCGGTCATATCAAAAGTTTTGCATAGATCCTATTTGATTTCTGAAATCAAATGTTCTAAACTCCCAATAATGATAAAATCATCCACATAGACAACAAGAAAAAGAATATCATTACCAAAGTGTTTAATATACAGATTATTGTCTGATGAGCTGCACTAAAATCCCTGAGCAACCAAGTACTAATCAATCTTTATGTACCAAGCCTGAGGGCCTGTTTAAGACCATAGATGGCCTTCTGGAGTCTACATACTTTTGGTTTTGAACCGGCAACCTTGAAACCTAGGGGCTGCGTCATGTAGACTTCTTCCTGTAATTCACCATTGAAAAAAGCACTCTTCACATCCATCTGATGAACTTTCCAACCATACTGAGTTGCAATGGCAAGAAGAATGCGAATAGTGCTCATCTTAGCTATTGGGGCAGAGGTCTCCTCATAGTCAATGCCTTCGCGCTGGGTGAATCCTCAAGCAACAAGTCTAGCTTTGTATTTGTCCAAGGTACCATCTGCATGGTACTTGACCTTATAGAACCATTTATAGCTAATGGGTTTCTTACCAGGAGGGAGACCTGAAAGAACCCAGGTGTGATTCTTTTGAAAACTCTGAAGCTCAGCATCCATTGCCTGTTCCCATTCTGGAATTCTTTTAGCCTCTGCATATGTCTGGGGCTCAAGGATAATGTGCATGTTGGCCATAATCGCAACATTAACTGTGTTGTGCTAAATGCTCTTATTTCTGGAGGTTCTACCCTCAATAAGTTCATCAAGACGAAGATCACTAATCGTTTGAGCCCACCATTTTGGTCGTAGAGTAGAGGAGCTAATATCAGATGCTGTCGGAATAGCTGGATGAGGAACAGGAGCAGGAGCTGTATTATCTGGAAGTGTTTGAGGTTGTGTATCAGTAGGATCAGATGACTCATATAAAATAGGACTCAAGTTAGAGATTGCTGAAGACTGAATCTCAGAATGTGGTGTGGAGGCAAAGAGCTGAAATGGTCGAAGTTCCTTATCAAACACAACATCACGACTAAAGATTAAATGATCAGTGTTTACATCAATCAGTCTGTAGGCCTTATGCGTGTGACTGTATCCTGTAAACATGAGTTTCTGGCTTTTGGAATCCAACTTAGTGCGTTTGGCATCAAGAATCCATACATATGCTAGAGAGCTAAATACTTTCAAAAGGTTGATCCTAGGTTTGCGACCAGACCAAGCTTCCTCAGGAGTCTTATGGTTAACTACAAGAGTGGGTGGTCAGTTAAGAAGGTAGACAGCTATGGATACTGCTTCTGCCCAATATTTTTTGGGAACATTTCTACTCTAGCATACATAGCTCTAGCCATTTCTGTGATGGTACAGTTTTGACGCTCTACAACACTATTTTGCTGAGGGGTGTGAGGTGTGGTGAACTGACGTCTAATCCCATGAGTAGTACAGAAGGCAGAGAAAGCAGAAGAACAGATTTCTCCTCCATTATCGATCCTAAGAATATGGACGGGGGAACCAAACTCTTTTTCTACTAGGGCTTTAAATTGCTGAAATACAGGAAAAGCATCTAATTTTTGTTTAAGAAAATATACCCACATTTTGTGATTGAAATCATCCACAAAGAGTAAGAAGTACATGTTCCCAGTAACAGAAGGAGTATTCATAGGACCACATACATCAGCATGGATCAGCTGAAGTACTTTAGATGCCCGCCATGATTCACCATCCTTAAATAGTGTCCTATGTTGCTTCCCTGCTTGGCAAGCTCCGCAAACGTGATGGTTCTGGGTCTAGATATCAGGTAGACCATGGATTAAATTATCCCGAGCAAGTTGTGCTAAATATTGAATGTTCAAGTGACCGTATTGCTAATGCCAAAGGCTGCTAAGAGCAGATGATTTTGCGATGAAGGCACGCTCAAGGGAATCACCTGAATCTACAAGCCTATAACTACCATGATCCTCAAGATTGACAGCAAGTGTAGTGTGAGAAGTACGATCAATAATCAAACACTTATTTCCACTAAAAATGACGTCCAACTGAGGGGAGTGCTTCATAATATGACTAACAGACAAAAGATTATGTTTCATGCCAGGAACATAACATACATTGAGGAACATGAGTCTTCTTCCTCCGTACTGAATCTGAACATTGCCCTTGCCGACAATATTGTATTCTTCGCCGCCTCCAAAGATTACTGAGTCAGAATAGTGAGTGAATTCAACAAAGCAATCACGCCTGTGAGTGAAATGTCATGAGGCACCGGAATCTATGTACCAGGCAGAAGATTTCACATGATCTGTAGGTATGCTAGCCATAAAGGCATGGTAGATAGATTCTTTCTGCTCTGAGTGTTGGGTAGCATTAGTTTGCTTTTTAATTGAGTCCGACTTCTGATGCTCATAATATGTGAATATTTCAAATAGCACAAACTTCAAGGTGAGAAAATGAAAGACCCAAAAAAATTAGAGAAGTACCCATAAGGGAGCTCGGAAAACCCAGAAATAATATGTTGTCGAAATTCGGATCTGCTGGCTCAAAAATTGAGGCACGGAAAACAAGGCACCCACAAAAAATTGATGAAGACCCATTTGAGATCACGAAAAACTCACCAAGAATATGTGATCGAAAAATTTTCCCGAGGTCAAAAACTAGGGTTTCGTAGAAAACCCTAGTCGGCAGTTATGGAGGTTGATAGTTGCAGGAAAATGGCTGATTGCTGATAAAAAAACTGTTTTTTGTTCCAAAATGAGACCCTCAACCAGAGACGACTGTGTGTGAGCCCAAAAAAACCTGATTTCACAGTTGCAGGCGTGCGAAAGAACCAAATTGCGTCTGCAAAAAACAGTTGCAAAAAACAAATGCCAAAAAACCAGACGTCTTCAGGCTGAGATGGCATTGGAAGGAAGTCGTGGGTTCAAAGACAACCCGCAATTTTCCAATTCGGATACTAGTAACAAAATATCAGTAAATTGCAGTTTTAATGGCGCGATTTTCCAGTTCGAGTTTTTCAAATTTTGAAAAAAACCTTAGTCAAAAAAATGTGATGATCTCCAAGATTCGAATACCCCCAAGATTCGGATAGACGAAAATCTTCACAACAAAACTGAAACCCTAGCCGGGTTTATATGAAAAATCACATAAATTTGAAGTATTTGTTCAATACTAATACCAAGCTCTGATACCATGTTACAAACATAAATGTCAGAATACTTGATTGATTAAACAAAGATCATAATGATCTATATATAGAAAAAAAAAAAAGACCACCTAAATATTAGAAACGTTCTAATATTTACAGAGATACAATAGTGAGCATTAAAAAGAAACATAAAGATTATTAGTTCCTGCCCATGGCAGGAATACTTATGCATTCATGTCAATGCAAATATAACATTAACACTAACCAATCAAATCAAAGAATTTAAAAGATTATGTGAAATTTCAAATGTTTATATCTTTTTCTAATTTTTCATTATTTTATAAATCATACTTTTCATTGTAATGTCCCCATTTTAGCAGTTGACCAAGTGTGTGTGCGTTAGCCTTGTTCTACATGGTCCCGAGGGCTAACGAAGGGTTTAATGGGATCCTGGAGTGTTTTGGCCTAGTCATTTCCAGTTTGGGCCAAAACGAAGTTGATTTACTCAGTTTCAGGCATACTTACTATTTTTAGTAAGTCAACAGGACACAGTGCAAGTCAATTTTGGTGATTGGATTTGATACTCCTCGGTGAGAGCTTTCCGATGAGCTATCACTCGCATTATTTGGAGTCCGATTGCTAATACATTTTAATGCTTGAAGTTTTATTAAAGTAACGTTTAATTTAATTGTAAAATATTAAAGTGTTACTTTAATATTTATTTTATGGGGATGTGTACCCAAAGGAGACATAAGGGGTATTTTAATATATGTTATATATACTACACATCTTTTATCCCACATTGCCAATATGAGTTGAGCGAACCCTTGGAAATAGAACAAATGGAAGCATTTGTGGCTTCATTAGCCAGGTTGAATATGAGAAGAAATTGGTGTGAGTTGCAGCTCTGTTCTTGGCATTTGAGGACGTCTATCCTCTCTTGTAACATTCTAGACATCATTCCCTTGAGGTTTGGCCTTTGGAATTCTTTGTTATTGGCTTCATTATCAAGCAATTTAGTTGCATTTCCAGCTATAGGCAGATTTGGTATTTTGCTCATATCTTCTTCACTACTTTTTCGACGCTTATGCTGCTTTGAGGGAATGATATTACGAAGGTAGTGGACTGATTGAAGGACAAAGCACTGTAGCAGCAAGTTCAAAAGCATGGGCTAGAGTATTATGTCAATACTGCTGAAGTAATTAGTGAGTTGATAAATCTGCCATGTATTTGATTTTATGAATTCTGAAAATAACATTTTATTAGCAGCAGTTCATTTCCACTTTGCATATTATTGTAGTTTCTTTCTTGTTTATGTTGTATGATACCAATTCCATGCACAAAACACAACAAACAAATAAACGTTTGATTTCCGGAGTTATAAGGGGTTTAAAACATTAAACGGAGAAATAAGAGGTTGAATGCAAACTGTTTGACAAAATTCCTTTCAGCAAATTGGTTTAGTTTTTTGGGACATCCAGGGGTGCCCATTACAGTGGTATCAGAGCTATAAGTCCTGCCATCCTGTGGAGGTCTTATAGGGAATTCGGAACAGCTGGATAGAGGGAAAAGTGTTTGACAAAATGTCAAAACACTAAAATCAGAAATAAAAAAAACACAGGCTAAGCATTTATGTTTGAGCATGCAACAGGGGCCTTATAATTTCCGCGATACCAGAGAAAGACAAAATAGGATTTCAGACTTGCAGAGCAAACAATCTAGTACATCCGTGCAAGGGGACATTGAATCCAGCCATACAGACACAGAGGAGATATTCTTTGATCAGGACAACAATATGGGTGATCGAGATGACAGGAATACAGGATTAGGCGGAGGCGGGAATGCTGGTCCAGATCAGGGGGACGTAATGTTCAGACAATTACTGGATACATTAGAGCAGGGGCAGCATATGCAGCAGGAGCAGAATAGGCGAGCGGACATGATGTTGCAGCTCATGGCTAGATAGATGGGTGTCAATATTAATCCAGGTGATGCCAACAACAGAAACAATAACAATGAGGGAAACAATAACAATGGGGGAACCAATAACCATGGAGGCCAAGGCAATAACAATGGTCCTGAGAATAACATTAATGGTAGTAATGGACACGGCAACAATGGGAATGAGGCTGATAACTTTAGACACGTTGCACGCCCAGTGCCGACTGCGAGCTCGAGACCTCTTTTACCCACCTTCCCACCCAGAAATCCGGTTCAACCAGTAAACGAACCGCAGATTACCGAGTTACAGGATCAGTTCAGGAGGGACTGGGAGGCTAGTGGACCGGAGTTTCAGGCAAATATTTCCCTCAGAGATTATATGGATTTGAGGATGAGACACATGCCTAGAGCAGGAGGGAGGAATCAAAACTTTGAGCTGAGAAAGAAAGTTGGAAAACTTTCCTTACCTTATTATGATGCTTCAGGGAAGATGACTGCACGAGCTTGGGTGCAGAAGGTAGATACATACATGCAGCTAAATCCTATGCCTGAGGAGGAGGCTATCAAGTATGCGGCTATGCACTTGGATGGCGTTGCACATGAATGGTGGCATTATGGCATGGTGACTTTGGGGCATAATCAGATTACATCCTATGAGGAATTCACCGAAACATTGATTGAGAGATTTGACACTAGGGATCCCGAGTTACATTTCAAGGAACTAGCATAGTTAAAACAGTCAGGTTCTGTGGATGCTTACATTGCCGAGTTTCAGCGCTTGTCTGTACTTGTTACTGATATCTCTCCTAGGAGATTGGTGGTGTTATTTTGTGATGGTCTTGCTGATCCATTACAAGGTTGGGTGAAGGGACATGATCCACTCACCTTATCTGAAGCAACTAAAAAGGCACGAGATTTAGCCCCTTCGGTATACAAAGAAAAAAACCATTCAACAGATTCTTCCTACCGCAAGGACAAAGACAAAAAACTGTTTCAGAAAGAGTATAGCAAACCCAAAGAAGGATCAAAAGGACTAGACAATGAAACCTTGAATGAACTTCGAAAGAAGAAGTTGTGCTTCCATTGTAGAGAACCTTGGGACTTATCTCATAAATGTTCTCTCAATGCTAAGGCAAATCAAATGGAGTATTTTTTAGCAGAAGATTCAGAGTCAGAGGGGGAGGATCGGCACTCCAATTCAAATGAGGGTAACACTATAGAGGAGAGCAGCATTCCTAAGGATGATAGATCGTTGGCACATTTGACAGGGGCCCAAAAGGCAATCACATCTAAGGTCAGGGGTACTATCCAGGGGCAGAAAGTGATATCTCTTATTGACACTGGGGCTACACATAACTTCATAGATGCACAGTTGGTAGCCAGGAGAGGGTTACAGACAGAGGAGCATGATGGGTTTAGAGTCATGGTGGCTAACGATGATATATTATTATGCACTCGGAAGATATCTAATCTTCACATCAGGTTTGGAGATGGCTACGAGTTGAAGGATGAGTTCTATGTTGTGGACATGGGAGATTATGATGTCATCCTCGGCATGACATGGATGGCTTCACTAGTGGAGTTCACACTCAACCTAGCGAAATTGGAGATGAGATTCCAGCATGAGGGCAGAACTGTGGTACTTAGAGGTCTTTCAGATGGAGGTTGCAGAGTAGTGTCCTTGAGGAGAATGCAGAGACTTTTTCGTCATGATGACATAGAGTGGGCGGCAGAGTGCTACATTATGCCAACTTCACCAGAGCCACAAGAAAAGAGTCATCCACCAGATATCCAGAAGATACTTGATAGACACGCTAAAGTATTTAGTGATATTCCTCATTGGGTTCCTCCTGACAGAGGGATGGAACATGTTATTGAGCTCAAGGAGGGAGCCAAACCAGTTATGATTACTCCCTATCGTCATCCTAAGAAACACAAGGATGAGATAGAGAAGGCGATTAAGGATTTGTTGGAGATGGGGCATATCAGGCCCAGTAAGAGCCCCTTTGCTTCAGCAGTAGTATTGGTAAAGAAGAAGGATGGGACGATGCGCATGTGCATCGATTACAGGGCACTGAATAAGAAAACAATTAAAAACAGGTATCCCATTCCTAGGATTGATGAGCTGATTGATGAGTTGCATGGGGCATGCTTCTTCACCAAAATTGATTTGCGATCCGGATACCATCAGATCAGGATGAGAGCAAAGGACATTGAGAAAACAGCCTTCCGATGTCACTATGGCCACTTTGAGTTCATGGTTATGCCATTTGGTCTAACCAATGCACCCGCTACATTTCAAAGTTGTATGAACCAGGTATTCAAGAAGCAGCTGAGGAGATTTGTCTTGATCTTCTTTGATGACATCTTGGTCTTCAGTAAGACCTAAGAGGAGCACTTACATCATCTGGAGGAGGTGTTATCTATTCTGGAGAGAGAGTCATTGTATGCCAAGGAATTTAAATGTGAGTTTGGCATGATTGAGCTCCTTTACCTTGGGCATATCATTAGTGCAGATGGCGTTCGGGTTGATCCCGAAAAGATTAGAGCTATTGTAGAGTGGCCTACTCCCACAAACCTTACACAGCTTAAGGGATTCTTTGGTTTATGTGGTTTTTATAGGAGGTTTGTTAAGGGATTCTCACAGATTGCTACACCCTTGACAAATCTTACCAGGAAAGGAGCCTTCGTGTGGAGAGGGGCAGCACAGAGGTGTTTTGAGCATTTCAAGCAGGTAATGTCTTCATGTCTAGTTCTAGCTCTATCGGATTTCACGAAGCCTTTTGAGCTTCATTGTGATGCATCAGGTGATGGGATTGGAGCAGTATTGATGCAGGAGAAGCATCCCATTGCATTCGAGAGTAGGAAGCTCCAGGGAGTTGAGAAGAGTTATTTTGTCTATGACCGGAAGATGTTGGCCATAATGCATGCATTGGCCAAATTTCGATCATATTTGGTAGGTGGACGTTTTGTGATCAAGACTGATCACAACAGTATTAAATACTTCATGAGCCAGCGTGATCTTAATGACCAGCAACAAAAATGGATGACTAAATTGCAGGCTTATGACTTTGACATAGAGTTTGTCAAAGGTAAGAAAAATGTGGTCGCTGATGCCTTATCTCGGAGACCTCACTTATGTGCTCTAGCAGAGATTTCAGGAGATTGGAGAGATCGGATTATAGCAGAGTATGTCGGAGATGCTTGGGCTTCTGGATTGATTTCAGGTACCATACAGGATGATCACTATGAGGTGATAGATGGATTGATCAAAGTTCAGGATAGGGTTTATTTGATTCCGTCATCACATTTGAGAGAGGCGATACTGAAGGCATTTCTGCACCCACAGTTGGACATCCAGAGGTCTTCAAGACCTACAGGCAAATCCGAGAGCGGTTTTCATGGAAAGGGCTCAAGGATGATGTTCAGAGGTATGTCAGGGAGTGTGTGGTTTGTCAACAGAATAAGGGAGAGCACACATTTCCTGCAGGTTTATTACAGCCCTTGCCCATTCCTGATAGGAAATGGGAAAGTATTTCGATGGACTTCATCACTGGTTTACCACGAGTGCAGGGAAGAGATTGCATCTATGTGGTGGTGGACCGCTTGACGAAGTTTGCTCACTTCTTTGCTATTTCGTCCACTTACACAGCAGCACAGGTGGCAGATATTTTCTTTAGAGAGATATTCAGGTTACATGGGCTGCCCAGATTCATTGTCAGCGACCGGGATAGTAAGTTTATGAGTGTTTTTTGGCAAGAGTTGTTTAGGTTGTGTGGTACAGATCTTACACCTAGCACTAGTTATCATCCACAAACAGATGGGCAAACAGAGATTGTGAATAAATGGGTGGAAGGATATTTGAGGAACTATGTAACTGCACAACAAAAGGCTTGGATCAGATGGTTGCATATGGGAGAGTATTGTTATAACACCACTTATCATATGTCCATCAAGATGACTCCTTTCATGACACTCTATGGTTATGAAGCACCTAGCTTCATGGATTTAGTTTTGAGGGACAGTAGAGTGCCCAAAGCCAAAAACTTATTGCAGGATAGTCAGGACATTCTGAAAGTGCTCAAAGAGAATATACAACAGGCCCAAAATCAACAGAAATTGTATGCTGATCAGCACCGAATAGAGCGTAGCTTCGAGGTAGGGGATATGGTTTACTTGAGGCTACAACCATATAGACAATCATCGCTCAAGAAGAGTGGAGCTGAAAAGTTGAAACCTAGATTTTATAGTCCCTACAGGGTGATTCGCAAAGTGGGCAAAGTCGCCTATGAGCTTGAGCTTCCAGAGGGCAATCGAGTGCACAATGTGTTTCATGTGTCTAGGCTTAAGAAAGCCATTGGTCAGAATGTAGTGCCTTCTGCAAATTTACCCCCTTTGGATGAGGAGGGGAAGCTTGTGTTAGTACCCGAGGCTACTCTGGACACCAGAGAGAGGAAGCTTAGAAACAGGATAGTGAAGGAGTATTTGGTCAGATGGAGAGACCTGCCGGAGGAAGATTCTACATGGGAGAGTGAGCAGGTTATTCAGCAGGCTGGACTAAGATTGCTTGAGGACAAGCAATTTCAAGGGGGGCGGATTGTAATGTCCCCATTTTAGCAGTTGACCAAGTGTGTGTGCGTTAGCCTTGTTCTACATGGTCCCCAAGGGCTAACAAAGGGTTTAATGGGATCCTGGAGTGTTTTGGCCCTAGTCATTTCCAATTTGGGCCAAAACGAAGTTGATTTACTCAGTTTCAGGCATACTTACTATTTTTAGTAAGTCAGCAGGACACAGTGCAGGTCAATTTTGGTGATTGGATTTGATACTCCTCGATGAGAGCTTTCCAATGAGCTATCACTCGCATTATTCGGAGTCCGATTGCTAATACATTTTAATGCCTGAAGTTTTATTAAAGTAACATCTAATTTAATTGTAAAATATTAAGTGTTACTTTAATATTTATTTTATGGGGATGTGTACCCAAGGGAGACATAAGGGGTATTTTAATATATGTTTTATATACTACACATCTTTTATCCCACATTGCCCATATGAGTTGAGCGAACCCTTGGAAATAGAATAAAAGGAAGCATTTGTGGCTTCATTAGCCAGGTTGAATATGAGAAGAAATTGGTGTGTGAGTTGCAGCTCCGTTCTTGGCATTTGAGGACGTCTATCCTCTCTTGTAACATTCTAGACGTCATTCCCTTGGGGTTTGGCCTTTGGAATTCTTTGTTATGGGCTTCATTATCAGGCAATTTAGTTGCATTTCCAGCTATAGGCAGATTTGGTATTTTGCTTATATCTTCTTCACTACTTTTCCGACGCTTATGCCGCTTTGAGGGAATGATATTACGAAGGTAGTGAACTGATTGAAGGACAAAGCACTGTAGCAGCAAGTTCGAAAGCATGGGCTGGAGTATTATGTCAATACGGCTAAAGTAATTAGTGAGTTGATAAATCTGCCATGTATTTGGTTTTATGAATTCTGAAAATAACATTTTATTAGCAGCAGTTCATTTCCACTTTGCATATTATTGTAGTTTCTTTCTTGTTTATGTTGTATGATACCAATTCCATACACAAAACACAACAAACAAATAAACATTTGATTTTCGGAGTTGTAAGGGGTTTAAAACATTAAACGAAGAAATAAGAGGTTGAATGCAAACTGTTTGACAAAATTTCTTTCAGCAAATTGGTTTAGTTTTTTGGGACATCCAGAGGTGCCCATTACATTCATCCATTCTATTGGTCCATAATATTTTTGGTGAGAGAGAAAATTAATTTTCTTCAACAAAATATACAAATATTTTCTAACAACTACATCTTACATTAATGAATGTATTAATTACAACTTTATCTTTTCCAAGTTGATAAGATTTTATTTTTTGAATCATTTTATCTTCCACCTCACACAAAATGTCCAATCAATATTAATTATCACACTCTAGTAAATATTTTTTATTTTTTATTTTAAATATATTTATTATTAGTTTTACATTGATGTTTATTTTTGACTATTTGATATAACTTGTTCCTAAAACTTCATGTAATGCATAAGTTCAAATTATATATATATATATATATATATATATATATATATATATATATATATATATATATATATATATATATATATATATATATATATATATATATATATATATCTTTTTAATATAATTTCAATATGTTATATCTTTGTATTCGAATTTCTAATTTTTTTTAAACTTTGTTTTTTTAATAAAAGTAGTTAAACTATTACTACTATTATTTTACTTTTATAAATATAAATTAAACAATATTATTTTTTAATTATATTTTATAATAGTATTTGTAATATGTATAATTGATAAGTGTTACAATTTATAAATTATATCATTTGTTATTATTAATATTTTTTATTTAAACAATTTATCATTTAGTTTATATACATTTAAAACTTAAATATATATTTTAATATTAAATTAATAATTATATTTTATATCAAAAAAACATACTAAAGAAATAACCACAAAAAATAAATAATTTTATTCTAAAAGATATATAAATTATTATTAAGTTTTTATAAACTATGTATTAAAATTAAATAGTTATATTTTATTTCTTATTTATTACATCATATTTATTCGTCAACATCAAATTTATATGTATTACATTTATTTATTATTTACAAATGTACATATTAAATTATATAGAAATTCTTTCATAATTAAAAATTATTTAATTTTATGAAAATTTTGGAAATACAAAACATTAAATAGTAAACCTTCTCTAAATGTGTAAAATTAAACAATTAGTTTTACTTATAAAATATTTTTATATTTCAATACATTTCATTTTTTCTTATAGAAATGTGAGTTTTGATATAAAAATTAAATTCTTAGTTTCATTAATTAAAATATAATATATTTTAATTTTTTATTATAACCATGAATTTATTTTGACTATTTGTTTTATTAAGAAAAATAATTATATTTAATTCTTTCTCTCTCTCACAGACACACAACTTATGTTGGTATCACTCTATCTTACTATTTTTATCTCTCTTCCTCTTCCTCCTCTATATTATCTATCATTTTTTTCCTCTGCATATATGTTTATGTTGTTATTGTTGTATACTGCTATTTATCTCTATCTATATCTCTATCATAGTTTTTGTCCAGTGCTAATGATTAAAAATAGTGTGAGTTTCATTTGATAATCAAGATGAGAATAATAAATAATTGGGGGAGTTTTTTCAACTACTTATGGTTCTCTAGTAGCATGCATGGTATGCTTAAACACATAATGTGATGCTCCAAATGCTTCATCACTTCTTCAAGTTCTATAATTCAAATATTGGTATAGATATCTTTCCTCATTGCACATAATTTTAGTTGTCAATGTAGAAGGTGCAAATTTGTCTAAAGCATATGTATTAATCGTAGTATGATATTAAGTACTTAGTGCCATAATGGGGACTTTGGCCTCTTATTCTTGGGCTTAAATACCCAAAGATATAATAATATAGCACGAGAACTTAACAACAAAATATGAGCCATCCTACCAGATCACAAGCGCATTTCTAGGACAAGAATTTAACAACAAGATATGAGCAATCCTATCAGATCACAAGTGCATTTCTAGGCAAAAATTAATGCATTCACAATGTTAATTTAGATTCTCACTCATCTCCACCTCTACAACCATTATGCATTAGGCAGGAACTATGACGCATTACATCTCTTGTTCTAATAAGGTGAACAACAGGAACATCATAAACCATAATTTCGGCATGCATTTTCTTTGGTCTCAACTCTCATGTAACAATCTCTAAAATAATTTTTACAGTTCAGCTCAAACCTGAGACAATCATAAGAGATTGCACCAAAAGAACACTGAATAGTATACTGTATCAATGCAAATTGACACTTTGAAACATGGCAATAATGCAATCAATACACATTCAGAGGAAATGCCAATAAGATTTGCCCCACTAGAACCTAAAAACCATCCAAATGCTTTAAATATAGGAAACAGTGATTTCATGGTCATAAGGATCCTAGCCCTGCAGAACTGTCCCAATGCAGGAGCATCCGTAGTTAAATCACAACCCTGTGTCAACCTAAAATATTTCCAGTTTCATCCTTGTTTGTCTTTCTTTTAATGTTGGGTCTTCTAGGTTAGGGATTTTCCCTTTCTCTGTTCATTCTTATCTATTTGGCAATTATGTTTCTGTTCACTGTTTTGATTTTTTGAGTTTGTCAGCCAGGTCCTTATTCTATCTGCAATGTTGGACGAAAGTTGGGTTTAAATCTGAATTCCTTGTTTTCCCTTTTTTATTCAACTTTATTTTAATCTGGACTCCAAAGTCTTAAGGATCAAGTTTATTTCGTTCTCGTGTCCAACAACCCCTTGAAAATGTTGGTGAAATGGATTCTTTCCAGTTTGGATCATTGCCCGATCAGCTTGTCTTGAATAAAATTATAATTTTTTTAATAGTCCTGAGAAGAGAAGACTGGAATTTGAAGTATAATGAAATAGTAAATCTCCAGATTGTAACTCTGTAAACCCTGTATTCTCGAGGTAATTGGTAATCAAAGTTTGAGTTATTTCCTTCTTTTACTGGTGTGTCCCTTGAGCTTCTGAGAGATTAAATAATATTACTTGGTCTAGTAGTACTTCCCTGGATCCCCATACCTTGGCACTGCATCACATCTCCTCTGCAACAATCATATCCCCATGATATCAAAATGATATCTAATGATTTCAAATTTTCAACAAACCCTGCCCACAGCTACAGCCTTTCTCAACAAATGGGAATGGAAGGACATCATGCTAACTCAACCTTGGAAATTTTCACTTAATTTATACACTTTAGAACACAAGCCCATGGAAATGAACTATGCCTGAGTATATATTATGTCCAGCAGTTAAGTAACAAAGTCACAAGTTGTGCAAGAATGTTCACAACAATAGTAAAGTTTCATAAACAAGCATGTCAAAGAAAATAGCTAATCTGAAAACAATCAATAAGAAAAGCTATAAATAGAAATAAATGCTAAACAAAGTTGCACGGTACGGATATGGATACGGATAGAAATATGGGTACGGTCTTCAGTACGGATACGGCCATTTTTTAAGATCCTTAATATGGACACGGTTGGATATGACATCAATAAATATCACATACACATATTTAACACAATTTTCTAAGTTATTAGATGAGTTTTTCATTAGCTTAGAAACAATATGGACATAGAAATGCTACATAAATATTTATAAGTTATTTTTACACTTTACAATATGCACAAATAGTAGAGTTGCATTATAAGATAACCCAACAAAACGGGTTGCTGAATAGAACAACATTTTAGTTGTCTTTCTCATTTGGTGTGGATTTTGTTTATACCATTTTTTAAAATAATTGTATTTTTTTTTTTTTACATTAAGTTTGGGAGGATTTTCGCCTAATCTTAAAAAACATCAAATTATGTAGTATTTGGCACGGTTGGAAATCAACTTTTTTTAGGCTGACATGGGTGCAATATTCAACGCGTATCCAGAGAGTATTGGATACATTTCCAAATTGGATACGGGGATACGTGTTCCCAAGGAGGGACAAAGGAGTTTCCAGCAACTCTGATGCTAAAACGTTTTCAGGACATTTCAGAAAAGAAACGAAGAAGGATAGGTTCACAAATTTATATTTTGGGGCCTCAAGCTTCATTTACATCTTTCCTTGTAGCATGATAGTAGGTCCACAGAATCTTGATATGCAGGTTGAACAGAGAGCACAACAGTAGTTACAGAGGACAACTGTCAAAATTATATCTTATGAGCATCTTCTTTTTGGCAGACAAGCTTTTCCAATAGTTGCAATGCAAATCAATTGGTGAATATGCAATCTGCAATGGTCCTCCAACCAAACAATGGGTTTTTTCCACAAGATTGGAAGTTATCCCAACAGGCCAAAACTTCAGAAAAAAGGTCTTATCCTTAACCACAATGGATGGAAGATAATTCCACTCATTGCATACCCCATCCAACTGTATGAATCAAACTACATGTTGCACATAAGTTGCAAGAATAGATCATTTGTTTAGCGAGTTTTACAGTGAAAGTGCAAGCTATTTCGATTTACTTTGATCTGAGTCAAGTTTAACTCACAAGCCCTCACAGGGAAAAAGCAAGTCATTAGACTATATTTAGCGTTTAGATGACGTAAATAGGCATAAGGTGAACTTCAGAGATATAAAATGACTTTAACTCTGATACCAGATTTCAATCCCATGTCAATGCAGTAGACAAGCATACACAGAGAAGTCTCATGGTTGTAATGACTTATGAGAAATGTGGATTGTTTAAGCAAGCACGGAGAGAGGGTGCACACATGAAAGGAAATTGCAAGAAAGGGAATCAAGAATTTTGAAATTGTAAATCAATGCTGTTACAAAAATACATAATAATAGATATACACTCTCAAAATTATCCACTTTCTAATTTCATATACAGGACACAAAGAAAATAAGAATGCAGGCATAAATAGGCATAAGGTGAACTCCAGAGATATAACATGACTTTAACTCTGATACCAGATTCAATCCCATGTCAATGCAGTAGACAAGCATACACAGAGAAGTCTTGTGGTTGTAATGACTTATGAGAAATGTGGATTTGTTTAAGCAAGCACAGAGAGAGGGTGCACACATGAAAGGAAATTGCAAGAAGGGGAATCAAGAATTTTGAAATTGTAAATCAATGCTGTTACAAAAATACATAATAAAAGACATACAATCTCAAAATTATCCACTTTCTAAGTTCGTATACAGGACACAAAGAAAATAAGAATGCAGGCAATGCCCAATAATGCAGGTAACTATTTGGTTGCAAGAAGGTTAAAAACAGAAAATTTAGGTGAGTTAAAACCGTTTTCCAGCATTAGTACTAGGATGTACTGACATATGTCAGTCTGGATGTTGGCCAAGTCATATCGCAACTGGGGATCCTGTAAAGTGGTGTATACTAACAAGAATTATGACCATGCATTTAGAAAGAAAAAGGTGCATAACAGAATGGATCCAGAGGGGAGACAATGTATGAGCAAGCAAGGCATAGCACAAGGTCTGATCACATGAACAGACTCAAAGATTAACTAAAGCAGCTTGTAGAAGAGCTAGGAATAGCAGAGTGGCCAGAGCAGAGATGGTAAGTGCCCATTGCAAATAAAAAAAATTTAAAAGTGCACATTGTTGATTAACATGTGGCAAAATGAGGAGCAAGAGTTAAAAAAACTAGGAAAAGATGAACACTGTTGAAGATCCTGATCAAGAAACCTAGAAAACTGAACCACATTGATAAAAAATAGAAAAATATTTATAACATCAAGCACCATTTAAAAGCATGAAAGAGGCTTCTCGTTTATGTTGATTCATATTTCAGAAAAGTTGAAATAATGACAATGTGGACGCCAAGCTCTTCAAATGGATTCAAACCTCAAATTTCTTCCTTACATTGTATGGAACTGTATTCTAGGATTTTAGAAACTAAAATAAATGCCATATGGAAAAGCACAAACATAAAAAGAGTACATAATTCTAGCTTACTAAATTGAATCAGTTTTTCAATTCTCTCTGTAAATTTCATCAAGGTTTATGCAAAAGTGAGTGCGGTAGTGTACAATGATCACAGTGTTAATATTTACTAGAGCTGTGGTTTTGCATGACTTGCAGTATTCAGATAAGCACCATATTAAATATCAGATTTGTAAATGAAAATGCTTCACCAAAGTTAAACCATATTTATAACAAGGTATCATCTTACCAGGGGCAGTGCCGACTGCTGGACTTGTGTAATGATTATCAGCTGGGACAAAACTTTCCTCTTCTGTACCAGAACAGCACAACAACTGACACATTGTGTATTGGGCTGATTATTCACATGCTCAGCTTACGGAAAAGTTCTCGCAATACATTACCAAAAGAAGTCCAGAAAATATCTGTTGCAAAAAATATGCTCATAACTAAGAACGAGACTTGATCTTTGTCACCTTGGAAAATAAGTAACTCTGAGAACTAAACTGCAAGCAATTTTTAAAATAAGAGTGGAATAATCAAGAAACACGTATACTATAACCTCCTTATGACTATTGATAGCCAGCAAATTGACATGATCAGTTTGCTATAAGCATGATAACCCCTCAATCATCCATGAAATATATTGGATGACTATAACGCCTTCATATACCTCCTGTTCTATGAAATCTAAAATGCAGGCGTCTTCACCACTATTCAAAAGCTAAAGCCAACTAGTTTAAACTTGATTGTGGTTTGACTGTATTCAACCAAATTAACGAGGACAGATTCATAAACGGTGGATAATAGAACTTTTACACCTAAGAAGAAATAGTAAATAGCCATTTAGGGAAAGCTAAATGTCTGGACTCTGAACTTCATAAATCGGGTGAATTTTACGAATCGGGAAAGATTCGAGAGCCAAAGACGGCTAAAATTCTCTTTCTAATCTTATTAAGAAACCTTTCTTAGGCAGTCATCGTAATGGAATTTCAAAACGAAGATCACGTTAACCAGCTGATCATCCGGAATATGGCATTTGCATTACACAGAAAACCTATCGAGAAATCAATTGACCTGAAGCCTGCTACATAATACCAATACAAGTATCCTGATTAAAACAACAAAATGGGATGATTCCAAATAACATTCTGTTGTTTATAGGAGATCAGCAACATGATCTATACCATAGCCTCTGAGAGCCAAATCCACATCACACCCAAACTACAGATGAAATTTTAGAGATCAACACAATTGATAGAAATAAGAGAACCGTATTTGGAGAAATAGCAACGGATCCTCATCTTCCCTACTCGGAGCGGCATCTTCTTTTTTATCACTATAGCTAAACTACTATGATGGATGTACTCAGCTCACCGTCAGTTCGACAAAAACGCAGCATGCTTACGATTATATCAAATCCAACTCATTTTTTCACACCGAATTACAAAATTAGAACTTTTGGGATTTCATTTCTAATTGAAAATAATCTACATTAGATCAATTCATCGTCAAAATCCTATCTTGCTGATTTAGTTGCAAATTCTGAGGCACCAAACGTCTAGTTTCATTCCTAAGACTGTAATATCCACAACTCGTTATACAGAATAACAAAGAAGAGCAGGAGTTTCAGAAAAACCTCAATGCACGGTCGGGCGACTCACCGATGGACTCGATCCTTACTCAAACCCAATTGGATGCAGATCGGCAATTGTAAAGGCGTAATCGTACAAGAAGAATTAAAAAGTAACGTTTAAAGCTTATTTCCCGTTCCGGACATTTTGAGGACTATTATTTTAGACAATTGATAAATCCCATTTGGAATCCGTATGATGCCAGAATTTTATTAATTTATTTGCCTCATTCTTTCAATTATATGAGATTTATTAGATTTCCACAATGCATGCTAATAGATTTCAAATCAAATTTATGAATTTGATTGTGGACAGCTTTTAAATAACAATATGAGAATATGGAACTTTGGTCTTAAATATCATTGTTAGTAGGTTTTCAGAGTTTCATTATTAAGAGTATTTTTATTATACTTGTTGTAATGTTGTAAGCAATATACTATTACATTCAGTTGCTCTTATCTAACTGACATGTTTCTAAAGTTTTGTAATTTATTGATGAATTTTATATATTCTAAAAATTAATTTTCACCATTGTGATTGGTTGTTTTCATTTTGTCTTATAAGACCCTCTTTTTTTTGGAGAAAGCTCCATTACTCATTTTCATCGGCATGATTTTAGGAATAAAGTAATAAACTATATTATGTTGACAAAAATATTAAGTATTTAACTTTTTTTTAAAATTCATTTAGCTTTTACAAATGCAATCATAAACTTTCAAATTTAAGTTTCATATAAGACACATTTGATTTTTTTATTTAACATTTATCAGAAACTAAATTTGAAACCTACTTGAATATTTTTATATATTATTTTTATATTAAATTATATATTTACCTAAAATATTTTTGCTATCCAAATATTATTTAGAAATCTTATAGAAGTAATTTTTTAAATAAATCTTTAGATATTGATATCTATATGAGAGAAGAAAATCTATTTTTTAAGTAAAAGTGAAATTAATCATATATTTCATCTAAAAGTAAGATTTTGGCTCTAGTTCTTTCTTAAGTTGTTTGATTGGAAAATATATGTAAAGTTAATTTACATATAAATTTACAATTCTATATTGAAATAGGTTTTTTAGACTTTTCAAGTTCTAAAATAAAATAGAATAATATAGATTGTTTCCCTAAATAAAAAATTTAGAGAAGAGTGGAACTCAAATGAAATTGTGGAAAATTTAGAGTGCCTATTTTGTATTTAAAAATTAATAGAATCTTCTACCAATGCAAATTTATTAGCAATTTCATAGTCCTCTTTTTTTATCAAATGAGATTAGCTTTCTGCTAGCATTGATTAGAACGTAGATATAATTCAATGATGCTAGGAGTTTGCTGGGAAATGAACTACCACTTCATTAATTCCATTGACTTCCACAATAATTTTGAACTTATTACTAGACAATTGTTTGATTTTAACTTCCACAAATAAAAGTGAGGATATTGATAAGATTATTTATAAAATTGTTATTTATTTAACTACTTTTTAATATTGAAATTAGATTAGTTGATTTGAAATACTTATTTCAATAATAATTTCATCATACATCTATCTTTCTATAATACATTTACTCTATTGATTAATTATTATAATATTTAATTACTATTTCTATTATATTACAATACATTCTCCAACAAGTACATGCCACTATGTGGCACTTGTTATTTCTTGGATTTTGATTGTGTATTCATTTTTGAATCAATGTTTGTGTCACATTCAATGAACCATCATCATGTTTTGATCTTGTTTGAGCTCTCTCTTGCTTGTTCTTGGTGACAGTCACTAGAATATGATCTGAAAAGTTGACTCAAAAAATAGACACACAATCAAAATTCAAAAACAATATGAATATTATTTTTAGATATTTATAACATAGAAATGTATTTAATAATTAATTAAGGTTATGAGTTTTTTGAAAGTTTAAATTATTTATCATTCCTCCAAATGTTATTATTATTTTATGTTGTATTATAAATTGTTTAGATATTTCTATCACTTGTCAATGTGGAGGTGTAAAGGTTTTATTTGAATGTCTTTTATCATATTATTATAAATAAAAATTAAAGATTTATGTAAGTATTAATTATTTGTTTATAAGATTTAAGCATATTTAATTTTGTAATTTATATCAAATTGAATGAAATTATTGGTGAAGGCTCTTGGCCATCCATGGGGTTGGTGTTACCATCCAAATCAATGATTTGGACAAGGGAAGTAGGTTTGGCTACTGATTTGTCTTGTTCTTTCTCCTTGTCCTTGTCTCCCTCCTTCCCCCCAACTTTCTTGGTGTCTGGAAGAGAGCCACCTCTGTATGTAGGAGTGATTACCACATTCTTCTCTAGAGGCTAGTCTCCACCTTGACCAATAGATTGTTATGGGCTTACAAAATGTTGAGTAATAACTATGGTGGTTGTTGTTGCAATCAACTAGATGGCTCCAGAAGATACTCCACCCATAAAACCAGTGCTCCCAGTCTTCTTCTTCCTCGCTAAGTTCCACTCCACCCACTTATCTATTATTTTGATTATTCAATGCATAAGGACCTCCATAGTGTCTATGACAGGACCTGCAGGTGGGGTAGACAAAATTGGGATGCCTTTGATCTTCTCGTAGGATGTGGGATGCATGTAGGCTCCATCATATGCAAGGTCAAAAACATCAACAGTGTCATTATAAAATTTAATCTCATTTATTGTTAGTCATGACCAAAATTTCTCTTGGTTCTAGTATTTGTTGAGGCACCCAAACCAGAAGTCCTTAATATCCAGAACATGCCGGTAGGCATATCCTAGCTTCAAGTGATCCCTTACAAAGTTGACTGGATCATATTGAGGACTGAGTAGCTCATAGTCTACCAATTTGATCTTGTTCTCGAAGCTCTTCACCAAATTTTGAGCATCGAATCTAGAAGCATAGGAATAGGGTCCAACCACTATGGGAAAGGGAATCTCGTCTATTTTCTTTACATTAGAACACAAGATGTTCACTTCAAGAATCTATCGACATAATTTGACTAGAACCACCTTGTCTTTTGGATACCATGGAAGTCTCTTGGGAAAACCATCGTAAGCGCCTATCCGCAAGTAAGAGAAACTTGGAAACTGGATAAATGAGCATCTGAATTGGCTAATAGCCAAGATTTCTTCTAGTGAGAATCTCCTTTCAAGGCATCCTTGCAATTCTAGGAATAGCCTCATTATGAAGGCATTGCTTACAGCCGCATACTCCTCGAAACTTCTTTGCAACTGTAGATGTGGATAAAACTCATATACGTTAGTGTGCTCATCATAATTATGGATGCTAGGAAGGTCAGGCCACATGTGGTGAGTAGCTAAGGCATAAATTAGAAAAGAAGACATGTAAAATTGCTCAAATCCTCTAGCTAAATTCATTTATGAGGCAAGCTCATCGTAGATAATCTGCACCCAATCAATATGTGTATCCTTAGCACACATAGCTTGCACTAGGAAGAAATGGTGCTCGATGAACTCCAAGATCTCCTCTTTTCCTTTTAGTCTAAGAAGTAGAGCAAGAATATCCACTATCTCTCTTTTCAAATTTGTGTCGAATAGGGTCTTGGGCATTTTGCTCTTCTTCAAGTGAGCAGTCTGGAACCATGTCCTCTTCATGTCTTCTCGTTTGAGGGTCTTCTTCTCATTGAACATAGATGTAGAAGAGAAAAGGTCAATATCACAATACTCCTCTCTCATGGGAATGCCAAACACGGATTGCATTAGTGCCTTGTTGATGAAGATGAGGATGGATTCAATAGGGAACAAAATTTGCCTTGTTTCTGGGTCGTATTTCTTGATACATTCCATCATAAGCTTAGGTGCATGTACTACCATTGGAAAACTAGCTGCCTCAACTAGTTTGCTCTCTTTAAGCTTTTGAGTAATTGGGTGAATTGGCCAAGAATTGAGTCTCCTATGGAGATCACCCAAATCATAGAATTTAAATGATGTATATGTTAACTCTTTCAATTCACTTTCCAAGCCTATTTATTTATCATAACTATTAGCTCTGATTGTCATTCGTTATGATTGCATAGGATACAGTTGTCGATAAATAGTCATTTTAATATGCTTGAAGAAATCAATCTCAAGCAATTCCAATGAAATAGGTATAGGAATTAGAATGTTGGCACCACATGGACAAAATTAAGTTCGGTCAATGATTATAATGGTAAGATTTGCATTTAATTCCATGATCAATGACTATATAAACTTTATGTTCATTTGCACATAAAAACTTGTATTTCTAGAAACTCTATTACTTTACTTAGATAAAGTGATATAACTAAAATTCACTTAACAAAACAAGTTTTTAAGTCCCACAAGGGAGAAAGAGAAACTTAGCTTTTTTGCAAACCCATTTTTCTTCTATTTGGAATTGTAGCATAGGGAGTGATCCTTTGTTAGCTTGCGCACTTCATTCTTTCACTTTCTACCTTAAGCATTAACACTTTCTTTTTCTTTATATCGAGATCATATTCTCACCACTGACTTTTCCTTAACTATCTTTTGAGCATCTCCAAAGAATATTCACACTTTAAGGTGACTTGTCTTTCTATCTTCGAAGTTTTCAAAGAAGTGGCCTTTTTCATTACCTGGGGATGCAAAAACCCTTTCTCAACAACATTTATCAGAATGAAGTAAAGCTAACAACACTCTGCCCTTTAACCTCAATATGATGGCCTCAAAGCTAGATCTCAAGCATGCCTCACTAATTAAGAGCTTGAAACAGGTCATTTGACATTGCGCTCTTACTGCTTCTATGTAAAGGTTGAATTTCACATAAACCATTGCAACTTCAAAAACAGACAAAACACCTTCGCTTCCATTAGTGCATAGCAAAAAAACCCATAGATTTGCTCTTCCTTGTGAAGGTAAAATTTACCTCTGTAATATGAATGGGCTTCTTGTTGAATTTGATCTATGACTTCGTGGGTCTCTCCATCATGACATAATCCTATGCATAGCTTCTAAATCACTGTCATGGCTTCATCCTTCAGACACACACTTGATTGAGTTCACCGATTGGGAAAAAAGTTTGATTGCTTAAAATCCTTAGGAAAAGGATACTAAGGCAAGATAGCAAATGATGAAACACAGATAACTTACTTCTCATCTAGAGTATGCCAAAATACATCCCAACCATACCTAGATCATCTAGACCCCTCACACACCAAAAAAATAGAAAACCCACACAAAAAGATTTGGTAAAGGTAATGCAAGGGAGACCCAAAAAGCAAAGAAAGTGAGGCACTTGGGAAAGATGGGAAGTAAGTAACCTAAAGGATACTTAGACATCACACTTTAACATAGACTCACTTAAATACCAATGACTTTAAGTTTTACAAGGGTAGGACTAAAACTTGGCAACACACAGAAAGAGGCATAAGCATTGATAAACATTATGTTTGGTCAGATGTGTGTGTTGCAAAATTCAAATCATCTCGACCATTTTATGCACTTTGTTGATATTATTGTGATGAAAACATACCACATGTATAGAGTTTCTTTGAAAGTGGACATGGAAAAAGTGAACATGATGGTGTTGGAGCTTGTATTAAATGTGCTCTACGAAAGTATCAAATAAATTATAAGGGAGTGTGAACATTATGCATGAACAAGCATTCAATGCAACTTAGGACTTATATCAAATTTACATGAGCTCATTTAATATTACACACATTGGACTTATATTTAATGTTTACATGTTCATTTTATATGAAGTTTAGGAGTTTATATGTGTACATATATATTTTCATCAATCACGTACATCTAACCATAAACTAAATACATATATAATCTGTCTAATCATAAATTGAACCAATCATGTACATGTCTAACCATAAACTAAATGCATGTATATCACATGGACCATAAACTAGAAACATGTATATCACATTTAGATAATCATAAATTGAACCAATCATGTGTTTAATAAAAAATGAATCATAAACACACATGTGCAAAGATCAATACATACATACATACATACATACATACATACATACATATATATATATATATGAATTAAAATACAATAATCTGTTAGACATATACTTGTATAT
The DNA here is from genome assembly GCA_028749045.1 of Cupressus sempervirens. Lineage (NCBI taxonomy): Eukaryota > Viridiplantae > Streptophyta > Pinopsida > Cupressales > Cupressaceae > Cupressus > Cupressus sempervirens. The sequence continues at coordinate 766,466,529 of CM053784.1, read as the reverse complement.
ATACATGGTTTCTAGTTTAAAATATCTATACAAATTTAAATGCATTGATGCAAGTGCACATGTATCTAGTAAATTTCAAATTAACTTAAATTTCTATTTAAATTTTACCTGAGCACTAGTGGGTGTCACATCCATCATATTTGACCTTATGAGTAGTAGGTGTCACATCACAATATCTCTCCTCCCACTATGATCAAAGCCCATACTGCAAGAAGCATGCTTTGCTACCTATGCCTGCAAAAATATAATTCATTTGGAAATATGAGTTCATAATTGTGTACTTGTGAATAGAAATTTGTTATTGTAACAATGAAACCTAAAAGAGGTGTGCTTGGATCTAAGGAGCAAGAGGATCATCAGGCCCACATACTAAGGTGTCATCAATAGAAACTCCATCTCTAGTAGTCTCAATCCCTTGAAATAGTGAGGAGTACAAAGGACTAACAAGCTGGGATGGAAGTGATGTAGAGTTAGTAGACTAAAATAACATGTCCATGTATGATCCTATCTTAGTGGGAACATGGTTCTGACTCGAATCTCGTAACTGTTAATCAAGCACATCAAGTCCATTAGTAGAAATAAAATTTGGTCGTTATTAAGATAATGACCATGTGCTACTAGGAATTGAGGGTATATTATACAAGCAATATGTGGCACAACACATCTAGTAACTTGATATGCCTTGACCTTGGTCGTCCCCTCGTAAAATGGGAAGACCTCTCGTTTGATAATGTCCTTAGAAACTAGGCTCTGAACTTGGTCTAAGGATATACCAATCGAGATCTTGGCTCTAAGCTTAGCGAAAATCCTATCTAAAAACTGTGATGCAAATGCAGTTTGTGATCTAAGTTTGCCAATAAGCTCCTAAAGACTAGTCAAAATCAGTTGGCATATACATCTATAGAGATGATCCTAAGATTTCTCAATAGCTGATCTCAGTCTAGTAGTCTTTGTAGTCACAAACTGGAATATAGTTATTATATTTGGAACACGAGGGTGGATAGATGATACATCAATAGGTGGTCCCTGTCCCTATCCCTAATCATGTTCCTGTCCCTAACCCTCTCCATGTCCTTGATCTTGAGGCTGAGGTTGATTATGGGATGTTACAAGAACATAAGGGGTCAATACGGGGATGCATATAATTACAAGAACATGTATTCTGATAAGGGTTCATGATAGGTTCTATCATTACTCTAAGGTCATAAGGGGTCCTATTAAGTCTTATTAAGTATCTATAAGGTCTTAAGGGGTCATGTATAAGGTCTTAAGTCTTATAAGTATTTATAAGGTCTTAAGAGGTCATGTATAAGGTCATAAATCTTATAATTATTTGTAAGGTCTTAAGAGGTCATGTATAAAGTGAGAAGAGAGAGAAAGTGAGACCTGAGAAAGAAAGGAGAGAGAAAGTAAGAAAAGGAAGAGAGAAAGTGAGGAGAGAGTGAGGAGAGAGAGATAGAAAGTGAAGAGAGAGAGAAAGTAAGGAGAGAGAGAGAGAGTTGAAGGAGAGAGAAAGTGAGATGAGAGAGTGAGGAGAGAGAAAGTAAGGAGAGATAAGTGAGGGGAAAGAGAGTTGAAGGAGAGAGAAAGTGTGAGGAGAGAGAGTTGAAGGAGAGAGAAAGTGAGAAGAGAGAGAAAGTAAGAAGAGGGAAAGAAAGTGAGGAGAGAGAAAATGAGATGAGAGATTGAGGAGAGAGAAAGAAGAGAGAGAAAGTAAAGAGAGGGAAATGAGAGGAGAGAGAGTTCAAGGAGAGGGAGAGAAAGTGAGAAGAGAGAGAAAGTTGAAGGAGAGAGAAAGTGAGATGGGAGAGAAAGTAAGAAGAGGGAGAGAAAGTAAGGAGAGAGAAAGTGAGATGAGAGAGTGAGAAGAGAGATAAAGTAAGGAGAGAGAATGAGGTGAGAGAGCTTGAGGAGAAAGAAAGTGAGAGGAGAGAGAAAGTAAGGAGAGAGAAAGTGTGAAGAGAGAGTTTAAGGAGAGAGAAAGTGAGAAGAGAGAGAAAGTAAGAAGTGGGAGAGAGAGTGAGGAGAGAGAAAGTGAGAAGAGAGAGAAAATAAGGAGAGAAGTGAAAGAGAGAGAGAGAGAGAGAGAGAGAGAGAGAGAGAGAGAGAGAGAGAGAGATAGTTCAGGGAGAGAGGTGTGAGGAGTGAGAGAGAGTTAAAGGAGAGAAAATGAGAAGAGAAAGAAAGTGATGATAGAGAAAGTAAGAAGAGGGAGATAAAGTGAGGAGATAGAAACTAAGAAGAGAGAGGAAGTGAGGAGAGATCTAAGTGAGAGGAGAGAGAGCTCAAGGAGAGAGAGAAAGTGTGAGGAGAGAGTGTTCAAGGAGAGAGAGAAAGTGTGAGGAGAGAGAAAGTGAGAAGAGATAAAGTGAGGAGAGAGAGTGAAGATAGAGAAAGTGAGGAGAGAGAGTGACGAGAGAGAATATTCTAGAGAAGAGAGAGAAATTGAGGGGGGAGAAAGAGAGAGAGAGACAGAGAGAGAGAGAGAGAGAGAGTTTTTTTAGATATTGAAGGTAATTTTTTTATTCATCTAGAGTTTTAAATCATTTTTTGTTTTCTACATCTAATCCTATTGTTGGTTTTCTACATCTAATCATATTTTTGGTTTTTATTGTTTATCTACCTAGCATTTTATGTTTCTAAACATATTATTTCTTCCATTGACTATGATTTTAACAAGATTTTCTAATATTTAAGCTAAAATACAACATATAAACATAAAATTAATTAATGTATACTAAAAATAACAAAAAATCCATAAAAAAACTAAATATTCATAAAAAAAAAAAATCATTCATCAATATTAACCAAATATTCATTAAAAATAACTAAATAATCATTTAAAATACAAAAATGAACATACCCGGTATGTTGAATGCTTGAAGAGGTTGAAAATGGTAAACCAAAATGATGATGCAACTAAAGACATCACGAAGCTCGCTCCAAGCCCTACTTCAAAACCATCACTGTAACAATGAACAGTGAAATGGTAAAATGACTTTTAAAAAGCCATTTTCAAGTGATGACTAGGGTTAAGAAAGGCTTTGAATGAAGCCAAACTAAACCTTATAGGCTTTTTTCAAAGCTCTAGGATTCGCTTGAAGCCCTAGCGGGTCCATGGGCTGCTTGAGCTTCGAGTGAAGTCGTGTGCACATTGCTTCAAGTGAAGCTATGTGGAGACTTCACGCAAAGCTACCCAAAATTTTTTTTCCCACTTTTCATCTACTTCATTCATGATGAAAAGTGGGAACCAATTGCATGGCTTTACCCTTGTAGTATTGTAGAAAAGGGAATTTTCCACCCATGAGGATTGATGAAGTTCCAAGGAATGAATTGGCCCTTCTACTACCACTATTGCTTTGGTGAGCTAGAGTGAACAATTGGTTAATCATAATTAAAGCCCTAATGAATGCAATACCTAGTAATTAAGAAATAAAAATAATTGTATTGTGTGAATTGATAAAATTGTTTTGGTTACTAGAAATAAAATAAGCAGGACATTGAGACCATCTAACATGATCTACAATTTCTCTATCTAGGATGTATGTGTGAGTCAAGGATAGCAAATTCAAGACACCAACATGATTCACATGCATCCAATATAGACAAGGTGTATAAGTCATACCAAAAAGTATAGGGTGGTGTAACTATTAAATAAAATATAAACAATGTTAAAATGGTAAAATGTTAGAAAACAAACTACCAGAATGAGATGGTGAAATGAAAAGGGAAAGGAATATCATATGACCTCCCAATGAAAAAGACTTAAGGGAAAGTTGGGGCTATTGGTTTAGGGGCATGTTGATGTTAGGCCCACATTCTCTCATTTCCACGTCTATAAACAAAAGATATGGTAAATGTGATACTTGATAACTAATAAATGATAAAATGATAATAATAACATAGAAAATGTTAGAAGAAGAGAGTAAAATATCATAAGTCTAACATTTTCTGTGTTTCATGCCAATTAAATATTATACTGGAGCTAAAATAATGTGTCATAGAATGCTCACTCTATACTATATAGGATTCTCATCATGTTAGCTACCCCTCAAGGATACGTGGTTTTCCCTACTCCACCATAATATTTGTGGTCTCTATATGGGGCCACCCTTAGGTCATAAGTTGTTATGTGAATTCCCACTTATAGTCTCATTTCATATAATTGAGGAGCCTCTTTGTCTCCTCTATGATCAATCTCATATCCAACTACTTAGTGAGGTCTTCCACCTCGTGTTATTTCAGCCACCCTTTCCAACTCTGCTAGATTTTGTTGGATGGATTCAAGGACATCCTATATGTTGGGTTTGGAAATTTTAGTGTAAGCCTCCAACTGAGTGACCTTTGGCCCAACTTCTCTTTTCACCATTTCCTCTTGTAGGGAGAAATTGTCTTGTTTAATGCTACATTTCTTAATCTTAATGCTCTCCCTACACTTCTAGTAGTGCCTCCTATTTATGTTGCTATCTATACTTGATCTCTTTTATGTGTTAATCTATCAATAACATGGGCAATGGTGGTGGGAAATCACCAACCTCATCTCAAAATTCTCTAGGATAACATCAACCTCTATCTCTGATTCATCTATCCCCTTAGTTACATGTACCATGTCCCCACCTTCCATGCCTCCTCTATACAGATCTCCTACATTATCCTAGTATATCTATTAGAGTGAATGTTGATGATATTCATACGAGGGAGTATCCTAGAATTTTTGGAGAATTTGGGAGATTGTTAGTATGTGTGCATGTTGCATTCATGACTATGTTTGTCATTGATGTCAATATACTAATGATTCTGTGAAGACTGACAGAGAAATAAATAGAGATTGAGAATAATGTCTCAAAGATATTTTAGAGAGAAGCAGTTAATACAATAGTATGTACAATGAACAAAGTACAAATCATAAAAGGTACTGGTAAGACCCCTTATGAACTTTGGTTTGGACATGTACCCTCAATTAAGTATTTTATAATCTTTACGAGTAAGTGTTATATTAATAATAATATTGGTAAGTTTGATGGAAGAAGTGATGAAGGTATTTTTCTTAGTTATTCATTGAAAGTAGTGCTTACAGATTTTTTAATCAAAGAACCAAGGCTATTGTTGAGAGTGCAAATGTTAGAATTTATGAGAAGTTTGGAAATCAAGAAGGAAAGATTGATTCAAATTCTATTGAAGAGACTAATCCAAAGGCTAACCAAGAGAATGTTGAGTTATTTTATGAGACTGAGATAGATTTGCAGAATAATATACAAATTATGGAATAGGGAGACGAACCAAGGAGGGAGACTAGAGCTGAAATTAGGTTTGAGACAGTGACTCCTAATAGGAATTTGATAAAAAATCATCCTGCTAATTAGATTATTGGTAGCAAGGACAAATGAGTGATGACAAGGAACAAGGTACAAAGAGAAGAACTATATTTGATTTGTCAAGTAAAGCCTAAGAATGTTGATGAAATTAGTAAAGATAACTTTTAGATTAAAGCTATGAGAGAAGAATTAGATCAGATTGTGAAGACTAATGATACATGGGAATTGGTTCATAGACCTAAGGACAATAATGTTATAGGAACTAAATGTGTTTTTAGAAATAAGATGAATAAACAAGGTGAGGTTGTGAGAAACAAAGAAATACTGGTATGTAAATGTTATTGTGAGGAAACATTTGCACCTATTGCTAGAATAGAGGCAACTAGAATGTTTTTTGGCTTATGTGGCTAACAAGTAATTAAAAGTGTATCGGATGGATGTCAAATCAACATTTTTGAATGGAGAACTTAAGGAAAAAGTTTACATTGAGTATCATGAAGGTTTTCATATGATAGAAGAAGGAGATATGGTTTGTAAGTTGAAGAAAATAGTGTATGGATTGAAACAAGCACCTAGAGCCTAGTATGCAAGGTTGGATAAATATTTGGCAAAATTCAACTTTGTTAAAGGTACTACAAATAGTAATCTGTATTTGAAAAAAATTGAAAATGTTTATTGATTCTTGAAGTGTTTGTGGATGATATAATCTTTGGAGGTGATGATGAAGCAAGTGAAACATCTTTTGGTGACATGAAAGAGTTTGAGATGAGCATGATTGGTGAGATGAATTATTTGTTGGGATTACAAATTGTGTAGAATAGTGATGGTATTTTATTACCACAGACTAAGTATTTGAAATTTTGTGAAAACAATTTGTTTGGAAAGTTGTAGACCTATTGGTACGCCTATAGTAATTGGTCACAAGTTATCTAGCAAAGACGAGATACCTACTATTAAGAAGAAGAAGTATAGATCTATGATTAGAGGTTTACAATATTTGACTCACACAAGACTCGATATAGCTAATACAATTGGTATTGTTGCAAGATTTCAAGATAATCCTAAAGAGTCACATGATGCAACGACAAAAGGGATTTTCAAATATTTGAAGGGTACACCTAATTTTGGGTTATGGCATGACAAATCAAATGAATTTACCTTACGTGCATATACTGGTGCAAATTGGGTAGGCAATATGGATGATAAAAAGAGTACAAGTGCTGGAGCATTTTTTTAGGAGGAAGATTGGTTTCTTGGATAAGAAAGAAACATGATTATATTTCACTGAGCATGGAAAAAGAAGAGTATGTAGCAACAACAAATAATTGTAATCAAATCATGTGGATGAAGAAAATATTGAAAGACATTGGAGTTGAATTTACAAAGCCTTTTATCATACATTGTGATTACACAAGTACAATGAGTATGTCTAAGAATCTAGTGTTACATTCAAAGATAAAGCACATATCTATCAAGTATCATGTTTTGAGAGAAAAGGTTGTAGAGAAAGAGGTTAGATTGGAATTTATCAATACAAAGGAGCAGATAATAGATATATTTACAAATCCTTTTCCAAATAATACATATGAGTACTTGATAGGTATGCTTGGGGTTATGCCCCTACCTATTTTGGAGTAGTTGATGCAGAGATTGCACCATTCCAGTGGTACAAAGCACTATTCTTCATCTGGACTAGATGTTGGATGCTTCCTCTATCGGGGAGTATCTGTGTTTGAGTTGAGTCATGAAGGACTCTTGGTAACTAGTATTTAATAGTGTATTTGGACACTTGAGCTTGATGAAGATCTTATGCAACAAATTGACATAATGATACCTTTGACATTGTTGTAAATGGGGGAGAATTATACATGAAAAACATCCTATGGAGAGAGTATTGGTGTCAATGAGGGAAGAATATCAATGGGGAAGAGTTTTTCTTGAGATTTAGATTTGATTGAGGAAGAGGATTTGAAAAGAAAGAACATGGTTATAGTATAGTGGAGTAGTTGCAACTGAGACATATATTTGTTATTCATGGAACTTAGAGGTTTTTCATCTATGTTGCCATCAATACCAAAGGGGGAGATTATTAGCATGAATGTTGATGATATTCCTATGAGGGAGTATCCTAGTATTGCAGGAGCATTTGCTAGATTTTTAGTATGAGAATGTGTTGCATTCATGACTATGCTTGTCATCGATGTCAACATACTAATGATTCTATGAAGATCGATAGAGCAATAGACAAAGATTGAGGCCACACAGTTCGAGGATTAAAGATGTGGATATGCACACTTAACAAGATTTTCTACATAGTGTCCCGATGATGTGGCTAAGAGTACATGAGGAAATATGAAGGCAATTGACATTTGTTCAAGATTTATTGATGACATTATTCTAGCAGATATCCTAAGAAGTGGGCCTGGTAATTGGATTATATCTCCTAACAGAGATAGAATATGGTTAAGTGCACTGGTACAGAGGAAGAAGATATGACAAAGATGGCATAGTTGATCATGCTAAGTCTAAGGTTACATATTTGAAGGATTATGAAGACTGTGAGCCGACAATATTATGTAATCATGAAAATATGTAATGTAATATGTATTGTATAATCTTAATGTGGTCCTCTATTAATTGTAAATTGAGAAAGCCTAAAGGTTGACTCAATAATTAGTTTGAGGACTTGGTATAAAGGAAACATATCTTCCTTGGTTGTAAGTGTGCTCAAAGTGTGATTTTGATTATAAGAAAAGAATATATAATGCGATGAGAGAACTTGGATGTGACATCCAACACTAAACCTAATATTGAATATCTTGAGATTAGAGAAGTGTTTGGTGTGGATAAGGTACAATGAGTTGACAAAGAGACTATATTTGGCAAAGATGTTGCAGTGGACAGTTGTTTTGGCATTATTTTGAAAATGCTAGTACAAAGGCCAGTTGGAAAGTGAGTTCAGTGGTCTTTCCCTTGAAGCTATTTTGAAAGTGGGTCCTTCTGTCTTGCACAAATCCTAATAGGGTTGGAATATCCTCACAAAGATTCAAAGTCTCCTAATAGGGACTAATATGCACTAAATGTAATTCATTAACTCCTAATAAGGTCCATCCTCTTACAAGGAAATTATATATTAGTACATCATTTTGTGGGTACCATCTATACCGAGGATTTCCCTCTGATCAAGGGTTTTCCTAGTTAAGAAATCTAGTGTTATTGTGTATTGTTGTCTTCTTGTGGTTATTACACTTATTGATTACATGTTGTAATACCCCAAAATTGGCACATTGCCATGTTAACCAATTCTGGTCTATTTCGATCAATCCTAAGTCCTATTTTACTAAGCAATTCTTATTTTGGTTATCATTATTTGACTTAATTGTCAAATGTAGAAAACCCTAATCTATATTAATCACATTCTCTATTTAATTTCTATGTATCAACTCAGATTAGCTGCATTGAACCTATTGATTAGATTTAATTTAATTTAAAGTGTTCATACTTTGGTTAAATTCAATTATCTCTTAAAGCTAATGTGCAAAGGAATTAGATTTATTTTAATTTAATAATGTCCTTATCTTAATTATTGGGTTTAATTACTCAATTAATTAAAATAAGCATTTATGAGGTCATATCTCATTTTATTAAATTAAATAACCTTCCAAATCCTTCTCTTCAGTTCAAGAATGAGAATTCTAAGTGATTTATCTCTCGAATTGGAATTGACTTAATCAACTTATTCTCACACTCAGGTGAATTTCAGTTAACTCTTCATTATACTCAAGATTTGAGCTAGTTAACCTCACTTACACTGGGAATCATCCATCCTGACTGGATCTCAGGGTCAATCTTGACCATTCACTCAAGTTGATCGCAACCGTTGATTGATTTCAAGAATTCTATTTAAGAGGCTCCTAATTCCTCATTATAGAGGTTAGAATTGAATTGCATCGAATTACTATCAAAATACTTACTTGCTTAATATTTTCATAATGTTCTTTGCTTAGGATTAATATCATATAGATTAAAAATGCAATCATATAGCTTAATTTTCTTTTATCTGTTATTAGATTAATTGCATTCTCATTTAGATTAATTGCACTATCAAATAGCTACATAAATAATTGGTACTAAAAGGTCTGGTTGCCCACTTCTCAGTCTAAGAGCAAAGGCAAAATCCTTTTAGTTAGAAGGCAACAAGTCACACTGATTAGGTTACTCGAATGAACAATTCAATGTTCATTCTAGGATGATCTCTTAGGTAAAGACCATGTTGAAGTGTGTAAGAGAATCTAAGGCCCATAATTCACATATACACATGTTTTAGATTAAATAAGGTTAATAAGAGTTGTTTTAATTGGATAGTTGATTCACCCCCTCTCTTAGTTATCTTGGTGGACTTTACTTTCTAGCAATACCACTATGGTGTCCTCCTCTCTTGCATTCCTAGCTTTTGAACCTTCCCTGCTAGTGTTTGAATCTTTAGTTGTATGGATGATACTCTTTGTAGTGGGGTCCCATCATTTGGTTGTAGGGACCAAAATTTTTGTCATAGGCGGCAAACACTCCACTATAGGAATGACAACCTTAACTATGGGAGTGTAAGAATTCTAACAACAAGTGCTACCACTAATGCTACTAAATTATCCTCCTCAAATTTTCATGAAATCATGATGAGTGATTGGCCCCACTCTGTGTGTTATCAAGTCAACCATCTTGTGTGTGTGATGGGATTTACATGCCCTTGGTGGCCTAAAATATAGTGTGTAGAAGTTGTACTATAGTGAATGCAATCTTTGACATGACCAATCATTTGGCTTCCCATTTTTCTATGACTGTTAGCATCCTCCTTGATATTGCCATACCTTGATTCTCCCCTTCATCTTCTTTGTGGTCCCCTTTGACTAACTAATATGTCTCTATGTTGCATCTATCACATGGTGCCGTGTAAAACCCTTCCTCTACTACACTCTTATTCTTCAAGGAAAATATTTTCATAATATCATATTCCTCCTTACTATCCTTGTCCCCTTTATATATGCTCATTATCACCTACTACCCTAGTCTCTTCTTGAGGGGTTCTATTACATTGTCAAATGTAAGAGCATCAAGATGTATCCAATGATACATGGTTGGTTTTTATGGTTTTAGTCTACTAGCTTGTATGAATTTCCTACACTAGCTCGGTAAGACATGTATCATTAAGGCTTTCAAAAGTAATGAAATAGTATGGTGATAGAATGTTTTATGTTTTAGATGAAAGAACTCTTTGTTAAAGTTTTAGGTGGGTCTACCAAACCCCCAAATATCAAATAAAGTACGAAAATAACTTTCACAAGAGAATGAAATGACAATTGTATTAAGATGCAATAATTATATTATTAATAATATACATATTAAGTCTTCTTATATAGGCAAGATAGTAAGAGACAATGATAAGGATAGATAGGTTGTCACCTATAAAAGGTGGAATCACGTGTCCATTAAAGGTGGATCATCCTCCACTATGCAATGAAGTATGTTCCAAGTGACGAAGATGATAATGTGATATATTTGAAGGAATTGAGAAATACAAATCCACAAAACTTGAAGAACACCTGCATGCAAGAACCTATCACAGAGAAGAAAAGACAAAGAAGAGGCAAGAGTTTTGCTTTGAGAGTATTAAAAATATATTATCGAACTAAAAAAGATAAGAGATATTTGCAAAAGATGAATCCTTATAGAGGGAGATTGAAAAACCTAAAAAGGAAACCCTAAGAGGTAAAAGACATTTAATAATTACTAATTAACTATTAAATGGAAATGCAAGTGCATAAAGGGAAATCCTAAGAAGGGAGTAAAGGTATCTTATAAAATAAAATGAAATTAACCTTTTACTCTAACACACACCCTACCCCTCCACCCCCCCACCCCCTTAAGATGAGAAATAATGCAGCTACAAGAATGCATGAAAAAGAAAGGAAACTACAATGCTGAAAGAAAAAATTGGGTCCTAACAACAAGGCCTGATGAGGTACCCAATCACAACCAAATCTCTATGAAACAAAGAAATAGAGAAAACCCAATGGGAAAAACCCTACTGCAAAAAGAGATAGAAAAGGATGCACAAATGAAATATCTCAAGAGACTCTCTCAAGACCATAAGTATAATGAAAACCCCCATGATAGAGACTTGAGACTCCATAGCCCCCCCAGAATGGTAAAACTCCTTTGTTGATGAACATATCAATATGGCTCTAATCTAAAAGAAACAAAGGTAGTGGAAAAGTAGGGTGAAACCTTTGAATGTAAGGTGAAGCTGGAAGTCCTGGCTAATGCTCAAAGGAGAATGCATGAGAATCTTGAAATAGAATCTCCAATGAAGGTGGGATAACATGTGTGTTGAATCTATCATATGAGAGGAGATGTGTGTCCTCTTATATATCCTTAACAACTGTAGTAGGTGGCTCAATGATTGGAGCTATAATGATAGGCAATGTTGAAGAGTAATCATGTGTAATAGATGGAATTTGAATAGGAGGTGAAGGTGTAGAAGTCACAACACTAGTCTCAAGACCAACACATAAGTTCAAGTGACTTGACTTCACCTCAGTGGTCTCTCGTGAAGAAGGAAAGTGAGTCTTTGATAGTGGAGATGGTAGACAAAAATGAGAGAAAGAGTATAGGTGGGAAGAATGATCAATAGTCCTTGTAGCAACAACACTGCCTATCTCACTATCTCTAATGTGCACTGGATCTTTTGCAAACTAAACTATCTTCCCTATCCCACTATGTGTAATCTGATAAATATAGAGAAGGTTAGAAGACAAAGATAGAAAATATAGTCAATCATAAAATGTACCATCATTAATGTCAATAGAGCCTTTCCCACATACAGTCATATCAGTGTTATTCCCCATCAAAATGTGTCGAGTAGGAGAAGCCTCAAAAGAAGAGAACAAATCCTAAGAAGATACCATATGGTGTGAAGCAACTTAATCTAGTAACCATATAGAAGAATGCAAAGTAGTAGTTGCACAAGTGCATGACCCTTTCCTATGTCTTTACCATCTGGTTGAAATGATGATAATGAAGATTTGTGAGAAGTAGAAGGAATATCAATGTTTCTCTTCTGAAGGAGAGCTATCAAATCTGAAACCTGTTTGGCATAATCATCTAACTTCTTCTCATAGCAATGGAAATCATCATGACTGGGCTTATTACAATAAGCATACTTTGGTCTTTTTTGGCTTTAGTTTATCTTCCTTAGGAGGAGGTGGCCCTAATGTGATGTGAGCAACATAATCAATCTGAGACTCTGTAGGATGTGACTTCTATTTCTTCTCCTTCATCCCAGAAGATGGCCGAGATACCAATGCATAAGTCTGTGAGCCTGTGAGAGAATCCAACTAAGAAAGCTTAGCTTTCTCTCAAGTCAAAACCTCAAAGGGTGGCATAGTAAATCTAGTACCCAAGGCATTCTTGGTGGAATAGAAGGTAGAAGCAAAAATCTAAAAATTTCCACAAAGCTTAGAAAGAATCAGGTAAATCACTCAGTGTCAGCCTTAGTTTTTTCAAAACCCTGTAGTAAAGATCTCTATTATTTGAACTTCATCAAGAAGTCATCAACGAAAGAAAAAGAGTTTGGTACAAAAGAGGTGTTAGCTAGGGTTTTGGAACCCTAAATATTTCTCCTCTTAACTCAACAACATGAGAAATTAGAAACCCTTAAAATTTACAAATTATTTTGCATTTATATTATTTATTTAATTCTTTAATGAATTAAATATATTCAAGTTAAGTGCAAAGTCATTAATTATTAAACCATTACTCTAATTCCTCATATGATTAATTCTATAATGAATTAATTATAATATGAGGGTGAAAGTAGAAGAATTATATTGGGAAAAGAATGATTTAAAATAATTAATTCTTTTTTAAAGGAATTAATTATTATTATTGTAATTAGTATTGGTAGGGTAAATTGGAAAGAAATTTAAAAATGATTAATTCTTTAAAGAATTAATTATTAATGTAATAGGGGGTTTTATGGAAAAGTTGTACGAGATTGGAAAATGGATTTTAAAAGAAAGGGAGTTAGGGTAGTTGAGAAACGGCTTGGGTAGGATTTCTTTAAAAATAGGAAATTCTATTGTAAATGGGTTCCTCCCATTTTGAAGGAGTCGGCACTTCTGAAGGAAAGTGAAGACAATTTTTTTTTTTTTAAATCTTGTATCAGAAAGGTTCATCTCTCCATAGAATACTAAGTCAGAACTATTTTTGCCTAAGTATTCTATGCTTTAAAATTTGAATATAATTTCTGAAGTTAAGGCAAAGTATATAAAATTCTACAGTTTTATATGTTATGTTAAACTTTTTGGAGTAGATACTATTGTTTACTCTACTGTGATTCATGTTCTTGTGGATATTAATTGCATGTGAAAGTTTAGCTTTCCTTTGTTGCATATTGGAAACGTATTTTGGAGTTTAAAGGTTCTGAGGGAGGAAGTTAAAATTGTCCATCTATTTCTTATTTTAATATTCAGTCATGTTGATAAATGGATGTTAGTATTCCTTCATTGCCTTCTAGGTTAAAGGCATAACTAGAAAATCATTTGTTGTAAATCAAAAGGAGGGAGCTGTACCTTCATTTCAAAATTCAGAGAGCACTTGACAAGATAATTGCAAGTGACTCTATTGTTAGTTTCAGAGTTTGTCTTTCTTTTGGGTATTCAAGAGTCAATTGTAAAGGTGTTTTTGCAGAGGACAAATCTATTTACTAACAGTTTTTGGCAACTCCGTTGGGGAAAGAAAGCAAGTTCCAATGCTTTTCTTTTCTTGGAAATCTGAAGGTTACCTCCCCGAGGATGGAGGTTGGTGACTCTAATTGATTGTGGTGAAAGAATTTTGGTGTTATGGCTTTGGTTGTAACCCAACCATGGGGGGCTCAGATTGGGCCATTTTCTTTATCTCAATACTCAACCTTACCTAAGAATTCATTGGAATATCTCCCGAAGTTTTCTGGTGATGCAAATCAAGACCCTAAGGACCACATCAAAGCATTTACAGTTGCTTGCGGGATTCTTGGTGTGCAGGAGGAGAATGTCTTTGTTAGATTATTTGTTGGAAGCCTCATTGGAAATGCAACAAATTGGTTCCAGAATTTGGTGGACGGTTGCATCACCTGTTGGAATGACCTTGAGGTGAGATTTGTTAAGAGGTTTATGCCTGCACTTGATGTAGCTAAATTGTTATTTAATTTCTTTCAAATAAAGTTGGAAAAAGGGGAAGTCATGAGAGATTTCATTGATAGATTCAATAGAACTATTGGTAAGATACCCCTAACCAGCCAACCAACTGAAAATAATCAATTATTTGTTTTCATTGCTGCCATGCAAATAGAAATTAAATTCTTGCTTCTTCGTTTAAAAGTGCAAAAATTGCAAGATGCACAAAGGGAGGCTATAATTTTAGATGATGATATGATTCTAAATGGAATGAAGTATAAAGACATTGCACAAGAAGAAGTTTATCTCTGTGAAAAACAGAATTATCTAGAGGTAAAGCCTAAACAAAAGAGGCTCATTCTCAAAGAAATTAAATCAACACCTCCTATTTATCAAAGTCTAACAGTTTTCAATGATAAAGATCTTCAAATCCCTCTAGTGAGTGAAAGTACTTCCTGTAGTGTAGCTGGAACGTACCATCTACGTGTTGAGTCTGAGGATGAATATGTCTCCCAATCATCTAACTCAATGATTAACCTAGATGTACCTCCTAATGAATAAGGGTTGCAAGGTGGAAGATCAAATGAAAACTTGTTAGAGGATGTTTCAAATGCAAAGTTTAATTCTTTTATATTTGGGGCTGCTATTTATATTTCATCAAATGATGTTACTCAGGAGGGTATGAAAGATCAACATACACAAGAAAAGATTGAAGCTGATTATGAATTGTTTTTGTTTGATCACATTGAAATGAATGAAGAGTTTTTTTAGCCCAAGGAATTTGAAGATATTGAGAAAGATGAGATGGAAGTTAAAGGAAATACTTTTAGCCCTAGACCAATTCCATGCACACAACCTGAATTAGAAGTGTTTAGGTTTGATTGTGAAGACGGGCTAATGGATTTTGGTCCTATGATGGAATCTTTTTGTTTTGAGATAGACTTCATAGATAGATTCTTGGAACTTGAATCTTTGAAGGAAGAAGTTGCAGATTTAAATTAGAACTATGTGGGTTATCACTTCAATAGTTTTAGGAAAGACTATCACCATAGAGACTCCATTTTAATTACCAAGAATCTCATGGAAGATGTCAAGAGTGCTGATAAGAAACAACTTGCGCAAGAAGACATGGAAGTGCCACAATTGATGAGCTATAATGCTGGCTGGCTTCTTGGTTTTAATTTTCTATTCAAAAAGCTTATAGCTATAGAGTTTTTATTTTCAATGGTTGTTCTCCAATTTTCAGGAATGGGCTCGCTTGCACACCAACCATTGTTTCGCACCGGTGCATACTTCTCTCAACCAGTTAATGGTTTTCCTTGAGCATCCAGGTACATTCTTTTGAGTATGGGTTGCTTACCTTACTCTTTGTACATAAAGTTTTTGTTGTGGCTAGGTGTGATTTGCTTTGTTCATTTTTGTGGTGCTGGTGGTTTTTGTGTTTTGGGTGTTCCCTTGCTCTTTTATTCTTTGCAAGCAGCTCTCTTTGTTCTCTTCCCTATGACTCTATTTCCCTAATGGATCTTTTCATTAATGGAGCGGATATATTTTTCAACTACATGGGCTCTAGACATTTCTATGCTTACACCTCAAGAAATTAGGGTTCATTGAAAGATAAATGATCATGAGTTGGCATAATGGAATAATACTTGTCTTTATCATCAATAGAATATGCGGACAGTAAAGGCTTCATTCAGAAATACTTTAAAGGCTAAATGTATGGGTAAATATTTAGTGCCAGACTATAGTTTTAAAAAGGATACCCTTGGAAAAAGGAATATATTCATTGGTTGGAGACTTATAAGCATCTTGTATTAAATCATGAGTGAGATTTTGCCTATAGTCGGTTACCATCCTACCCTTTTCATTTGAAAGTATATGATAGCGGTTCAAAGTAAAAATCTGGAGCAACTATGCTTTCTTCATCTTTATCGGGTATTTATAAATGCAGCCTGTATAAAGTTAAAAATATTTGGGAGTGGTAATGATAAAATGTTGAAAAAGTTGCAAATCTGAATCATGAAGAAGGGTGAAAATAAAATTTTCACTATTTTAACCAACTTGACTCTATTATATATGGTGGCACAATAAAGATGGGATCCCTAAAGTAATGAGTGAAAAGAAAAAAGAAAAAGAAAATGCTTCATGACATATTAGGGTATCTGAGAACTTTGCTAACATCAGTATGCATAGACATCAAATATATGTTATCAATATTGCTATGATAAAGGAGTTCATGTTACTCTCAAAATTTTTTGGGCGACATCATGAAGGTGATACTCAAACTCAAGGCAAAGAGCAAGCACATCTTGTTGTTCGAGCACAGAGGTTTGTACAGATGTTGACAAGGTATCAGGGACTAAGGCCAGATTTAGCTGTCATTGTCTTGGACACAACGCAGAGGTTTTGCACAAGAAGTTTTGGAATGTACATTCAAAATTGATTCAATTGATGCATCCAATGAAATTCCTACCATGAAGGAGATTATTATAGAAGGGCTGGTAATTAACAAGACTGATCTTGCAACAGTAGTTGGAGTGGACTTAAAAGTTATGGAACGTGATGCACTTCAGAAATGTGATGGAGGACCACTTGTTTTTGCACATGTAAAGCATGGACTTGGAGTCCAAGAGATGTTGATCACATACTCCAAGCTTGGGAAGAAGTTACACAATAGACTTGAATGTTTCGTAGTTCTTATCCAACTACGTGCCCAGAATGAAGTCTGCTCCTCAATTCATGGAAATGCCACGATGGTGGATACAACAAGTTGTTCAACCATGTACCTGATTCACCCCTGCATAAGTATGGTTATTTGCAGAACATATTAATATTGTTGAGAGAACAATATTAAGTGCATCAATGATATGAAATATGTGAGGAGATTGGCTGGCTATGACAGATATGGTAGCGAGCAATATGCACTTGGTTGTGTTCACTTCCACGTCCTCGAAGGAAGCTATAGAAGGCATTGTATATCATGGAGATGTGTTGTTGAAAATGAGCATGAATAACAAAACCTATCCAATGAAGAAATTGGCGGTATGGATAAATGGCGGTTTGAATAATATAACAAAAGGAAAATTGAAGATATTAGTGAGGTTAGCTGCAACATTGCATGTACCACAGTGAGTCTCGCCGTGCAACTCAACTCTTTCCTACACCCATGGCAAACTGCTAAGGAGGTATCCTATCTATTACATAGTCATAAAGGTGCAATCATTACCACTACCAAGTAGGTAAAAAGTCACAGAGATAATATAATAAGCACAGGTTTGAAGATTGCGATCAATCAAAATCTTAAGTTTGGAGTCTCTCAATAAGCTCGTCTGTGACATTTCACTATAGAGCATGCATGATGATGCACATGGTATGATCAATAATATGATCATTAACCAAGCATAAAGAGGTTCAATGCAAATAATAGTGTGCCACCAATTATGTCCATGATTTGAGGTTTAAGATGTATCCAGATAAAATGTGAACCCTAATTTGGTTAATAAGTACAAAATGGTGAGTAAATGCAATGACAGGCAGTGGAAGCCAAAAACCAAGCGGCAACATCAAATTTTGAGGTACATATTCAGATTCCTTTGTCCAAGTATTACAAACCCATGTGTTGTTGCTAAAGACAGTATTGCAATGGCACATGGAGCACACGAAAGTAGCAGGTTTCAAAGCCTCATATTCTAGAACCACTTTCTTGTCTGTTATTATTCTTGTCTTCAGCATTGACATCAAGTAATTTTGATTGTGATATGCATTCAATCTCTCTCTGTATTATGGGCATTTGGATAATGGTCAAGTTAGAAGATATATGGCTACTAAACAACCTATTCTTTCAAGAGCTCTCACTAGTACATTTGAGACCATTTTTCGACCATTATTGGTCGAAATTTCGACCTAATTTTCGACCAAACTTTGACCAAATTCGACCAACCCATTGGTCAGAATTTTTTCAGTCAAAATTTTGACCAACCTTCTGGTTGGTCAAAATTTTGACCAATACGTTGGTCAAAATTTTGACCAATACGTTGGTCGAAAAACCTCCATAGCCATGGTGCAAGTTCTGTCAGGAATTGGTCGAAATTTTGACCAATGAAGGTAGAAAATTTCGACCAATAAAGGTAGAAATTTCAACCAATGAAGTAAAGAAAATTTGACCAATAAAGGTAGAAATTTTGACCAATGAAAGTCAAAAATTTCGACTAATAAAGGTAGAAATTTCGACCAATGAAAGTAAAAAATTTTGACCAATGAAGGTAGAAATTTTGACCAATGAAGGTCAAAAATTTTGACCAATGAAGGTAGAAATTTTGACCAATGAAGGTCAAAAATTTTGACCAATGAAGGTAGAAATTTCTACCAATAGGTAGGTGTAAATTTTTTTTCAGGCATTCTATAAAATAGTCACATGCCTTGCGTATGATATGACATTTTGCATGCATCTTGCACTCTCATCCGGCTGATGATGGATTACAGAGAGTGATCTAAAACCATGATGCTAAAAAACACACAATCAAATCCAAAATGAACTTGCATTATAGATGGATTGTGGAAATCTGATATTGTTAATTTTGCATGCATGTCTACTAGGACAAATATATGTTTAAGTTGTGATTGTCCTGGTAGACATGCATGCAATTTTACCAATATCAGATTTCCACAATCCATTTGTAGTGCAAGTTCATTTTGGATTTGATTGTGTATTTTTTAGCATCATGGTTTCAGATCACTCTACGTAATCCATCATTAGCTAGATGAGAGAGAGTGCAGGATGCATGCAAAATGTCATATCATACGTAAGGCATGTGAACCGTTTTATAGAATGCCTAAAAAAAACTAACAGTAACTAATATGAAAAATATATAATTAGTTATATGATTGAGACAAATCATGTACCAGTGAGTTGGTCAAAATTTTGACCAAAATTTTTTTGACCAATGGGTTGGTCAAATTTGGTTGAAAATTGGGTCGAAAATTTGATCAATGAAGGTCAAAAAATGAACCCAAATGCACTAGTGCAAGTATGCTCGCCAAGTTGACTCTTTGAGTTCGATCATCAAGTCACCCCACCAAAGTGCCTCATCAAGGTCAGTCTTTAGGTCCGCTCATCAAGCTTGCTCACCAAGTCAACTCGCCATGTCATGTCTCTAAGTGGCCTCGCTAAGTCAGCTCGCCAACTTGCCCCACCAAGTTGCCACTTTAAGCCCACTCACCATGTTAGATCGCCAGGCCGACTCCCCAAGTCAGCTCGCCAAGCTGACAATTGAAGTATGCTCACCAAATTGACTCTCTAAGTTCGCTTGCCAAGTTCGCCCCCTAGGCCAACTCTCCAGGTCAGCTCACCAAGTCACCCCCACCCAGTCACCTCAACAAGTTGACTCATTAAGTCAACTCATGAAGTTGACTCACCTAGTGGTTTTACCACCTTGCCCCAACAAGTGGGCTCACTCAGTGTGCTTACGAAGTTGCCCCATAGAGTTGCTTCTCTAAGCTCGCTCAACATGTAAACTCACTGGGTCGGCACGCCAAGTTGACACTTTAAGTTTTCTCATCAAGTCACCCAACTAAAGCGCCTCATCAAGGTCAGTCTTTAAGTACACTTAGTAGGTCAGCTCACCAAGTTGCTTCACGAAGTCGCCTCACCAAGTGGCCTCGATAAGTTAGCTCACCAACTTGCACCACCAAGTTTCCACTTTAAGTCGACTCGCCATATCAGCTTGCTAGGCCGACTCCCATAGCCAGCTCACCAAACTGATAATTCAAGTATGCTCACCAAGTCAACTCTTTAAGTTCGCTCACCAAGTCTGCCCCCTAGGTCAACTCTCCAGGTCAGCCCACCAAGTCACCCCCATCGATTCACCTCAACGAGTTGACTCTTTAAGTCAGCTCACCAAGTCTATTGTTCAACTACACATGCCAGGTCAGCTCGCCAAGCCCACCAAGTCATGTCACCAAGTCAACTGTTCGAGTACACTCACAAAGTTGACTCTTTAAGGTCAGCTCGCCAATCCAGCCCACCAATTCATGTCACCAAGTCGCCTCACCAAGTCGACTCGCCCACATGTCCCACCAAGTCCTCAAGTCTGCTCGCCAAGCTGACAATTCAAGTGCGCTCACCAAGTCGACTCTAAGTTTTCTCACCAAGCCCATCCCCTAGCTCAACTCTCCAGGTCAGCTCACCAAGTCATTCCCACCCAATCACCTCAATGAGTTGACTCTTTTAGTTAGCTCACCAAGTCTACTATTCAAGTACGCATGCTAGGTCGGCTCGCCAATCCAGCCCACCAAGTCATGTCACCAAGTCGATTGTTTGAGTACGCTCATAAAGTTGACTCTTTAAGTTCGCTCATCAAGTCACCCCACCAAAGCACCTCATCAAGGTCAGTCTTTAAGTCTGCTCACCAAGTCAGCTCGCCAAGTCGCCGCACCAAGTTGACTCACCAAGTGGACTCACTAAGTCAGCTCGCCAACTTGCCCCACCAAGTCGACTGTTCAAGTATGCTCGCCAAGTTGACTCTTTGAGTTCGGTCATCAAGTCACCCCACCAAAGTGCCTCATCAAGGTTAGTCTTTAGGTTCGCTCATCGAGCTTGCTCACCAAGTCAGCTCGCTATGTCACTTCTCTAAGTGGCCTCACTAAGTTGGCTCACCAACTTGCCCCACCAAGTTGCCACTTTAAGCCCACTCACCATGTTAGATCGCCAGGTCGGCTCCCCAAGTCAGCTCGCCAAGCTGACAATTGAAGTATGCTCACCAAGTTGACTCTCTAAGTTCACTCACCAAGTCCGCCCCCTAGGCCAACTCTCCAGGTCAGCTCACCAAGTCACCCCCACTTGCCCCACCAACTCGCCATGTTAACTCGACAGGCTGACCGCCAGGCCGACTCCCCTAGTCAGCTTGCCAAGCCAACAATTCAAGTATGCTCACCAACTGGACTCTTTATGTTCGCTCACCAAGTCCACCCCCTAGGTCAGCTCACCAAGTCACCCCCACCCAGTGCTTATTGTGAACAAACCAATCTGGATCATAAGAGAAGTGATTATAGATTATTATGAAAGGGTGCGACTGAAAAGAGAGATAACTCACGTCATTTACGACATGAGTAATCATTTCTAATGAAAGCTATAAAAAGGTAGTTCTATCATTCAACTCAGGATGATTGGAAGAACTTATTATATTTTGTATCTCACGATGATCGCTCTGTAAGAGAGCATATTGCCTTTGGCACCCATTCAGTGCAGGCATATAAAGTCTACCATCAAAAATGACATCATCTTTGAGTATATTTATATTGTCATATCAGACAACTTATCACATTATTTAGAGCATAAATATAAAGTTATATCAGAGACAACCTGCATATTTGCAAATTCTTACTTGTATATCAGACACAACGAACAGTACAAGGTACTGAGAATTTCCTCAGTCATTGCATGTAATTTCATGTATATCAGAAATAGAAAATATATATCATCTTGATTGTTATGCAATCATAATTATTTTGATCTGAACCATACTGTATATGCATTTGGAATTAAGAATCATTCAAATATTACTTTAATACAAGAAACTATTTCTATATTCATTGAATTGTGAAGAATTCAAGTAGTATCTCATAATCAAAAACATAAGGAAATTACAACCACCAAATTATGTGACTGAGAAGTGAGTCTACAGAGT
Source organism: Cupressus sempervirens (assembly GCA_028749045.1). NCBI lineage: Eukaryota > Viridiplantae > Streptophyta > Pinopsida > Cupressales > Cupressaceae > Cupressus > Cupressus sempervirens. The sequence goes on along the minus strand of CM053784.1, from coordinate 766,444,320 downwards.
CTGCAGTTGCTCATTTTACTATAGACAGCATTTTCTTAAGAAGCTTTACCCCAGTCAGGAATTGATACTCCAATGACACATACTCACAACCACTAGTTTTCTGTCCACCAGGGTCCCTGCCAATATTTGAAGGTTGCATATGATGCATGACTACTACTAGGATTTTCTCCACAAAAAGAAATTCATGTTGTCATAAAAGCTATTGTCAAGTAACATCCTGGCAAATATCATGCCTCTAAATTTCTAATGATGTCTGTATATGTCGGATCCCAATTGTGATAGTCGCAAATAACACATTACATATCTTCCTAAAATGTTCTTGACAGGAAGAGATCCCCTGTTTTAAAATAAGACAAATTAGAGTCAGTCCATTTAAAAGTCAACTATACAAATATAGGTGGCACACAATCTATTAGAAACTTAAGCTTCCACTCTACTTACCAAACATGAGAGTCATAGTTATTGTTTTGGTTATCGCCCATCACAAAAACATAGCCATGAGGCACATGCTGCAAATGGATATAACATGAAATGTAGAGATTTTAGTTAACTTTATTGATCGTGTAATCAATGAATAACAAAAGGATATGTGATGTGTGAAACCTCTATCTTTATGGATATTGTAACTTTAATTCCCATATGAGTATTGTTTCGAGTGTATCAAATTATGTTAATTTATCAGGATTCAACTGCGAGGAGGGTTTGAGTCAAAACTTATACATTTAGCATATTTTGCAGTGGGACCATTGTCTTCTACACCCAATATAAGATGTCAACAAGCTCTACACCATATGCAACAAGAACATAAAAATATAATTTCTTGGATTCAATCAACACTAAAGAAAAATTGCATATTTAATTGAAACTACTTTGAAGCCTCTATGATAAACTTGTAAATCTTTAAATGGCACTACAATTTATTACTGAGAGACTTGGTCCAGAAAGATAAGATGGATGACTGAATAGATTTTCCCCAACTAACAATTTTCTTTTCTAAGACTTCAGGAAATGCTATCAAGATCCTTTACAAATCAAAATTGGGGCAATTATATTATTTGATGAGAACCTGACTTTGCCCTTAATAATTAGACATTTTCCCCTTCACAAACTCTTTACATTCTCAATTTTGACTCCTTAAACATATACATAGCTCTAATTTTCATTGTTTCCCACATCAAGGTAACATCAATGGCCATAAGCAGTGATGTTCAAATTAAATTTAAAAAGGACCAATAATTATGGCAAGGTAGTTAACTAAGTCCAACCCCAAGCCTTCCTCCAAAAAAACCTAATATGACATCCATAACTTGATTTTGGAGTAAAAATAATGACTATTACAACACTATATATTTCTTTCACAAAAAAAATACCAACAAGATAGGTATCAGATGATAGTGGTCATGAATCAATTTGTCAAGATGCCAAATGCATCTAGTCACCATATATTCTAAAAGCTTAATTGCCTTGAGACAAGATTCGTGGGCAGGAAAATAACCAGTATACAAATTGAGAAGAACTGAAATATTAGGCAGAATCTGCAAAATAACATATCTGACTACCCCATGAAAAGTAAACTAGATTTCAAAAAGTTTGCTATCAATATGTATGGCATGTGCCATATAGCAAGCAGCGTAGCAGCATCCCCAACACAAGTGGTAATTCTGTGGGAAGGAACACTGATATCAAATATAAAATTTGATAAGAAAGAGACAAAACTCATTTTGATATTTCTTATGAAGGCTTGACCATGAAATCGTAATAGGGGAACCCATATCAATTGGACCATCAAATTGTGAGAATACTTGCTCAAATACCCAACAAATCACAAACTTTCCAACAAACTCAAACTCTTTGCAAAAATAAGGTTGGGGACTTATCTAGGCATGTGTGCAATTGTGTTAACTAATCAAATATTTTTATACAAGAATACATTGCAATTTTGGCTTGTAGAAGAATATTAAATGGGTTGGTGGTAAGAAACTCTTTCAAGTTACTCCTGATTACATGTATGCTTGACTACCCTCTGCGGATTGGTGCAATTAATTAAACCTCCTATGAGGTCTTCATGATTCTAGGAATGTTTGGGCTAAGAGACAAGAATTTCGTCTAATTATCTACCTAAAAAGTTCTGTCTAGATGGGGACTCCTATTCTTTATGCTAAGTGTCAGAGAAGTCTTTCAAAAGGTGCAAGTAAATGTTAGAGGTATTATCTTTGAGACAAACTCTATTCAAACAATTTGATGCACCTTAGGCATATAGCTTGTGCTAGCCCTTGCAAAGAAATGGTTATTTAAAAATTTTGAGCCAATGATACTATTGTAGGCTTAGAAAGTATATGTTGGTTTTCTTAGATCATATCTGTACAAAATATTCCTTTGCTTCAACTATTTTTAGTTGCAGAATGTAGCTAGGAGTAGAGAAAAATGACATCACTAACAAACAAAATAATCTCAATATATTTTTCTCTACATGGATGGTTCCTCAAATGTGATGATCCCTCTCAATATCTGCTATAATTTTTCTTATCATTTTGGTTTTGAGTTATTGTGATTGAATATTCATTAAAAACATATATTAAAATGCAAGTGCAATTCTGTTTGACAACAAAAATGAACAGCATATATCTTCACAATAAAATACTATTATAAAGAACATTAAGCAGATATGAAGCTTCTAAATATAATGGAGGTTACAGATCTACTGTAACAATTCTCCCTTTATATGAAGCTGTATATAGATATAAACATTATAAGAAATTAAATATATTATTCAATTACTATGAAAACAAACATTTCACTTAACAAAAACTAATATATCAAGTACCTCCATTTGAAGAAAAATTATCACTTGTTGCTCGAACATCATGGATACTTAATTGATGAGTAAGTCTTGACAATAAAGATGCCTATTTTTTGAATCTCTCACGTTTCCTTTTTGCATTCTGATCTTCTTGGAGAAGTTCTTCAATCTTTGCTATACTCTGAGAGCTGTTTGAAGTAGAATTGAAAAATAATATATGAGGAACATAGAAAAAAAATATAACTAGTACCATGGCCATATTAGCCACATGTAATTAACCTTCACCTGACAGAGCTATAAAGTTGAGTCAACATTTCCTCTTTGGCTTTCTCAACTTGGCAGAGCACCACAACCTGTCAATCATTGAAGGACAAGTTAATACTCATGAGAACCATACAGAAGAACACCTATTTCTGTAGTGCTTTAATGCAAGGATGTTCTAAGGTTCTTACTTTGGGTACATTTGCAGCAAGACTATTCAGAACAACTTCCACATAACCACATACTTCTTGAGACATCAACCTCAACTCCTCCTCTGGATCAACTAGTCACCTGGCCATTGTATCCTAATTACAAAGAACATGAATAAACTGAACATTAGCTTTGCCTCAGTATTTAATTTGTGTCTTATTAGATAAATTAAGACGCATCATGATCAATCAACCTTACATAAGGAAAAAACCATTCCTAGCATTTTCATTAAATAATTAATAGAAAACCAGCACAAATGTTTTTTACCACATTACATAAGTTTGTTTTAAGAATGCAAACTGTAAAGCGTAGAGCTACTACAATTTTATTGTAAAGCAACTATGAGAAATAAATTGGCACATTGTTGAAAAGTCATCTGAGCTCCATATGAATGGATATTCCTAATAGTACATGAGTTTGTGTCTCATCTCACATTCAAACTCAGTGACCTTCATTACCTAAGTTGAATTCCTACTAAAAGGTAGCAACTAAGAGATAAAAAGATTTGTATGGTTGATAATTGACAATAGTTCCATAGGGCAGACTAAAGGGGAATTTGTTTGTCCATCTCACATTCAAACTAAGGTTTTGCATATCATCTTCACAATTTTTGTTTATCACTTCGGCTAAGATATATTATAATATTAATGAAGTTGCACAGACCATAGTCAAGGTACCTGGTCCATTAAGAAATTTATCAAATTAACTAAAACATTTACAAGGTAGTTATCTTGAACTAAGATACATGGCATGTACATAGGCAGAGATTTTTAATTTTTTACATTAAGCTTCTTAACTATAAAGGTCAAAACTCTGCATGGGCATCCTATACTGTATTTCAATATAGTTATGCTTATATTGAGCTATCTTATTATTTTAGTTAGATACCTAAGTTACTTGCGGCAAAAAAATGTCTTCTAGTTGATGTCAAAAGCATTAACAAAATATGCAAGCTCATCATCCTTTATCTGCAAGAGTCATTCGATGAAAATGTCTCAAGCTACCAACTAGTAGCTTGTGTAATATTTTTGCACTTCGATTCTCATTCAACCACCTCAAGCTACAAGAGCCTCTTCTCATAAAACTCATTACAAGAGCATAAAAATCATTACAACTACCAACAAGAGGAAAGGAGGAGCTCAAATAGTTCATATATAGGCTTTCATCAGCATCAAACACTTTATGTTGTATGGGTAAACCATTCAAAGGGACAGTCAGCATGACATCTTCAAACTAGTCATCATGTAAATTGTAAAGCAATAACCATTACAAGATTATCCATGATCAAATGGTGAAGGATCCTCAGCATGACATCTAGTATTGAGCAATCATTCCTAGATGAAGGAAAGTACTCATATTAGAGAATCACAACTATGGATAAATCGTCATTTAGAACTATTTTCACTAGTAGCTAAGATATCAATCTGCATCATACATGGAAGAAGTTGAAGAGCAGTCAATACACATCAACATCATGAGAAGAAGTGATTTGGTTAATGAACCAATTACTAAATCAATATGGAGTGATACATAATAGCTAATGAGGAATCCATAATGGGTATTCCGGTTCCCAAGTGCTGATAAGTATGATAGCTACTATGAAGACCAAAAACCAAGTGATAATTGATCAATGATCATATGTATATCCAATGATGGTCCATGATTACTATGTAACAGGATGATACACAAATTAGGAGAAGTTGTATCAATAAATATAAATAATCAAGAGGACATCAATCAACATATGACTGAGCAATAATAAGCATGCAACACTCATAATCGATACCAATATGGAGGAACAATAATTATGTTATGATAATTATTAAGTGAAAAAATGACAAACTTTGAGATCTATTGAACCAATGAACCATATTATTATACTAGCTCATAGGAATTTCTAAGGCAATGCTCACTCTTCTCTTTTCTCCATGATTGATTCCTCTCAGGTGCCAGATTCCTATGGGAGTGTTGGCACATTCCTAAAGACCCATATAATATCAACGAATCAACAAGCCCTTTGTAATGAAACACATGGGCCTTATATGACCAAATAAAGCTTAAACTAGATATAATGATGCCTATAATCAGGCCTACGATGAAACATGAAGCTCAAAACTCGAGATTGGAGCCTAAAAATTATTTAAACAGCCTCTGGGTCTAATGAATGGACCTGATCTAATTAGACAAGTCCATAATTCAATGTAGAATGGGCTTGATTAGGCCCCAATAGTTGACATACAGGCCTAATTAGGCCTAGATCCAAGTGGCTAGGGCTTTAGCATATAGGGTGTGAATTTGGGAACATATACTAGGCTAAGTTTGAGACAGATCTAACCTCAAAAGGGTAACATGTGGGCCTCGGCCCAAAACATAAAACATATAGGCCTTAGCCACATGAAATAAGACCCAAATCTGGGCACAAAACTCGTAAACAAGGACCTAAACTAGATCCAATCCAAACATGTCGCCTCAAATCTACAAGGCGGATCCTAATCGGCAAGGTGATGGAAAACTAAAAGTTTACCAAAACAAAGAACATTTTTAAATAGAAGAGAGACAAGGGATGGAAAACTAAAATTTTACCAAATTATGGTTCACTAACGTTTACAGCCATTGTCTTTCACCATTACTATATCTCTGTTGTATAGAGTTGTGAGAAAAACCAGTTGAGTCATTGTCTTTACCTTCGAAATTCCCCTCACCCATGGACTTACTTGGAGTAATGTGCATGTTTGTCAGGCTGGAAATCCTACTTCCAATGCAAGAGGACTTCTCTGAAGGTAAGTTCAACATTTTGGACATGGGCATTAGAGCTGAGATACTATGTTCCCAGCTTGACTTTTGACTATATGAAATGATTCCTGCGACAATTTGGCTCGGAATCAGAGAGAAAATTGGGACTTGAATTAGAGTTGATAGTCTTGTTTCTGGCACGGGCATCCTTGAACCTGAGGAGGAGCATCTTGGCAGTCTCTTTGCCCCTCAAAAGGCAGGCTGCTTCATCCTTTGCAGTGTCAAAGGTGCCCAACAAACTGATCTTTTGAATGTTGTCTTCTATCTTTGCAACCCATCTCCTTGATGGCCTTTGTCTAATAGTAAGACCATTAGTTCTGATAGAAGAACCATTTCCTATAAGCAATATGTGTTGACACCAATAATATCATATCTGATTCTCATCACGCTGAATATACATGGTTTAATCTTCAAAACATTTGCAGAGTTCAAGGATTGCTTCTTCTGTCAGTTTAATGTTTCCTTGTTTAGCTTCTTCTTAATTAGAATACCAGCAATCTGTTGAAGTATCAGTGAGATATTAGATGATACACATTTTATTATCCTTGTCTTTTTCGCCCACTACCAAGAAATCTCTCTTCCAATTGTGGTAAAACTTCGTACATCCCAGGCAGGCTTGACAAAGCAAGGTTTCATAGACCAAAAAGCATGTAGAAGCCCAAAAACAATTCCATAAAGGAAAAAGCATTCCAGCCTAGCATGTATAGAAGATATAAAATATTAATTGTGAGCTGTATTATTTCTTGAATTTCTAGAGGCCTGTATGATTTACTCTATGTTCTTCAGATTCGTATATTTGCACTTGTTTTTCTCATCAAACTCATTCTTTAAATATCGTGAATAACCTTCTTTTCTTTGCACTTAGTTAGAGCAGCATCTTATTGTTGGATTAATTGTCAACATTTTCTTTTGAAATTTGTGAGATGGCTTAACTCTTTAAGTTCGCTCACCAAGTTCGCTCGCCATGTCGGCTCGCCGAGTCAGCTCACCAAGTCACCCCTCCAAGTCGCTTGAAGCAAAGAAAAATTTGGTGTATTGTGCAAGTCTAAATAATGCTATCATTTTATATTTATAAAAACACTTACTTGGAAACATAACGAAGTGTTCTCCCCTTAGATTACTTCCCATTGAACAAACCAAGGAAAATGCAATAGATATATTTATCAACAAAGAAATAACATCAACAAGAGTAACCATGCCATCTACAACAACTACAAGATGATAGATGTCCTGCCATTCTCATGGCCCAAGGGGCCATATGAATTGGACACTCATTATGTGACCTTGAGTTTAATTGAGGAGGATAGTCTCAACTCTCCCAGCATCCTATCAAGCTTTTCCACCGAATTCCTAATATGGTCAGCTATTAGAAGTATGCAGTGAAATGGATACAAGTGAATTTAGGGTGTTCTGTTTTCAATATCATTTGTATAATGATCATAAATCCTTGATACAATTTTCTCTAAATTGAATTGCAATTATGTATTTTATATATATAATACTATTTATAAATAACTTGTGTTGTGGGACTTGTTATTTTTGGGCAAAATCCAATATATCCCATAAAGAGATCATTATGCTGCTTGTGCAGGAGCTCCACATTCTGAAGAATCATACCATTTTTGGTAGGCACCTAAAAGGCAATTTCCATAAGGAGTTGATGCCTTCCATTGGTTATGATAAAAACTTAAAATAGATCTTTAAGGAGTGACTGCAGAAGATACTTGAGCAACCGTAACACAATTATTGTTGTTTTTTGGAAAGCCTTAAAGCATCTACAAATGTAGCAAACTGAGGTAGGTAATCACATTTTAATATGCAATAACAAACAATTCATGCAATAACAAACAATTCATGCACTCTCTCAGGTTACCATACTCAAGGCCCTAGAGCCATTGGGCTCTAAAATGAAAAATAAAAGTTCAAAATAAGAACATGCAGCATAAAATTAATTACTAACTAATGTCATTATGCCAACATCACTACTGCACTGCATCTTGGAATAGTTTAACAATATACACTACTTCCAAATGGCATTTAAAGTATGCGAGCTAGAAAGCAAATCTAGGTAACAAAAATGAGGGTCAATCTCAAGGTCAATGTTTTACCCTGCCATTTGGCAGAGTCAGTCAAATATATTCAACCTGCCCTTGAAAAACATGAGATTTGTTGAACATCCTTAAGATTCATTTTATTTTTTTCCTTACCTGTAACTCGTGGTATGCAGAATAATATTGTGGATATCTTCCATTTGACCCCCCAAAAGCTTCCTGCCATGTATCTAGCAGGACCAAGATCTTTTCTCTAAAATTTAAATCAAGCTACAAAATAAAATACAAATAAAACCCACATAAAGGACTGCTGAAAATATGCACTAAGAGCACAAACCGAAAATTGTTTAAGCTACAACCCAGAAAAACATGTGCAAGTTACACAAAAGCTTTTTTTACAGACCTTTTTCTTTACTATCTTGACCATTTCATGTATCACATCTCTCTCGGCAACTTGCAAGTGAACAGTATCACCACAATTTTTTGTAAGTGTCTCTAATAGCTGCAAAAATAACTAGGCAAATATTAAATCAAAGTTATCCATCAAAGTCAATCATAAATGAATTCTTACTATAGTAAATTTTTTGCACTCAGAATTCAACCAAATATCTCAGTAATGATAATTTAAAATAAATCAAAATGTATATAGAAATTTATAATATTATTCAATACTAACCGTCAGAGAAAGAATTTGGATCTTAGGATTCTTATTGGCAATGTGTTTCTTAATTGTTTTGATTACTTCCTTTGCTTGTCTGTTCCAACACAATCATATTGACCAATATAGACCCTTCATTACAATCACCATATCCAAATGTCCATTTATAAGAAAGAACTTAGAAGACAGAGCTGTTAACTTGGTTTATAAAAACCATACCAACATCTCTTATGCGAACTCTATTCATATAACAAAGATGGGATTACATTCTCCGAACATGGACTACCATTAATGCATAATACAGAGCAACTACCAATCAAATAATGTCAAATTGGATTTACAAAAGAGGATAACAGTGTATCAATATTTGCAAAGCATAATCAAGAAATCTGAACCTAAGGTGGATTAAAGCAATTTAGCATGATTATATGCCTTGTAACTCAGAGATGAAGGTATTTCCAAATATTTTGTATGACTTCTCATGTTAGACAAAAGATTATACAGACACATCTTATAAATATAGCCAAGATAGAATATATGACAAAAGGAGTAAGATTTCTTTGTGCCATTCAAGGTTCTTGGATAGGCAGCATGAATAAAATGAAATGCTTTCATTTCCTTAAAAATTCTTGAAATCCATGTTTGATTATGACTACCATACATGTTGATCTGAGCATGCCTGGCTCCCAGTTACTGCTATGATATAGTTTAAGATTACTACTATAACTGATAAGTGGTGATGTAGATGAGCAAATTTGGATAACAGTTTCTATATGTTAGGTGTCAAGAAGCTTCACTTTACAATTTAAAAAATGGTTCTACCATACATGCTGTTTTATTTTGTGTCATCTTGGAAAACATTGGATCATTCATGTAAACAAACCTAACAAGCTCTCTTGTGTGTTTATACTTAAGTTCTAACGTTTCTTTTCCAGCTTGCACTAGAAGACTCTTCTGAAAAGTAATTCAACATTATAACATAATTATGAGTTGCGGAAGCATCAACTGTACCAAATCCTTACATAGCTGAAAACTATATAACCCATCACTGAAAAGTGATCAATATTACTCAAAAGATGCATTTGTTAAAACCATTGATTGATCAAAAGATGCACATCTGGTTTCCAGCTTGTACTGTTTCCATTTCTTAATCTATTAATTCTCAGAGCTTGATTGTTCTAACACCGTGCATAATGCTTTTATTGTTCCTTCCTAAATAGGCTCTGAAAGGTATCAGAGAGAAGGTGCATATTGTAACTAAGTTTGGATTGACTTGGAGTAATGGAGAAGTTGGTGTGAAGGGAGATCCTGCATATGTCAGGGCTGCCTGTGAAGCAAGCCTCAAGAGGCTTGATATAGACTACATTGATCTTTATTACCAGCACAAGGTGGATATTACTGTACCCATAGAAGCTACTATAAGTCTTCAGATTCCAAACCCTTAACCTTGCACCAAAATACTATTTTGTCATGGTGCTATAATTTTTAAGATTCAAAATCTGTACTACTATGACAGGTTTTTTATTTTAATCTTATTTATAAAATTTTGGGCAATGGTTTTTCTCCAAAAACTAGATAGTTGAATCTTGAATTTGATTTGATGTGAGAAATATATTTTACATATCAATTCTTGAGATTGATAAGTATGAAATATTTTCTACAGCAAGTCAAATTGTGATTTTACTACAAGGATTCAACTAAGTGGTTTTCTAGTGAAACGCATTGACACAAGTTATTTTAATAGTGGTTTACAAGAACTCATTTTTCATAAGAATGAATGGAACACGTAGTACTCATTACATTTAGATGATGCTCATAAGGTGAAGCATTAAGCCTTTCCAGAAGGTCACTAAGTGCAATACTACTCCAACTTATTGTCATGAGAGATGAGTTCTTATGAAGCTAATGTAACATGAGTCAATGAATTTGTCTCAGAAACAACAAAATCAAAATTTCAAACCTCTAATTTCACTAGAAAATATGTGTCTAATAATCAAGGTTGTATGGCTTTGGAGGGCAAGATTGTATCCCTCTGGCTCTTTACCGACGCCTAGCAAAACATAAGAAATCTGATAACAAGCAAATCAATTTTCCTTTTATACAGATGGGTGAACTGAAGAAGTTGGTAGAAGAGGGAAATATAAAATATGTGGGTCTGTTTGAAGCCTCTGCTTCAACAATCTGTAGGGCCCATGCAGTGCATCCAATCACTGTTGTGCAGCTTGAATGGTCTCTCTGGAGTAGGGATTCTGAGGCCCAAATTATTCCCACCTCTAGGTAAACGTTGTGACAATATAATACCTCAACAGTCAATGATTCAATGTTTACTTTATAGATTGCAGAGAACTGAGAATAAATATTTGTGAATTGGGTTCACAGTATATACCAAAAGTTGAAGTTTTTAATAAGATTTTTTTTGAACTTTGTTCCATTTGAACTTAGATAAGGAATACAAGCTTACTTATATTTATTTTATTTCATTTTATTCCATTCATAGGGAGTTGGGGATTGGGATTGTTCCATACAGTCCTTTAGGCATGGGTTTCTTCAGCACAGGAGGAAAACTTCTTCAAAGTGTGACAGATAATGACTTCGTAAGGTAAAGGATAGGATTTTTTTTTTCCATTTAATAATTGTACCATTTTAAAGATGATCTAATGTTGAGTTCAAACATTGAGACTGAACAACAAAGTAAAATCTAAACAAAAATCTACATGACAAGACTGACAATAAAGGTGAAAATTAATTTGATTTGATTTTGTCATTGTTGATTGTTTCATATCATAATAATTGATCTGTTAAATAGGGGAATCCGAGGTTTTGAGGTGAGAATCTTGAGTGGAACCAAGATCTATTACTAAATCTAAGTAAGATCAATTTAAGAAAAGGGTGCAGCCCAAGCCAGGTTGCTCTTGCATGGGTTCAAGACCAGGGAAATGATGTTGTGCCCATTCCTGGAACCACCAAGATGAAGAACTTGGATGATAATATCTTCTCTCTCGGTCAAATTGACAGCAGATGACATGAATGAAATCAAAGCCATCTTTCCTGTAGATGTTGCAGCTGGAGATCGACACAGAGCTGTTTATTTGCAATTGACCTGAATAAATTCAAAAATGCTCCCATACAACACTCTCCATTGAATTAAAGCACATAAATGTTTGTGTTCTAGAGCAGAACATTTGCAATTGAGCTAGATGAATAAAGGGCTCTGAAGAGTTAGCAGCGTTAACAAAAAAAGAATCTAAATAAATGGATTTTTTAGCCTTGTACTATATCAGTTATAAATGCTTATTATTGAAAATGTAGTATTTTTAAAGTCTATTAATAGAGTATTTTCAGAGCCTATTAATAGAGAGCTTTTGGTAAATGACTCTATAAAGAGTTTTATAAACCCGGTGAAAATATATTTCGTTAATAGTAATGATACTGGCATTTTAACATTTATGCATGACAATATTTATGGACTAGTGATAAACCCAAACCTTTCCAGATGGATCTTAAGTAGGAGTTAGTAATAAAGATCCAATAAATGAGTCGTAATGTCTCCAAGGTTCTCTCAGAGACTTCGATATTCAACCATTGTTACTCCACATAACTTGTGGGCTTGGACATCAGGATAACAATATGCCATTTATTATCAGTGCATGCCAAGGATACATTAGAGGTTTTCACCCCATATGTCAACAAATTCATGTTTCAAAGTAGATAATCTAGAATGTCCATCCGGTGCCAATTACATGTTTTATTATCAAGACAAAGCACAAGAACCCGTAGCTACAAATAAATCCAAATTTCCTTGAATTTCCTTGAAACAGTATGAAACACACTCAGAGAAGTGGTATAACATTGAATAAGACCCATATTACATTACAAAAACCATATAAAAATCTCAAAGTCTTTCTAATACAAATTTCAAACTCGTTTATGATCATATTAATTTAAACAAAAATAAGTATATAATGGTAAGAAGTTGCATGCAAAAATTATTTATAATATTGCATTCAAATTCATTGATATGCACAGAAGTAGTGCCATGTAGAGTGCAGGAAGGGTCTACGTTGTATGGGTATGTCTCTCTTGATACAGAGGTGTGACACCTAAGAAAGAAATGGTAGCCCTAGTTCACTATGTTGTGTACACAGATGTCACTTTTCTTGATACTTTAGAGTCTTAGACACTAATAAAATTATTGTAGGGAAAGTCAGTCAACTTACTAAATCTATTATGACACCTCCATTCTAAATGGCATTATCATATTAGACTTTGTGATCCAACGTATTGAAGAAATTACCTTAATATTGAAGAATTAATACAAGTGATGTTGCAGGTTTAGTGGGATTGCTTCCAAATTCTGACTCTTCCACAATACCACTCTAAATATATAGTCCATCTCTAGTTCCTTTGTGCTCATTCCATTAGGAAGACTCCAGTCAAAGGAGTGAACCAGCGAAGCCAAAACTAAATGAGGCATCTTATCAGCCAAAGGAAGCCCTAGGCATATTCTTCTCCCTACTCCAAATGGTACAAGCTCAAAATCTTGTCCCTTAAAGTCCACAGTAGCTCCCTCTCCCTCCAAAAACCTCTCTCACATAAATTTGGAAGGCTCCTTCCAACACAACAGGATCCCTCGCAATCGCAAACTCCCTATTTCACAAGATCTTGATGCTTTATGAGGGATCAAAAGAGGACCAGGAGGATACAGTCGAAGCACTTCTTTCACCATTGCATGAAGGTAAGGTAGATGATCAATATCAGATTCCTCCACTCTTCTACTATGACCTACAACCTCCTCTAACTCCCCTTGGACTTTTTCCATTTTATCTAGATTATGAATGAGTTTTACCATTGCCCATTCTATTATTGCACTAGTGATGTTGAAACCAGAAATTAACAGATCCTGCATTATCAAAACACCCCATCCTCATTAACCAACGTCGCCACTCTCATCTTCAGCCCTAACTTGGCCTCCTCATTAGTAGATGACAACATTGATTGCAAGGATTTCATTAACACCATCGCTGCCACACCCATCTCCATGCACCCCCTATACATAGATGCCCCTTTCTCAAAAACCTTTGCCTTTGCCTCCTCCAGCCTGTGAAACCCTTCCTCCATTTTCGTCCTCAACAACAATGAGTTTTTCCCACTTTTAAAAAAAATTTAACATATGAAGCCCGTGTTGGTCGAAAATTCGACCAACACGGGCATGGATTTTTAAAAAAAGATATTTTTCCTTGCATATTTCAACCAATCTAAAACATTTTAATAGATGGTCAAAAATTTTGGTCGAAAATTGGGGTCAAATATACTAGTGTCTTCAACCGAGTCAGAAGGATATATTTCATTGTTGATTATTCAAGTTAGAAGTTTAGTAGCAATGGTGGTAATCATTGTCCATGCCTTAAAGGACCCAATGATATAATTCTATTATTGTGCTGCTCTATACAAGTCATATCATTGTTAGAATTCGATACTGGGCTCAGTCAGATTGCAACCACAGGGCTGGTATCTCTATTTCAGAAGCTATGTTCTCCAAGCCTAGTCCATACAATTCTTAGTTCCAAAGAAACACAATCTGGAAAATTTGGATTTCTTAGGGCTCATGAAGTCACTTATGCAGATGGCTCTACCATGCTTTTGCCAACAGTGAAGAAGAAATTAAAGCTGCAAGAGACTATTCCATTTTTGGAATCTCTAAATGAATGAATAAAAAAAATTGTTGCTACTGTCATCAGGAGATCCCTTGAAGAAATGAGAGTCCGACTTATGAAGACAAATTTTGTTCACTTGATGTTGAAATTGAAGCTACTTTGCAGCCACTTCAACTTCGAGTTCATGAGGAGATGTTGAATATCAAAAGGATAACTCCAATACACCTGTGCAACGCAATCCAAATGTTGTTTAATCCACTACCTTTTAGAGTGAGGAAGAGGGTATATTTTTATTTCAACCAGGTAGATAATTTGAAGCCCAGTAATGATTTGGAGTCCAAAAGTGGTGCAGCATTGAATAAACCCAATCTTGTGGTAATAAAATAATCAAAGGCTTTCTAGTGGATGATAATCAAGGGGATTTTATTTGACAATCCTATGTAACATAGAAGTGATGTATGATGCATTGTGATAAATTGTTCCAATGCATGAATCTCTCTAAAGTGATGCTGCCACATACATTGCAATATTCATTCAAATGGTAAGGGAAATAATGAATCTATGGCCCAAAGGACAGACACTAGATTGTAGCATTGAAGCGAGAGCCAGAGATTCTGGAGTTCTCTGCATCCCGACACAAAATGCAGCCCCCAGAAAGAGCCAATGTTAGCTAGGGTTTTGGAACCCTAAATATTTCTCCTCTTAACTCAACAACATGAGAAATTAGAAACCCTTAAAATTTACAAATTATTTTGCATTTATATTATTTATTTAATTCTTTAATGAATTAAATATATTCAAGTTAAATGCAAAATCATTAATTATTAAACCATTACTCTAATTTCTCATATGATTAATTCTATAACAAATTAATTATAATATGAGGGTGAAAGTAGAAGAATTATATTGGGCAAAGAATGATTTAAAATAATTAATTCTTTTTTAAAGGAATTAATTATTATTATTGTAATTAGTATTGGTAGGGTAAATTGGAAAGAAATTTAAAAATGATTAATTCTTTAAAGAATTAATTATTAATGTAATAGGGGGTTTTATGGAAAAGTTGTATGGGATTGGAAAATGGATTTTAAAAGAAAGGGAGTTAGGGTAGTTGAGAAACGGCTTGGGTAGGATTTCTTCAAAAATAGGAAATTCTATTGTAAATGGGTTCCTCCCATTTTGAAGGAGTCGGCACTTCTGAAGGAAAGGGAAGACAATTTAGTTTTTTTTTTAAATCTTGTATCAGAAAGGTTCATCTCTCCATAGAATACTGAGTCATAACTATTTTTGCCTAAGTATTCTATGCTTTAAAACTTTGAATATATTTTCTGAAGTTGTGGCAAAGTATATAAAATTCTACAGTTTTATATGTTATGTTAAACTTTCTGGAGTAGATACTATTGTTTACTCTATTGTGATTCATGTTCTTGTGGATATTAATTGGATGTGAAAGTTTAGCTTTCCTTTGTTGCATAGTGGAAACATATTTTGGAGTTTAAAGGTTCTGAGGGAGGAAGTTAAAATTGTCCATCTATTTCTTATTTTAATATTCAGTCATGTTGATAAATGGATGTTAGTATTCCTTCATTGCCTTCTAGGTTAAAGGCATAACTAGAAAATCATTTATTGTAAATCAAAAGGAGGGAGCTGTACCTTCATTTCAAAATTCAGAGAGCACTTGACAAGATAATTGCAAGTGACTCTATTGTTAGTTTCAGAGTTTGTCTTTCTTTTGGGTATTCAAGAGTCAATTGTAAAGGTGTTTTTGTAGAGGACAAATCTGTTTACTAACAAGAGGTAAGCTCTACCTCAATTTGAAGTTCCCTAAATGCATTCACTGTACCAAACAAACCATCAAGCTCGGTCCACATATCTAGAGGGGTATTGCACCCATCAAGATGAAACTATAGACTATTGGATACATGTAAGGAAATCAACCCCATTTCCTCATCCATATTTTTCCTATGTTGCATGACCTCAAAAGGTCTTTATAAAACTAGTTGCATTGCATCTAAACAAGACCACAACCCTTTTGACTAGAGAAGTCATGTCATCAAGGACTTTTTATGTGTGATAGTTATGAGGGGTCAAAAGTTCTAGACAAAAAGAGGTCTTGGCTATTGTTTTAGAAGGTGTTGGATATTTTTTTGAAAATGTTCTAGTTTATTGATGTAAATAATAGAAACAATAATACAAAACAAGCCCCACAATGCAAAAAATCAAACCCTAGCTATTAGAAGGAATGTGTATACAAGAAAAGAGAAAAAAGGCTTCAGTTTGAGAATTACGTGTACCTTTGAAAAATAATGATGAAAATAATAGAGAATCTATATAGTGCTCAAGAAGAGATTTTTTATGCCTCTTTTAGATAAGAAAACAAAGCTAAAACGAGCAAGTTATGCCCCCTAGAAGATAGAAAGCATCATTTAACTTTGAGAAAAACAATAGGCATTAAATTGGAAAAAAATACCTTTACCATTATCTCTATCTATAAATCATGTTTTTGGAGCTTCTTTTGGATCTAAAAAACACCTCTATATGCTTAAGTTAGAGCAAAAAAATTGACAAGCACCCTTTATTTACAAAAAAATGCAAAATAAAATAAAATTTGGGCCCAAAAAATTATCCAAGGGCTAAAAGCTAAGCCCCTTGAACTTTCCATATGACCACAGACTAGCAGAGGGAGGTGAGCAGCTTGACAGTGGTGGAATAGTGGCACTATCGAGTGAAATGGAGCTTTAGAGTGGCGTGCGACAGAGTGACGACCCAAGGAGAGTGGTGGTACTAGGGAAGTGGTGCCACAATGGTAGAGGATTGATGCCACGGTGGCTCTCTGATGATGCATTTTTGTTAAAACACATTTTTTTATTAAAAAAAAGTCTCAATTTGTGTGCAAAGGTCGTACAACCCTATTATGCAAAGAAAATTTGTCTCTCTAATCAATGTTATCCAAAATCGATAAATATTATATGAAAATAGGGGTTTTGACACCTTCTAAATCCAACTATGATGTCTGTTTGGACTCAAAGTGCTCTAATTTTTAGAGACCACCCCTATTTGCACAAAAAATATTGAAATAATAGCCAAATCTAATCCAATAAACCCTCATTCTCACTTTCTTCAAAAATTAAACTAGCTATAACAGATTCGACTCTAATACCATAAAGGATTTGAGCAATACAAATCCACAAAACCCAAAGAACACTTGAATGCAAGAACCTATCATAGAGAAGAAAAGAAAAAGAAGGGGCAAGGGTTTTTCTCTGAGAATATGAAAAATACATTATTAGACTGAAAAGATAAGAGATATTTACAAAAGATCAATCATTATAGAAGGAGATTGAAAAAATCGAAGAGGTAAAAGACATTTAATAATTACTAATTAATTATCAAATGGAAATGCAAGTGCATAAAGGGAAATCTTAAGAAGGAGATAAAGGTAATTTAATAAATAAAATAAAATAGACCTTTTACTCTAGCAATGTCCACTAAAGGTGGATTTGACACATAAAGTGTAATGAGATAACAACTATCACTATCTAAAATGGAATTTCTTCTACTCCATGTGCTAATATAGGTGCAAACTCATAGCATATGCAAACTACTATGCAATGCACTATCCAAAGTAATATTAAGTAAAGTGTAATTGGGAATAGTTTAATCACACTAATACTCCCCTGCCACAACTCACATCTGAAGTGAAACTTAGGAGAATACACTTAAACTTGCGATATGGGACCCAACTAGTGGGCCATTTTAGGTACCCATTTGCAATTAAAATATAATCTCTTATAAAGAGGAGAAAGGGATAGAAACTTAGGGGACAAAAAATCCCCACCCTCTGCAAAGAGAGAGAAATGAAAAAAAGAAGAAAAAGACACGTGAATAGATGGGGGAATCAGTAATTCCCAAGTATTGTGTACATCATGTATATACAAGAAAGTATCCCCATATAAGAAGGAGACAATGATACATGATATTCACCCCATAATGAATAATATCTTATGTTGATGAAGTGTACCTACAAACAAAATATAATTTGATTCCTACGAGCAACATATCTCCCCTTAGGAATAGAAAAGGCAAATTAAATAATAAATAAGTCAATCCATGTCTAAATATGAGAATAGGGAAGGAAGTCTCCAAGTATGCATATCTAAAGATTGAATCAGTATATCCAAACTTAACTAATCTATTACATCATCAAACTGAGCCATGAAATGTAATAAGCCATAAAGAATGTCAATCTCCAAATAAGGTGAAGAAATGTCTCCAACACCAACTGGTGCAGGGCGCCTCCCTTATTTTTTGTTTTTGGGGTTGTTAAGGGTTATTTAAGAGGTTGTGTGTGTTTAATAAGTTTCAAGAGTCCTTGGTATGCAACTAGTCCCAATTTGTTTGTCAGAAGAGCCAAAATTGCTCATTAGGTCCTAAGTTGGTCAAAAGTTGCTCAATAGGTTAAAAGTTTTTAGGGATGGGAAACTAAGGTATTTGGTTACCTCATAGGTCATAGGAATCTTAACTAGGGTTATAGAATGGTCCTAGGTGGACCCATTTGACCAAAATATGTAAAGAGCAAAAATTACTCAAAAGTTGCAAAGTTGCTCAAAAAGTTGCTTGAGCAACATTTACAATTTTTGCAAAAAGTTGTAAATTGTGGTTTGGGAAGTTTTAAATACCCATTCTTGGTTATTTGAACATGGGGATCATATTTTGGAAGGTTGGAATGTTTCCAGTCAGATTATGCATGTGTGAGCTTGTTGCACAGATGTTTTCTAGAGTTTTCCATTGTGTTTGCAACATTTAATGCCCTAGTACAATTGTGCACAGATTGGCATAGATGATCTGACTTCATGAAGTTTTAGTGATTTATTTTACCTTTGTTTTTCATATTCACATTCTATCTCAAGTTGCAGAGTTGGTGAGTAGTGAAGGTTTCTTGGTGACTGGTCTATGATTCTCTTTCACAGGTTTGTTACCACAATAATGGCTCTAACCTAATCACCCATAGTGAAAAATGCATGAAACCTTGTGGGATGATAATTTATACATTATAAATAATATTTTTTCTTTATTTTTCATTTTTTTGATTGGTTTCCAAGTATTGGAGTGATGCCCTAGGCTGACTGCTAGGAGTAGGTGAGCTAGGACAACGAAAAGAGGTTATTATAGAGCATACCCATGATTAGTTTGGGAAAAACTAATGACATGTACTAAATACCTAGGATGTTACCTTGAAGGCACAAGTGGTTGGAAGGATATATTTGAAGTTTTAAAGGACTTATAAGCCTTTTTTGTGAAAACTAGTTTAGGGGCCTAAAAGATAGGCTAAAAACTAGGGCTAGAGGGTGAATAGGGTTGTGGGTGCTTTGAGGCTCTGAAAATTTGGAGTCTAGGAGTGCTAGGTGATAGATTTCATATCCTTAAGGTATTCCATGAGGTTATTTCAAAAGATTTGGATAAATAGAATAAAATTGTGTTACTAGACCTAAAGCAAATAGGCCTATTTAGCCCTATTTGAAGGCAGTGACTTTTTAGTGATTGTTGAGGTGACCAAAAGTGTTAGAAAAGGTCAATAAGGATATGGATGGTATCTAAAATAGTATTAGAAGCCAAGGAAGGGTGAGAGAAATAAACTAAGCAAGGGTTTGGGTTCTAATGAAAGGAAGGGCTAGTAGGACTAGTGCCTTGTTAAAGGAGTTTGAGTCTACACCAACCTAGTCATACCTAGGAGGCAAGTTGGGGTAAGAGTCTTGGAGATTCATATTTGTGGGAAGGTAAAGGAAACAAGAAAATTTATATGGTTCAAGGATTAGATCCTTAATTAGGAGTGGTTAGGTGTTGGAACCTTAGACCCTCTTCATCAAAGTGGTATCAGATCCTAGTTTTAGTTTGGTGTGTGTCAGACGTGGAAGAGAGCCAAGAGGTTGATAGTATGCCACCCAAGGAAATGAGAAATGGTGCCATAGTGGATTTGTTCAAGGATCTATTGGTCAAATCTAATCAAGCATACTCAAAGAGTAAGAATAAAATTACAGAATGGGGAGATGAGAGTGAGGAGGACGATGATAGTTAAATAAGGGAGACATCTAAAAGAGATAAGGACCCAGAGGTGGAGAAGGAGTAAAAGGTGTTCTTAGATGTCTTTAAATCACTTAACAAAGATAATATGGAACATATTACTTATTATAGTGGAAGCTTGAATGGTGAAGAATTATTGGATTGGTTGGAGGCCATAGATAATCAGTTTGATTACAAGGAAGTCCAAGAGGAGAAGAGAGTCAACTATGGCAAGGCTAGACACAAGGGATCAACATGAGTATGGTGGAACATGATGTAGGATGTTAGAGTAGTAGCAAGGAAGAAAAAGATAGTGTATTGGGGATGAAGATTAGAATGAGAGCATAATTCCTACCCACAGATTATGAAATACAAATGCATCAAAGATTGCAGAACCTAAGGAAGAGGGACCTCACAATGAGTGCCTACACTAAAGAGTTCAAAAAATTAAGCCTAAGGGTGAGAAGACAAGAAGAGGAAGTGGGGAGAGTGGCAAGATACCTCAATGGATTGAGGCAAGGGATTCAAGATGAGATTAGAGTGATGGCTCCTGGGAGTATGCAAAAGTGTTTTCAGCTAGCCTTAAGGGCAAAAAAGAAGGCAAGGACAAGACATGAAACACAACAAAGAGGCAGAGGTAACTTTGGCAAAGGGCAAGGACCAAATAGACGAGAAGAGACTCAAGCAAATGATAATGGGGGTAATTAGAATAGAAACACATTTTAGAGAGGAGCATATAGAGGAAGAGGACCACCTAGAGGTAGGTTTTAGTTACAAGGTAGAGGTAATTAAGTTTTCACTAGTAGGTGTTATAACTATAATCAGGTGGGCCCACTATGGGCAATGTCTTGAGAAGGGTTCCACCTCATCCATAGGGGAAAAGAGAACACAATTGGTATTAGACGATGACGCCCAAAGCATCACATCACCTATTTCCAAAGTAGGCCCAATATTGTATGGTGAGAATTTGGTGTTGAGAAGGACTTTGCTGAGGTACCTAATGTGGTTGAACTACCTCAGAGGAAGACTTTGTTTAAGACTACTTGCAGGTCACATAGAAAGATTTGTAGAGTGATAGTGGACTTTGGTTCCACTAAAAATATAGTATCTACAGAGATGGTAGATAAGTTGAATCTTAAGAAGACACCCCACACCACTCCCTACAAGGTGTCTTGGTTGAGTAACGGCCAACAAATTTTTGTGGATGAACAAACATTTGTGGAATTTGAGATAGGGGAATATAAGGATAAGGTGCCATGTGACATAATGCCTATGGATGCTTGTCATTTCTTGTTAGGGAATCCATGGTAGTATGATGTGAAGTTTATACGTGATGGAAAACAGAATAATTATGTGATCACCAAGCATGGCAAGAAGTTCTAGATGAACCCTTTGATTGAACCTAAGGAAGAGAAACATGTTGGGGCAAGTGTGATGTTTTTGAGTGGGAAGGAGTTCCTAAAGGCCATGAAGAAGGAGAGAGGATTTTTTTGTGCAGTAGTGGCAAAACCTAGGGAAGAAAGTAAAGAGAAGGTCTATGTACCTAAAGAAGTGCAATAGTTGTTAGAGAAGTACCATGAAATAGTGGACAATGTGCTACCTTGTGCATTACCACCTATGAGAGAGGTAAGTCATCAAATCAACTTGATACTAGGAGAAAATCTACCTAACAAGGCTACTTACAAGATGACTCCAAGTCAAAATGCTGAAATTGCAAAACAAATACAAGATTTGTTGGCAAAAGGCTTAATAAGGAAGAGCTTGAGCCCTTGTGATGTACCAATTTTTCTTGCACCTAAGAAAGATGGCAAATGGAAAATGTGTATTGACTCTAGAAAAATCAACAAGATCACCATTAGATATAGATTCCCTATGCCAAGGATTGAGGATTTGTTAGATAATTTGGGAGGATCCTACTACTTCTCCAAGGTGGATTCAAAGTTAGGGTATCACCAAATTAGATTTAGACTTGGTGATGAATGGAAGACAACCTTCAAGACAAATAAAGGGTTGTATGATTGACTAGCAATGTCCTTTGGCTTAACAAATTCCCCAAGTACCTTCACGAGGTTAATGAATGAGGTGCTAGTAGACTTCATAGGTAAGTTTGTCATTGTATATTTAGATGACATTTTGATTTTTAGTATGTCCAAAGAGGAGCACATGAAGCACTTGGAGATGGTCTTACGGCGGCTACATCAAGAGAAGTTGTTGATTAATCAAGAGAAATGTAAGTTTGTAAAAACTAAATTAGTATATCTTTGGTTTGTTATTTCCAATGGGTGTATTAAAATGGATCTAGATAAGGTCAAGTCCATATTGGAGTGGCCAACACCTAAATTCATAGGAGATGTTAGGAGTTTTCATGGATTGGCATCCTATTATAGGAAGTTTGTGAGAGGATTCAACTATGTATGTGCTCTTATCCTTAACACCCTCAAAGGAGGCACAAAATGTCAATTTGAATGGATAGAGGCAATAGATAAGGGGTTTGAAGTATTGAAGAGGATTTCAACCCTACCTACCCTAAGGTTTCCAAACTTCAATTAGCTCTTTGTTGTAGAGTGTGATGCCAGTAAGCTATCCATCAGAGTAGTGCTAAGTCAAGAAGGACACCCTGTGGCATTCTTCTTTGAAAAGTTTAATGAGGCAAAATAGAGATACTCTACTTATGACCTTGAATTATATGCAATGGTCCAAGCCTTGAAAAAGTGGAGGCACTACCTCCTACCAAAGGAATTTGTATTGTATATAGACAACCATGCCGTTAGCTTCTTGAATGGGTAGGAGAAGTTAAATTAGAGACACCTCAAGTAGGTGGAATATTTGTAGGCCTTTACCTTTTTGATCTAGTACAAGAAAGGTGCAAGCAACAAGGTTGTTGATGCTCTCAGTAGAAGAGTACTAGCCATATAGGAGATACAATTGTAGTATGTGGGAATGGATGATCTAAGAGACCTCTACAGGGAGGATAAAGACTTCAAAGATGCCTATGAGGTATATGAAAAGTTCAAACAAGGTTTTAAAGTTGATTTTACTAATTATATGATGTAGGAAGGATTACTCTTCAAAGGACACTTATTATGCATTCCCCAATGTTCTACGAGGGAGAAAATAGTCAAGGAAAATCACCAAGGCAATTTAGGGGGGCATTTTGGAGTAGATAAGACACTTTAACAAGTCACTAGGTACTATCATTGGCCTAGGTTATAGACAGATGTAAGGAGGTTTGTGGAGACATGTCAAGTGTTTCAGAAGGCCAAAGGACATAGCAGTAATGTAGGGTTATACCAACCACTCACCATACCACATATGCGATGGGAGTGCTTGAGTATGGATTTTGTTTTAGGACTCCCTAAAATACCTAGAGGGCATGACAATGTATTTGTGGTTGTGGATCATTTTAGCAAGATGACACACTTCATCCCTTGCAAGCAAAAAAATGATGCTTCACATGTAGCAAGCTTATTCTTCAAGGATATAGTGAGAATCCATGGGTTTCCACTCAACACAGTGAGTGATAGAGATAGTAAATTTGAAGGAAAATTTTGGAGGAACATTTGGAAGATGATAGGGACAAATTTTTATATTTCTTTAGCTTACCATCCTTAGTTTTATAGGAAAAATGAGGTAGTGAATAGGTCTTTGGGAAACCTTTTAAGGTGTTTGACCAAGCAACATAGTCAATCTTGGGATCACATCATAACGTAGGCAGAGTATGCTTACAATGACTCCATCAATAGGAGTATTGGTAAGAGCCCATTTGAAATTGTATATGGGACTCATCGTAAGGGTATTTTGGAGTTGAGAGATCTTAGTTTACATGACAAGAGGAGTGCACAAGGGGAGTAATTTGTAGAATAAATGAAAGAGCTTCATGAACAAGTTAGAAAGACTTTGCAACATCAAGGGGAAAAGTGCAAGGAAAGGGTAGATGAGACAAGGAAGGAATTGTAGTTTAAGGTGTGAGATTTGGTGCTTGCCTACCTCAAAAAGGAGAGATTACCAAAGGGACAACCAACCAAATTGTTGATGAAGAAGATAGGGCCTCTGAAAATTCTACATAAGAATGGCTATGAAGTTAAACTTCCTCTTGACTTGGGGATTTCACCCATTTTTAATGTATGTGATCTATTCCATTACAAAGGTACTCATAATGATACTGATCAACACACTTTTGTAGACTTGGAGGGGGCATATTGGGTTCAAGACTTACCAACTCCTCAACCTTTACAGTTAGACAACATAGTGGACTCTAAGGTGATCAAGAACTAGGAAGGGAACCTATAGACCTATTTGGTGAAATGGAAGGGACAACTAGATGCTAAATCCACTTGGATGATTGAAGCAAGCATTTTGAATCATGGGGTCACCATTGCAGACCTCCTAACTCAAGGGACTTGAGTTCTTTGTCCCAAGGGAGTATGGTGCAGGGCACCTCCCTTATTTTTGGTTTTTGGGGTTGTTAAGGTTAATTAAGAGGTTTTTTGTGTTTAATAAGTTCCAAGAGTCCCTTGAATGCAACTAGTCCCAATGTGTTTGTTGAAAGAGCCAAAATTGCTCATTAGGTCCTAAATTGGTCAAAAGTTGGTCAATGAGCCAAAAATTGCTCAATAGGTTAGAAGTTGTTAGGGATGGGAAACTATGGTATTTGGTTACCTAATAGGTCCTAGGAATCCTAAATAGGGTCCTAGAATGGTCCTAGGTGGACCCATTTGACCAAAAGATGTAAAGAGCAAAAATTGCTGAAAAGTTGCAAAATTGCTCAAAAGTTGCAAATTTGCTCAAAAAGTTAGATTATGCATGTGTGAGCCTGTTGTACAAACAATTTCCTGAGTTTTTCATTGTGTTTATAATGTTTAATGCCCTAGTACAACTGTGTATGGATTGGAACAAGTGATTTGACTTTAGAAATTTTTAGTGATTTTTTTAAACTTTGTTTTTCATATTCACATTCTATCTCAAGTTGCAGGATTAATGAGTAGTGAAGGTTTCTTGGTGACTGGTCTGTGATTCTCTTTCATAGGGCTGCTACCACAATAATGGCTCTAATCTAATCAACCATAGTGGATAATGTGTGAAACCTTGTGGGATGTCAGGTTAAACATTTTAAATACTTTTTTTGATTGGTTTCCAAGTATTGGAGTGATGCCCTAGGTTGACTACTAGGAATAGGTGAGCTAGGACAGTGAAAAGATGTTGTTGCAGAGTACACCCATGATTAGTTTGGGCCAAACAAATGGCATTTAATGAAGACCTAGGATGTTACCTTGAAGTAACAAGTGATTGGAAGGATGCATTTAAAGTTTTAAAGGACCTAGAAGCCTCTTTGTGAAAACTAGTTCAGGGGCCTAAAAAGATAGGCTAGAAATAGGGCTCGAGGGTGAATAGGGTTATGGGTGCTTTGATGCTCTACAAATTTGGAATATAGTAGTACTAGGTGATATAGTTCAGATTATTAAGGTATTCCATGAGGTATTTTGGAAGGATTTGGAGAAATGGAATAACACAGTGTTACTAGACCTAAAGCAAATAGGCCTGTTTGGTCCTATTTAAAGGTAGTGACTTTTTAGTGATTGTTGAGGTGACTAGAAGTGTTAGAAAAGGTCAAGAAGGATATGGAGGGTATCTAAAACATTAGTAGAAGCCAAGGAAGGGTGAGAGAAAGAACCTAATAAAGGGTTTTCATTCCAAGGGAAGGAAGGGCTAGTAGGACTAGTGCCTTGGTAAAGGAGTTTGAGTCTACACCAAACCAATCATACCTAGGAGGCAAGTTGGGGTAAGAGTCTTGCAGACTGAGATTGGTGGGAAGTTCAAGGAAATAAGAACCTTTGGATGGTTCAAGGATTAGATCCTTAAAATGCAGTGGTTAATTGTTGGAACCCTAGACCCTTTTCATCACCAGCTATGATGTAAGTATCATAAGAGAGAAGAGAAACCCCCTCAAGTATGTCACCAAAATATGCAATATGAGACTCAACAAATAATGTTTAATATTCATCCAAGTAGTCATCCCACACTACAAGATATAAATCTCTTTGATTATATTGTTAGATATTAGAACTAAAGTATAAGGAAGTAGGGGGTAGAAAAGTAAAAATCTCAACACTTGTCTTAAGAACACAATGATGCAATTGTCTGAAGCTCTAATCACATACATAATTCTCGCCATGTAGAATGGTGGGTACATTATGAGCATAATCATCAAAAATAAAAAAATATGAAAAAGAATACAAGTTTGATGCCTAATCAACAACCCCAATACCTATGATATATCTAGTCTCCATGTCCCTAATATAAACATAATGATGGGTGAACTCAATAGTTTTTCCCTATACCCAATGAGTAATTTAGTAAATATAAAGGATATTAGTGGTGAAGTATGGTACACAAATAACATCATTAAATTTCCCCTTTACCATAGGAATACAACCCTTTACTCATCAATATACTAGGATAATTACAAGGATTAATATAAAAACAACTCACATAGAAGACTCCATATGATGTAAAGCACCTAAATAAGGAACCTTGGTACCTTACTCAAGATGGGTGGAAGTCATTATTTCTTTACCTCTATCTTTATCCTTGGGAGATGACGTGGATGGAAAAGCTTACAAATGTGTATACGAATATACACTGATGAGAGAGACTTAATATTGCTCTTTTGAATAATTTGAGTGAACTCATCAATATTATTAGGGAAGCATTTATGTTCATCATGTCATTTCATTTTACATTATGCACATTTTACCCTCTTTCTTCTAGATGATTCCTTTTTGGAATAACAAGGTTATTGGGAGAAAGGGGGTTGAGGTGGTGTGGGGGAATTAATGATCTATAAAACTTTTAATTTTTCAACTTTAAATAGATGATGCATGTGCATTGATCACTTTAACATCATTAACCATGTATTTCTAGATGCAAAATAAAATGAACAATAAATATAAATATACACAATCAAATTTTGGACACCATATCTATGGTGGAAAACTCCCCAGGATCAAAAGCTACATTCTCAAGTCCTTTTATTATGTGTCTCTTAGCAAATGTACATCACATAATATACATTAAGCCTCACATAGCATAAATTCCTCACATAGCCATAGATAGAAAATATTCTCAATAAAGCACTCGTGTTGTCTGAAGCATCCTTTATAAATAAAGGAAATGAATGTTATGGAATACTATCAAGGAGTGCTGAATGGGAATGTGATTTGGTCATGAGAGCAATGATGAATAATGGAAGGATGAAAAGTATGGGTGAAGGGTTATTTGAAAAATGAAGTAGAGGGGGAATGCAATCAAGATTATATTCTCAACGAGGAGTGGAGGAGGTTTTTAGGGGAGAAGGTTATTTGCAGAAAGGGGTAGAAGGGGTCTCAATAGGAAGTGAGGTCACTGAATGGGGTGTCTTGGCCTATTTTAGAGGGGAAGAAGGGAGTAAAGAAATGGTGGATTTTGATTCTCCTTAATAGGATAGAGGTGACGAACCTAGTCTTGGTTGGGAGATGAGCCCAAGGAGAAGAATGGAGAAACTAGATAAGGACTTGTGGCACTTCTTAGAATATTTAGATAGATATATGTTTCTTAACAACAATAGTGGTGGTTTGGAAGATACGAGGATGAAAGAAATAAAAATCACTCTAATAAGAAATTTAGAAGGCTCCTTCAATGCCGAAGAAGGGTTTGGGCTTATAGTGGCCTTATCCAAGCCATTATTGTGATGTAAAGGCTAATCAAACTTGGAGGTTAATTTAGCACAATTTTCTCCCTGTATTATTTCTACAGCCCAAGACGGGGTCAAGGGGCAACGCCCTTGCAGGGTCCTGGAGCAGCACCCTAGGTGCGCTCCTTATCATAGTACAGGGTGGGGTCAAGGGCAACACCCCCATGGGGGTTTTGGTGGGAAGCACCCCTAAAGCCAAAAATGCCCTTATATTGTAAAAGGCATCAACTACTATTTTTCTATTATTCTAGCCCTAATTTTGTAAGCAACAAAAAAAAAAGCTTGTATAAAAAGGTTTAGGGTTAGGGATTTTCATAAGGTGTGATGCAAAAATTGGTTCTTGCAATAGTATTGAGTTGTAAGGGATTACACATTGTAATCAGGTTGTAATCACTTGATCATAATAATACTGGACTTGATATTGGTGGATGTAGCCTAGGGATTGGGTGAACCAAGTTAAATCTTGGTGTCTTGTATTCTTTTTTATGCAATATATTATTTTTTGATATTGTTTATATTTGCACGTAATTATTATTTTTATCTGTGGTTAATTCCCAACACGTGGTATCAGAGCCAAACGGTCATTAGTTTTTTTTTAGCGATCCTCTATAAGACGGTCTCATAGTTGAGTGGGAGTCTCACGGTTGAGTGGGAGCAATGGAAAATGAGGGTAGGTTGACAGTTGACAAGTTTAATAGGCAAAATTTTTAGTTATGGAAGATACAAATGGAGGACTATCTCTTTTAGAAGAATTTATGGAAGCTGTTGGAAGGTAAAACTTAAAACTAGGGAAGTATGACAAATGAGGAATTGGAGATTTTAGATAGAAAGGCACTTGGAAGCATTCAATTATGCTTGGCACCATCAGTGACATTTAACATTACAAAAGCAAAGATGATGGAAACCGTAGTGAAATTGTATGAAAAGCCCTCTGCTTCAAATAAGGTATTTCTCATGAAGCATTTATTTAATATGAAAATGGCAGAAGGTGGATCTGTTAAAAATCATTTAAATGAGTTTAATACTATTACTAATCAGTTATCTTCTATGGGTATTAATTTTGATGAAGAAATTAGGGCTCTCTTAATTTTGTGTTCTTTTCCTGAAAGATGAAATGGCTTGGTAATGGCTATGAGTAATTCTATCTGGATCTAATACCCTAAAATATGATGATGTGATCGGTGTTATTTTGAGTGAGGAAACTCATGGGAAAACCTTAGGTGGATCTATGTCAGGAAGTGCTTTGAACACACAAAGTAGAGGAAGAATGACTGAAAGAAGAAATAATTCCAGAATTCATGGAAAATCAAGAGGAAAGTCAAAGGGGAAGAGTTCTCAATCTAGAGGACCGAGAGATTGTTGGTACTATAGTAAAATAGGGCATAAGAAGAAAGCACACTAAACTCAAAAGAACAATGAATGAGATAAACCAGAAGGGAACAAGGAGGCAAATGCGAGAAGTAGCAAATCTGAAGAGGATGCTTTGCTTCTATCTTTAGAAAGTGTTGATGATTCATGGGTTTTAGATTTTGGTGCTTCATTTCATGCTACATCTCATAGAGGTTATTTCATTGATTATGTCCAAGGGGATTTTGGGCTTGTTTATTTGGGGGCTAATGAACCCTATCAAATTGTTGGAAAGTGAAAATTTAAGATTAAGTTGTAAAATGGGAATCATTGGCTACTACATGAGGTAAGACATGTTCTAAAGCTGAGTAGGAATTTAATTTCTGCAAGACAACTTAGTGATGAGGGTTGTGTAGTTACTTTTAATGATAAAAATTGGAAGGCTTCAAAAGGTTCCCTTGTAGTAGAAAAAGGTGTGAAATTAGGCAACTTATATCTTTGTATAGGTCATATTTTTCCTTCTAATTTGATTGTTTCAGAGAAAAATGAATATTCAAGATCAGTTGCTACAGTTGAGAAGGGAGAACAAATAGCTGTTGTAGATTCTAATACAACATTGTGACATAATAGACTTGGGCACATAAGTGAGAAAGGTATGAAATTAATTAATTCAAAGCAAGTTTTACCAGGTCTAAAATGTTTCAATATGGATTTCTGTGAAAGTTGTGTGTATGGAAAACAAAAGAGAGTGAGTTTTGTGAAGACTGGGAAGGAAAAAAAAAGTGAGAGATTAGAGCTTGTGCATACAGATGTATGGGGACTAGCTCAGGTATCTTCCCTTGGTGGCTCTCATTATTATGTTACATTTATTGATGATGCAACTAGAAAAGTATGGGTTTATTTCCTTAGACATAAATCTAATTTATTTCAAACCTTTAAGAAATAGAGATGCTTGGTTGAAAATGAAACTGGAAAGAAATTAAAATATCTCAAATCTGATAATAGTGGTGAGTCTTGAAGTCATGAATTTGAAGATTATTTCTTTGCTAATGGTATTTGTAGATAGAAAATTGTTCCAAGGACTCCACAAGAAAATGGAGTGGCTGAATGCATGAAGAAGACTATAATGGAGCATGCAAGAAGTATGAGGTTGCATGCAAGGTTGCCCTTAAATATTTGGGTGGAGGCTATCAATACTGCTATATATTTGATTAATAGAGGTCCGTCTACTCCTTTGGGTTGTGGTATTCCAGAGGAAGCATTGACTAGTAAGAAGGCAAGTTATTATTTTTTCAAAACCTTTAGTTGTGAAGCATTTGCTCATATATATTCTAAAAATAGAACAAAGTTGGAAGCTAAGTCAAATAAATGTCTATTTTTTGGATATGACATTAATGACTTTGGTTATAGGCTCTGGGATTTTAAAAATCATAAAATTGTAAGAAACAGGGATAACTATTTGGTTCATAGAATCCTATTTGGATAACTATTTGGTTCATAGAATCTTTGAAGAAGCCCTAAAAGAAATGAAGACTAAGCTAGAAGAATTTGTTGAAGCAACCAAGAATAAAGATGAAGAAGGTGGAAGTAGTGAAAAATGAAAAGCAAAGGTTGATGAGGAGGACATCATACTTGAACTAGACCTTCTATTTAGTGAAGAGCCATTCTTGAAGGCCATCAAACATTAGGAGGAAAATCACTAGAAGGAATACCATTGTTTAATGGAAAGATGGAAACTAATGTAGTAGTGGAATGGATTGAGGGGATGGAGAACCATTTTGAATGTGAATTTATCACAGAGGCACAAAAAGTGAAGGTTAGCAAATCAAGACTCAGGAGACCAACATTGACATGGTGGAAGTACTTGTAGGATGAAAGGGTCAGCATGGCCAAGAAGCCTATAGCCAATTGAAATGCAATATGGACCAAGATGAAATAGAACTATTTTCCAAAAGATTATGAGGTACAGTTGCATAGAAAGAGGCAAGGCTTGAAGTAGAAGGACTTGGATGTGGCCTCTTATATAGATGAATTCCAAAAACTATGCCTTAGGTCAAAGATCTAGGAAGAGGAACCTATTAAGGTAGCAAGATACTTGTGTGGGACTAAATGGAGCATCCAAGAGGAACTAAGTATGTGGATCCCTATAACTATTCAAAAGTATCATCAATTGACACTTAAGGGGGAAGAGAAGAAGTGATTCAAAATTCAAAGGTAGATGTAGAGGAAAAGACCAAAAAGGGCATAGAGGTGGATACTAGGATAGAGGCAACAATTAGAGAAATCAAGGTGAATCTAAGTTAGCAGATAAGGTCAATGAATCTACTCCAAGGGGTGGTTATTCAAGAGGAAAAGGCAGTCAAGGAGGCTCAAATAGAGGAAGAGGTACCTCATATTTTTCAAGCATGAAATGTTATACTTGTGGTCAATTAGGCCACCCTACATATAGATGTCCAAACAAGCCCACTTCTTCAAGGGGAGATAAGAGGGGTTCCTATTCTTAGGAGGACTCCATCAGTTCTAAGGTACTTGAGGTGGATCATAGTAAGTTAGAGAGGAAAGAGAAGTTAATGCTTAAGATAGTATTGATCAAACAACCAACTAAGGATGAACCCAAGCATAGGAAAGCCTTGTTTAGAATCAGGTGTAAGATTTTGGGCAAGGTGTGAAAGATGATTGTAGATTAAGGCTACACAGAAAATATTATATTAGAGGAAATAGTGGAGAAGCTCAAGTTAAAGAAGGTAACTCATGTTAACCCATACAAGGTTACATGGTTGAACAAAGGGAAAAGTGTGTTGGTAGATGAGAAAACCTTGGTTGAGTTTTCAAATGCAGGAAACAAGGACAAATTACTTTGTGACATATTTCCTATGGATGCATGCCATCTACTATTGGGTAGACCATGGCAATATGATAGAGGTGCTATCTATGAGAGAAAGGATAATTCTATCTCTTTTAAGAAGGATGGAAGAACCTTCAAGATTCAGTCCTTGTTGGGGGAAGATGAATCACAAACTAAAACTCTTGTTGTGTTGTTGAGTAGTGGGAAGGAGTTAATTAAGGTTATAAAACATTAAGATAGTGAGGGATATACCATTCTCCTTAAACCTAAGGATGAAGAGAAACCTAATCAAGATCCCATACCCACTGAGATCCAAGAGATGCTTGAAAAATATAAGGATATGGTGAGTCATAGAACACTGACAACTTTACCTCCAAGAAGAGTGATAAGTCATCGAATTTAATTTGTAATTGATGCTTCATTTCCTAATAAGGTAGCCTAAAAGCTTACCCTAGATCTAGATAGAAGGGTAGCTAGACAAGTGCAAAAACTCCTAGATCATGGCCTGATAAAGAAGAACATCAGTCCTTGTGTAGTGCCAATAGTTTTGGCATCCAAGAAAGGATGGAAGTGGAGACTTTGTATGGATTCAAGGGCCATCAATAGGATCACTATAAGGTATATGTTTCCCATAACCAGAGTTAAAGACTTGATGGATTTTCTTAGAGGAGCTCAATACTTTACAAAGTTGGACCTCAAAAGTTGTTTTCATCAGATAAGGATAAAGGAAGGTGATGAGTGAATGACAACTTTTAAAATCACAGATGGATTGTATGAGTGGCTTGTTATGCCATTTGGGCTCTCAAATGCTCCTAGCACATTCATGAGGCTCATGAATAAAGTGTTGAAGGATTATACTAGAAGGTTTGTAGTGGTGTATCTTGTTGATTTACTCATTTTTAGTAAGATAGAGGAAGAACACATAAAACATGTGGAGATGGTGTTAAGGAAGTTGCATGAGGAGAAATTGTCAATCAATTTGGAAAAGTGTGAGTCTATGAAGCAAGAGCTTGTATTCCTAAGATTTGCAGTTTCCCAAGGGTCTTTAAAATTGGACCAAGACAAGGTTGTAGCTATCCTAAACTAGCCACCACCTACTAAAACAATAGAGGTAAGAAGCTTCCATGGTTTAGCTCATTTTTATATGAAATTCTTTAGGAATTTCAGTGGTATTTGTGCACCATTATTAAATACCATTAAGGAGGGAGTGAAAAAAAAGTTTAGGTGAAATCTTGAAGCAGGGAATGCATTTGAAAGGTTGAAAGAACAAATAGCCACACAACCTATCCTTAAATACCTAGTTTTGAGAAGTTATTTACCCTAGAATGTGATTCAAGTGGGATGGAATTAGGGGGTGTGTTGAGTCAAGAGGGTAGTCCAATAGCCTTCTTCAGTGAGAAAATAAATGAAGGTAAGAATTACTCTTCATATGATTTGGAGTTGTATGCTTTAGTTTATTCTCTTAGGAAATTGAGGCATTTCCTTCTATCCAAGGAGTTTGTGGTGTTTACTGAAAACCAAGCCCTTAGCTACATCGATACCCAATTTGAAATAGATGGAATATCTTCAAGCATTCACATTTACTATCAAGCATAAGAAGGGGTAGATGAATAAGGTTGTAGTTGCACTAAGAAAAAGGATGTTGACCATTCAAGAAGTTCAACTCCATAGCATTGGTATAGAGAGTTTCAAGGATCTCTAAAAAGATGATGAAGACTTTGCTAAAACCTACACAATATGCTCTGAGTTTCAAAATAATTTTCATAATTCTTTTTTTGATTATAACCTATAGAGTGGGTTATTGTTTAAGGGGAACTAATTATGTGTTCCTAAGGGTTCTATGAGAGATAATCTTATCCAAGAGAAGCATAATGGAAGCCTAAGTGGAAATTTTGGCATCAACAAGACTCTAGAGTTGGTCCAAAGGTTCTATTATTGGCCAAAGTTGTCAAGAGTTGTGACCATATATGTTGAACAATGTGTGGTGTGCATGAAGGAAAAATGAGGATCTAGTAATGCAAGTTTGTACTAACTTTTACTAGTCCCTTATAGGCCATGGGAATATGTTAGCATGGACTTCATTGTGGGTTTATCCAAGACAAAATAGGGTTGTGATAGTATCTAAGTTGTGGTGAATAGATTTAGTAAGATGGGCCATTTCATACCTTGTAATACTACCCATGATGCTAGCCATATAGCACATCTATCTTTTAAGGAGATTGTGAGGATCCATGGACTACCCCTAAGCATACTATCACACAGAGATGTCAAATTTATGAGTCATTTTTGGAAAACCTTATGAAGTAGGCTAGGAACTAACCTATCTTTTGGATCAACTTACTATCCTCAGACTAGTGGTCAAACTAAGGTGGTAAATAGAACATTGGGTAACTTGTTAAGGTTTTAACTAAGGAATATAATATGGGATGTGATTATTCGTCAAGTAGAATATGCATATAGTGACATTATAAACATGACAACTAGTAGGAGCCCATTTGAATTTTTTTATGGGATGCATCCAAGGGGCATGTGTGAACTTAAGGATCTTGGAGCTGTGAAATATAGGAGTGGACAGGTTGATGACTTTACTCAAACTATGAAGGAGATCCAAGAACAGGTGAAGAAGACTATACAAGAATCCACCTAGAAATTGAAGGCTAAAGTGGATAAGAAGAGGAAAGAGGTTCAGTTTGCAGTAGCAGACTATGTCATGGTCCATTTGAATAAGTCTAGGTTAAAAAAAGGAGTACCTACCAAACTACAAATGAAGAGTGTGGGACCTTACAAGATTCTAGCTAAGTATGGACCTAATGCATATAAGGTGGCTCTTCTTGATGACCTGAATATCTCACCAATCTTTAATGTTGTAGACCTAACCAAGTACAAAGGGCCTCTAACTAAACTACATGTAAACATATAGGAGGTGAAAAAGGATGTGGCATAATATTTTCTACCTCCCAAGATACAATTAGAGGTAGAAAAGGTCCTAGATTGAAGAGTCAAGAAAACTACTAGACACAAGGTGTACATGGAACACCTCATTAAATGGAAGAATAAGCCAATATTAGAGGCAACATGGGTGGCAATTATAGAATTCAAAAAGATGGTAATAGCTGATGACATATTGTCTACATGAGTGACATGATTTTCTCTTATGGGGAGCATGGTGCACGAGCATCTAGGTAAGGCTATCTAACTACCTAGGGTTCCTAGTTGAGTTTTTTCTTGTAGTGGCCTTAGCCAAGACACTAGTGGAATAAAGAGGGTTAGGGAATCCTAGGGTAGGACTTAGACTTTAGGGGGTCTAATTGGGTCTTCATTTCTACCTAGCCTTCCAAGTTGCTTAGTGTAGTCAAATTGTTGTCATTATTGGTAAAGATGGAAATTATGCATCTAGAGGGATAGATTAGGAAAATAAGGGGTGGAATGATGTTCTCATGTCATAAGTGACATAACTAGGCACTTGGTGGAGTTCCATTTTCTTTGGACCAAGTTTGGCCTAACTAGGAAAAAGATTGTAAAGTTGCTTGACAATTTTGCAAAATTGCAAAAGTTGTCATGACAAATTTTCTTGTAGACAGAGAAAATTTGGTTAGATGGTTCTATAACCACCTCTAAGTGGTTGTCCTAGAGGTAATAGACCTACATAAGGCCTACCCTGACCTATTACAAGGGTTGGAGGTAGTTTTTGAGGAAGATCAACTTATGAGTGAGCAAATTTTATGAGTATTAGAATATTTTTCCTTGTTAATGATGTTTTAGTGGATTGATTTCAGTATTGTGACCTGTGAATATGATAACCTTTGTAGCTAGAAAATTTTGTGCATGTTTAGTCAGTATTTTTGTGCACTTTTATTGGTCTGACCTAGGCAGTTTGTACAAATGGAGCCATAACTCATCATTCTACCCTGGCATCCATATGAGCTTTTGTAATTGGTGAGATGACTCCTTGTATCACATGTGTGGAGAAGGTTGGGCCCTAGAAATTTATTTTCCTATTTTTGCAGTGATGCCCTAGGCAAGCTAGTAATGCATGGCTAGGGGACACAAAGCACTGCAAAATCTTTTTAGTGGATTGAATGCATTGGATGCTTCAATCTAAGTATTTCGAGAGGAAGAAGGAAGTGTGAGGATGCCCCATGCCTAAGGAGAAGATTGGGTGATGAGCTTGGTGAGGTTAAAAATTAAACCCTTGTGTAGACTATTCAAAGACCATAAAACCCTTATTTGTAGGCTATAATATAGATTCCCATTGTAGTGACAGTTGAGGAGTGAAGACCAATAAAATTTTGAAGAGATTCATAAAGGGTATAAGGAAGTAAAAATTTTTTGGCACTTTTTTTTGTTAAAGTTTGGATTTATTGGTCAAACACTGAGAAATGATGCCTAATTCCTTTTAGCCCAAATTAGGACAATTTGGTGCTAGATATTGAAATTGATAGTATTTTAAATGCAAGTAGGGTTGTTTGGTGTTGTAATGGACCCAAAACCTTAGCAATAAACCTTCCTCTCCATGGTTGATTTTTTTTTATCAAATTTGGTTATTAGGTAAAAGGGATGCAGGAAGACATTCAAGGGGAAAGTTTATGGTTGAGTTGGTTCTAATGTTGATGTTTGCAAATTGAAGGACAGAGATCCAAGTTAGGATCCCTAATTGGATAGAGAAGTGGCCTAGAGAGGACTCTAGAGGCAAATAAGGTTGGTGAGAAAGATTTATCATCACATCAATTTTGTTGAAGGAAAAAAGAACATTATCTCAGTTAGAGAGGAAAAAACAAAATATTAAAGTAGGGGATAATCAAAATAGAGGTAGAAGGATGTTAAATGCTTTAATCTAGATTGATGTTAGTGTAAAAGGAAAAAGTAAGCTATAAGCAAGACTAGGGAATGAATCTTCCCAAAAGAGATGAATCTTCTTTCGTGAAATGTTAGGGGTTACAATGCCCTTGACAGGTTTCACTTGATCAAGAGGGATCTTGATCAAGTGAGACTAGATTAAGTTTTGTTTCAAGAAACTAAGATTAAAGTGGAAGATATGGATGGAATGAAGAAGAGATTTGGTAGATGGAATAGTGAATGGATGGAAGCCTTGGGAGCCTCAGGAGGCTTAAGGGTTTTTGGTGTTGTAATGGGCCCAAAACCTTAGTAATAAACCTTCCTCTCCATGATTGATTATTTTTTTTATCAAATTTGGTTATTAGGTAAAAAGGATGCAAGAAGACATTCAAGGGGAGAGTTTATGGTCGAGTTGGTTCTAATGTTGATGTTTTCAAATTGAAGGAAAGAGATCCAAGTTAGGATCCCTAATTGGATAGAGAAGTGGCCTAGAGAAGACTCTAGAGGCAAATAGGGTTGGTGAGAAAAATTTATCATTACTTCAATTTTGTTGAAGGAAAAAAGAAGATTATCACAGTTAGAGAGGAAAACAAAATATTAAAGTAGGGGATAGTCAAAATAGAGGTAAAAGGATGTTAAATGCTTTAATCTAGATTGACGGTAGTGTAAAAGGACAAGTAAGTTGTAAGCAAGACTAGGGAATGAATCTTCCCAAAAGAGATGAATCTTCTTTTGTGAAATGTTAGGGGTTGCAATGTCCCTGACAAGATTCACTTGATCAAGAAAGGTCTTGATCAAGTGAGACTAGATTAAGTTTTGTTTCAAGAAACTAAGATTAAAGTGGAAGATATGGATGGAATGAAGAAGAGATTTGGTAGATGGAATAATAAATGGATGGAAGCCTTGGGAGCCTCAGGAGGCTTAAGGGTCTTATGGAAGATGGAATCTTCCTTAGTGATTGGAATGCCACAAAGTTTTAATTGGAAATAGTTGAAGGTTAAGTCAAAGCAACTTGGAACAAAGTTTAATGTTATTAATGTTTATGGGCCTTCTTAGAATAAGGAGAAGAAGGTGTTATGGAAAATGTTGAGTGTAGTTTTAGAGAGCCTAAGTGATGAGATGGTGGTGTTAGAAGGTGATTTTAATTCTATCCTCCATCCCAAAGAAAAAAGAGGGGGGAAAGGATGGAGGTTTTCAAGTCAAAATGATTTCACAAACTTTGCTATGTGAAATGGGTTAGTGGATATTCCTTCAGGGGGGGTGTGGTTTACATGGACAAACAAAAGATCAGGGTTTGTCAACATTGTAGAAAAAATGGATAAATTATTAGTGTTTGGTGTTTGGGCTAATGTCAATTGGATGGTGGAAGCAAAAATTCCCCTGATTCATGATTCTAACCATTTTCTCATTGGTCTATGAGTCCAGGAAGACTCATCTCCAGATAGATGTCCTTTTAAGTTTGAGGCAATGTGGCTTAGGGCTGATGGTTTTAAGGATCTGGTGAGAAGGTGGTAGACTAATACACCATTCTTTGAAGGAAATAATACCTATATTTTCTTTAAGAAATTGTAGTTCTTGAAAGAGCAAATGAAAATTTGGAATAGGTAGTACTTTTAGAATATCTTTAAAAAGAAATTGGACTTGGAAGAGTGTTTGAAAAAGTTAAATGAGAAGATTATTAGAAAAGGGATGAGAGATGAGGATTTTCATAAGGAAAAAGTACCAAGTAAAGAATATGAAGAGGTTCTAGCAAGGGAAGAAATATTTTGGCGTAAAAAATCAAGAGAAACATGGTTCAATGAGGGGGATATAAATACAAAGTTTTTCCATAATTATGTCAAAGTAAAGTAGACACATAATAAGATTTTCTCTATTGAAGATATGGATGGGGATATGATTAGGGATGAAATATTGATAAATAAGGAGGTTGTCTTCTTTTTTCAAAGGAAAGATACATAGGATGTCGTAGATGATGCAAGCCTGAATGAGGTATTGGATTTTATGCCACAAAAGGTTACCTTAGAACATAATAAGATGTTGTATGCTGAAGTTTCAAAGGAGGAGGTGTTTCAATATTTAAAAGGGCTAGGTAGGGATAAAAGCCTAGGATCAGATGGGTTTCCTACAAGGTTTTTCAAAACTGTTTTTGAATTTGTTAGCCCAGGATGTGTGGGAAGTGGTGGAGGAATCAAGGAAGGGAGGTTTTATGTTAAAATATTTGAATAATAATTTTATATATTTAGTGCCAAAGAAGGAAAATGTCAATACTTTTGAAGATTTAGGCCTATAGTGTTATGTAATAAAGTGTATAAGATAATTTCAAAAGTCATTTCCAATCAAGTTAAAAAGGTTGAGTGTGCTTATATCCTCAAGAAGAGTGGATTTTCCCTAGGAATGTCCATTTTTGAAGGAGTAATAATAGCTCATGAAATGATTCATTCTATAAGGTTAAAGAAGTTGGATAAGATGATGGTGAAATTACAGATTAGTTAGACTAATGATAAGGTGAATAGAGCTTTTTTGGTTAAGGTATTGGAAAAATTTGGGTTTGATCCTAGATGGATCAAATGGGTGAAGATTTGTATCTCAACAGGGAACTTTTTAGTATTGGTTAATGACAGTCCTCAAGGTTTTTTTGAATTAGGAAAAGGCTTGAGACAAGGGAACTCCCTCTCTGCATTTATCTTTATTGTTTTGGAAAGAGCTCTTGGGAAGATTGATTGGTAAAAGAAGAAGGTATGGGTTGTGGAAAGGTGTGAAGATAGTTGAAGGGGTGGAGGTTGTCTCTTACCTACAATTTGTTGATGACACTTTCCTAGCTGGTGATGCTTCTAGGAGGGAGGCAAGGATAATGAAACAAATGTTAGATTAATATGGAAAAGATTCGGGACAAAAAATTAATTTAAATAAAAAAAAAAAAAAAGATTTTTAATACCTCCCAATGTAAGAAAAGAACCATTTGTAGGATTTTGATTATTAGGTGTCGACTTTACTAAGTAGATATCTTCAGATTCCTTTATTTCAAGTGAGAAATAGGGCTGATATGTGGAAATGATTAGTGGAATGGAAGGGTGGAAAGGGAGAATGTTGACTTTAGTTGGGCATATTTTCATGTTGAAGGCAGTGGTTTTTGCGGTGCCTATTTTATCAATGATGTGCTTAAACATCCCTAAAAAAGTTATTCAAGTATTGAAAAAAAATGTGGAAATTATTTTAGAATGAATCAAAGAAGTGTGATTCAACCCTGTTGCTAAGCTGGGATAAAATATGTCAACCAAAGAAGTGGGGTAGTGTTGGGTTAAGGGATTTGAATTTGATAAATTTAGCTCTTGGGGAAAAACTTGTGTGGCAGGTTCATAGGAGCCCTAAACAACTATGGAAGAAAAATTTAAGAGCAAAATATTTGAATTCAAATGATGGGGAATTGATTCTCACAATTCAGAATCCTATATAAGGTTCAATGATTTGGAATTTTATAATCTCCTGCATATATGTGATCTCTGAACATGTTTCATTGAGTATTGGTGATGGAAGGAAAGCTTTCTTTTGGGATGAATCTTGGAATGGTTATGCAGTGCTCAGAGAGGGGAGTCAGGATGAAAATTTGAAAAGAGTTCTTTGTGACAGGTGGGGTGTTAAAGTATGAGAATATATGTATGAAGCTAAGGTCCCCTAGATAAAGAATAGAAGTGGAAGGACTAGAGAATAGAAGAGTTATCTATCCAACAAAAAGCCTCCTTGAAGGCTTTATTTTTGTCAAGGAAAAGTTTGTCTAATTGACAAGGAGGTAAAATTTAAATGGTGTGCATCTTCTTCAAGTGAATACTCAGTTAAACTTGGTTATGAGGTGTTAGCAAAAAAGGTTGGATACTTTTGAGGCTGGAGATTTGTGATGGCATAAAGATTGTCTCCCAAAAGTTGGCTCCTTTGTATGGCTTAAGGTTCAAGATGGGATTTTAATAGGGGAATTGAGGAAAAGGCTAGGCTTCCATGGTCCTTCTATATGCATAATGTGTAATAAAGGGGAAGAATATGTTGATCATCTGCTGTTAAATTATGAGGTAGCTTTAACTTGTTGGAGAAATTTGAAGAGTAAGCTTGGTAAAAAAGGACCTTAGATGATTACTCTGCACGAATTTTTTATTTCATGGCCTCAGGTTAGACAATGTGATATGCTAGGAAGTGTGTGGAAGATCTACCCTTCAATTGTGATCTGGGAGATTTGGAAGGAACATAATAGACACATCTTTCTAGAGAAGAGAGAGTCTTTAGAGAGGATAGTCTAGAGAATTAATACTGTTATTGAAGAGGTTTTGAGTGCATCAGTTTTGAGAATGGATTTGAAGAATTGTGGATTCTCGAAAGAGGATGGAGCTATTCAAAAAAGGTAGCTAGGGATAAAGATAAGGATGTTAGGTTGTATAGATGTAGATAAAGAAAAGGCAAAGGCAAAGGAAAGAAGTAGGACTTGATGGGAAGTCCTAGAAGTAGGATGGATTAAATAAATTTTTGATGGAAAAGAAAAAAGTAACCCAAGACTACTAGGGGAAGACTTTATTGTTAGTGATCAAGAAGGAGAAATTTTGGCCTTTGGGGGTGCGAGATTGATGGAATGATCAAATATTTGTGTAGAGTTTCAGGCTTCTCTAATGGTAATTAAATGTACAAAGAGGGTTGGAGGGAAAAATATTCACTTAGAGGGTGACTCTTTGATTGTGGTTGATGCAATCATAAGAAACAAGATTTTGGCTTTACATTCGAAAAACTATGTGGTAGCTAGTCTGATGTAATGCTAGGTCTGGTTGCTTTCAAATCCTTACCTATTAAGGATTCAATGAGGCTTACTACTAACCTATTAGGGTTCCTTGATGTCCTAATCCCTACAGGACCTTTATCCTATCCTCCAATCACATTCCAACCTAGTTACACTAATAGTTAGGACTAGATCTTTACACAAAACTTCTTCACACCTTATTGTTGACCTTGTTCCTATGGTTACTTGACCAAAACTTTCATCCATATAGTGTGATGACTTTATCATTGGTCTTGGACTCCCCTTGACCTTCTGGACACCAATATTGCAAGATAAAACCAAGTTCCTTGCCTATAAGTCAAAATTGCTCAAAATAGGGCTGCTAGAATTAGCCCTCCAAACTGAGATTTTAGACTTTATCTCCAAATTTCTCCAAATGAGATGGAATTTTTTTTGGATATTTGCATACCCTTTTGGTAAAACTAAAATATTTTGTGCATCTCAAAACCCTGAAGTGTCTGTACACCCAAAAGTAACTTTTTAGCCTACTTTTAAGGGTTTTAAGACAATGTTGACAAACCTGACCAGGGTATGTTATTTCACCCTCCAAATCTCATCCTAGAAACATTTCTCTTAGTAGGATCTTACCTTACTCATTCCTCCTCATTTTGCACCAATTAGTTTGAAGTATCCAAACACTTTGAAACCCTTAAACTTCTCTTCCTGATCTGTGATCTCCTAAGTGCACAGACTTGCCTGAGGCATCAATTTAAAATTGATTGCCATGCTTCTTAGGGACCCATAAATAATATGCATTATGTAAATAGGCTATTCTACCATGTTCCTAGAAACCATGAAGAACTCAAAATAGGAATTCATCAGAAATCCATTTTTGCCAAAAAACCCAAAAC
Source organism: Cupressus sempervirens (assembly GCA_028749045.1). NCBI lineage: Eukaryota > Viridiplantae > Streptophyta > Pinopsida > Cupressales > Cupressaceae > Cupressus > Cupressus sempervirens. The sequence goes on along the minus strand of CM053784.1, from coordinate 766,401,412 downwards.
TGGAACAACGCACTGTCTAATTAGAAAATATTTTCAAAACCCTAGTAGATAAAAAATTATAATCTAACAATGTGAAGATAAAAGTCTTGTAAAAGTATAAAAAACACAAATCCAAAACTAGATTGATTTTTTCAATCCATTTGTCCATACAAGTAATGCAAAGTGCAAAACTGTCTATAAAAACATACATTCACTTGCTCAATTCCCAACCCTTAGATTTTATTTGTGATGAGGGCACAACCCAAGAAAAAATGAAAACAATAGGAAAATGGAATATTATTATCATAAGTGATATTCTATTACATCCAATACAATGAAAAAAAACTCAATGACATGCCCTAGGGCTTACTATGTTGTCTGATTCTGGAGAAAAACCCTCCTCACAATACCTTCTCCCAAACTCCACCAAAACTACATTTAAAATGCTAGAAGTGACCTTAAGTAATCAAAATTAGGTTTAGGGTTAGGAATACATTCTAGAATATGCCCTTTGGATCCACCACCAAAATAGAAAGTTCTAGAAAATATGTCAGAAGTTGGTGTAAAATTAGAAGAATCCAGAAATGGTAGTCCAACTTCTGGGAGGCATAACTTTTGATCCCAAACTTTGATTGATGAATTGTTTACATTTCTAGAAAGATCTCCAAGCGCTCTATATCCCTATAGGATAGCTAAGCTTATCCCACATTTTTTGGGCCTGTACAAGGCCATGTAGTGCCTCAAATATGACTTTGAAGTGCTCTTAGGGGGTCTCAGGCAACTTAAAATTGCAATAACTTTCAAATTGTAAAGCCTTTTGACCTGATTCTTTTCCTAGAGTGCTTTAAATTACAAGTACAATCATCCCTCCAACTTACATCCTCTAACTCATCATAATTATAGGTCAACTACAAAATAACTTATTTTCTACATTGGCATGTATCCCAAGGTGCTAAAAAACTCTAACCCAAAAAACCAATAGTGGAACTATGAGAGTTGGGATCTCTATCCAAAAATAAAGACACTTTAAATATAAACTAACACTAAGCATATTTTTGGGTGATACAGGATTGCCCTTACAAAATTGGATGCTCCTACATTAGACACCCAGGGTAGATTGAAAAGTGGCCCTATCACTTTATAACTGGTAGAGGAAAACCTAAAAGGGAAACCTCTACCGTGAACATCCAAGTTGAATCTTCCATTGTTTGTCTTTTCCACTTTACTAGGTATTCTTCATACTGCCTATTTCTGGTACTCCGACCCACACGACTATCCTGAATTTCTTCAATCTCTTCCTTCTCATAAATAGGAATTGGACATGGCTCCAACATCAACTCCTCCTCTCCTCTACACCATCATCATGATATTCTATTAAGTCTTCAATATTTAAAATGGAGAAATGTGAATCCCATCTAGCAGCTCCACCTCATATACATTTCTTCAATCATGTTTCTTCAAAATTTTGCAGGGACCAAATTTCTTCATCTTTAGCTTGTTGTAGGTACCCACTAGAAATCATTCCTTCCTCAAGTATATCATAACTAGATCCCTAACTTGGAACTCCTTAGGTCTCCTCTTTTGATTTTCTCTACCCTTGTACTGCAGTTTCATCTTAGTAACATGTGCACGTACCTCCTGATGTAGGTTCTTGACATGTTCAACGAAGTCTTTTACATCAACACTTGTCCTCTCTCCTTGATCCATCTTCCTCAGATTTGGTGTAGTCCTTGGACTACTCTCATTCACAATTTGGAATGGAGATCTACCAGTACTCCTATTCACAGAATTGTTATACAAAAATTCTACTCATGGTAGAATCAAATCACATCCCTTGGTCTTATCTCCTACTAAACACCTCAGCAAATTGCCTAGACTTTTATTCACTACTTTTGTTTTCCCATCAGTCTATGGATGATATGTAGAACTAAACTTCAATTCTATCTTCAACTTCTTCCACAAAGTCCTCTAGAAATACACAAAAAAATTAGTATCTCTATTAGAAACAATACTTTTTGGGAGACCATGTAACCTCACCACTTCTCTAAAAAATAAATCTACAATATGTACTACATCATGAGTCTTGTGGCATGGAATGAAGTGTGCCATCTTGGAGAGCCTATCAGCCACCACAAATACAAAATAATTACTTCTTTGTGTCCTTGGCAATCCAAGAACAAAATCTATACTTATGTCCTCCCAAGGCTTCGATGGAATAGGCAATGGTTGATAAAGTCTAGTATTTTGACTGAATCCTTTGGCTATTTGACATACTCGACAACTCTGCAAAAACTTCTTCACATCTTGCGATAGTTGACTTCACATCTTGCGATCAAGTTCTCCCTCATGGAACTCCTTGGAATACACAATTGACTTCCTTTAAACAACATACCATCCTGGATCATGTAATCTAGCCACTTGGTCCTTTCTAGAGTAACAGGTTCTTTACAAGCCTTCCAAGCCTCTACAAAGTTAGGATCCTCAAGATACAAATTCTTGAGTTCATCAAACCTAACCACTTCAACCTGCATTTCTGTTAGCAACAACTGTCTGCTACCTAATGCATCTGCAACCCTATTAGACCTTTCACTTCTATGTTTCAATACAAATGTATAGCTTTGCATAAACTCTACCCATTTCAAATGTCTCTGATTCAATTCACCTTGGCTATTTAGGTACTACAATGCCTAATGATCAGTATACAAGACAAATTCTTTTGGAAATAAATAATACTTCCATTTCTTTTAGGCCTAAACTATTGCATAGAACTCCTAATCATAAACAAAATACTTCTTTGTATCATTCAAATTTTCACTAAAATAGGCAATAGGCTTACCTTCTTGGCTCAACACAGCCCCAATAGCACTATCACTAGCATCAAAATCCTTCTGGAACACTTTGTTGAAATCAGGAAATGCCAACATAGGTTTTTCTATCACCTTCTTCAACAATTCAAAACTCCTTGTAGCTCTTGCAGTCCACTTGAACTCTTTTCTATCCCCCCTCATTGTTTTAGTTAGGGGTGCACATATACTACTAAAATTCTTAATGAAATTCTTGTAAAAACTAGCTAGACCATGGAATGACTTCACCTCAGTGGTAGACCTTGGAGTAGTTCATTCCAAGATGACCTTCACCTTCTCCTATTCCATTTTAAGACCTTTAGTTGATACAACAAACCCCAAATAGACTAAATCCCTTTTGACAAGGCTACACCTCTTCAAATTAATAAAAAATTTCTCTTCCCTGAACCTTTCAAGGATACTATGAATGTGCAATAAATGTTCATCCAAAGACTTACTAAAAATCAAAATATCATCCAAATAGACAATGACAATTTTTCCCAAAAATTTATTTAGTTCCTCATTGACAAGCCGCATGAAGGTGCTTGGCGCATTGGTCATTCCAAAGGGCACAACTAACCACTAATATAAACTTTCCTTGGTCTTGAATGTAGTCTTCCACTCATCTCCCTCTCGTATCCATATCTAGTGATAGCCATTCTTGTGATATATCTTTGTGAAGTATCGAGCTCCACTAAAGTAGTCCATAAGATCATCCATCCTTGGAAAAGGAAATTGGTACTTGATGGTTATTTTATTTACAGCTCAAGAGTCTATACACATTCTCCACTCTCCATCCTTCTTTGGTGCTAGCACTACAAGTACTACACATGGACTTAGGCTCTCTTGAGTTAAACCTTTCCTCAACAACTCCTAAACTTGTTTGTTTAGCTCCTTAGTCTCAGTAGAAGTCATCCTATGAGTAGCCTTGTTAGGAAAACTAGTTCCAGGGACTAAATCTATTTGATGACTAATTTTCCTTATTAGCAACAACCTTTCTGGAACATTATCAGAGATGACATCTCCATACTCAGTTAATAGACCCAAAACTTCAAGTGGAACTTCACTACTACCTTCCTTATCCTTTCTAGGAATTAAAGCATAACACATATGTTGATGTTTTATGCCATCCAAAAAATTTCTTCCATCATCAAGCCATACCCTAGCACTGCTGCATACATTTTCACCCTCCTTTATCAAGGGATTCAATTTGTGGCAAACTTCATGCTTTGTCAGAGAGTATGTATTTGTATGACCATCATGTATAGCATGCCTATCAAACTACCATGGCCTTCCCAATAATAAATGGTAGACATCCATTGGAATGATGTCACAGAGAGCCTCATCATGGTAACTCCCAATCTTGCACTTTACCAAAAATTTCTCACTAGCCAGGACCTTATGATCATCTTGCACCTAAGGAATCTAATAGGGATGGGGGTGTTTCTCCTCTTGAGCTTTAGCTTTGAGACCATCTCCTCTGACACCAAGTTGTCAATGCTCCCACCATCAACAATCACATCACAACATTTACCCTCACACTTATACATAGTACAATATAACCTCCTCCTTTTTCTAGCTTTAGTCTCACCACTTATCAAGACCCTTTGATTAACTAGAACCTTTCCTCTTTCTACATCCAATGAATGCGATGACTGTGCATCATCATCTACATGAGCAACCCTTGCTTGACCATTAGCTCTCCTATCTGTCCTTCCTTAATGTTGAGGGCATTTTTAGGCATGATGACCTTCTTCATTGCAATGAAAATAGGTACCATGAAAGCCTCCTCTTCCTAAACCTTGTCCATGCCCCCTACCTCTTCCTCTCTAATCTCAAAAGTTTTGATCACGAGAGCAGTTGAAACCCTCATTCCTCTAGTTTCGGCTGGTACCCACATCTTCATTTTTCTTTTGGTTCTTATTTCAACCTCCAAATGACCTGCCACTGCCCCTTCCTCCTTGACTACACCCTCTTTGCCTTCTATCAAACTTTTTGTTTAACTTCTCCTCAACTCACAAGGCAAACTGGTATGCCTCTTCAATGCTAGTCATTCTAACTAGACTTAATTCCTCATGAATGCTAGGTCTTAACACATTAAGGTAACAGGCAACCTTCTCCTTGTTTAATTTCGCATTCCCCACCCTAATAAGGACATGGTAAAACTCATTTGTGTATTCTTAGATAGATTTTTCCACTTGCTTTAACCCTTGCATCTTCTTGAACAAAACAAGCTTGTAATCAATAGGAATGAACTGGTTCTATAGTTTGTCCACCATGTGATCCCATCTTGTGATTTTCTCCTTTCCTGTTCTATTTCTATCCAATTGAATCTCTTGCCACTAGATTTTGGCATGGCCTATCATTTTGGCCTTCACAAACTTAACCCTATTAGGGTCCTCGATATCCTCATATTAAAAATATTCCTCTAGCTCATTGATCCAGTTGATCAACTCATCTAGGTTTAGATTTCCCAAAAATGTCAATGTTAATTTTAGGTCTTTTTTCCAACTTGGAAATGGCCCTAAAAAGCTTCTCCTCCACTTGGTTTAGGAATTCTACATCTCCTTCCTCTTCCTACACAATATTTCCTTCGTCACATTCCTCCTCACTTTCATTTCCTATGACAATATTCGTCCCTTTATGGATCTCCTCTTCCAATGCCTGAACTTGTCTCTGGAGGGTCTAACCTCAAGAGGAACAATTTTGATCCTTCCACCATGCTCCCTTCATGGAGGAATCTTCTCACTATATCAAAACCCTCAACCATAGAGTCCTAGTGCAAACTACCTCACAGTTGGTGCTTTGTCTACACTCTCAGGAAAACCAGCTCTAATACCACTTGATGAGGGCACAACCCAAGAATAAATGAACACAATAGGAAAAGGAAATATTATTTTCAGAAGTGATATGCTATTACATTTAGTATAATGAAAATAGACTCAATGACATGCCCTAGGGATTACAATGTTGTCTAATTATGGAGAAAAACCCTCCTCTCAGTACCTTCTCCCAAACTCTGCCAAAACTGTGTTTACAATGCCAGAAATAACCTTAAGTAACTTGAATTAGGTTTAGGGTTTGGAATACATTCTACAATATTCCATTTTGCATCCACCATCAAAACAAAAGGTTCTAGAAAACAAGTTAGAAGTTGGTGTAAAATTAGAAAAATACAGAAATGGTAGTCCAACTTTCGGGAGGCATAACTTTTGATCTGAGACTTTGATTGATGAATCGTTTACATTTTTGGAAAGCTCTCCAAGTGCTCTATAGAACTATAGATAAGCTATGCTTGTATCTTATTTTTCAAGCCTATACAAGGCTATTTAGTAGCTCAAATATGACTTTGAAGTAGTCTTAGGGGGTCTCTAAGAAACTTAAAACTGTAATAACTTTCAAATCGTAAAGCCTTTTGACCTAATTCTTTTTCTAGAGTGCTTTAAATTAAAATTTTAATCATCCCTCCAACTCACACCCTCTAAATCATCATGATTATGGATTAATTATAAAATAACCTATTTCCTAAATTGGCATGTATCTCAAGGTGCTCAAAAACTCTAATCTAAAAAACCAATAGTAGAACTATGAGAGTTTAAGTCTCTATTTGATCCAAATGGGTATCTAGAAATAAAGACACATTAAATAAAAACTAACACTAAGCATATTTTTGGGTGATACAGGATTGCCCTTACACCATTGGATGCTCCTGCATCAATTTTAATGCTAGATATATAGACTCCCAAAGAGGTTTTAGGTGGTTTTCATAACCACCAAGCTCATTATTGTGCTTTGCAACTTTTTTCCCAAAAGGTTGTCAAGAAACTTTTCAAAAAGCTACACAAACTTGACAACTTTTGGGTTTCATGAGAGACTTTTCTCCCCATCATGTTGGGACCTCTTAACCTGTATGGAAGGAGTCAAAAATGATGTCAGAACATGAGTTTGACCCTATGACACCAATAGGCATGTTTTTAAGCCAGTGTTCATGCTTGAAAACTTTTGTAAATCTTGCACAACTTGACATCTTTTACATTGTTTTAGTTCCTAACTCCTCCATGACATCCTATGAGTCCTTATCCACATAAAAGTTCAAAATAACACCATAGATGACCAAGTGGGTTCAAGAAACAACATTCCCACACTTTTCAAAGCTCCTAGACCTATTTTCAAGGTCCTAGACATATGTTCCAAGCCACAAACCAAAACTTAGAAACACACCACAAACATCTACCTAACAACTCCTAACTTACTCATCTTCTTGAACTGGCTAGGGTTAGTAGAAGCCCAAACTAAAACAAGAGTGAAACTTGGATTAGGTGCTCCAACACCATACTCCCCCAAACAAAAAGAAACTAATCCATCCTTGGATTCATGAGGCTGAGATCAATGCCCAACTTTTGAAATCTGACTCTCTCACCCATGTGGCATCAACATCACCTTTTCCCAACCACTAGATAAGATGTTCCAAGCAAGCCTTAGTCCTAGTTTGATTGTAGATTATGCAATCCAATACTTTGGCTACTTCTAGAGGTGGAGGAGGACTAAGCTGAAGGCTTTCAACATCTTATAGGATCTCCCAGACATTCTAATCAATAGATGTGTCAGGTCCTTTATAAGAAACCAAATCTACAACATTAAAAATTTGTGACATTCCTAGGTCTATAGGTAGTTCAATCTTATATGCATTTTCTCCATACTTGGCAAGTATCCTACATGATCCTAGCCTTCTCATTTGGAGCTTGTGTGGTGTCCCTTTTTGCAATCTTTGTTTATTGATATTGACCACCACAAGATCCCAAATCTAAAACTATAAGTCCCTTCTCGAGGCATCCACTTTATGCTTAACTTTGTCAGCATCTTCAGCCAATGTCTTCCTAAAATTTTCATGGATCTCTCTTATTGATTGTGCAAAATCTTTAGCATAGCTAATTCTTGGGCTTCCATCTTTCAATTGCCTTAATTCCAACACTCCTCTAGGACGTAATCCATAGACTATCTGAAAGGAACTCTTACTTGTGGACTTATTTATTGTATCATTATAGGCATATTCGACTTGTCCAATGAGTTGATTCCAAGACTACCCATACTCCTTAGTAAGACACCTTAGGAGGTTTCCAAGACTTGTATTCATTAGTCTATGGATGGTAGGTAGATCCAAAAGAAAAGTTAGTTTCCAATCTCCTCCATTGGGTTTTCCAGAAGTGACTGATGAATTTGGCGTCTCTATCTAACACAATAATCATTGGTATGCCATGAATACTAACTACCTCTTTGAAAAATAGATTAGCAATTTGACAAGCATCATGCATAGTCTTACAAGGTACAAAGTAAGCCATTTTACTAAACCTATCCACACCAAAATAAATACTATCATATCCATGCCTTGTCTTTGGTAAACCAACTACAAAATACATGCTTATGCATTCCCATGGTCTACTAGGGATTGGAAGTGGTTGGTAAAGACCAACATTTGAGGATGTCCCCTTGGCCTTTTGGCACACTATGCAACTCTCTACATATTGCTTAATGTCCTTAGTTATCCTAGGCCAAAAATAAAACCTAGTGACTAACTCTTGAGTCTTGTTGACTCCAAAATGACCACTAAGTGCCTCATTATTCTTCTCTTGGATCAAATTCTCCCCCATTGATCCTCTAGGAACAAATAGTTGACTACCTTTAAACAATAGGTCATTCTGCAATGTATAATCAACAAATCCACCATGAAAATTGTTTTGAAACTATTTGCATACGTTATAAATGTGAGCAAAGTCTTAATCATCAACATAAAGCTCTTTGAAACTACCTATACCTATACTTTGGAGTTGAATCTCTTAGACTGTGAGGAGTCTTCTACTCAAAGCATCAACTACTTTGTTTTAAACTCCCTTCTCATGCTTGATTGTAAAAGTGTAGACCTACAAATATTCCACCTGCTTCATATTATTTTTGCTTAGCTTGTATTGAGAATTTAGGAAGTGAGGGCTTAGTTGTCTAAATACACCACAAATTATTTTGGAAGCAGATAGTGCCTCCATTTCTTGAGAGCCTAGACTAGAGCATACAATTTTAAGTCATAAGAGGAGTACTTTTTCTTGGCATCATTGAGTTTCTCACTATGAAAGGCTACTAGTCTCCCTTCCTAGCTTAGGATTGCTCCAGTGATTGCATTACTAGCATCAGACTCCACTTGGAAGAGTTTATTAAAACTAGGAAGTGCAATGGTAGGAAACTCTACTATTTTCTTCTTGAGGGTCTCAAAATAGTGATCTACTTGAGGTGTCCAAATGAACTTTGTCTTCATGCCTCCCTTGATTGTGTCCAATATTGGAGCACATATGCCATTGAAATGTCTGATGAACTTTCTATAGTAGTGAGCTAGTCCATGGAAACTTGATAATCTGATGTAGTCTTCAGAGTAGGCCAACTTAAGATGGCATCTACCTTTTCTTGGTCTATTTTTAGGTTACCTTGAGATAGAACAAAGCCTAGATATTCTAATTCTTTCTTCATGAAATCACACTTCTCCAAATTGATCATTAGTTTCTCATAATGCAATTTCTTAAAAACAATCTACATATGCCTAATATGTTCCTCTTTAGTTTTTCTAAAAACTTAAGATGCCATCTAAATAGACAACAAAAAACTTACCAATTTAATCTGCCAACACCTCATTTATCAACCTCATGAATGTAGATGGGGCATTAGATAAACTAAATGGCATCATGAGTCATTCATATAGACCTTCATTAGTCTTGAAAGTTGTCTTCCATTAATCCCCTTCATTTTTCCTAATTGATGATAGCCACTTTTCAAGTCTATCTTGGTGAAATACTTGGCTTCCCCAAAACAATCCATTAGGTCCTAAATTCTAGGTATTGGAAACCTATAACTAATGGTGATCCTATTTAAAGACCTATAATATGTACAAAGCCTCCAAGTTCTCCCCTTCTTAGGTGCTAAAATAGTAGGGACTGCACATGGGCTAATGCTCTTCCTAATTAGGCCTTGGTTTAGAAGCTCTTGGATTTGTTTGGCAATTTCCTCATTTTGTTGAGGAGCCATCTTACAGACAACTTTATTTGGTAGGGTAGCTCCTAGAATGAAATTGATTTAGTGGCTAACAAGTATTTGGAGTCAAGGTGATAGGTTTTCCATCACTTGCAATGGTCTTATACTACTCAAGTAATTCTTGCACTTCATGTGGTATTTCTGTCTTCTTGGCAGCATTTTCATCTTTAGGCTTTAGAACTATTGCAAAACCAACTCAACCTCCTTCCTCTAGTGTTTGAAAGAACTCCTTCTCACCAACCATGAGCACACTTGGTTCTAAGGTCTTCAACTCTCCATCTTCTAGCAAGGATTGGATCTTGAAAGTTACTCCATCCTTCTTGAATGAATATGCATTCTTGGTCCCATCATGTATAGCTTGATTGTCAAATTGCCATGGCCTTCCAAGTAAAAGGTGGCATGCATCCATTGGAAGGATGTCACATAGTACTCTATCCTTGTACCTTCCTATAGTTAACTCCACCCATGCTTGTTCTCCAACCAATAGATGCTAACCCTTATTTAGCCATGTGACCTTGTATGGACTTGTGTGAGGGATTCTTTTCAACTTCAACTTGTTGACTGCCTCTTCACTGATTATTTTTTCAGTTAAACCTGAATCAATGATAACTCTGCATACCTTTCCCATGATCTTACATCTAATCCAAAAAGTGCTCTCCTCTAACTTGGTTCTTTTATCAGTGTTCTCCTTATCATCAGATTCTCCCCTTCCTTTGATTCTAGGGGCACTTTAGAGTGTTTTCTAATTCTGCTAGATTCCTCTTGCACATAATTGAATCTTTTTCCAGCTCCTTGAGAATTTGAACCTCTTTCAAGGAACCTATAGGCAGGATGTCCTAGATGATGACAATAATAACATTTTTACATTTCATGGTGGCAAAGTAAGAACCCCTTCCTTAGTTACCACTTCTTCCTCTCCAACTTGTGTTAGAGCCTCTGCCCCTATTGAAACCTCCTCTTCTTGAACTTCCCTCTTGTTGTTTAGTTTCTTTACTACCTCCTTAGGACCTGTAGTTAGGTCCTTTTCCACCATAGCTCCTACCTCTTCCATCTCCACCCTTACATCTTCCTCTGAAGTTTGAATATTCCTTCTTCTTATTCTTCTCTTCCACTTTCAAAGCAAGTTGGAAGCATTTATGAACTGTTGTAGGAGTCCACAAATTAATCTTGTCTTGAATACTCCATTTTAAACCTCCTAGTTACCTAGCTACCTTGATGACTTCATCTTCTTACACTCTTGATCTCAAGCACAACTTTTGGAACTCCTCAATATAGGTTGTTATTTCCATGTCTTTCTACTTCAAACCTTGCCTCTTCTTGTGAAGTTGAACCTCATAGTCCTTTGGTAGGTATTTCTCTTTCATTTTTGTTACTATAGCATTCCAATTTTCAATGGGCTTCTTTCCTACTTTTTCTCTCTCTTCTTGGAGTTATTCCACCATGTTAGGGCTTATCCCCTTAGCCTAGACTTGGCTACTTTGGCCTTTTGGGCTTCACTCACACCTTCACATTCAAAGTGATTCTCCATTCCTTCCACCCATTCCATCACCAACTTAGGGTCCATTTTTCTACTGAATAAAGGAACTCCTTCTAGGGCCATTTCCACCAAGTTCTTTGATTGATTTTAGGAATGAATATTAATTGATAGGAGGGTCAAGTTTAGGGATAAGGTCTTCTTCATCAACCTTTTCTTTACCCCTATTGCTGGTTTCACCTTCTTCCCCTTTCTTCTTAGTTGCCTCAAAAAATTCTTCCAACTTGGTCTTCATTATTTCCAAATCTTCCTCCATAATCTTATTTTTCTCCTTTTGTTCACCCATCTCTTTGGCTATTTTTTCATTAGTCACCATATTGGAATCTCTAATTGATTCTGCAAGTTGAAACATTTACCCACAAATCCCAAGCTTCCTAGCTTTGATACCACTCTGATGTAACACTAGGTCTGTTGCTTTCAAATCCTTACCTTTTAAGGATTCACTCAGGCTTACTACTAACCTATTAGGTTTCCTTGATTCCCTAATCCCTAGAGGACCTTTATCCTATCCTCCAATCACACTCCAACCTATTTACACCAATAGTTACGACTAGATCTTTACACAAAAACTTCTTCACACCTCATTACTGACCTTGCTCCTATGGTCACTTGACCAAAACCTTCATCCATATAGTGTGATGACTTTCATCATTGGTCTTATACTCCCCTTGATCTTTTGGATACCAATCCTGGAAGATGAAACCATGCTCCTTACCTATAAGTCAAAATTGCTCAAAATAGGGCTACTAGAATTAGCCCTCTAGACTAATTTTTTAGACTTTATATCCAAGATGCTCCAAAGGAGGTGGAAAAAAAACTAGATATTTAGATATCATTTTGGGAAAACTAAAATATTTTGTGCATCTCAAAACCTTGAAGTCTCCGTACACCCAAAAGCAACTTTTTAGCCTACTTTTAAGGGTTTTAAGACAACGTTGACTGACTTGACTAGGGTATGTTATTTCACCCTCCAAATCTCATCCTAAAAACTTTCCCCTTAGTAATATTTTACATTACTCATCCCTCCTTATTTTGTACCAACTGGTTTGAAGTATCCAAACACTTTGAAACCCTTAAACTTCTTTTCCCGATTTGTGATCTCCTAACTAAGTGCACAAACTTGCTGGGGACATCACTTTAAAATTGATTTCCATGATTCTCAGGGCCCTAGAACTAATATAAATTATTTAAATAGGCTCTTCTACCATGTCCCTTGAAACCATGAAGAACTCAGGACAAAAATTCATGCAAGATCCATTTTTGCCCAAAAGCCCAAAATTAGAACAACACACTGCCTAATTAGAAAAGATTTTCAGAACCCTAGTAGATGAAAACTTACAATCTAGCAACTTGAAGATAAAAGTACTATACAAGTATAAAAAAAAAAATCCAACACCAAATTAATTTGTTCAATCCATTTGTCTATACAGGTAATGCAAAGTGTAAAATCTGTCTAGAAAAATATGCATTCACATGCTCAATTTGGCTTATTACAATTCCCAGCCCTTGGGATGTGTTCAAATGTTGGATATATAGAATTTGAAAGAGGATTTAGGTGGTTGGCATAACCATAAATCTCATTCTTTCACTTTGCAACTTTTCAAAAAGTTGCACTTGACAACTTTTGGGTTTCATGAGCAACTTTTCTCCCCACCATGTTGGGACCTCTTTACCTATTTGGAAGGAGTAAAAAATTCCGTCAAAACATGAGTTTGACCCTATGTCACCAATAGGCATGTTTTTAAGCCATAGTTCCCGCTTGACAACTTTTACAAATGTTGCACAACTTGAAATCTTTTCACTTCCTAACTTGTCCATGACATTCTATGAGTCCTCATACACAAAATCTTGAAATAACACAATAGATGACCAAGTGGGTTTAAGACACAAAATTCCCACAATTTGCAAAGGTCCTAGACCTATTTTCAAGATCTGAGACATATGTTCCAAGCCAGAAACCAAAACTTAGAAACACAACACAAACATCTACCTAACAAATCTTAACTTACTCACCCCCCTGACCTAGCTAGGGTCCGTACAAGCCCAAACTAAAATAAGAATAAAACTTGGATTAGGTGCTCCTACACCATAATCAAAGGGAATTTGAAATTTTGGACATTTTTAAGGTCAATCATATATACTAGTAAGGAAATGTGGAGGAAGATAAGCTTTCAAAATGCATGAAATTTTTTTAAGAGGAAAGGGAGTGTAATTTTGAATTGTGTAGCGATTGGGAGGTTGGTTTAATGGACCCTGAATTGACTATTGTTTAGTTGTGAAGACTTAGAGGGCATTTATTGGAAAGGTAGGTGTGAAAAGGATGATGAAATAATGATAGTTATGGAACCCAAAATTAGTCATGTTGGTAGTGGTAGAAATGTTTGTTTAGGCTTCTAAGGATTTCATGCATGGATTTGGTGTGTGTGGGTGATTGTCTTGATAGACGATCGACATACTTTTTGAAAGAATGATTTGACACCTCATAAATGATTAACAAGGTGTATGGTAGGTGTGTTGGAAGTTAAAAGTGAACACATATGAAGGACTAAATAAAATGAAAGAATTTAATAATGCAAATTAATCTTTGTTAATTAATATGGGAAAGAAAGTGGAGCTGGTTACAATGGAGGCTACCTTTACATTCAAGACAAAGAAACAACAAAAATGTTTCTTCGACTTTGTCAAGGGGGATCATAGATGCAATTTTTGGACTAACTTCCAATGTTCCCCTTCAAGATTTCTGACATGGCTTAACTACCTCATGTGTTCTTTAAGTCTAGTAGTTGTATCGGGCTGACAGGTCAATCTTTTGGTGTAACAACTACTCTAGCTTGTAACAAGCGATATTAAAGCTTGGTCATAGATTTGAATCTCCTCGGGTAATTGTGAGGGGGAGATTTTTGGACTAACCGCCAACATTCCCCTTCGAGATTTGTGACATGGCTTAACTGCCTCCTATGTTCTATAAGTCTAGTGGTTGTATCAGGCATTGACAAGTCAATCTTTTGGTGCAATGACAGCTCTAGCTTGTAACAACAATAAAAGGAACTGTATGAAATTTATTTCAAGACTTGGTTCACCACTAGAAAATTAATGTATATATTGTGGCAATGATATGGCTTGGAGTTTAGAACTTGGAGTGGTGGAAGCAGAGGTGAAGTGGGTAATGGAAGCCCTATTTTCCAAGTATTTGATAGTGAGTTTAGACACGATGTTGGAATGAGATTGGGTGGGGTTTGGGTTTGATTACAGTGAGTGTTTTGAAGATGACGAGGAAGGGGAAGCACTTAGGAAATTTGGTTTCTTTTGGTGGCCTAAAAGTGTGGATAGGGAAGCCTACAAAGAAAATATTTAGGGAGAATGGAGGAATTTGGTTATGGAAATTAGAGATTTCTAGTAGTGGCAAGGATGATAGGTGTGGGGCTTTAATGTGGTGCATCCCTGTAGGTGTCAGTCTACTAGACATTAAAGGTGATAGATGGTGGTGAAAGTGGAATTTTCTATGGAGGAGTGAATGGAGAAGCATGGTTTTTTAATTTTCTTGGAATTTTATGCTTTGATTGATGGGTGGTGAAGACAAAAGAGTAGCAGGTGATGAAGGAGGTTTTTTGAAAACTAGAATGAAGAATGGAGATTTTTTTGAATGAAGGTAGCCATAATAAGGTTATTTGGAGGATGAATTAAGGTTAAATCAATAGATTTCAGCCTTGGGCGATGGTGGCCAAAGAGGGATGCTCAGATCAATTAGGAAAATTTTCCTTTGCAAATCTCTCTTGGAACACAATGGCTGGAAGATCATGATGATTAAAGCATGTGAAGCATCAACAAGCAGGGTGATGGGGTCTTTGAAGGAATGAGGAACATGGGCGGATAGAAGGTCATTGATGGCTAGCAGTTTTGAACCATGATGTGATGGTTTCTCGTATTGATGACATAGGTACAATGGATCATGATGTATAGCCTATTAGCCTCATATGTATAAATAAGAAAGGTGGTTTATAGGAAGGGTTTAGTTTGGATATGTTAAGGGGTAAAGATATAAGATGTTGATGATTTAAAAAGTTGTAATAGTCTTGGGATGTTATTCCCACTTTTGTTGTTTCTATATGTACTGCTTTATTATACATGAATACAATCTCTTATTACCGACCAAAAAAATAAAAATAAAAATAATTTTAATACAAAATAAAATATCTCAAATAAAAAATATCAAAACATATTTAAAAGTTCATGAAACCCTACCCCTACCTTTTCAATTTGAAAACATTTTCCCCAATCCATATAGCCTTTTCAAAGGTTAGAGATGGCTCTTAGATTATGATATTCTTTTCCTTTTAAAATAATTTATCACAAATTTCTTCTTCTAATTTAAATAGAACTAGCATTAAATTTGAAATGGGGAGGATTGATCCAATTTATTGGTCTTAATTTTTTTTCTTCAGAAAATTAAAAACTAAAGCTAGAATACAATATATTGCATGGAAAAACATCTTCCATAAAATTATAAATTTATTGAAGTCCATCTCTCCTTTCTTCCTAGCTTTATCTTGTTACAAATTCAAAGACACTAAACACTATTTCTAGTTGATAGGAAATTAAGCTTAAAGTGTTAAAGACTATATTGTTCTAAGAATCTTTATCATCCATTTATGTTTTAACATATTTGGTTGCTATGATGTAAAGTTATTTCCTCTAATGAATTCTCTCACACTTAAATGGCTATAAATGGTTTATTATTTAGTATTATTTTACAATAGTCCTATCTTAGATAGTTTCGAGTAGTAGTATGTGCTTAATACTTTTGAGAAAAAAAGTGGTATCTATCTTATTATAAGTTACAATTTTCACTTATATTATTTCAATAAAACGTGTTATGTTGAAATTCTCTTCATTGTAAAATTTTGTTGGAGTTGTAGTCAAACTTAAGTTGCTCCTTCTTAGATGAATGTTGTCTTGAAAGGCCTCTCTATTGTACATTTTTTCTAAGGTTAATAAGTAGCTTTTTAAAAATGAAATAGAAAAATGTTTTTTCCTAAACGAAAAAATATGACCTTTAAATTATTATGTTCAACATTGCAAGACTCTTTTACAAGAGAAACATCTATATATACAATGAATACAAAGCTATTGCATCTCTAACTAGTAGACGAAGAGGACTCACTAGTTGAACACCTTAATTTGAGGCTTCTCAAAATCTTATGTGGAAATATTAAATCACTCCTTTTTTTTAACAATCCCTAACTAAGGTTCCATCAAATATGATGCCACATATGTATGCTTTTTGCCAAAATGTTAAAAAAGGTCTAAATTTCTTGGTGCATCACACTAAATCATATTTTATTAGTCTCACTTAAAGAGTACAAATTATTACCATATTACCCAATTAGATACCTCTCACATGGAGATACCAAGTTAGTGTCACCATATGTAGATCCAAAAAATAAATAATTGATATCTTGGACTCTTTTTCTACTTTCCTTTCTAAAAGACACATTTCATTCAATAATAAATAATCAATAACATTGGTAGTTTTAAAATTAGTGTTATTTTAGTTGATAATGGATACTATTTGATGTCAATATAGGATTCAAATAGGCTAAACCCAAGACCTCCTAAACAAGAGACATAAAATGTCAAAGTTCCTACCTAATGTGGATAGTTTAGGGTAAATAAAAGTAGAGATGAAGAAATTGGGGGATGGAAGATGAAGGAAAATATATAGGGAGGTAAAGAGAGAGGAAAGAAGTCTCTTTGAATGGTAATTGGTAATGTATGAAATGTGTAATTTGTTCCCTTACTTTTTAATGAGGATAAATATTCATTCAATGTAGCAAGGGAAGAAGAATGTTTCATTGTAACAAATGTGTGATTTGTATTTCAATCCTACATTCAATATTTCAAGTGGAGACAACTTTCTAAGGAATTTGGGTGAAAAATCCATATGCCCTGTTTATGTTTCCACATTTTGCATGTATTTTATTGACAAATTCAAGGGTAAGTATGATAATAGCACTAGTAGCCAATAATCTACGTGAAACGATTCCATGAAAAATTGGTTGGT